>JABFTP020000124.1:22788288-25288288 GCA_013387265.2 Cryptolaemus montrouzieri
AAACGTCTGTTCTTCACTACGTTTACTAAAACGATGCAAACATTTCAATTTTATTGTTCCTAATAGCCAAAACTCATTCCTCATATTTTCGATGAAACAGGCCCGCCGCTAGCGGTTTGAACGCCGGTGTGCAATTCCTATCGTGCCGCCCTATCTAACTACAAAATTTAGGTGTTTATAAAATGTGAAAAAAATGCTGTACAGTGAAAAACTATGTTATATTAGGTTATTTTATACAGGATAGATACACTAATACGACATTAAATGAAAAATGAAGGCAAGAAAGGTGCAGTTTATACATATTATGTAGGTAGGTATAGGTATTAAGTTATTTTACAGAAACTGCACCTTTCTTGCCTTCATGTTGGCAAAATCAGCTATAATTTTTTGGTGGCTAGTCTATTTAGAATCTCATGTTCAATTGAAATTATTGCTAAATTACTTAGTCTTCGCTGGTGCATAGTTGATCTCAAATAGTTTTTATTATTTTAACTTTGAAAATGACCTTTCACCAGATGCAACTGAAACCGTCAATGTAAGTAGTATCCTTAGCGCTATTGCTGTATTCGGAAATGTTGACATTAATTCATTAGCAAAAATGTATTGCAATAGGGTTTGTGGATCATTAGACTGGTTTTCAGTTAAATGCAACTTTAAAGCATTGATTTCATTAAACATATCTATACCGTCAATATCTGCGTCACTACTTGAACTATCTTTTAGCTTCACATTCAAATCTTTACAATGTTTCATTAAATCATCTTTGGAGTAACTAAACAAGTTATTATTGGTGAAAAAGCCAAAACGTCGATAAAAGTTTCCAACTCATCGAATCTACGTTTTAAAGAAGTTAAGGTTTGGTCCAGGATCCTGAAAAAAATCTACCTTGTATTTTGTTTTAGGGTCTAGTAAGACTTCATCACTCTGTTCATACTGAAATTGAGTTGGTTTTCTTCGTGGATTAACGGTATCTATAGGCGGAAAATCTGCATCTACATTAAGTTCCCGAGCCACAGTGGTAGCTTCTTCTAACACCCTTTCGAAATGCTCATCTGTGCGATATTCGGTGAATTTATGAATCAATTTATTTAACAAATTTATGCAGATTTGAGTATTTATTGTGGGTTTTGCATCATTTTGCTAATAGCATTAATTTCGTTTAAAATATCAAACCAAATTACAACTAAGCAAATGTATCTATAATTTTGAATATTCAAAGCAAGCGAATGTGCTTTGTGAGTTGTTGTACAATCCCATTCCGACGAATTGTTATCTGATATTTCAAGTAAAGCGTCAAATATTTTTTCGAGGTGATACCGTAAAGGTTTGACTGCATCGATTCTGCTAGACCATCGCGTGGCACTTAATGCCTTAAGTTGTAAATCAGGTAAATGCTTGCAAATTATAGACCACCTTTCGGTAGAAGACGAAAAGAAAACGTAAATTTCTTGAATTAAGTTGAAAAAGTTGACCGTGTCGTGCGTTATATTTGCCTCATCGTTAACGACCAAATTGAGACAATGCGCCGAGCATGGAACGTAAAATGCACGATTATTCATTTCCAATATTTTTTTTGTAATCCATTGTGTTTTCCACGCATATTAGAACCATTGTCACAACCTTGGCCACGTAAGTTTTCAATATCAAGGTTTAATTGCGAAAATAAATCTAAAACAAAATTTAATAGTCCTTCACCTGTGTAGCTGGTTATCGGACAGATGCCAATAAAACTTTCGCATATTGTAACATTTTTAGTTTCACTGTTTAAAACAACATACCTTAGTATAACTGTAATTTGTTCTGTGTGACTTACATCTGGTGTGCAATCTAATATGATAGAGAAATATTTTGATTCTCTGACTTTGTTCAGGATATAATTTTTTATGGTCGTGCCGAGTAAATCAATGATTTCATTCTGAATCTGATCTCCTAAATAGTGAGTCATGCGAGTTGAATCGAATTTCGAGGCTTGAATTCTGTGAATATGTTCCCGCATAACTGAATCAAAGGATGCTATCATTTCTATTGCTTTGAGAAAATTACCATTATCATGCTCATATAATATTTTGGACGAGCCCTAAACGCCAGACATTGATGAGATAAAATTTTATAACAGCTATGATCCTTTCCAATACATCACACCATTGTTTTTTTCAGATTCTAATAGTCTCAGTTGCATTTGATTTACAGTAGTTTTATTTTTAACATATGATTTAGTTGGACCCAACATTTTAAATTTTCGCTATGGAAAATGCTTATTTCGTGTCGTTTAAAGGTAGATGACAGATGTTGCCAATCGGAAAAACCGCTTGGAGCTGACAGACTACTTACAGTTTTACTGAATATTTTACAACAAAAACAATAGACTGAATCTTTTGACGTAGAGTAAACAAGCCATTCTCTGTTAATTTTTTCTCCATTAGGAAGATTTCTAGAGTAATAACTGTTTGCAAATTTTCTTCCATCGATATTAGCAGGAAAATTGTGGTTAAACAGCTGCACGGGACCACGGCTAACCAAAATATTAACAATATCATTAGTCATACTGGCGGGCCACGAACCGGGGTCATCACCACAATCTAAACAGCTACTTGATGACGATAAATTGCTTACAGGTTCTTTAGCTCTACTTTCTCTTTTTTTTAGTTCACTGGAGTCTCCTTCTGAAGGACTAACATTTTTCTCTTCAGATACCTCCATAACTTCTAGATTCAAAGCTGCGCTTGTTGAAGCTACATCTACGTCAACATTCTCTTGACATTCAGAGTCCCTATTTTCTGGTTTGCTAAAAAATTTCTCAAGAGATCCCGCTAGTTTTTTTTTCTCTGTATCTTTTTCTCGTTTCTGCCGTCGAAATTGAGCTCCTGAAATTTTTTTCCTTTTTTGCGGTTCCTGGAATTTTTTTGAAAAAGTTTAGTATACGGTTGTACAAAAGTAACTTAAATCCCAAAAGGGGGTCGATCATTCCACCCATTATTGCGAACAACCTTTACTAGGGGGTCAACACTGAAATCGCGAAAAAAAATCAGCTTTTCCATACATTTTGTATGGAATAGTTATTTTTTTTCGCGATTTCACCGTTGACCCTATAGTAAAAGTTGTTCGTATTTATGTGAAGAATGACTCCTTATTTAAGTTACTTTTGTTACACCCTGTATAGGTATAATTTTAATATTTTTTTATAAATCTTCACTCTTAAGTTGTATAACAGAAAAAATACCCTTTAAATCACAATAATAATCACAATACTACTGCGAAAAAAATGTTCATACCTACTGCACACAAATGTAATGGAATAACTAATTTTTTTTCGCGACTTCAGAGTTGACCCCATAGTAAAAGTTGTTCGTATTGATTAGATGGAATGTCCCCTTTCGTTACTTAAGTTACTTTTGTTACACTCTGTATTAATTTTAATACATTTTTAAATAAATCTTTACTTTAAGTTTTTTCAGTGAAATAACCTTTAAATTTTACATGAATACCTGCTGTTTATATGAATGCGCCCATATGCTGATTAATAAAACAAAGACACTTACCATAATTATGATTTTTGCGCCGACGGATAATATAAATAATTTTCTAAATTATTTTATAGTCACACTTTGCACAAAAATATACAGAATATTATTAATTTTAAGTACCCTGGACCGTTTCCAGATCTCACATTAGGGCTATATCCAAATAATTGAAGTTTGTTGTTCACTCACATCACTTTCGCATTTGTGTTAAATAAATAAAAACAAAGAAATGAGTATATAGTTTTAAGGGGATTTCCCCTGATATCTGTAGGATTTCCCTATTTCGCATAGAGCACGATACGGATTAACTTTGTTCTACTGAATTTCAATAGATGGCGCTATGAAATGCTACGATATAAAAGAAAAATTTGGGCGCCGTTCATCATATTATTTTTATAAGGATAATCTTTTAGTATTGTGAGGTGACCATGTCTGAATTTTAGTCGATGATTGTCTGATTTGCCGCCCCCTGAATGCGCCGCCCGCGTGCATTGCACGCCTTGCACGCCCGCTTACGGCGGGCCTGGATGGAAAATATAATTCCACAATGTCGTTTCACAATTCGAATTCGATTCACAAAGAAGTAAAAATCATACCCAGTATTGTAATAATTATCAGACGGAAATCTCTGATAAAACTAGTGGTAATAAAAACGATTCAACTGATGTTTAACAGAAATTTCAGTGAAAGCTTCATTTGGCTAACCTGGGTAATATTCAAATGTATTATTATTGAGCAATTTTAATTAAGGAATGGCTAGAACGGTCTTTTATACCTGGGAAATTTCAGAGAGAAAAATAACCCAGAATATTCAGACGTTAAATTACTATTTCAGTTTAAATACATATTCCAACCGAGAATATGAAATTTCTTTTAGTCCAATAAGTTCTGATATAACAGAACTCTCTGGTCCCTTGAAACTTCAAACTATTTAGTATTCGCCAGTTTCCCCAGGCTATTATCTCCACGCTGACCGAAGCGAGAAATTACATTGAAGGCATAATAGTCCGGGAGATGATACTTTTTTCAGTTGGATTCGTTCTCGTTTCTAGCTCTCATCGTTTTCTGAAACCGTGATAAAACTAGCCGTTTTCCATGATAATTAAAAAACTCTCACATATTTTGAATACAACTATTTTAATGAATAATCAAACAATTGAAGAAAAATACTTGGCTATAGTTTCACAATATAATGAAAACAAATATGTTTGAAATATATTTTCGTGTTTCAGCCCAATTAGAATGGCTAAGAATAGATAAATATTTATACCTAAGAAACAGAAAAGAGAAAAGGAAACGAACGAAATCATTCTGGTTAATTATGTTAGCATATATTTGTGATCTGATGAAATTTCTGCGAATTATAATGAATCTAATTTCCTGCTTTTCTTACCTGAATGTGAAATTAGGGTTTTGTGAAATCAGAAGAATTATTCTCGTTCATACAATGTTCTAAGAAATCAATCTTTAATTTGTTATACATTTTTCATGGAACAATATTCAACCTTCCATAGAATGTTAAATATCCTTCCCTGAAGGAGCTGGTTTTCCGATCCATTATGATATGATATTTTATTTTCCTTCAAAACTACAAGGATTGTCATAAAATTCCAACAAACATTCGAACATAAACATTGTGAACATATAGGCACATACATAAATTCATTCAATAAAAAGATACAAATACGAGACATCCCTCAACAAATTTCCTCAGTACTGTAGAAAATGTTTTTCAGCAAAAATTTTTTTTAGCAATTTTGAATTGTTGTGCATTCAAGCTTTTATAGCTGTCGGGGAGCTTGTTGTACAATTTTGTACCGATAAAATTGAAGGAACTCTGTGTTTTGTCGATGTCTCGGCAATATGTACCTTTCTCTACCACGATTGAGGTAGTTGTTGGTGTCACCGTGCCTATCGCGATCAACACTATTCGCATGAAAGTAACAGAGAGCGGCAAGTATGAAGTATGACGGAACGGTAATAATTAGATTTGTTTTAAAGATTTTTCTAATGCTCGTGGTTGATGGTACTGTGCCCAGTATTCTCAATGCCTTCTTCTGGTGCAGGAGAACTCTTCCTGCCTCTACTGCTGAACCCCAAAGAATAATTCCATACGTACAGGCACTATAAAAGTGAGCATGGTAGGTTATAAGGCAGCGTTTTCATCGACAATATATCTAATCCTTCTTATTGTGAAACACGCCGTTGACAACTTTCGGCATAATGAATCATTGTGACGTGTTCAATTAAATGAGCTGTCCAGGACGAATCCCAGAATATTCAGGGTGGTCACCTCCTTGGCTTTAGTGGTATCACTTTTTATCTTTTACTCAAATTTAGTGATAATTCATTCGATTTAAACCACTCTCTTGTCTTCACTATTGAATTTTCATCCTTTTCTTGAAGAATTTCTTTGTTGTTTGCTCTGTTTATAAGAGTTGTGCCGTCGGAAAAAATGTTTGCATGGTCACATGATACATTTTTCAGCAAATAGTTGACGTAGATGATAAAAAGAACTGGTCTTAGGATCGAAACTTGCGGAACCCCTCTAGTGACTAACTGAACTTTGCCCTTTCCATTCTGCGATTTGATACCTCTCCTCTAGATATGACCTGAAAAGTTCTAGTATCCTTGCATCAAAATATTCCAGTTTTTTCAGCATTATGTCGTAATTTACGCAGTCGAAGGCCTTGCTCAGATCTAAACATGCGAGAATGACATCTTCCGTATCACCAAAAGCCTTCAGGATAAACTTTACTATCTCTATTAATGCAGTTGTGGTTGATTTCTTTTCGCGAAATCCGTAATGATTGTTGTTGGAGATCTTACAGGAGTTCATGTAGCTAACAAGCCGTGTCTTGACGGCAGCTTTGAACACCTTTAAGATAGCAGGGAGCACAGAGATTGGCCTATCTCCATATTCGTTGATATTTCTTTTTTTGAATATGGGTAATACTTTTGCCACCTTCACTTGATGGGAAAAAAACACCTTGTTCAATTAGTTTGGTGAGTCAGTAGTTCAGCAAGATGATTCACTATTTTTCTAAGTAGATCAACTGATAAACCGTGAATATCCCAGTAAGTTTTGGTCTTCATTTGCGAAACGTTCTGAAAAATTTCACCAGGAGTGGTTGGAGCAAAAAACATAGAATTCTTATGAGTTTGTTTTTCATTAGCTCAAATGTGTTTTGCTTCTTGTTTCACTTGTCAATTTTTCCCCTATTTCAACCAAGAACTTTTTCAGCTCGTCCGGTATTAGTAAATTTTCACACTTAGAATTGGTTCTAGACTTGATTATCTCCCAAATGGCTCTGATTTAATCATCCGACTCCGCAAGTTTTTTTTGCATCATTAGCTCTAATCTTTTTCTCCATTTGTTCTTTAAGTTATTTTTTAAAAAATCTCAAAAGTCCAAAAGTTGCTTCATCTTTCTTCACAGATGCTATAGTCCTCGCGACTTCTATTTGATTTCGTAAGGTAAGTATTTCTTGTGTCTCTTTTTCAGCCTTACTTTTTGAGTGTTCAGATATTCTTATTGTCTTTCAGAAAAGCAGTCGTTGAAGATGACGAGCAAATCTTTCTAAAAACTCTCATATGAAATGATTGGTAATGCTTACGTTTATTTTCCTCACTTTGATATACTGTGACTTTATGGGTTTACTTTGTTTTTGAAATGTCATCAATCGTTCTAAATGGTCAGAAATGTGTAAATCAATAGTTTTATGAGAATAATATTCTTGTTTTAGATTTGTAGAGACATTGTCAATGTAAGAACCAGAAATCTGTGTTACACGGGAGGGCTCCTGAAAAACTTTGATAAGCCATACGATTCTAAGAGCTCCCCAACCTTTATTTGTACACTGCTCCTTTCAATGAAGTTGACATTGAAGTCTCCGGTTTGAAAAATATTGCCATGATGAGCATTACGGATTGCTTGTAAGACCCTATCTAGCTGACATAGAAACTGCTCTATATGACAGTTAGGGATCTATAAATAAACAAAATTATTATATTTTCATTGATTTCTTGAACTGCTGTTACTTCAAAATGCTTTTACAATGACATGTCTTTTAAATGATTCAGAGGCCTACAGTTTATTCCTTCTTTTGCAATAATAAGAGTACCACTCTGTGAAATGTTTGAGCTTGCAAAATAACTTACAACTTGAAAACCAGGAACGACCAGTCCTTTGGCTTGTTCCTCATTTAACCAGTGTTCGGTGAGGCACAGAACATCACACAACTCCCAAACGAGGCTATACTTTAGAATTTCAACTTTATTTGATAGACACTGTACTTTCAGATTCAATAGAGTCATCCGATAGTCTCTCACATTTCCGTTTTTTTCTGTTTTATCGCTCCAGATTGGGCTCGAAAAGACCGAGAACGCTTCACTACAAAACCACGCAGCAAGATCTTGGGGTTGTAATACCACGCTACCAAATCTCAGGCTTGTATAAATGATCCACCAACGAAATGTCCGCACCGATCTTGAAAGAAGCACTCTTTGAGTCCTGCTTTGGAAGTTTTTCTATCAGGAATTGTTTTCCTTGAAATTGATTGTTCAAATGACATTCGATCTCTTCTTCTTTCACTTCACTTTTTGACTCCCTGTTATTATAACTTTCTTCCTTCTGCTAAATCTCTCTTCGGAATCCGCTATTTAAGACTCGTTTTGAAGATCGACTGATGATTTGACTTTTTCTGTGGGTTTCTGTGTCACCATACTTTTCGATTCGATTTTACGGGATAAACTCTTCTCATCGGCAACGTCGGATATCCGCGTATCCTCTGGAGATTTATTTTGCGTATATATATATATATATATATATATATATATATATATATATATATATATATATATATATATATATATATATATATATATATATATATATATATATATATATATATATATATATATATATATATATATATATATATATATATATATATATATATATATATATATATATATATATATATATATATATATATATATATATATATATATAAACATTTATAGATTGGAATGTACAGATTGCAATTGTTTTTATATAGGTAGAACAGGAAGAAATTTCAATGTTAGAATCTCAGAACATAAACGCAGTTTCATCAATGGGAAAACCGATTCGAATTATTCTAATCATCTTAGGGAAAATAGTGATTCTTTCAATTCAGATTTAAAAATCCTACATTCTGAGAATAGAGGTATAAAACTCAACCTTCAGGAACTACTTGAGATTAACAGTGCACCAGCTTGTCTGGATGTTAAATCAGGTGTAGAGTACACTGAATACGGACGGTTGAAACATATTCTATGATCATAAAGATATCAGTGTGTCAAAATTCCATTGTTGTTGATTATCTACATTGCGAATTAGTGAATTCAGTTTTAAGTATGAATCAATACACCTAAATTGAAAAAGTCGATATGCTCCTTATTTATGGAGAGTGCAGTCAAAATAGCGTTCAAGCTAAATAGTTATACAGAGTGTGCTACCCGGAAAGACATCATCAAAATAGAACCTATTTCTCTAAAGTTGAACGAAAATTTCGTGAGGTGCAACCTGCTGAAGAGCAGGATGTCGTTATCGACGTAGATACCGAAATAGATATATTGACATTTGTTGATATTAGTCCAATAAACAAAGGAAATGGCCAAGGAGCTTGAAATTAGCCACCAAAGCGCATGCAGAAAGAAAGTACCGCTCATTTAAATACCAACTACAGCAACACCTGTATGTCAACGATGATGTAAGGCGACTCCAGTACTGTGAATAGAGAAAAATAGAGGGTGATCCAAAATATCTCACAAAGATTTTATTCTGTGACGAATGACGTTTCACGAACAATGGGATGTTTATTAGGCGAAATACCAGGTACTGGTTGCAACACAGTGAGCACAGATAAAGAGATGGAAATATACAAAAACGTTTTGGGTTCAATGCCTGGATGGGGATTATGGAAAGATATTTAATAGGGCCTATAATTTTAGAAGTTTCATTGAAAAGGGAGATATTTGGAGGACCCAAATACAAGATGAATTAGACGAGTTGCCGTTAGCTGTTGTGGAAGAAATATATTTTCAACAAGATGGTGCACCTCCTCACAACACGGGGGTGGTCTCACGGTATCCCGACGAAATTTCTCCCGAAAAATGGATAGGTACAATTGGTCTCTTCAGATGGCTAGCTAGATAGCCGGATTTTGAGTCCACTAGATTTCTTTCCTGTGGGGCCATTTGAAGAATGAAGTTTACCGAACACCTGTTAGAACCCAACAAGAATTAGAGAATCGTTTGAGACAGGCTATTGCAGGTATTACAGTCTAACAGTTAAATAATGTTGTGAGGGAAACCATCAATCGTGTGCGATGTTGTGTTCGTGTGAATGGTGGTATTTTTGATCATTAATTATAATTATTTCGTTTTCGCTGTTCGTTTTTTTCTTATTATTATTACCTTTGACACCCCGTAAAAAATGAGCAATTGAATTTTTAATCTTGTATTTTGGTGATAAGAGATGTTGAGCTAAGCCAATTGTCACTGTCTTCCAGAACGAAAGATGAAAATTGCAAAAGAATAGATTATATTTTGTTTTTCTTTCAAAAATATACCAGAAGATCGTAGGATGAGATGAACAATTAAAATAAGCAAAGAAATACAGGGTCCTTTTTGAAAATCGTAAGTTGGTATTCTTTCCGGCAAAACCGGAAACGAAATGTCAAACGTATTAATGTTATCAAATTCAAAATATTTTCGTCTATCCGATTTCCAAGTTTCATCAAAATATTCTTAATAGAAAAAAACAAACAGAGGTGGGCCTAGTTTCAGTTACGGCATGGACAATACCCTGTGATGTAGAAGAGATGAAACAAAACAGTTGAAACTGTTTAACTTCAATAACCAATATTTAAATTCAAAATGCAGGCAGAAATATTTCTGCTCGTTGCAATTTCATCACTCTGGATAATGGAAATACTTCAGAGTTTTCATGATGCTTTTTATTCGTTTTTTGTTACTAATTACTTTTGATATTTCATTACAAATGAGTAATGAATAACTTTCGTTTTTTCCTGCTTAAAATGGGTTTCATATGTGTGAGAATACAAGTGAAAATATTTGGAATGTTCTGTGTAAATTTGCACTAGTATCTTTACTATATTCGGATGAAGGAAAGATACGCTTTCTATTTCAGCCGAATTCACATATGGTTTAGATTCAACAAAACACAAGTTGATATCATAACTCGAGAACCATTCAACAAAATATATTTCTGATAACGTCCCTGCGTTCTACTCAAAAAGTGCTCTTAGAATACAAAATAACCTAACCTTGATAGCAACGGAGAGATGTATGCATTTAAAATTTTTTCCATGTTATAGTTCTTGATGTGATGCCGGACATTCACGTTTATATACAGGGTGATTCACGAGTAATCGTAAATAGCTTAAGTATAGATTGTTGGTGTGGTCAGGTGCTGCTTTAATTGACATCAACTCCTGAAAAGGAATAATTGTTGTGATATTTCTATGGGGATGGAAAACTTCCTGAGAGATCACATGGACGAAAACTATTTATTCGAGATAGGCCCTTGTAATTCTTCCTCGACTTCATTCAGTGCGGAGAAGAATTAGCTGTGTTCTTGGATCAAAAACAATAAATACTTAATGCTGAATTGTTAGTAGATAGTTTTAGTGATCGCGAAGTTTTTCCAAAACAAAAAAAATGAGTTATTCTCGTAATCAAACCTGAACAAAAAAGTTTCGTGAAATGCGACAAATTTCGTACTAGGCTCATTTTCATGACCAATACTTGTTGACTAAGATAGTGTGCAAGAGTTCGATAAAAGTAATGTACACACTGTTTGCTCAGCAATTTCGAGGGAAAACTCATATACAGCATATACAGCAAGCTGCAAACATTTAATTTGCAAGAAATACGGCTGAAACAAAAATAATAAATATTTTGGAGAGTAATCTACCGGTTGAATGATGATGATCTTTACAATACCTAATTTATAATTTAATATTTCTCTTTGCGAACTTGTTTTTATTTTATTGACTGTTTTCAATTCCATGAATTAGTTTACGAGGGCAATTAGACAGACATTTCTTATTCATATTTTCAATTTTTGTTGATCCTTCACACCTCTTGATTGAACTAATATTTTTATTAATCACTTGTTTCATAATTTATGTTCTCTATTTATTGCTGGGCTATTAAGTTATTTGTTTTATGAATAAACGATATAAGCTAACTAACATATAAAGAGCAAATTTGAAATTCATCCGCAGAATAAATAACCTTCTCCCGGACAAAAATATTCCCTTACTAGGAACACCTTGATGCATTCCTCCAAATATAAGATAGAAGGCTATACACCACGAGTTCACACGTATACGAGATTAAGTTGTTTTTGCACGGATGCCGGACGTGAAGTGCTGTAATGCGGAAAATTAGGTAACGTGTTTGTGGTTCAGTTCCGGGAATATCTGACATACTCGAGCTAAATTTGATGCTTATAACGGCGCTCAACCCATTTTGAACCACTTGTACGTTCAATTCCAAGTGTACCTTAAAACTGTTTTTCATTATCCGACATTTGCTAAGAACCTGTTGTCTATTTCACGAATATTCAGACCACAGACATTGCTTGTGTGAATAAAACGATTCTAGAATATTGTGCATTGTATGTTCTCTAAATTATTCGCTAGAGTGTCGATGATGAGAATGAGAATAATACTTGATATTCTAAATTAAGATTAGACTTGAAATGGGATATTTTACTTGCCATTTTGGAAGTAGAATTTGAAGACTCTTTGAACCCTCTTCACAACGGTATACGAGAAAAGTAATTTTTACGAAACATTTTTTTCAGAAAGTTATTTTTTCTTCTCGAACTTTGTACTTTGTATCGTGGCAATTTCGAGATTATTGGAAACCGGGTAGCAAATCAATTTTTGTCTTAAAAGAATTCTTTTGAATCTGCGTTCATTATCCAATAAGTTCACTTACTTTGAAGATTTAGACGATTAGTGAAGTATGTAGGTTTAAATTTAATCAATAATTTAAATTGCAATTTTCTTTCATCAATAGAGAACAATTTGTTGAACAATATGAAGATCCATGATATAATATTTGTTAAAACTCAAGGTTTAATGGTTTAATCTATTTTAATTATTTGAAAAATTCAGAATTATCGTTTCGCTATTGGCACAAGATGTTTATCAAGAATGAAAAATAGAATGAAGCATACTAGAATGGTAAACAAATCGTAGAACAAGTACGATGAATAACAGGAAAATCCACACCTGAGCCATTGTACAGCCCCATAGTATGACAGGTTATAAAAAATCGGTAATTAAACAAGTTAAGTAGGGGTGAGTAATTCAAATCTACCTGTTCATTCAAAAGCTTGTCATTTTGAACGTCGAATTTTTTCAAATAAAATTAGTAGATCAAAGTTCGGCAACCTTGTGTTTTTATCTCATTTATATCATGGATCTACATCAAGTAACGGCCTCACCCAAAGTAATGGATCCAATATACTGACAGTTAAACTGCTAACCGATATACAAAAAAAAGTTTTGATGAGCTTAGTTTTCAGTTGGACCTAATAGATACAGCATGGGATGGATACACCACAGATACAAATAAAATGGTAGAAAACGTAGAAAAATCTATACTGGAAGTATTGAGCAAGCATGCTCCTATAAAGACACGTATAATACAAAATAAATGGAGTGATAATAAGTGGTGGACTAAGGAAATGGAGGAGAGTATGCGTCTGAGGGATAGAATGTATAGAAAAGCTATAGCAACACGATCCATGGAGGACTGGAACACATTTAAATGCCAAAGGAACAACGTGTTGAAACTGATCAGGGTTCGAAAAGAAAATTACTAGATGAAAAAAATCGATGAAAACACTGGAAATTCTATAGAAATGTGGAAAACCATACAAGAATTAGTCGGTCGTCACAAAGATACACAAAAAAAGGAAATTGTTTTCATTGGATACCCGGTTAGGGAGGATATTGCAATAGCTAATGAGTTCAATAAATATTTCATAGATAGTATAAATGATATTGTTCCTACGATCACTCCAGATAAAATTGAGGAAATATTGGACATAATCCCGCAAGTTGAATGCAAATGGGAGGAGTATGGGTTGATAAGTTATGCTGATCTCGAAAATGTAATTGGGAAAATGAAAATTGAAAAAAAGCAGTGTGGATGGTACAAATACCCAAACACTGAAATTAGCATTCGATGTCATAGGAAACAGATTTTTAGAGCTTATAAACAGCAGCCTGGAAACCGGAACATTTCCAGAAGCGTGGAAATTATCAACGATTGTCCTTATTGGAAAAGTGCCCAGTACAAATAAATGCGAAGAATTCAGACCTATCAATATGGTGCCTGTTCTCTAGAAATTTTTGGAAATGGTAGTAAACGAACAGATCGTTGATTATATCGAGAAAAACAAACTACATACCAGATATCAGTCTGAATTTAGAAGAAATAATTCTTGTGAGAGTGCGTTTTAGTCAGTTCTTCTTCAGTGGAAAAGTGCCTTGGATTTTAGAAGGACCTTCGAAACAATTTCTCGCTTGTTGCTCATAGAGAAATCCAGAAAACTTGGCTTTGGCAAGACTGTAATAAAGTGGATGGAAAAATTCCAGAGTGAGCATTCACAAGAAAATATAAAAATCCTTAGCGTCGGAGTTTGGAGTTCCTCAAGGGACTGTGTTGGAGCCGAACCACACAGAAATTTATATTGAAAGATAACGAATAGATCAAATTGAAGAATGTAAATACTTGGGAGTAGTTATAGATGAGAATTTTAAATACATATGTAGCAGCTAAAATATCGAAGAAAATTTATATTGTCAATAGAATTGGAAAATCCTATCTTCATTGTCGAAAAAATTAATCTATTAGACTATAATTTTGCCTCATTTCAATTATTGTTCCAGCATACTTTTTTTGTTGAATAAAACTGAATTGAATAATTTACAAACCAAACTGAACCAGATGTTACGTTCTATTTTGAAATGTGAATGGTATACTAGTACTAGTTGTATGCTCGAAACCACGGGACTTCTTAGTGTGTGGCAGATTGTGCATGTTAACACCATGACTGTTGTCTTCAAGATTGTAAATGGGCTGTGCCCGCAACACCTACATGAACATAAAAATTTCGTTCATGAGATATCGTGTTTTATGAAAAGTTCATTGGCCCGATACTCCAAACTCTGAAAGATTTGATTTAAAAAAAAAAAATTCTAAGGAATTCGTATAGTATTAAAACGTTATATGTATGGGACTAGAGGTAAGCCTGTAAAGCCGTACGTGATTCCTATTAGAAAATGGCAGTGCAGTTCAAATAAATCATTTGCCAAGTGGAAAAAATGTAGGAAAACAGTTTGGAGTTTAAGAAATCATAATAATAATAATAATAATAACAATATATTGAGGAATAACGTAACCTATATTTCAAGCAAACTCATGAAAATTAAATAGTGAACAGAAATATTGAAGAAAAATTCAGAAAGTAATCACTTGTTGGACACGACGGGGAACTGTAATTCATCTTCTCTTGTCGGGCTTCTCGGAGAGGAACAATCTGCGTCTTCCATCTTTCTGGACTAACGTTATATATGATTGAATAACTTTTAATTCTGATTCACGCAAACGACTAAATTCACTGATCTTCGAAAATGAATATCTGAAAGAAAAAATAACTAACTCCCCTAAGGTCGCGATCGCGGACCTTAAATATGCGTGGCCCAGAAGCCCTCACAACCGTACTTCCCTCTGTCCTTGGTACTCGAGTACCTGTTACATAGTCATTTAGAAACGCGTTTCTTCGTCGCGACATAAGAATTGCTATTTGAGAAAAGCCAGATGTTGTCTGCGATCTTGAATACGAAAGGGTGTTTTCGTCTTTTTTCGAGTTCGTCTTGATTTTACGCTTTTGGGTGATTTTAAGCTGCTTTTGAAAATAAGTAACATTGCACTTCATGGAGAATTTAAAACAAAATTATTGAACCATTCTGGTGAATATGAACTATTCAGAATGTTATCCAGATAAATCTACACAATACAGTATTCACAATAATAAAATTCAATTATTCTTTTTGAATTTGGGAGGCTTTTACTTGGTAAAATTCCATTATCAATAATAAAAAACAAATACTGTGTTTTAAGGAATTTTACTTAATAATTGCGATTGGTAACGCGTTTCACTACACCGTAGTGAATATATTTTTATATTTTTCTGTATATTCATTCGCCTGAAGAAGCTACGGTGTAGTGAAACGCGTTACCGATCGCGATTGTTAAGTAAAATTCCTTAAAACACAGTACTTGTTTTTTATAAAATTCAATTAAATAAAAATCAAGAAATATATGGATAGTTCTAGCAAATGAACAAAAAAAATAGACCCGGGTTCTGGGCCTTCGCAATGTCAAGAACATTTTGTTTTACTGCCAATTTTTCTAGAACCAAAACTTTAGCGACTACGAACTGTAGCTTGTTTTTTCTTAAGTGGTCCTTCAGACAGCTCACTATAACATTGACTCTTCTGAGTTGATTTATAAAAGTTAATAATTTGGAAAAGCGTATTTGTTCTGTTCAGCAATGTACGACACAATGGTTATGTTTTTTTTGAAACCAAAGAGTTTTGATTTTAAAGAACGTTCTTAAGTTTTAAGCAGCTCAAGTAGAATTTGCTTAATATTTTTTCAGAAGGTATTTCTTGAAGTAAGTTTGTGCTTCTAGAAGAGTTCTTTGACGAATTTATAACTGGTGTATCAATTATCGAACAAGACGTTTCGATCGGTTCCTAAATTTGGTTCAATTATTCCAATTTAGCGGTATTGCTCAATTTATAAGGTCCCTCTGATTGTTTTCCTGTATACACGCTCATGTTTATTGCATAAAACGTTTAAGCGTCAACCAAACCCTGGAGTTTCATTTCGTATTTTGCTGGCTTACTTGGAATGTACTGTCGAAACGCACAGCGGGCTCGGAACGATTTCAACTTTTCGTCTAGAACGGATGTAAACAGATTGACAATTATTTACCAACTTTTCAAAAACAGCTGTTATAGGCCCAAGTTTGTCGATTCGTTCTTTTTCTGTCCTAGTTTCAATATCGAATCTCAAAGAGCTAAACAAAAATATCAATATTTTAGCGGTCATTGTTGCTAAAAAAAATTACCATTTCTATTCCATCATCTTTCAAAAAATCTTCCAAATTTGTGTGGTTTGCTCTGAATATTTGCTCTGAGATAAAGTAAACGAAACACGGCTTTTATTTCAACCTCATTCGTATCCTGATAAAATTATTTTTCTTTATACTTCACAACTGATACGATCTGGTCATCAACAAACAATGACAAGCAACCAAAAAAGGTGTCAGAATTACGTGCAATACCTTTCACTACAGGCAAATGCTTATTGATGTTGTCAGCCCTTGTTCAGATTTTATTTTTGGAGAAATTTTTTAACTATTTTATGCCATCCCTTCTTTTGAAAAAGATACCTTGTATTTCGTTGTTTACGCTAGCTCCACTTATTTCTTCTTGTTTTTCTTGGCTACTTATCTACACTTCATCGTCTTCGTAAAACTCTTCTTCTTCAAAAACTAGTGCTTCGTTAATTTTCTGTTTCGAAATTGAATATGCTCTCAATAAAACCTTTTTATTGTTCTTCATGTTCATTTACTTTATTTCAAACGCCATTTATATTCATGAGTTGGAATCCCTGATCCAAAAATAAAGAATTTTGCACACGGATCTAAATATCAAACACTATGTACAATCAAGGAAAAAGGATACGTGAATATTCAGGCGAGGTTCTTGAATCCAACTGAGTATAATTTATGTACACTCGCCGAAATTACTATAACAACTGAATTACGAATCACATTGTCTAGAGAGCTGTGTTATGACAAGCTACTTAAAAGCGTAGCTACGCAAGATTCTGAATAACTCCACCTAATCGTTGCCGGGTTAAAGCATATACCGAACTGAAGAAACTCATCTTTCACACAGTTCACGCATACAAAAATAATAAAAAACATTCGTCGTACCATTTCAAAAACATAACATGACCTCTGTAATAGAATACCCCATGTATTAGGAAACAACTATAGGACATTCGGCAAATCTGCATCTATATAATTAAATAATTTGAGAAAAAGCGATATGCTAAAGTTTCAGAAAATACAATAAATAAAACTATATTTCACATATGTATTGGGTCTTATCCCATTTTCAAAATCTGAGAGGAAATGAAAATATGACAATGCCGTTTTTACCTAAGAAACAGATGAGAGAAGTTGTTACAAACAGGAATCAAGCTAGTCGATTTATCGGTAGATTATGTTTGTGAGCCGAAATTTCTACGAATTTTAATAAATCTTATCTCTTGCTTTCCTTAAATGAATAAAGTTTTGGGTTTTCATGAAATAAAAAATGATTTTCGTGTTTTCAATGTTCTGAAAACCTCTTGTTAATTCATAATCAATTATAGATTTCTAATGCTCGTCAATATTGATAGAACGATCAGTTTGACTTATAAAAAAGAGAACAATCATTATAATATAATTTATATACACCGCTTTTTTCACCTGTATCAAGTGGAACTTTGTTATTAATGAAGAGTGAACAAGGATTTATATTTTTAGAACATATTTGGCTGATCATATTTGATTATATAGCATAATTAAGTACTCAATTCAGAGACATAATTTATGATGTGATATTTCATTCTTTCGTGAACCAGAAGATAATAATAATTTAAATTGTTTTTAGTTATTAATATGTCTACGTATCATTCCGTACCAGTTGTTTGACAATAATGTTTGCCAAATTTCAATTTCTTTTCAAATTTTCTTCGTCAAAGGTGAACAAAACTTCGCAAATATCTGAACAGAATGAAAACGAATTTTTCGAACATCACCCAGCCTACTCAGTCAATAATACTTTACAATTGACAGAAGAGCTAAACACACTCAATATGGCCCGAAAGCCTAGATTAATTTTCTTGGACAACGTAAATTTGATCCCATCAACACAGAATAAAGAACTCAAAATTATTATAAACAGTTTACTCAAAAATACAATATTAACACCTCAAATCAAATTAGAATCAATACTGTGAGTAGAAATTTGTTTGAAGCAGAGTTATGTCGAATTCAATAATAAAAACAACTATTTGGTCTTCTAATGGGATGTCTCTTTCTCCTCTCTTAACCGAAATCTTCATGACCAATATTGAAAATGATCTACTCTGTTCAGGTATTATTTTATTTGAAGACGTTCTTCACTAAGAAGATACGTTCATATAATTTGCATTTGGACTGGTACTGATAATCAATTGAATCTTTTGAAATTATGAAATTTATTTCTCGATTCGATCAAATTCACTATGGAAATTAAAGATATGCATGAAACACTTAATTTCTTAGATTTTCTAATTACGAAGAATGAGATAAAAACACAAATCTGCATCTATATAATTAAATAATTTGAGAAAAAGCGATATGCTAAAGTTTCAGAAAATACAATAAATAAAACTATATTTCACATATGTATTGGGTCTTATCCCATTTTCAAAATCTGAGAGGAAATGAAAATATGACAATGCCGTTTTTACCTAAGAAACAGATGAGAGAAGTTGTTACAAACAGGAATCAAGCTAGTCGATTTATCGGTAGATTATGTTTGTGAGCCGAAATTTCTACGAATTTTAATAGATCTTATCTCTTGCTTTCCTTAAATGAATAAAGTTTTGGGTTTTCATGAAATAAAAAAATGATTTTCGTATTTTCAATGTTCTGAAAAACCTCTTGTTAATTCATAATCAATTATAGATTTCTAATGCTCGTCAATATTGATAGAACGATCAGTTTGACTTATAAAAAGAGAACAATCATTATAATATAATTTATATACACCGCTTTTTTCACCTGTATCAAGTGGAACTTTGTTATTAATGAAGAGTGAACAAGGATTTATATTTTAGAACATATTTGGCTGATCATATTTGATTATATAGCATAATTAAGTACTCAATTCAGAGACATAATTTATGATGTGATATTTCATTCTTTCGTGAACCAGAAGATAATAATAATTTAAATTGTTTTTTAGTTATTAATATGGCTACGTATCATTCCGTACCAGTTGTTTGACAATAATGTTTGCCAAATTTCAATTTCTCTTTCAAATTTTCTTCGTCAAAGGTGAACAAAACTTCGCAAATATCTGAACAGAATGAAAACGAATTTTTCGAACATCACCCAGCCTACTCAGTCAATAATACTTTACAATTGACAGAAGAGCTAAACACACTCAATATGGCCCGAAAGCCTAGATTAATTTTCTTGGACAAGGTAAATTTGATCCCATCAACACAGAATAAAGAACTCAAAATTATTATAAACAGTTTACTCAAAAATACAATATTAACACCTCAAATCAAATTAGAATCAATACTGTGAGTAGAAATTTGTTTGAAGCAGAGTTATGTCGAATTCAATAATAAAAACAACTATTTGGTCTTCTAATGGGATGTCTCTTTCTCCTCTCTTAACCGAAATCTTCATGACCAATATTGAAAATGATCTACTCTGTTCAGGTATTATTTTATTTGAAGACGTTCTTCACTAAGAAGATACGTTCATATAATTTGCATTTGGACTGGTACTGATAATCAATTGAATCTTTTGAAATTATGAAATTTATTTCTCGATTCGATCAAATTCACTATGGAAATTAAAGATATGCATGAAACACTTAATTTCTTAGATTTTCTAATTACGAAGAATGAGATAAAAAACACAACGTCTAACTTTAATCTACACTTTAATTGAAAAAATTCGACGACGTTTCGCTGACACAACAGCTTTATCAAGAATGAAAAACAGAATGAAGAGTATGGTATTATAAACAAATCGTAGAACAAGTTGGATGAATAACAGGAAAATCCACACCGAGCCATTGTACAGTTAGTATGAAAGGTAATAAAAACTAATTAAACAAGTTAAGTAGGGGTGAATAATTTACATCTAACTGTTCATTCAAAAGATTGTCCGAATGTTTGTATCTATTTATTTCTAATGCTTCTAGGAGATCTAATTTTGAACTTTTGATTTTATATGTAATATGTCAAAGTTTTATTGAATGAATGGTTTTCTGTTATTAGGTGGTTTGAATAATTTGAATCAGATTTATTTTTATCAAAGCTACGTTTATGTTCAGATGTTCTTATGCCAAAACTCCTATAGGTCCTACCGATATAAATTCTATCACAAGAACCGCAATTGAGTTTATAGATTCCTGATTTACTTGATTTTTCAACACGAGATTTATTATTTTTAATATGTTTACCTAAGTTATTAGAAGTTTTGAAAGTTATATTAAGATTTTGTTTGACGAGAAAGGATTTAATATTTGTACTTGCAGAACCGCAGAATGTTAAACTGTTGAATATTTTATAGTCTTTATGAATAGGATATACTTCATTTATTGCTTTCTGATACAGTTTTTACGAATGATTAGATCTATCATATCCGGATTATATGAATTATTAACGGCTATCTGTTTGATGATGTTTAACTCTTTATTATAATCTTCTACTGATAAAGGTACATTGAGTAACCGATGTACCATGCTGTTTAAAGCTGTAACTTTGTGTTGAATTGGATGTAATGAGTAGTTATGTATGATTGTATCAGTATGTGTTGGTTTACGAAAGACCGAAAAACATGATTATTATTTTGTTGAGTGATTTTAAGTCCAAAAATTAATGGAATCGTTCTGTTCAATTTCTATCGTGAATTTAATGTTCAAATGGATGGAATTAATGAAATTAAGAAATAAGTCTAATTGACGAGTAGTTTCAATGAAACATACTAAGATGTCGTCAACATATCTATACCAATAAAGAAATTTGGAAATGAGTGGATGTGTATGAATTTTCTGTTCAATATTATTTATGAAAATCTCTGCTTAAAGTGGACTCAAAGGATTTCCCATGATCAAACCATTTTCACTACTGTAATAGATGTTTTTACAACATGTATCAGAAAGCAATAAATGAAGTATATCATATTCATAAAGACTATAAAATATTCAACAGTTTAACATTCTGCGGTTCTGCAAGTACAAATAATAATAATAAATCCTTTCTCGTCAAACAAAATCTTAATATAACTTTCAAAACTTCTAATAACTTAGGTAAACATATTAAAATAATAAATCTCGTGTTGAAAAATCAAGTGAATCAGGAATCTATAAACTCAATTGCGGTTCTTGTGATAAAATTTATATCGGTAGGACCTATAGGAGTTTTGGCATAAGAACATCTGAACATAAACGTAGCTTCGATAAAAGTAAATCTGATTCAAATTATTCAAACCACCTAATAAAAGAAAACCATTCATTCAATAAAAACTTTGACATATTACATATAAAATCAAAAGTTCAAAATTAGAACTCCTAGAAGCATCAGAAATAAATAGATACAAACATTCGGACAAGCTTTTGAATGAACAGGTAGATGTGAATTATTCACCCCTACTTAACTTGTTTAATTAGTTTTTATTACCTTTCATACTAACTGTACAATGGCTCGGTGTGGATTTTCCTGTTATTCATCCAACTTGTTCTACGATTTGTTTATTATACCATACTCTTCATTCTGTTTTTCATTCTTGATAAAGCTGCTGTGTCAGCGAAACTTCGTCGAATTTTTTCAAATAAAGTGTAGATTATAGTTAAACCTTGTGTTTTTTATCTCATTTATATCATGGATCTACATCAAGTAACGGCCTCCACAATTCAAAAAAAAAATTTGACATTACTCCCCTTGCACGAAACGAAGGAATCAGGAATTTATAAACATAAGCATCAAATAACGGTTGCAAAAATAACATCATAAGCAGATTAATAGCTGATAAGCAACACAAATTATTATCATCCTCGATTTAGCTCAACCTGCAGATTCACTTTACAATAAAATATCATATCAGTAATTATGTTTCACCAATAGGAATTAAACTAATTCATGCCAGAATGAAATCTTCACAAGATGTGAGAATGAGAATCATCTATTATCAACTTTAGTCGATAACAAAAATGGACTTGATATAGAAAAAAAAGCGGGGTATATAAATTATATTATGATGATTGTCTTGCGTTTGTATAGGTCAAACTGGTCGTTCCATCAAAAAGGAGTAGACGAGCATAAAAATCAATAATTCAGGACAAATTAATTATTATTTTCTCAGAGTATTACATTCAGATAACCAAAGCAAAAGATTAGATTTATAAGAATTCATTACTTATAATCTACCAATAGGTATCAACCAGATTGATTTCCATCACCTCTCTTATCTGTTTCTCAGGTAAAATTGATATTGTAGTACTTTTATTTTCTCTTAGTGATGAAAATGGGATAAAACCACCGGAAACATAGATCAAACATATTTCTTTCCATTATATTTTGCTTCTATTAAGCCTAGTGATTCTTTCCATTCATTAACTTATTTAGTGAGACTGTTTCACCTAGTGCTTAGCGAAACATCTATATCTAAATTAGTACATCGTTTCCCTTAAAATACTTCATCAAAATATTCAACAGCAACAAGTTATGGAACGATTACGCACTAAATGGACACCCTCCTAGTATATTTGAAATACGAAAGTTTATATTCAAAAACGATATATCTTCTCCAACATCCAAACGTATGTCGAGAATATTTTCCTCTGTTCGTATATTTCAGTTGTTACGCAAGAAGATAAATGAAGTAAATTATAAAATCGAAATTTGAATTCCATTGTATATGCAGCTTATGATCCATAAATGCAAATTTCTGACTAATTATCCTACGAAGGTACTCCCAAGAGAAACGTTATTAATTAAATTAGCAGTTTCGATATTTCCAGAGCATTTGCATATTTTATAGAAAGTGCTGAAACCTATTCGCCAGGAATATTACTGTTTTCTATGTTATTATGCAATTAATCAAACTGGGCTTGATTATTCTTTGCACAGCCAAATTGCATATTCGATAACCGAAGTAGAAGTAATTAGTTATTAAAATAACAATGGATTAATTAAAATTTCATTATGAAACATGAGAAATTTCTAACTTGTATTTATTTCTCTCCATCTGATTTTATATTCGAACCCTCATGAAACGTAGCAGTGAACGGGGTTTTGAATGAACCAAATTGGAATGTAAAATTACCAATATAAAAAGGGAGCAAGCGATGCTTCAAAACGAATCTCTTCTTGTTATTTTATCTCCCAATATTCTCCATTCTTCGGATCAGGACTTTTTCGAGATAATGAGAAACTCATAGCTTAAATAAAGGCTGTTCCCTAGTTAGACTCCCAAATCTAATGAAAGGATCAATGCAAGGCTATTTTTTAGAAAACGCTTCATACTCCTTCCTGTTATCGAATACAATGATGAACAAAAAAATTTTCTCTTTCGAATTTTAAATCTTGAAAATTAACGGTAGTAAGGAGAAAATCATATCAAATAGCTTGAAAGTAGCACCTTCAGTGGTTAATGCTGTAGCGTCTTTTTTTTAATGAAAAAAAATGTGGCTCTCGGAGGCTGTGTGCAGGAAGGATTATTCATTGATCTACGGATTTTTAAATAATTCTTTATGTATATATATATATATATATATATATATATATATATATATATATATATATATATATATATATATATATATATATATATATATATATATATATATATAGCAACTTTATTGCTAAGAGTGTCTTAGTGTTGAATATAAATGAAAATGTTTTTTAAAGGGTAATGGGATAAAGGCCGTCAAACATATCTGTTGTTTCCCTTTCCCTTAGATAGACTTTCTAATATGTTGCGCAGTGGAAAGAACCTTTTAATATTTAGTTCATCAAAGCTCTGGCGGAATGAACATCGTAAAATACACCCTATGCAATAATTATTTGGTATCGTAACTGCTCTGAAATTCCCTATTTCAATTCGTGTCCATCGTTATCCGCCACAATTTTTGCAACGTTTGTGGGACTGTAAAATTGGAACTAAATTGAATTATTCTTTCCGAAGTAGAAAAAATTGAATCACTGAATATACATACATGCTCTCGAATAATTCGAAATACGGAGATGAGATTCAAAAACTTGTTTCGTCTCATTTCTTTAACGACGACGAGGATCTCGAGGGAATCGTTTCGAACGGCGTATTAACCAACTTCGTGAATGTGAGAAAGATAATTTCCGTTCTGATCTTTGCGCCGAGAAGGAATGCCTGGCCTCAAAATATAATTTTTATATTATTACATAGCTACTAATGCCAACAAATTCGCTGAAAGAATTTCGGCAGTAAAGGACTCCTCATAGCAGACTATGCAACGCTAGTTGAAATGCAATTAACCATTAGTCGCAGCTGACCAAGGATATGTTACGTTTTCAGGGCTGAAGTACCAGAAACATAATATATTATGAAGAAATATGCGTACATAGGCCCCATTGGTCCTTTTGTGCCTCCTCTCCTTCCAGGAGACCGCTAGATAATCAGTCATTCTAACTACTCAAAGAAGCTGGGAATGTTGCACAGTGAGCATTTCTGCAGGTCACATGGTTGGTAATTTCTCCCCAAGGGTATATAATCTCCTAGAGGTAACTATGCGGCATTCATATTCTCACCTACTTTCTGCTACACCTACTGCAAAAGAGTGTATCGTTGACATGGATGCGTTTTTTCAATGAATCATAACCAGTTAGTATGCCTGTCACAAAACAACAAAAAATTTAATTGTATAATGTCGATTGTTATGCTCATTTGTGCCTTTGCATTTTTACAGCAACCCTGATGAAGCATCGAAGTAGGTGCGAAAGCTCGGTATAGAATAAACTAGAATTGATTGAGTGATAGAATATAAATGAAAATGTTTTCTAAGGGAATAATGTGACTCAGATTTTACTCAATCAATTCTAGTTTATTCTATACCGAGCTTTCGCAGCTACTTCTATGCTTCATCAGGGTTGCTGTAAAAATACAAAGGCACAAATAAGCATAACAATCGACATTATACAATTACATTTGTTGTTGTTTTGTGGCATTGTGTCGAGCTAATGAAGATTTCCTTTCCTTTTTTCATTGCATTGCATTATACATCAACAAGTTTTGTGTTCAAATGTTTTGAACACGGAGGAAATTATGGGCGTTGCAAGAAAAATTGTAAATTCCATCCGTGCACGTAGCTTGTAACGGCAGCTCCTTAAGTTGCAGTTGGAAGATAGGGAGTCAGCTGAACACATTGATTCAGTTCTTCACACGAGCGTCAGATGGTTGAGTCGCGAAAAATTCCTAGAAAGGTTTCAAGAATTATTGTCCGAAATAACAGCCTTTCTGGACGAAATAGGTGATGACACTCAGATGTTGAAAAACGAAAAATTGCTGACTGATTTGGCATTTTTGACTAACACACAATTCACTAAAACACCATTTACTTCAAGGTAAAGGAAAAACTATCTGAAACATTTTCCGTCTTTGAAAGCAAGGATTTCTCAGTTGAATTATGATACGTATGAGGCTGAATTATCAAATATTTTGGGACAATTCGAAATGCGTTTTTATGAATGGAGTAGATTGGCAAATATAGCATCATTTATTAGTTATCTTCTTTCATGTAAAAACATTGAGGAATTAGCTATTGAAATAGCAAGTTAATTGATTATGAACTCATGTTCTGTTGAAAATGAATTGGAGCAGATTACATCAGATATACATCTCAAAGCTCCAGAATCTGATATAAATATCTGATATATAAATATTCCAATCTAAAGCAAATCGCCCTTCAACTGACGGCAATGTTTGGGTCAACTTAATATTGAGAATCTATTCTTACCTAACTGAAAACTTGATTTCTTACTACGAGTGAAATATTAGGATCTTATTTCATACACTAACTTAATTGGAACATACACTTTAGGGTATATACTCCAGAAATCCAATATTACCTATGAACAGTTCTGAAAAATAGTTGGTAAGATCTGAAACCCAAAATATACATACGGATATTCACTGCCATTATAAAACCACTATGGAGCCGCCGCCTACTTGCGAGAGATCAAATAGGCGATGAGCTAGGTCAGATGCAAAGAATGGCCTGCTAAAATACCACCAAAATTATGCTTGCGACATTTGCTTCATCATAAAAGCTTCATGTTATGTTTCCTACCGCTCATTTTTTTTCTAGCAGAAATGGCCTAGGCAACGATCTCAAGCTTGAAAACTGTGAGTGATTTATGGAACGCAAGCCCGAGAATGGCGAGATGGCGTCTTTGGTACAAAGCAACCAGTGAGATCCTTCTGCTGCAAGCAGGAGTTTACATCATGCCACCCTTGTTCATCTTGTACAAACCATATATATCGTTACCACAGGATTAAAATGAGGCTACTAAAAACACTATCAAAATCTACACAGACGGCTTGAGGAACAAAATAGGAGCAGAATGTGGCATGAGATATGGATACAAAACTGATCGTCCTGACCATAGCTGCAAAAGAGATAACACAAAGGAAGATTGAAGACAAAAGCATCATAGTCTTCACAGTCAGCAGGCTGCCAACTCTATCCTTGCATGAATATTGGGTATTTTCTGAACTAACATGAGAATTTCATCAAGAACTGACAGAGGCGGCTCTAACAATAAATATTTCCGTATGTTAAGTGAGGAGACGCAAACAGAATTAGGTTGGATCGACATCAAAGCAGATCATACAGCTCAAAAAAAGATTAGCCAAAAGATCCAAGCGCCCTCTAGTTTTTTCATGTGATAAATAAGAGCTCTCTATGTGAAAACCGCCACAATAGATATCATGGTTTAAACAACGACATATGACAGGCATACTAACTGGTTATGATTCACTGAAAAAACGCATCCATGTCAACGATACACTCTTTTGCAGTAGGTGCGAGCAGAAAGTAGATGGGAATATGAATGCCGCATAGTTACTTCTAGGAGATTATATACCCTCAGGGAGAAATTACCAACCATGTGACCTGCAGAAATGCTCACTGTGCAACATTCCCAGCTTCTTTGAGTAGTTACAATGACTAGGAATTGTAGGATAGGAGGCACAAAAGGACCAATGGGGCCTATGTACGCATATTTCTTAATAATATATTATGTTTCTAGTACTTCAGCCCTGAAAACGTAACATATGCTTGGCCAGCTGCGACTAATGGCTAATTGCATTTCAACTAGCGTTGCATAGTCTGCTATGAGGAGTGCTTCACTGCAGAATTTCTTTCAGCGAATTTGTTGGCATTAGTAGCTATGTAATAATATGAAAAATTATATTTTGAGGCCAGGCATTCCTTCTCGGCGCAAAGATCAGAATGAAAATTATCTTTCTAACAATAACGAAGTTTGTTAATACGCCATTCGAAACGATTCCCTCGACGTCCTCGTCGTCGTTACAGAAACGAGACGAAACAAGTTTTTGAATCTCATCTCCGTATTTCGAATTATTCGAGAACATGTATGTATATTCAGTGATTCGATTTTTTCTGCTTCGGAAAGAATAATTCAATTAAGTTCCAATTTTACAGTCCCACAAACGTTAAGAAAATTGTGGCGAATATTGTGTGTATGACCAAATACAAAAAGAGAAAGTATTCGTAGTAAGGGAAATAGAAAGGACGCATGGCCCGAAGATGGGCTTAGTACAATCCGCATTAAGATTTTCAGGTATAAATTTGAACGGATAACGATGGACACGAATTGAGATAGGGAATTTCAGAGCAGTTGCGACACCAAATAATTGTTGCATAGGGTGTATTTTACGATGTTCATTCCGCCAGAGCTTTGATGAACTAAATATTAAAAGGCTCTCTCCACTGCGCAACCTATTAAAAAGTCTATCTAAGGGAAAGGGAAACTACGGATACGTTTGACGATCTTTACAGTACAACGGTTTTCGCGCTGATTTGGAGACTTTTCTTTCAAACAATTTTTTCGAATGCTCTTTCAAATATTCAAACTGCGTGAAAAGATACTCGTTTAGTGAATCTTCTCTGTATCGAAGAGTATTTTTGTCCTATATTCACCATGCTTTAGGCGGACGTTTTAAAAAAGGTTTTTTGAAAAACGCCTATTCGAATATGTCGTCTTAATAAATTGAACTATTCTTTAACATAGGCAAGGTTGGTCAAGTGAATTGAATTAGCTCTTCGTTACTTGTGTCAGCCGTGTAGTGCTTTGGTTACAACATCGTAGTTCCCAGCGTTCGGAATAGTCAGGCTATAGGCTAACTCTAATCTGCCCCCTTATGGTGAACACCGGTTACGGAATTGTCCGTGACCATTGTGGTTAACGGCTTCTTCGGCAAGATCTGTTCGAGCAAGGGATAAAAAAAAACCATCCCTGACAAAAAGTCTGATCTATAGCATACACCCAGATTGAATACTCAACAATTGATTCATTCCCTAGTAAGTGAATTATTTTTTGAAGTTTTTCATTACTCCATTTTTTTAGGAAAAATTATATTTAAACCACCATTTATTCAACATTGTCAACGATGATGAAAAAGATATCTTAGACAAACCGTTTCGTTGGCAATCTACCTGCATTATGGTCAACTTGAACTGTTATTTCACTAACATTAAGAATTTTTGACGTACTTGAAGACAATATTTGTTAAGCCCTTCATGTAACAGAGCATTATACAAATGCACTATGAATTGGGTGGATACTATAGATAGAGAGTGAGTGTTATTAATGAAAGAAACCTGAAGTTATGAAATTAACGAATTATTTCAGCAGTTATTCTACACGAAACTGAATAACACATACTTCTAACCATATGTTGGAATTACTCGCTTGTTGTGAAAAATGTAACATTAAATAAAATTTCAAGTTTCTTACACCTCTAGTCATATATTTTCTTCATCTCATGTTTTTAATTTCAAGGTAAACCAGGCATCGGCTAGCAGATGAAACTGAGTCAGGTGAGTAAGTCGCATGCAAAATTATTTCTCACTGAATGCCTGAATCATTTTCCCATATTCAATGAAAAATAAGATCACTTTATGTTACTCACTACGTTTTTATGAAGCAACATGTTTCGCTTTTTGACGGTAACCGCCAATTTTGAAAGATCAACCAGATTTTTCTGAACAAATTTCTTCTGGTTCTGCAAAACAGGGCGTAGTCATCCGTTCTGATGTATCTTGGGATCATCCATGGTAACCACATTTCATATTGTCATAATGCCAACGAAACTTGAGAGATGCGTATTTTCTCAACTAGTATTTTTCCCTATATTTCCAACGAAACGACTCCTGGTTATACCGTACTCCTGGGGGTACGGTACTGAGCCTGCCAACCAATTGAGCGTTATGAACAGACTCAAGTTTACATGTGTAGACTCCTCCAAATAGAAAAAAAGTTAGAGGGTGACCCCAGTTTCAGTTTTACCGGTATATATATATATATATATATATATATATATATATATATATATATATATATATATATATATATATATATATATATATATATATATATATATATATATATATATATATATATATATATATATATATATATATATATATATATATATATATATATATATATATATATATATATATATATATATATATATATATATATATATAAATATTGATGGACAGATATCTTCCGCGATAAACTTCATGAGGAGTAAACATATGTAAACTAACTTGAGACAAGACAAATTATTCAACAATCCGTAGAACAAGAACTAGTTCCCAAATCTGCCTGCCATGCACGCAGCCCTCAAGCGCCACAATATTGCAACTAAGCAGGATGCCGAGAAACGAAGCGGCAGACTACAGTTTCGCCCTTATTAGGAGCTCATCAGTATCGCGTATCGTTTCTCAGCATCCTACCAAGCTACATCGGGGTACCCTATCAATTCCAGAAAGGACGCACCTCGTACATATGTATGAGAGTCGCCCTCTATGGACTAACACGGTGAACCCGCTACCGGACTTCGAGAAAGATATGAACAATAACAAACAGATGTGGAAACGTTAAAAATTCCAAACAATTGGGAGACATCTTTCGCCGTTCCGTGAATCACATCAACGGTAGAAAACGAGCAAAATAATCCTGCTGGAATAGTGCTCTTTTCCTCTATTTCCGAGAAAAACCTCCCATCAGAAAATATTTGGTGGGACAAATATCTTCCGCGATATACTTCACGAGGAGTCTACATATGTAAACTTGAGATAAGAAGAATAATTTAAAAATCCGTAGATCAATGAATAATCCCTCCTGACAATAGCTAGTTCCCAAATCTGCATGACATGCAAGCAGCCCCCAAGCGCCACAATAGCTACAATGGTAGGATGCTGAGAAGCGATATGCGACACTGATGAGCTTCTAATAAGGGCGAAACTGCAGTCTGCCGCTTCGTTTCTCGGCATACTCCTTAGTTGCACTATTGTGGCGCTAGAGGGCTGCGTGCATGGCAGGCAGATTCGGGAACTAGCTCTTGTCAGGAGGAAGTATTCATTGCTTTACGGATTTTTGAATGATTCGTCTCGTCTCATGTTTACATATGTAGACTCCTCGCGAAGATTATCGCGGAAGATATTTGTCCCACCAAATATATACCGACGGGAGGTTTATCTCGGAAACAGAGGTAAAGAGCACTATTCCAGTGGGATTATTTCTCTCGTTTTCTACCGTTGATGTGATCCACGGAACGGCGAAAGATGTCTCTTGAATGTTTGGAATTTTTAGTTTCCACATCTGTTTGTTATTGTTCGTATCTTTGTCGAAGTCCATTAGCGGGTTTGCCGTGTCGGTCCATAGAGGGCGACTCTCATACGTATGTACGAGGTGCTTCATTTCTGGAATTGATAGGGTACCGGGATGTAGCTTGATAGGATGCTGGGAAGCAATATGCGACACTGATGAACTCCTAATAAGGGCGAAACTGTATTCTGCCACTTCGTTTCTCGGCATCCTGCTTAGTTGCACTATTGTGGCGCTAGAGGGCTGCGTGCATGGCCGGCAGATTTGGGAACTAGCTCTTGTCAGGAGGGAATATTCATTGTTCTACGGATTTTTGAATGATTCGTTTCATTGCAAGTTTACATATGTAGACTCCTCGCGAAGTTTATTGCGGAAGATATTTGTCCCACCAAATATTTACCGAAGAGAGGTTTATCCCGGAAACAGAGGAAAATAGCGCTATTCCAGCGGGATTATTTCGCTAGTTTTCTACCGTTGATGTGATTCACGGAACGGCGAAAGATGTCTCCCAAATGTTTGGAATTTTTAACGTATCTACATCTGTTTGTTATTGTTTGTATCTTTCTCGAAGTCCGGTAGGAGGTTCGCCGTGTCGGTCCATAGAGGGCGACTCTCATACGTATGTACGAGGTGCGTCCTTTCTGGAATTGATAGGGTACCCCGATGGAGCTTGGTAGGATACTGAGAAGCGATATGCGATACTGATGAGCTCCTAATAAGGAAGCGAAACTGCAGTCTGCCGCTTCGTTTCTCGGCATTCTGCTCAGTTGTATTATTGTGGCGCTTGGGGGCTGCGTGCATGACAGGCAGATTTGGGAACTAGCTCTTGTCATCAGGAGGGATTATTCATTGATCTATGGATTTTTGAATGATTCGTCTTGTCTCAAGTTCATATATATATATATATATATATATATATATATATATATATATATATATATATATATATATATATATATATATATATATATATATATATATATATATATATATATATATATATATATATATATATATATATATATATATATATATATATATATATATATATATATATATATATATATATATATATATATATATATATATGTAAACTTGAGACAAGACGAATCATTCAAAATCCGTAGATCAATGAATGATCCTCCTGATGTTAAGAGCTAGTTTCCAAATCTCATTTGCGTAAGAATTTCCCGTGAGGTTGTTCTGTATGAAAACGAGGTCAGTTCTTCCACCAAGGCGTATAGCTCCCCAAAACATTACTCTCTGTCTAACAACTTCTCGAGCATGCTGGAGACGGTTTTGCTTTCCAGGTTTCCTCCATATTCGAATTCTTCCCGAATCGGGATATTAACTAAATCTAGACTCATCACTGAAGAGAACTGTGGCCCACCTCTCTTGATCCCAGTTTACGTGTTCTTGGCACCAAGCTAAACGAGCAGCGCGATTTCCATGGGTCAGTTGTGGAACTCTTAAAGGACGTCTGGAGTGGAGTTGACCTTCGTGCAGTCGATTTTTCCACAGTTTGGTCGGAAATTTGTACTTTATGAACTCGTGATTGCTCTTGAGCTAATTGAGATGCTGTGGTAGTACGATCTCTTCTGGCTTGTAAAACCAAAAATCGGTCTTGGGCGACTTGGAGCATGGCAACGGCTCGTAACATCTCTTCCCTAGTCAAATGTCGTCTTTTCATGGTCGAATCACATAACTTGAATCTTTCATTTGTGCTTACAACAGAAACAAAGTGCCAACTAACTGATTTCAAACACTGAATACATGAAATGATTATAAAGCAGCGTCCTACTTTTTAACTATTTTGGATATTATGATGAAATTTGGTAATCAGGTAGAAGAAAAATTTTGAATCGAATGAAAACATTAAGATGTTTGACATTTCGTTTCCGGTTATGTCGGAAACGAATGTCATCCTTCGGTCTTTTCAAATATTTTTGAAAGAAAAACAAAACAAATTTTTTTTGCAATTTTCATCTTTTGTTTGAGAAGGCTATTGACAGTGACAATTGGCTTAGCTCAACATCTCCTATCACGAAAATACAAGATTTTTCTGAAAATTATTGAATTCAAGATACAGACGATGTTGTAAATGCTTTCAGCCTGTCCAATTTAAAACTGTCCACACTTTTTCGACCCACTTCTCCTCTCAGCTTTCTGTTCTTCGATCAACAGTTGCGGTATTCAATGGAAACTATATTTTCCGTGTGAAATTTTGTACTAAGATCATCCGCGATGATGCCTCAATCTTTCGATATGTTGTTTCGATTTCCTGGATGATCTTTCGTCCGCATGTTCTAGAGTAACCATTGTTTCTGGTACACCTGCTCTTGGATCGTCGCTGAGTCAAACCATTTTACGTTTAATTTCTCAATACCAACGGAAACTGTTGACTTAAATACCATCTGTCTGAGAGATAATTATCTTTGAAAATTGTGGAATATTATTGCGAGAAAATGTTCATGGTTTAATTCCATTTTTCCGTAAGTTTGTCAACTTTGACAGTTGGTTGTCGCTGAAACACAGCACACATGGAACTGAAATTTTGGATTTATATTAACAAATTATAGAAGTTCATTCTAGCTGCTGACAGTTGATTCATGGTGTCGTAAATGTTCCAGCATCAACAATCAAAATGTGATAATTTTGAGGCACAGACTTTAACATTTTGAAAGCATTGAAACTTGAATTATCGGAGATTGACTGAATTGATTGTACTTGAGATATCGAAATAGAAAAAGCTAACTGGACGATTACTTCAATAGCTTGCACGATATATAGACAACTTTCAGTTGTTCCGTCTAGTTTCAATAAATTTCACTAATTTTACCGAAATATCCAAATCAATACTTCAATTAAAATTTTGTTTATCTTATGGCTTTAATGAACAAAATTGAGTTTATGTGAGTGTTATTTTGATATATTGTAGAGCAAATGAAAAACTGCGAGAGAGAAATTAAAACATGGTTCGAGTTCTAGATATCGAAGAGTGAACAGGTGTCTTCTTCTTTGTGTTTGTGAAATTTAAAATACTAAATGTGAATGAACTGTTATATAAATAATGGGCAAGAAAGTTGTTAGTGTTGTCAAACAATGCGGAAACTGTGATAAAAAGTTCACGAAATCTGAATACAGTATCCTATGCAGTGGGCCATGCACTAAATGGCACTGTGAGGGGGGCTCTGGTTTAGAAAAGGATCAGTTGAAAATTATAATGGAAACGGAGTCATTATGGCAATGTAAGAGTTACGCAAAAAAAAATAGAAAATCAATAATTTTGGCTGAGGAAAACACGGAGGAGGAAGATGAAGAGGGTGAGGAAGAAATTACTGTGGCGCAAGTGATGAAACAAATGGCAAAGAATCACGAATCGCTCACTAGAACTATGGACAAGTTCCGAGGTGAAATTCAGCAATCACTTCAGTTCCTCTCAAATGCATTCGATGATCTGAAGAAGAAAATATCTCGATAAAAAAGAAACTGGCTGAGGAAAAGGTACAGTTGCAGGTTGTAAATACAAACATAATGAACCTTGAAGAACGGCTGAAATGAATTGAACAAGAGGGAAGAGAAAAGAATATAATCTTAATGAATGTACCAAATCAAGAAAAGGAAGACACAAAAGATCTAGTTACAAAAATTATGAGTAGGAGAGGAATACCAGTGAAAACGGAGGAATTCGAATCACGTCGTATCTCCAAAAAAGAAAATTCCCCAATTGTAATCAAATTCAAGTCAAAGTCTGCCAAAACGAATATTTTGATGAAAAGGAAAGAGATCGGTACACTTGAAATGAAAGATTGTGGATTTTTCGGCGTAAAAGTAATTTATTTTAACGAAGATTTGTCTCACACTAAACACGAGCTTTATTCAAGAGTTCGAAAATCCAAGAAAGATAAAAACTACGATTTTGCTTGGATAAAGAATGGAAATATATACGTGAAAAAGAATGAAAGTTCTAGGCCAATTCTCATTAAACATGAAACAGATTTGGAAGCATTGTATCTGCCTGAATATTGAGCGTCTGATGTCCGTAAACTTTCGTTGAGTAACGTCCTGATAAACCTACGTATTTAGAACAATACATGAGGAATTTTGAAACAATGCGTTTGGATGACAAGTAAGTGAGTGTGGCTGGACTCAAAGGTTGTAGGAGTGAGGACAGAATAAGTTTTGAGGTGATGCACAACAATATTAGAAGTGCTAGTAAAAACATTGATGAGTTCAGACTGTGTATTGATGGCTTCATGGGTGAGTTGGACTGCATAATATTAACATAGACATTTAATATTGTTGATTCGAATATTTATAACATTCCGGGTTTCAGGCTTATTTACAATGAAGGTTGTTTGAACAGGAATGACGGTACACTTATTTATGTCAGAAATGAGATCAGCTTCGATCACGATATTGTTAATCTTGGTCCTGTAAAGGCAGTTCAATTACATCTCGAACTCGGCAACTCAACTGTAGATGTATTAGCTGCATATAGATCTCCTTCACTGTGTCCGTGAAGAAAATTATTTGCGTAATACTAAATTTCGAGGAGATGTTTCATTTATAATAGGCGATGTTAATATAGATCTAATCGAAGAAACTAAATCTAGGGAAGAATATCTCAATATAATGGGTGAGTTTGGGTTAATACCTGCAATTAGTTTGCCTACGCGAGAGAGGGCATGTATTGACCACATATTTGTGAAAAGTACAATTGTTCCGGTGGACTTCTTTCCAATGGTAGTTCACTTCTTGGTAACAGACCATAATCCAATAGCACTTAAAGTAAAATTATCTGATACAAAAACGCAAAAACGAGTTAATATAAATATAAGAATTTCATAAATTATAGAAAACTTAGATTACTATTGATATATGGGTCATGGGATAAACTTTATAACACTGGTTTCATTAATGCTGCCTCGGAAATATTTTCGGAGACATTGTCTAAATATATAAACAAAAGCACTTATGTAGTCATTGTTAGGAGAAATGAAATGAAACGCAACAAATGGGCTACTCAAGCTCTCATCAAGTTCATAAATATTAAGAATCGGACGTATCAAGAACTGAAGAACAAATCGGATGATATTAACTTGAAAAATAAATTCAGAGAATATAGCGATAGACTTAAATACCTGATCGACATAACTAAATCTAACTATTATAGAGATAAAATTAGTCTAATCTCGGGAAAGCCGGATTGTTTATGGAAGACGTTGAAAGAACTTGAGAATCGAGTGCCTGTGGTGCGTCAGCCTGTTCAAAATTCTGAGGGAAGTGTAGTGAAGGAGCCAACTCAAATCGCAGATGCTTCTAATGACTTTTTCGTTGATGTAGGAAAAAATATGGCTAGTAAAATAAACAGAGAAAAAGGTAAATTCATAAAAAAAACAATGTTGAATCGATAGTTATAATGACTACGACTGAAAGTGAGGTAAGCACTATAATAAAATACTTAACAACAAAAAATCATCTGCAGGTATTGATGGCTTGGCACCGGAAACTTTATCAAAAATATTTGATTGTGTCATTTGGCCGCTTACTCATTTGATCAATAGAGCCATCGAAGAGGATTGTTTCCCTGATTCACTAAAAAATCGATAATTGTACCTATTTACAAATCAGGAAGCAAACAGTCATGCAGTAATTATAGACCTATTTCAATTTTGTCGGTTATTTCAGAAACTTTCGAGAAAGTACTAAAGATTAGAATCTCCGCATTTTTAGATAAATATGAACTCATCTCCCGTAGACAGTATGGTTTTCACAGGGCTAGGTCCCCGCAAGATGCAATAGAGTACCTAAATAGTAAACTGTACAAAGCGATTGATGGTAAAGAACCTAACCTACTATTGGTATCTTTGTGGACCTGGCCAAGGCACTTGATACAGTTAGTCATCCAGATCTACTAGAGTGTTTGGAAGGCATTGGTTTTAGAGAGGGTATCCTTCAATCTAGTGGAGAGTTATCTAAGTAATGGAAAGCAAGCGGTAAGAACCTCATCTGAGTGAATTCAAAGAAATAAGTTTCGTTGTTCCACAAGGAACTGTGCTGGGACCGTTGTTGTTTATAATTTTCATGAATGATTTGTTTGACTTACCTACTTCTGTCGATGTTATTAGTTTTGCTGATAACACTGCTGTGGTATATCGGGAATAATCTTGGCAATTACTAAAAAAGACAGTCGAAAATGATTTCGGTGTATTCTTGGAATACTTTGAAAGTAAGCTATTGACGGTTAATGTTGACAAAACTAAATTCATAATGTTTACTAGCCTTGCTCAGAACTTACCTGCTTTCGATATACTGAACATTGCAACACAACATTCGCAAATTGAGATATCCGCAACCTGGTCAGTGAAGTACTTAGGAATTCATATTGAAAGTCACCTCCAAAGGAATGAGCAATCATCGAAATCGACGCAGAAATTGAGGGCGCTAATTCCTAAATTCAAAATGTGTTTTTGATTTTGTAGTATAGAGTAATTTAGAATTTTGTACCTTGCACTAGTACAGTCCCACCTAACCTACGGAAATATAGCTTGGGGCGGATTACTAAAAACTGAAGCGAAAACAATTGAAGTAGCACAAAAGTGGATTATGAAAATCATGTACAAGAATCACTATCGGTACCCAAAGAGTCAACTATTTGCAGAAAGTGGTATTTACGATCCAACTCAACTTTATTGTCGATCTCTCCTCGTTTGGCAACACAAACTCGGGGAATCTCGTTTGAGAATTGATCACAGTCACCGAACTAGATATAGGGAAAAAGCGTCTGCTGTACCACGCATGAATTGAACTATTCGCTAAAGAAGCCATATATATCTCTGTCCTAGAGTCTTCAACGAGTTGACTGATAGACTAAAAAGTATTCCCTTTCTCCGCGAGTTCAAAGGAGAAATAAAGATCTATATTACAGAGGCAGGAAGGGAAAGAATCCACCCATTTATTGACCTTAAAAATCATGGAAACTAAATCTGTCCATGAGACAAGTTATGCTCCAATCGAGTCAAAATATTATAAAAATGATTAACAAAAAAAAACTTATAAATATATAACGAGGTATAATATAGAATTAGGCACATTAAGATTACAGCACTTCGTAGAATGTTGCCATAGATAAAGATATTTCGTTTTTATTTGTCACTGTGAGAGGACCTTTATTATTTATTGTTAATGAAACACTCACGCACGGAGTTTATTCCATGTGGGATTCTATGTTTATTTTATGTGAAGTCAATTGCTTGTGTTATCAGTGTATGATATGAAATAATGAATGGTCTGAATAAACATTATTATTATTATAAAACTATATAAATGTGTTGTTAGATACAATCTGTTGAAATTCCACTATATGAACAAAGCGCTGGCATAAAACTAGTATTTCCTAAAATATTGAAGCTTCTTTTCAAAATTCGTATTAAACTCTTTTTTCGCGAATTCCAAGAATGCCTAAATTGGATGAAAGTTTGTTTTATTTAGAAGTAAAGTATTGACAATTCATAATGACGTCTTTCAAAAACATAATTATGAAATTCTAGGGAATATTGGTTTACATTGAACTAAATTGTTGTTATTCTAGTACCTCCGATATATTTTGATTTCGTGGGCAGAATACCGCTGTCTCGACGGTGTAATGCAATTTTAAATTCTGGCGAAACAAGCACAACTCGATCCTAGTTGGTTTGCCATTCGTTATCAGGAATTTCGTTTGGTCAGCGAAAAACACATTGAGGGGAAACGTTTTATTACTTTTTTTGAATGATGTAGAGATTCGAAACAAAATGTCGAAGTTCTTTCACAATATGTAAGGGAGTCGCTGTTTACATTTCTCAGCAGTAGAGAAGTTATTATTATCACCAGGAATCATAGTCCATGAGCTAAGAAATACGTTTTATAACTCCACCCTATTTTTTAAAATGACAATACCAAAGTAAATATTAAATATTTCCTAAACGAAGCTTCAATCAAATAATTCAGGCAAATATTCAAGAAACTAACGAAATACCTACATAAATTAAGTTTAATAACCGAACATTAAGATTAAAAATGAAATATTATAAACTTGAAATCAAAAACTAACAATTAAAAATTAAAAACCCCATACCTCGATAATCGTTGCAACTTTGCCTTAAAACTGGATATGGTAGAAGAGAGAAGCAGCTAATTTCATTATGACAAGATTTGATTTGTGGAATACTCTAACCGAACTCTACGGGGTCCTTAGTGAATCCTGTACATGTCTGCAGAAACTTAGGGAGCAATTCAAGGAAAAACTTTTCGCTGCAACTAGGATTTGGTACTTTTTCTTTTAGAAATCGTTGATTTGTGTGCAGATCAGCTCAAATCACTAGTTTTGGCGATTCCCAAAGCATTATGTTGGTTCACCTTGTTTGGTATAATGTTTTCCATTCGATAATCACACGTAGAATTATTTCTGCCTTCGTGAAAAGTCTTGATTTAACCGAATTATCCATTCGTTGTACCTTTCCAAAATGGTATTGAGGTCTTTCTGAAAAGCTCTTTATGAGAAAACTTTGAATCCCATTAAGCTAAGCATCACCAGCGTAGGATGTAAAGCGCGAAAGTTTTTTCAGTCGTAGATTCGAAACATAAACAAGGAAGAGACCTACCCCCAAAACATAGCCCTAGTGGTATCATACTAAGAACTTGAAATCATAGAGAGATAGCATCGCTAATTTTAACATTAATCCTATTAGAAAATTGTCAACATATTACTGCGCACTTCAAAATGATCCAATTCGAGGATAAGTCTACTCCTTGAGGCCTGATCAAAAGCACGAGTAAATCAAGATACAGGCAGGAATCAGAGTATAATAATTTAGTCCAATCATTTAAGGATTGTTGTAACACCTCCGTGATCTTTCATGAATCCATGCTGACGTGGTGAAATAATGGAGTTAAACTTCGAAAAACCGGCAATATCATCAACAATAATTGATTCCATCATTTCGCCAAGAATCCCACTTGACACCTTCTATATAGGTGTTACAGATGCAGTCTTCTAACCCAATGGGAATAAATCATCTAGAAAAAACTTTACCATAATTAATTCGAGAGGATAAAGAAACTTTCACCACATCCTTTCAGATGAGATGGTGATATACTATCTAGTTCGTGCGATGAAGATGCTGTTCAGTTATTTTTGATTCAATTTTTTGAAGGGAAAAAGTAATTTCTGTTATTGCAATCAAATTCATTTTACTTTGAATAGGAAGATTACTTGGTACTGGTAATTCTTATGTATATGAATCAAGGAAGCATTTTTCTAAAGTTTCTGCTGATTCAGAAGGATTATTGCAAATATCTTTTTTTTTTATTTTTTGAAAAATGAACCAGAACTTTGGATTTTCGATAAGATCAGGCCAGTAGGTTATTCACACCAAACAAGTTTGGTTTAGGCAGAAATCGCATGTAAAATCCTCAAGATAGTTATAATCAGGGCACTCAGATGCCACACTGCACACATCTTAACCAGTAATCATTTTTCACATTTATTTTCCAAATCCCCATAAGTGTCAGTACCTTCATATTCTTACTGGTGTTATCTCTCTTTTTTCATATCTTAAACACTATATTCTTATCTTTCTTCAAATTAATTGATTTTTATTTTCTTTCTCCTTTTGTTTTCCTTGTTGTTTATAAGAGTTCCTTTTTCCAATGTTTTGTCATTCTTCAATTATTTCTGTACCCTACATCTTCTATGATACATGTTTTCGATATATTTGCTGTATGATTTTTGCGAGATGATACAGTTTTTTGTCCCATGACTCATTTGGCAGAAGATACGCAGTAATGATCTCAGGAGCTCCTGAAGTTGATGAAACACAGTTACTATAGTACTTTGTTTTTTGGGTTTTGTTGGTTCATTATTTATCGGAGCTAGATCAAATACATCGGAAAGAAGTGATAGCGGGTCAATTGACTTTTTCTTCAAGAAATAATCCCTACATTGGCCACTGTATTTGTTAAATATTGTGCTTCTGGCGTCCCATTATCTCGGTCCTGTTAGTCGAAACTGCCATCTGGTTGCTGTTTAAAATGTCGGCTGGTATAGAATCTTCGTCATATGTTCTTAGAGATATATTCCTATAATAGCAAAGCCGGCTCTAGTCTTCGGGATGTTGGGTACTTTTTGAAATGCTTTGCTGGAGAGTGAAGCAAGATCATTCAGGATCATTCTTTGTGCCACTTGATTCTTAATGAAAACGATTCATTCTTGTTTCTGAGATATAGAAACATTCAATGGCTGTATCCTATGTGAACCATACAATGGCAATGATAGCATCACTATGTTGTTAATTTTTCAAATACCGTAAGCTCTCAAGGATATATGACTGAAGTGATAGTCAAGATTGATCAATATTGGGTAATTTTCTGAAGGAATTGTTAAATCCACAAAATGTTTAAGGGAATATACTCAAAGGTCTTCAATTACCTAGCCATTCTTTGAGCACCGATAGATAGTTCAACGAGGGCCATTTGCTTCTGGAGCAAACGAATATCTCTGTCGTAGGTGAATCAGCATTGCTGGAACAGGCAATGGAAAACGCTATTCAGAGATGTTAACAACTCAATTTTGGCCAATTACAAGGGACGTGTTCTGTGTCCTGTTCTGCTGTTAATGCTTAAAATTAACCTTGATGATTTGTTAATATAAATCCAAATTTTCAGTTTAATTCGTGCTGCGTCTTAGCCACAATCAACTGTAACAGATGATAGGTTATTTCAGAAAAGGAATTAAACTGTGAGCATTTTGCGAAATAATTTGCTACGATTTTCAAAGTCGAGTATCTCAACAAGAATATCCCGATGAGTTGGTATCGGTTTCAGCATTTAAGCACCGCACCAGTCAGAATTTGAACGCAAAAAGGCTAGTCTTAGGGACGATCCAAGGCCAGATGTCCCAAAAACAAAGGTCACTCACGAAAATGTGGATGCTGTGCGTGAAATTATCCAGGCAAATTGCATTGCAACATATTGAGAGATTGAGATTTCATCGCGAATACCTAAATATGAAAAAGTTTGCATGACAAATTGCGTGTGAAGAAATTAGTTTCCTATTGAAAACAGTTTATGTGGATCGAATAATAGAAATCTGCAATGGTGAATTGGTGTACAAAGGCTCTGGACCGGTTCAACCTTGGAAAGTCTCAGGGCGATTACTACATTATCAGTAAAATGAATCGTGGATTCACCCATACTAGCTAAAATATAAGTACCAATCTTCTGTTCGGGTGTTCCAATGAAAGAAGAACCGACAAAAGTCATCCGTGGCTGAAATGTCTCCAAAAAAGTGGTCGCAACGTTGGTATCAAGAACAGGTCATGTAACATCAATGCTACATCTTAGAACAGTTACTGCCGACTGGTAAACACCCATTCGTTTACCGCAAGTCGTTAGTAAGCTTCGAGGAACCAACCCCGAACGGTGAATCATCCTTCATCAAAGCAATGCAAGTTGGAGCACTATCCGGATGACAATTGGATAGTTTTTTTTTAATTTTCCGAAAATCAATAGCGTACTGCACGTTCAAAGGTTTCAGTCTCCAAAAGAATCCGTTAATGCCCTTCAAGAGAATATTTTGAATGTAGCAGCAAACAATTGGAGTAATTTCTTCCAGAGTTGATTTAAACGAATACTGAAGAAATTATTTCTTTCTAGCTTAATATACATATAATTTCAACAAGACAATGCCATACGTCACACAGCCACCGAAAAATTAATATATTGTGAATTTACCGATCGCACAATTTCAAGAAATCAGTTGTTAAGAATTCGGCTCAATAACATTGTGATTCAACACCGATTATCGATTATGTTAAAGATAGCAGCCTCAACACTCGAAATCTAAAACTTAATTAAGGGAATACACCCGCCATATTGTCAAAAAATGATTGAAAATTATGATGAAAGAATATACAAATTCAAGCGAGGTCGTGGATATTTGTTCAAATTTTCGAACTTTACTTTTACTAATACAATGAATTTTGAATCTTTTTCAGTTGAATTTTTCATTTTACTTTCCATTAACAGCCGAAGTTCTTGCTAGAAAAACATTTAATAGCTACCGACGGTAAATGCGAATTGTTTTCAAAGGCCAAAACCTCAATAAGCTTGACATTATCATCCTTAGATTAATAGATAGTTAAGTCTTCCATCTTAAATAATTTCTTAACATGATCATGTTCTTCATATTTCCTCTAAAATTTGCAAACGGCAGATAGCAAAATGGATTCTTCTAGACTTCAAATGTTCAGTCAATTCTTAAGTAGATCACCGACAATCCCGTAACTAACCGCAATTGCAATAAAATTTTTTTCATTGAATAACCAACCAATCAGAAGTTATTTCATTAACTTCGAAACTAACTGCTCCCCAAAACCAATCTAAATTTTCAAATGTTGAAGGTATTTCTGTAGGGCAATATCCAACAACATTGCGATATTTTTCAAATCGGCACCACTTGTATTACCATCATATCGTTCTGAATACATTATTAATTTGATGGAAGTTTTTCCTATGATTTCCTGGTAATGAAACCTTAATCATTCTTCTGACAGAAAATGAGAATTGAACGGTCGCTATTTTCAAACGGCATGACAGAGTCGCACAAAAATTTTTGAACATTGATATTACCTTTTAATGATATTTCGATTTTCTTGAACTATTATAAGGATAAGTCCATATTTTCTTTTCACACTGTATTCATAACGATGTGGCAGACATCATCTTTATTTATACCATCATTATCATTTTGATTCTTAACTCACACGTTGTCTGTAAGACCTTGTTTCAAATTCATTAAACTTCGAGGTTTTGCAAAGATAACCACGCTCTTTCAATTACTCTAACAAGCAAAAGTTACAGATGAGCGTGGTGACGTCATTAGCACGAGAAATTGGGCACCCGAACACGTCCTCTACCCTACAAAGCAAAAACCAAGTAATTCTAAATTTCCAACTTTTCAGCAGATTTATTTTTATGATGCAGATAAGAGAAATTACGCTTATTCAAAAAGTGTTGTAACTAGAAGCTTCGAACTTGAACATTTACTACTTCTCAATTCTAGAAATTCACTGAGCGTACTATATTCAAAATTCTTCGCGTCGAACTCAAAATGGACGCTCTCTTTCAGTTACTAGATTTCGGATTATCACATCGGCATGAAGCTTTTATGAATTATAAAACAAGTATGTCGAGAAATTCAAGACAAAATTCAAGTAAGTCAATTTACATTTGAATATTTTATTGCAGAAACACGTAACAGAGAATTAATTTTTCAGTTATCAAAGAGAACACAAAAGTAACAAATATTGAACATCAAATGAACTCTCAAATAAATACAGAAATAGGTGAAAAGATTATTGAAACTTTGTAACTATAGATCACCCTCAATTTTAGTTTCTTCCCCACAGTGGGCTAAATCGTCCATGTGAGATACTGGCAGGGGAGATTTCCAGGACAACTGTTTCTTAGCAGGCATATGGGCAGTTAGTTCATTCAAAATCTTTTCTTTTTTTTCTTTGTTCAGACCCCGGCATGATAATTCGTTGAGTGGCAACTGAAGTTTGAATTTTGATTTAAAAAAATTTGACTGCTGAAACTGCGGACTATATATTTCAGTTTTGAAGTACAGTGATCTCGAATTTTTTATGAATTGACACACCTTCAGGTCACGGAGAAAAGGTACAGCAGTGTTACCATTGCTTACTGCTCCTTTTTTAAATGTTTGGCAACCGTTTTCGAAACGAAGAAAGTCTTCCAAATGGAGAATGACAGGTTTAATATCTAATATCTCCGTGGGCTTGTTCCACTTTTTTCCGATCAGCCCATGTACCAAGTCAGCCTTCATAAATGAATGGCCAGCTTCAAAAAACTCGAAAGTAATAGTCTCTGGTCCCATTCTTCATTAACTAGAATACAACATGCGGTAAAGAGTGTCCAGTTTTTATTTTGTACGGAACAATTGTCTGCCCAAAATACAATATTTTTTACATTTTCCCCAAGGTACTTCATGAAATAATAATATGCGCATACAACATCGGAGCAAGTTCTGCCCATAATAGCCTCATGCCGTAGTAGACACACATTCTGTCCATGATTCCTCAAGCTCGCAAATGTTTCATTGAAAGCTATTAGAAGACTTATAAAAAAGGAATTCTTAGTCACCATTTTCGGAATAATCAACATCTTCTGCAAATCAACTGCAAAAATTTCCTCATCTTCTGGCCATTCTTTGGAATAATCTGCTTCATATGCTTTTCTTGTTTCAGTATACCAGTGTATTTCATAGTTTCGACAAATTTCACAGTCCGCATCATCTCCTTAATTTACGTTTTCATGGTGGACATGATTCTTGTGCAATGAACATGATGGAGATTTTGTGATGGTTTCGTGAAGCCAATATTTTCCTGACAAAAAACTTTGCTGTAGGTTTCATATGAGACTTTCTTTTCAGGAGTTTTCTCATTCAAATCTTCCCACATCTTATACACCGAGATGTCGCTGGTAAGATACCGTCTGTTAGGAGCATGTTTCATGTTATAATGTGAAACTACTGGTTTTTATAATTTTCTTCTGCAATTTCTTTCATCTCTTCACCACGTTTGAGTCCTATTTTATCTGTAAAACACTGAAACTGGATTTTCAGAAACTCTGTTACCATTTTGCATACGGTTTGTGTTTTATTTGTTTTTGAGTCTTTCCCTTCTACATTCATTGTTTTATTCAAATCGATAGATTTTTCTGCGATGTCTCCATTTGAATTTGTGATTTTCTTCAGTATTCTCTCTATTTCTGTCTATTCCTACTTGATCTATAACTTCTTATACTTTGTGTTTTCCTGCTCCTCGGTGTCTTTCAGCATAATATAATTCTGTTCTGCTGTGATTGGTTTGAAAAATGAAGTATAAACTACAGAGCTCTCCTTGTCGCCAACGGCGGCTCTTTTATAGATCTTGACAGGCATTTTCCTGAGGTATTTTCAAATAAAGAGTCTTTTCTCTCCAAAGTTGCATACGTGAGTTGAAGTAACTAAAATTAATCCTTCTTTTTTTTTCTAAGAGATTTCGGCAGTTTTCTCTACAACTGTCTGAACGTGGTGGAAGTAAAATCTTCGTTTTCGTTCGATTTTCCTTTTGTTTAGTCCGAGTTAACTCTATCCCTGTTACAGTGTTAGGTTTTACATTTTCTGTCTCTACTCGATCTCCTCTGATTTCTATTTCTGGTACAGATTCAGGTACATATTCTTCTGGTAACTGGTCTTCTTCAACTTCGATTTCCATTATCTTCTCTGAAATATTAGGTTCAGTTTGGTCAGTACTGTTAATTTTTATTAAATCAATTATGTCGCCATCTGTATTTTATAGTGAATCACGGCATCCAAAATTTCTTTCAGCTGATGTAGTGTTTCATTTTTTATTCTTTTTAGAAATGAGCTGTGTTCAAATTCTGTTGGTTTCCACCGGAAATCACCATCATTTAAATACAAACGGCTTTTTTTGCGGCTTTTGGTATTTGTTTGAGGAGGAACTGCTAATAAATCAACAATTTTTCTCTTCCGTCTTCCGTTTGATGGACTATAATTTGGGTCTGCATCCGAATCATTCATTGGCGAAATAGGTGACAGACTAGATGAACTTTGACCTGTCGCCGTTTCAAGTGCCATTTTGAGAAGACGCTCGCTCCGCGAAATCATTTTTGCAGCACTGAAGAAGAGCTTGATTACATCTCCACCGTATCGTAGTCAAAAGACATACTGCAGAACCACCACACTTATATGATTTAAGTACGCGGAATAAGAAATCATGTGATTTATCTCTGCATTCTGATTGGTGTGGGTTATTCAATTTAGAGGGTAAGACTTATACTTTCTTGGAGGATTTGTCTATTCATTGCCAGTAAGTTGACTTACTTAGTTTTTGTTTTGTAGTTATTGAATATCTCACTCACGGGCTACACTAGAGTCATCCTGCTCAAGTAGAGTAAGTAGACATACTAGATTCTATATTTGGAAATATCAAGTTCTTCTGAGAAGTATGTAATATTGATATATTTCAACTGTGAAATGAAAAAGTTACTTGGTTTTTCGATTGATATTTTATAATCAAAAAAGCATTGCCTCCTAAAAAGTAACTGTTCATGAATTCTCAACGGATTGATATATTTCAAATCTGAAAGAAGCATCTTGCAGACCTTTTTACGAGGAATCCAGTGGTCTGATAATCTCGAAAATAAAGTAAGTTGACTTATTCGGTTTTGATCTGAAAGGCCGTCCTAAAATGTTTTTATCCCTAGATGAATGGTAATTCCATTTGAAAACTCAAGTAACCAAACATAATACTACAATGATGATTGTAAGCCTATTGTAGGGTAATATAGTCCACGAGTAATATTTCAATATGAGATAGAAACAACAAACTATTGATAATAATAATAATAAGTAATGTGTTTTTGGAATTTCACTTAATAATTGTGATTCGTAACGTGTTTCACTACACAGTAGCTTCTTCAGACGAAAACAAACTATTGAAGATAGACTTCTCGAAATAAATAAATTTTTATTTTGCACAATTTACCTAATGAAGGGTTCTTAAAATCTAGTGTTACAGTTTGATTTTTCACAGTCACAGTCCTTTTAATTTGAGCAAAAATATAGCCCATGTTTCAAAATTAATTTTTCAGTTTTCTGAAGTCCCAACCATTCATTCAGGCATAATACAGTAAAAATTCAATTCTTGCAGTTTGGTATAAACATCCAGTAATCTTTTTCAATAATTTCATTCACATATAACTGATCATTCCAAAGTAAATTCAATGCACAGCATAGTCATTCTGGTCCATAGCTCTTTCAAAATTTATGTTCTTCGTCACTGCAACTGAAACAAATAAAATCAAGTTACTAAGCAATAGTAAAACCTTTCGTGATCATCCTTACCTTTATTTCACTTCATTCTATTTGGAAATTAAAGTCTTTCAGACCGTATTTCGGTATGCTTGTTGAATCATTGGCATTAAAAATATTCAGAACAATAAAGTAAGGTTATTTGATTTCTTTGTGGAGACAATTCGTTCACCTTTATAGCGGTAGTTCTAGGTAGTCTTTCTCAGTTTTCTTCAACTAACTGACATAGGAAATACGAAGTAACTTGCCGAAGGTTGCAGTGGTCACATAAATAATTTTACAACTTAATTCAAGAATTATTTCAATTCAGTTTCGCTAAATAGCTATAGACACTTTTCAAGTATTCACCAAATTCAAAATTAACTCCTAAACATTTTATCTTGGCACCACTTTCATACTTTTAGCTTCATTGATTTCAGTCTATGCCCATTAAATTCTTTCAGAAGTCAGTTGAGCTGTTTGCTTTGGACGTTTGATTGAAATTGAAAGTTCGTCATTCGTGCATCCGGTCGAACTCGAATATGGTTTTTATGAACGTTGAAACCTATATATTCCTTGGGAAATGAGAAAACGTCCCCTTTCCATTTCAACCATCTAGTAAAGTTTACAACTCGTGTTCCGTTATGTACCTAATAGCTGCAGCCCAAGTGAAAAGTTCGATAGTTGTGAAATATTTCTTTGGTTTAATAAACAATTTAGTCTGTTATGCGGCGTTAGTTTAAATCTGCTTGTCAGGATAGCCTATGCTACAGAGTACAGAGATTTGTGAATTTTTGTACACGCCGTTGATGGAACTTATACCAGGGATCTTGGAATCAATTATTTTCTGAGCACCTCTCGAATGTGTGCACCTCTGGAAGTCCTTGTAAGCTCTGGAACTGGAGAAAACGACCACATAGAACTTTGGGACCGTTTTTTTCACCTCACCTTTTATCCACCCTCAGCAGCAATAGTTTAAGCAATAGAACCGATCCACCTCTAACCTACCGACCTCGCCTATAGTACTAGCAAACTCTACCGTTAACTTTGTGACATACCATCTTTACCTGAAGACAATCATGTCAAGATGAGCACCTTGGTCATTTCAATTGTTTCCATTTCCCGCTGAGTTTCAATTCTATTCAGCTCAGAAGTAATTTCCTAACCATCAGAGAATTAATTGTTCCTTAGAATTTCAGAAGTAAGCTAGTTTTTTTCTCAAGAGTGTAGTAAAGAATTTTAATATTGTATGGATAGAGAGTTGAATTCTAGAGGGCGTTTTCAGCTCTAACTGTGATATAGATTTTTCAATTGTTTTGCCAGTTTGAGAAACGTCTTTTGCCATTAAATATTGGAAAAAAAACGTAACATCAGCAATGACCTCAATTTTGACTCGCCAGTGTATGATTTGGTAACGCGTTTCGATGACACTGTCTTATCAGATTGATGCAAAATAAGATCAAGATTATGTAAATTGATTGTAATATTCAAATTTCACTTTGTCCTACCAATAAACAACAAATACCCCAGTAGAGGTTTATATTTCAGACATTTTCCCGTTGTCCATTTAATTTTTATCATTTTTGAAGTGCATTGATTTATTATTGGTTCGGCAAGAAATGTGAAAGTTGAACTTCACACTAATTGTCTAAGATCCGAACCTAAATCGACCTTCACCGAGCAGATAATGAAATAAAATATATATTATAATAAATTTAATATATTACAAAATTATATTAAAAATGGATTGGATAAAAAATCCTGGCAAACCTTTCATTAAAAAATTATTTTCAATTAAATGTTGGAACATCAAGATAGTAAGAAAACTCTATCTTGACTTGAAGTAAAAAACGTAAGGAATGTGCAGCCGTTGGGTTACCTATTATTTATCTGGACGAACTACTGGGTTGCTAGGTATAAAACGGTATGTCGACGTCTGTTAATTTTACTTAATTAGTTGAAAGAAAAAAATTTATTTCAATATAGGCGCTATTTTGTTGCAAACACCTTGATACAGGGTTGTCTGTAAAAACTTCAATTCTAAAAGGGATTTGCGAATTTGAAAATTTAAATTTTAACGCGATTATGATTGCGCAGAGAGAGCCGAGGTAACTATACCACCGTGTATAAATAAAGAACTAAACATTGCATTCGGAGATGATGGGACCACGAAAAAAAGAAAGTGCGCATGCTCAGTAATCATACGACATAGAATGATAGGGATACACTTGTGAACAGTGAACGTTATTTCAGAAAACGGTAAGAAAATGCCAAGTGGAATTGTATTGGCAGTGAAAATTCGGGACTGTTACTTCTTCAATTTCATTCTCATTGCACGAAATGATGTATGGTCTATTATAGGCAAATTGAATAGTCTCTGTCTCAGCTGTACATAAGAGAGGAGCTAGTTTTTCACTGCCACCAAACACCACTGCCCCCTCCAACATGAAGGCTTTCAGGTGCCATTGCAAACTACCTCCAGTCATGCTATGATAGTAATTCGGAAGTCTCCTATCATGGAGAGATACTCAAATCTCAGCATATGTTCAGTAGTATGAAACTTTGTGTTGGCCACTGAACTTTTTTTCACCCATGTCGCCTTTATGGGCACTATTCAGTCGTTCGGGCTCACTGTGCTTGCCGTGTTCTATTGTAATCATCATTCTTACAAAACGTTTCAACAAACTGTGTGAGATAGTTGCCTGGTTCTTCCAGGCACTAGCCTAATGTCTCCAATCCGGTCGCCTTATCAGCGGGACCATCAAGGAATAAATGTTCCATTGTTTCACCATTTTCAAGGCAACCGAGGAACTTTGTGGTTTCCGTCAGTCTCATAAAGTGTAGATGTTTATTGAGTTGGTGCCTCGTTAAGAACCAAACTACCACCCCAATAAAATTCTCTCCAAGGGACAATAATTCATGTACGCTCTCCTTTGATTGCGACCTTTTTTTAAGCTTTCTTAACTATCTCCGTCCCAAAATGCCTGCTGATTAGTTCAGAACTTCGGTAGTGTTTCAGTCTTGGAAAAAGCAGCGCATTTAGGTCCATGGGATAGTCAAAATAGATTCTGGTCTCATCGGATGTTTTCTTTTTAGCAAGGTTTTTTGCCGATAATTCCCATCGTAATCCTGATGGGCTGCATACCAGCGCAGATTAACTCTGTTTGTATAGCTAAGTTACCATAGTGCTCCCTTGTATTCGTCACCTGATTTGAATGTTTCAGGTATCCTAGAACGTTTTGACTATCCGAGCCTATGTATATATAAGCGCCTCTATAGTTCCTGTGAAGATTGTCCTGCACGCATCTGAGAATAACGTATACTTCATGGTCTAGGGTAATTCTAACATTTACCCTGTGGAGGTGGATGTCGATGCCTGTACTCAACCCCTTGTTCGACTTATCTGTTAACCAGGTAGAGTCATGTTCTGTGAATAGATAGGAGGTAAACCAAATTTCTCTAAGTGGAAGGACTACTCCAAGGGGTTCGTCAAAACGACGAGTAAGCTCTTTTTCTATCTACCTCCCCTTATGAGAAGATCAGGTCGAAGTTCAATTTTCATTGAGGGATGCAGAGTGTACAGAATTCAAATTTATTTAATCTCACAAGCCCTCTTCCTACAGCCTCAATATTATGTTTAGAGGAGGGTGGCCCAGCAGACATCCTATGGAATCCATGGGTGTTGATCTCAAGGCTGCAATGACTGCGAGATACACTTGCCTTTGGAACCTGCTCTTTTCATTTCGTTTGGTCACAGAACTACTACAATAAGAGTTAGCTTAATCTAACGACAGAGTAAACAGCTCACATATCTCGTCCGTAGCTGTACTTTGAACTAAAAATTTGTGAACAAATGATCTGCTTTCCAAATAAGGTCAAATAAGTCAAATAAGCTTCAAGTCTTTCTATCTTAAAAATGATAAAATTTCTCCTAAATTTTTCAATTGCTTTCTGATTACTTTTAGATAGTGGATAAAGATTAATATATTGATGACAATATATCAACAATTTTTCAAACCAATATAAAATTCACTATAATTCTACTTTCTCGAATATATGTTGAAAAGAAAATTATTTCGTTACATCAAATATATACGGAAAGCTCCCGGGCACGTTAAATCAACTCATTCACAACACAAATACCAAGTGCAGTGCATTGGACATGCCGAAGTTTCAGTCTCGAAACTTTCTACATCCGGTTTGTCTACTCTTGCAGTTAGTTTTGGTCAAACAAAAGAATTCTCTCTGTCACACATAGATATAGTCATTCCGGTTTTTAGGAATGGGACGAATATTACAATAAATCTATGAGAATTATTTAGGAACTCAATTCACAACAACCCAAGTCAAAGTTCAATGCAAAATAAACTTCATTTACACTTGTAAAGGGTGTGTTTTAGAATGGAAAAAGAGATTCGATAACTTTTACAAGGATGGGATGGAAGGAAACACTCAAAGTAGAAATACCTCTACTAGTTGTCTCAACACATTTATTTATATATTAGTTCACAATTTTTTGAATTAATATTATTATTATTATTTACTATCGTGGACTTGTGCACTATCTCAGCTTTTAGCTGGATATAACTTACCTTTCCCAGATTAAGGAATCAAAGGGAATAAGCTCGATTACAATATATTTGACATAAATTTTCTTACTATCCTACATGTATTGAGAATCACAGCTTTTTGCATTTGTATATAAGTATTCTTATGCAATTCTAATTTCTTAAGGGTATCATGCAAAGTTTTGGGTATTAACCCAGTCGAGGGTACGATGACCGGAACGTTATGTATTTTATCGAGGTGCCACATCTGCTTGATGTCAATAGCAAGGTCTGTGTATTTGGAGTTTTTTCCTGGAACTTGTTCAGCACGTTGTTATTATCCAGTATGGCGAAATCCACCAGCATTGCAGTTTTGGCTCTCTTATCATACACCACTATGTCCGGCCTATTATTCGTCACCATTCTGTCAGTGATAACAGGCCTATCGTAGTATAATCTGATAGAGTCATTTTCCAATACGGGTGCCGGTTGATACTTGTAATATGACAGGAAGGTATTCATAAGTCCGTACTTGTGTGCAATTTTCTGATGGATAATGTTGCACACTTGATTATGCCTGTGAAAATTGTTCGCAGCCGAACGTAATATGCTGTATAGTCTCCGATCTGACATTTTCTGAAACTTATCTGTTTACAATGTTCCGTCCTTACTTATAAATTTCTTGTAGTTGTTTGTAGCGATCACTTGGTCTTGAATGGCCATAATGAATCCTTCTGTTTCCGCGAATACTTCTCCTTTCAGAAAACCATTTATTGGATGCTTCTTTGTCTATGTGTGGTTGATTATTCTCATGGTGATGTCGTCCAATTCCTTTCTTGACCATTGCTCTTGTTTTTCAGTATCTGATAGGAACGGTAGATTCAGCAGGTCATCACTGGTAGTAAGATTCAGAGGTTAGGTTCTTTTTCTTATTACTTTTATTATTAGTTCTTTTGTCATGTAGCTATACACAAATCTGTTGAAGATAGATGTTGTCTATTCGAACATCTCAATTTATGATGCCATTAGTCGGTCGGTTACAATTTCGACCATCTGGTAAAGTCATGTTAGAAATCAAATTATAGTTTCAAGTAACATCACAATAAAATAGTAAAACACAATTGCTTGCCACACAAAAATCATTCGAATTATTATTGGTTTTGGATAACCAGATGTTAAGTTACCCTGTCTTTTTTTGTATTGTAGAAATAAGTTTATAACTCCATTTGCCCACCATTGGCCCTAAGTTTTAGAAAATTTATCATTAAGGAAGCGCATAAATACGTAGTGTTAAATAAAGGAAGGGGCATCCCATGTCTATATTCTCGTCTGTTAAAAACGCTCCACAGAATTTCTGAATCTAGAACCTGTTTTTGTTGAAGTTCGACCTGGAAGTGTTTCAATCCCTTGACCATTACAAAAATTGGTGCCAGATGCGGGATTTATTGAAATTTCGTTCAAAATACTGAGAAGAGATTAGACGGAAGAAGAATCCATCAGATATCCAGAGAAACACGTCCAACCAACCGTTCAAACATACCGATTTCAGGAACTTTCGAAATCTGTAAACTCCTCGAAGAAAACGGAAAACGAAGAATATTCCAAGACTAAGGAAAATCTTCAGTGAAATAGCAGTCCAAACCCAAGTGTTCCACTTATATCCAACTTGAAGAATAGACAGGAGCCTATCGGAAACCACAACATCAAGAAAATCAAATAAGATATTTCCAACGATACTTGATTTGCTTAGTACTAAGACATTATTTGGAATGAAAAAGTCTAATTTTGATTTTGTTACAACCATTAAAAGGGTTTAACACAAAAGATTCAATCAGTAAAAAAAATAATTTATTTTTGTATGAAAAAAATTTCATTATACAGGCTGTTTTAGGAATGCAGTCATTAATTTGTACCTCATCAAAGACATGAAGAATGCCCATCAATGCGTGTTCAAAAGTCCTCGGTTCTCGAGGTGTACGCTGTTGAACTTCAGATTTTTTCTCTCGTTTCTGGTGGACATATGTTCATGGGTATTTTTGTCATGTTTGTTGATAAAGAATCGCTTGTAAAAATTGATGACTCCATGCCCTGTGTATAAAATGGAGGATAACTGACGTTTCTGAATTTCATTTTCATATAAGGGAACAATCTTTATCTTCTTTGAATTTTCGTTGTATAACTTTATGTTACTACAAAAATTGTCGCATCACCTGGTATTCTGAATTCCACAATCGATCAAGCAGCTCGATTGCAGTTTCTTTGTCAACCTATATTTTTGGAGATATGAGAGGATAAAAATCTTATCTATGTAGTAACATTTGTTTCCATATGATCTCAAACCAGTCTGAAACAAGAATGAGTTTGTTCGACTATCAGTATTTATTCAATTTCTCTTCAATTTCACGCTGAATTAATGCAAGTTTTCTGCGTTTCTTGTTTATTTTCCAATCCTTGAATTTATTGTAATGGCTGCTGAACTTCCTGGACGTTATTTGAGTGATCATGAAGTGGTAAGAATTGTAACACTTCTAGAGGAAGGGCGAAGCCAACGTTACGCGGCTAACTCGTTGAATGTTGACCAAAGTACTATTTCGGGAGCAATTAATCGGTACCACGAAACGGAGGAATATAGAATAGAGGAAGGGCCGGACAGGGAAGAAATCGGATAACAACACCAGTTGATGATCGTTGGATTCGTTTAACTGCACTAAGAGATCGGCACTGTACAGCTAGAATGCTACAAAATGAACTCGCAGTTTCCAGAAATGTGCATATTTCATTGCAAACTGTTAGGAACAGAGAAGACGATATGAGGACCAAAGGTAGCTTCTACCGGCCCGTGTCTCACCAGAGAGCATCGAGTTGCAAGACTTCAGTTTGCGGGGGAACATGCAAATTGGGGTATTCCAGAATGGTTGAATGTTCTCTTTTCCGACGAGTCCAGATTCTGTCTAGTATCGAATGATAAATGCATGCCAGCACTGCAGTATCCGGCAAACCGGAAACTTTGGAGGGGACTCAATAATGGTGTGGGAAGACATTTCTTTCCATGGTCAAACTGAGTTAGTCCGAGTGAATAATTGAAGATTGTTTACAGGACATAACTATCATTAATTTCTGAATAAGGAACACCCTGTTTGACCTACATTAACAAGTATAAACATGTTGTAAGCTGAACTAGCTCGCTCCGATAGTGTAGAATTGGCGCGGGGCAATTACGTGTTAACTCATCATTGTTTTATAGATTTTGGTTCAATACAGTGCAATGTCGTCTGTGCGGAAGTGTGTGAACTCTTCGGATAGTTTCTGTTACATTTGTGGAGAATATATGACATTAAAGCAACAAGTTAATATTACGGACTTTGTAAAAAAGTATACTTCGCGTATTTTGGCTTCAAACTATAAAGTAATAGTTAATATATTATAAGTAATATAAAGTATGGACACCTCATAAAGTCTGCAAACAATGTGTTGAAGACCTTCGAAATTGGTTCAAGGGCAAGAAAAAAACCTTCCGATTTGCGATTCCTATGGTATGGCGCAAGAAAAAGAACCATAGTGATGATTGTTACTTTTGTTCGTGTAATGTGAAAGGGTATAATTCAAAACGGAAGCAGTCAATTTCATACCCCAGTCTGCAATCAGCTATTCGTCCCATCCCTCATGGGACCGAAATACCAGTGCCCAAGGTCCCTGCTACCTTGGAAGATGTTCCAAGTTCTAACGAAGATGGTGCTGTACCTACACCCGATGACCAGTCAACTTTTGAATTTGAAGATGACAGAAGTCCGAAATTGTTTTCCCAAGGCGAGCTTAATGATTTGGTAAGAGACTTGAATCTTCCCAAAAACACTGCTGAAATGCTTGGATCAAGGGTCAAAAGCAGGAACTTACTTTTGCCAGGAGTGTCCTCCTGGTTTAGATATCGTGAAAAGCAGTTTAATTCCTACTTTGCCCAAGAGGACGAGTTGGTTTATTGCACCAATATTGAAGGTTTGATGAATACATTCAAGATCTCATACGACGCAAAAGAGTGGCGTTTTTTCATAGATTCTTCAAAAAGAAGCCTTAAAGCAGTTCTGCTTCACAACGGCGGTTTCTATGCTTCCATTCCTGTCGGTCATTCCGTACACCTCAAAGAAACCTACAAGAACTTGGAATTGATTCTTTGTAAATTAAAATATAAAGACCACGGTTGGCAAGTGTGTGGTGATTTGAAAATCTTGGGCATGGTGCTCGGACAGCAATCTGGGTTTACCAAATTCCCTTGCTTTTTGTGTCTATGGGATAGTAGAGACCGAACAAATCACTGGACCAAAAAGTGATGGCCTGCGAAGGAGCTTGAAGTTGGCGAAAAGAATGTCCTGCATGAAACTTTGGTGCCTCCTCATAAAGTTCTTTTACCACCGCTTCACATAAAACTGGGATTGATGAAGCAATTTCTAAAGTCACTTCCAAGAGATAGAAATTGCTTCAAATACTTAATATCAAAGTTTCCTGTCCTCTCGGAGGCTAAGTTGAAGGAAGGTGTTTTCGTTGGACCAGATATTAGACGGCTTATGGCTGATCCACTATTCGTCACAACCATGACAGATCCTCAAAGGAAGGGTGGATTGAAAGCAATCCACCAATTATAACAAAATTTTCAGACAATAACAAAGAATAATAATAATAAATAATCAAAAGAATATTAAAAGCATTTCAAGCTTTAGGTTGCTTAATGAGTTTAAAAGTACATTTTCTTCATTCCCACCTCGACTATTTTCCAGAAAATTTAGGAGACGTGAGTAAAGAACAAGGTGAACGATTTCACCAAGATATTAAGGAGATAGAAAAAAGATACCAGGGAAGATGGAGCGTCTCAATGACGGCAGACAACTGTTGACGCTTAAAAGAGACCATCCAGATGCTTCCCACAAGCGAAAATGTACAAAAAAGAGTCTCACTGGGAAAAAGAAATGTGTTTAGTGCTCACTAATTAATATATTTCAGATAAGAGAATAAGTTTCGATACGCAATTATAACTTACTTTATTTAAAAAAAAAATATATTTTATTTTAAGATAATTACTTGTTTAGCATAGACACCTACATTGTCAGAAAACGTGAGGTGCTAGGACAAAATGAAAGTCATTTTCGAATTCAGCACACCTAAAAACATAAGAATTACACAAAAAACCAAAACAGCTCTCAACTTTTTTTTTTGCAGACTTGTGTAATCTGTGCATTGTCTCTCTCTGTAGAGATCAGCGTAGAAGTTCCTAATCTCCTTCTTGAGTACGAGGGATGTCTTTCTCTATGATTTGTTGCAGAAATCTGACCTAATCCTCTTTGAATTGTGTTGAAAATTATTGAGTTTTTGAATTGAAACTTGAGTTTTTTTTCATTTTTGGTGTTGTTATCCTTGTCTTACATGTCCTCTTTTTGTAGGAAGGCCTTTTTGAAAAAAATTGTTCATGGCAAACAAGTGAGTAGAGTTTGACCATCATTTTCCCCTTTCGTTTTGGTTCAATTGAAACACTGATAAGAAATATCGTCTATAATTCCGGTTTTGTTACTACAGATAAGATCAATTTCATTTCTGGTGTTGTTATCCTGGCTTAATCATGTCCTCTTTTTGTAGGAAGGCGTTTTTTGAAAAAAATGTTCATGGCAAACAAGTGAATAGAGTTTGAGCATCATCTTTCTCCTTTTGTTTTTGGTTTATCCCCCAGCTTCACATTAAAATATCCTATGAGCAAGAAATAGTACGAAGTAGTTTGTTGCAGAACAGTGTTCACATCATATTGAAATATTTCCATCTCTCGATTAGACGACGTTTGATATTATTGTGAAGGTATTTCAGACGGATGACCGTTCTGCAGATACTTTTGATTTGAATAATATCTTGCACGTTTTAATTTGTGCACTAAAAGAGCTCTCATGGAATTATTCTCCAATGTAGTCAACAAATGACAGGAATGAGTTGAAATTTACATTCCCACTTATGTCCCATTTGATAAGAGTTATTTTTCTAGGACATGAAGTTTCATAGATATCGGTAACACTTGCATTCTGAATAGCTTGGTTGATATCTGCTACAAATCTGCTTTATATGCTAAGAATCACCTTAACCAGTGATTCTTATCTCCTCTTCACGGTGTCTTATTCTTCCGCTACCTTAAAATCTATTTTTTGGACCGTACCAAGAAATTCGGTTTCGAGTTATTTGTCTTATCGAAACACACACACACACACACACACACACACACACACACACACACACACACACACACACCACACACGTACATCAGTTAAAAAGGCTGTGCTGGTATATTGAAATACAAAAATTCACTGTGGATAATTATTTTAAAGGTAATAGTTGCAACCTACGTTTAACATTTTTCAATAACATTTCATTCATGACTAGGAAAATCTAAAACTGTAAAGCAATTCGAACGTGACCTTCATCGATGAAAATTTTAGACTAATAATTTCCTACGGAAAAAAGAACTAATTTTAAACTGAAAAATCTAATTCACTAAAAAACTTAGAACTAGGCAACTGAGAACGACATGGAAAATTAATGATGTGTCTATCATGATAGTTATGACAGAAGATATATGCCTTGAATGTAAGGAATCATTTTATGAAACTAGGGGTAACGCTTTCGAGAATCCCTCGTGTAATCTTTGTGTTAATAGGAAACTGTTTTTTTCTGGAAAACGAGGTTGTAAACGTGAAATCGAAAATCTGCTGAGACACGCTCACCCTACCGCAACTCAATCTTTCACCCGTAGATTATATTTTAGTTATCAAATGTGCAAACTTTATTGAAGCAAATTATTTAGAAATATGAAAATTAAAATCTAATCTTCAATGAGGAACTTCCGCTTAGGTTCCGATAAAATAGTAATAAGAGATATACGCTCTAAAATATAGATATACTGGAAGAAATTATCAGACAAACCTATAAGAATTCTACAATAGTGAATGCGATGAGCTATATGAGTGTATCACACCCATTATATTAGAACATTCGTCAGTCAGCCCTAACACGTAGATAAGTGGAAGAATCTGTCCTAGATTTTAGATCTCATAGATTTCGGGAGATGAATTTGAGAAGAAAACTGGAAGTATGTAGTACCCTATAACAAAGTTTTGCATCCGCCATTGCACATCGAGTTGGGTCTCTTATACAAGGTATGATAATATGAAGAATGAGATAGTAATTTATCATAATAATAATAACACCGATCAACAAAAATTTTTTTTTCAGGGTTTCTGTTCTTATGCTTAAATTCTAATTCTAGACATTGAAAAACATCTTTAAGTTGGATTTAGCCTGATTTACATCGATAAGTATATTTTAATTTATTTCATAAAAGAAATATAGCAGCAATTCGATTAGACTGAAAGTAAAATACTCTATTGTTTGTAAGAGACACAGTAATCAATGTCAACTTGTTTATTACAACTGTAACAATCATATTTGTGTATTACTCGGTTGAAAATAGCATCAAGACAGTGTAAAAATGATGTTGATTCGTTATGTTTTACAAATACAAGTAAACGATGATTTCTACGTAAATATTTTATTAAATGCTCGACGCGTTTCGATACACAGTATCTTTATCAAGAGCGAATAAAGACTACAAATATATCTTACTAACGAATTTTTATATATACTAAAGAGGCAATCCACTCAGAGCTATCCGTACTTAAACTAATGTTTAAGAAATAAATTTAATAAGGGTGAGTTATTTAGGTCTACTTTATCATTAAGAATTTCCGGTGAATAACTTAATCTGTTAATTTCAAGTACTTCCAGAAGGTTGAGTTTTATACCTCTATTCTCAGAGTGTAGGATTTTAAATTCTGAATTGAAAGAGTGACCATTTTCCCTAAGATGATTTGAATAATTTGAATCGGTTTTTCCATTGATGAAACTGTGTTTATGTTCAAAGATTCTAACATTAAAATTTCTTCTTGTTCTACCTAAATAAAAACAATTGCAATCTGCACAATCCATTTTATAAACACCTGATTTATTTTCTTTATTAATTGGAGATTTATAATTCCTGATAAATGAACCTAAATTTGTTGATGTTTTGAACACTATATTCAAATTTGAATTTTTAAGAAGGATTTCACATTATTGCTAATATTGCCTATATATGTTAAACTGTTGAATTTCTTGTCTTGGTGTTCACCGATTGGATATATATGTTGTAAGGCTAATTTTTGTTTTTTCTTATGTGATATGCTGCTAACTAAATTTGCATCATAACCATTATTTATTGCGATCTGTTTTATCAAATTCAATTCTTTGAAATAATTATCATTAAACATCGGTATATAGCTGTTAAATGCTGCTACTTTATGTTGGTAAGTATGTGTCGATGTATAATGATTTGTGATATCTGTATGAGAAGGCTTGTGATAAATTGAAAACTGGTGTTTTTAGTATTTGATCTTGTTATTGTTTGGTCTAGGAAATTGATCGAATTGTTCTGTTCTATTTCAGAAGTGAATTTAATTTTTTCGGTGCAGGTTGGATGAAATTTTCGAATACAGTGAACTGTCTGTTTGTTCCTGTGAAACACACAATAATGTCATCGACATATCGATACCAATATAGGAAATGTCTACTAAGCGGGTGTTTATGAATAGTTTTTTCTATGTTATCCATGAAGATTTCTTCTGAAAGAGGGCTTTAGTGGTTTCCCATTATAAGTCTCTCATCACTTTTATAAAAACAATCGTTAAATAAAAAATAATTTTGAGATATGTAAACATCTAATAAAGCCATTCATTCTGTTTTATTTGCGGTGAATTTTGTTTTTATAAAAGTTAGGTTAGGTTTGGTTGGCAATTTGTAAAGCCTGTGAATCCTTTTTTAACCTGAAAATCAGTAATCAAATTGGAAATTGGGTAACCCACGTCGCCTGCGTTAATTATAGTAATACTTCAGAGGGTAAAAAATCAAGTTTCAAGACTTTTAAAATTGTCGAATTAAATTGCACCGGTTAGAATTTCATTATTTCTAGCTTGGTATCGAGGAGAAAAACGACACATGAAGTTTGCGGTGCCAAGGTGAATCTAATGATTTAGATCGAGACCTGAACCTATTCAAGAGTGAAGCGGATATTCCAGGTTCACGACTAAAGCAATGGAACTTGCTTTAAGAGGATGTAAAAATAATGATCGAAGAGAACGCTATTGAGAATTATAATAAATAATCTCAACATAGAGAAATCCCATAGTTAAAATATGTTATTCCAATATTTCCATTTAAATTCAAAATCTTTATTGTACCCTTTTTTAGAAAGGGTGTAAATAGTGATCAGATAGTATTTAAAATAGGAAATGTTCACAATTGCCTGAAATTTTCAATATTCATGGTATTGGAAAAACCTATATTGTAAATAGTCATAAATTTATTGCCGAATGTAAGGGTATTCATCCTTAGTAGGTAAGATATCACTGTATAAATATTTCTAGGTTAGTTTTGGCCCAGTAATAACCTTCACTGAGTTTAGTACTCATCATTTTAGTAATTTTTTATATAGAAAAATTCATATTCATTTTTATATATAGCCATCATTCAAGCAGATGAGGCTATAATTCATAAGTTTGTTCAGTGCTTTTTCAACACTTAATTGTTTACTGGCCCTTCGAGCTATTATTACTTTTAACCATTAACTTCATGTTGAGAAAATCACTCAACAAGCGCCATAAAGTTTTTTCATGTTTTTTTCATGAAAGAAGCCGTCGTTGAGGACGACTACTCTGAAATTGTAGAATCTCAACCTAGCTTTATTTAATAACTTGATAAGACCTAAACGGCTCGATTCGCGACTTAAAAGTATAACAAAAATTGAAAGATTTTAGGATCTATATAAGAGAGATAAAAAAACTACTTCCCTGCGGGAAATAACGAATTGAGATGCACTTTCGAAAGAAGATCTAAAAGTTCCAGCGCGCCGAATTACAGAAAAACTAGTATTACCGTTTACAAATATTTCTCGAAGAAAGATCTGGAACAAAGCCGAAATTACTCGAATGTTATAAGAGACATCGCGAAGCGCGTTTATTCAGTTTGAATTAAGAGCGCGAATAAGTGGACAATGTGTGGGAAATAAATTAAGTAGTATTGATTGCACTACATAAATTAGTTAAAGGGGTTAATCGTTTAGTTTGATGTTTCAATTATTCAGTAAAGGAATTAGTGTTTTCATAACGTTGTTTAATTTGAATGCACCGATAATTTCAAGAACTAAGAAACGTTACAATATAATAGGACAGTGCGAATCATTGGTGAGAATTCACCAACTCTGATGTAGTACCATAGAACCTTTCTTCATACTCTCTCTGACCTCTTAGATAATACTAAAGATAGAAAGAAAATAATTTTTGTAGAGGTTTCATACGGTAGGATAATAAATAAAAACGGAACAATATGAATGAAACTAGCGATCATCATTCTTGACAATTTTGAAAAGAATATTTCGAACACAATGCAAATAATTTCATTTGAATCCAGAGGACCGAGAACCTGAGTTTATTCACCACATTGGAGCAAGGCAGAATATGCCAAAAAAACTGAGATGATTAAAAAGGGAACTGTGTTTGATTCGAAACACATGTTATTTAAAGCACGTTTGGAGGCAGTGGCGGTTGCGGAAGGGGGGGACTTTACGGGCAATATCTCTTTCCCAGCTTCAAGAATGTCCATGAAATTAAGATTAGAGGAGCAATTCATTACCTTGTTGAGTCACCGATATGCCCCCATCTCAACTAGGGACCCATATCTATTCTCCCCTGGGTAAAAATTATTTGCACTTAGAAATTAAGACATGAAATTAAACTTTACTTCGAAGCATAATTCAGTAATTTCCAGTAATTGTAATAAAACAAATAATGAAAAATGTTTTTGGAAAAAAATCTAAATCCCAAACCTGTTGATACCAGATATTTCAATTTTTTGCGAGATCTACTGCTCATCCATTTCGTTTCAAGTTTCGATAAGTCTGTTCGAAACGTCGTTTACGGTAGCTGGCTGGTTTTGTTGCCTTCGTAATCTTTTATTGAAATATCGTAGACATGTTCGATGGAATTGAGGTCTGGACTCTGCACAGGGCACTACATTGAAGTAATTTCGTGATCTTGGAGGTAGTTTCAACAGATGTGAGCTTGGTGAGTTCAGTCGTTTTAACCCATTTTTGCCGCAAATGGTAAAACATGGTCTTGAAGAGACAAATATTTTCCGCGATAAACTTCGCGAGGAGACTACATATATAAACTTGAGACAGAAAGAATTATTCGAAAATTCGTAGATCAATGAATAATCCTTCCTGACAAGAGCTAGTTCCCAAATCTACCCGCCATGCACGCAGCCCCCAAGAGCCACAGTAGTGCAATTAAGCACGATGCCGAGAAACAAAGCGGCAGACTGCAGTTTCGTCCTTATTAGGAGCTCATCAGTGTTGCATATCGCTTCTCAGCATCCTAACAAGCTACATCGGGGTACCCTATCAATTCCAGAAAGGACGCATCTCGTACATACGTACAAAAGTCGCCCTTTATGGACCGAGATGGTTAACCCGCTACCGGACTTCAGGAGAGATATGAACGAAAACAAACAGATGTGAGAACGTTAAAAATTCCAACACTCGGGAAACATCTTTCGCCGGTCCGTGAATCATATCAACGGTACAAAACGAGCGAAATAATCCCGCTGAAATGGTGCTGTGTTTCTGGGATAACCTCCCGTCGGTAATTACTTGCTGAGACAAATGTCTTCCGCGATAAACTTCGCGAGGAGACTACGTATGTAAACCTGAGACAATAAAAATTATTCAAAAATCGGTAGATCAATAAATAATTCCTGACAAGACTTGTTCCTAAATCTGCCCGCCATGCAAGCAGCCCCCAAAAGCCACAATAGTGCAACTAAGTTTGTGTTTCCCAAGTGTTAGAATTTTTAACGTTCTCACATCTGTATGTTATTGTTCGTATCTTTCTCAAATTCAAGTAGCGGGTTCACCGTCTCGATCCATAGAGGGCGACTCTCGTACGTATGTACGAGATGCGTCCTTTCTGGAATCGATAGGGTAGCCCGATTTATCATGCTAAGTTGCACTATAGTGGCTCTTGGGGGCTACATGCATGGCGGGCAGATTTGGGAACTAACTCTTGCCAGGAAGGATTATTCATTGATCTACGGATATTTGAATAATTCTTCTTGTCTCAAGTTTAAAAACATGTTCTTCTAATAGGTCTGTTATGTACTTCTAAACATTCAAGCTTCTATTATTCAAGATAACCAGATTAGTTCGGGCGTTTAAAGAAATGGCTCGTCACACCATTATTGAACTTCCATCAAAACAATAGGAAAGCAGAAGTTTGTAGGGGGCAAATTACTCATTTCGACATTTATACACTGGACTGTTGCTCGAAATCGTCCTTACCCAGGTCTCATTTCATGATTACCAATCTTCCTGTACCTATGAATTGTTGTGGGAACCATTTGAGGTTTGAGCCTTTGGCCTATTCTTGTATGAGTTTAACCTTCGTCATCTATCACCTCTGTTTCAGCACAGTCTGCCAGTGTGAAATTTCGTGTTTCGCGTTGCAATATTACCAAAAAATGAAATTTTCAAGAACAAACGTTATTCGCAAAAACTGTTCAGCTTTTGATGTTATCAACATTATCATTATTATCGTGGACTTATGCACTATCTCAGCTAGTAGCTGGATATAATTTACCTTTCCCAGATTTAGCAATCAAAGGGAATAGGCTCGATTACAATATACTTGACATACATTTCCTAACTATCCTACATGTATTAAGAATTACAGCTTTTTGCATTTCTATATAGGTATTCTTATGCAATTCTAATTTCTTAAGGCTATCATGCAAAGTTTTGGGTATTAAACCAGTCGAGGATACGATGACAGGAACGATATCTATTTTGTCGAGGTGCCACATCTGCTTGATCTCAATAGCAAGGTCTGTGTATTTGGACTTTTTCTCCTGAACTTTCCCAGATTTAGCAATCAAAGGAATAAGCTCGATTACAATATACTTGACATAAATTTCCTAACTATCCTACATGTATTAAGAATTACAGCTCTTTGCATTTCTATATAGGTATTCTTATGCAATTCTAATTTCTTAAGGCTATCATGCAAAGTTTTGGGTATTAAACCAGTGGATACGATGACAGGAACGATATCTATTTTGTCGAGGTGCCACATCTGCTTGATCTCAATAGCAAGGTCTGTGTATTTGGACTTTTTCTCCTGGAACTTATTCAGCACGTTGTTATTATTTGGTATGGCGACATCCACCAGCATTGCTGTCTTGGCTCTCTTATCATACACCACTATGTCCGGCCTATTATTCGTCACCATTCTGTCAGTGATAATAGGCCTATCGTAGTATAATCTGTCATTTTCCAATACGGGCGCCGGTTGATACTTGTAATATGGCTGGAATGTACTCAGAAGTCCGTACTTGTGTGCAAGTTTCTGATGGATAATGTTGCACACTTGATTATGCCTGTGAAGATAGTCTGTATTGGCCAGTTGTTCGCATCCGGACGTAATATGCTGTATCGTCTCCGATCTTATATGGCATTTTCTGCACCTATCTGTTTGTAATGTTCCGTCCTTCATAATAAATTTTTTGTAGTTGTTATCATTATTATTATTATTATATTTCAGAAGTGTATAGGTGCGAAGCTATAAACTCACCTACATAAAAGAGAAAGAAAAATAAATACAAAATATGTGCTGTGTATAAGATGAAAGATTAACCTAATACTCATTTTGTTTTAACAGTGTGCTACTAAATTATAACAGAAACAGAAATATTTTGAAAAACGCTATCAGACCGAACCAACCCGAGCCAAAAAAAAAGGATGATTACAACATGGTCAGTTCACTTCTCCAAGAGTCCTATGCATTCTTGAAGGCATCAACCCTCGGCGCGTTAACTAAAGTCGCGTAGACCCTTCCATAAACCAAACGCTCGGTTCGAAATAAAGTGCTCCCGACATCACTGCTTAAAATTCTCCTTACTCAACTTCAGACTATGGCCACGAATGCCCTGGTCCAAATTAGGGTGAAAAAGATTTCCGAGATCAACACCGAATTGCGAATGAAGAGGAAATAGGTATGCCCAAAATTTGCTTTTATTTTTATAGCTCGTCTTCTGAGACTCAACTTATACTTAATGATTATCAAAACTAGAAAAAAGAACAATTAAAAACTAAATAAATATCTGGAAGTGTCATCCGCCTGCAAAAGTATAGGCCTTCGTCCTTCTTCGCATATTATCACCCACTCTTTGAAATATTCCTGGGGTATTTCTTATCGTGTCACGAGAGGTTATTACTCGATTTCTCAATTCTTCTACAGTGTTCACTGGAGTGGTATAAACTAAATTTGTGTGATATCCCCATAAGACAAAGTCTAAACTATTTAAGTCTGGGGACCTAGAAGACCATGGTTCTGGCCCACCCCGACTTATCTTTCGGTTGTTGAATGTATTATTCGAGAATTCCCTAGCTTCCCCACTGAAATATGCTGATGCCCCATCAGGCATGAACCACATTATGTTTCTCACCAAAAGTGGCACATCCTCGAGCAATAAAGGTAACTCCTCCGCAAGAAATTGCCGATAAGCGGGACCGTTTTGTCCGTTAGGCAAAAAAATGGCCCAATCAAATAATTTCCGATTATTCCGACCCAGACATTTAGTGAGAATTGTTCTTGATGATGACATTCTTCAATCAAATGGGGGGTTTCCTCAGCCCAATAATGATTATTGTGAAAATTTTTGATAGCAGTTTTCGGAGAGTTTCGTCTGCGAACATTATTTCACTATCAAAATTAGCATTTTCTCTAATTTCATCAAAGAACCATCGGCAGAAATTCAGTGTTGTAGAAAAATTTCGAGGAAGTAGAGTTTGGACGCGTTGAATGTGAAACGGGTACGATAAAAATTCGTTGTGAATCCTCCAAACTGAAACATGAGAAATATTCTACTGATATCCAATTTTTCTTGTCCTCAATATCTGGAGTTCTCATAGTTTGAGTTGCACCTTTTAAATGATTATTTGCCAGTACCAGTTTCCCTCAACCTTCTATGAATATTTGAAAGTGTTCGTCTGTCTGTTATTACTCGATTTTTTGATATAATCGCCTAGCTTCTGTTGTGTTTCCGTCAGCCAGACTGTATATGTAATGGTTATTGGCCAATTCAGCGTTAGTGAAATTAGCAATTTTTTCTTACAGCAATAACTTCAAAAGTCTTAAAACTAATCGTTAATTTAATAAACAATTCGAGCAGACACTGGTTCAACTATAGCATTTGTCAAAATAAATAAATGAACAAAATCAAAGCCTACAAGTCATTTTTTCAATTAGAAGTGCTTTCAATTCTGCGAATGCATACAATCGTTTTATAGTTTTTGCTCGAGAATGTTCAAAGATACGAGAAATTACAAGTGTCAAAAAAGTTTTCAAATTAAACGAAGATGACGAAAATTGATTGTACGCTAATCAGTGGCGTATTGCAAAAAAGTTTAAAAGGGCAAAAGAAGACATAGCTCCGGAAAAGAAAACACCTTATAGGTTGACGTGTAATGATGGGGGCTGTAAAAAATAGGTTGCATTCCAAATTTGAGCTGAATATCTCAAAAACTGCAGGAGTTTTGAAGAAAAAAACCAATTTTTTCCAGAAAATTCAATACCCTGTAGTTCTCTAACGAAGCTTTTGCGGACCTATGTTCATTTAAATTTTTTTTCTTGAAATTGCACGTAGATTTACCCCCTCAAGCATACTATTATGTAACATCCTGTATAATATATAAAATTCTCGTGTCACTGTGTTTTTTCCTGAAATTCTATATGCATATCGATTAGATCTGTAAATCGGCCAACATCTATTTTCGTCAGCCCTAAATAATAAGGGGGGTCCACCCCTAGATGCCTCTTCTATATTTTAGATAAAATTATTAGTGTTTATTTTTTTATGATCCAGCAAATAAAAATACATACCACTAAACTTTCATCCCACTACAATAACCCCTATTTTTTATTTGTTAATGAAATACTTCAATTTTTGGCAAGGCCCTCCATTCTGTCATGACTAAGAAAGATTCATATTACTCAATTGTTAGTTATAAATTTTAATTCTTTTGGCAAGATCATAATATTTTACAATTGACATCCAAATAATATGTAGATTCATCCTCTATGACGGTCGATATCTTTGTGAGTGGCGATTACCGCTACGTGTGCGAGAACTTTCTCTTCTTCGATTCTTTGTGATAGTGACATTTCAAGTTATGTGCTCTTTCTGACACTTTACTGCTAATTGCAAGAAAAGGAGAAGACGACCTGACTCATATTGACTACATATTGCTATGTCAGAATTGCGTTCTTTTGTGAGTGACAACAACAACGATCACGACATAATGAAATTGAGCGTATTCGCAAATGCATTGCTCCTGTAATTCTGGAATGAGCTGCATTTCACTGTGATCCGGCAATAGATTATTGTACCGACAAATCGGCAATAATTGGAGAAATGACAATTATTTGTGAATATTGTAAGGCGTTCAAATACAGTGGTGAATCTACTGGATTATTTGGTGCTGGAGGCAAAATAAAATTGCCAAAACTGTTCCCTGTTTTACGTAATGACATTTATATGACGCGTGTTCGCGTGTTGGAAAACCGCCGTCTTTATTTATTTACGCACCACGAAACAAAACAGAAATTTATTTTATCAGACAGCTTTAAAATGATCAACAGACTATATCATAACTGTGTGTCTCTCAATATCAAATTGAAATTTATAAATAGCCAGCATTTCAGGAAAACTCTGTTCTTTAAGTAAGTAACATCATGTGAAATTAATCGAAAGTTATAATAAAACTCCATTCATAACGAGATTTTTTTTATAAATTACGGATTCCTTCTGTTTGTTTTAAGTTTATTTTATACAAAAGCTTAGGTCTTTGATTTATCGATTGAGGCAGTACGGAGTCTGCTGAAGAAATGAATGAATGATAGGAGAAAAATGATGTAACTGAGATGGCTATGCACGAAAGATGCTGAAAGGAATATAGTCGATATACATATTCGGTTAAGAAAAAAATTCAAATGGCGAAAACCGAAGTGTGGAATGAAACGTGTAAGAGTGAGCTCGATGATAGCGCCTTCGAAATGGTCTAGGTTGAAGCATGGACTAGATCGACATACAATTATCTTGCTTTGTATATAAGGGAAACGATGGATGTACCCGTTCTTGAAGTAGAAATCGATCAGGTCTGGATTCAAAGTGTTCATTATTTGCAACCGTTTTTCATACAGAAGCTTCATTGTCAATCTTCATTTTCTAACAATATTTATCCCAATCTTAGCTAGACATCGAGTCAAGAATTCCTTCCTTATTGTCAACTTCATTTATTCAAATTATTCCCACTTGATTTGTTTACTTTCTATCTTCTGTTTCTACGAAAAAAAAGCAGATATTTGAACTATTCTCATCAAAATCAATTCTGCTAGTAAATTAAAGCTATAATTCTAGTCGACTCACCTGATATTCAACCACAAGTGCAAAACCTTAATGAAACTCTTTTGAAGTGGAACGAATTTGATCAAGTTTTTGAACACTGCTTTCATCAGACCTTTTTGCCAAAGAAAGTAGAGACTGAACACCTTTTGTGTGAAATCTAATTAGTTCGAGACCTGAAAAGACAAGTAGAATTCTTAAACGAAGTACAAGAGATACGAACGTGAAAGGGTATAAAATTTTGTGTTTTACATTTATATAAGTGGATGATACAACAGAGAACTTCTTGAAGGGTTATCCTGCCTTAGATAAAGTCGCTTAGCACTCAAGATAATTAGCATATCAACTTTGGAAAGTAAATTAGAAAACAAGGAATATTTCAAAGGATAACCAGTCCGAAAAATAAATAGTTTACTCTTGACTAGCTCGAAAATTGAATGAAGAAATGGAACGTCTCTAACGTTTATTCAGATTCCCTTGCGAACTTCCATTTCTCAGACACAGTTAAGATAAAATCGGTGTATGAATTATTAATTCTCACAAAAAAGTCTGCAAATGTCATTCAAAAATGACGTTCCAGAAGGGTGAAGAAATACTTAAGTTTATCAACTTCTACTAAACTCAGAATGAGGCAATAAATTCTCGATCAAATAACTGGAAAAAATTAACTCTGATGTAGAATCAGATGAAAAAATTATATTACCCTGATAATATGTTGATGAAAAGTCCTGAATACTTAAAAACTGACCTTTATGGGTTTTTCAAAGGAATTCATGTTTCTCTTAAAGTTTAGTAGCTACAGAAGTACAGAAGTAGAAGAACAGTGCTTCAAAAAAGTTGCAAACATAGCTCAACTCTACTACAAATCTAGATCTCGATTTAATATATATATATATATATATATATATATATATATATATATATATATATATATATATATATATATATATATATATATATATATATATATATATATATATATATATGTCTTGGCGTGAAAAGATGAATGATCCAATGAAATACTGCTTTGAATGTAAATGATAAAATTGTCAATTAATTATATCAAATTTATACATACAAATAAATAAAACAAGAAATACGATTCTGACAGTATAAACTAAAGAGAAAACTTATGACTCTACTTCATTATTTCTTTCGAAAAGAAACCTAGGAAGAATATTACAAGATTTGATGAGTCTTATCTTCTGTAACTGTTCAAGTAAAATTTTCTTCAGACCTAAAATCTCATTATTTTGTGAAGATTCCTAGGAATAATAGCTGTTGTTTTCATTTTGTATGTTATGTGTGTCGGGTATAGCAATATCAATCATGTATGTTAGTCTATTTTGTTTACCGTAAGAATGATATCTGGCCTATTGTGATTTGCAGCCCGGTTGCAAAGAATTATTTTATCGCAATGAAGTTTTCACGAATAATCGCTGGTTCATATCTGTAACATTACTTTCCTTTGGGAATGAGGTCGTGTTTTTTTCCTCCCAAACTAAAATGAATAGTATTAGCGATGGCTTTACGTCTTTCTAACTAATTTGTTGAGGCAAGTATTGAGCAAGATGATAATATATGAAAAACTATTTCTGAAGAACAAAAACATCTATGGCAAGAATCATTTATATATATATATATATATATATATATATATATATATATATATATATATATATATATATATATATATATATATATATATATATATATATATATATATATATATATATATGATCAGATGACCACTGTATTCGGGTTTTGAAGGGTCTTGGAAGACAAGCTAGACTCAGAGCAGCAAGACAAATTCCGAAATACCTAGTAGGCAGTGTGATGTTTTGGGGTGGCATTATGCTGGGAGGCAAAACAGATTTGATTTCGTTTCCTGCGAGTGTAACGGCTAGAAATTACGTAGCTTTAATGCTGTCGAGGTGGCCACAGTGAGAATTGCACTTTTATGTAAGATAATGCTCCTCCACATACCAGCATCCTTGCGCGATATTATCTTGAAACAGAGGAATCGCTAGGTTGGACTAGCCAGCTGGCTCTCCAGACCTAAATCCTATTGAACATCTATGGATAATCTCAAAAGAAAAGTAAGATCACGCGAAGATAATCCAAGAACCCCACGTCAGCTCACCCAAGCCGCCACATAAGAGTGGCAGAATATCACCCCAGAAGAGGTCGAAAGCTTAATTCATTGCATTCCTAGACAGATTCAGGCTTGTATTTGGGCAGAAGGAGGTAATACGAGCTACTGAGGTCGAGAAAAAACACCTACTCCGTGAGAAAACTCAATGTCTTTTAGTACATGCAAAAGAGTCTCTTATTTTCTTTCATTTGTTTCTTTCTTAAAATAAACCTTAATTTATTCTAATTAATTCTAACAATCCTCTTTTTCAGAATAAAACTTCCTGTCGGTAAATATTTGTCCCATCAAATATTTACCTACAGGAGGTTTTATCCTGAAAAAAGAGACCAAAGGGATTATTTCGCTCGTTTTGTACCGTTGGTACGATTCACAGACCGGCGAAAGATGTTCCTCAAGTGTTGGAACTGTTAACGTTATCAGATCTGTTTGTTATTATTCGTATCTTTCTCGGAGGTCGGTAGCGGGTTCGCCGAGTAAACTTAAGACAAAAATAATTATCACGAACCCGTAAATCTATGAATAATGCTTCCTTTCGCTTTTTTTTTCATAGGGTGTCCACGTGAGATGAGACATTAAAAGTATAAAAGTACATGAAGAAAGGAATGACCGATTGGAGTATTTTTGTTGTTGTCTTGAAGCCATCATAAAACACCATGGATCAATCAATATTGATGATTTCTAGCTTGTTGTAGAGAGGTTCATTCAGCATAATCCAATGCATTTAGAGGCTTCACGGTAAACAGGATGATTCCAAAACATGTGGCAAACCGTAGTAGATTCAAAGGTACAAAAGTCCGTTTTTGAGATTAGAGTATCTATATTAGCATACACCATACAACTCGTAATATTAAAAGACATCGATCTGTTATAGGCTTCCTTCACCGAAATTACATCGTTTCCGAGTTATTCGCAATTTTATCCCAAAACTACGAGTTTTTGCGCGAGGACCCTGAAATTCGCAGATTATATGAATGGAAATCTTTCAAATAATGCATTTCGATCTCTTAATACGAGACCCATTTCAACATCTTCATCAAAGTAATTCTGGTTAGAATTCCGAGAGAAAAGTGCGAAACCAATTACTATTAAAGAGAATTGATCTGACTTCTCGTTTTTCTTCTTTTCTAGCAGGTATTCTCGATTACATCAGTTACTTGTCAGGAGAGTCTTCTTCGAATTACCAGAAATACCTCGCTGAATGAAGCATGTCGATTTTTTTATGGTTAGATGTAGGTACTTTTCAAAATATTGCCAACCAAATAAACCGAGAACGTATTCCTTCAATTATGCTGAAAATATCATAGTTTTATCTTATGAAATAATATTTGAAATATTCTGTTTCAGGACAATTTTGGATTTCAAAACGTCTAGATCTAGAACCAATAACAATCAAGTCCAATCATTTTGGAATAAGATAGCTTGAAATGATTTTCAAGCGAAACTGAAAGGTGACACATTTCAATCTGCATGTTGCTGTATCTGGTTCTCATCATTTTCGTGAAACCATTTCTTCATTGATATAATTCTCATCTCATATTGGAATTTTGATGTTTTAATGATAGTTGGATCCGACTCTTTCGAAAGTGTTATAGTGAAGAGCGTGAAAATTTTCCAAAATGAATCAGCATCTTGAATACTTTCATGGGGAAATCATAAATTTTTCATTATTCATGGTCATTGCCAGGAAATTATCAGTGGAACTTGCAGAGCATCAAATGAGAAATATCCGAATTCACCACCAATGACCAGAAACAAAATTCTGACGAATAAAGTCAAGCAAAAAACAATGGGATAATGTTATCAGCGTTTTGGCATATTTTTATGCGCATTCAAGTTCGTCAATACGTACTGTGGCTAGAGATTTGGAAATATTAAAGTCATCGGTCAACTACATTCTGACGAAACACAAATTACAACCATATAAGTTTTCACTAACTTGTGCAATGAATCCTGAAGATGCAGCCATTAGAAGAGATTTGTGCGAAATGATGTTGATATGAATTCGAGAAGATTACATTTCTTGAGTAATATGATATGCACGGACGAATCGATATTTTCGTGAGAAGACATTGTCAACCGGAAAATGCCCATTACTGGTGTGACGAGAATCCACACGTGACTCGGGAGCAAAATTTTCAGAGAAAATTCATAATCAATGTTTTTGTTTATTTTATATCAATTTCGTTATATGATATACGATGGACATTTTAGTGGGGCCAAATATCTGGAAATTTTGCAAACGATCCTCGCCTAATTTCTTGACGTATTGCCCCTAAGTGCATAGTCAATCCTGCCTGTACCAACTGGATGGTGGTCCGGCCCATTGTACTGGTGAAGTTTCACGTCAACTAACATGTTCGAGGACTGGCTGATTCGGAGATTGGGTCCAAGATCTCCATATTTGACACCGCTGGATTTTTTCTCTGATGTCATTTGGGAAGTAATTATTTTCGTATTACCAGTGAATTTGAGAGAGGAGTTGGAACGTAGTGCTTATCCAGCTTTTGGCAGCCTTCATCGAAACGACATTAGAAGAACAACTGGACACGGTATTCTTCATCGTTTGGAAAATGTTTGCAACAAGATGGAGGAGATTGGAACATCCTACTTAACAGATACTCTCGTATTCCAAGATGATTGGACCTTATAGTTATCGACGTTAGATCTACACTTTTGAAATTCGAATTTTTTCCCCGTTGCCAATATCTAACCATCTAACGGTGCATTTTAGGTATAGAAGCCTATAACAGACCGATGCCTATTAATATTACGAGTTGAATCGTGTGTGCAAAAATAGGTAGTCTATTTGAAAATCGGAATTTTGTACCTTTCAATGTACTACGATTTGCCACATGCTCTGAAATACCCTGTATACCGTAAAGCCTCTAAATGCATTATATTCTGCTGAATGAGCCTTTTCTCTTAGAAGGAGCTAGAAATAATCAATATAGTACGATCTTTAGTATTTTTATCATTCCTTCTAAGAGACAACTGAAAATCGCTAAATTCCGGTTGTAACACTCATATCTTCCTTTCTGTTGATTACAGGTGGCAATGATATTATAAAAATTGTCTGTCAATTTTTCGAACTAAAATCTACAAATTCAACATAAGCTAGTCATACACCAGTGTTCTTTACTGCATGAAAGTGGATGGTGTCCATTTTCAGCACTTAATAAACTAATCACAAAAGTAAGCAGTCTTCCACTTTTTAGCTGCCATTTCGAAAAAGATGAAAATTTTGGACCGAAAATTTAGGATCAGATAGTATTCGATAAAATCTTCAAATGAAGTATCGCAACACCCTTAACTCTATTCAAAATGAGGAAGGGTTGTGCTTCCTCCCGTAGGGGATTAAAGTTACGGAGATGAAAATTATCGGAAAAGTTGTTCCTCCTCGAATCAAAAGCGATTCTCCATATTCTCACTTTCAAACCGGAAAATCGAGGTGTTAAGTATTTGGTGGACCACCTTGTATATATAGATTTTCGCGGACGTAGTTAAATGTTGATTCCTTCTTGCGGTTTGTCGTCCGTTGATCCTGGTGTTGACCATTCGTTGGTTGTCGTTAACGACGTTTCGGCTGGATTGCGCCAGCCATTTTCAAGTCGGAGATTCTTCTTCATCTGTAGCGTATCTCTGTTGTGTGGTAGCTCTATACTTCCGCGATCCCAAGTTGTATCGTCGCGCTCCCATTGGTCGGCTGTTCGACTCTCGGACAGTATTCGTCGCTGCTCCTTCTGTTTTCTTGTTTGTGTCGTCCTGTTTCTATGTTCCCGGTGGCAGTGCCGTAACTAGAGCGGTGCCAGCGCAAACCCTGGGGCGCAGAAATGACCAGACCAGTATCTAGTTTTGTTTCAAGCATGGTAGTTAGTAGGTATATTTTGTTTCTTGCGAATATGGTGTAGAAATGCCTTACTTAACTACACTTGTAAAGGTCGATTTATATTTGTCTAATGTGTCGTTACGTGACGGCTCGTAACATCTCTTCTTTAGTCAAATGTCGTCTTTCCATGGTCGAATCACAAAACTTAAATCTTTTATTTGTGCTAACAACAGGAACAAAGTGCTAACTAACTGATTTCAAACACTGAATATATGAAATGATTATAAAGCAGCGTCGCATCTGCTGCATTTTTAGTTTTTTATAGAAAAAAACTGAAATTTGTTGCGGCTTTCTACATAATTTGGTGAGGAATTGATACATTTCTTTAAAAAAATCATCCATATTGATCGTTCTAGATACGATATATCGATGTTCAGAAGTGTTCCCTAGATTTTTTTGAGGTGTTTATCTTCCTTTCGGTTGGCAATGATTTTAGAAAAAATTGTCTGTCTACTTTTTCGAACAAAAAATCAACAAATAAATAAAAAACATTGCATACTTCGAGATAAATTCAACATAAGCTAGACATACACCAGTGTTCTTTACTGCATGAAAGTGGTTGGTGTCCATTTTCTGCACTTAATAAACTAATCACAAAAGTAAGTAGTCTTCCACTTTTTTAACTGCCATTTCGTTTAAGATGAAATTTTTGGAGCGAAAGTTCAGGATCAGATAGTATTCGATAAAATCTTCAAAATGAAGTATCGCAACACCCTTAACTCTATTCAAAATGAGGAAGGGTTGTGCTTCCTCCTGTAGGGGATTAAAGTTACGGAGATGAAAATTATCGAAAAGTTGTTCCTCCTCGAATCAAAAGCGATTCTCCATATTCTCATTTTCAAACCGGAAAATCGAGGTGTTAAGTATTTGTTGGACCACCTTGTATATATAGATTTTCGCGGACGTAGTTAAATGTCGATTCCTTCTTGCGGTTTGTCGTCCGTTGATCCTGGTGTTGACCATTCGTTGGTTGTCGTTAACGACGTTTCGGCTGGGTTGCACCAGCCATTTTCAAGTCGGAGATTCTTCTTCATCTGTAGCGTATCTCTGTTGTGTGGTAGCTCTATACTTCCGCGATCCCAAGTTGTATCGTCGCGCTCCCATTGGTCGGCTGTTCGACTCTCGGACAGTATTCGTCGCTGCTCCTACTGTTTTCTTGTTTGTGTCGTCCTGTTTCTGTGTTCCCGGTGGCAGCGCAGACCCTGGGGGGGGGCGCAGAAATGACCAGACCAGTATCTAGTTATGTTTTAAGCATGGTAGTTAGTAGGTACATTTTGTTTTTCGCGAATATGGTGTAGACATGCCTTACTGTACTACACTTGTAAAGGTCGATTTATATTTGTTTAATGTGTCGTTACGGGACGCGTCAGAACGATATCGGTTTCATACATTTAGTATGGTAACGTTCACACTAGTGCGTAACGTGTTGTGATGGCTTATGTATGGAACCGATTCAGTCCTGACGCGTCACGTCACGACACATCAGACAAATATAAACCTACCTTAAGTCTCGCTTGCAATATTATATACAGAAATATTGTGAGACAATTACTATCTATATTCTTTTGGGGGCAGCCACTCCTAAGCAAATCTGTTAATCTAGCTGAGAATATTACCTGACGGCTACCGTAAGCTAATCACGGACGCTTTAACAAACAAAATGCCTGAAAAACGTCCATCCGGTTCTGAATTTCGTAAAAGAAAACGCGTGAGAGAGAAATGGAAGCAATAAAAATGGAAAATACATTACGAAAGCCGACATTCACACAACCAGAAAATAGTCAGGAAGATGTGTCCAATGATGACGTTTTGGCCCACTCTGATATTTGAATTTGGGAGGCTTTTACTCGGTAAAATTCCATTATCAATAATAAAAAACAAGTACTGTGTTTTAAGGAATTTTACTTAATAATTGCGATTCATAACGCGTTTCACTACACCGTAGCTTCTTCAGACGAATGAATATACAGAAAAATATAAATGAGAATATAACTATAAATGTTTTTGGGTAATTAAAAGCTTATTGGGTTGCTTTTTAAGTGGTTATTTATGACAGGTATATCCAATAAAATTAAGGAATAGATTGCTACCCGAAAAGATTCAATAGAGGTGAAGGGCTTAAATCGACTTGTTCATTGATCAGTCTACCTGAGTGTTTGTATTTATTGATTTCTAAAGTTTCCCAAAGATCTACATTCCAATATTCATTATCTGTATGCAAAATTTCAAACTGTGGGTCGAAAGAATGATTATTTTCTAAGAGATGATTCGCGTAATTTGAATCTGATTTTTTATTTGAAAAACTGCGTTTATGTTCCGATATTCTAATATTAAAATTTCTGTGTTCTACCAATGTAGATATTATCACAGTCATTGCAATTCAATCGATAAACACCTGATTTATTGTGTTTACCTGGTTTGGTTTTATTATTTTTATATATTTGCCTAAATTATTATTAGTTTGGAAAGCTATGTTGAAATTATTGCTACTTAAGAATGATTTCAGTTTCTCACTTGTAATGCCAACGTAGGTTAAGGTGTTGAATTTTTGTTTCAATTTATCGACAGGGTAAATTTCATTCAATGCGATTCTACTTTGTTTTTATTTAAAATATTATTTATTAGTTCGGGATTGTAACCATTATTTTTGGCTATTTGTTTAATCAAATTTAGTTCTTTGTTGAAATTTTCTGGTGATAACGGGATGTTAATCAATCTATGAATAAAACTATTGAATGCTGACATTTTATGTTGATATGGATGACACGACGAGTTATGTATTATAATATCTGTATATAACGGATCATGGTAAATTGCGAAAACATGTTTTCCATTTTCATTCGAAATTGTTACGTCTAGGAAATTTATCGAATTATTGCTTTCTATTTCGGTTGTGAATGCAATTTTTGGATGTAATAAATTTATATGATTTTCGAAAATTTTCAACTGTCTATCTGTTCCTGTGAAGCAAATAATGATATCGTCTACATAGCGATACCAGTATAAACAATATTTACTGAGTGGATAATAATGAATTAATTTCTCTTAACAGCCGGAAACTATATAATATCAACTAAGGATCCTACCGCAAAATTTCAGAAAGTGGTTAAAAACATAATTTCGACAGCAAAATAATAAATTACAGACCACGAAAATATAAATTCATTAACTCCAATCCACAATCCCCGAATTATATTTGTTGATAAAACTTCATAAACCTAATTACCCTATAAGACCTGTTTTTTCTTATGTAACGGCACCTTCGTTCAAACTTTCAAAATTCCTCAACGACTTGCTAATAAAACTTTGCAATTTTAAATCTAAATTTTCGGTCAAAAATTCATACGAACTTATTGCCAATATCAAAGATACCACTATACCACCTAATTTCAAACTCATTTCTTTCGATGTTAAGAATCTATTTCCCAACATTCCTCCGAAAGATAGGTATTACTTAGTTGAAGAATTATTAGAAAGGAATCATGTCAATACTATCATTAAATCAGATATTCTTTCATTATTACAAATTTGTTTAGATCAATTGAAGACGGCTTGACTATGGGCAATCCGTTAAGTCCTTTGTTAGCAGAAATATTCATGAATAACTTAGAGAAATTAATTCATAATTATCCACTCAGTAAATATTGTTTATACTGGTATCGCTATGTAGACGATATCATTATTTGCTTCACAGGACAGATAGACAGTTGAAAATTTTCGAAAATCATATAAAATCATTACATCCAAAAATTGCATTCACAACCGAAATAGAAAGCAATAATTCGATAAATTTCCTAGACGTAACAATTTCGAATGAAAATGGAAAACATGTTTTCGCAATTTCGCAATTTACCATAAGCCGTCACATACAGATATTATAATACATAACTCGTTGTGTCATCCATATCAATATAAAATGTCAGCATTCAATAGTTTTATTCATAGATTGATTAACATCCCGTTATCACCAGAAAATTTGAACAAAGAACTGAATTTGATTAAACAAATAGCCAAAAATAATGGTTACAATCCCGAACTAAATAATAATATTTTAAATAAAAACAAAGTAGAATCACATTGAATGAAATTTACCCTGTCGATAAATTGAAACAAAAATTCAACACCTTAACCTACGTTGGCATTACAAGTGAGAAACTGAAATCATTCTTAAGTAGCAATAATTTCAACATAGCTTTCCAAACTAATAATAATTTAGGCAAATATATAAAAATAATAAAACCAAACCAGGTGAAAACAATAAATCAGGTGTTTATCGATTTAATTGCAATGACTGTGATAATTTCTACATTGGTAGAACACATAGAAATTTTAATATTAGAATATCGGAACATAAACGCAGTGTTTCAAATAAAAATCAGATTCAAATTACGCGAATCATCTCTTAGAAAATAATCATTCTTTCGACCCACAGTTTGAAATTTTGCATACAGATAATAAATATTGGAAGGTAGATCTTTGGGAAACTTTAGAAATCAATAAATACAAACACTCAGGTAGACTCATCAATGAACAAGTCGATTTAAGCCCTTCACCTCTATTGAATCTTTTCGGGGAGCAATCTATTCCTTAATTTTATTGGATATACCTGTCATAAATAACCACTTAAGAAGAAGCAACCCAATAAGCTTTTAATTACTCAAAACATTTATAGTTATATTCTCATTTATATTTTTCTGTATATTCATTCGTCTGAAGAAGCTACGGTGTAGTGAAACGCGTTACGAATCGCAATTATTAAGTAAAATTCCTTAAAACACAGTTCTTGTTTTTTACCACTCTGATATGTCTGGAACTTGATCTGGAAACAATTGAAAGATAGAATATGAAGAAGACAGCCCAGTCAGCACATTCCAGCAAGACTTACCTTGTCCATCACAACTAGTCCCAGTTCTGAAATTCTAATTGAAGAAGCAGCTGCAACTGATAAGATCCAGTTAGACATAAACGATCATGTTTCATGGTTACCATTAACTCACCACATTCGTTGTTTACTTGACGGGAAAGGTCCTGATCAAAGAAAAGGTAGTCAAAATATTTCTTCAACTGGAGACGCAGGACGAAAATTTCATATACATTGGTTTACAAGAAAGATGAGCAAATAATACCGGCACTGGCCGATGCAGAACAGGGATTGAATGATTAGCGTCATTTATGTCCACGGATTTCTGAGAACGAAGATTCTACATTTCATAGAGGAAGTTGTTTGATTGTTTTTCCTTTAACGTGCTCTATTTCTGCCTTTCGGCTAATGACACGCCGGGGAATTCTGTCACCTCACTAACCCGGGAATTTTCCGAACCCCTCTCGTGTCGAGGGAAGGAATCTTTAATGTCCAACACATCTCTGTTAGACAGGACCGACAGCTTTACATCTCCTCCAAAAGATGGATACTCAAGCGATTCCCAGAATCCGAAAAATCGCACCGACTTTGTGAGGATTGAACCCAGGTAACTCTGCGTAGGAGACGAGCATCATATCCCATACGCCTCCGAGCCGGCTGTATATAGAGGAAGTTGTATTAAGTGAAAAATGCTTGAACAGCAAATAAAACAATAGATATGCATCCTTACAAAAGGCTATTGATCAAGAAACAAATCAGTGGAGACATGTTTTGAAAGTGTGTACTAGCATACTTCTGTTTTGTCTGGAAAATAATTTATCCCTCAGAGGCTCTCATGAAAATATTGAAGAATCAGGATCTATAGTTTTCTTAAGTGCTGTGGACACAATTTGAAAATTCGATCCTGAGCTTAGAGCGCACATTGAATCGCTTAATAGAGGAAATATTTCAGGTCAAAAACCACATTATAGACAACTTTCGTGCGGAAAAATACTCTTCTATACTTTTTGATTTTACGCTAGACGTATTACATCAAGAACATATGTCACAAATATTGAGATTCGTAAAAGCATTCGGGCAGAAAGTTACAATGGAAGAACGATTAATTTCCTCCAGACATTATTTTTGAATAGGCAAAAAAAATTTGTGAACAATGTGACATTGAAGACAATTTTCCTGAAAAGCGACGAAAGCGAGTAAAAAGACACGATTCAAGTGAAAGTTCAGTCGCCGGCCACTATATTACTCAGCAAAAAAGTTTCAAAATTGAGATAATGAAGCAATAGATACAATAATTTCTGAATTAAAATGGTGATGGTGATTCGAAAACTAAGCGACATACACCACTCTTTCGTTTTTTTGACCGTAAAACACATACATACAACATGCAGCTGATTTGAGTATCAAATATTCTGCAGATATGAATGCCACTGAATTTTATGCCGAAATAGAAACTTTGAAGAGTCAAGTCAATGTGAATGTCTGTCAAGTATGGGTCTTTTCGAAGCTATAGTGGAACTGGATTAAAAGGAAATGTTTCCCAATGTAGTAGTTGCTATAAAGATGTTTTTAACGATGCCAGTAACTGTAGCTTCCTGCGAGAGATCATTCAGTGAGCTCAAATTAATAAAGACATACTTGCGCTCGACGATCGTCTGACTTAGCGATTTTGTCGATTGTACGCGACATAGCACGCCTCCTTTCATATGACAATAGACTTCGCAATGAGAAAAGTGCGGAAAGTAAATCTTCAAGTAGGTAGCTGTCCTTTTTTTGTAATAACGGTTTACCTTAGCCATGGGTCTTTACTATCGAGTACAGTATGTCCCATTTTGGGGGTGCCACCAGGAGCATCTCTGTTATTATTTAAGCTGGAGAAATGGAGTTTTCACGACCCTTGGCTACTTTTTCGAGACAAATTCATAGAGCTAATCAGAATTATTCTAACTTCAGTGGTTTTTGAGTTATTCGCGAATCTTGAAAATTTCCGGATTTCTTTTTTTCTCGATATCTCGGTTCTTATAGAAGATAATTGAAATCTGTTTTTACGTTTCCAAAACGGTTTTTTGAGTAGATTCCAGTGACGTACTTGAAGTTTTTTTTTTCATTAATTATGACAGATATGACATAAAGTTGAATTTTTTTAAATACGAACATAGTTTTTTTTGGCATATTCCGATTGCCGTTTTTTTTCCTTTTCAAAAATATATAACATGATGACAAAATTTCCACCCAATTTGAAGAAAATAACGGAATAATGATTTACCCCTAATGGCTGGGCGAAGGAACACACGTGAGCGGACGAACCATAGAACATTTGTAGTTATTCGATGAAAACGATTAAAACAATGTAAAATCTTCTTGACCGAAATAATGGAGCTAGGCTGCTCCTAAGATTCCATCGTTATTTATGACATCCGCAATTTCCGCTTTTTATTTTATTTTTGAGATTGTCGTTTAGTTTCTAGAGTTCTCTGAGAAATACCTACATGAGAATAATAATAGGCACCTAATAATTTACTCAAATTTACTTCTCATAATGATTTACATATATTGCTCGAACTGATTCCCATCATGTTATAAACATAAAGTGCATCTTCGGATTATATCTTCTATGGCCCTAGTCAAATGTAGCGAGGATCTCTCAGATCTTCGAATGCTTCATTTGTTGCATTCTTCAATTGATCGTAATTGGCGTATTGCCTCCTATATATCTTATTTTTAAATAACCCCAAAGAAAAAAAATCTAAAACGGATAGGTCAGGAGACCTAGCTGGCCATTGAATTGGGCCATTGGTACCGATCCATTTATTTTCAAAATTTAAATCCAAGTAGTTCCTCACCACGGCCGAATTATGGCAAGGAGCACCGTCTTGTTGGAAGTAATATGTGTTGAATTGAGCAAGAGGAATGTCATCTTGCAGTTGTGGCAGACAAATATTTAAAATTTCGAGATATCTCTGTGCATTCAAGTTGCCATCAAAGATATAGTAGGCTAATTTGTTGCCCATTACGAAACACGACACATTGAAACCGAACCTCCCCTGTTGCCGTCGAGCTACTGATTCGTGTTGGTTTTCGTTTGCCCAGAATCTATTCGTATGGCGATTGAAGGTTCCGGCACTGCTGATTCTTGACTCATCAGACCAAATGATATGTCGCCCAAAACGAGCTTCACCTCTGATTCTCCCTAAATACCAATTGCAGAACGCCGTTCTCCTCTCTGCATCCCCGGCATTGAGATGATGAATTATTTTATGTTTATAGGGATGATATTTATACTTTCTCAAAATTCTTTGGGCTCTGCTTTTTCACACACCCACTTCGCTCTCAATTTGCCGACACGATGTAGAATGGTTAGCCTCAAAAGCTGCTAACACGTCAAGTTCATTATCACCTCTATTCCGTTTATTGTAGTTTTTACTTCTTGGTTTCTCGAACAAACCATAATTGGAAAGATTTGCTTCCATTTTGGCGAAGAACTTCCTGCTTGGTTGAATTCTTTGAGGAAATCTATTGGAGAGTGTCAGTCAGGTATTTAATATTGATTAGAATTACTACTTTCATTTCCATTGTCGAACTTACCTATTCAAATATTCTTCTGATGCACGGACTGCGTTACAGTGACACTGAAAGTAGACCTTCAGCATATCAACTTTTTCGAAATTTTCGTATCTTCTATTTTGTTCCATAGTGTGAATTGCAGAAATTAACTAAACAGTCCAAATTCAACAACGAACACTAATTTTACGAATTCGAATAGACACGAAGCCAATATATCCACAGATAATGAATAATAATAATTATTGGTCGTTCTATGGTTTCTAATGAACGTGCATAGATGAAGACTTCTGTGTTCACAGAGAGCATTCAGACATAGAAGATATAATCCGAAGATGCACTTTATGTTTACAACATGATGGAAATCAGTTCGAGCAATATATGTAAATCATTATGAGAAGTAAATTTGAGTAAATTATTAGGTGCCTATTATTATTCTCATGTTGGTATTTCTCAGAAAACTCTAGAAACTAAACGACAATCTCAAAAATAAAATAAAAAGCGGAAATTGCGGATGTCATAAATAACGATGGAATCTTAGGAGCTGCCTAGCTCCATTATTTCGGTCAAGAAGATTTTGCATTGTTTTGATCGTTTTCATCGAATAACTACAAATGTTCTATGGTTCGTCCGCTCACGTGTGTTCCTTCGCCCAGCCATTAGGGGTAAATCATTATTCCGTTATTTTCTTCAAATTGGGTGGAAATTTTGTCAGCATGTTATATATTTTTGAAAAGGAAAAAAAACGGCAATCGGAATATGCCAAAAAAAAACTATGTTCTTATTTAAAAAAATGCAACTTTATGCCATATCTGTCATAATTAATGAAAAAAAAAAATTCGAGTACGTCACTGGAATCTTTCCAGAAAACCATTTTAGAAACGTAAAAACAGATTTCAATTATCTTCTATAAGAACCGAGATATCGGGAAAAAGAAAAATCAGGAAATTTTCAAGATTCGCGAATAATTCAAAAACCACTGAAGTTGGAATAATTCTGATTAGCTCTATGAATTTGTCTCGAAAAAGTAGCCAAAGGTCGTGAAAACCCCATCTCTTTATCCTAAATAATAACAGAGATGCTCCTGGTGGCACCCCCAAAATGGGACATGCTGTACTTTGTGTCATTTCTGTATCTGAGCAGATATTTTTTAATAAACAAATTTATTTTAAATAAATAAAAAGTAGATAGATTTATCTTTATGCACATCTGTTCATTTTATTGTCTGAGCCTGCTTAGAGCATTTTTCAAGGGCGCAGTTTTGAAAGATTGCACTGGGCGCATAAAGGGCTAGTTACGGCACTGCCCGGTGGCGTATATTCTGATACTGTCTTCCAAGGCGCTGGTAAATTTACGGCGTCATCCCGTTTGTTCATAGTTTGTGTGTTTTCTATCTCCATGGCTTCTCTTATTTTCCTTTTTTACCATACTACCTTACCTATCTTGAAATCTAACCTAGCCAGCCAACTTCTCCATCTTTCCACGCTTTAGCTTCAGTTCTTCACGTCCAGTCCACTGTGCTGATTGTCGTTTGGACTCTGAAGTGTCCGGATGGATGCAGGTTTCATCCATTGTAAGATATCGACGAAAAATTCCTCGAATCTTACACATCTTTTTGTTATTTCCTAGAGTCTCACCTAACTTAATAAACCTTACTTCACTGTAATAAGAGTTTGTTTTTTGGACTTTTCTGATGTTTTCGTCAGTAACAGTATTGTCGACAAGCTTTGAATTCAGAAGAATTTTTCTAAGAAAAGTATTTTTTTTACATTATCTTTCGAAAATTAGTACTAAAAAATTAAATGGATATAATCCTAGTAATGCTATTTATGTGTTAGCCTAGGGACTTTTCAGCACAACTGTTACCACCATTGCTATGCTCTCATCAGAAAAATATATGCCTGCTCGTGAATAACCCTGTATATTAACTTCTGAAATGTTGATTACAATAGTTCAATAGTCCCATATTTCAATCTGAATTAGAAGTCATAAAAACTGTATCACGATATACCATTTACGCCCTTTCATTGTACGTAATTTAGAAGTTTTCTATCTCTGTAACACCGAATGGGCCAATCGAATTCTAATTTATTTCTCCATTAGCATGCTAAATGTAATCCCGTATCGATATATCTAGCCCATGTGGAAGCAATTTCGGATATGTGTTTATTGTGATAGATATTGGGACGACAAATAAAGCCATCTAGGCTATTTGTTGGATAGTGACAGTATCTGATATTCAATGCATATTTAATCTGGGCCCGCCGGAATCATGTGTTTGTACCATAAAAATGTTTTTCAGGAGAGAAACATATTTCGCTTCCATTATACAAATACTACAAACACAATTGTTTGTCGTGGTGGTTACTACAGAAAAGTCATATATTTAAATTTCGGCATCAAAACATATCGCAACAAGCTTTTTTTTTAATTTGAATTGGAGCAATTGAAAACGATTCGGCTATATAAATCGTCGTTTCAGACTACAATATTATCAGTACAATTTCTTTTTTGCGTAATATTTTCAGCATGAATAAATAAAACCACAATTGACCATTGAGCATACAAATGAATAATTACAGCATAATAAGCGGAACAAATGGAATAGATATAAAACAAAATGCGCTCTTCATTTGACAATCAAAGGATATAAAACGAAAATTCCTATATGAAATAAGACAAATTCATACTTATTCCAATGCTTTACAGAAATGTTAAGATAGAGATTACCTTGCCTGTGAATATCAATGAAATAAATCAATAAAAATCAAAAATTCAATAATCTCAATATCAAAAGCAGACATGAAAATAATGATAATTTTTCCTCAATAGTTAATTGATCTTCACTTGGAATCTGTAAAAAGAAAGTTCTCCCTTCCTCAGGCATTTCAGAGAGCATTTCTTTCTTATCGGTAATACGTACGGGGTCACATGTAGATATTCAGATAGATATCATTATTTGAGTAAAGGCTGCTTAGCAGCCCAGTAACTACGACCCAGGTCTATTGCGGCACACTCTGTCCTAAATTTCATCCACGAGCTCCATCCTTCTCGTAGAGGATACGAGTTTCGTGGATGAGAGCTTAATAAGCTTCACATAGCCTACATAGTGGATCCTCGATCAATCCTAATTTATTTAGGTGTTTCCTGAGGTGACAATGTCCCGTCAGTATGGCTAACTCAGTTCCAACCTAGAGAGTTTAAGCCAGGCCATGACTTTTGCAGTGGAAGGTCCACTGATGGCAAGTCGAGCGTGTCTGAGACCTGGGAGGTTAGATTCATCCATTGCTCACGTACCCTCAAATCCACCCATCGCTTGTTTTCCATCTTTACAGTTTCAAGGGGAATTCCGAGCTTAGGCTCCAGTCCTATGAACTCCAGGTTAGTTCCTCGAACGGCCAATGAGTCCGCTTTCTCATTTTCCTCAATGAACAAGTGACCAGGAACCCATATTAGACAGAGCCTGGCTCGGCATCCTACTTTGGAAAGGGTGGCGCGACATTCCTGTACCATAATTGACGTACAGGTATTGGATGCCAATGCTTTCAGTGCAGCTTGGCTATCGGTGAGGATCTTAATTGACCTATTTTTTAATCTTCCGCAAGCAGTCACATGCCCACGAAGATAGATCGACTGTTCCTTGGCGGTGTCTTGACCGTAGACACCAGCTCCAACACCTTCTTCAGTTTTTGAGCCATACGTGTACCAACAGGGACACTCAAGTAGACGGTCCTTGGAGCTGATCCATTCCTGTCAATCGGGAATGATGATCTGGAATAGCGTCTTCATCTTGGTTTTAGGTATTGCTATGTCCAACCTCATACTCAGCATTTCATCGTCCTCGATTTCATACACTAGGGCGCCAGGCACAAAGCCGAAGTTACCCGCTTCATTACAGGAAAAATGATGCAATCTGTAGAAAGCCATTCTAGCCACTCTTCTTATCACCAGATGAAGAGAGGCAAGACCCAATATTAGTTCCATGGCCGCAGTGGGTGTAGACCAAAAGGCTCCAGTAATCATCATGCAGGCTGTTCTCTGTAATTTAGAGAGCTCGAGTTGGCATTGCTTCTCAAGACTACACTCCCACCATGCATTGCAGCCGTACGTAATACGTGGTCTAACCATCATCACATATAGCTAGTGAAGTTGCTCTGGGGCAAGACCCCACTTTTTTCCACAGGTCGTTTGACATGCCAATAGGAAATGCCTAGCCTTGTGTATTGTGTTTTCCAGGTGCGAATTCCACGTGAGTTTGCTATCCAGGGTACTCCTCCGATATTTTGCTTCTTCCACAACTGAAATAAACACCCCGCCCAGGGGAAATAAATATCCTCCTCTTCCTAGTAAATGGGACCATAGGGTTTCGTAGGGGTTTATGCTGAGTTTCTCTCCTTCACACTACCCATGAATTGCAGACATAGCCTCCTGAAGTCTGTCGGAAATATTGCTATCATCTCCGACTGCCAGAATGACTATATCACAGCGTATGATTGTACATAAACACTCAGTGCGCCAATTCTTGCCAGAAGGTCATCAACTAGCAGGGATCACATCAGTGAGGATAGCCCCTGCCAGCCACAAAAGTGACTACTTTCCCTTTCAGTGAAGTTTTGATCACTCTGGCATTTGGCATGTTACAAATCCATTCCGCAATAATATTTGGTACTCCTTTAGCTCTCGCGGTCCCACAGAGCGAGCCATTGGGGACCGCATTAAACGCACCTTCAATGTCCATGAAGGCTGCAGCTATAGTCTCCTTGCGGTCCAGAGACTGTGTGATCCTCCCGACTAAGGTGTTAAGTGTCAGATCGGTTGATTTACCTTTTTGATAGGCGTATTGATGTTCACTCAGAGGCCTCAGCGATAACCCCTTAGGGATGTAAACAACCTAGAATGTTGTGCCGCCAGCTGGCCGGCACAACATTCCAGGCAAGACTCGACCGAAAGAGCCTAATGAGGTATGGGAAGAGGATCCATCCCCTGTGGGGTCACATGTATCTTCAGGAATGTTCAGACTAAAATCCACATTTTTCAGATCAACCCGTCTTGCGTACTGTAGTCTCATAGTTTTGAGGTCTTCTTCGTAAGATTCTCAGTATGTTACTTGTAATGCATAGTTCACTTTACTTTACTTTGACTTATAAGTAAATAATGTGCTAACTATAAGTTTTTTCAAATCTTGAGTAGTAAGGAGTGACTCAAATCAAGTCGACTATTGAGAGTGGTAAATTTTAAGTTTGTTGATATCCAAACTTTCCAGCAGATTCATTGTCATTCCTTTATTGTATTTGTGGAGAACTTTCAGATCATCTATTGTTATTATGTGATTTGTATATTTAATGTTTCAAAAACATTTTTTTTTTGTATTCTTTCAGAGAGGTGTTTGTCACAGAATTATTTTCAATTTGAACAAAATTCTTCATGCAAAACTCAGAATTCCCCATCTGATCCCAAACCAGCGCCTTATTAGCAGATATTTTTATGAACATTCATGAAAAATCTATAACGAATAATAAGTTTGCGCAAAAATATATTTGTTAGAGATGCATTTATGATATTTATGTGAGCTTTCAATGATCAAACAGACAAGTAGACGAATTTCTACATTCTCAAAATGAAATGCATAATGAAATAACCTTCACTGCTGAAACTGAACGCAAAAATTCAGTGAGTTTACTAGGAACAAATATCTCTAAATTCAATAATCACAACGGGTTCTTTTAACCACATCACATATAAATTAGCCGCTTTTACTTCAGTGATTCATAGAACATTATTCATTTCTTCTATCCATAACAGACTTTGAAAATTCGAAAATTGTATCAACTAATAATATCCCATTCTCATAAGTAAACAGTGTTATCAAACGTAATGAACAAAACAAATTTCTTATTAACCATATTTCATTATAGAAAAACCAGCAAGTTAATACGCATTATTAGCATAGATTACCCTCTCCCTGATAATATCTGCAATTATATTTCCGAGTTTAATTTTATAACTTCCATTTTCAGTGGTCCATAAGCCAATTACATTTCAATGCCAAACAGAAAAGCTAATATAACCAAAGAGTCTGGAGTAAACAGAATTGAATACAATGAATGCCCGACACCTTACCTCTCAAATGGTATTCACAAAGAAACCTTAAGGTAATGAAACTTCAATCAGATGGATGTAGCCCACACAATCTCGTTTCGTTTATTCGTTATAAGGACGAGAAGGATCAACTGAAAGAGATAATAAGACAATCTAAGAATGAATATGCTAGAATAATAAACGAGTCAGAAAATAAGATGGGGATCATATGGAAGGCAATAAATCTCAACAGTGGGGCAAAAAGAAGAGAAATAAGCTCAAGTGCATTGACACCTGAAATGTTCAACAGTTTCATCATAGAAGTGGCAGAGCGGTTGTCGAGTGGATTCAACGATTTGGAGAGATTTGAGAATCTCCTGAAAAATAAAAAGTGGAACATTCAAGTTCAATATTTTTCACCCTTACAACTTCCCATGAGCAGATCAAGATAGTGTCACTGATGAAAAACAAAACATGCACAGACATTTATGGATATTCGGTTGCAGGGTAGCTATAGACTGCCTGGTGGTGCCACTCTCCAAACTGATAAATTCTTGTTTTCAAGTGGGATACTTTTCTGATGAACTGAAGGTGGCCAGGGTAGTACCTATTCACAAAGAAGGTTCTAGCAATCCGGATTAAAACAAGGCTGGTAGATTATATTGAACAAAAACTCATATAACGTAAGAGTCCGCATTGGTTCGGAACAAAAAATTCAACGATGGCAGCAATGGTTGAGATCATAAGCTCCATTTTTGATGCGTTCGATAGCTAAGAGGAGGTAATTCTTGCTTGCCTAGACCTCAAAAGCCATAAGGAACTGTTGGCCAAATAGGAATATTATGGGATTAGAAGCTCCAAGTTGAAACATTTTTCATCGTATATAAAGGACAAATATCAGATACCAGAATGGTAAGGTAAAATATCATCAACAGTGGTGAACCCCAGGGTGTTGTTATCCTCATTTGTTGAAATCATTGTTAACAATTTCAAACGTCAAAAACAAGCAACACTAGGATGAAATTCGAGTTCAAACCAGATGTCGTCTAAAACTCGATGACATTTCATTATTTTTTTTCATCATAGAGTTAATGCATTCAGTTTAAGTTCAGAGGTTTCACAACGGGAGGTGCATATGATGGTGAAGAAAATAAACATTATTGACGACAATTGATACAATTCTGAATCTATATTCGAGTTCGACCCCTCAAAATGATGGGAAAGGTTCAATCTAATGATTGAATTAAGCAGTTGACTCATTACGACCGCGAAAAATTTCTCAATGCGTGGGAGAAATTGTTAATATTTGAGGAAGTCGGCCATTTTGAATTCGAACGGAAATCAGGTTTTAGATTTGTTTTCGTAAAATATGGTTCTTTGTCTTCTTAGAACATCCATGAAAAACACAACAACTTTAGGAGTGCCAACACCATGAGGTGAAAAAATATTTCGATTTCAGCTGAAAATCAAAATGAAGAAAATTCCTCACGCTACTACTTTACAGTATGTCAACTTGTTCAGAAAAGACTGAGTTATCGACTGAATGGCCCATTTGAATTTTTTAGTGAAGAAAAAAACGTTCCGGCGATCTTGAAATATTGCTCATTTTCGAATGAGTCAGCCATATTGGATTCCACCGGAAGTGAAATTTCGATACAATTTCTGAAAAATCTAGTCCTTTGGCTTTTCAATGAAGCATGAACGAATGATCTAGCTCCAAAATTGCGGAAGTTATAACTGAAAAAAATTGTCCGGTTTTCTCTGGCACACCCTATATATTCTTTTATGAATATGACGATAGAATTGAATATTCAGTTCTCAACATTCAATGATCACGAGATCGCTTGTTCATGTTTTGCACCCGCCCACATAATTTGAAACTTCATTAGTTTGAGAGGAAACTATTTTTTGAATTGTCCCAGAATATGAGCTTAGAATAATCATTCAATAAATACAGCCCTAACAATACATAAATACAGAAGAACAACTAAAAAGTACTTCTTATGAAGATGATAAATTTTGGAGAGAACGATGGTTAAATACATAAATTTAGAAAGGCTCCATTTGGGTTTCTGGTGGAATAAGTTTAAGTCTCTGCAGAAACTCCATTATTCTGCAAAATTCGGCAATGAATACTGTATGATATAGTGATTTGATCGTTGAACCAATAATCATACCGATTGCATGCCCATCTCTCTTACAAGCTATTATTTAACTTGCAATGTATGTATGTTTGTATGTTCAGGTGAAATCTTACAACTCAATTTTAAGGCACTTGCTTCAACCTGACCGAATTCTGTATACACGTGCAGTTTGGATGACAATGTATGATTAACTGTGTGACGTATTTCTACATTCAACATAGCGGCGTACCCAAGATGGCGAACCAATTATTTTAAATACACTCCTTTATTATGGGTATCTAATAAAAGGGTTTGCCAAGAATAACTAGAAAATTAATGTGATGTCACTATTAATCCAATATGGCGGATTATTTTATTTTATTCCTCCCTATAATATGGATATCAAATGAAAGGGTTTGCCAAGAATAACTAAAACATAAAATTAAGGAACATAAAATTCTTCAAAAACAATCTTTTGTTCAAACGCGCTAAAAAATAAGCTTTTACACTAAAACTTTTACTTCTAACTTATAACGTCATTTCAATTTTAACACATGTAACATAATTTATATGTTATAGGGTCAAGTGGTATAGAAATGAGACAATTTTCACAATTTTGCTGGTTTTCTCAAATATTTCGATCAAAACAGAATTGAAATTTTTAATAGTGTACAAAAAACAGATTTACAGTATTCTTGTGGAATTGGAAAAAGTCTGAATTGAGCATTTTCGACACGAAAAAAAATTAAACTTTGTCTTATTTTTAACCAGCATTCGGGGTTAATATGAGACTCAAATGGGAAAAATAAGACAGGGCTTCATTTCGCCTATTTCAAACCTGTGAGGCTATTTCAACGGCTCAGGTGAAAAAGGAGACAAATTTGGATGAATATAAGCTTCGAAATTTAATTTTTAATAGAAAAATATGAAGTAAAAGATACAAAATGAATGACCAATCCATACAAGTAGTAGATATAAAATCTTATAAGCGTAAAAAAAAATGATAGGGACTTAGGATACTCTTTCGACATTTAAGTATTTATTGGCTATTGAACGCATCAAAATTGATGACAAAATTCAGTTACTGAGACATTCTAGCAGTTCCTCCCTGGCAAGTTGGGGGAGGTAGTTTTATGACTATATCCTCTCTACAAACAGTTTAGTGTTCCGGAATGGTGGGAAAAACGAATTTTTGACCTTACGGCGTAAATATGATACTGAAAAATTATCTTTCTCAACCTTCTCGGCAAGTGCGACATAATGAAGATTTTTCTTTGTAGCAAACTTCACTAAAATATATGCTCCAGGTGTGATGTTATCATCATCGTTTTCTTCTTGATCAAAATCTTTACTCACAAGATCTTCTAATGTGACATTTTCCAAGTCACTCTCATCATGTAATGACAAGGTCTTATTATCGCTTTCTGAATCACTTTTTTCATATATTTGTTGACGCATGCATTTCTTTGCTTTTTGCTTTTGTGGAGGTTCAAATTCTCTGAACCCGGGATTCTTTGTCAATTATGTCTTATTTGTACTAATTTTATTTGATTTCGCAGTCCCTTTTGTATGTTTCCTCCTCTCCTCTTTTTCCTTTATTAATTTTAGATACTCTGCGCTTGTAAGTACTGCTGATTCACCATAAATTTCACGTCTTTTTGTAGTGTCAACTGTTGTTTTATTAATTTTACTTAATAGAATGCTTTCAAATGAAACAATTGAAGTAGATAGCAAATTATTACCTTCTTTTATCGGTGCAGTTTCGGCAGTATTCTTGTCATTATGTGACTCTCCTCCAGTACTTACTTCATTGTTCGTTTCTTCTTCGGTTTCCAAGATATTCAGAGGTTCTAATAAGGTATCCTCTGTATATCTCTGCAGTTTATTAGGATCAAGTCGACCTTTGGGATATTTATTCCGGTCGCATGGGTAAATTCCCGTGTTTCTGAAAGAATTCTTGATGGTATTTTCTTGTTATGCCAGAGAGTACAAATTTTGTCGGCAAATTCGCTCTTTGTCATTCTTCTTTGGTTTTCTCGCTCCCACATTATGAGTTCATAATTCCATCGAAGCTTCCAAGGCCAAAAACAGCATATATTTAGAGGTTGCAACAGATCTGTTATGTGTGGTGAAAATTTAACCAACGTTAGATTGTTCTGTATTGCATATTCGATTGTAGCTATGTCTAAGTGTGTGACATGGCCATCCATGATGACAAGAAGTGGTCTTTGGGACACCATAGCACAAAATTTTACGAACCAATTATTGAAGATTGCAGTGGTCATCCAACCTTTTTCAGACACTGCATAACAAGTATTCTCAATATCATTAGTACCTTTCCATGTACTCTCAAGGTTTTGGCCTTGAAATATTATCAAAGGCGGTACTGACTGTCCACTTGCGGAAATGCATGCCATCGTGGTAATATTTTCCTCTCCAGAACCCTCGATATTGCGGTGTATTTTTTGACCTTTTGCAGCAACTCCCTTGATTCGGTTAGGATCCATGGAGAAACTACTTTCATCTAAATTAAAAATATGCGAAGGCTTATATTCTAAGCTGAGCTCACCGATAGTTTTATTGAGAAGTTCATAAAAACTATAAATATTAAAAGGATCACTGGTTGCTTTCCCCCTACATTTCTCTAACTGCTCCATCTTTTTTTGGCTCGGACGGTTTCTCTTACAGAAAAGACGAAACCAATCATCGCCAGGTTTTCCGCCTGTGAAAACTGTTGAAATATTACTCTCACTTACATAGGTTTGAACTACTGACTTAACTTCTTCTTTAGTTAGTGCGAACCCCCCGGCCGGTTTCCTTCCTTACCTCGAAACGGATTTGTTATTCAAGATCCGACTCAATTTGGATTTGTCAATTCTAAAGCGTACTGCTGTCTTCTGATAGTTAGCTTCTTTTGGTGTATTAAAGTAAGAGCTGTTCGCAAATCTTCCTCTGTATATCGTTTGGCTTTTGGAACATATTTTCGCGGCCTTTTGATATGATATCTGAAATTCATATTAAAGGTAAGTCTCATATTTACCCCACAAGATGTCTCAAAATTACCCCACCACTTCAATCGAGGATATCTCACAGAAAGACAGAATCAGACTGACTAATTCAACATCACTGTGTTCTACTTAGATATACCGATTGATCGCGATATGTGCCGAGCAACGTGCGCCCTCCAACCGCCAACAGTATGGAAAGTTTGCGACTTGGTTTTCGAAGTTTCAATGCGCAGAATATAAAGAATTTTACACATATCTTTTTAGGTCATTTACTGTATTGGAAAACGGTGAACATATTCAAGGAGTATAATAGTACATCCACAAATTATTTTCTATTTTTTCAGCTTCATCAAGGCTTCCGGCATTTATTAAATATCATAAGCTTGTTTTTGAAGAATTCTTTTTACCTTAATTTTATTGCTAACATAACTTCGAAAATTCGTTAAATTCGCACGAAATTTATTACAAAATTAACTTTAATACTCTGGTTAAGCCCAGAGAAAAATAAGCAATGAGACTCTAATTCAATATTCGTCACTGAAATCTTGGAAGAAAAGTCAATGATGTTCTACTTAGATATTTAAACAATTACAAAAATTATGATAATGATACAGTGTCACAAATACTTCTGTATGTTAAATACGGGCAATAAGACTTATCTTGGTGGATCTTAGTCTTACTGCTGCCTTTGGGGAAAACCACTATTTCAGATGTTGAACTCCACGTACAAGTCTCTACTTAGGAATTTCTATTCATGGGTCTCCACCTAGGAATGTCGGTCTAGGTACAGGTCACCACCTAGGAATTTGTATAGCTATGGGTCTCCATCTAGGAATGTCTATTCAGGGCTCCTCACCTAGGACTGAATTTCACAAATTAGACATGTATCACCAAGATAATCTTTGCTCTAACGTAACAACCAGCTATACCAGGGAAATTAAAGTAACAAAATAACATGGATATATATTATTTAAAGACAAAAATTAATATGAAAAGTTACAGAGATTCGGAAAAAGTAAACTCGTGCTTGCTGTTCAGGTAGGTCATAGAAAGATAAGTTCTATAAAAAGCGAGGAAGCATAAAAAATATTTACAATAAAAGAGAAGCTACATAATAAGCGAGGGGCATTTATAAAAACTATTTAGAAAAATTACAGATAATTGGCAACCATTTTAAAAATTCGAAAGAATTTCATGATTTACATGATAATTTCACGAAAATTACTTAAAATTGAAGGAAATAATGATTGAATATATGAGTTTGAGCTACTTCTGTAGTTTTCTACTCAGAAAGAATAATTTGGTCGAGTATTTTTTAATGAGAAATCTATCAAGGTCATTATAAAGTAATGTAGAAATTAAAGGTATACGATTATGAAATCCATCGTGGGAAAAAGACAAATTCTGTAGAGCAGAATTAGAATTATAATTATAAATCTGATTTTCAAGGTTAAGTGCAGCATTTTGCTAAATTAACTTTCAACTTACCCTATATTTTGATAAAGGTCACTACACAGTTTATGAGATACAAGATATGAATTTTAATACAGGGTGCTTCAACGAAAACTAAACAGAGGCTATATCTACCAAGATATTCATTTTTGATCAAAACGCAAAAATAGGTCAATTTTTGTTTCAAAGGAGACATCTTTTGGGATACAAAACTTGCCTGAAGTATTAGCCCCCTAAGCGGGGGTTGCAATCCTTGAATATTTTGAATAGGGAAGATGGGTCGGTTGATGACTCAAAAGAAAGGTGGTATCTTTTTCTACATCGCCTTGAATGAATTTTCATTTTTTATTGAAAACATTAAAAGATACAGGGTCAGCAACTGAAAGATAGGGAAGACTATTTCCCTGAAACTATTCAAGTTCCAGTGAAGTAAAATAGAACAGATCCATACTGATCAATGGAAGTCATCATCGAGTACTATCCTCATCTCGAATTTCAACCCCTAGAGCAGGGGTGACCACCCTTAAAAATTTGGAAGAGGGTAGATGAGTCCAGTGATACCTCGAAAGAAATGTATTATCTTTGTCTGCATCCCCGTGGACGAATTTTCATTTTGGTTTGAAAACTGTAGAAGATACAAAGTGAGCTACTGAAAAATAGAGGAGACTATCTATCGCCCTCAGCTATTCAAGTATTAGTGCAAAAAAAATGGAACAGATTCATTCCAGCTCAAAGGTTGTCATCTTCCGAAACACCATTCACATCTCAAATTTCACCCCTAGATCAGGGGTGAGCACCCTTGATAATTTGGAAGAGGGTAGATGGGTCAGGTTAGAATGAAAATTCGTTCACAGGGATGCAGACAAAGATAATACCTTTCTTTCGAGGTATCACTCGACCCATATACCCTCGTTCAGGGCGATGTAGATAAAGATACCACCTTTCTTTTGAGTCATCACTCGACCCATCTTCCCTATTCAAAATGTCCAAAGATTACAACCCCCGCTCAGGGCGTTAATATTTCAGGCAAGTTTTTTACCCCAAGAGATGTCCCCCTTGAAACAAAAATTGACCTATTTTTTCGTTTAGATCAGAAATAAATATCTTGGTAGATATCGCCTCTGTTTAGTTTTCGTTGAAGCACCCTGTATAATTTTATTAACTGTAATTTAGGAGGATTTTCAAGTTCAACTCATTGGCTTGAAGGTCTGCAAAGAAAAGGAACACCTGGACTGAAGAATGATCGTAGCACATGTACTTATCATATGCGTATTACGCGCATCAGATTGTTAACCAGTGGCGTGACACATATAGAGGGTTGACTGGAATCAGGTGTTTCAACTGAAATTGTTGTGACGTGATTTTAGCACGTTACAAATTTATACTGGCCAACACATTCCCCAGATGTGAACTGCATTTAACATCTTTGGGCTAAAGTGTCTAGGCAATTAAGTATTTTTCAAAAATCTCCTAAAACATTCAAACAGTAGTGAAGTACTCTTTCATGGAGAACCAGCTAACTTTGAACTTACAAAAAAATAAGGCGGTTGAAGAATTTTCATTTTTGTTCATAAAAACTGCATTTCAAATTCTTTCCTAACCTCTTCGTTTCTAATAAATTTCAAAATTATTGAAAACATTTTCTGTTAAATGTATCAGCTTCGCTCATCAATAGTTATAAACCGATGGCTCGATTCTAGAATACTTTTCGAATACGTTCAGGGATTGGAACAGAACCCAAAAAAAAATCATCTCAGTTATAATATCTCGTTTTCATTAAATAAATTTGAGAATAAATCGACTTCATTGCTCCACAATAGGTATTTTACTCTGTCTCGTTCTTCCATAATTCATCAAAAATGTTCTCAAAAGAATTGTTGAACCATGTAATTATCGGGATTTGTTGCAAATTGTCTGATTCAATTTAATTTCCACCATGCCGGCACGAAGTCAAATTAGAATTATGGCGAAAATAAAATATATCCACTCGACAATTTCGGCCATCTGTGTGCTTGAAAACTAACGAAGGCAATGCAGATTTTCCGACTGTGCAATTGGGCTGTGAGTAATTTCCATTGCGCCCAGAGTCTGATTCAAGTATCGTTTACGTTGCTGAATCCTACTGCTTATTATAGTTTATTTTTATGTTTGGCTCGTTCCTAGCTAGCTCTGTAATTATTGATGGTGCAGTTTCATCAAAAGGAATGTACTGAAACGGCATGACATTTTCCACCCGAATTCAGAGAAGGTTCGGTGAAATTCGATAGAGAAAATATTCTTTTAATTAGTTTATATACAATATGGCAACTCTATTTGAAAGTTTATATATAGAATGAATGTTGTTTTCAATACTTTCAATCAATATACAATATAATTCGTTAATTACAGTAATGTTTCAAAATGGTAGAAAATAATATGAGCTATTCAAATATGAAGATCCCTAGATCAACTGATATATGGCAAATCTTTAGATCCAATAGATCAGGGGTGCTCAAACGGTCGATCATGATCGACCAGTCGATCGCGAGTGCTTTTTGAGTAGATCTCGAAAAGAAAAAAAATTACGAAAATTTATCACCTAATAAAATAACACTCTGCTAGCGGCAGAAGGCGACTTCATCAAAGGAACGCGCGGTACTTGTCAGAGAAAAGCCGCGTTTTTTATTTTTGCCACTTTTCTAGAAATTTTGATCGGCACGTTTGACAACATTCGAGAATTTCGTTCACGACGATATAAATGTTGCGCCTGCAAGAATTGGAGTAATTCTGAATTGTAACTTGAAGGCAATACTAAGTCGATATAAAGTTTATTATTAAATAGTACCAAACGAGTGCAGCGAAGAAATCTGAAACGTATCATTTTAATACCGATTGAGAGGAAAAATTTTTTCTTTTGTATCGTGAAGGATAAGTGCATTTTTCTTATTTGTCGAGCGTCGGTTGCAATACCTAAGCGTGGAAACTTAGAGAGGCATCGTAAAACGGTTTATAAAAACTATGAAAAGGATTTTCCGCCACAGAGTGAATTAAGAAAACGAAAAATACGTGATTTGATATCTTGTAGCCCAGCTGTGTATTTTTATTCGGATGGTACTCAATGACATGTTGGCTAAGGAAGAATTTTTGACAATTATTCCTCTAAAGTGGAAGACCCGTGGCGAAGATATATATGACTATTTCTTCAATTTTGAAAAAAATACTAATATATAAATTAGTGTGCATTACAACCGATGGTGCACCAGCAATGACTGGAAACAAAAACGGTTTTGTGTCGGGCTAATGAAGATTTTCCTTAATTTTTTTCATTTCATTGCATTATACATCAATAAGTTTTGTGTTCAAAAGGTTTAAACACGGAGAAGATTTTGGGCAATGCAACAAAAATTGTGAATTCCATCTGTGCACGTAGCTTGCACCGGCGGCTCTTTGAGTTGCAGTTGGAAGATAGGGAGTCAGCTGAACACACTGATTTAGTTCTTCACACGGACGTCAGGTGGTTGATTCTCGGAAAATTCCTAGAAAGGTTTCAAAAATTATTGCCCGAAATAACAGATTTTCTAGACGAGAGAGGTGATGACACTCTGATGTTGAAAAACGAAAAATGGGTGACTGATTCGTCATTTTTGGCTGACATCACAATGCACTTAAACACCATTAGCTTGGAGCTTCAAGGTGAAGGAAAAACTATTATTGAGATGATTAGCGCAGTAAACGCATTCAAAAATAAATTGCAACTTATGACAGATCAACTGAAAAGAAAAGATCTGAGACATCTTCCTTCTTTGAAAGCAAGAATTCCTCAGTTGAATTATGATACGTACGAGGCTGAATATTCAAATGATTAGGGACAATTTGAAATGCGTCACGATTGCGGCAAATTGCCAAATATAGCATAATTTATTGGTTATGCTTTTTCATGTAAAACATTGAGGAATTAGCTACTGAAATAGCGAGTCAGTTTAATATGAACTCATGTTCTGTTGACAATGAGTTGGTGCAGATTATATCAGATATACATCTCAAAGCTATAGCATCTGATACAAATTTCTGGTATCTTGGAGATTATCGAAATTACGTCCGCTCATAGAAAAATACAGCCAATTTGCAACGACCAACTAGACTTCAATTTACCTCTTGTTATGGATGCCGTTATAAATAAGTAAAATCACTCATTTTGAATTTAGTATTGTATTACTCTTGATGATGGGCTAACAACCCGAAAAATATGTCGAGTATTTTAATTAAAATATCTGTGAAACCTTTTCCAAGTGATAAACCAATCATTTATTCATTATGTTTCACCAAGTGTTAAGCGAGAATTCCTTACATATTATCAATAATCAACATTAAATTCGCAACATTCTTCAGACGGATATTACTGAAATTCAAAATGTGTAACAACCACTTATGGTTTAATAAACAGTGCCTAAAGTATAAAGTTCTTCCCAAGTAAATGAAGATCTCTTGCAAACACAATTCGCATGAAGCACAAACAGCAGTAAAATCAGCACACATAAAATGGTTAGAACTGGAAATGAGAAAATGGTACACTAGGAGAGACAATTTTGCTGCTCATCTTCAAATAATACATACTGAATTGGCTTTCCACTTATATCCCGTAGCATTTGACCTTCTCGATCAGCATATAATGAAAGAAATCAAGCACCTGTGCCATGAACAATACAAGAAACAACAGAAAAAGTTAAAACACCTAATCAAAAACAGTAAGTCTTCATTGTTGACTAATAGTGAACCCACTCCAGAATTTCAATTTCACCATAGAATAAAAAATTTTTCAGATATTCTTTTCAATGGAAAAGAGACAGAACTTTTAGAGAAAAGCTTGAAATATTGTCCCAATATAAATAATTTGAACGATTTTAAAATGTAAGCCGTTAACTCAGACATAGTTCTTACCTCAATAGAAGTTGTAAATGATAAAGCTTATGAAGAAGTAGTCTGTGATAAATATACAAGACATTCTAGATTGACCAAAAACAATAAGGAATTAGCAATTGTTAGATACATACATACAAAACTTACAGACCATAACTTAACCCTTTGTAAAGCTGACAAAGGTAACACTATTACGATGTATATTGAAAAACAGAAAGACTATTTATTCCAGAAAAACTTATAGAAGTACATGTTGATCCTCCTAACAAGTTTGAAACACAAGTCGTATCTTTAATTAAAAAGTGTATGAATTTATTGCAAGAAGATGGGTTTAAATTGACTGTTATGAATCCGAAAGCTTCAATTTTATATTCATTACACAAAATTCACAAAGTAGATTGTCCCATGAGACCGCTTGTTTCATATGTGAGTGCTTCAGCTACTAAATTATGTAAATATTTGAACAACCTACTTCCAATTTACTCAATACAAAACTCTTTAGAATTAAACAATCACTTGAGATCTCCAGAAATTCCGATAAATGCTAAATTAGTATCCTTTTATATAATTAATCTATATCCTTCTGCACCCCGCCGTGATGTCGAAGCCAAAATTAATCAACAACTTCAATCCAATAGTACATTAAGCCCCACTCAAATAGAAGACACGATGTCATCTGTAAACCTATGTCTCCAACAAAGTTATTTTAGGTTCAATAATAAAATATATCAACAATTAGATGGTTTACCTATGGGTCTCCATTGTCTCTGTTATTAAGTGAAATATTTATGACACATTTAGAAAATAGAATTTGTAGTTCCTCCAACAACCTAATCAAAAATGTATTTTCATGGAAAAGATATGTAGATGATATATTCTGTGTTTGGATTGGCACAGACAGACAACTCAATAGTTTCCTACAGTTTTTAAATTCTTTTCATCAATCGATTCAATTTACAATTGAAAATGAAAATAATGAAAAATCTTTGAACTTCATGCACTTGTTGATTAATAGGGCTCATGCCTCACTCGCCTTTGAAATATACAGAAAACCAACCTATTTGGAAACTCTGATTCATAACAGTAGTTCCCAATCCCAGATTATCAATTTGAGTGCTTTTCATTCATTTGTGCACAGATTGCTTTCTATTCATTTGTTAGCTGTCGATTTCGAGAATGAAGTTCAAGTTTCAAAATTAATCGCTATGAACAACGGCTATAAACCAAAATTAATTGATACCTTAATAAGACAAAAACGACATAAGCTTTTATTGCAGAGCATTTCTCCATTACCTACTGAGAAATCTAACAGAAAACTTCCAATTAAATATATTCCTAATATCAGCAAGAAAATATGTAACAGATTACACAGAAATAATATTAACATCATCAGCACTAAAATACAGAGTTCGGGTTCATTATTGGTTAATAATAAATACAAAACAAAATTATTAGATAAGAGCGGAGTATATAAAATACACTGCAGTGAATGTGAGACATTCTATATATGCCGAACCAGAAGATGCATCGAGAAGAGAGTTTGAATAACATAAAAGATCTATTCTCCACAATGAAAATTGTACGGGTTTTTGGGACCACTGCATCAACAAAAATCATTTCGTATATTTCGAGAATATCTCACTCATGCATCCCGGTAATAAAGGAAAAAGGATGGACATCTGGGAGATTATTGAAATTACGTCCGCTTCTTGAAAAAACCAGCCAATTTGCAACTAACAACTAGACTTCAATTTACCTCCTGTTGTGAATGGCGTTTTACATAAGTGAAATCACTCATTTTGAATTTACTATTGTATTACTCTTGATAATGGACTAACAACCCGAAACATATGTCGAGTATTTTTAATGAATATTTGTGAAACCTCTGCCAAGTGATGAACGAATCATTTATTCATAATGTTTCACCAAGTGTTAAGCGAGAATTCCATATATAAATTTCTGGTGTTTTATATCTGAAGATAAATATTTGAATCTAAGGCAAATCGCCCTTCAACTGAAGGCAATGTTTGGGTTAACTTACTTGTGCGAGTTTGCATTTTCTCAAAATGTCGCAATCTACTAACTGACGATCATATGTCATCATGCTTGCGATTAGCATTCAATGGTTACGTACCATCTTATGAAAAGTATGCTGAGGACATGCTGTGCCACGCTTCAACATCCAAAGTCACTCCTTAGTTAGGTTTAACACCATATGTAACTCTTCTGTTTGATAACAACCAATAAACTCGCAATTTTGAATAACCTACCTAACCCAAATCTTGACTAAAATAATGTATATTGTGCGGAAAGCTAATATCCATATATGCTACCCTACCTAGGTATGTAGGGTGTATCGTGTATGTACAACAACCCTGCATCACACATATTTGCAGCATCTCAGAATAGATCGCCAGCAGTTCAAGTGATCACCTCTGCAATAGATAATATGATTTTACATATGGACAGATAAAATTTCACTGCTTAGTTAGATAAAAGCCTCCTATCGAAACCCAAGTAGTTGATAGATATTATTATTTTCTGTAGTATCATATCCTGAATTATTCTTTGGTATCATGCGGCAACACTAGATGCACATCGCCCATCTATAGTATTTCCTGGTTAGAAGGATCCATAACACTTTCCTAACAATATGTACTATTCTCAACAAAACTGGCTTTTTCATTATGTCTAGATTGTGGTTTCCGAGGATTTCCTCAATGGCTTCAAACGTTGAACCTTTTGAAGAATACTCCGGCTACTCAGTAGAGTCACAAGTACCCCGAAATATTGCAGAGCTCTTATCTCAGAATTCTCGATTGAAATTTGAACAGTTTTAATATTAAATGCCCATTAAATTTGAATTGTTCACAATAAGGTACTAAATGTTTTCAATTGACATACACAAAAAGAAAACATTTATCCATCAAACTGGAGGGGGGGAAAGAAAGGCGACGTCTCAAATGTTGAGAATCCTCCAACAAGATATTGGTTATCCTCTTTTGGTGGTAAACGAATTGCTGAGGTCATTACAATTTTCAGACGTCTTAGGTAGGCCTAGTCTTGAAGGTCTAACCTAGGACTATCAATTTGATACGTGAAAAGTATTCTCACACCCTCAATGCACCTGTTCTGTACAAGTACAATAAAAAAAATTACAATACTTTGATCTACAATAAATTAAACAGAACGTGGCTCATTGAAGTGAAACGAAGAAAAACTAAATAACGATGAAGTTGGGATATGTTGTAATGGTTTTGTTTCTAATTTTATCTAAAATTGGAGAAATACTTCATTTCTACGGGAACTAAGAAATTTAAATAATGAAGTTTAATGAGATTCAATTATAGAAAGGCTAATTGAAAGAAAATTACAATTGACAGTACCTATTAATACCTATGCCAGGCTAGATCCTTAATCTAAGTATGTGAGATATTTGACTAGAACCTAGGTCCTAGATATAGTCTTAGAATAATAATACTTATCACTTCATTCAACTAGCTTTATTACAAGATAAATATCAAAATCACAGTAACTGATTAATAAATTACTTACTATTATTAAGGTAAGTAATATGTAATATGTAATATGTATTTTACAGCTTACAGATTACTTGATGGCTGAATATGGTTTGCAAGGTGACTTCCCTAGGTGACAAGACTAGTTCCCTAAAGACGTAGTTACCCCAGTTGTGAAATATCAAGATTTGGCATAAAGATGAAAACTCAAAATATCCTTGGAATAGCAGATATCGATCTAGGTTAATATATCAAGAGAAAATTCGAAATCTCTTCACTCTCAAATTGAATTGGTTGTCGAGGAAATCCGGCAAAATTACTGACTACTTATAACGCCTCAGGCGATTGGAATTTATCCAGACAATCAATGAATACTCAATTCCTATTAATGACAATTATTTACTCCAATCGCTACAACACAGCTCCAATAAAATTACAAACGATTCCGAAGATTTCTAAATGGAAAGAGCGAATCTAATGAATTCCGAACTTATATAGACCCGGTTCTATGGAAAACTTTTGATTTTCAAAAGAAAAACTAATAAAAAGCGTAATTATTCTCTTCACAACAATAAAGTGGAAACGAAAAATAGAATGAGTACTGCTTTCCATTCTCCCACAGAAACGAGAAAACGATCTTCTTTCAAGTACTGACTTCACAATTAACCGGTGAACAACTTAGATCAATACCAGCGACACCTTACGGATGTAACTATAATTTTCATTGGGTATCATTAACTGTAGATTCTTGATTCGAATTTCAAACTGTTTGAATATTTACCTTGATGAAATGAGATTGAATTATTAATAAAATTGTGAAAACTGAGTTTAAAATATATGAATGAATAATTCTAGAAATCGGACTGTTACAATGTGGAAAATTAAAAAAACAATGTCGACTCAAAAGATGAAAAATTACTTACCCCGAATTATTTACGGGTAAACTAGCAATCCACTATTCATTGTTCGAACTTTCCACAATTCAATTGATATAATCGTAGGAAATTGGAAGGTATACAAGAATATTCAATACTGGGGAAATCACGGAGAGGAAAAAGACAACGGAGTAGAGGATAAGGACACGGTATAGTTTGATCGGAGTGAGAAAATGATAGGTAGGAATTGAAGAGAGATAAAGAGAACATGTAAAGTGCACTAGTGCACGTTACAACGAGATGTTGAGCACTAGTCCCTTTTGCAAAGATGACAATTGGTACCATTACCGTCTTCTTATTCTTCTTCTTCCTTCTTTATAGTCAGTTGCTACCTGTTCAATCTTCAAAACCTTCTCTCGGGATTTTTAAGTTATGACTCCACCTTTTACAAGCTCTTCCTGGACTTCGGCGACCCAACGGAGATTTATTCCTTGCTATTTTTACAATTTGAGAGTTGTCCATTTGGGTAATATGGGCAACCCACTCTCGCTCCTCCTATCATATTGTGGTGTTGAGCCATCCAGCCACTCTTGACTCTTTCAAAGTTTGATTCATTACTTTCTGTTCCACGTCTCCAAAACCTGACAATTCGATTCCCAAATATTGAAATTTCATGACCTGCTCAATTACCGTACCATCCAGCTCAAGCTTGCATCTTAAAGGTGTTTTCGACGTTGTCATACATTTGGTTTTGGTTGCGGAGACTACCATATTGAAAGTTTTTGTAGTTTGATTAAACGCATGTGGTAAACGTTGTAAGTCATTTTCCGATTCTGCTATCAGGGCTACATTGTCGGTATAGCATACAATATTGATCTCTTCGTCTCCCATCTTATATCCTCTAAATGATCTTACCTTCTTCATTATCGTATTCATGACATGATCTTATATGTGTCTTCGATAGTCTTTATTAGATTATGTGGTATTCCTAAGTTGTGAAGTAATGTTATGATGTCTCTTAGCAGAATGCGGTCAAATGCTTTCAATAAATGAATAAAGCATATAAAAGATGGTTCATTATACTCAATGGACTTCTCTGTTATTTGCCTTAACACAAAAAATTCGTCTGTACATGACTTTCAAGATCGAAATCCTTTCAGTTCATCAGATAGTGAGATGATGCTGTTTATTTTCATTGTAATTATTCTATTTGTTAACTTGTGCCCAGTATTTCGAAGATTAATCCCTCGATAATTTTCTGGTATTTTCTTGTCACTTTTTTTGTAGAGCAATATAGTGATACTAGTTCGCCAATCGTCTGGTATTTTGTGGAAAAACAAAATTTCCTGAACGAGGTTTAGTGATTCTCGTTGTAATGTTTGGCCGCCATATTTGAGTAGTTCGTTTGTTATTCCATCAGGTTCAGCACTTTTCCTATTATTTAGTTTTTTGAGTGCTAACTCTAATGTTTCTTCTTCTAGATATGCGTCTTTGTTGATCGTTATCTCCGGTGTGTTGGTTTCATGAACTATTCCATTTTCCGTCTCTCCATATAGTCTGGTTAGAAATTCAACCCATTCACTCTTTGGTATTTGGTTAGTTTCTATAAGTTCATAAACTTCTTTACGTTGAGTCAGTATGAATCTCCATATTTGTTTTTGTCTTCCGTAAAAGTCACTTTCTAGTATGTTTCAAAAAGACTCCCAATATTTGTTTTTTATTGGTCTTCTTAGTGTTAGTACTTTTCTTTGAAAGTCTTTATATTTGAGCTTTTGTAATATTGTGATTTATTACAATATACAAATTGTAATCAGATAATATGGCCGCGTCTAGGAACATACAGATCTTTATTCATTCTTTTTGACTATTATGACAGGTTTGTTGAAGGAGATGTCACTTTGAGTTTGAACTTGATTATGCCATATGACGGTGACTTCTGGAATGTTCACAGCCGGACTTTGAGTATGTTCATATCATTTCTGACTCACTTGCATGCCATATTCTTCACAAACTTTCCAACATAGGTGACGTGCAACTGTGCTGTGGCGTTCCCAGTAAACTTTTTGGTCCATTATTTGAAAGATAGTTTCACTATAATTCTGGCAAAGCCTAGTTTTTGGTTTGATGCTAATTCTTGTTCTTAGCAGCTTCGTTCTCTGCCTTAAGGTGTACATGACTTCACCATTTCCATGTTTCACTGATAATTATGAAGTATTTTCCAGTTTCTTTCACTATCTGGCAATACATTTCTTTCTTATGCCATTTTCTTATACATTTTTCTTTTTTCTTTAGGTTAGCGCGACTATGTTTCCACTGGTGTTTCTACCTCCCTCATTTTTCTCTATATACAACTCCAATTCATTTTATTTGATTAGGAGTTTTGATGTTGTAGAAGTTCCTCTATGGTACAGTTGTTTTCTATATGTAGTGATCCTCTCCCTCTTTTATTGCTTGGTGCATATGGACAGGCTATGTCGGACATAGGCATAAGTATATCATGCATGTTTAGTAGCTTTCTAGTTTGTCGGTCAAGTTTCCTGGTTTCTGCTTATTTTCATTTGATGAGGTCAAAGCTTTACTGGATGGCAAGAGTTTTATGAGCCCTCTTATGAAAGTTGTGATAAAATTTATATCAATAGAACTTTACGAAAATAGGTTGACAGACCAGAAACGCTATTTTGGTAAATAAAATCAAATTCTCACAAGGCGAATCATCTACTAAAGGAAAACCATACTTTTAATAATCATTTCGATATTTGACAAAATCAAAATAATAGATTGAAACTGAACCTTCAGGAAGCAAACATGTTCGGTGTTTGCTTCTATTGAGATACTCGTCTGATAAAGATGGGTAAAATTTGAACACCAATGTTTTATTTCATTGAAAAATAGAAAGATGGTGGATCAAATGCATTTCCTATGATCCTTCTTTTAGGGAACATCCAAGTAATCACGAATAATGGGAAGGCAGAGGGTTACAAAACATAAAACCACTCTGATAACAATTTATTTCATTGAAACAGAGAAGGTAAAACAATAAAACTAATAAAATGCATTGAGTTTGGTTGTCAGAACGTCGTAAAATTTTCCCCTTCTTCATCAATGGGGTAGATACCCGCCTACGCCGCTGAACCGAAATAAAGAGGCGGATCAGGACCGCATCATTTATAGTCGGCGATGTTACTTGATTCAGTGTATTGTCACAAATCTGTGATTACTTTCAGTAAAAGCTCTTTGGTTGATACAGAGTGGAACTATTTTGAATCATTAAATAAATGTTGCCAATGTGCCTAATGATTAAATCTTTTATTGGTCAAACATAAACATTTTGGACGCAAAGCTCTTCGCCGAATCATTCACAATTTCAGTAATCAAATATGTATGATAATGACGTATATGATAATACTGTTCTATAATTCATTCATTCAATGAATGAATATGACTACTTTAATTTATTTCTGTTTTACCGAATAATAAAACTTTTGAATGATCAACTATAACCAGTTCAGTATTCGGGGACATGTGAATTCCCTTCCTTATAATGAGGGTCAAAAATTCATAGCTAACGTCAGTCCCGAATGTTTTAGCGTCCGATAATCCAATAAGTAGATTCGATTCCACTATATAAGAAAGAGAAGCTTACTATTAAATGAAATACACAATTTGAAATACGCAGATTTATTGAAAAAGCTAAATACAGGATGTTACATAATACATAATGTCACAATTTGAGGGAGTAAATCTACGTGCAATTTTAAGAGAAAGTTCATATAAACATAAGTCCGCAAAAGTTCGTTACAGAGCTACAGGGAAAAATTGGTTTTTTCTACAAAACTCTTGCATTTTTTGAGATATTCAGCCCAAATTTGGATTGCAAGCTATTTTTCACAGCCTCCATCATTACACGTCCTAAATATTAACTAGAACCTACAGGGTGTTTTCTTTTCCGGAGCCTGTCACTGCCCTTTCAAACTTTTTTGCAGTATGCCACTGATAAGCGTACAATCACTTGTCGTCATCTTCGTTCAATTTAGAAACTTTTTTGACACCTGTTGTTTTGTCGTAATCCCGACCGTTCTCGAGCAAAATATTATTAAACGATTGTATACATTCGCTGAATTGAAATCACTCTTAATTAGAAAAATGACTAGTAGGCTTTGATTTTTTTCATTTATTTATTTATTTTGACCGTTGCTAAAGTTGAACCAGTGTCTGCTCGAACTGTTTATTAAATGAACCATTAGTTTTAAGACTTTTAAGAAAAAAATGGCTAATTTTACTAACGCCGAATTGGCTGATACTCATTACATGTACAGTCTGGCTGATGGAAACACAACAGAAGCTAGGCGATCATATCAGGTGCGCTTCACAAATCGTGTAACACCAGGCAGGCGAACATTTTCAAATATTCCTAGAAGGTTGAAGGAAACTGGTACTTTTACTGCAAATAATTAAGAGGTGCAACTCAAACTATGAGAACTCTAGATATTGAGGAAACAATTTTGAATTGTTTTGATTTGAATCCTCATGTGAGTACAAGAAAAATTAGAAATCTATTGAATATTTCACATGTTCTAGTTCGGAGGATTCTTCACCACTTTTTATTGTACCCATTTCATATTCAACGCGTCCAAACTCCAGTTCCAACGAGATTTTCCTTCAAGACTGAATTTCTGCCGATGGTTCTTAAATAAAATTAGAGAAGATACTCATTTTTATCGTGAAATAATGTTCACATACAAAGCTAACTTTTCAAGAACTACTTTCACAAATTTTAACAATAATCATTATTGGGCTGAAGAAAACCCCCATTTGATTGAAAAATCTCACTAAATGTCGAAATAATTGGAAATTATTTGATTGGGCCATTTTTTTGCCTAACAGATAAAGCGGTCCCACTTATCGGCAATTTCATGAGGAGGAGTTACCTTTATTGTCTATGATGTACCACTTTTGGTGAGAAACATAATGTGGTTCATGCAGGACGAGGCACCAGCGCGTTTCAGTAGAGGAGCTAGAAAATTCTTGAATAATACATTCAACAACCGATAGATAGGTCGGGGTGGGCCGGAACTATGGCCTCCTAGGTCCCTAGACTTGAATATTTTGGCTTTTTTCTTATGGGGATATCTCAAAAGCTTAGTTTATACCACTCCAGTGAACACTGTAAAAGAATTTAGAAATCGAATAATAACCTCTTGTGACACGATAAGAAATACCCCAGGAATATTTCAAAGAGTGCGTGATAATATGCGAAGAAGAACTGAGGCCTGTATTCTTGCAGGTGAAGGACACTTCCAGCAATTTATTAAGTTTTTAATTGTTCTTTATTTTGGTTTGATATTGAATAAGTATGAGTTGAGTCTCAGAAGACGAGCTATCAAAATAAAAGTAAATTTTGGGCATACCTATCCGAGTATTTCAATTATTTTTCTTAATTAGCGAATAACATACATACATAATTCAAATTCACCGTTTTCACTCAAAAACGGTTGGAGATACGAAAAAATTACAGGTGTCAAAAAAGTTTCTAAATCGAACGAAGATGACGAAAATTGATTGTACGCTGATCAGTTACGTACTGATGCAGTTTGAAAGGGCAAAAGGAGACATGGCCTCGGAAAAGAAAACACCTTATGAATTTCGGTTGAAATCTATAAAGTGTAATGATGGAGGCTGTGAAAATTAGCTCGCATTCCAAATTTGGGCTGAATATCTCTGAAACTGCAGGAGTTTTGAAGAAAAGAACAATTTTTTCCAGAAATTTCAACCCCCTGTAACTCCGTAACGAAGCATTTGCGGACCTATGTTTTTCTTAAAATTGGACGTAGATTTACCCTCTCAAGTTGTGACATACTATTATGTTACACCCTGTATAAGAATTGGCGATGGAAATAAAGGTAATGCAAGTCATTTTTTCAGAGTCAAGTACCGTTTCGAGATTGAAAAAATAGTGCAATAATATTTGAAAAATTTCATTTTCACATGAAAGCCTGTAGCCTAATCTACTTTTCTACATAAATTCTTTCAGTATTGAGGCACTTGTCATAACATTGTACTAGTTGATGAATGCCCTCCTCATACGAGTCTGCCATTTGACTCCTTAACCACTGCAACACTGTTTTGACGTTATCGTCTTGAAGACGCTGACGACCCAGATAATTCTTCAAGTGCAGGAATAGATGGTAGTCACCAGGGTCAGAGCGTCTTTTTTCACCTTATTGTTCACTTCCAGCACCAAGCTTTCAATAAAGACCAAAGGACGCCCACTCCGTTGTTCATCATGCACATTAGTGCGGTCTTCTTCAAATACTCACCAGATACTGCACGTTTCTCGCGATGAATATCGATTTATTTCAGCCTTTAGCACTGAGAAATCTTATAACATCCTGTACTTTACAATCGGCGGGACTCACGATTATTGGAGGCATCTCAAACACTCAGTAAACAACGTGAACAAGAAAGAATCAGACTGCAATGGCGTACCTGCATAGGCAAGAGATGTAGGTACCCAATGTGCATGAGCAAAACGCCGACCGCAGTGCTACGGATGCAGTGTGATCAAACGGAACCTACTTAAAAAAACCAGCCTCGAACAATATTGAATGATAGCTTATGTTTCAATTGTGACCACAATGAAATGGTAAACGTTTAATTAAATGGAAACGACAAATTTACCTCTAACAATAACTATCATTCATTTTCTGTAATAAATTTTCAGCGACTCTTTAAATTTTTATTATGAATTATTAACACTATGAATCTCGGCGTATGCAATTCAAATAAAAATATTAAGATGCACTATAAAATGAATCATTGAAATTTAGATGAAATGATTCACAAGTTTTTTGTTTGTGTTTCTTAAACGTGCTCTGTTTCTGCTTTTCGGCTAATGACACGCCGGGGAATTCTGTCACCTCACTAACCCGGGAATTTTGCCGAACCCCTCTCGTGTCGAGGGAAGGGATCTTTAATGTCCAACACGTCTCTGTTAGACAGGACCGACAGCTTTACATCTCCTCCGAAAGATGGACACTCAAGCGATTCCCAGAATCCGAAAAATCGCACCGACTTTGTGGGGATTGAACCCAGGTAACTCTGCGTAGGAGACGAGCATCATATCCCATACGCCACCGAGCCGGCTGAGGTGATTCACAAGTATTTGTGCTTCCGAACTGTCGTCCCATATTTCGGGAAAAAATAATGAATTTTCAGTGAAATAATTATCCGTTAAATAATCAGCGTTTTTATAAATTCTTTGATCATCAGTGGAATATACAGCAAATTAAAAACAAAACAATATCTTTTTTCATGTGTATTCAAACATGCAAACGCCAAGGGGATCAAGGTGATTCGTAAGTATGATTTCACTCAGTTTGTTTAATAATCTTCAGTCAAGCCGAGTTTTTGTTTTTTTTTCCGAACCAAATCTGCGAAAGATTGAATCAACTATGTATAATTTTTGATGTAGCCCAAGCTTTTCCAATTGCCTTGTGAATGTCAATTTCAAAATTTACGAAAAATTTACTAGTATGTTTTCAATTCTGAATCCTCAATTATCGAAAAAAAAAATTCCTTTTTGTTTGACTAACAATATAAAAATGGTATCTAATGTTCGTTGGGAAAGCCTTGAATCGTGAAAATTTGGCGAAAGAAAGTAGGAGAATAACCAAATGTACCGGCCAAATGAATAAAAGTCACATGTTTCAAAAAACAGAGACTAGAGTAATATGAGAAAACTAGTATATTATTCTCTTCACTAGATATGCATCAAATGTCTTCACTCCAGTTCTTCGGGATGCCTATTTGCTTGGCGCATAAAAGGTTTCCTTCTTATATATTGCTAACGGTAGCAATTATTTTCATCGAGACTTATACAGTATGTTCCAATGAAAATTTGTACTCCCCTCTATCTCAAGATGAATTGATTATAGAGGAAAGAGCTGAGACACGTCAATTTTTTATTGTAGGAGGCCAATTTCCGAGTTGGTTTGGAGCATGTAAAATCAAGCCCCTATCATCAGCAGTACCATAGTTGAAATTCATTACTGGACAAGTGAATAGGATATATCTTTGGGAAGGTATTTCAATTTTCTATTCAAAAATAGTATCTTCATGAACATTCAATATCACACAGAAAGTCCACACACAACGAAAGTTTTTATTCGAACAAAAATTTGCCACCCCCTTTATGTCAAGAAAGACTGATTGTAGCGTACAAACCTGAGCAGTGGCAATTTTTTATAGGACGGAATCAATTCCTGAGTTGGTTCGGAGCATGTGAAATCAACCCCTTAGGATCAGCAGCTCCTAAGTTGAAATTCATTATTGAATCGCGTGACATATCTCTTAATTTTCTACTCAAAAATTGAATCTTTATGGACATTTAATATGCGTTTATAATAAAGAAATTAGAAGGGGAAAACAATAGTCCTGGAGCAGGTTCTGCGAGGAGGTGGAAAGTACCTCCGTTAGTGCAAGGCTTCATAGGGTTCTCGCCAGAAGCCTGGTGCTGCCCATTGTATCTGTGGAGGGCCCAGATGGGCGGTACACAGGTTCTGAAAGAGAGACGTTGGAGATTTTTGTGAGAACACACTTTCCAGATTGGCGGCTTCTTGATATCAGTGACAGCTGAAGGGTCAACAGAGAACGATTGGAAAAACGCAAAAACGCTCATCAAGCCAGGAGCAGTTAGGTAGGCGTTTCGCTCATTCAAGCCTAAACGGCTCCTGGGGAGGATAGAATTACGCCTTACTTGGTACAACAAATGGTGGATAACCTTCTCTCATACCTCATAGGCTCTTCCGGCCAAGTCTGGCCTGGAATGTTGTTTCGGCCAGCTGGCGGAAGGTTAGGGTTGTATACATACCTTATTTGAGTGAATTGAACCCACAATCTGAATCGTTTGGACCGATATGTCTTTTGTATTTCGTTCTATAAATCCTGGAAGCGGTATTAGATGGATACATCAGGACCGAGGTGTTATAACTGAGGCCTCTAAATGAACATCAATACGTCTCTCGAAAAGGTAAATCAATCGATCAGGCACTTGATAACTTAGTCGGGAGGATCACTCAGTCTCTGTACCGCAAGGAGACTGCAGCTGCAGCCTTCATGGACATTGAGGGAGCTTTTAATACGACCCGCTCTCGAGTTCGCTATGTGGGGCTGCGTGAGCCAAAGGAGTACCAAATATTATTGCGCGATGGATTAGTACCATGCTAAATGCCAGAGTGATCAACACTTCCTTGGAAGGGGAAGTTGTCAGTTTTGTAGCTGACAAGAGCTGCCCTCAGGGAGTAGTATTATTCCCTATATTCTGGTACCTACTGGTTGACAACCATCTGGCAATAACTAGCGCTATGGATATTTATGTACAGGCGTACTCCGCCAGACTTCAGGAGGCTATGTCAGCTATTCAAGGGGGATGTGAGGGAGAGAAACTTAGCATAAAACTCTTATGGTATCCTTCATTAGGAAAAGGGTGATATTTGTTTTTTCCCACGACCCTGGGTTGAGTGCTTATTCCTGTTGCGGAAGAAGCAAAATATCTGGGGGTTACCTTGGATATTTAACACACGTGAAATTCGCACCTGGAAAACACATATACGGCTACATTTCTTGGTGGTAGTGCAGTTTTAAGAAACAATCCTCACTCATGCTCTCTAAATTACAGAGAACGGCCTGCATGATGATAACTGGAGCTTTTCGCACTACACCTACTGTGGCCATGGCACCGATGTTGGACATTTCCTCTCTTCATCTGATGATTAGAGGAGTTACTGGAAACGCTTTCTACAGATTCCATCACCTTTCCTCAAATGGAACAGGTATATTCGTATTCGTGCCATGCGGCTTACAGTCTGAAATCGGATCAACGAGTTGCTGGGTATGAGATTTGATATAGTAATACCCAAAACCAACCTGGAGTGACCATTCCATATCATCATTCCTGGTAGACAGGAATGGACTAGCTTCAAGAACTGTCTACTTGAAGGTCCCTGTTGGTACATGCAAGGCTCAAAAACTGTAAGAGGTGTTGGAGCTGGAGTATACGGTCGAGGTGCTGCACAGGAACATTCGATCTGTATTGGTGGGCTTGCGGCTGTTTTTCAAGCAGAATTATTCGCCGTCGACCACTATTCTAACCTTTTACTTGCAGGATCAACAAATAAGTCAATTAAAATCATCACCAATAGCCAAGCTGCTCTAAAAGCATTGGCATCTGATACTTATACGTCACTTATGGCACAAAAGTATCGCTCCACCCTTGCCAAACTAGGAGAACACACCAGGCTCCGTCTGATATGGATACCCGGACACTCGGTCATTGAGGGAAATGAGAAGGAGGACTCATTGGCCTCTCGGGGAACAGGCATTGGATTCATCGGACCGGAGCCTAAGTTCGAGATATTCCTGGAAACTGCAAAGATGGAAAATAACCGATAGGTGGGCGTGAGGGTATGTGAACACTGGATGGCTCTCTCAGATCTCAGACACACTCGACTTGCCATCAGTGGACCTTTCACTGTGAGAGCCAAAACATGGCTTAAAATAACTAGGTTGGACCTGAGAGTTCCAACTGCCATACTAACGGGGCACTGTCGCATCAGAAATCTCCAAAACAAGTTAGGATTGATTGAGCATTCCTCATGTGCGCTATGTGAAGATGATATTGAATCAATGGAACATGTTATGTGCAAGTGCACAGCTGGGGACCGAGTCAGGATGGAGGAACTTGGATCTAATAAACTGAAGCTGATGAAGGTTATTAAGCTCTCACCAACAAAGCTCATATCCTTCACAATAAGGATGGAGCCCGTGGATGAAATTTAGGACAGAGTGTGCCGCAATAGACTGGGTCGATGTGCCTGGGCTGCAAGGCAGCCCTTACTCAAAAACAAAATATATCTTTCTAAAATTTGATATCATACAAACAAACACAACGAAAACTTGTTTTCGAACGAAAATTTGTCAATGCTTATAATCATATTGAGTTCTCAAGATGATTTGATACAACATCCATTCAATGATACAATTCTAAATCCCGATTATCATTTTCAAGTAACGATTCTTTACCTCAGTAGTTTCAAGTCTTAAACTCTCATGGAAATGCTATAATTCGAGATAGTGAAAACATCTTTGTTTTGTAGGGAACGCAGAATCAATATTATCACAACCAACTGGTAATGATGAATGTGCTTCAGATTTGTCTTTCATTTTCGCAATACATTGAATCACATTTGTCGTTTGTTTTACAAAAGTTGAAAATGGTTCACTTCACTGAGATGTGGGTCGAAATTGTTTCAATTTTCATCGAAAAAGTAGTTGTTCTAGAGAAACGGCAAGTATGTGAATCAACCATAAAACAGATAGGACACCAGTGTATTGCATATCTGATGATTAAATTTTCAACTACTGGTTCGGTGACTAATAAAAAACGTGAAGTTCAACATCGGCTTATATGGAACGAAGCAAGAGAAGTGGCAGTTTTAGGCCACCTGCAAATGGAAAACAATACTTCTATCACAAAATTGTTACGTGTATCTGGTGCAGGTGTTCTCAAACGATCGCGTTTAATATGAACTCATGTTCTGTTAAATATAAGTTGGTGCAGCTTATATCAGATGCATATCCCAAAGCTACAGCATCTGATACAAATTTCTGGTGTTTTATATCTGAAGATTGATATCCGAATCTGAAGCAAATCACCCTTCAACTGATAGCAATGTTTGGGTCAACTTACTTGTGCGAGTCTGCATTTTCTGAAATAAAGATAATTAAGTCGAAATATCGAAATCGACTAAATGACGATCATATGTCATCATGCTTGCAATAGCACTCTGTTGTTACGTACCATCTTATGAAAAGTATGCCGAGGACATGCAGTGCCAAGCTTCAATATCCAAAGTCACCACTTAGTTAAGTTTAACACCATATGTAACTCTTTTGATTTATAACAACCAACAAACTCGCAAGTCTAAATAACTATGAGTTATTTCATTGATATTATAGAGAAGAACCTAAATATACCTAACCTAAACCTTGACTAGAATAATGTGCGGAAAGCTAATATCTATATATGCTACGGTACACCCTACCTAGGTAGGTAGGTAGGGTATATCGTGTGTACGACAACCCTGCATCACACATACTTGCAGCCTCTCAGAGTCGATCGTAAGTCGTCTAAAAATTTTGAGGTAGATCGCCAGCAGTTCAAGTTTCAGCACCTCTGGTCTAGTTTATCAGCTTCATCATAATCGTGAAACATCACGAATTTCAAAAGAGAAAACTGAACTAGTTCATGAAATAAACGAAGAGGATCCTTATCGCCGCTTGCAATTTTGCAAAATTTTGAGTGAAAATATTGACAATAATCCAGAATTTCTTTATAATATCGGTTTTCGTGACGAGAGTACCATGACTCTGGATGGTGAAATGAATAAGCATAGTTGATTGAAATACCCAGAATCCTCATTGGTTCACACAGGCATACACACAAACAACTCAAAAATCGAATATTTGGGCTGAAATTTATGGAAACCATATTGCAGGATCACCTTGATGAAGTGAAACTAGTTCATAAAATAAAGGAAGACGATTTTGATAGCCGATTGCAGGTTTGTGAATTTTCAAGTGAAAATGTTAACAATAATCCACATATTCTATATAATATCTGTTTCTCTGACGAGAGTACCTTTACATGCAATGTTGAAGTGGATAGGAATAATTGTCAATATTGGTATTTCCAGAATCCTGATTGCTTCACACAGGCATCCACCCAAACGACTCAGAAATTGAATGTTTTGGCTTGTATTGATGGGAACCATATTAAAGGACCTTTCTTATTCGAAGGATGTCTCAATGAAACTCACAGTTGTCGGAAGAATAAATAAAGCCCAGGCTCATATAAATGTTAGTAAATTATAAAAGAATGAGATACGTTTCCAGCAAGATGGTGCTCCTGCACATTTTGATGTTCGAGTCCGACAATTTTTGGATGGAAATTTCTCAGGTAGATGGATTGGCAGAAGATGAACAGTTGAGTGGCCAGCCAGGTCACCTGATTTGAGTCCTTTAGATTTCTTCTTATGGGGTCATTTTAAATCGAGAATTTATGCTACGCGACCTGAAAACCTGTAAGAGCTGCGGAGAAGAATAGTCACCGAAAGCAGACTGTTGACATCAGAAATTCTTTAAAATGTTAGAAGAGAATTTGAAGATTATTTGTACCGTTTTATGGAGGTAGTGGAGTTTATTTCAAACAATAAGTTGATTTTTGGCTCTGTCAAATAAATACAAACATTCGTTCTGTTTAAGGTTCTGCACGGTTAGTGAGCAAGTATGTAGGAATATGCTTAGCCGAGGTGCCTGGTTCGAATCCGGGTTCAAGTCATGGATGTTGTCCTTGAACAAAAAAGTGAATTTGACAAAGACATACATAGAGATTGGACACATAACCATAGTTGTTGGTCCATAACCTCTGAAGGCCAGATAACTTGTAATCCAGAGAGGTGGCAGTTATCATTGCACGGTCTAGGTGAGTGGTTCGGAGTCCACTATAAACTGTAGGTCCATAGAAAACTGTTTAAGGTTATATTAAATGTTCATAGATATTACTTTTGGATAAACAATTGAAATAATTTTCCAAAATATGCCAGTCTACCCACTTTCATATAATCAGTTACGACTTAGGTGCTACTAAGTAGGGGGTTGATCTTACCTACTCCGAACCAACTCAGGAATTGGTCCCCCTCCACTCAAAAATTGACGTGTCTCTGCTTTTTCTGCTACAATCAGTCTTGTTGGAATACAAACTTTTATTTTGTTTGGAGTTTCTGTGAGATATTAAATATTCACAGTGATTTTTTTTTCGAATATCGATTTAAGAGATCATTCTGAAAATATCTAACTTGACCTACCTTCCCTATAATGAATTTTGACTTAGTTGCAACTGAGGGTAGAAGGTTGATTTAAGATGCTCCAAACTAACTCGGAAATTGGACCAATCAAAAATTGAAATGTCCCAGCTTTTTCTGCAGAAAACAGTCTTTCTTTACATAGAGAGGGTGGCGAAATTTTTGAAACACACTGTAAAAATATATTTTAATATAACTTATATCAGATGTAATGATCGAAGAGGGCTTATCATTTTGGAAAACTCGTCGAAATACTTTGGCTGGTTTTTGTATAAATCGTCAATAGCTTTTCTCCTTTGTTGTTTAGCTGATTCGACTTAGCTATTGCTGATACATGTTCATACCAGTAAAATCCGGGGCTCACCAGGTTCAACTGACCCCATTCAGATATCCTCTGTAGGTCAAAGTTTAAATTATTAATTCGTTGACATCTATGACGCTGAGATTCCGCAGCTGTAATTGGCCGCAGACTACTGAAAGACGAAACCAGGGTACAATCGTCTGCAAAACCGAAGATCTAGTTTTCAGTAGATGACAGAGGATCGTTTATCTATACCAGAAACATGGTTGGCAGAAGAATGGATCCCTTAGGTTCTCCTGCTTACAACTGGAAGAAATCAGATGTTATACCGTCGACCACAACTTGTATTGATCTATTTTAAAAGAAGATACTTATCCAACCCCGCAATTTTTTGGGAAGCCCATATGGAGCAAGTTGATTCAACAAGGCTGCATGCCAAACCCAATCGAAGGATTTAGAGATGTCGAAGGCTATTGATCTACACTCCCCATGCTTTTCCATGTTTGTACACATGAGTGACGTAGGCGATCAGATCTCCTGTCGATCTTTGCCTGCGAAAACCACACTGACGGCGGTTCATAATTCCCTGCAACTCAAGATATTTGATGAGTTCATCATTTATGACTCTCTCCACCACTTTGGTCATAATGGGAAGAAGTGCAACAGGACGGTAGTCAGATAGCCTCATTGAAGTTCATTCGATATGCATTATTTTCTTCTATTATTGTTAATTAGGTTTAGGTACCTGATAAGCACGAGAGCGAATTAACATGTCGGTTGTTGCAATTAGATATGAACATTTCTGATCGCTACCTGCCGGGACCGAACTTACCACCGCCCTAAGACATAAAATGGAAATCAGAACAATAGAATCGATTTTGATTGAATGTTTCCCTCAAACGGAGATCGAACGGAAAATCTGGAATTTCGCCCAATAATTATTGATTTCAATTCGTCACATGTTATTTCAGAAAGTATATAATTCCGTGGTAGTATAGAGAATGGAATCGCCTTCGAAAAGAAGTATTACACGAACACTTTTCCCCATCAAAAGTTAAAGTTAAAATTGTCACGAGTAGGTGGTTGAACATCGACCTGTTTCAGGAAACTCACAGGAGAACTAAAGTAACCGAGTTATTCAGGGCGGTTAGTTTTCATTGGAACGCACTGTATATCACTGTATTGAGTTTTTACCTTCATAAAAACTGTTGCCGATTTTTATATAAATGTATCATTTCTACCCTTGGCATTTAACTATTTTCTAAATGTACATCGGAGTTTGAACCGGATTCTTTCACAAAGGGCTTTTCGAGCTATTTCGTAAGGAATGGGAATGAAGAATGTTTGTTTATATTACATTGTTTGGCATTCAGTGAACGTTCAAGAGAGGCAGAAGTCGATCGAAAAGTGTGGAAGTATAAAAATGACTTCACATAAAGCCACCCGTCGTACCCGCAGTCGAAATGATGCGCGTGCTTTTCGCAAGCGGCCAACCGCATACGAATTGGGAAATATTTCGTAGGAATTTTTCCGAGTGCCGTCACAAATAAAAGTGATATATGATAAGGTATTCTTAGCGTTCACCATAGTATCTTAAAATTTATTTTCTCTACTTAAAATGATTCAATAATTCAATATATAAAAAAGGGGTTCAACCCCAACGAGTTGCCCATATATCTGTTCGTGCAATCAAACTGATTTCACGAAAAAATATAAATCCACCACCCGATGATTAATACCATTGCCAGGCAATGAATATAATTAAAACATATCCTGAAATCATTATATATTACGATAACGTTTAATGTTATGAGAATATATCATTCTACCAGAATTTATACAAATTATAGCATGATCAGACAATGACATCAATGTACCAACGAGTAGTGTCAGAGGATTTCTCCCCGATAAATCCAGTGTACGGACCTTAGTCAAGTAACACTGAATGTTCTTCATTCATAAATTTCTTTGTGTGAAATGATGAACGATCGAATAGAATACTGCTCCGAATATATATATGATAAAATTGTCAGCTAGTTATATTACATTTATATATACAAATAAATAAAATATGAAATGAGATTCTGAGCAGTAAAAACTAAAGAGAAAACCTAAGACTCTACCTCATTATTTTTTCGGAAAGAAACCTATGAAGACTATTTCAAGATTTGATGACTGTTATCTTCTGTAACTGTTCGAATAAATTTTCTTCAGACCCAAAATCTCAATATTTTCGTGAAGATTTCTAGGAATAACACCTGTTGTAGAAATAGTAATCGCTATTAAATAAATATAAATATTTTTCATTTTCCGCATTTTTTCAATCTCGTCGCTAAGTATCATATATTGAGAAATGTTTTCATTGTATTTATTTTGTATATTATGTGTGTCGGCTGTAGCAATATCAATTATATATGTTATTCAATTCTATTTATCAGTAAGAATTATATCTGGCCTATTGTGTTTTACAGTTCTATTGCAAAAAATTGTGTTATTAAAATAAAGTTTATATTTCTCGTTTTCACAAATAATCTCAGGTTCATATTCGTAAAATGTTTTTCCTTTGGGAATGAGGTCATGTTCAATTCCTAAATTGAAATGAATAATATAAGCGACGGCATTGTGTCTTTCTGAATAATCTGTTGAAGCAAGGACTGAGCAAGATGATAATATATGAGAAACTGTTTCTGAAGAACAAAAACATCTACGGCAAGAATCATATATATTTTGCTTGATGATGTGTTTTCTATAATTCTTCCTGAAAACAACCTGATCCTGGATAGCAATTACCAAGCATTCTGTTTCAGCGAACAATTTTCCAGATACTAACCAACTATTTAATGCGATTTTATCAATATAATCATTCTTCAATTCTTTAGGGTGCTTTCCGTGTAATTCCTTCTTCAAAATCTAACTTTTGCATTGTCAAGTTCAGAGGTGTAAGATTATAATCTGAAGCAACAACAATATCATGTAATTTAGACGTTCTCTGTTTTTCATGCAAATGGGAACGTAGATGAAAAATCTGTTTACTACGAAGATTATTCAATCAGTTAATTCTTCTTTTGAATAAAGCCAAGATATTTATATGTATCTTCTTTATGCATTGGCCCGATTTCGATATTGGAAATCTTTATATAATCAGAGTTGATCTTTTCTTCTCAATAGAAAGATTCACATTATGGAAGCCCAAATTTCATATGAAAATCATTGGAATAGTTGAAAGTAGTAAGTAGACTTTTCAGATGAGATCTAGTTCCGGCATATAATTTAATATCATCTGAATAAATTGAATGACTTAATTTGAATTCAGTTGATTAACTTTTTATTTTGAAGCCGAAACTAGTAGCATTCAATTCATGAGATAACGGATTAAGGCAGAGATAAAACCAAGGAGCACTTAAATAATCACCTTGAAAAGTCCTTTTTTTGATAGGAATTATTTCGGATGTTAACGACTGTTTTCAAATATTTAAATGAAGATTGGTTCTCCAATTTTTCATTACAAATTCAAGAAAGAGACGAAGTGTCTTATCAATTTCATAAATTTCCAAAATGTCTTGAGACATGAATGAGGAGAACTATCAAAAGCCTTTTGGTAATCAAAGAAGGCTTTATGAATATTTCTCTTCTTAGTTTGAGCTTGATTCAAAGCAACAAAATCAGTTACAAGTTGCTCTTTAGTACCAAGGTCTTTTTTTCTACATCCTTTTTGTTGTTCGGAAAGAATATTATAGTTCTCCAAATTTTTTAGGTAATACATGCAGTTGAATAGTATTAGCACTTTTCGGTTTTAAATAAGTAATTCCTTGTGTGAAAAATAAAGGAGTAGCTGCGGTGTTCTTTATTATAAATGAAAAATATTCAGCCAATTTTTTCATGGAGGCGAGAGAAGTTTTTGAAAGTTATGAATACCATCAATACCTGGAAATTTCCAATTTTTCGTGTGTTTAATAACTGATGTTATATCTTAGTTTGAAAATTTTTCAAATCGCATGTATTCAATTTTAGAGAATCGAGACCTTTCATTTAAAATCCAACTTGCACGTGTTGCTTTGGCACTGCCTAAATTGAAGATTAATAATCGGTTAGAATATTAATTTTAGGAACTCTATTTCCAGAAATATTTTCATTGAATCTGAAATAACTTCGTTAAAATGTTTTTCATTATTTTTGAATAGTTCTGGAATTTTCTATCTGAATTGATTTTATATTCACGTAGTCTAATGGAGTATACTGAAAGTTTTGCATAAGTATCGATGTATTCTATCAGTTGTCCATTATTTATCTCATTAAGTTTATGGGTTTTATTTCTGAGGAATATTTTTCAATATTTGCCATAAGTTTTCTTGATCGATTACCTTTGGAATATAGAGTCAATCTTCCTAAATCACGCCGGATACAAGAAATTTTACTTTCTGATCTTTTTTGCCATAAGGGTTATTTCTTAGTATTATAATTTGATCCAAAATTCTCTAATTTATATCCACAATATTTAACTTCTGTATTGGCAGCACAATATATAATCAGATGAAGTGTATAAATATTCATTACTTTAAGTTGCTTTGAAAGAACATTCTCATTAAGCTCATTTATGCAATTAAAAATTTTCTTTGAATAATGAATTTTAGGAAGTTTAGGTCTTATAGTTGGGTCAATATTTTCAAATATTTGATTGAGAAATAAATTTTCTATATCTTTGTTATTAATATTTTCAGACGAATTTTCTGATTTATTTTCTATGCTTTTTATGAATGGGACTGGATTTTAATCTAAAATTTCAGTATTCGAATTTTCTTTTTGTTGAATGTTGTTTTCAATTGACTTTAATTCTGATTCAGATAAAAAGTTTTTATTTTCTTTGATTCGCAACGTTTGTTCTGAAATATTGCAATTAGGGAATTCTTCTTTGAATATATTTTATAGTTTAGACATTTACCCTTTTTTATTTGTTTCATTATTTGTTATTTTGTAATAACAAAACATTATAAATGTATTCATTTCATGAGTCCATTTCATGCATTTTATATTTTTATTAGATTTGTAAAGATCTGAATTAGGTAATAAAATGTGATCATATTTGAGGAACAAGGTCATTCTACATGATTATGATCACGGATATCAAATCTTTTGTTGTTTGAAGAATAGACAGAACAAGTAGAAATGTCAGATCCCTTAGATTTACTTCGTGTATTATATGAATCCATAGTTTTCAAAATAATATTCCCACCTTCATTTAAGGTGTTCACCTTATCATCAAATTCATAATCACCGGGCTCAGAAATAGTTACCTGAATCAGATGATACGCAAGTGTGAGAATCAGATGGTCCTGCATCTAAACGAACTTGAGTGCAGATTTTGAAATTCTTCTCCAAGAAATATCTATTATATGAATCATAAAGATATTTAGAAGCATTATATTCATCTTCAGAGTCATATTCGGAGGAAGAATTCATGTTTTGGAATTCGAAAATTCGACATATATATATAAGCTCGGGACAAGAAGAATTATTCAAAAATCCGTAGATCAATGAATAATCCTTCCTGACAAGAGCTTGTTCCCAAATCTGCCTGCCATGCATGCAGCCCCCAAGAACCACAATAGTGCCACTAAACTAAGCAGGATGCCGAGAACTAAGCGGCAGACTGCAGTTTCGCCCTTATTAGGAGCTCATCATTGTCGCATATTGCTTCTCAGCATCCTATCAAACTACATCGGGGTACCAAATGTGGAATTTTAACGTTCTCACATCTGTTTGTTATAGTTCGTATCTTTCTCGAAGAGAAATATTATATATATATATATATATATATATATATATATATATATATATATATATATATATATATATATATACTCATTTATTTATTTATTGATACAAGCTCAACAGGATTACTCCCAATTACAGAGCCGAACAAGTATAGTCACATTTGCTCAAACCTAAAAAACAGATAAAAAAACTTTCAAAAACAAAAATGACATAAAATGCATTGATTATGCAAACTCAAATAATAGAAATACACACCAAACAATCAAAACAATTTAAGTGCGTGAACTAAGTCTTGCTAATAGGTTTATTTTGAATGTAGCTTGAGAATGACTGATATCAATCGATGAGGCCACCGTGTTGAAATAGTGACAGCCTCGATTGATAGGTGAAATGAAGAAAACATCCGTTACAGCTCCAACAACATAAAAAGTGACATTGCCTCTGCCAGCGAGCCTGGGTACCAAAAACATCAGTCTGTCAAGCAGACACGAACAACAGATGGAGTTATTCAGAAGTCCATACAAGAATATGCAGCACAAATATTTCCTTCTAATTTGAAGCTCCAACACAGAAAACCTGGAATTCCTCGGATAGGATATACTCCATCTTGTTTGTATGCCAGGTACCTTAGGAAGGTTCTCTGGACGCTTTCCAATGCAATTTTATATTTCACACACACATATATATATATATATATATATATATATATATATATATATATATATATATAGGGGTTTTACCCCGACGAGTTGCCCATATATCTGTTCATGCAATCAAACTGATTTCATGAAAAATATAAATCCACCACCCGGTAATTAATACCATTGCTAGGCAATGATTATAATCAAAACATATCCTGGAGTAATTATATATTAGGATAACGTTAAATGTTATGAGAATATATCAATCTACCAGAATATATACATACTATAGCATCATCAGACAATGATATCAATGTACCAACGAGTAGTGTCAGAGGCTTTCTCCCGGAAAAATCCAGTGTACGGACCTTAGTCAAGTAACACTGAATGTTACTCATTAATAGTTTCCTTTGTGTGAAGTGGTGAACGATCGAATAGAATACTGCTCTGAATATAAATATGACAAAATTGTCAGTTAATAATATTATATTTATATAAACAAATAAATAAAATATGAAATGAGATTCTGAGCAGTATAAACTAAAGAGAAAACCTATGACTCTACCTCATTATTATTTTCGGAAAGAAACCTACGAAGAATATTACAAGATTTGATGACTGTTATCTTTTGTAACTGTTCAAACAAATTTTTCTTCAGACCCAAAATCTCAATACTTTTCTGAAGATTTCTAGGAATAACGCCTGTTGTAGAAATAATAATCGGTAGAACAAATATTTTCTTCATTTTCCACATTTTTTAATATATATATATATATATATATATATATATATATATATATATATATATATATATATATATATAAATGTCTGTCTAAAATCGCTTAGGGCTATATCTGGAGAGTAAGGTGAATGGTGAAGCAGTTCAAACTGTAATTCGTGGATTTTCGATAATGCTGTTATGGGAGACGGTGCGTAGTTTTGGTGAAACATCATAGTCTTTTTTTAACTTGTCAAGTAATGATGCGTAGTAGACTCCTGTGATGGTTTTTCCGTTATAAAAATAATCGATTTGAATAATTTTATGACTATTCCTAAAAAAACAGATTTTGCTTTTTTGGAACCGGTTCCCACTTTGCAATCCACTATTTGTATCTTTGATTCAGATGTATAATGGTGTATGCGAGTTTCATCTACAGTAATTAATCGGCACCAGAACTTGGATTTATTACGCTCAAATTTCGCCTATATAGTATATTATTTGAACATATTTTGTTCTACCATGAGCAAACGCGCCACCGGATGCATGAAATATTCATTCAATATGTGAAAAACACCTTCATTTGACATGTTCTTAACCTCTGCTATCTCTTCCATATCAATTCGGCGTTCATCCAGCACCATTTGGTAACCTTTGGCTATGTTATCGTCGGTAGTTGCAATTTTGGGACGTCCCGAACGTCCCGAACGTCCCGAACGTTCATCGTTTATCAAGTTCTTATGGCCATGTTTAAATCCAGCTGCCCAAAATTGCACTGTGGTAAATGATGGTACATAGTCCCCATATACAGTATCCGACTCATTTTGGATGGGCATAGGCGCATTGCCTTTCGAAAGCAAATATTCAAAGAATGTTCGATACTCGATTTTGTCTAATTCCTCAAAAACACAGGCATCAACTCACTCAAACATCCATAACAACTGCGCGTCCGAAGTAGCTGAAACTTTGGTGGGTGACGTTCAACAGATGAGCAGTTAAAATTCACTATCTCTTATTACGAGTTCTGCAATATTCACGTAGAGGTCCGCAACTTTTCGGACCATCCTCGTAGATATGCAGGTTGAATAAACAGCGTATTTTTGAACTCTTTGATCGTAAGTGGATATTGACAACAAACAAAAAAGCTAAGCAATCTCCTACTTCACGTGGATTCAAAATTCCAGCTCAAATGTTTCACATAACCATGATCGAATGAAAGGTTGGACAGTTGGATATAATTGAATGTCATATTCAAAATCATTATGATGATGATGCTGCAGAAGCTGCTTATTCGGATCGTTTTTCTGAGAGTTGACTTCATGAAACTATATTCGAAAAATTGATACATTCAATGTCCCAAGGAAACAACAATATGAACAATTGATGTAATAGGTAGTGTATCTGCCAACCTATCAATTTCTAGTGAGCAAATTGGAATGGAAAAAGGGATATCTGATGGTAGAGTGCTCATTATTCTCAAGATAAATAGATATAACCCTTGTAAAACGAGAATAAAATTTCCAACGTCGACCTGATTTCTGCAATTGGTTTCTCCAAATATCTTGACAAAATCTGCACTTTTTCAGAATAATTTAGACTGATAAAGTTCTCATCTGTCTTGATGGAAAATTCAATCCTTAAAATGAATATTTGTGGTCGGATGTGAACCCACATCGCCATATTGATATACAACGTGAAGACCAATATGGATTGAAAATAATCGTATGGTCGCTTCTTTATTACAGGTAATATTACATTCCCACCATAGTTGTAACTTGAAAACATATTAAATAAATTATCCGAATTGTCATAGCAAAAATTAATTTTCGTCTTAATGAGAGCATACAGCATACTCAAGCTATTTCAAACACTCCGTGTGAATTTAGTGAGTGTATATAGAGTTATTAGGCAAAATCAGGGACAGCTATACAATTTTGGTTTAATTAAATCACGTCCTGGATGAAAAAATTGTGTGCACATATGATATATTTTTGAGAAGGACAAAAAATCCATTCATTGAAATTGAAGTTGCCTATAGCTCATATATAAAAAACACAAGTTTGCATTATAATTCAAAAACATTGAACAAAAAGAAATTTCTGCACGTAGTAAGATTCTATATAGAAAAAAGTGCCTATAGAATGTCAACACCATTATTACATAACTTCAAAATAATCCAGATTGATTTCGAAACTTTTCAAATCCAACTGATTCAAAAACGAAAAACACTATCTTGATTCAGCAAGTATTCTCTCAGTCAAAAAGAACACGGGAGAGGAGTAATTTTCCTCTATTCACAATATTTCACATAGCTGCAGCATGACGTCGAAATCTATCCACCCTTCGTATATAACATGTGTGTGCTATATGGTTTCGTAATATACACCAACAAAATTCATATGGAATCACTCGGTATTTCTCATTATTGATTGTTTTCAACCATAGATCTTTGACTTCTTGAGAAGAATGAAGTTCTTAAATGTAAAAACTCTGGATAGTATGATAAAAAATGTTGAATTATCACCACATGTTCGGGATATTGTACTCAGTCGTCACTGAGATTCGAAACTGTGAATTTCAAAATTCAACACAGAGGGATATATCGCCACAATGGGGGTATCAAAGGGGGTGATTTCCTAAACCTACGCTCGATACGTGGAGCTACATTCTCCGCAAAATAGGCCTGGAAGAAGTCGTAGGAAGATCACTTCTGAAGAACAACACCGCTTCTTGTGCCAAATTGCAAGAAGAGACCCTAGTGCGTCGCACCCTATACTCCAAAGGCAATTTCTGGAAGCAACAGGCATCAGTGTATCAGTCTAAACGAAACGTCAATGACTTCGTTTGTTCAAGGGGTTTATACAACTAAAAACCCGTGATAGTTTCAGAGCTAACTAGACAACAAAAATTAATAGATTTAATTGGTGTATCGAGCACCAAAATTTGAATATTGAGAATTGGCGAAATGTTCTTTCTTCGGATGGGACCAGAATTGGTGGACCACCGGATTCGGATTTTAAGGGGTCGTGGAAGACAAGCTTGACTCCGAGCAGCAAGACAAATTCCGAAATACAAAGGGGCTGTGTGATGTTTTGGGGTGGTATTATGCTAGGAGCAAAACAGATTTGATTTCATTTCCTCAAAGTATAACAGCTAGCAATTGCGTGGACCTAGTGCTGCCGCATACCAGCCTCTGTAACAATATTAACTTTTGCTGGTTAAGTCCAGAGAAAGATGAGAAATGACACTGACAATATCAACACTGAAATTTTGGAGGAAAAGTCGATGAAGTTTAAGTTAGATGTCACAAATGCTTCTTTATATATATATATATATATATATATTGGTCAGCTGCGCGCTGGTGAAATAGTGCGCACGAATTCTGGGAAACCCTGTATAGAAAGAAAGTGTTCAATGACATTAACAATGTACTGATAAAATAGTTGGAAATTGTACCTCAAAACAATTGCAACCGTGTACACTAATAAGATTGGATATCATTCTATTTAAGTGTAATAAATTCTTAATGGTACGCGATAAAACACGAACATCAGTTTATAGCTTATTCATCAATATTTAGTGCAAACTGAATGTTTACGAGTCTTCTCATAATAATACTTTTACTACCTACTTTAATGTCTTAGTAAGTTTGGTATTAAGTTAAATCGTAAAATAAATTTTCAGTGAGAAGATAAGTTGTTTACACAGTTGATTGCTACTCTACAGTCGACAGTAATAAAATTGGGATTTATTGAAAATGACTGTAAATTTCCATCAATGATAATACCTCCCACTATATCTGATATGTCAACATTCTATCGAGAAATATCGCATCTACTTTTCAACTTAAACTACACACAACCAAATTTATATGGAATCACTTGATATTCTGAATATTACCTCAGGGATTTTGAAAATTTCCAAGGATTGTTCGAGTTGATTCTTTTTGAGATCTTTCAATTGAAAAAGAATTAAATTAAGGTTTATTTTAAGAAAGAAACAAATAAAAAAATGAGAGACTCTTTCCGTATGCAGTAAAAATATTGAAAATTGTTTTTCACGGAGTAGGTGTTTTTTCTCGACCTCAGTAGCTTGTATTGCCTCCTCTTGCCATGATACAAGCCTGTATCCTTCTAGGCATGCTTTGGATTAGGTTTTCGATCTCCTCTGGGGTGATATGCTGCCACTCTTCTGTGACGGCTTGGATGAGCTGTTGTGGGGTTCTTGGATTATCCTGGCGCGATCAAATTTTCTTTTTGAGATTATCCCATAAATGTTTAATAGGATTTAGGACTGGAGAGCAAGCTGGCTAGACCAATATAGCAATTCCCTCTGTTTCAAGATAATGTCGGGCGAGGTGGTGTAACGTGCTAAAATCACGTCACAACAATTTGAATTAAAACACCTGATTCCAGTCAACCGTCTATATCTGTCACGCCACTGGCTAACAGTCTGATGCGCATAATCAAATGGTATGCTTACCGGCTTCTGAATCTTCTCCAGACCTTTTTTCCTGCCGCAGACCTTCAAGCTAATAAGTTTTTGAAAATCCTCTTTAATTGTATTTGAAATTATTAAATTAAATAATAAATATCAAAATTCTCAAGCGAAAATAAGAGATATATCTTTATCTTGAATACTGTGTAGTGACCTATATCAAAAATATAGGGTAGGTTGAAAAATCATTTAGCAGAATCCGCACTTAACCTTGAAAATTCGATTTGTAATTTTTCCTCACAGCATTTTTCCTATCAACTGCTTGAATGTCTTATAGTAGCTACTATATGACATATGTCATATTTTTCGAACGACTGTCAAAATTTTTCGCAAATTTTTCTTTATATTAAACAAGTTCCACGAAGAAATACTGAATGGGCGATGTCAACCCAGATTATTGGGTCCATAATGATTCTGAAACATCTATAGATCATAATCGGCATCACTTGGAAGAATGAACCTGGCCATCGGGGCCCTCTGGGTCAAACAGAGAAGGAATTTATGGAAATATCGCAGGTTATGTATTGTTTTACTATCTCTTTAGTCCCTTTAAAGACCTTGCTTGCTATGTGAAATCTTTTTCTCTGTCCAAAACCCCCTTCCTTTCACCTTTTTATTGGAAATCATGGAATGCAATAGAGAATGAAGCGGCTAAGTAGAAAAATCTTTGGTACTCTTTATGTACACACGACACTAACACATCACGAGTTTTTTCCTCAGGTTTTTCACTCGTTTATTGAATTATATACAAGATAGTATGGTTCCTCTGTTACATTTCCTGAGCTCACAGTTGTGTTTTTTTCTAACACACACCAAAATTATAGATATAAGCATTTATTGTAAATACAATTATTCAAATTTTTGTGAATCCTCTCTTTTCTATATACAGTAAAACCTCCGAATAACGGACACCCACGGGGATCAAAAAGTTGTCCGCTATTGGGGGGTGTCCGTTATTTGGAGGTTCGTGATAGGGACAGATGAATAAAAAATACTGAGACCAACAAATTTATACTATATTTTATTGTTTGAAATAATCTTGGATAGTGGTTTGTTTTGCTGTCTTCAATTTTTTCTTGAAAATTTCAGACTCACAGTCTAAAAGAGTTGAGGAAATATTTTTGGTTAGATGTGGATGGTTTATAATAAAAAGTTTTCTATATCTCTCAATTTTCACATACCTCAGGCAAACTAGAGATAGTGGTCACTAATGATTCTTCATCTTCACTATCTAAATCAATGTTCTCATTAGTCACTTCGAGACAACAGCTCTCAATAGAAACGTCATTGTTTTCTGTCAACACATTGTCATCAATTGAAGAATACACTTCCAAGTCGGCAAAAGTCTCTCCGATATTTGGGAACAGAAGCGATAGTGGGATGTTATCTTCATGATCTATGTCGGAATCGCGTACCGCACTGTCACTTTTATGGAAGCCGGCTTTGGCAAAACAGTTTTTCACTACTTCCGGTGATAGTTTTCTCCACGCAGCAGCAATCCATATGAGTGCATTCGTTAGAGTTATGCTTTTCTCCACTTTTTCTAATGACTCTTCTGTATCCATAATCGATAGAAGTCTTTTCACGAGCAGGCTCCTATAAATTACTTTGAAATTTTGAATTATTCCTTGGTCCATTGGCTGGCAATATGACGTTGTATTCGGCGGTAGAAAAATTATTTTCACATTGTCTAGTGGAATACTTGAGTGCGATGTTGCGTTATCTAAAAGAGAACGACTTTCCGCTTTTCCTTTTCATTTTATCATCGAATTTCCTCAACCAAAAGGACATGATCTCCATTGTCATCCACGCTTTTTATTAGAGACCCATTCTAGAGGCAATTTATCGACATGGGCCCCTTAAAACATCTTGGATTCTTACTTTTACCAATAACTAATGGCTCTTCTTTTGACCTTCCATATTCGAACATAAAAGAACAGTCAGTCTCTCCTTGGCTGCCTTTCCTCCAGAGCACTTATCATTTTTAATGCAAAAGTTTTTGCAGGTAGAGCGCGGAAAAAAGACCTGTCTCATCAGCATTGTAAATATCCTTAGGTGAATAGTCCTGAAGTATCAACTTCAACTTCTGCTTCCATTCAGAAACATCCTGCAAGTTAACATGCGCAGATTCCCCACATATAGCTTTGAAAGTAATTTTATGTCTCTGACAAAATTTTTCTAACCAGCCGTTAGAAGCTTTGAAGTCATTCAGCTGCAAATTTTGGCGGCTTCCAGTGCTTTCTCCTGGATTAAGGGACCAGAAATAGGAATATTTTTGTTGCGAACCTTACAGAACCAGTTAAATACGACTTGATCAATTGCAAGGCCATCAGTTTTGGGAACGCCCTCTTCTGTTGAAGATTTCCACTTGTCTGGAACAACTTTTTATTTCACTAGCATTCTTCACTATATCCCCTATCTGCGTTTTTCCGACGCCAAATTTTTCACTCAGCTTCCGAACACTCAATCCACTTTTTCACTCTCATCAATAATATCTATCTTCTCTTTAATAGACAAACGTTTTCTTTTGTGAAGCCATGATATTGCAAGAACCTACAATTTTAAACTGAATGGAAATCAAGGTCCTCCAGGTGGTTAGGATCTTAATTTTGGTGATAAGGGAAAAACCGAGCATTTCTTGTTTCCAAATATTCTCGTTTTATTTCTATAGGTACCTATAAAAATATAAAAGGTACCTACCTACACAGAACTAAAATGACCATTTTATTATCCCTCAGTTCCACTAACCATCGTAAATCCCGTTATCCCTAGTGTTGACAATTATTTCAATATGAATAGCGTTGAGAAGGTCGTATGTCCGATAGAGAGAGGTGAATTTACTGGTTTATGAGCAAATTTTGAATCTATCAGATGTCCGGGTCCGTTTTAGGGAGGTGTCCGCTTTTGAGAGGTATGAATGGCATGAAATATTCGTTTTGACATGTTGGGATTCTAAAACTGTCCGATATTCAGAGGTGTCCGCATTTCGGAGGTGTCCGTAAGCAGAGGTTTTACTGTATATATATATATATATATATATATATTTATATATAGATACAGAATTTGTCTTTTTCTCACGATGGATTTCATAATCGTATTCCTTTAGTTTCTACAATTCTTCTTGTATTGACCTTGATAGATTTGTCATTAATAAACTCGATCAAAATAACTTTTCTTAGTAGGAAACGACAAAAGTAACTCAAACTCCAATATTCAATCATTATTTCCTTCATTTTCAAGTAATTTTCGTGAAATTATCATGTAAATCATGAAATTCTTTTATATTTACGAAATAGTTGCCACATCTGTAATTTATTTGTTAATTGTTTTTGTAGATTAATTCTATGACCTACCTGAACAGCTAGCATAAGTTTACTTTGCAGAATTTCTGTAACTTTTCCTGTTAATTATTATCTTCAAATTATGTTAGACTCACATTATTTTTTTACTTTGAATTCGCTGGTGAAGCTGTTTCTTACGTTAGAGCATAGAATATCTTGGTGAGATATGTCTAATTTGTGAAATACAGTACTAGGTGGAGACTCGTAGATAGAGATTCCTAGGTAGAGACTCAGAGGTTGAGATGACATAACTTCTATCTGGAGTCCAGAAATCCACATGAATCCGAAGCTGAAATAGAGGTTTTCCCCATATGCAGCATTAAAAACAAGAACGTTTTCGAATTTGAACTCCCTAAGTGATTGGGGACTAAAACATATACGACCTCAACTCATCTATCTCACCAAGATAAGTCTTATATATATATATATATATATATATATATATATATATATATATATATATATATATATATATATATATATATATATATATATATATATATATATATATACTTATCTTGGTGAGATAGATGAGTTGAGGTCGTATATGTTTTAGTCCCCAATCACTTAGGAGTTCAAATTGAAAACGATCGAGTTTATTAATGACAAATCTATCAAGGTCAATACAAGAAGAATTGTAGAAACTAAAGGAATACGATTATGAAATCCATCGTGAGAAAAAGACAAATTCTGTATCTATATATAAATATATATATATATATATAGAAAAGAGAGGATTCACAAAAATTTGAATAATTGTATTTACAATAAATGCTTATATCTATAATTTTGGTGTGTGTTAGAAAAAACACAACTGTGAGCTCAGGAAATGTAACAGAGGAACCATACTATCTTGTATATAATTCAATAAACGAGTGAAAAACCTGAGGAAAAACTCGTGATGTGTTAGTGTCGTGTGTACATAAAGAGTACCAAAGATTTTTCTACTTAGCCGCTTCATTCTCTATTGCATTCCATGATTTCCAATAAAAGGTGAAAGGAAGGGGTTTTGGACAGAGAAAAGATTTCACATAGCAAGCAAGGTCTTTAAAGGGACTAAAGAGATAGTAAAACAATACATAACCTGCGATATTTCCATAAATTCCTTCTCTGTTTGACCCAGAGGGCCCCGATGGCCAGGTTCATTCTTCCAAGTGATGCCGATTATGATCTATAGATGTTTCAGAATCATTATGGACCCAATAATCTGGGTTGACATCGCCCATTCAGTATTTCTTCGTGGAACTTGTTTAATATAAAGAAAAATTTGCGAAAAAATTTTGACAGTCGTTCGAAAAATATGACATATGTCATATAGTAGCTACTATAAGACATTCAAGCAGTTGATAGGAAAAATGCTGTGAGGAAAAATTACAAATCGAATTTTCAAGGTTAAGTGCGGGATTCTGCTAAATGATTTTTCAACCTACCCTATATTTTTGATATAGGTCACTACACAGTATTCAAGATAAAGATATATCTCTTATTTTCGCTTGAGAATTTTGATATTTATTATTTAATTTAATAATTTCAAATACAATTAAAGAGGATTTTCAAAAACTTATTAGCTTGAAGGTCTGCGGCAGGAAAAAGGTCTGGAGAAGATTCAGAAGCCGGTAAGCATACCATTTGATTATGCGCATCAGACTGTTAGCCAGTGGCGTGACAGATATAGACGGTTGACTGGAATCAGGTGTTTTAATTCAAATTGTTGTGACGTGATTTTAGCACGTTACACCACCTCGCCCGACATTATCTTGAAACAGAGGGAATTGCTATATTGGTCTAGCCAGCTTGCTCTCCAGTCCTAAATCCTATTAAACATTTATGGGATAATCTCAAAAAGAAAATTTGATCGCGCCAGGATAATCCAAGAACCCCACAACAGCTCATCCAAGCCGTCACAGAAGAGTGGCAGCATATCACCCCAGAGGAGATCGAAAACCTAATCCAAAGCATGCCTAGAAGGATACAGGCTTGTATCATGGCAAGAGGAGGCAATACAAGCTACTGAGGTCGAGAAAAAACACCTACTCCGTGAAAAACAATTTTCAATATTTTTACTGCATACGGAAAGAGTCTCTCATTTTTTTATTTGTTTCTTTCTTAAAATAAACCTTAATTTAATTCTTTTTTCAATTGAAAGATCTCAAAAAGAATCAACTCGAACAATCCTTGGAAATTTTCAAAATCCCTGAGGTAATATTCAGAATATCAAGTGATTCCATATAAATTTGGTTGTGTGTAGTTTAAGTTGAAAAGTAGATGCGATATTTCTCGATAGAATGTTGACATATCAGATATAGTGGGAGGTATTATCATTGATGGAAATTTACAGTCATTTTCAATAAATCCCAATTTTATTACTGTCGACTGTAGAGTAGCAATCAACTGTGTAAACAACTTATCTTCTCACTGAAAATTTATTTTACGATTTAACTTAATACCAAACTTACTAAGACATTAAAGTAGGTAGTAAAAGTATTATTATGAGAAGACTCGTAAACATTCAGTTTGCACTAAATATTGATGAATAAGCTATAAACTGATGTTCGTGTTTTATCGCGTACCATTAAGAATTTATTACACTTAAATAGAATGATATCCAATCTTATTAGTGTACACGGTTGCAATTGTTTTGAGGTACAATTTCCAACTATTTTATCAGTACATTGTTAATGTCATTGAACACTTTCTTTCTATACAGGGTTTCCCAGAATTCGTGCGCACTATTTCACCAGCGCGCAGCTGACCAAAAATTAGATCTCAGGGAAGCGTCCTCTCAAATTTTTCTGATATGACGCTTCCCTGCTGAGTTATTGTATGTTAAACATGGCCGACAAAAAGTTTTATTGACTATAACTTGCAAATGATTGCGATCAAATTTTCGGAGATATTCTTTCTCATTTATTCCTCGATAAGAGTGCAGAAACTGCATAGTTCAGAGAGGTGTAATCAATTTTCATCGTTTGATTGATAAAACTGAAAGTATCAGTATACCAGTTTCCACTTCTCTGGTTTCATAGAGAAACATTACGGCACCTACATTACATTCGTACATGTTGTAGCCTTGGAAAGAATTTTGTCAATGTGTAAATTCCAGTTGAGTCTCTGATCTTGGGTTAACCCTAGATACTTAGCCTGTTCCGAAAATTTCAGAGTATATCCATTCAGAAAGGGGGGCTTTAAGCTCAGCTTTCTACGTCTTGTGAATGGAATTAGAATGGTTTTGTCTGGATGGATTCTGAACCCCTCTTCAGAACACCATTCATTTACGATGTTAAGGGCTTTTTGCATCAGGTTCGATAAGATTCCATCATGCTTTCCCCTAATGATGATAACTAGATCATCAGCATAGCCTTATGCGTTGAAGTCAGTGTTGTTCAGTCTTTCTAATAGGCCATCAACAACTACGGACTATAGTAGCAGCAATAGGACAATTCCTTGAGGGCATCCTTTCATTGCTGACACCGATATTTCAGTGTCTCCAAAAGTGACCATTATGATCCGGCTCTTGAGCATTTCTTGGATCCATTTGATGATGGGTGTTTCGACACCCTTGTTGATTATACCATTGCTAATGGATGTATTGGAGATATTATCGAAGGCTCCTTCAATGTCTCCAAATAGAACTAAGGCTATTGATTTAGCCTCTAGTGCTCCTTCAACTTCTTTGACTATATCGTGTAGGGCATCAATTGTAGACTTACCCGGTTAGTAGGCAAATTATTTTTATGCAGTTTTATGAAACTTCTCATATGGTTGTCGAGAATTTTCTCCATTGATTTTATGTGAAATGAAGTTAAGCTTATCGGGCGATATGATTTAGGCTCATCTGGAGACCTCTTGCCCATTTTCGGTATAAAAAATACTTCGACTTTCCTCCATGACTGGGGTATGTAACCCAGTAAGGCTTTGTATATAGCTCTCAGACATGGGGCTGTATATAAGTTGCCTGTTTGCAACATGCCCGGATAGATTCCGTCCGCCCCTAGTCACCTACATACTAAGCCTACTAAGCGATTGTATTCAGTCGACTTTCTATGAATTAATTTTGGATCTTCAATATCATCTTCTTTTTTATTTCACATTCAGATTGGGATGAAACAAAAACCGTTCCCTCAGAAAAAATTACACTTACTTAACGTAAAATTGGCCAATATGAAAAACTGTATGACAAAAAGTGTGCGGGTGTGTCCACCGTCGCTTCGTAGATTTTATGACGTGACCAGTTTCTACACTGTTCTCGAGGAATAAATGAAAAACAATATCTCCGAAAATTTAATCGCACTTCTGTGAACCCTTAGCAAATTATAGTCGAAGAACCTTCGTCGGCGATCTTCAATGTACAATAACTCAGAAGTGACGTGTTATATCAAATTATTATGAATGTTTATTGCATATCTCTCTAAAACGAATAATCATTTTTAATACAAAATAGGGGACAAATTCTTCGATCGATATTGTTATCCATTGTGAAAATAATATCGATCAAAGAATTTGTCCCAAATTTTGTATTGAAAATGATTATTAGTCTTAGAGAGATATGCAATGAACATTAATTATCAAATTATCCATTGTGAAAATCACAAAACACACTTGTGCGAATTGATAGAAACACTGTAAACAAACTAAATGACCGATCGCGTTCAAACTCCGCGTTTTGAAAAATATGTACTTTTTAGGGGCCTACCCACATACAAAGTGTTCAAAAACTTCTCAATCATTTAGCGAAGTCAAAATATGTAGTAGTCAATTTGTTTGAATACTACTACCTATTTTTAGTATCTTCATTAGAAGCGTATCTTGATCAGGTTTCGATATGTATTAAATTTCCTTATACTTAGTACTTTTGACGTCTGTACAATACTGAACGTCGATCGCAATGAAAAAGACAAATCGGCAATCGACATGTTTCCTGGCAAAATTCAATCGTTCTCTTCGATATGCTGCAATTAGAACTAGGCTTCGAGCTGCGACACGAGGTCTCAAATCAAATTCAATGAAACGTTGTGGTGTCGTTTCAATGCTCATTCGCACTTCAATGTGATGTCGAAGCTACATTTGAAGATGCCTAGCAGTAGTAAACTGCTGTATTAACGAGGAAGTTAATGAATAGAGCTCATGGATTGCCGTTGTTGCTCAAGGTCGTCTTTTCCAGGTCTCCTTCTATGACTACCAGTCTCCCTATACTTGCGTATCAGATTGGGACATCTAACACCACCCTTTCAGCACATCATTTTGTGGGAAAATATCGTAATTTGCGTTGCATTATTACAGGAATTTAAAATTTCCAAGAACTAACGTTACTCGCAGAAATTGATGAACATTTGTTGTTCAATATGTGGTGGTTTCTTACACAATCGCAATTTATTTCTCATGACAGGAACATGTGCGCCAATAAAAGATATTGAATTTTGTGGGCATATGTCCGGACAAATCCGAAAAAAATTGTGTTGATAATTGCCTACATGAAAGAAAAATAAAAATATTGAAATTGTGCGTTAACTTCTAGGCGCAGAGTAGTTGAAATCCTGAAAAACAAGTTTATATAGCAATTCGAACTGAAAAATAATGTAATCAAATTAAGATATTTCAAACAGCCCATGAAATATAATCGAATCAATAATATTGATAATAAAATTCTCAGAATTTATAGTACTGTGTTGAACAAAATACACAATTAAATTTATTGTAAAAAGAGTTTCTCATGTTAATGAAGTTACTTCTGTTCTAATCTCAGAAACTTATTTATATTGTTCAGAAAATTACCTTCCTAAGATGATTAAAAGATCTTAATCATTGGAGTTTTTCCTTAAGTTCCTATATTTATAACTTAGTAAAATTAAAAGACCAAGTAATATTCAAAATTGAAAAAATTTAATGAGTGAACCACGTAGGAAAGATATTTTTACTTTTTTTTGCGATATTTGTTAAGAAGAACGTTTCTTTTCGTATTTGGAATAACTATTTATTCAATCATCATCAGCATTCACAATCGCTTTCAGTATCTTCTTTTATTCAAATTGAAATAATAATAATCCTAGGGCTCTATGGAGCTCTAGCGAAACAGCTCACGTACCAGGTTGTTCAATAAGTTTTGTCGTACGATAAGAAAAACACTCTGTTATGGTTCAATATACACTTTATTATTCAGTACATTCCCTGATTATTAATACACTTTCTCCAACGATCCTCCAATCTGTGGATCCCATCCCTGAAGTGAGAATCCGGAAGGTCTACAAGTTACGCTTCAACAGCCGTTATGACCTCTTCATTTGATGAAAAACGCTTGCCACGCATACATTTTTTGAGACCTGAACACAAATGGAAGTCGCTGGGGGCCAAATCTGGCGAATACAGTGGATGCTCCAACAATTCGAACTGTAATTCATGGATTTTAACCATTGTCAAAATGCTCTTGTGACACGGTGCATTGTCCCGATGAAAAGGGATTTTTTTTCTCTGCAAACTGGGTCTTTTTTCAAGAAATTTTCCTTCAACTGTTCCAAAAGGTTGCAATAACATTCGGAAATAATTGTTTTATCAGTTTGCAAGTAATCCACAAACAAAATTCGATTCGCATCCTGAAAAACTGATGCCATAAACTTCTTGGCCGATTTCCGGACAAGAACTCGTTTCGAAGCCGAACAACCAGGTTCACACCACTCTTTAGCCTCTTGTTTTGATTTATGATCATGGTGATAGACCCAAGTCTCATCCATAGTGATGAATCGACGCACAAAATCAAATTTACCTTTTCAAAAATGCTCCAAATATTGCTGAGAAAGTCGCATTCGAATGTGCTTTTGTTCCATTGTTAGCGAATGTGGCACCCATTGCGTACACAGCTTTCTAGAACCCAAAATTTCACTTAAAATATGGCTCACACTGCCTAAAGATATGTGTAGAGCCTCCACTAAATCCCTCTCAGTCAATGGAGGATCTTCCAAAACCATATCCTGTAATTTGGCTATGATTTCTGGTGTTAATGCGCTTTTTGGACGTCCTAAACGTGGATCGTCTTCAAGGCTTGTACCACTACATTTAAATTCAGCACCCCATCTTTGTACTGTTCTAATTGTAGGTTAGCAATCATTGTACACTCTTAGCATTCGTTCTTGAATTACTTTTGATGATACACCTTCCAAAAATAAGAATTTTATCACTCCACGATATTCATTTTTTTCCATTGTACAAAAATACTGTGACATGGCGACACTGAATGACTCGTAAGCAAAGAATGAATCGACAAATTGAAATGAATCTTCACATACGTTCATATGAAGAGTATACCAACAAAACAAAAACAAATTTGGACTAGTAGCAACGTCCTCTCTTATCGAACGACAAAACTTGTTGAACAACCTGGTATGTTCTTCAACATCCTAGTAAAAAACCTACTTTCCTAATACAAGGCTTAACATATATGCTACCTGAGAGCGATAGTACACATGTTCCGTCTCAGTATCGGCCAATCATTTGTCCACCAACGCTCTACAAAATACGCATACATATCCAATCGAATATACCAACACCTTGGCGACAACAATATATTAGCTGAGGAGCAGAAAGGATGCAGAAAGAAACACCAACGGTGCAAAGAACAACTCAACATCGATTCTGTGATAATGAAACAGGCACACGGAGGGCATGGGTATGTTCATTCAGCTTTTCTCGATTATCTGAAGGCATTCGATAGTATCGCCCATTCTTAGTTTCTTGAAGTATTGCAGATATACAAAATTCATTCAGCCCTAGTAGAGTTCTTGAAGACAACAATGACACACTAGCGCACGTCTCTGCAGGTCAACATGAACACTAAGTCAATTAAAAGGGACGAGATACCAATGCGTCGAGGAATTTTTCAAGGAGACTCTTTGAGTCCACTATGATTGGGTTTGGCTACGAATTCTTTATCTGCAATGCTCAATAGAACATGATACGGATTCAGGATAAAAGCAGATAAGAACCATCACATAATCTCCCACCTACTGTATATGGATGACATCAAATTATTTGCTTCGAACAAGAAGCAATTGGATGATCTGCTGAAAACTGTCAGTAAGTTCTCGGCGGATGTTCATATGGAATTCGGAATTAAAAAATGTAAGACCCTAAACATTCAAAGGGGCAAAATCATAGTTGGTGAATCACATCTTCCAAATAGTGATATTATACAGTGTATGAGAGATGGCGAAACTTACAAATATTTGGGATACCAACAAGTCAGATTGCTAGACCAAAAACAGTCAAAGGAGAAGATTCGTTCAGAATACAGTCAGCGTGTGAAGACTATGCTGAAATCAATATTCAACTCGACGAATCTAGTCAAAGCAATTAATACCTATGGAAGACATCACCATAAGATTAATCAGGATTTCTTATGACCATCCAAGACCAAGTCATCGTTACAAACAATTACAAAAATTTATAATTGAGGATGGAACATTACAGATAGATGAGTGCAGAAAATGCCATATGATATCGGACACCATTCAGCATATTACGTTCGACTGCGAATAACTGGCCAATACAGACTATCTCCACAGGCATAATCAAGTGTGCAATATTATCCATCAGGAACCTGCACACAAGTACGGACTTTTGAATATCTTCCAGCCATATTACAAGTATCAACTGGCGACCGTATTGGAAAATGACTCTGAAAGATTATACTACGATAGGCCTGTTATCACTGACAGAATGGGCACGCATAAAAGGCCGGACATAGTGATGTATGATAAGAGAGCCAGAACAGCAATGCTGGTGCATGTCACCATACCGTGCTGAACTAGTTTCATGAAAAAAAGTCCAAATACACAGACCTTGCTATTAAGATCAAGCAAATGTGACACCTCGATAAAATAGATATCGTTCCTGTCATAATTTCTTCTACTGGGTTAATACCCAAAAGTTTGCATGATAGCCTCAAGAATTTAGATTTGCATAAGAATACTTATATTCAAATGCAAAAAAGATGTAATTCTCAATACATGTAGGATAGTAAGAAGATTTATGTCAAGGGTATAGTAATCGAGCCTATTCCCTTAGATTGCTGAATCTGGGAAAGGTAAATTATATCCAGCTTAAGGCTAGGATAGTACACAAGTCCACAATAATAATAATCCATAAGATCCAATTTATATAGTTATTAAGAAAATGAATGTAAATTTCCGTTGTCTAATTTATGTGTTCGCAAAACAGGATCTAAGTATTGCGCACGACCGAAGTGAAAGCAAAATTTGGGTCAATTGAGGAGATAACGCGACCTACCTACAGGGAAAATGTATTTTTCCATTTTCTCGGATGAATACGATACAACGTCTTCCCATATTGTGTGGAACGGTTGCTCGTTCGCTCTTTTGTAGGCAAGCGAAGAGAAAGAAATATCGTCACGATAAGTTTTACATGGCGCACTTTAGGCAAGATATGATATCATGTTAAAATATGGAAAGGTCGCAATTTTTTATATGTGGCTGCGTAAGGTGTTTTCGTGTATTCCAAGATTTTGTGACCCTATAAAGTTTTTATGGCTATATAGATTTTATATTCTATGTGGGTTTGTCCATTTCTGTTATCCCAGATTATGAAGGTTATAGACTGCAATCTTCGAAGTTGAAGTTTCGAATGTTTAGTGTGTGGAATATCTAATACAGCATTCCTCCAATTCAGTACAATTTTTATTCTAAGTGAGGCAAATATGTATGTGCGAAAAATATTTTATCATTTTGTCAAGGAGAGTTTCTTATTGGTATTCGGTGAGGCTGTGGCAGCTTGCTTTGAAGAGCAGATGCGGCTCGTGAGGTCAGAGAGCTGCAGGGCAGCAGTTTTTGTGGCTGTAAATATTGAATGAAAGTTTATCACCCCAAATAACATACCTGTTGCTGATGTTGATAGTTCTCTAATAGTAAAACTTAGAAACAGTTAATATGGAAGTAAAACTAAAATAAAATTTTCCCCATATATGGAATTCTCGCTTAACTGGTGAAACAAAATGAATAAATGATTAATTAATTCTCTTGGCAAATGTTTCACTGAAATAAATTAGAATAATTGACTTTACAAATTTACTGAAATGCGTTGATACTTGGACGAGGATGCTTGACGAGTTCACCCCAGTCGATGTGATATACCTCGACTGTCAAACTTTTTCTTCGAATTATACAAGATCCACGAAGAAATAATATATGGGAGATGTCAACCCAAATTATTCGGTTCATAATGATTCTAGAACATCTCTAGATCATAATCGGCATCGCTAGAAGGCCCAATTTGGCCATCGGGGCTCTTTCGGATAAACAGAGAGGGAATTGTTTTGTCGAGTTTGAATATTGAAGGGATTTTGTGATTATACTTCAAAATTGGCAAGCAAAAACAAGGAAGTAATTATGTCTCAGGAGACTCACACTGCGACGGAAGAACATCTCCGCGAAAGAGGAAATATCGCAGGTTATGTACTTTTTGATTTTCTCCTTAGTCCTTTTTCTGGCCTTGCTTGCTATGTAGAATCTTTTCTTAGATTCAAGTGACTCTAGACATATAAGAGTCAGGTATGATTGTTGAAATATTCTGCTGCTGGCTTTATTTTTCCACTGTTACAGATTGCTGTCCCAAACCCCCTTCCTTTCACCCTTGTCTTTGTCTGGAAATCATGGAGTGCAAGATGAGAATGAGAGAATGAAACTGTTGAGCACAGAAATCTTTGGTACTCTTCATGAACACACGACACTAACACAACATAAACAGACAAGCTATTGCTAGTGCAATAGCGACAGGGAAGCGAGTTTTTTCCTCAGGTTTCTTCACTCGTATATTGAATCATAAGCAAGATACAAGTAGTATGATTCCTCTCTTACATTTCCTAAGCTCACACTTGTGTTTTTCATACACACTAAAATTATAGGTATAAGGATTTATTGTAAATACAATTATTCCAATTTTTGTAAATTCTCTCTTTTCAAAAGTATATATATATATATATATATATATATATATATATATATATATATATACTTGACAATGCAAAAGGTAGATTTCGATATATTTGATGATAATTCTAAAATAGAAAGTTGGATGCAGAAGGAATTACACGGAAAGCACCCTAAAGAATTGAAAATGATTATATTGATGAAATTGCATCGAATAAATGGTTAGTGTCTGGAGAATTGTTTGCTGAAACAGAAGGCTTGGCAATTGCGATCCAGGACCAGGTTGTTTTCACAAGGAATTATAGAAAACATATCATCAAACAAAATATAGATGATTCTTGCCGTAGATGTTTCTGTTCTTCAGAAACAGTTTTTCATATATTATCATCTTGCTCAGTCCTTGCTTCAACAGATTATTTAGAAAGACATAATGCCGTCGCTAATATTATTCACTTCAATCTAGGAATTAAACATGACCTAATTCCCAAAAGAAAAAATTTCAAAAATATGAACCTGAGATTATTTGTGAAAATGACAAATATAAACTTTATTTTGATAAAACAATTCTGTGCAACAGAGCTGTAAAACACAATAGACCAGATATCGTTCTTATTGATAAACAGAATCAAATAACATATATAATTGATATTGCTATACCCGACACACATAATATACAAAATAAATACAATGAAAAATTTCTAAATATATGATGCTTGGCGACGAGATTAAAAAATGTGGAAAATGAAGAAAATATTTATTCTACCGATTATTATTTCTACAACAGGCGTTATTCCTAGAAATCTTCACAAAAGTATTGAGATTTTGGGTCTGAAGAAAAATTTGTTTGAACAGTTACAAAAGATAACAGTCATCAAATCTTGTAATATTCTTCGTAGGTTTCTTTCCGAAAATAATAATGAGGTAGAGTCATAGGTTTTCTCTTTAGTTTATACTGCTCAGAATCTCATTTCATATTTTATTTATTTGTTTATATAAATGTAATATAATTAACTGACAATTTTGTCATATTTATATTCAGAGCAGTATTCTATTCGATCGTTCACCACTTCACACAAAGGAAACTATTAATGAGTAACATTCAGTGTTACTTGACTAAGGTCCGTACACTGGATTTTCCTGGGAGAAAGCCTCTGACACTACTCGTTGGTACATTGATATCATTGTCTGATGATGCTATAGTATGTATATATTCTGGTAGATTGATATATTCTCATAACATTTAACGTTATCCTAATATATAATTACTCCGGGATATGTTTTGATTATAATCATTGCCTGGCAATGGTATTAATTACCGGGTGGTGGATTTATATTTTTCATGAAATCAGTTTGATTGCATGAACAGATATATGGGCAACTCGTCGGGGTAAAACCCTTTTATATATATATATATATATATATATATATATATATATATATATATATATATATATATATATATATATATATATATATATATACCTCGACTTTTCCTTTGACCAGGTTCCTCACAGGCGTCTTCTCCTCAAGCTCGAGCTTATAGGAATTCGTGGCAGACTTTTTTCTTGGCTGGATGCTTTTCTGACGGGTAGAATTTTCCTTGTTCATGTTGGTGATTCTCTCTCATCTGTGCGATCTGTGTCAAGTGGAGTCCCCCAAGGCTCAGTACTTGGACCTATGCTATTTCTTTTATATACGGCTGACCTCCCCTCGCTTCTTACTGTTCTTTATTCGCTGATGACTCTAAGTTTTATAACAATCCTCTCACCAACGCTTCGACTAGTCAAGATGACCCGAACAGAATTTTCGACTAACGACTGGCTTCTACCATTGAATGTTTCAAAGTGTCGCACTCTTCACATGAGGAGAAATAACCTGACGAATTCCTATTTTTTCGCGGGTCAACCCATCACTAGTTGCAGTAGTCATTCTGATCTGGACGTAATTATTTCTCACGATTTATCCTGGTCTGAACATATTTCGCTCACATCAGCAAAGACGAAGCGTCTTCTCTTCATGTTACAGCGTTCTTTTTCTACTTGGTCTCTCCTTTATCGGACTTATATTCGACCAAGTCTCGAATATGAGGGTTCTGTATGGTGGCCTTGGCTAGTTCGAGATATCGAACTCCTCGAAAATATCCGAAGAAGAGCAATGAGGATTCCATATTGTGTCTCACATTCCCGCAGAGGCTAAAACTCCTTGACCTTTCTTCATTCGCTGATCGTCGATTACGTGGCGATCTCATAGTAACTTATGTTACTACCTTCACACGTTCTTCGATGTTGACCTCAGACGTCTCTACCTAGTTAACCAGGATAATCGCTTACGCGGACATAATTTGAAACTTACGAGAGAGAATTTAAAGCTTTCTTCTCGGGAGCATTTCATATCAAATGGGGTGTTTCGTGTGTAGAACAGTCTTCCTGAATCAGTAATAGACGCTCCTAGTGTAAATAGTTTCAAGAATGTTTTGGACTCCAGATCGCAAATCCAGAATGCAGCTACTGTTTAAACTCTATGTATTTCCCAGTTTTTTAACATTATGTATTTTTCTCTTTTTTTTTGTAACTGAGTTTATAGGTTCTTACCTGAACTCTCATCTAATAATAATGGTAATAAACTGCTGAACAAGTTTCAGGAGAAATACACAGACCTTGCTATTGAGATCAAGCAGATGTGGCACCTCGAAAAAATAGATATTGTTCCTGTCATCGTATCCTCGACTGGTTTAATACCCAAAACTTTGCATGATAGCCTTAAGAAATTAGAATTGCATAGGAATACCTATATAGAAATGCAAAAAGCTGTAATTCTTAATACATGTAGGATAGTTAGGAAATTTATGTCAAGTATATTGTAATCGAGCCTATTATTCCCTTTGATTGATGAATCTGGGAAAGGTAAATCATATCCAGCTAACAGCTGAGATAGTGCATAAGTCCACGATAATAAATAATAATAACCCCTCAGGGGCTCAGGAACATTGATTCTGAGTACGGGCTTAGCGAACCCGAGGTACCCAAGCTGGCAGAAGGTATAAAATGCAACTTACCCAATGATGTACAATCAAAGGATCAAACGGGTGAATCGACATTTTACCACCATAACCTCTTGTCGCGTTCAAGATTTAGGAAGAAGGTCTTGTTCGGAAAGTGAGTCACAGTCCCCCTCGGTTAGCGACGGAAGACCAAGTGGGAAACAACATCAATACCTCCCAACCGACTCTTGATGTTTCAATGGTGGCGCAAGCCATTATGCCTACGACCACGAGAGCCGGACTCCCTAGGAAACGCATGAAGTGGACCCCAAAAATGCATGCCTTCATTATGCATTCTTATTACAAGATTACGAACTTGGAATCAGAAACGACAGCTTACAGATACGCGTGACATCTTGCGTTCGTAGAGAACAAACCGGAATTACAGCACATATCCGAGCAGATAATTTCGGATCAACGAAGAACAATCGTTAAAAACAGGCTACTTTCTTCAGAAACGCTACAAAGCATACGAAAGAGGTCATAATGAAACTCAGAAGTGAAGATGATACATTATAATTCATAATAATAACATTGAAGCCATGGAAACGGATATCAACATAGAGCGTCCCCCTGAGACGAACCATCAGAACGAATTTATGTATTTAGCACGATCAGAACTCAACAGAGCAATAACTGAATTCAGTGGTAGTGACCCAACTAAACGACCTAAACTGCCCAAACTCAAGACGAACAAGAACACCAATATCATCCTAGCAAGCATAAACTCAGTGTTTGAAGAATAAACTGACCATAACACCTTGGAGAAAATTCACACTTTGATTTACTGTGGAGTGATAGCGGTTCTTCGACTACACAAACAACAAGTTCCCACAACTTTGATTCAATCTGAGCCAAAAAGCGTCAGAAAACCACCATGGCAAAAACGACTAGAGAAGGATATTGACAATATTAGAGCTGAGATCGGTCGCCTCACAGAATTCCTAAGAAACAAAAAGCCCTCAAGTCGCTTGAAATCCCATATACGCAAAATTCATAGAAAAAATGATACGAACACAAAACATCCTGATCACAAACAACATATCGACGTGTATATGGACACTTTGAAGCATAAACTCCAAGCAAAAGCAAAGAGGCTCTCAAGATACATCAAGTGTACTGAAAGGAAACATCAAAACCAAAGGCTCCTCCAAAGCGCGGCCAATTCTCATAAGGGAAATAACAAAACTGCGACCAACAATAACAGAGAAGTACCTGACGCTCAGTGCTTGACCGATTTTTGGTCATCACTATGGTCGAACCCCAAAGAACACAATAATGATGCAGAATGGATCACGCATGAAAAACAACGCCTTGATATCAAACATATGAACTTCGAAGGAAAAACGGAGGAAGAAATCACAACAGTAGTTAGCGCGACCAACAATTGGAAGGCCACAAGTATAGATAATATCCACAACTTCTGGTACAAGAAGTTTGATAAGCTCCATGGAGCCCTAGCGAAACAGCTCACGTATGTTCTTCAACATCCCAAGAAAACACCCACTTTCCTAACACAAGGCTTAACATATATGCTACCCAAGAGCGATAGTACACAGGATCCATCTAATGATTGCTGAATCTGGAAAAGGTAAATTATATCCAGCTAACGTCTGAGATACTGCATAAGTCCACGATAATAAATAATAATAATAATAATAATATTTTTTCGGGCTATCAGCACGTTTTCAATAGTAATACAATGCTGAAAAACAAAATAAGTCAATCTACTTAAATGTAACGGCATTCGCAAAAGGGGAAATACCGAAGTCTGTCTGCTCATTACAAATTGACAGTTTTTTCAAAAAAGCGGGCGTGACTTCTGTCATCTCTTAAGGGTCCATCTTTTTCCTTTTATTACCTACATGTGTAGGTTCAATTCTCTCAAAATCGATGAAATGATTTTGATCTATACAATGGTCAGAAGAACCAGTAGAATTCTTGTTTAGAATAATGGATGTTTTAATCTTTTATGTTCTTCAATTCCTTCTCGATACATCTTCTGCTTTGGTCTAGATAGAAAGTGTTGCATTCATTGAAGTGTATATTTTATACTCCGCTTTTATCCAATAATTTCACTTCATCTTTATTATCAACTAACAAATCTTTTTATTAGTACATATGGTATCAATATTATTTTGTGCAATCTATTACATATCTTGTTGCTAATATAATATAAATATAATAAAATTTAATTAATTTGATTTCTCAAACTTCATTCTAGAAATCATCCAAAGTAATAAATAATCTGTGAACGAGCGAATAAACATTCACACTATGTACAGCTAAATAAGGTAACATTATTTCTACTAATAATTAAAAATTATTATCTATATTAACGGAGCAAATTGCTTCTTGAAATCGACTGTTATGATTCCAAAAGCTCCAATTTTATGATAATAAGAAATTAAATTATGTATTATACTGTCACAAGAGATTTATTGAAAATCAGGAATTCAACTTCGGTCTCATGCCTCATTTAATATGTTGTTGTCTCAATTATTGAGATGAGTAGAAAACTTGAAACCTTACTCAAAAATTGCCTACAAACATTACCAAGAAATAGAGAAAAAATTCACAAAGATCCTACTTAGTAAAACGATCAGTAAGAGAGGGGAAGTAACAGTACAGTTATTCACTTATTGCTGCTGTTGATGTTCATCTGATAGTGATACTTTCATTCCTATAGAAATCGCATTGAAATAAACTTTTTCTTTCCAAATGAAACTCTCTTCATTATTAGGTTCCTTTGAAGTTTTGAGAGAAAATTCTCAATCAATCTTTCATTTATTTTCGGAAAACAATTCGGAACTTATTTCTATTCAACCGACAAATATACTTCATACAATATTAGCTCACACCAATATTTTGATATTGCAGCTTAATCAAATACTAGTAATTCCAGGACATTTTTTAACGCATAGAGGTTAAATTTTTTTTTATTTAGGAAATTTGCGTGTCTCGACGGCTATGGTCATTGACACGATGAAATTATACATTCATGTAAACATTAATTATACAGAAACAATAGGAAAGTATTGTAAAAATAAAACAGAGATTATCATGTCAAATGAGGTTTCTACTGAGGTTGTGTTGTGATCTGGCATCTCTGTATTTGTTGCAGTCTATCAAACTATGTTCTACTGATAGTCGACTGTTACAGAATTCGCATTCTGCAAGGTTTTCTGACTCCATCAGGCAGCCGTGAGTAAGGCGCGTGTGGCCTATTCTTAGTCTCCTTAATATGTTTTTATATAGAGGTTAAATAACCATGAAAGAAAAACAAAATATGTGAATTCTGAGTACATTTCTTGAGCATGCTGAAAAAAAAATACATTAAAATACATAAATAAACCTTAAATTACCATCACTTATCTTTCAAACATTATTGTAAGTCTCCTTAATTCTTTTTATTATAACATTCCGTTTGAATTACATTGGTCAGGTTAGAATAACAACAAAATTTTAAATTTATGAATTTTGAAAGTTTGTCGTTTCTTTCCTCAATCAAAATATACATAAAAATTAATAAAATAACCATCAAACTACGTTTACCTACCTATAAAAGTTTATTTCAAGTTTCGTCAAACTTTTCATTCAAATAAAATTCGGAATTACTTATTTTGACACATCGAATATAAGGCTAATTAAAATAAGGTTAGATTCACTTGGTAGAGAGAGAGAGCACTATATTTCAGATATTGGTGGTACCGAAATTATGTTGGTGAAAATAAAAGTAACTAACTATTTCCATATCAATATTTTCATTCTAAAAAGAGAGAGAGCATTAAATTTTACACGTTGGTAAACCTCACTTCCGACATTGATAGTGATCTAAGGGGCGGCAGGAGAGTGACTGGCTCCGCCAACGCAAATTTGAGGTCTCAGAAATTGTCCCAAATTCGAAAATTGAATCGTAGAGTAACGATTTCTCTTCGCTGATCCGATCTCGAGATATGTAGGAATGGTTCGACACCGAATCCATTCTCCCGGTAGCCCCGTATAAGTAGGACGGATGCAACAAAACCACTTATTTTGACAGCTCGACGTTAGTTAACTTCTGGCCGTCAGAGATATTTGGAATGAGAAAAATGGAGCGAAATTTTGCAAAAATCCGCCGGTAGCCCTTCGTTGAATCGAAGATTTTCCAGCTTTCTTGTCTTTTAACGGTAATAAAACAATTGCGGCGCAAGATACGAAACTCGAGGCTTGCTCTCTGTCCAGATTTTGAAACGATCGAACGCGATGGAAAAATTTGTATCGACATAAAAGTCCGACGAAATTATCCCCTCCACTCGCAAAAAATCAGGGACCTTCTTTATTTTCGCTTTTTCGGGGCTTTCTTTCTGAATTTTCGCTCGATCGATCGTTCCGATCGCCTTCCGAAAGACCGAAGTTTCCGATTCCGAAGAAATCTCGCCATTTCGACTTTCCGTTCGCTCTCGGAGACGTTTTGGCGAAAATTTTCGACTTTGATAGTATAGATGATAAGGATTCTTTTTTCATGAAAACCCAATTTTAGCTCTTTCAGTTTTCGACGATGGTGCTCATCTCGGCCTAAGAGCAAGGTATGAGGATTTGGAAAATGTCTATCTCGGCCCCAAGTGAGCTCTAGGTGTATAATCGGTCCATCTCTGCCCTTATCCTCAATTTATTCATGATTATGAAAATTTTCCAATTGAAGGTTCAGGAAGAAAAACACGTCTAAGAGAGGTGTAGTATTTGCATCCTTTCGTTGAAAAAAACCAATTAGCATATCTTTATTTCCTTAGTACAAAAACAAAACTCTCATTTCATTTACACAAATAAACAATAACTTTGTTCTACTTTCCACATCTACAATGCAATAAAAAGTGGAATTGATACGTTTGACGAATTAAACCTTTCTTACACAATAGACAAAACAGGTGAACCATGTGAGTGTTTGGCATGCTGGATGCAAGTGCAATCAATTCCATGGTTTTATCAACTTATTCATCCCACAGTGGAATAAGAAGAATAAGAGTCCAAACAATATTCGAAGAGATTGAAAATTTCTTTGGTAGTACCATTGCCTAGACACCGATTGAAATTTTCCACTCTAAGACGAGACATAAAACTGAGGATTTTGGGTGGACCACCCTTAACACCCTCAAATCAAGATTATCATGAAGCATTGCGGGTAAAGGTTTTTGCTTCTATGACAAAAAGATAGAGATTTAAATATGTTTCGTATTATTTGCCAGAAACCTTTGTGCATTGAGCATAGAGCAAAATTACATTCATACTTTCTACAACAACAAAACTCTCGTTTCATTTACCCAAAATAACAATGATTTTGTTCTACTTTCTATTTCACATCTACAATGCAACAAAAAGTGGGATTGAAACGTTTGACCAATGAAACCTTTCTTACACGATAGACAAAACAGGTGAACCATGTGAGTATTTGGCTTTCTATCTCGGTTGTGAATCCAATTATTGGACGTAATGAATTTACATGATTTTCGAAAATTTTCAACTGTCAATCTCGGTTGTGAATCCAATTATTGGATGTAATGAATTTATATGATCGTCGAAAATTTTTAACTGTCTATCTGTTCCTGTGGAGCAAATAATGATATCGTTTACATAGCGATACCAGTATAAACAATATTTACCAAGTGGATAATTATGAATTAATTTCTCTAAATTATTCATGGATATTTTTGCTAACAAAGGACTTAACGGATTGCCCATAATCAAGCCGTCTTCACTAGTATAATATTCGTTATTGAAATAAAATAATTTTGATCCAAACAAATTTGTAATAATGAAGAATATCTGATTTAATGATCGTATTGACATGATTTTTTCTAATAATTCTTCAACTAAGTGGTACGTATCTTTCGGAGGAATGTTGGGAAATATATTCTTAACATCGAAAGAAATGAGTTTGGAATTAGTGGGTTTAATGGTATCTTTGATATTGGCAATTAGTTCGTATGAATTTTTTACCGAAAATTTAGTATTAAAATTGCAATGTTTTATTAGCAAGTCGTTCGGACTTTTGAGAGTTTGAAAGAAGGTGCCGTTACATAAGAAACAACAAGTCTAATAGGGAAATTAGGTTCATGAAGTTTTATCAAAGAATATAATTCGGCGGATTGTGGATTAGAGGTAATGAATTCATGCAATTAATGATTTTGCTGTCGAAATGACGTTTTTAACCTCTTTCTGCAATTTAGCGGTATGATCCTTAGTTGATATTATATTGTTTCCGGCTGTTAAGAATTCTTCAGTTTTTGAAATATAATCGGTTTTACTAATTGCGATGACGGTGTTACCTTTATCTGCTTTAGTGAATACTAAATCGTTCTTGGTACTATTTTCACAAATTGTTTCTATTATTTTATAATCGGAATCGCAATGAGGTGATAATTTCGAAAAGTCTTCTTTGATGATTCTTACTGTTCGATGTTTGGCTGAAATATTACCTTTGGAGTTTTTGAGAATGATTTCGGAGTCTATGCCTAACTGTTCAAAATTAATTTTGGTATGTTTTGGATGTAAATTATGTTTGAATCCTTTTTTTTCTAATAAATCTTTTTGTGGTTATGTAAAATCGGTATCAGTTAAATTAGTGAATCTGTCAAAAAATGCAAAAAATTTTGCATACAGATGATAAATATTGGAAGGTAGATCTTTGGGAAACTTTAGAAAATAACAAACACAGGTAGACTCATCAATGAACAAGTCGATTCAAGCCCTTCACCTCTATTGACTCTCTTCAGGGAGCAATCTATTCCTTAATTTTATTGGATATACCTGTCATCAATAACCACTTAAGAATAAGCAACCCAATGACCTTCTAATTACTTAAGAACATTTGTTCTTAATATTCTCTGTACATTCATTCGTCTAAAGAAGCTACGTTGTAGTGAAACGCGTTACGAATCACAATTATTAAATAAAATTTCTAAAAACACATTACTTGTTTTTCATTATTGATTATGGAATTCTACCAAGTAAAAGTCTCCCAAATTAAAAAAAAAAATATCTTCATGATTGTAGCATTTTGGGACATATCATCATTATGGAGTCCTTCCTTTTCCAAATCCAACGAGAGTACTGGTGTCAGTTCTTCGACGGAATAAAGAATCTCCTGTTGATCTTTCGTCACATACATTTTTCTTTTTCTTATCTGACCTGTATATCATTCAGCTCTTGCTTTGCTGAGGTGATCTCTCAAAAGCTTGTTTTCTTTCTGTTCAGTCTTCGATAAATCATTGTTGATGTAACAAATGCGCTCGAAACATAAACAATTACAGATATTAGTGATGTTACACGAATAATATACAATAATGAGTAAACCTCGACGTATTCTGATTATCAAATTATTTCACCTAATATTCACATATATGGGGTTAACAGTCATCAACGAAAACTTAACTTGTTCAATTGACGAGGCTTTTACGTATCCATTTTCACAGATACAAGTAAACGATGATTTCTGCTAAAATATATTATTAAATGCTCGATGCGTTTCGATACACAGTATCTTCGTCAAGAGCGAATGAATACTACAAATATATCTTATTAACATATACTTATATATACTAAAGAGGCAATCCACTCAGAGCTATTCGTATTAGAACTAATGTTCAGAAAATAAATTTAATAACGTTGAATACCTAAATCTGTTATTCTCAAGTACTTCCAAAAGGTTGAGTGTTATACCTCTATTCTAAGAAAGTAGGATTTTAAAATCTGAATTGAAATAGTGACTGTTTTCCCTAAGATCATTTGAGAAATTTGAATCGGGCTTTCCATTGATGAAACTGCGTTCATGTCCAGAGATTCTAACATTAAAATTTCTTCCTGTTCTACCTATATGAAAACAATTGCAATCTGCACAATCCAATCTATAAACACCTGATTCCTTTTGTTTATTAATTTGAGGTTTATAATTCCTGATGAATGAACCTAAATTTGTTGATGTTTTGAACGCTATATTTGAATTTGAATTTTTAAGAAGGATTTCACATTATTCCTTATATTGCCTATATATCTTAAAATATTGAATTTCTTGTCTTGGTGTTCACCGATTGGATATATATGTTGTAAAGCTAATTTTGTTTTTCTCATACAATTTGCTGCTAACTAAATTTGCATCATAACCATTAATTATTGCGATCTGTTTCGTCAAATTCAATTCTTTAAAATAATTATCAATAGACATCGGTGTGCTCAATAGTCTATGTATATAGCTATTAAATGCTGCAACTTTATGTTGGTAAGGATGTGCTGCTGTATAATGTATTGTGATGTCTGTATGAGAAGGCTTATGATAAATTGAAAACTGGTGTTTATTATTTGATCTCGTTATTGTTAGGTCTAGGAAATTGATCGAATTGTTCTGTTCACATTCAGAAGTGAATTTTATTTTTGGGTGAATGTTGTTGATGAAATTTTCTAATACAGTGAACTGTCTGTTTATTCCTGTAAAACAAACAAAATTGTCATCGACATATCGATAACAATATAGGAAATGTTTACTAAGCTGGTGTTCATGAATAGTACTTTCCATGTTATCCATGAAGATTTCTTCTAAAAGAGGACTTAAGGGATTTTCCCATTATAAGTCCCTCATCGCTTTTATAAATACAATCGTTAAATAGAAATATAATTTTGAGATATGCAAACATCTTATAAAGCCATAATGTTGTATTTGATTCGTGGATTCGTCATATTTTGTGTTAACAAATTAGTGATTATATTATACGGACTTTCGGTGGATACTTGAAACAAATTGTTGACTTCAAAGAGACTAACTTTGCATTACTTGGAATGACAATATTTTCTATTTTTCTTATCAAATCATTTGAATAACGAATAAAAAAGATGGTTTAAAGTTACAAGATTTTTCCAGAATATGTATTAAAAATTTGGAAATCTTGAATACTGGGGCATGTGTGAATGATACCACTGGATTATTGGATAACCATTTTTGTGCAATTTAACTAAAGAATAAAGTTGAGATGGTAAAGGATTCAGTAAGATATGTTCGAATTTTTCGCTATCTGTAATGATGGATTTTGAATTCTCAATGACTGTATTCACCTCCTTATTGAATTTATTACTAACTGAATAATTAGAATCATTAATGAAATCTAATGTTTTGGAAATATAATCTTCTTTATTTACCGCTATAACTTATTGCCTTTATCTGTTTTTGATAATAATAATGTCATTCGATGTTGATTTAACTTTTATATTTTTGATTAATATGTGATCTCTAATTGGTCATTAAGCTTTTTTACGTATTCTTTCTTAATCACGGACGCTGTTCGGTGTTCAGGGAGCTATTGTTTCCAACATTTCCGAGAAAATTTCAGTATCTTTTGCTAATTGTTCAGAATTCGATGTATGTTGTTTAGGATTAATATTGTGTTTGAATCCTTTCTCCGCCGTCTCATCAATGGTGAAATTTGTTTCGGTTAAACTTATGAATCTTTTGAAAAATTGATGATTTGACGAGTTGGTTTTAATTTCTTTAATTTTTGGTTTATTTTAATCGAAACAAATTTCACTATTGATGAGACGGCGTTATTGAAAGAAGAAAAAAATTTTCTCAGAAATGTTGAAAACAATAGTTCCCTGAAACACCAAACTGCGGCCGTGATTAAGAAAGAATAACCTAACCTAAAAAAGCTTAATAGACCAATTAGAGGTAACATATTAATCCAGAATATAAAAGTTAAATCAACATCGAATGACATATTTCATTAATGATTCTAATTATTCAACTATATCCGAGATCCAACTGATAAATTCAATAAGGAAGTGAAGACAGTCATTGAGAATTCAAAATCCATCATTACAGATAGAGAAAAATTTAAACTTTATTCTTTAGTTAACTTGCACGAAAATGGTTACTCAATAAGACCAGTCGTATCATTCACACATGCTCCAGCATTCAAGATTTCCAAATTTCTAATACATATTCTGGAAAAATTTTGTAATCTTAAACCTTCTTTTTCTATTCGTAATTTAAATGATTTGATAAGAAAAATAGAAAATATTCTCATTGCAAGTAATGCGAAGTTAGTCTCTTTTGATGTCACAAATTCGTTTCCAACTATCCCACCGAAAGATCCGTATAATATAATCAATGATTTGTTAACATAAAATATGACGAATCCACGAATTAAATACGGCGTTATGGCTTTATTAGATGTTTGCATATCTTAAAATTATTTTTTATTTAACGATTGTTTTTTATAAAAGTAATGATGGGAAATTCGTTAAGACCTCTTTTAGCAGGAATCTTCATGGATAACATAGAGAAAACACCACCTTAGTAAACATTTCCTATATTGGTATCGATATCTCGATGACATTATTGTGTGCTTCACAGGAACAAACAGACAGTATTCGAAAATTTCATTAACAACCTTCACCCAAAAATAAAATTCATTTCTAAAATAGAACAGAACAATTCGATCAATTTTCTAGACCTAACAATCAAAAGATCAAATAATGAACACCAGTTTTCAATTTATCATAAGCCTTTTCATACAAATATCACAATTCATTATACATCAGCACATCCTTATCAACATAAAGTTCCAGCATTTAATAGCTGTATACATAGGCTCTCGAGCACACCGATGTCTATTGTAAATTATTTTGAAGAATTGAATTTGATAAAACAGATCGCAATAAATAATGGTTATGATGCAAATTCAGTTAGCAGCATATTATATAAGAAGAAACAAAATTAGCTTTACAACATATATATCCAATCGGTGAACACAAATACAAGAAATTCAATAGTTTAACATATATAGGCAATATTAGGAATAATGTGAAATACCTTCTAAAAATTCTAATTCAAATATGGCGTTCAAAACATCAACAAATTTAGGTTCATTTATCAGGAATTATAAATCTCCAATTAATAAAGGAAATGAATCAGGTGTTTATAGATTGGATTGTATAGATTGCAATTGTTTTCATATAGGTAGAACAGGAAGAAATTTTAATGTTAGAATCTCTGAACATAAACGCAGTTTCATCAATAGAAAAACCGATTCAAATTATTCAAATCATCTCAGGGAAAACAAACAGTCACTCTTTCAATTCAGAATTTAAGATCCTATATTCTGAGAATGGAAGTATGAAACTCAATCTTCTGGAAGTACTTGAAATTAACAGATTCAGATATTCACCGGAAATTCCTAATGAAAAGGTAGACATAAATAACTCACCCTATTAAATTTATTTCCTAAACATTAGTTCAAATATGGATAGCTCTGAGTGGATTGTTTCTTCAGTATATATAGAAATTTATTAGTAAGATATATTTTAGTATTCATTCGCTCTTGACAAAGATACTGTGTATCGAAACGGGTCGAGCATTCAATAATATATTTCAGTAGAAATCATCGTTTTCTTGTATTCGTGAACTTAACTTGTATTAGTTTGTCTCCTTAACATATATACTTTTGTATAATTAATTCAGTTTTCAACCACTTAGAATGCATAGAAATTATATAAACGGTGCTTGGCAATTCTAAAGCTTGCCCGCATGATATATTCACATATCATAAATCGATTAATCACTATTTCCAACAACGCTTTGAAATGAATTTCTTTATAAAAGGTACATTAAATACTTCTTTCATTTTCTAAAAAGCTATTTTCTTTTGTTTACGTTCTTTCACTGCATCACGAATTGTAAGTTCGTAAAGAATGATTTACAGCGTATTCGAAGCATCTATATAAGACATAAATCTCTGCAATGAAAAATCCGCTTTGTCATACCCAGATAAGATAGAAAATGGTCAAGTTTGAGTCACAATGTTGGAAGACTAAGTCCTACAATGCTAGGAAATAACATGAAAACTTTAAAAGCGAAATATCTGCCTCTGAAAGTTATGCGTTCGTTGGATAGAATGAAGGGATACTTCTTTTGAAAGAGCTTCAGAAAGTTGTAAACTATTGATGAATGCGCTATCGTGAAAAAGAATGTCTTGAGTGATTAATCTTATACAAGGTACACCCACGCTTCGCTTTTCGAAAGCAATAGCCTTTTCACAAGTATCATTTTCTTGCGTCGGCTATTATATGGAAAAATATATATAGTTGAGGGAATTGCCGATTTGGTTTTATGTGGAAGTGGGGAGGATATATTTTTCTTATCGTATAGGAACATAAAGAAGATGTTTTTGGGTTGCGTCAAAGGTTATTGACAATTTATAATGAAGAGAGATAGGAAGATTGGAAAAGTGGATTTGTTGTTTGAATTTCTACATTTCTTGTAAGAATTAGTCCATTCACTAATAACATACCATTTTATCCTTTGTAAAATTTTCCATAAAGAATTACAATTAGCAAGAATTATTCAAACAAATTCACGAGTGTTAATCTTTCGAAGCCTCTACACTCACGATAAACATGAACCTCGAACTCTTTGTTTGCAGTGATAGTTTCAATGCATGAAACCTTGAATTATGCCAGCACGAATTTGAAAATTTCATATGTCACATTTAAGTCTCGAAAAATTAATAGGTGTTCGTTAATAGCTCTCCTAACTTTCGAGATAATGACTGAATTTCAGAACGTGGGTTACATTTGACAACTCAGATAATTTGGTATTCTTATCGATTCCGAAAAATTACCAGGTGTTAATTTTCCTTGGGTGATACCTTATTTTTCACTCACATATTTTATAACTGCACTCCAATGACTATCACGATTGGAATAATTCGATATTTTGTTCTTTTGAAATAACTGTTGCTAGAATGAATGGCATTGCTATTCGCCTCATTGAGCTCTGTACCGGGTTGCCCAAATTCTTTGTCCTTGAATGGTTATTTCTAAACGAACAGAGATATAACTATGCAGTTTCCACGAGTATTGCTTCTTTTTTATGAAACACTATGGATAGGTCGGGGTGGGCCAGAACCATGGCCTCCTAGATCCCCAGATACAAATAGTTTAGACTTTTTCTTATGGGGGTATCTCAAAAGTTTAGTTTATACCAATCCAGTGAACACTGTAGGAGAATTGAGAAATTGAATAATAACCTCTTGTGACACAATAAGAAATACCCCAGGAATATTTCAAAGAGTGCGTGATGATATGCGAAGGACAGAGGCCTGTATTCGTGCAGGTGGAGAACACTTCCAGCAATTCATTAAGTTTTTAATAGTCCGTTTTTCGGTTTGATATTGAATAAGTATAAGTTGAATCTCCAGAGACGAGCTATCAAAATAAAAGCAAATTTTGGGTATACCTTTCGAGTATTTCTATCATTTTTGTTTTATTTAGCGAATAACATACAATTCAAATAATTCAAATTCAATAATTTCTCACTCGAAAACGGTTGGAGGTACGAAGAAATTACAATCGTTAAAAAAGTTTCTTAATTGAACGGAGATGATGAAAATTGATTGTACGCTGATCAGTGGCGTACTGCAAAAAAGTTTGAGAGGACCAAAGGGGACATGGCCTCGGAAAAGAAAACACCTTTGTAATTTAAGTTGAAATCTGGGACGTGTTATGATGGAGGCTCTAAATAGGAGTTTGTATTAAAATATATATTGGAAATAATGATTGAACAAATCTTCAAAAATTACAGATACAAGGACAAAATTATCACTTACAAGGGGCGCTGTTACTACTACCAGATGGGTGTCATCAATTTTTATAAATTTATTTTATGTGCAATTCAGATGCGGAAGTTGATAAGTTCACAATACAACAATGAAGAAAACCATTGTCGAAGAATTACGAATGTTTTTTCATCAGAGCAACAATTTAGTAAACATGTTAAAAATAGCATTGGATCTCATTAATTACGGATTCCTTTTGTTTGCTTCAAATTCCTTTTATACCGAAGTTTGGGTATTTAATTTATCGATTGAGGCAGTTAAAAGTCTGCCGGGTCAGATAGTTAGACAATAATTTCTCTTTATTATTAGTAATTCATTGAAATAATACTTCAATACCCTAACAGCTTAAACGTAGGATCCGGAGTTGTTCTGATTTATAAATTAGAATTAAGTAACTTTCAAGATCTCTAAGAAGAATCATCACACACAGCTGAGTGTGACATTTTCGTCTCTCTCAGGTGATATAATGAGCATCAGTTCTTCCCTTCTAAATAACTGGACATGCATCAATACATTTCAATATTACAGTAAGACATATATGACACAAAAACGCAATTATAAACTGTGGATAGTCATCCTAAACTAATTTGCTACAATGCTGACCGACGAAAAAGGAGAATTGCTCATTAACAAGTATAAAAAAAAGGACTTAACTATCGCGTAACCCTACGACTAGGTCTCGTAAAGTTTCCACACATACTTAAACTATTGAGGAAGATGGAAGAAAAGTTCTCGAAGATTTCAATACCATAAACATCGAGTTCTTCAGAAATTCGTCCAAAATTTTGGTGGATTCAAATAAAAGAATTTCACCTCACCTTAATACTTCCTAAACAAATAGAAATAAACTGGACCAGTACCAGGTGTAATCTCATCCGAAGTTGAAGCACTTAAATGTCGATCCAGTTTGTTGTACAAAATCACTCATGTCACTTTTTCTCTTTAACTGTATCTCGAGGTTGTCCTCGCTGTCTCCAGAGACGGCCTATTGACTCATCTCTCATCTCCAACCAACGCCCTTTCTTTCAACTTCTTCCATTTTATAATCGACACCACCTTAACCGAGTAATCATAATGTATCTCGAGACATGTTTTTCCGGCTATAAACTGCGCAGCACTATACAAGGTGCTTCAACGAAAACTAAACAGAGGCTATATCTACCAAAATATTCATTTCTGATCAAAACGCAAAAACAGGTCAATTTTTGTTTCAAGGGGGACATTTTTTGGGGTACAAAACTTTCCTGAAATATCAACCCCCTAAGCAGGGGTTGCAATTCTTGGACATTTTGAATTAGGAAGATGGGTCGAGTGATGACTCAAAAGAAAGGTGGTATCTTTGTCCACATCTTCTCGAACGAATTTTCATTTTTGATTGAAAACTGCAAGAGATACAGGGTGAGCAACTGAAAGATAGGGAAGACTATTTCCCTGAGACTATTCAAGTTTCAGTGAAGTAAAATGAAACAGATCCATGCTGATCAATGGCAGTCATCATCAAGTTCCATCCTCATCTCAAATTTCAACCCCTAGAGCAAGGGTGACCACCCTTGAAAATTTGTAAGAGGGTAAATGAGTCGAGTGATAACTCGAAAGAAAGGTATTATCTTTGTCTGCATCCCCGTGAACGAATTTTCATTTTTGATTGAAAACTGTAGAAGATACAGAGTGAGGTACTGAAATTTTCAAGGGTTGTCACCCCTGCTCCAGGGGTTGAAATTCGAGATGAGGATGGTACTTGATGATCACTGCCTTAGGGGATTGATATTTCAGGCAAGTATTGTACCCCAAAAGATGTTCCCCTGAAACAAAAATTGATATGTTTTTGCGTTTTGATCAGAAATGAATATCTTGGTAGATAAAGCCTCTGTTTAGTTTTCGTTGAAGCATCCTGTATATACTAAGAAAGATCATATTAGATTTTATTGTACTGTTTGAAATGATCCGAGAAAGAAAATAAAAAGGCATTTGCTTTGTACACAGGTTGCACTGAAGGCATCGGATTTTGACAACTGCACTCCTCAGATTAAGCAACAGGCTTGGCCAAGTGATGGTCTCTGTTATTCGAGTATAGGAATCAATGAGAAGACCGACACATCCGAAGGCTACTTCGAGGCTCACTTCGAGGCTCACTAGTTTTGTGCTAGGCTCGGTATTCCTTCGAAGATCATAGGGATAGTCAACAACAGGTTGATTTGTCTGCACGCAAGAACTTGCTCAGTCTCGCATAACTCTTTCCATCACTGTAATTTGCTCTGCACGAATCCAGACTTAAACAGATCAAACTCCCAGTAGAGAATGTTAATAGCCATATTAATGGTGTATTTTCGCAATAAAATTAGAATGATCGAAATCCACCTCACGCAGACTATGTAAGGAAGATGAATAATCAATAGAGCACACTATGTGCGAATGTCTGACTAGGAACAGGATCAATCTTCAGAAACTTCACAACCTCAAAAACTGGAACAAAAGGAGCTCATCATTTCCCTATGCACATAGTACTACCGGGATGGGGTCACACACACGATGGAAACACTGATGGTTAACAAAAACACTCTTTGTAAACGTAGAATTAAAATGAAATAAAAAACGCGTGGTTCGTTGGTAAACAACGTAAACAACGTGGTTTATATATCTGAGTATGAAATATCAAAACTCGATTGTTAAAAAATATAGAAGATAAGGCTTGAACACCTTTTGGCCAAAATTCGTGACACAACCAATTCATACATAACGAGGTGTCTATAAAGGTTATTTAAGGAGTTTATTTATCACTACCCCATTATCTTTATCGACAGTGAGCCTATTTCTCTCCTCGCCAATTGTAACATCCAACGAATACTCTTTTCAACAATTTTGCTCTTGTAGATGTTGACGGACCATGCACAGCATCTAAAACACCTCGAGCAGAAGACTTTCTCTCATAATTCCATATTCGGTTCAATTTCGGTGTGTGAATTTTAGCGAAAAAGTTAATTCAAGGCGAAGAGATTTTCCGGTCCTTATTGAATGTCAATCAACGATTCTTTTTCAAATGAGATCAAAGCCTTCGCGGATTACATATTTGATTGGCACTGTTGCAACTTCTCGAGAGTACGATTTAGTGTCACTCAACTAGGTGAAATACTTCCACCAGACTGTGACAGATACCCCGATTAATATTATGCATATCATCAAAGTGTTCTCTGGAATTGAAATATTACTTAATCCGGCCAAACATTTCAGTATCGGGTTTCTGGGAATTAAACGACGTTTGATCGTTCATAATGAATAGGATGATTATGTGGTTCGAACAGCTTGAGGCCCATTCATAAAAGAGGGGTTAGAAACTCGGTCGAATGGGATTTTCCGTATCATCGGTCTCTATATACATCCCGTTAGATGGATTAAACCGCTGATCTATGATCTGATTGCGATAAGGGAATATCGCGAGCGTTGCTCGGTAATATTGGGGTTTCAATGTGAATATATGACAAAAATATTATTGTGTCGAAAGGTTCGATATAGTATATAACTATCTCCCTATAAAAGAGAGGAAGGATGATAGTGAATATATACCGGGTGTAACTGGGAACAGGCTCGCCCCTATAACTTTTTTTCTGTCCAATATTTTTCAATAAAATTTCTGAACTTAATTAAAAATTTATTTCAACTTGAATGACATTGACACTTTATCTGAAACGTTTCCGGTTTCAAAGGAAATTAGCCAAAGTTTCGATTTTCAAATAGCTCACCCTGTATATTTTTTGAGAGATCGAATGAAACTCTCTTTCTCTATACATTCAGCATATTTTAAGACGGATTTGCCGAATTTTTAATTTTTTTTTGATAAATTTGTTTTCAAGTCAAGGTGGCTATGATGACAAAAAAACTGCGTGATTTATCGAAATCGAGTACATATGGGTTCATCATTGAAACTGTAGAATTCCTTCTGTTATTGGCTTCGTAACATTCCAAACATTGTTTCTTTAAAAAATAATTTATTTCCGCATGGTATAATAGAGGCTCATTAGAACTATAATACGCAGAATATTTTTACGAATATTTTGATACCAAATTGATAATTTTTCGTTGAAAATTTCCTTTCGTAATCCTGGACATAGTATAATACTCGTTTTTCAACTCATTATCTGAAGTGCTTTGGAAATGCATTGAAATCCTATCACAGATCTATTTTTTGTATTCAATTTTAAATGTCATAAGATAAGATTGTGTTGCATCTGAATCGGTGAGTTGGTATAAGTTGTTCAGAGTTTTTGAATTTTCACGGCAGAAAAACAGACGAAATGCTGTACACACAGAATGAAAAAGTAGATATGCTACTCATTTATAGCGAATGCCGAAAAAACTCTACAGCATCAGCAATTTTATACGCTGAACGCTATCCAGAACGGCAACATCCTTCAAGGCACTATTTTCCAAAACTGGAAGTGAAGTTTCGTCAGCAACCGGTTGTTGCAGATAATCAAAATTTCATAGTAAGCAAAAATTCTGAAATTGATGTATTAGCGTACATTAATTTCAATTGTACGGCATCTACCAGAGAAAACGCACAAGAAATAGGGATAAGTCATCAGAGTGTTTGGAGAATTCTTAAGAAGCATAAATTTCGCTAGTTCAAATACTATCTTCATCAACACCTTTATGAAAATTATAATGACCGAAGATTAGAATATTGCAACCGCTTTCTTCAAAAGATGGAAATGGATCCAAGGTATCCTTAAAAAATTTTATATTCAGATGAATCCCGATTTACTAACAACGGAATGTTCAATAGAAACAATACGCGCTATTGGGCCCACGAAAACGAGCATTTAGTACGTGAGGGTAATTTCCAGGAGCGATTTGGGTTTAATGTATGGATGGCAATGGTAGGGCGACATCTCATAGGTTCAATCATTTTTGATGGACCATTAACAGGGGAAAGATATTTAGGATTTTTACAAAACGAAATAAGCGATCTGATTGATGGTTTACCACTGGCTGTTGCTGATAACTTAATTTTCCAACAAGATGGAGCACCAGCGCACAACTTCAGGGAAGTGGTTCAATACCTCAATAATAATTTAAATGAAAGGTGGATTTCTTTTGTGGGCCCATGTGGAAAATCGTGTTTATAGAACTGCTTCAGAAAATCGAGAGGATTTAGAGTAGAGCAATAAATGAAATTTTTCCAAATCAAATGGACAATGTAGTACGGGCTACGATTCGCCGCAATAGGCTGTGTCAGGCACAGAATGGGGGTCTCTTCGAAAACCTGTTGTGAAGTTATACTCAATTTATTTGATGATATTCCATCTATGGTTCATTTATGTATTTTGCGTTATTTATGTGTTTTGCTAAATTTTTATTCATCTGTAATGTACGATGATGAATATGTGCGCCATGCCAAAATAAAACTAAGGTTTTACGTTTATGCTTTGTGCGCATTACAATTTTAGAACCAGCTGAGTCGTCATAGCCACCTAGACTTGAGAACAAATTTATCAAGAATGATTTAAAAGTTCGGCAAATACATCTTTGAATATATTGAATGTATAGAGAAAGAGAGTTTCATTCGATTTCCTAAATAATATACAGGGTGAGCTATTTAAAATTGAAACTTTGGCTCATTTCCGGGGAAACCGGAAGCGTTTTAGATAAACTGTGAGTGCCATTCAACTTGAAGTAAATTTTTAATCAATTTCGAAAAATTTCTTTGAAAAATATTGGATAGGAAAAAGTTTTTGGGGCGAGCCTCTTTCCAGTTACACCCGGTATATAAAGACTCTCCCAGATGCTTTTCCATACAAACACATTCTCAAAATCTATGATAAATGAAGTTTGCGATTGAATCAGAATTTCTGTTTGATATCTATTTTCTGTTCAGCAATTTAATATTTGTTGAAGAATAATCCAGTGGAGAATAAGTGATCAACGATATATAAAGTATGAGATTTTTAAGAAATACGTGCAAAATTAACCCAGCCACAAAAGCAAAGAAAAAGTATTTTCATAATTTGATATCTCTCGAATCATTCAGCCCAAATGATTCGAAGGTTTATGTTATTGATGATAAATTTTTTGTTTCAAAATCCACCTCCTGATTGTGAAAAGATAAAGAGATATAAAATTTAGAGCACTTTCGGTTCTGAGGGTTTGGTTATTGAGGTTATGGTTTTGTCAGATTACGATTGATTACATGATGTGATATTTTCCTTCATATTATCACAGAAAAATACGTATTGAATCGTTACCGCCGTAATAATAAGGTCTGAGCGCTGTGACGTACCATGACGTCACAGATCTCTAGTAGTCATAAGAAGCATGCGAAACGAAAGCACAACAGGTGGTACAGTGTAATCGAAAAGCCGGTGCATGTCCTTTTGTTTTATGTATTTCATTCGAAAATAAGTGTTTCTAGTGCTTAATTTATGTAGTAATGCATCTATATGACATCAGGATACAGTATAGTGGTGTGTGTTTACCGAATAATTCACGTCAATTATAAATTTGAACGAATTTCAGTGAGGTGAATTGTGAGTGAGGTAAGAAAAGGCGTATCAGTGTACAGTTAAACTTTTCGTTCATAAACCTAATTTTTCTGATATTTTTATTGTGTTAGTGTCTTTGAGATATTATGCCGATCAGGTGTTGTGTTTCTGGTTGTTCAGGAAACTACGGTTATGCAGATACACCGAAAGTGGTGGTATTTTCCTTTCCGGAAGATATCCGTTTGAAAAGTATTCCCCGAGCTCATTTTGAATCGTCGAAGTACAGTAAGGTATGTGAATTACATTTTCAAACAGATGACTTAATCAGGGATACTACATAATTTGATAAAAAAATTGGTAAGTACTCTACTGAGCCAGTAAAACGTCTTTACTTGAAAGAAGGGGCAGTACCAGCTATTTTACCGAATTGCCCACATATTTCAAAACCACATGAAACTCGTAAAGGGTGAGAAGAGAAGCTTATTGAAAGAGAAAATCAGAACCTGCTCAAAGCTATTAATGAAAGTAGAGCTGAGTATGCACTGAGCAAAGATCTCATTTCTTTCGATACTTTCGTCAAACTGTTAGTAGTTCTAGATCAAATGCCGCACACTTCTAAGTAGCTTAAAGTTATTGAAAAATAGAAAGTTACTTTTTTCGATTAGATTATACTCCAGGTCCCACAACAATCTATGGTAGTGTTATCAATTGTAATTCAAAAGTGGAAACATATTTTTATGGTCAAAATATTTTTGTGAATATTGAAGGAGTAATTACACCATGCGACATCAACATCTTTAAAATGTTGAAAAATTGCTTGGAGGTACTTGATTCTGAAACAGAATCGTTGAAGAGTTCCCCAAAGCTCAATGATAACGATGAAAATTTGAAACGTATAGTTAATCATTTGACAACTATTTTGGACTCTATAGATGGCGAAAACTTAGGGAAAAACAATTGTTTCAAATTCCTCTCCAACCAACTGAAACTAATAATAACACCAAAAGAAAGATATCGCTACTCAACTAGCACTCAAATTTTGTTTTGTATTATGCTTACTATAAGTTCGCATGCTTATAAATTTATATGACACTCACACTGTTTCATTCTGCCACATCCAACAACTTTAAATAACATTTGTAATAAGGTTTTAACAGATCCAACTAACGAAGATAGACATGTTTTCCTTTATTACGCACGTAATATTCTCAAACTTATAGAAGAACACGAAAAAAATGTCATGCTGCTTATGGACGATATACACATTCAACCCTACTTAGATTTCAAAGGTGGAAAAATTGTGGGGACTTCATATACAAATTCGTCTGCATGTAGATCAGCCTATACTTTCATGATAATTAGTGTGACATCAAAATTAAAAGAAGTTATTCATATATTCCTCACATCGACAATTAAAAGTGATACACTTTTTGACTTTATAGAAATAATCGTTTCAAAACTTGAAGATACAGGGTTACAGAGTATTTTGTGTTATTATTGACAATAATCCTATAATAAAGCCATGAATAACTCTTCCCCGAAAAAAAAACTGAGCACAGTTTATCCTCATCCATCCGATAATAAACGACCACTCTTTCCTTTATTCGACTCAGTTCAAATACTTGAATGTATTAGAAATAATTGGCTAAATCTTAGAAGTAATAAGACTTCAACGTTTCCAGATTTTAAGACTGGTGAAAAGAAAATAGCCAACTTCAATTCACTCATACAATTGCATAAATTAGAACACTACAAATTTTTGAAATTTGGATTATCTTTATCACTCAAAGCATTATTTCCTAGTAATTTCGATCGCCAAAATGTAATGTTAGCTTTGAGAAAATTTTCAGTCTATTTGTTATAGAAGCTCTATTGAAATTGGGAAGTAATTTAGAACATTCATTTAAATAGCGAATTTTATAAATATTATAGTTACATGGTGCTAAATCGTAAACGTGAAAACTCCTCTGAAAGGACAGAGACTCAGAAAATCTAGATGATATCCAATTGACATTATTGAGCGATATGATCAATTGACTAGATTGTTGGAATCTTCTGATTATCCCCATAAACATTCTCTTTAAACTCATACAGCATTATCGCATACTCTACATGGCAGGAAAGAAGTTATTTAGTAGTGTTTTGAAGAACTCAACATGAAGTATGTTTCATTAGGGAAATTTCAGACAGACTCTTCGGAACATAGGTTCGGAAAATATAGACAACTATCATATTTGGATAAGGCAGTTATACGAATCTGAAAAAAACTGAGAATTCAATCGCCTTTCATTATGAACGTCTCAAAATTTTGGCAATCTTTCTATAACTAGCTTTTCGGAAAATTTAGACAATTGTCATGAAGAACAGAAATTTTGTAATAATTCCTTTCAGCCAGAGCTATAAGGTAATACGAAAAATTAAATGTGACGTTTGTGAATCGAAATTAGTGTTCGACGAAGAAATGGTTGTCGAAATTATAATTTGATAAAAAATTTGAGCCGTGGAGGTCTATCTTTTCCACACGATATTGTAGTCCATTTGGTTTTAGTTAACTACGTTTTATTCAAGAAATTAATTGAAAATTTCCAGGATGAATTCTTGAGACTTAAGTTCAAGATGGATTTTGTTGTGAGTTTTGTTTTCAATTATTGGATGACAAATGAAATTGAAAAGGCGAAACCCACAGCCCGGAATATATTTTGAAACTAATTAAAACAGGTACAACAAATACGCTTCTGAAGAATTATTGCGGGAAAACAAATGATAGATTGGGAAGGAACAACAAAAGGAAATTAGATACAGTATCGAATAAACGAGTATCTGAGTCTCCCGAATATGTTATTTTCTATATTTTCCCACAAAATATAGGTCTTTTGTGCTAATGCGTTTTCAAAATAAGAATCACTAAAAACTGAAAAATATCAAAAAAACTATGAAAATCCAAAAACCTAAGAAAAATTAAGGTTTTCAATGTTTATAATAGTTGAAGCGCCTACGAACGCCCGTCTGTGTAGAGTATCGAGCTAGCACGTTATGACTACTAGTGAGACGGTACGGTCCGTGCGCTCGGGCCTTATTATTATGGTGGTAACGATTGAATGCCGATGATCTCATCCTTCACTGTCCGAATGAAACCTAAGAAAACACCTACACAGAATGCCATAAACAAGCTTAACGGATGATCAACAATGTTTGGTTTCAACTTCTCGACAATAATATAGAATGTTATAAAATTCAATAATAAGTCTCAACTCAGTTCAATCTCAAATTCCTTCCTGAAGAGTCGAACAGTCGACAAAGTTGACAATTACAAATCTTCGTATTTACATTCTACAAAAGACTCTGCGGAAAGAATCATATTGACGACAAAGGTTCATGTAACGACTGACACTTGCACATTATCAATGAGACGCCGAAGAGCAAACACTATTCAAGATTTACAGAGCATTCATTCGTTTAAGGCTGGTCTACAGTAGTATACTATACAGTATCTCATCATAGTACAATCTCAAAAACTCGACTCTGTTCATTTTACAGCCTCCGATTATTCATTCCTTTTCGATACAGTCCCATAGAAAACTTATATAGAGAGTTGCAAGAAATTCGCTAGAAACTACTTAATGAACAACTCCTACTAGCTTACATCGCCAGAATATCTGAAACCCTCGGAATTAACACTTAATAACTCCGACATTACTCGTGTCAGTATTTCTAGCCGCCTACGTTCCATACTTGCCCTCGTACATAGACTTTTACAAGCCATTATTATTTCGACACAATTACAATCTCTCCCTTCATCATAGCATCCTTGTGTATTCTCCTACCATCTTTCAGTAACACACTTTTCATGTTGAAGAAAGAAACAATAAGTTCAATCACTTACTAGCAAGCTATCGCAGAACTCCCGAGCAAAAATCAGTTTTGGGAAATTTTCTACACGGATGCCTATAAAACAGGAAATGATGGCGGCTGTTCTATAACAGAAGGTTTTTCATAGATTATAAAGCAACATTGCCTTTCTCTTGCAATATTCACATTGGAGAGCTTTATGTCATTCACAAATCTCTGATGATCCGTTATGAACAAAAATTCTCCCTTTCATCCATTTAATCTATCATCTATCATCTATATATACCTTCGTGTCTTCACATGTCAGCTTCTACTGATACCCGAATGTACAAAACTACAACTACACAATGCAGATCGAATATATATTTATGGACTTTATATCCCATCGCTGGTCAATAATACCGAATAAACAGGAAAACAACTGTCACAATACGAAGGCTGAGAATAAAATATGTACGTACGGATCCCTTATGGTCGCCGAAAATCCCTCAAACTTCGAACACTGCCCAAACTACCACCTCAGCACCACACATACACACAACCAAATTTATATGGAATCACTCGGTATTTCACATTATTGATTGTTTTTAACCATAAATATTTGACTACTTGTGAAGCATGAAGTTTTTTGTTGTAAAAAAACTTGATAATATGAAAAGAAATGTTGAATTATCACCACATGTTAGGGATGTTGTACTCAGTCGTCACTGAGATTTGAAACTGTAAATTTCAGAATTTAAAAAAGCCTCTAATCATAATAGAAAATGCCTCACGTTGGACTGTCCGATGTACAGAGGGGTCGAAGTCGTAGGAAGATCACTTCTGAAGAAGAAGACCGTTTTTTGTGCCAAATTGCAAGAAGAGACTCTAGTGCGTCGCAACCCATACGCCAAAGGCAATTTCTATTACCAACGAATCAGTGTATCAGTCGAAACAATACGTCAAAGACTTCGTTCGAGAGGTTTATACAGCAGTAGGTAGTTGAGAGTGGCAGAGCTAATTAAACAACACAAAATTATTAGACTTAATTGGTGTATCGAGCAACAAAATTGGTATATTGGGAATTGGCGGAATAGTCTTTCTTTGGATGAGACCAGAATTCGTGTTTTATTGGATGACCGCCGAATTCAGATTTCGAGGGGTCGTGGAAGACAAGCTAGGCTCCTAGCAGCAAGATAAATTCCGAAATACCAAGGGAGCAAATTGGTGCTTCAGAGTTGCATTATGCTGAGGGGCAAAACAGATTTGATTTCGTTTTCTGCGAGTGTAACAGCTAGAAATTACGTAAACCTAGTGCTGGAGGCCATAGTGAGATTCTGGCGAGGTGCCCACAGTGAAAAATTCACTTTTATGCAAGATAATGCTCCAGCATACCAGCAGCCTCGCGTGATATTATCTTGAAACAGGGGGAATCACTATTTTGAAATAGCCAGCTTCCTCTCCAGTCCTAAATCCTATTGACATTTATGGGATAATCTCAAAAGGAAAATAAAATTGCGCCAGGATTATCCAAGAACCCCACAACAGCCCATCTAAGCCGCCACAGAAGAGTGGCAGAATATCACCCCAGATGAGGTCGAAAACTTAATACAAAGCATAACTAGACTGATTCAGGCTTGTGTCAGGGCAAGAGGATGTAGTACAAGCTACTAAGTTCGAGAAAAGAACACCTACCCTGTGAGAAAATAATTTTCTTACTATATGCGGAAAGAGTCTCTAATTTTCTTTTATTTGTTTCTTTCTAAAATGAACCTTAGTTTATTTCTTTTTTCAATTGAAATATCTCAAGAAGAATCAATTCTATTAATCTTGCGAAATTTCCAAAATTCCTGAGGTTATATTGAAAATCTCGGGTGGTTCCATATAAATTTGTTTGTGTATATATTTACCATTTTACAAAGATTTTCGTAACTAGACCGAATTATCACTGTACGACCATATTTGTAAATTAATTTTAGACTATTTTTGAAAGCCGTATAATCGTTTGGCAGGCTTGTGTCGGCTTAAATAATAAAAAACTACTCAATAATACGAAATCCTGAACTCACGCAATGAAATGTCTTACCTAGTAAGCATTCTTACGTATATCTAATTTAATGAATATTGTTAATCTGGTTCTTAAGTATTTCTAACATTGAATGTAATAATTGTACACGTGTCAATGGCTATTACGATGTCGAGCCATGCTTATTGAAATAATAATTCCTTAGCAAAGTGGAACTTGCTCGCCCTTTTCTTTCACTATATGACCTGGCGCATTCGCCATTTTGCAACAATATTGGGTGTTCCATGAAGAACGCTTACGATTGTTGATCGACTTGAATCAAACAGAAACCGAATTGCATCTTGAATGATATTCTAACAGCCTGTGATATTTTAATTCGTCTGTCAATCGAAACGGTTTATATTCCGCGGAAAGACAAATTATCGAAATATTTCGGTAGAAATCTCGTATTTTCAATTTATAATGTAATTCGTTGAATGGGCGACAGTTTGAATGTGTGAATGAGACATAATTTCTCGGTCCGAGAAGGTATCTTTTGCTCATTCTCTCTGTTTGCATAACAGACATCATTTCGTATTTTGAATAAAGAAAGACTCAAAATGTTATAGAAGATGAATGGAGGAATCGCGATATAAGCTTTGTGGCGGAATACCATTGAAAATCACAGAACAATCTTCACGAAATAATAAAGGATGTCATTCGTAATTATTAACGAGAAATTATAACAAATCCGCTAATTCATGCTATTGTTCCGATTCTTTTCCGGAGAATAGATATGGAAGACGAAAATCAAATGTATACAGATTTGATGCAAGTTTATTTTCATTCTAACAGAAACAGTACTCCAACATTTTGACTCCGTCAGGAACGATTTCAAGATACAATGAACCAGAGTACTGCAAGTTCACTCTACTCAACAAAAAATTAAGAACGTAAAGCATCAATTTCTATGAACCTTAAAATATCCAAAATAAAATGCATTTACGCTATTGTAGTTTTGCCTATCACATTGAAAAAGTTGAAAATATTAAGGACATAAAAAATTTGGTTCAATCTGACCGTCTATTGAGTATTCATTCAGTTTATCAAAGCGTGGATATCGATGAAGAATCCATTTGATGGAAGACACGTCATGAATTCTCTACCATGCGATGGTTCCTCTATCATGGTGCCAGGTTTTGAGACAAGTGCAGCAGTAATGTCTTATATCTTGTACCAAACAACATTTATTATTCTAGTTTACAAGTTCAAATTGGTGTATATTATCGACAAAGCTGAAAATATGAACAATAGCTCATTTTATTCAAAGGATTTGTAGAAGAATGTATTCAATTAAATATGAAAAATGAATGACAAAATGGTAACAGATGTTTCCGGCGCGCCTCGTCTCTCTGAGGGACAAGGTGGGGTGGTTGGCAAGATTACATTCACTAGTTTTTCTGTGAGGATACCTCAAAAATAATTAATAGGAACTGAGTAACCGCAATAGAGAAGGATTCACCGGAATTCCAATTGATACGTGCAAAACGAAGCTCAAAATTTTAAAAATCACCTACATCAGTGCATCCGTTCTTGAGGACATCATCTTCTTCTGGTATGATCTCTAAAACTTCAGTCAACAAATAGAATTTGATTATATAAAAGGACATAAAGTCTTCCGGAAGATTTATTGTGGTTACTAGTTTCGCTTTCTATACATCACAGCATCTTCAGACCAGTGACTACAAGAAAAACAAATATTAAAAGTAAAACGTAACAAATTCTGCTTTTTGAAAAAACCTACCCAACCTTTCTCAGCACGGAAAGTCAATTATAGAACAATTAAAAACAATCAATGGGAACGACATCTCACAAAAAATGGTATTTGATCAGTATACCTATTAATATTATGAATTAAAACATAGAACGATTCAAGCTAAAATGATTTCTTATGACAAGACAATAACGAATGAAATTCGAACGGAAAGTGTGGTTATCTCAGCTAACCACAAAACAAAGTATCACAGATCTTTTAATAGTAAGTATTCTTCTTTTTCAAAAATAGCAGACATGGTTATAACATTAATCAATTAAGCGATCCATAATTTGTATGTCTTGAAAATCACTTGACTATTTATCAATGCCACATTACAATTTTTATTATGTTTCACAATTTCATATTTTTCCAGAAAATCTATTAGTCCAATATTATGAGATGTATGCAATGACTCAAAATAATTTGAATGGTTATAATTATGGTTGAATTCTAGTAGGTGATTACGGAAATGAGCTTCTTGACATTCTTTGTTTAGTCTTAGAGGTTTCAGATGTTCACTTACTCTTTTTTGAGAACCTCTCACTGCTTGACCTATATAAACTACTCCACAAGTTTCACATGTTAACTAATATACACCCTTTCTACTTAGTGAAGGTTTAGTATCTCTATTGTTTAGTAACAATCTACCTGAAGATCTATTCGACTTGAACGCTACTTTGACGTTTCCTTTCTTTTCTGATATTTTACTAATTTTAACCGAAATGGGACCTGTATATGGTAATGAAACATCCTTATAATTTGGTTTCTCACAAAATGGAAAATTTCCATTTATTAATTTTGTTGTAGTTTCTTACACAACATTATGTCAATCAGGTCTACATCATAATTATTATCTTTCGCAATTTGTTTGATTATATTAAGTTCAGTATCATAGTTATTTCTGTTCATCGGAATATTTATAAATCTATGGATCAAGCTTTGAAAAACTGCTCTTTTATGGGACCAGTGATGTTGTGAAGTTACATCTATTATATTTTTTGTGTGTGAAGGTTTTCTTATAACTTCAAAGAATGTGATCCATTTATTATTTCTATTTTTAAGTCCAAGAAATTGACTGAGTTATCATCATCTGATTCTAGTTTGAACTTTATTTAACTGACACCTTTAATCAAATATTCCATAAACCTCCTAAATTTTTCATTTGTATCTTAACACATTATAAGAATATCATCAACATATCTATGATGATAGACAATGTACTCACGATAAATATTTCTTTGGTTAAAATGAAATTTTCCTCAAAACAGACCATGTAGCAAAAAGTGGTGAGGTTGGAGAACTCATTGCCAAACCATTTGTCTGTTCATATTATCAATATATATATATATATATATATATATATATATATATATATATATATATATATATATATATATATATATATATATATATATATATATATATATATTTATATAATACTATTATGTTCATAATTATTTTTAATTTAAATAAATGGTTCACGATAACTTTTACTAGAAACCATTCCCCTATCACTTTTCAGTACTCAATTGGAAATTCATTGCTGCGACGTGTGTCCACGGCTTTTGATCTGGGTGTCACTTTCGATTCGAAGTTGCTCTTCGATGCACACATAGATCGCATAGCAAATAGTTCAAGTCGAATGATGAGTTATATTTTCAGGAAAAGTAAGGAATTTAAATATTTGAAATCACTTATCACTTTATATTATGCTTACATCTACAGTAAATTAAATTTTGCCTCATGTATTTGGAACCCTCGTTATGATTGTTATTCCAACCGACTTGAACGCATTCAGAATAGATTCATACGGTTCATATGCTTCAAAACTAACTTTGTTATCCTGAACCACGACTACGCTCCTGCCCGTAAATATTTCAATTTATTGTCACTTGAAAATCGTAGAACTATATCTGATATTTTGGTTTTGTTTAAAATATTGAACTGCCTATTTCAGGTACCAGAGATCTTGCACATGGTTACTTTTAATGTTCCTATGAAATCATTGAGGCACCACGACCTCTTCTCTATAACTTTTAGAAAAACTAATAGTGCACAGAACTCCCCTATCGATAGGATGCTACGTGTCTTCAACACGCATAGGAGTATCAATTTGTTTGGGGTCACATTGGCCTCTTTGAAGAGAACATTACGCTTGCTCTTTACTGACTGATATAAAATTCATTCAATCGTTCGTTTTTGTAATATTCATTTGGTATTTCTTTTTTCATTCTTTCTGTGAATATAACTCACTATTAATGTCTTATATAATACTTTTTTTAGAATACTAGATTCTATGTAAATAATATTCATCTAGTGAATGTCATTTTGGCTTTGGCTGTGACATTCCTTATATTGTACTTAAATAAATAAATGCATAAATAAATATATGATGTTGTCATATTCGAAAACATTCTGTTTCATGCATATTTTAGACAATGCAAAGGTAGCTTCGACTTCATCATCTGTCAAATCAGAGTCTTTAAGGTCAATCCTTATAAGTTCTGTTGAGTCCTCGGTTTGTATTTTAGTAAATAAACATACTATCAAAAACTCAAAGGATCTAGTGGACGAGATGAAGAATACACAGGTGAAAGAAGATTACAAACAATGGATATTGAAAACTTATTTACAAATATACTAACCGAGGACCTAATAGAACTTATAAAGATTTACCTTATAGACTCTGATTTGAAAAATGATGAAGTGGAAGCTACCTTTACATTGTTTAAACTATGCATGAAACAGAATTTTTTTCAAATTTGACAACATCATATATGAACAGACAAATGGTTTGGCAATGGGTTCTCCAACTTCATCACTTTTTGCTGATAGATACATGGTCTGGTTTGAGGAAAATTTAATTTTTAACGACAGGAATATTTACCCTGAGTACATTGTCTATTATCAAAGATATCTTGATGATGTTCTTATAATGTGTTAAGATACAAATGAAAAATTTAAGAGATTTATGGAATATTTGATTAAATGTGTCAGTGAAATAAAGTTCAAACTAGAATCAGATGATGATAACTCAGTCAATTTCTTAGACTAGAAAACTATTACAGCACAACCACCAATATGTCGACTGTTTAAGGAATTTCTCGATGAAACACACCTACATCAGCTTATTACAGAGCCCACACGGTTTCGAGTTGGGCAGGTTCCATGTACATTGTATCTTCTTGTCACATCTGATCAGAACTTGGTTTCAGGTAGAAATTACCTATCGACCTATGATGACCTCAACTATGACCAGCAACGAATGAGTGAATGAGTTGGGATGAACTTCTCACTGCAGTTGATGTGGAGGTGATTTGGTGAAGTTTTCGAACAAAATTACTGAAATAGGGATAGTCACAGCCCGAATACTATCCTACTATCCATTCGATACCCATTATATATATATATATATATATATATATATATATATATATATATATATATATATATATATATATATTATAGTTTATGATTCAATAAACGAGTGGAAAACCTGAGGAAAAAATTGTTTCCTGTCGCTATTGCATTAGCAACAGCTTGTCTGTTTATATTGTGTCAGTGTCGTGTGTACATAAAGAGTACCAAAGATTTTTCAGCTTAGCCGCTTCATTCTTTCCTGCATTCCATGATTTCCATACGACGACAAGGGTGAAAAAAAAGGCGGTTTGGGACAGGAATCTGTAACAATTAAAACAGAAAACCAGCAGAAAAATAGTTCATCAATCATACCCCTTATATGTCTGTACAAATCTAAGAAAAGATTTTACATAGCAAGCAAGGTCATAAAAAGGACTAAGGGGGTATTCAAAAACCTGCGATATTTCCTCTTTCGCGGAGATGTTCCTCCGTCGCAGTGTGAGTCTCGTGAAACATAATCAGTTCCTTGTTCTTGCTTGTCAATTTTGAAATACAATCGCAAAAACCCTTCAATATTGAAACACAACAGAACAATTCCCTCTCTGTGTGGCCAAGAGAGCCCCGATGGTCTGGTTCAGTCTTCCAAGTGATGCCGATTATGATCTATAGATGTTTGAAAATCATTATGGACCCAATAATTTGGGTTGATATCGCTGATATATTATTTCTTCGTGGATCCTGTTTAATTTGAAGAAAAATTTGCGAAAAAATTTTTTTCATTTTGTTTGGATCACAAGTGAAATTCAAGAGCAAATAAAGCGACAGAAGAACTTATGTCAGAGATACTTAAGATACAGATCCGTAATAGACTATAATGACCACAGACGTCTCTCCAATGAATTGAGAATGAAAATGATAAACAAAAAAAATACCTACGAGTCCGACATTGTCAATATTAAGAATCCTAAAAAAAATTTCAAGTTTGTTAGATCGCATCTTAGCAGCAAAGTCCAAAATCCTCAAATTCGCATAACCGATGGTGTCATCTGGAACGACGATGATGAGGTCGCCAATAAGTTTGCTTATGTCTTTTACGAGTCGTATATAGATGAATCAAATATCCAGCCTCCTCAAGTTAATCTATGCCCCAAAACGATGCATTAAATTCACGATATAAGATTCACTGAAAATTCAGTTTTTAAAAAGCTTAATTGACTCGATATATCTAAATTTCCAGGACTCGACAATATTTCAGCTTTCTTTCTTAAAAAAAAGCGCTTCTAACATTGCTGCGCCACTTGCTAAACTCATGCAGCAATCTTTTTCAACATCAACTCTTCCGAACATCTGGAACACAGCAGCTTTAAAGCCAATTTATGAAAGTGTTCGATGGCGGAAACTACCGTCCATTTAGTTTAACACCCATTGTAGCTGGAGTTATGGAGTCTATTAGTGCTGATGTACTGATCTACTTCTTTATGATAAATAATATTATACCATCCGAACAACATGGTTTGACAAGAAAGAAGTCACTCCTTAAAAATTTACTACACTGTTTCGCTGATTGGACTGAATCTCTAGATGAAGAACATCCAGTAGATATAGTCTACCTTGACTTCAGCAGGGCTTTTGACAGGGTTAAGAAAAATCGATTGCTGCATAAATTGAGTTCAGTGTTGGGGGGGAACCTGCTCGCTTAGATATCAGCATTCCTTAATTATAGACACTTCCACGTTAAAATGAATAGTTCGTTGAGCGTGAGTGAGAAAGTTCTAAGTGGTGTGCCGCAGGGGTCCGTTCTTGGACCTCTGCTGTTTAACGTGTATACATCCGACTTAAAATACGCCGTTGAGTCAGGATATTCTATGTACTCGGATGACACTAAAATATAGAGCAAAAGTAGTCAGTCTAGTGTCATTCAGGCTAATCCCGACCGCGTGTTCGCGTGGAGTAATAAATGGTTATTGCCGCTCATTACTTCTAAGTGTGACGTTCTCCATCTCGGTAACAACACTTCAAAAGTGCTATACTTCATTAATAATCAACGCCTTGAAGACACAAATTCCCATAGCAAACTTGGAGTTATTATCAACTCTACACCTTCTTGGTACGAACAAACATTACAGCAAGTCAAAAAAGCGAACTCTGTTAGTTATGTAGTTTTGAAAGTGTTCACATCGTGCGATGTCAAACTGTGCTCCACTCTATTCAGGAAGTATATAAGGCCAATTCTTGAATTCGCAAATTCTATTTGGCCTCCTATACTAGTGCGGGACATGGGCATGATAGAAAACGTACAGACGCTTCACACGGCTACCATTCTATTTTCCCTAACGACCACCTCACGGAGAACGTTCACGAATGATGAACGTCATCCAAACATACAAGGTTTTGTGTTTGGGGGATTCCCCAGTTGCTCACCTTTACACTGTGAAAGATGACGAAAGACTTCGAGAACAATGCAGGGAAAATTTCAGAACTACCGTCAGCAGTTTCTTCCTAACAGAGTGTTTCAATACTGCCAAAAGAAGTTGTAGAGGCGAGAGATGTTACGAATGTCAAAATTTTGCTGGACAATAATTTTTTGCACTGTTAACTTCCTCATTCTTTTTTATATGGAGTTATCATGGAAATTTCATTCTTCAACTCTTATACAGCTTGAATAATAATAGAAATAAATGTACAAATATCTAGGATACCAACAAGCCAGATTGCTAGACTAAAAACAGGTGAAGATTCGTTCAGAATAGACAGCTTCTGAAGACTGTGCTGAAATCAATGTTGAACTCGGGGAATCTAATCAAGGCAATTAACACCTTTGACATTCCAGTGTTGCTTTGAAATAATCAAATGGAGTAAGACCGAACTGGATGATATTCAAAAGCACACCAGAAAGATGTTGACAAAGTACAATAAAACATATAAACTTTCACACAAGTACGGACTTCTGAACACCTTCCAGCTATATTACAAGTATCAACCGGCGCCCGTATTGGAAAATGACTCTATCAGATTATTCTACGATAGGCCTGTTATCACTGACAGAACGATGACGAATAATAGGCCAGACATAGTGGTGTATGATAGGAGAGCCAGAACAGCAATGCTGGTGGATGTCGCCATACCGAATAATAACAACGTGCTGAACAAGTTCCAGGAGAAAAAGTTCAAGTACACAGACCTTGCTATTGAGATCAAGCAGGTGTTGCACCTCGATAAAATAGATATTGTTCCTGTCATCGTATCCTCGACTGGATTAATACCCAAAACTTTGCATGATAGCCTTAAGAAATTAGAATTGCATAAGAATACCTATAAAGAAATGCAAAAAGCTGTAATTCTCAATACATGTAGGATAGTTAAGAATATTATGTCGAGTATATTGTAATCGAGCCTATTCTCTTTGATTGCTGAATCTGGGAAAGGTAAATTATATCTAACCTAACCTAACCTATATTACAAGTATCAACCGGCGCCCGTATTGGAAAATGACTCTATCAGATTATTCTACGATAGGCCTGTTATCACTGACAGAATGATGACGAACAATAGGCCAGACATAGTGGTGTATGATAAGAGAGCCAGAACAGCAATGCTGGTGGATGTTGCCATACCGAATAATAACAACGTGCTGAACAAGTTCCAGGAGAAAAAGTCCAAGTACACAGACCTTGGTATTGAGATCAAGCAGGTGTTGCACCTCGATAAAATAGATATTGTTCCTGTCATCGTATCCTCGACTGGATTAATACCCAAAACTTTGCATGATAGCCTTAAGAAATTAGAATTGCATAAAAATACCTATAAAGAAATGCAAAAAGCTGTAATTCTCAATACATGTAGGATAGTTAAGAATATTATGTCAAGTATATTGTAATCGAGCCTATTCTCTTTGATTGCTGAATCTGGGAAAGGTAAATTATATCCAGCTAAAAGCTGAGATAGTACATAAGTCCACGACAATAATATTAATAGTAATATTTCTCTCGATGATCAATACTGTCTAAAGGGTTTACTTCATTTAATTGTTATGAAGTAATACTTATCAACAGGAACGGTGGCTAAATCTGATGGGGTGATCGTGACGAGGGTGGCGAAAAAATTGTCAGCGTTGTTGGTCCACTCTTCACAGCTCAGGTGAATGTTAGTGGTACAATTTGTAATTGATAACCAGCAACTAATGATCCAAGAATAATAACAAAAGCCTGAACATTTAAAGAAAGAATACAGAATCGTGAAATATAGTTGTTACCTTTGGCTAGTGAGCGGCTTCACGTGGTAAGTATCAAATCATTAAATATTTAAGCCGTGGTTTAATTTCTCTAAACTTCCCAAAATATGAAAATTGTTTATTCAAGACACAAAACGTAAGTTTGAAGAATTGATATATCACTTTCGAAGTTTTCGTCTTCAAGCAAATATAATAAAAATGGCTGAAAACAGTCAACCTATCTAACTACTACTCAAATGCGGTAAATCAAAATATGCACAGGTAATCGAACATGTATTGTTGGTTATCCACCCTTAGGACTTGATACCAGAATTTATCGATACTGTTGATCATTGTTGATAAGGCATCCGCCCAAGAATTGAGATAAAACTACATTCAACTGAAAAATATATACGTCACACATAATGAAAGAAACCATTTTACTCCAAGGAAAATCTCAGGGGTGAAACCTATTTGAATTATTTAAAGTTTGAACTTTTGCCAGCCCTTGTTATTCTTTGTTCTGTTTCTGATAATCTCTATATACCTCTCACATAATGAAAGAAAGACGTCACACATAATGGAAAAAACAATTTTACTCCAGGGAAAATTTCAGGTGTGAGACCTATTTGAATTATTTGATCGAGCTTGTGCCAACCTCTGTTGTTAGTTGATCTATTTCAAATAATTTCTTGTACAGAAATTTGGTTCCAACAAGATGGAGCCCTGCCTAACTTCTTGACTTCATGAAAAGTATGAGGAAATGGTCAGCCAGGCCAATCTAATATCACTCTTCAGGATTTTGAATGCACTAAAAACACTGACTATCTGCCGTATAAGAATTGAGATATAAAATATTTCACCTGAGTAGATACGGAATGTTCAGGAAGAATGTTCAGAATTATTAAGGTTGGTTGTTATGAAGTTGAAAGTGGTCGTTAATTCAAGTATTTACTAATGATCTAGATGATGATGTGATCTTGATGTTCATCTGCTCACATGTCTATATCAATCTTATTTCATTATTCACTGTTTTTTATGTATTCTTCCTCTGTCCTGATATTATCCGTTTTTGATATTCGAATCATACGCATGTCTGAAAAAATAAAAACTAACTAGGATCACATCAAGGAAAAATTTCACGATTACCATTTTCAGATTCCGTTTCACGAAAGTTTAGGAATGTATAGAGTGAAATATAAGTGTTCCCTACCCTATAACTTCTAATTATTATTTTATTATTACACCAATAAATTAACGTACATAGCAATCTATTCCACGAAAAAGAAACCAAATATCATCTTTCAGCATTTTTCGTTGTGCATAGATATTTCCGATTTGGCAATCTCTAAACTTGGAAAACTTGGTAATTTCTACAATTTCTAGCATACTTGTGAATTCATAGGTGCTGAGAAGATAGAAACCACATAAGTGATTCGTATGTTGAAGCAGCTGCAAGTCCTGCTACTTTATTTATGTTCCAAATTCTAATTCTCTAAGTAAATACCGTTTCGAAGAACGTTAATATCAACTAACAACAACACAGGTTTTGTGATCATAAACTCAGAACTATGCATGCTGCGTCTCAAGAAATAAATAACTAGAAATTACTCCGAACTTGCAAGAGTAAATATTGTCCTTCTAAAGTTTAACAATGATGTTGAGTCGAATTTATGCTACCATATGTCGGAAAATGTATATGATCGTAAGGCACTGTCCTTCAGAGTTGAGTAAATAATCATATTAGATATCTTAACTGTAGAAACTTAATACAGGGTATTCAGAAAAAATGAATCCATGGAATGATGGCCTTCGATTTCATTTTACTGAAAGAATATTCTTTCAGCTAGAAGATATAGAACGTCACTTCTTATATACATCCTGTTATGTACAAACATACATATACATAACAGAATGACTCAGAACTGATTGGCATATTTTTTTTTAATCTAACAGACTTAATTCTGAATAACGTCGACTTAACAAGTCCTTCGTTATCGTGTATGTATTCAGGTGACCTACCTGACTGTCCTCACCAGTCTGATGATTCGTACTCGTGAAGTCTTTTATAATGTTTCTCCACTCTACATCTAGAATTTGTAGAGCATGAAGCCTTTGAAATGCCAAGATTTGACACTCAAACAGAACTGTTCTGTTGTCTCATCCTTCATATCGAACCATCGGCTTAGTAGGCTTTCATGGTTGATGCCGATTATATATAATTACTCTATAATTACTTAATATGTATAGCAGTGGTAGTAAAGAGACAAAACAAATTATTTTGAATTCTTTTCTACCATGATGATAGCTCTTAAATAGACTTGGAATTTAGAAGTCAAGAGTGCTATAAGACCGTTGCACCTAGAACTCATTTCACTATTTTTGCATACTCTCTGTTATCCTGTACCCTACCACACTTTTAATTATCGTAATTTTTCTAAGAAATAAGAGACACTTACCTATATGGCCCTTCACAGATGGTCTAAACTTTACCATTTCTCTTCGAGTGTGTTCCAGAGTATTTAGGATAGTCGGACATTGGAGCAGAATATGTTTTGTTCTCCCATTCACAACCTCTATGTCACTTTTACCCATGACATAGCTCTGCTTCTTCAATAGACAATGTGCAGTCAGTATACCTGTTCTTTGTTGTAGTTGTTAGTTTTGGCGCCTGGTTTCCGCCCAACTAGAGTCCGGCATTTCACCCATAGGCATCTAGCGTGTCTTGATTACCAGAGCCTCCTCTTTTATAAATAGGTTTCTACCTGCTATGCCTTAATCCTACTTTCTGCAAGCTTCTGTTTGTTGGCTATGATAACCAAACTTCAAGATGTTCATTTTTGATTCTTTAAAAAATGCTGTTAGCAAGTTTCGTTTCTTCTGGCTGCAGCTCTGAACAATTACTGGTCAGTTTTTCAGTTTTTTTGTTTAAATTTGCATTATTTGGATTTCATTATGGTTGAAAGTAGTATAAATTATTATTTTCCTAGTGGACTATCTCAGTTGTTAGCTGGATATAATTTACCTTCACCAGATTCAGCAATCAAAGGGAATAAGCTCGATTACAATATACTTCACATAAATTTACATACTACATGTATTGAGAATTACAGCTATTTGCATTTCTATATAAGTATTCTTATGCAATTCAAATTTCTTAAGGCTATCATGCAAACTTTTGGGTATTATAACCCAGCCGAAGAAATTATGACAGGAACGATATCTATTTTATCAAGATGTGTCATCTGCTTGATCTCAATAGCAAGGTCTGTGTATTTGGACTTTTTCTCCTGCAATTTGTTCAGCACGTTGTTATTATTCGGTATGGCGACATCCACCAGCATTGCTGTTCTGGCTCTCTTATCATACACCTCCATGTCTGGCCTATTATTCGTCACCATTAGGTTAGTGATAACAGGTCTATCATAGTATACTCTGATAGTCATTTTCCAATACGGGCGCCGGTTGAAACTTATAATATGGCTGGAAGGTATTCAGAAGTCCGTACTTGTGTGCAAGTTTCTGATAGATAATGTTACATACTTGATTATGTCTGTGAAGATAGTTCGTATTGGACAGTTGTTCGCAGCCGGACGTAATATGTTTTATAGTCTCCGACCTTATATGGTATTTTCTGCACTTAACTGTTTGTAATGTTCCGTCATTAATTATAAATTTTTCGTAGTTGTTTGTAGCGATGACTTGGTCTTGAATGGCCATAAGGAATCCCTGTGTTTCCGCGAATAATTCTCCTTTCATCAACCTTTTGTTGGAAACTTCTCTGTCCATGTGTGGTTGAATAATTTCATGGTGATATCGTCCACGCAATTCCTTTCTTGATCATTACTCTTGTTTTTCAGTATCTGATAGGAACAATAGATTCAGCAGTTCATCCCTGGCAGCAAAATTCAGAGGTGTATATTCCTTATCAGCCAATGATACCACTCTATGGAGGTCAGAAGTGCGAAATTTTGTAGAGAAGAGTTCTCTAAGATTTTTATTCTGTTCGGTGTGTAAGTTGACAACATCCACTAATCCGCGTCCTCCTTCTTTCCGTTTCAAAGTTTTTCTTATCGCAGACTATTTCGAATGGTAGATGTTGTACTTTGTCAGCATCGTTCGGGTCTGCATTTGAGTATCAACCAGTTCTGTCTTAGTCCATCTGATTATTCCAAATGAGTAAACCAACACTGGAATGGCGTAGGTGTTCATTGCCTTGACTAGATTCCCCGAGTTCAACATTGACTGCGGCACAGTATTAAGACGCTTACTGTATTCTGAACGAATCTTCTCCTCTGACTGTTTTTTGGTCTAGTAATCTGGATATATAATAGCATATAATTTACTGTCATCCATATACAGAAGGTGGGAGATTGTGTGATAGTCCCAATCTGCTTTTATCCTAAATCCGTATCCTGTTCTATTGAGCATTCAAAACAATGAGTTCATAGCCAACCAGAACCATAGTGGTTAAATAGCAAGACCTTTCCATATAGGACCTATCACATGGCCACCAAGATGTCTTGACTTGGAAACTCTCTATTTTCAATTCTGGGGCCATCCGAAAAACCTGGTTCATGCTGTCCCCATCCAAAATAGGCAAATTATGCTAGAAAACATAATAAATTATCAGAATGGAATAAGCACAATCACGATATCTATTTTAGAAAACAATGATCCTTTATTGCATGAGCACTAAAAATTAGGGCGTTCCCACTTTGAGCAGCAAATGTCAATAATCTAATTCTTGTTTATCTTAATGATGAAAAGCTGCATGCGAAAACGAATTGAAATGAAAATTTTTTATTAGATCTTTCTGAATGAAGAATTTTTCTTGGAAGTCCAATCTATTATTTTGTTTGTTTCTATTCTACAAGAGAACAAAATGCGCTGACAAAATTTCAAGGGAAATCAAAGAACATTCTTTTTCACCTATAACTTCCGTTTATTTATTGTTTCAAAACTTATGGTATCAAATACTATGTAAGACCATTGTCAACAACCAATTCAAATGCCTTCTTCCTGGAAAGTTCAACGAATTATTTCATCCATTTGGAAAAATTCTAGCCATTTCGAGCATGGGGGCTACTAAACGTCAGAAATAGTTGTGTATTATATAATTTAATTCGATATTGATATTTATGATACAATCAATATCTGTTGAATATAATATTTTTTGTCAAATAAAAACTTTGGAAAAGAAATACCCTAATAGGAGTGATCCTTCATGAAAATTTTGTATGAAATTGTGGTACCATTTTGATGAGATATTTCAGGTACCAAGGTATTGATAGTACATTCTTGAATTCTATGTATAAACAACAGCGACTACTAGGGGAAGGGATGGCAAGACGGGATGGCGAACAAGACGGGGTACCCGTCTTATACCGAAAACCATTTGACCAATCACGACCGTTTCTGCGCCATAATAGTTTTTATTCAACGTAGTGACGACGCCACTGTCTTAGTTTATTATGTGAAGATTGTATTTAGCGATTTTCTAAGCATTTGTTCATTTTGGTAGCACCGTGATTGTTCTGTAAATAACAGCAATTCGAAGTACAAGTAGAGTTATTAACATGGGACAAGGATTACTCGAGCAGGTAGGTACTTGCTAATTTGTGTCCGAGAACATTGTCTTTAGAGGTTTATTTGTTAATTTAGTTGGCTATGAGAGCGCAAGACGGGGTATGGTGTACCCCATCTTGCCTGTACCTAAATAGTTCTAATATTTATTTCGCTATATCAGAAAAAATTTAATAATATGAAATGTATATATTATTGGTGTATTTTTTTATCATTGCATAATGGGACAATTCATAAAAAAACGAATATAGCAAATTGGACAGAAGAGACCATGAGAAATGCAGTGGACTCTGTGCTAAATGAGTTACTATCTAGCAGTGAAGACTTTTGGTGTTTCTCAAACCACTTTCGAAAGAAAATTGAAGATGGTTCGTGAAAGCTCTGAAGAAAATACATCAGCTACAATGAAGAGGAAGGTTCAGTTAGACGCTAAACGAACAGTTTTTTCCTATGATGAAGAGAAAGAAGGTTAATTACTGAAGATCTAAGACGCTTAGTCCACAGGTTAGCGATTAAAAATAATAAACCACATCCATTTAATGATTTGAAAAATAAAGCTGATGAAAACTGGGTACAAAGCTATTTAAAGAGGCATCCAGAGTTGTCTATAAGACAACCTGAAAGCACCTCAGCAGCGCGTTCTGCCGGATTCAACAAACAGGCGGTTGATAAGTTTTTCACTTTCTTGGGAAATATTTATGATGAACATCAATAGATACCTGACCAAATCTATAATTGCGACGAAACTGAAATTTCGATTGTGCCTAAGATATAGTCAAAAGTAGTATATAAAAGAGGTCGATAGCAAGTAGGGGCCATATCTTCCGCAGAAAGAGGAACAACCATATCAGTTGAAATATGTTTCAGTGCAAATGGGCAATATATGCCATGCATGATGGTATTTCCTAGAAAGAGGATGGATTCGCAGCTAATGCTTAATGCTGCACCTGGAGCTTGGGGAGTTGGTAGTGATTCTGGCAGGGTAACAGCAGAGTTATTTCTGGAATGATTTAAAACGTTTATCGAGTTTAATGGAACCACCGTTGAATGACCTCTTTTGTTACTGTTATCATTTTATGTTCTCCCCTCATACAACTCACTGCCTTCAGTTCGCTGATGTTGCTTACATGAGACTGTTGAGCTCACATGATCAACTAAAAACAACTTGGCTTCGCAGCAATGCAGGAATGGATTCTATCTAATATTGTATTAGCAATACCCTTGGTTAGGTGCCAGATTTTAACTCCACCTGTCACAGTAGCACAGCCAATTATTATCACAGAACCAAACTATCTTAAAGTCATTCCTCTTGCAACCTCCACTACAACAATATCATCCTCGAAGTCTGGTTGCTCTAGTTGGTTTGATGACATTGAAATATACAACAAACGAGGTACTTCAAAAAAATCAACATTTTCTCTAACCAGTCTCTAGCAAACAATTCCCTTTCCAGCACCACGCAAAGCTTCTCCCGTTGTTAGAAAACGAGGAAAGACCGCAATTATAACTTAGTTCCTACAATTTTCATTCATCCGAATGGTAGAAAATTGCTTCTTATGCTTCGAAACTTTTTTTCACTCATAGATGGTAAATTTGGAAATTGGTTATTGAATTGCCTGCATTTTCTATCCACTACTTTTTGACATTCTAAAATGAAATAAAAAATATTAAATATATTTTCGTTTGAATAACCAGTGGTTTTATAAATGATCCTCAAAAATCGAGTTCATAACAAAAATAATTAAATCTGTCAAAAGTTTTGACACATAAGTGCCAACAACTTGGGTATTTTATGCCTTGCTCAAATGTCGGTTCTAGATGTATAATAAAAAAGGTAGATTGCAATTTGAAATAACAAAGTGATGACCCACTTCCGGTATAACGGGAAATGGTATCACTTCGAAAATATTTCACTTCAATTGGAAATCGCTAGTTATGGCCGCGTATAAAATTTCAGCTTGATATTGTAATTGGAACTAAAAAAGTTTTTAACGGACGGTCCCGGTGGATGGATATCCCTGTGTAGGCCAAACCCGAAGATGCATAGAGAAGAGAGTTGAAGAACCTACAAGATCTATTCTCCAAAATAAAAGTTGTATGTGTTTTTCGGATCACTGCATCAACAAAAATCATTTCATAGATTTCGAAAATATGGAACTCATGCATCCAGGTGTTGAAGGAAAAAGGATGGACATTTTGAAGATTATTGAAATACGTCTGCTATAGGAAAAAAAACAATTATTTATTCATTATGTTTCACCAAGTGTTAAACGAGAATTCCTTACACATATATTTCGATGTCAACTGCATTATACACTCGGGTGCATCACCAGCACTAAGGGGTAAAGGAACAGAAATGACTAAAATGAAGTAATTTCTCAATACAGAATTCGTTTGTGATAGTTTGCCATTCTAACTATTTATTCTTGATACATTTCGTCTTATTTCATTTCGATATTATAGAACCTTTTCAACTGTTTGTGCATCTTTTTCCATCAATGAAATTCTCTGCTATACGATATATGATGGAATTGTTTTAGAATCATAATCGAAATTCGTGATTGAAAATGTTATCGAATGCTATTCGACCACGTATTATCTGATTTATGATATAACGTACATTGTTTACTGTACTAACAAACTTGTTAGTTAACACAACGCATAGAGTTCCATAAACTCATTGAATATCTTCAATAAACAATGAAAACTTGAATTGAGAGAAATATAATGTGATGTTATTCGATCGTATTCCATTCTTTCCTGTTTCTATCATTTCAACGCGATCGTTTGCTCTTCACAAATATTCAATCAATTTATAGGTGTGCATGAAATGGAACTTCAATAATGCAGTAGACCTGTTTAATTTATAATTGAAACTACCTAATACTAATGAAAATTCCGTCGACAGAAATTATTCAGTAGTTCGTTAATCATGAAATAATTTGCCAACATGAGGAACCTCTCTGATCTAATAATTGGTACATCCGTGATTATTATTTATTCGATGATAATAAGAAATTAAACTATGTATTATACTATCACAAAAGTTTATTGAAATTCAGGATTGAAACTTCGGTCTCTCGACCATCTTTATCTGACAGCAAGTACTGAACAAAACTTGAAATAGATACATAAACAGGTATATGCAAAATTAATAAGGTTGCAAAAAAGAGTTGTGTTAAAACAGATATTATTTGAAGATATCAAAGGCTACGTTTTTATGCTAGTTTGAAATGACATTTGCAATATTTCCGCTGCTTAGGGCCAAAATGTGTTAATGAAATGTATAATGTACGTGGGTAAGTATTATTATATGCTATTTGTGTTTGTTCCTTTTTCATTTTTTTTTGTTCTTTTTGTTATATTCAGGGGATAACCATTTTTCTCAGCCATTTCTTCAATATTTGGCACATCCCTGGACATGTTTTTTCGGATAATAGCATAGAGAATCCCTATGGATCATGGAATTAACGCATCTTAACGATTTTGAGTGTGTTGAGACATAAGGGATACAAGTATCTGAAAAGGTGGGTTTTCAATATACTGGGTGTAACTGGAAAGAAGCGGGCCTCTTTCCAGTTGAAATTGATTAAAAATTTGCTTCAAGTTGAATGGCACTGACAGTTTATCTGAAACGCTTCCGGTTTCACCAGAACTGAGCCCAAGCTCACCCTGTATATTTTTTGAGAAATCGAATGAAACTCTCTTTGTCTATACATTAAGTATATTTAAAGAAGTATTCGCCGAATTTTTGAATCATTCTTGATAAATTTGTTCTCAAGTCTAGGTGGCTATGACGACTCAGCTGGTTCTAAAATTGTAATGCACACAAAGCATAAACCCAAAACATTAGCTTTATTTTGGCAAGGCGCAAATAGTCATCATCGTACATTCCAGATGAACAAAAATTTAACAAAACACATAAGTAACGCAAAATACACAAATGGACCATAGATGGAATGTCATCAAATCAATGAAGCATTACTTAACAACAGGATTTCGGAGAGACCCCCATTCTGTGCCTGACACAGCCTATTGCGGCGAATGGTAGCCAGTACTACATTATCCATTTGATTTGGAAAAATTTAATTTATTGCTCCCCGAACTCTATTCTCTGAATCCTCTCGATTTTCTGAAGCAGTTCTATAAACACGATTCTTCACATGGGCCCACAAAAAAAATCTAATGGGGACAAGTCGGGCGATCGAGCTGGCCATCTTGTCGAGCCGTTGGTGCCTATCCACCTTTCATTTAAATTATTATTGAGGTATTGAATAACTTCCCTGCAGTTGTGCGCTGGTGCTCCATCGTGTTGGAAAATTAAGTTATTAGGAACAGCCAGTGGTAAACCATCAATCAGATCGCTCATTTCGTTTTGTAAAAATCCTAAATATCTTTCCCCTGTTAATGGTCTATCAAAAATGATTGGACCTATGAGATATCGCCAACATTCCGTTGTTAGTAAATCGGGATTCATCTGAATATAAAATTTTATAAGGATACCTTGGATCCATTTCCATCTTTTGAAGAAACTGGTTGCAATATTCTAATCTTCGGCCATTATCATTTTCATAAAGGTGTTGATGAAGATTGTATTTGAACCAGCCAAATTTAAGCTTCTTAAGAATTCTCCAAACACTCTGATGACTTATCCCTATTTCTTGTGCGATTTCTCTGGTAGATGCCGTACAATTCAAATTAATGTACGCTAATACATCCATTTCAGAATTTTCGCTTACTATGAAATTTTGATTATCTGCAACAACCGGTTGCTGACGAAACTTCACTTCCAGTTTTGGAAAATAGGGCCTTGGAGGATATTGCCGTTCTGGATAGCGTTCAGCGTATAAAATTGCTGATGCTGTAGAGTTTTTTCGGCATTCGCCATGAATGAGTAGCCTATCTACTTTTTCATTCTGTGTGTACAGCATTTCGTCTGTTTTTCTGCCGTGAACATTCAAAAACTCTGAACAATTTATACCAACTCACCGATTCAGATGCAACACAATCTGTCTTATGACATTTATAATTGGGTACAAAAAATTCTATGATCTATCAGTGATAGGATTTCAATGCATTTCTAAAGCACTTCAGATAATGAGTATTATACTATGTCCAGGATTACGAATGGAAATTTAATTATCAATTTGGTATCAAAATATTCGTAAAAATATTCTGCGTATTATAGTTCTAATGAGCCTCTATTATACCTTGCGGAAATAAGATTTTTTTTTAAGAAACAATGTTTGGAATGTTAGGAAGCCAATAACAGAAGGAATTCTACAGTTTCAGTGATGAATCCAAATGTACTCGATTTCGGTCGATAAATCACGCAGTTTTTTTGTCGTCATAGCCACCTTGACTTGAAAACAAATTTATCGAAAAAAAAATTTTGAATTCGGCAAATTCGTCTCAAAATATGCTGAATATATAGACAAAGAGAGTTTGATTCGATTCCACAAAAAATATACAGGGTGAGCCATTTGAAAATCGAAGCTTTGGCTAATTTCCTTTGAAACCGGAAACGTTTCAGATGAACTGTCAGTGCCATTCAAGTTAAAATAAATTTTCAATTAAGTACAGAAAATTTCATTGAAAAATATTGGACAGGAAAAAGTTATAGGGCGAGCCTGTTTTCAGTTATACCCGGTATATCAGAATTCAATGTGTTATTTTTATGAGTGATTGTTAAGGTCTAAAATTGAATCTGATTATCGACTACTCCTCTATTTTGAATTTAATTTTGGGATGAATGATATTGATGTTAGTTATAAATTAATCAAGTTGTCTAGCGGTTCTTATATGACATGCTAGAGTATCTTCTACATATCTATACCAAAAATGTACTCATTTTGATTTGGAGGAATTGAATATCATATCTTCAATATACGCCATGGAAATGTCAGCTGATAAAGGGTTTAATGAAGATCTCTTCGGTAGACCGTGAGGTTGTTCATAATATTCGTCATTGAATTTGAAATAACTCTGTTGCAAGCACAATCTGTGCAAACACAAAAATCATTTTGTACAACCGGATTAATGTGTGATTTGTTCAATATATGGTTATTCTCCAAATAAAATAAACGATATTATCAGAAAAAAACAAACACAAATAGCATATCATAAGGAACACTTTTCTCTCTTGTAACTTCATTTACTTAGAATCTGGCATTAGTTGTAACTTGATTTGAAATTTTGGAAAACTTCTAATTCGTTCTGTGAATATAGTAGAGAATTCATGAAAAAGATTTCCCATATTTTGTAAACTGTTGACTGAGCTTGTGGTTGAATTTTGAAAATTATCAAATCTATCACGATCGACTTGTTATAATTCAATATGGAGACGCCCAACCCAATTTCTGTCGAGTAATCATGACCTGGAGGTACTATGTAGAGGTAATCATGAATTGTTCTATTCTTATAGGATGTAACTGAAATTTTACCTCTAGCTGGAGTGAAGTCACCTGAATATGATCAAAACGCAATCTTGGTATTTTCAAGTGGAACGCCAAGATTCATTTTTATGTAAATATCTTCTAGAATCAGTAAAAATTTCACTCCTGAGACGATTTCCAGTTTCAAGGGTTTATCATTTACCTCAACCAAAACGTAAAATTTATCATCACTTCTGAGAAAGTCCTCATTCACAAAATGAAGATCAACAATTTCATTATCTTTGGACAGTTCGAAAATGTCTATGCTGTTGCAACCATATGAATGACCAGAATCAATCTGATTAACAGATGTGGATTGTTCTGGATTTCTCGAATTTGAATTTTGTCGTACCAAGGAAAAAATGGTTACTTTTGAAAAATGCCCAATTTTTCCATAAGACTGACATTTCAGCTTGTTTCGCTGGATTCTACATTCATTAGTCTTATGATTTGATTTTCCACACGAGAAACAACAATTTTCAATTCCTATATCATGACAATTTATTCGACCACGAGACAAACTTCTGCTTCTTGAATTGGAAAAACGCTTTCGAGAATGCTTATAGGACTTTTTATTTTCGTGATACTCACGATTTTGTAGTACACGCGAAAGTTTGTTCAATTCTGGAACTTCTGAAGTATTTTGTTGATTTGAAATCTCCCGACTTTCAATTCTCGAAGCTTCTAGTGATACTCCTTTATTGAAGAGTTCGTCAAAACTGGTCACGTTTGATTGAAGCAAATGCTTCCGGATCCAATTATCTTTTAACCCTCGAATGCATATAGCTCTCAAAAATATTTCCGAGCTGGAAACTTGCTTGTTGCAGCCACAGGTAATATGAGTCACAATCACTAAAACTAATGTCTTTTTGTAATGACTCCACGAAGTCTGATATGCTGTGATTTTTCCTTCTCATGAATATTTGAAAAATAATAATGTGGAATAACTGCACTTTTGAATGGAATGAGCATTGTACGAAAATTTTTTACTAATTCATCATAATTCAACGCTTTCACTGACTTTTCCGGACCAAGCCACACAGCTAAGTTATTAGAATGTGCTGAACCAATTGACGTACATAATAAATGTGCTTTCTTCTCAGCGTTTACAATGCTCTTCATTTGACAGTAATTTTCAAATCTTTCCAAATGAAATATGAATTTTTCTTTTAGAACTTGAATTGTTTGAATATTTGAATTTGGATCTTGACACTAGCTTGTGTATAGACCTCACACTTTTACTTGATGGTTTCGTTTTTAGCTCATCGCCAAATTTTTGTATCGAATAGGAGTAATATATATATATATATATATATATATATATATATATATATATATATATATATATATATATATATATATATATTATCTCATGAATTAAATGCTACTAGTTTCGGCTTCAAAATAAAGAGTCTATCAACTGAATTCAAATTAAGTCACTTGATTTATTTAGATGATATTAAATTATATGCCGGAACCAGATCTCATTTAAAAGTCTACTTGAGATTACTTTCAACTATTCCAATGATATTCATATGAAATTTGGGCTTCCAAAATGTAAAAATCTTTCTATTAAAAAGAAAAGATCACCTCTGATTATATAAATATTTCCAATCTCGAAATCAAGCCAATGCATCAAGGAGATACATATAAATATCTTGGATTTTGTCAAGAGAAGACAATTAACCATAGCAGCACTAAAGAAAATATTAGAAGTTCATATTACAAAAGACATAGAATTATCATCAAATGTAATTTAACTAGTAAAAACCTTTTCAGAGCTATCAACTCCTATGCAGTTCCTATGCTTACATCTTATTTTGGAATTATTAAATGGTCTAAAACTGATCTAAATGAATTACAATGTCAAACGAGGAAAATGCTTTGTAAATATCATAAGCACCACCCAGAGTCAGCTGTTCAAAGAGTTACACTACCTAGACATCTTGGAGGTCGTGGATTAATTGATTTGAATAATCTTCATAGTAAACAGATTTTTCATCTACGTTCCCATTTTCATGATAAACAGAGAACGTCTAAATTACATGATATTCTTATTGCTTCAGATTATAATCTTACACCTCTGAACTTGACAATGCAAAAGGTAGATTTTGATATATTTGATGATAATTCTAAAAGAGAAAGTTGGATGCAGAAGGAATTACACGGAAAGCACCCTAAAGAATTGAAAAATGATTATATTGATGAAATCGCATCGAACAAATGGTTAGTTTCTGGAGAATTGTTTGCTAAAACAGAAAGCTTGGCGATTGCGATCCAGGATCATGTTGTTTTCACGAGGAACTATAGAAAACACATCATCAAACAAAATATAGATGATTCTTGGCGTAGACGTTTCTGTTCTTCAGAAACGGTTTTTCATATATTATCTTCTTGCTCAGTCCTTGCTTCAACAGATTATTTAGAAAGACATAATGCCGTCGCTAATATTATTCATTTTAATCTAGGAATTAAACATGACCTAATTTCCAAAAGAAAAAACTTTACAAATATGATTATTTGAGATTCTTTGTGAAAATGACAAATATAAACTTTATTTTGATAAAACAATTCTTTGCAACAGAGCTGTAAAACACAATAGACCAGATATCATTCTTATTGATAAACATAATCAAATAACATATATAATTGATATTGCTATACCCGACACACATAATATACAAAATAAATACAATGAAAAAATGTCTAAATATATGATGCTTGGCGACGAGATTAAGAAAATGTGGAAAATGAAAAAATTTTATTCTACCGATTATTATTTCCTCAACAGGTGTTATTCCTAAGAATCTTCACAAAAGTATTGACATTTTGGGTCTGAAGAAAAATTTGTTTGAACAGTTACAAAAGATAACAGTCATCAAATCTTGTAATATTGTTCGTAGGTTTCTTTCCGAAAAAATAATGAGGTAGAGTCATAGGTTTTCTCATTAGTTTATACTGCCCAGAATCTCATTTCATATATTTTATTTATTTATTTACATAAATGTAATATAATTAACTGACAATTTTGTCATATTTATATTCAGAGCAGTATTCTATTCGATCGTTCACTACTTCACACAAAGAAAACTATTAATGAGAACATTCAGTGTTACTTGAGGTAAGGTCCGTACACTGGATTTTTCCGGTGATATATATATATATATATATATATATATATATATATATATATATATATATATATATATATATATATATATATATATATATATATATATATATTTCCATTTTCGACGTGAAAATAAATTGTATACATAATCATTCAAAAATAGTTTATTCTATCTAACAACTAGGTTGAAATAAAAATTCCAAACGAGTGGATAGGAGAACCATAAGTATAGAATTTTTCATTCTTACCTATTAACAGACTGTATTATCTTCACGACCGCAAAGTATAAATCAAAACAAATAAATTTAATCTGAAAAACAATGAAACAAGTTATTTATTCAGATATTTGTATTTGTATTCTATCAATATTAATATTTATAGTATTCGAAAAATTATTGAAATTAAAATTAGTGCATCCGAAATACGAAAAAAAGTAAGTTAAACCTTCTTCAAAATGGAATTCGTTTTCTCTTCTTTTCTTGTTGCCAATCTTTGAACAGTGCATAAAACTTTTCGTATTCATGTTTTGATTTTTACGGCAGCAGGTTCTCGATTATATTATTTCGATAATTTGTAATTTCAGGTGGAATATTTTCAAGTTGTATATCTAATGCCCTCGAATTTTCACTTATAATCTCATTCAAACAAATACTTTCTCGAAGATAATTATTATGATGTTGACATCTACATCTGACAAATACACTGTCTTGAAATTCATGGCAATCGATGATGTTTGGTTCGATTACAGAATATTAATTCCGTATCTAGTTATAAGATGAAAATACATGAAAAACACGTAGGAAACAAGTGTTTCAGAATAAATATTCGAGCTGAAAAGTGAGAATGTTTAAATTCAGATATGAAAAAGGATTTCTGAATTCTTACATTCAGTGATGGTCGTGGGAGTAAATATATTCCAGGCCATATTAGGACTATATTGTTGACAGGCAATGATATTAACAACCGGGGATATGAATATTAGAGCAGGGGTGCTCAAACTTGAACTGCTGGCGATCTACCTCAATATTTTTGACTACTTACGATCGACTCTGAGAGGCTGCAAGTTTGTGTGATTTAGGATTGTCGTACATACACGATACACCCTACCCACCTACCTACCTAGGTAGGGTCTACCGTAGCATATATAGATATTAGCTTTCCGCACAATAAACATTATTTTAGTTGAGGTTTGGATAAGGTTTAGTTAGGTTCTTCTCTATATTATCAATGAAAAAACACATAGTTATTCAAAATTGCTAGTTTATTGGTTGTTACAAAACAAAAGAGTTACATAAACTTAACTAAGGAGTGACTTTGGATGTTAAAACGTGGCACTGCATGTCCGCTCCATACTTCTCATATGATGATTTGTAGTCACTGAATGCTAATCACAAGCATGATGACATATGATCGTCAGTAAGTCGATTGCGATATTTTAACTCAATTATCTTCACTTCATAAAAACGCATTTGGAATTGTCACAAAATATTGGATGATTCAGCCTCATAGGTATCATAATTCAACTGAGGAATCCTAGCTTTCAAAGACGGAAAATGTTTCAGATCTTTTCTTTTCAGTTGATCTATTATAAGTTGCAATTTACTTCTGAATGCGTTTACTGCTCTAATCATCTCAATAATGGTTTTTCCTTTACCTTGAAGATCTAAGTTAATGGTGTTCAAGTGTATTGTGATGCCAGTCAAAAATGCCAAATCAGTCAGCCATTTTTCGTTTATCAACATCTGATTGTCATCACAAGAAAAGCTATTTCGGGTAATAATTTTTGAAACTTTTCTAGGAATTTTCCTCGATTCAACCACCTGACGTCCGTGTGAAAAACTAAATCAGTGTGTTCAGCTGACTCCCTATCTTCCAATTGCATTTTAAAGAGCCGCCGATGCAAACTACGTGCACGGATGGAATTCACAATTCTTGTTCCAATGTCCATAATTTCCTTCGTGTTTGAAAATTTTGAACACAAAACTTGTTGATGTATAATGCAATGGAATGAAAAAAACTAAGGGAAATCTTCATTAGCTCGACACAATGACACAAAACCGTTTTTGTTTCCAGTCATTGCTAGTACTCCATCGGTTGTAATGCATACTAATTTATATATTGGTAGCAGGTACTTTTCTAAAAAATTGAAGAAAACGTCATATATATCTTCGTAACGGGTCTTCCGCTTCAGAGGAATGTTTGTGAAATATTCTTGCTTGGCCAATATGTCATTGAATAGCATCCGCATAAAAATACACAGCTGGGCAGTGTCTTTCATATCGGTGGATTCGTCGAACTGCAAAAAAAAGTATGTACATTTCATGATATCATGTTTTAGTTTATCTGCCATGTCCTGACTCATGACTTCAATACGCCATGTGACAGTCGGACGAGATAACTGCAGTTCTCTAATAACAGACATGATTTCTGTTTTATTTTTAAAATCTCCAAATAAAGTCTTACTCGCTTCAATAAATGCTTTCTTCACAACCGATCCATCTTCGAATGGTTTCTAGTGTTTCGCCAATATATGATATATTTTAAATGACGCGATTGTAACAGCTTTTGATTGTTTTGCCGGTCTCGTGAACATGGTTTGATTATTTTTCAAACAAGATATCAAATCACGTACTTTTCGTTTTCTTAATTCACTTTGAGGCGGAAAAACCTTTTCATAGTTTTTTTGAACCGTTTTATGATGCCTGTCTAAGATAACACTTTTAGGTATTGCAACTGATGCAGGACAAATAAGACAACTACACTTAAACTTCACCACACAAAAGAAAAATTCGTCCTCCCAATCGTCATTAAAATGATACGTTTTAGATTTCTTCGCTGCACTCATTTCGTACTATTTAATAATAAGCTTTGTAACGACATAGTATTGCCTTCAGGCAAACTGGGCTCAACACTTATATCGACGTGAACGAAAGTCTCAAATGTTCCCGTCAAACGCATCTCCTGAAATTTCAAGAAAAGCGGCAAGAATAAAAAATGCGGCATTTCTTTGACAAGTACCGCGCGCTCGATATAGCCGCCATTTGCTGCTAGCAGAGTGTTATTTGATTACGTAATAAATTTTTGTAATTCAGTTATCTACTTATTAAAAATTTTTTCCTTCTCGAGATCTACTCAAAAAGCACTCGCGATCCACTGGTCGATCGCGATCGACCCTTTGAACACCCCTGGAATAAAGGTAACTTGTCGCATTAAAAACTTTTTTTCATAAATACATAGATATTTTTTTTTTCTTTTCTCACTAACAAAATCCGCTTTGACTGCTGAGAATATATGATCTTCTATATAGATAAATTTTTTTGCCCTTATGAATTCTAAATTATTCTAAATGAAAACGTACACTAGTTCTCAAATTCCTAACTGCAGTTCTAGAGAACTTTTATATTTATGATCCAAACTTTATGAAACCTCTCATGTGTTTCAAGTTTTACAATTACCGTGCCCACATGAAACGCAATATTTTCAAGAAGTTTTCATGGAACTTTTTTAGATTATTTAGAATTCCGAAACCATACCATCATTTTGATGCATACTCACTCATAAAATTAGGAAGTTCAACTTTATCTTGAACAATTTTTAATATTTCTGGATTTTTTCTACCTAAAAAGTGTTTTTTTATGTGAATATTATAACTTTGCGATGTCGTTTTCTGTGACAGATTATTTGACACATTTGTTAGATAGGTATGGCAATTCATCAAGAATAAACTATCATGTTTCGAAAACATGATTGGATTCAAGAACTTCATTGAGCATTTGATGCATTTTATGGTTTGTTTAACGTTGCAGATGTTGATATAATTGAACTTACGTCGGTCTACTTCGATAGATTTGATTGGAGTATTTGATAGAAGAAGTCGTTACTTGATGAAAATTGATATATATTTTTCAATAGAATAAAAACATGATGTTCAAACTTTCACTATATTGACAAACTTATTACGCGTTTCACCACGATGTGACTGTAACTTCTTTTCAATTTGGAATATTTGAATGAAATTTTGAAATCGGATAGGAGACAGTACTTTAAACTTGATAGCTTTAGTATGTTTGACATTTAATTTCCGGTTGTGCCGGAAACGATACCAACTTTCAATTTTAAAACAGAACACCCTGTATTTCTTTGCTTATTTGAATTGGTCATCTCACCCTACTCTTTTGAGATATTTTTGAAACGAAAATAAAACTTTTTTTCCTGCAAATTTAATCGAAAATACGAGAATGTATGTATGAAAATTTAATTGCTTACTTTTTATGGGGTGTCAAAGTCTTAAATTTAGGTTTTCCCCAAGAAGTAGGTTTTCTTCTGATTAACCATATCGGGCCACCCGGTATTAGAGATGCAGTATTTTCTTATCATTTTTTTATACCACTCACGTCACTCTATTCTTAACGATTCCGAAGTTCTAGTGAAAAATACCTAGGCAATTTTTGCAGAGTTTCCCTATTCGCTAACAAAATTTTTGTTCACACTTATAATATTCTGTGATCATGAAAATATCAGCGAATTCAGTTTTGAGTACAAATCAATACACTCAAAGTGAAAAAGTCGATAAGCTCCTTATTTATGGAGAGTGCAGGCAAAATAGCGTTTGAGCTAAACAATTATACAGAGAGATATACTTCATCCGAATAGAACCTATTTCTCTAAAGTCGAACGAAAATTTCATAGGTGCAATCTGCTGTAGATACCAAAAAAGGCATATTGACATTTGTTGATAGTAATCCAACCACATCAACGAGTAACTTTGGCTGAATATCTCAAAAACTGCAGGAGTTTTGAAAAAAAAAACAATTTTTCCGGAAATTTCAACACCCTGTAGCTCCGTAACGAAGCTTTTGCAGACCTATGTTTACTTCAATTTTTTTTTCTTCAAATTGCACGTAGATTTACCTCCCCAAAATGTGACATACTATTATGTAACACCCTGTATATGTATACATATAAAATTGGTGCCATGTTTCAGCTACTCACGAATGTTTTTTAATTTTTTTCGAAATAACTTCATTGAAAATGCGAACCAACTAATTGATATTTTACTGAAGGCTAGTCCTAATATATTGATTCAATCCTAAAATGTCATCTATGGGTTGGCATACGGACTTTTCAGCCCAACTAATATGGCTAGTCCGATATGTTGCTATAATTCATAAATGAACAAAATGGTTTGAGTTGATTGATCTGACATCAATCGTTTCTAAAAAGAAAACACAATATGTACCCATGGGTAAATTTCTAGGATCTAGTCATAAGATTCTAATTTATAGGTGCTAATCTGACAAACGCACCAATGAACCGATATTTTATCTGTTATAAATCACATTCACCGTAAAATAACACATGCGGTATTATTTTTCATTATTATTATTATTTGAGATAGGGCTTCCTAAAAGCATGGCCACTGCGACCCAGTGGTCTATTGTGGCACACTCTGTCCTAGATTTCATCCACGAGCTCCATCCTTCTTGTAAAGGATATGAGTTTCTTAGGTGAGAGCTTAATGAGCTCAGTCAGCTTCAGTTTGCAAGATCCAAGTTCTTCCATCCTGACCCTGTCCCCATCTGGATACTCGCACATGACATGTCCAATTGATTCTATATCTTCTTCACATAGTCTTCATGAAGGATCCTCAATCAATTCTAATTTATTTAGGTGTTTCCTGAGGCGACAGTGCCCCGTTATTATGGCAGTTAAAAATCTCAGTTTCAACATAGAGACTTTAAGCCAGGCCTGGGCTTTTGTAGTGGAAGGTCCACTGATGGCACGTCTAGCGTGTCTGGCACATAGGAGGCTCATCCAATGCTTACGTACCCTCAAGTCCAGCCATCGGCTGTTTTCCATCCTTGCAGTTTCCAGGGGAATTCCGAGTTTAGTCTCCGGTCCTATGAACTCTGGATTAGTTCCTCAACCGGCCAATGAGCCCACCTTCTGATTTCCCTCAATTCCTGAGTGACCAGGAACCCATATTAGACGTCACCATAAGTGACGTACAGGTATCGGATGCCAATGCTTTCAGTGCAGCTTGGCTATCGGTGAGGATTTTAATTGACCTTTTCTTAATCCCCCCGCAATCAAGAGGTTAGCACAGTGGTCAATAGCGAATATTTATGCTTGAAAGATAGTCGCATGCCCACCAAAATAGATCGACTGTTCCTTGGCGGTACCTCGACCTTCGAAACCAGTCCCAACACCTTTCTCAGTTTTTGAGCAATCCGTGTACCAACAGGGACCCTCAAGTAGACGTTCCTTGGAGCTGATTTATTCCTGTCTATCGGGAATGATGATCTGGAATGGCTTCTCCATGTTTGTTTTAGATGTTGCTATGTCCGACCTCATACTCAGCACTTCATTGTCGTCTATTTCAGACATTCATTACGGGAAAGATGATGGTCTGTAGAAAGCCATTCTAGCCACTCCTCTTATCACCAGATGAAGAGGGACAAGGCCTAATATCAGTTCCATGGCCGCAGTTGGTGTAGAGCAAAAGGCACCAGTAATCATCATGCAGGCTGTTCTATGTAATTTCGAGAGCTTGAGTTGGCATTGCTTCTCAAGACTTCACTCCCACCAAGCAATGCAGCCATACGTAATACGTGGTCTAACCACCATCACATATAGCCACTAAAGTTGTTTTGGGGCAAGACCCCACTTTTTTCCACAGGTCGTTTGACATGCCCATAGGGAATGTCTAGCCTTGAGTATTGTGTTTTCCTGGTGCGAATTCCACGTGATTTTGCTGTCCAAGGTAATCCCCAGATATTTTGCTTCTTCCACAACCGGGATAAACACCCCACACAGGGCCGAGGGGGTGTTGTGTGAAACAAATATCATCCTCTTCCTGGTAAATGGTACCATACATATTTTGTAGGAGCTTATTCTAAGTTTCTCTCCTTCACACCACCCGTGAATTGCAGACATAGCCTCCTGAAGTCTGCCGGAAACATTGCTATCATCTCCGACAACCAGAAGGACTATATCATCAGCGTATGCTTACTCCTCTGGCTCTCACAGCCTCACACAGCGAGTCAGTGGGGGCCGCATTAAACGCACCTTCAATGTCCATGAAGGCTGCAGCTGCAGTCTCCTTGTGGTACAGAGACTGTGTGATTCCCCCTTCTAAGTTGTTAAGTGCCAGATCGTTTGATTTACCTTTTTGATAGGCGTATTGATGTTTACTCAGAGACCTCAGTGATAACACCTTGGTCCTGATGTATCCATCTAACACCTTCTCCAGGGTCGTTAATGCACGCTAAAGTAATATGAACTACAAAGAAAATATAAAAAAAATCTAAGTTCCAATAGCGAGTATTTTCTCTATATACCTTGAAAGATTAAAGTCGCCGAGGCTTACCGTTGATCATGTTACGAATAATATTTTGTTTGATATTGTTCTATCCATACTAAAAAAAATCTTATCTGATGAGTGTTAATTAGATCCCAAAAAAAGAAAGAAGTCCGTACCCCAAAACTACCGCCCTGTTGCACTTCTTCCCATTATGTCCAAAGTGATTGAGAGAGTCATAAATGATGAGGTCATCAGTTGCAGGGAATTATTGACGACCGTCAGGCAAAGATCGACAGGAGATCTGCTCGCCTACGTGACTCATGTTTGTACATCAACGATGAAAAAGCATGAGGAATCTAGAGGAATAGCCCTCGACATCTCTAAAGCCTTCGATAGGGTTTGGCATGCAGCCTTGTTGAATAAACTTACTGCATATGGGTTTCCCTAAAAATTGCGGGGTTTGATAAGTAGCTTTCTTTCAAACAGATCAATACATGTTGTGGTCGACGGTATAACATTTGATTGTTTCCAGTTGCAAAAGGAGTTTCTGTTGCAGATAAACGATCTTCTGTCATCTACAGAGAACAAGATCTTCAGTTTTGCAGACGATTGTATCCTGGTTCCGTCTTTCAGTAGTCTGCGGACGATTACTGCTGCGGAATCTCAGCGTCAGAGATGTCAACAAATTAATAACTTAAACTCTAACCTACAGATGATATCTGAGTGGAGTCAGTTGAACCTGGTAAACTTCAAGGCGAGCAAGACGCAAGCAACTACGTTTTCTAGAAAGGTCCCCGACGGAGAACCTCCTCTAATGATGCAAGGCCAACAAGTTGCATCCTTAAATTCGATGCACCTTCTCGGAATAACGGTCAACTCCGGGTTTTGCTGGCATGAACATGTATCAGCAATAGCTAAGTTGGCATCAGCTAAACTTGATTTTCTTTTCAGAACGAAGGTATACTTCACGTCATCTCAGCTGTTGCTTCTATATAAGGCGCAGATTCGACCTGCTTTGGAGTATTGTTCACATGTATGGGAATCTGCGCCATAACATTCATTGCAGATGTTGGATAGTATACAAAGACGGGCTGTGCACCTCATAGACCACACGGAGATCACCCGCGTTCTTCAACCGCTGGCTCTCAGAAGACAAGCTGCTGACTTTTCTCTGTTTTACAGATACTTCCACGGAAGATGCTCCAAGGAGCTGAAATACGTTGTTCCGGGAAAACTCATGTTTTCTCCTACAATTTGGCCCTCTTCAAGAAGCGAGTAAACAGACACCTCAATTCTTCCCAGGCGCCCACCCATGTGGTGTAACAGGTTCGCCTATTCCTGGGAAGCTCGTATATAAAAAGGAATAAATAACATCAAGACTTCCTGTCTGGACCAATAACAATGCTCTTAACAACTAACTCGAAAAGAGTACCTACAACAGACGGACTGGTACTATTGTTTCAGAACATACATATATCAAAACCTGAAGCTTTTATTTCAACACGATAAAAAGAAATTGTAACGATCAATATTTCTCCACATACTCTAGCTAAGTTAGTATACCATTCATTAGAAGTAACTCTCGAACGAGTCATTGGCATATTCCAATCCTGAGAAAGGCGTAACCCAGTTCGACAAACATGAACACTCTCGAACAAAAAATGTTACCATGATAAAATAAGAATACGACACTTCAAAGGTAGTACCTTATAAAAATAAATTCTAATTTTGGTGAGATTGGCATTCATTCGGAAGGTATGAGCATCAGAGCGAATTTATTCATAAACGATACTTCTTTCACCTGAAGTATCCCCTATAATACAAAAGCGGAAAAAAATTGATATCACAAACCAGTAATCCCTACAAGTTCTCCACTAGAAGCTACAGTTGTGGATATATAATTTGAAATGAAAAATTTCCATTTTCTGAAGCATAGCAACAAAACAATACAGATAAAATATGATAAGGAAGAGACCGGAATAAAATAGAGAAGGAACAAGAAAAATAAAGTGCAAAGATGAGTAAGCAAAAATATGATTGATAACTATTTAGTGACATCAATGAGTCAGACATGTGGTTTTAGCAGAACGGTGTCACATTCCACATAACGAACAGAGGGTGATTTGATAAACGATTAATTTCACGAAGTGGTAAACTAGTTAACTGGCGAATTCGTTAGTGCGATATGAAACCATTGGATTATTTTATGTGGGTGTATCTAAAGTTACTTGTCTACTCTGATGAACCAGATCCAATACAGCAACTGGAAGCCATCATTGCATTATTATCGAAATGCAACCTAATTTATTCCGGAGAGTGGGTGAAATTGAACCTCCACATCATTCATGCTTTGCGGACCTCCACGCTTCTATAGTTCAATCATCTCCGATTGAATGTTCTCTATGATGCAGTTTTCTGAAAGTAAAATTACATTCTGGGCCATAGTGGATGGCCTATTTGTACTTTATGGAGAATATGTTATTGGTAATTGGTGTGATTATATTTTGGGACTCGATCTACCTTTTCAAAATATTTCGCGGTGGTGTCGCTTATGTCAAAAAGTCCTAGTGACTATTGTTTTTCAAATGGCACACCCTGTTCATTAGTTTTCTTTCATGGGTACTTATTTTATTTCAAATATTTTTCAAATGCATATCTCTATACCTATCTGCAACAGTAATATCAAAATTTCAAGTTTTATCTCTCAAAACGCTATCCTTTCAGGGCCTACAGCTCAAAAGCTTCTAATTTAAGCACTTATGTTGATAACATTTCGGTTCTTAAAATGACGTTTAATAATTTGATTGAGGAGGTCGTTACTTGATGAGAATCAATATACATATTTTCAATGAAATAAAACTAAAGTATTTAGATTTTCACTATATTAACAAAACTATGACCGGTTTCACCACACTGTGGCTTCATCAGATAGATACAAACTAATGAACAGAGTTTTTCTTATATATTAGTCTTATTTCCTACTTAATATTACAAAAGGTACAAGAAGTATGTTGGAAAACCCATCGGAGTTGCTTACTTTATAAATTGAAAAGATTGAGTAAAGGAGAAGGGCTTAGATCTAATTGACTATTAAGTAACCTACCTGAATTTTTTTTTTGTTGATCTCTAAAATTTCCAATAGATTGAGTTTTTCTCTATCACTTTCATTATGTAAAATTTTGAAATTATCATTTAAGTTATGGTTTTCTTCGAGTAAGTGATTAGCTTACTTACATTAAATAACTTTGAATTTTCTGTTCTACCAATATAAATTTTATTACAATCCCGCAAGACAGTTTATGAACACCGAATTTATTACCTTTATCAATTTTAGATTTGCAGTTTTTGATATGTCGGCCTAAAGATCAATATAGCATCCCGAACTGATAATTATTTAGGCCGATATATCAAAACTGAAAATCTAAAATTGATAAAGGTAATAAATCCGATGTTTATAAACTGTCTTGCGGGATTTTAATAAAATTTATATTGGTAGATTTTTCAGAAATTTCAAAGCTAGATTATCCGAGCAAAACCTTAGTTTTAATTGTCATAAATCAGATTCTCATTATTCTAATCACTTACTCGAAGAAAACCATAACTTTAATGATATTTTCAAAATTTTACACAATGAAAATAATAAATGAAAACTCAATCTGTTCGAAATTTCTAGAGATCAACAAATTGAAGAATTCAGGTAGGTTACTTAATAGTCAATTAGATCTAAGCCCTTTTCCTTTACTCAATCTTTTCAATTCATAAAGTAAGCAACTCCGATGGGTTTTCGGACAAACCCCTTGTACTTGTACCTATTGTAATATTAAGTAGGAAATAAGACTAATATATAAGGAATAACTCTGTTCATTAGTTTGTATCTATCTGATGAAGCCACAGTGTGGTGAAACCGGTCATAGTTTTGTTAATATAGTGAAAATCTAAATACCATAGTTTTATTTCATTGAAAATAAATAACGTTCAAAATGTGTCTCAATATTATACAGTGTTGTCCAGTTCTAAGTATTCTCACAACCTTGAAAATGGGTCAAAACAGATTGTTTTTCAAATGCAAAACGCCGAAAAAATTTTTCGTTAAATGAACGGTATTTCAGAAACCTACCGAATGATGAATCACATTGATATACTCTAGAATCAAATTCTTTGTGGAAAATTTGATAAAATTTTAATTCAATTCAACAATTCGATTTTGGATGACAAACATATTTAAGGGAAATACAATGAATCACAACAGATTAATCCAAACTTAGGCTAGTGAACATACACGAAAATGATTGGCAAGAACAACTGTCCCTTTTTTAATGAACAAATTGTTAGTTTCTCCAATCGAACGGCTTCCAAAAAAAAACCCTTTTTGAATTAACCTAATGTGTTACCACTGTCAGGGATATGGATTCTAATGTAAAGCCTGCTAATCGGATCTACTTTCAGATTTTCCATAATGGTGGAAATTCTTTATTTAGTGAACTAAATTTTTTCAAATTTGGGCTTACAATTCAACCAAGCAAAGAGCATTTTCATTGCCTCTATTATTAGACAACCTATGTAAATTTGAGACAAGAATAATTATTCAAAAATCCGTAGATCAATGAATAATCCTTCCTAACAAGAGCTAGTTTTCAAATCTGCCCGCCATGCACGCAGCCACCAAGAGCCACAATAGTGCTGGATGCCAAAAAACGAAGCAACAGACTGCAGTTTCGTTCTTATTAGGAGCTCATCAGTGTCGCATATCGCTTCTCAGCATCCTAACGAGCTACATCGGGGTACCCTATCGATTCCAGAAAGGACACATCTCGTACATACGTTCGAGAGTTGCCCTCTATGGACCGAGACGGTGAACCCGCTTCCAGACTTCGAGAAAGATACGAACAATAACGAACAGATGTGAGAACGTTAAACATTCCAACACTTGGGAAACATCTTTCGCAGGTCCGTGAATCATATAACGGTACAAAACAAGCGAAATAATCCCGCTGACATGGTGCTCTGTTTCCGGGATAAAATCTCCCGTCGGTAAATATTTGATGAGACAAAAGTCTTCCGCGATACACTTCGCGAGGAGTCTACTATGTAAATTTGAGGCAAGAAGAATTATTCAAAAATCTGTAAATCAATGAATAATCCTTCCTGACAAGAGCTAGTTCCGAAATCTGCCCGCCATACACGCAGCCCCCAAAAGACAGGATGTCGAGAATCGAAGAAGCAGACTGCAGTTTCGTCCTTATTAGGAGCTCATCAGTGTCGCATATCGCTCCTCAGCATCCTAACAAGCTACATCGGGGTACACTATCGATTCCAGAAAGGACGCATCTCGTACATACGTACGAGAGTCGCCCTCTATGGACCGAGACGGTGAATCCGCTACTTCGAGCAAGGTACGAACATTAAAAAGAAGATGTGAGAACGTATCTTTCTCGTCCGGTAGCGGGCTCACTGTCTCGGTCTATAGAGGGCGACTCTCGAACGTATGTACGAGATGCGTCCTTTCTGGAATCGATAGAATACCCCGATGTAACTTGTTAGGATGCTGAGAAGCGATATGCGATACTGATGAGCTCCTAATCAGGACAAAACTACAGTCTGCCGCTTCGTTTCTCGGCATCCTGCTTAGTTGCACTATTGTGGCTCTTGGGGGCTTCGTGCATGGCGGGTAGATTTGGGAACTAGCTCTTGTCAGGAAGATTTTTGAATAATTCTAATTCTAATTTTCGCGGAAGACATTCATATCATCAAATATTTACGGACGGGAGGTTTCATCCCGGAAACAGAGCACCATTTCAGCGGGATTATTTCGCTCGTTTTGTACCGTTGATATGATTCACGGACCGACGAAAGATGTTTCCCAAGTGTTGGAATTTTTAACGTTCTCACATCTTGTTGTTCTTGTTCGTATCTTTCTCGAAGTCCGGTAGCTTGTTCACCGTCTCGATCCATAGAGTATGTACGAGATTGTGGCTCTTAGGGGGTGCGTGCATGGCGGGCAGGTTTAGGAATTAGCTCCTGTCAGGAATGATTATTCATTGATCTACGGATTTTTGAATAATTCTTCTTGTCTCAAATTTACACATGTAGACTCCTCGCGAAAATTATCGCGGAAGACATTTGTCTCATTAGACAACCTTGGAAAAAATTGAGACCATTAAAACTATAGGTCACAACAGCCAGTTTCATCCCGTTTGAATTGATCAAATTGTAAAAAAAAACCAAATACACAGGTTGAGATATACTCAATGATGATAAACTGTGAAATTCATCACTATATTAGTAAACACATTGAAGACTCTTATTCAGAGAATAATATTCAACCTTCCGTAGAATGTAAGATAACCTTACCTGAAGGAGTATTTGCAGTCTGGCCTTATGAAGTGAATGGGTGTGCAATACTAACGAGGTCAAACGGGACCAAAACTGCAGTCTATTGTTGTTATTCATGACATCCCACTAGACTGTACCACTTCTGTGGATCGGAAAACCTGCTCCTTCAGGAAAGGATCCGATACGATGGTTGATTATTGTTCCCTGAATAGAAGTCTACAGTCTGTTTTTGTATACAGTGATATATTTCGCATGAATTTAATTACTGAGAAATGGTGTACACCTGGTTGACACCCAGACAAGTATTAGAAGCGTTAGATTTTCGACAGATCGTTTCTTGCAGTTTTTAGCGTTACGGTAAATATATGAATTTATATGTCTTCTTGAAGTTTCCCTTCATTTTCATGGTCTCCTGATGGCGATGGCGAATAGCCTCTGTGTCAGCTCGTTGGGGGCGCCAATACATTTTCATGTCTTGATGCGGTCCAACGGATTGAGATGAGTAGATGGCAATCTGGCCTGGTGTTGTGAAAGGGTATGCAATACGGATTAGGTCAAACGTGAACGAAACTGCAGTCTTTTGCTTCTATTCACAACATACGACCGGACTGTACCACTGCTGAAACGTAACTACCCCACTAGGTAAGCACAGAGAAAAATAGAGCAATGGGACTCTAATTCAATAAAATTTCTAACTGAGATCTTGGAAGAAAAAGTCTAGAAGTTTTACTCAGATATTAATTAAATATAAGAATTATCAGTGAAAAATATCGCGTTACAATCTAATTTTTTACAAACAAATGCTTCTCTTCCATATACAATTAATTTCAGTTATCTTGGTGATGGTCAACAAATCATTGATCCTAATGAAACAGATGAGGCAGAGGTCTTCGATCTTGAAGAAATAGATGAGGTAGAGATCATCTATTTTAGAGATTCAAGTGAGACGAATATGATTTGTTCTACGAATATAAGTCTCCAATCACCTATGTGAGTTCTAGTTCCAAAAGTCCCTTGTAATTTTAGTGCTTCGTATGGAGTGAAAACCTCTATTTCAACTTCAAAGCTCCTCCGCTAGGATTTATCTAGGTTTCAGGGCTTCAGATAGAAATTATATTTCGACCTCTGGGCTCCACCTACGACTGAATTTTATACAAGTTAGACATATATCACCAAGATATTCTATGCTCTAACGTAACAGCCAGCTTCACCAGTGAATTAGAAGTAGCACAACAATGTGAGTCTAACAATACTTGAAGATAAGAATTTAACAGGAAAAGTTACAGAGATTCTGAAGAGTAAACTGATGCTAGCTGTTGAGGTAGGTCATACAATTTAAAGATAAGCTACATGAAAAGCAAGGAAGCATCTGCAAAAACTATTTGCAAAAAATTTCAGATCTTTGGCAACCATTTTGAAAATTTGAAAGAATTTTATGATTTACATAAGAATTTCACGAGAATCACTCGAATATAAAGGAAATAATGATTGAGTATTGGAGTTTGAATCAACTTTGTCGTTTTCTACTCATAAAAATTGCTTTGATCGAGTTTATTGATGAGATATCTATCAAGGTCATTATAAAAAAAATTGTATAAACTGAAGAAATAGGCTTATCAAATCAATCATACGTGAGAAAAATACAAATTCTGTAGAGCAGAATTCGAATTTTTAATTGTTACTATGAGGCATTCAAGCAGTTAATAGGAAAATGCTGAAAGGAAAAATTAAAGATCAGATTTTCAAGGTTAAGTGCGGCATTTTGCTGAATGAACTTTCAGCTTACTCTATATTTTTGATAGAGGTCACTACACAATAATTAAGATATACATATAGCTCTAATTTGCACGAGAGAACTTTAATAGAAATTAGTTTTTCCAAATACAATCAAAAACGATTTTCAACTTGAACTCTTTAGTTTGAAAATCGGCAGAAGAAAGAGGGAAAGTGAAAAGTAAAAGTTCTAGAGCAGGTGGAATATAAAATGTGACAGCTGATTATGTGGCGTAACTTTTGGGCAAAGATGGAGGGTTGATTGGAATTAGGTGTTTTAAATTCAAATAACTGTGACGTGATTTCAGCACATTACTTGTGGTCCTGGTTAACAATGATTATCAAGGGTGCTTTGGAAAACTACCTCCTTCAAGGATGGATACTAATCATTCTACGGGAGGTTGGATATTGTTCGCTAAATAACAGTGTTCAATGTGTTTACTATTACATATAGCTTTTAGCCAAATATATCCAATTATAAGTACCAACAAATGCAAAAAATTAATCCCTTCAACATTTTTCAGACGGATAAGAGCAAATCTAACCTTTCCTAATTGAAATCTAATATTGCATTCGGCCCTCAAAATAAGTAAAATAAGTAATCATTACTCTCATTTATTACTGAAAGTCCTATACAGAATTTAAATAAATCAGGAATTCATAAGTTAACTTGTCGAATTGCAATAATTTTTTGTAGTTCATACTGCTCGTTCCTTCAAAATTAGATATGAACTACATCGAACTTCATTCCTTAAAAATAAATAAGATACAACTTTTCACTGACAAGGTTCAGATAATGAATGATCAGACTACTCTTATTAAATCCCAAATATTTCATGAATCCAAATAATTACTCCCTTTCAATAGTTGTTAACTGCATACCTAATATCTCGTTATTCTCAAATATAATTGAGGATCTATTCAAATATATTTCATGTCACTTTTACTAGGTTTTCATACAGTCCGATGACAAACGAGAGTTGGAAACCATGGAAACAGTGATTTACTAATTTAATTCATTTTTATGTCGTAAAAATATAGAAGGAAATTTCATTTGTGTTCCAACCAATGATTTTTTCACTAGTTACGATATATTGATGATGAACAATATGAAGATTTATTCTCTGAAATCATCACCTTCAGTCCCAATAGACTTTCTCTGCAATTCATCCATCGTCCACAAGATATCATTGCCGTCTTGATTTCTTTAATGAAATCGTCCTCAGCGAAAGCAAATATTCACCCTGCTCTTAATCCATTCTGAACCTTCGACACCTTCTTCTTGTTCATGGTCATACATTGTCAGAACACTAAATCTATTTAGTGTTTTGTGGCGCCAATTTGTGATGTGCTCTTAGTTGGTTCAGTGGAGACCAATGTTTCAATTCAATAATTCATTCACTAGTTTAGAAATATTCACAATAAACATGAAAAAGTCTCACGATCTGAAAATAACCAAATGAATATAACTTTTTAATCGCTACATAAGTCAGGTAGGTTAGATTTCCATACAAAGAGATAGAAACCAAAGTTTCAATGCGTCCAGGATCAGATTTAAAATGGAGTAGCACGCCCCCATGCGGATGTGCTATGATTCCAGACTCGACACGTCTGGAAACGAGGTTCAAGTCGACTCAACACGTCCCCTTGTGGAATAGTTATTTTTCCTGATGGAATACATCTGGAAATCTAATGACATTGGTATATTCCTAAAGTCAACACGTCTAAGGAACGGAATCCAACTAAATCTCCTTGCGAAGTGGGCAGACTATCATGGATGATTGAGCTCCACACGTTCAACCAAGGAGGGAGATTGTTCCAGATAATCAACTGCCATCAACGATGCTAAATGCGCTAATTAAGAATGAGCATTAGAACAAAATCTTTCACGCTCACCATTTTCAAATATGAAATACATATTGCGATATATGTTACCGTTTCTATCAACAAAATAAAAACTTCATTCATAGAACAATATACAACATTCCATAAAATGTTAAATTTCGCTCCTTGAAGCTTAATTTACACGTATGTTATGAACAAGGAAGGGCAATAAACTGCACTTTCATTATCGTTTCAACTCTTCAGTATAGCACATCAATTCCTGAGGTCCAGTTGATTTGAAACTGAAGTATATATAAAAAAGGGGTTTAATACCATCGACTTGCTCATAAATCTGTTGATGCAATTAAATCGATTTCATGAAAAAGTATAAATTCATCACCCGGTAATTATTACCACTGCCGAGCAATGATTATAATCAAAACATATCCTGATTGATTATATATTAGTATAACGTTAAATGCCATGAAAATATATCAATCTACCAGAATATATACAAACTATAGCATCATCAGCCAATGACATCAATATAACAACGAGTAGTGTCAGAGGCTTTCTCCTCGGAAAAATCCAGTGTACGGACCTTAGTCAAGTAACAATGAATGTTATTCATTCATAGTTTTCTTTGTGTGAAATGATGAACGATCGAATAGAAAACTACTTTGAATATAAATGATAGAACTATCAGCTACTTATATCATATTTATATATACAAATGAATAAAATATGAAATAAGATTCTGACCATTAGGAACTAAAGAAAAAAACCTATGACTCTACCTCATCATTTTTTTCGGAAAGAAACCTACGAAGAATATTAAAGGATTTGATGACTGTTTTCTTCTGTAATTGTCCGAATAAATTTCTCTTCAGACCCAAAATCTCAATATTTTTGTGGAGATTCCTTGAAATAACACCTGTTGTAGAAATAATAATCAGTAGAATGAATATTTTTTCATGTTCCACATTTTGTAATCTCGTCAGCAATCATTATATATTTAGAAATTTTTCATTGTATTTATTTTTTATGATATGTGTGTCAGGTATAGCAATATCAAATATATGTTATTCGATTCTGTTTATCCGTAAGAATGATATCTGGCCTATTGTGATTTTCATCTCTGTTAAATAGAATTATTTTATCAAAATAAAGTTTATATTTGTCGTTTTCACAAATAATTTTAGGTTCATATTAGTAACATTTTTCCCCTTGGGAATGAGGTCATGTTTTACCCTAAATTAAACTGAATAATATTAGAGACGGCATTATGTCTTTCTACATATGTTGTTGAGACAAGTACTGGGCAAAATGATAATATATGAAAAAAAGTTTCTCAAGAACAAAAACATCTATGGCAAGAATCATTTATATTTTGCTTGATGATGTGTTTTCTATAATTCCTCGTGAAAATAACCTGATCCTGTTTCGTAATTGCCAAGCCTTCTGTTTCAGCGAACAATTCTCTAGATTCTAACCATCTATTTGATGCGATGTAAGATTATAATCTGAAGCCACAACAATATCATGTAATGTAGACGTTCTCTGTTCATCATGAAAATGGGAACGTAGATGAAAAATCTAATTACCTTGAAGATTATTGAAATCAGTCAATCCACGACCTTCAAGATGTCTAGGTAGTATAACTCTATGAATAGCTGACTTTGGGTGGTGTTTATGATATTTACAAAGCATTTTCCACGATTGATATTGTGATTCATTTAGCTCAGTTCAAGACCATTTAATAATACTTCCAAAAGAAGATGTAAGAATAGGAACTGCATAGGAGTTGATAGCTCTGAAAAGGTTTCTACTAGTTGAATGACTCTTGATGAGAATTCTAAGCCTGTTGTAAAATAAACTCCTAATATTTTCTTTAGTGCTGCTATGGTTGCTACGTCTTCTCTTAGATAAATCCAAGATATTTATATGTATCTCCTTGATGCATTGGCTCGATTTCGATTTTGGAAATCTTTATATAATCAGAGGTGATCTTCTTTTCAATAGAAAGGTTTTTACATTTTGGAAGCCCAAATTTCATATGTGTATCATTGGAATAGTTGAAAGTAATCTCAAGTACACTTTTCAAATGAGATCTAGTTCGGGCATATAATTTAATATCATCGAAATAAATTAAGTGACCTAATTTGAATTCAGTTGATAGACTCTTTATTTTGAAGCCGGAACTAGTAGCATTTAATTCATGAAATAATGGATTAAGGCAAAAACAAAACCGAAGAGCACTAAGAGAATCACCTTGAAAATTCTCTTTTTTGATTGGAATTACTTCGGATGTTAACGATTGTTTTGAATTATTTAAATGAAGGTTGGTTCTCCAATTTTTCATTACAAATTCAAGAAAAGGAAAAGTGTCTTATCAATTTTATGAATTTCTAAAATTTCTTGAAGCCATGAATGAGGAGAACTATCAAAAGGCTTTTGGAAATCAATGAAGGCTGTATGAATATTTCTCTTCTTAGTTTCAGCTTGATTTAAAGCAAAAAACTCAATTACAAGTTGTTATTTAGAACAAAGGTGTTTTTCTACATCCTTTTGTTGTTCGTAAAGAATATTATAATTCTCCAAATGTGCATAAATTTTTGGGTAATACATGTAGTTAGAATTTTATATATTGTTGAAAGGCAAGTGATTGGTTTATATTGGATAGCAACGAGAATATCATTATTTTCAAATGGGGGTGCTATGGAAAATGTGACTCGATATAAAAACAACTCTCATGCTATTTTGAAGAACACTAGTACAGTAGAACCAATTAATAGATGTTGAAATCTATTGTTGAAAATTTCAACTATGGTTTTCGTATCAGTTGATGCTGCTCGGAAAGATCTCAAAATTTTACTTTTAGACAAATTGGTGTTGCTGCCTACAAAGGGCATAAGAGCGTTTCCAAGAGACTTGGAATTCATAAGGCGAAGAGGATCAGGAAGAAGAAGGAAATGAATGGTCGCGATGATTATTGATTTATGGCTTGGTTTTTGAAAGACAGATCTAGTAACACTTGTAACCCAAGTTCAGAGGAAGTTAGACAAGTATCAGTAAGTGAGGCAATAGTAGGAAGGCGATGGAAAGAAATTGGCCTTTATGCCAGAAGACTCGTAACGGGTCCAGAATTGAATAGAATACGCCGCACAACGCGCCTTCAATTCTCTAGAGAACACCAGCATTGGGGCAATGAAGAAAGAGGAAACGTTCTGCTCTTTGAAGAATCCAGGTCTTACCTTAAACCTCCAGATGGGTGTCTCAGAATTTATTGGCGAACAGTTGAGCATTTCTATCAAGTCAATTTTGTTTCAAAGAATCTCTTATGTGGGCGAATATATAATGGTGCCATAAATATGGAGGAAAATTGAATGAATTACAGTTGATGGGGGATCCATGACTGCTGAGTGTTTTATATGACAAGTTTTAGGTCAACAAGTTACCTATACAATGTTGATACCACACCTCATACCACAAGAGTAGTGAGTTATTACCTTGATGGATTTGACATATTGAGAATGGACTGGCCCACAAGGAGCCTTGATCTCAATCCTATTGAGGATGTATGGAAAACGATGAGTAGAAGGTTAGGGAGTAACATCCGTTCTCAGTGGATGTTTATTAAATGAATTTCTGATCGTATTCTTTTACCTGTTAACCACTTCATTTTTTCTGCGTATGAGAACTTGTGCTATACTTGGACATGCTAACGAAAAGTCAGCTAGCGGTATGAATCAAAGATTACGTCATTAAGAATAAATGTAGCTTTGTGATGAAGTGTATCGAGAAATATTTGAGTTGATAAAATTTGATTGAATATTTTGCTGCCATAAGCTGCAACCAGTTGCACTGAAAAAAAGTTTTCAATTAGGAAAGATTGTTCTATCGGAACAATTTTCATTCATTCAGCCAAATCTGATGTCCCATTCAATCACTAATGGGACGTCTAAATAAATTCATTGATTCATTTGAACTAATAGAACAAAAAAGGCTACTTCGATATGAAGTCTTTGATTGTGTGACGGCAAAGATATCACGTTGAAACGGTTGTTTTTCGAAAGAACTTACGACGGCGTGATTGAGTTACTTTTACTGATTGCGGAAAAGCGACTCCACAGATGCTTTTATGGATAATTCAAAGTAACGAATTGGGTATAGGGGATGTGGGAGGAAAAGGATGCGGGTAATATAGCAGCCAGCAATTCTCATAAAAAGTGCCTGGATAGCAGCGAAAAATGCATTTATATTGAAAACTAACAGTAAATGAATTATTTTCCTTTACTTGCTGAGAGCGGTTCATATACGTCGCTCAACTTTCAAAAGGAATAATGCTATTTTTAAACGGGATAGGAAACGCAGATAGGATGAAAAGTTTTCTTCTGATTTATTCATGTGTTTATTGAAATGGAGAGGAGAATTACTTAAAATTGCAAATTCCTAAATATTCTCCTGGAAATTCATGCGAAAAAATACAGGATGTCCACGTGAGATTAGACAATAAAAGTATGTAAAGAAAGGAATTACCGATTGGGGCTATTTTTTATTGTTGTCTTGAATGTTATTCTAACAAAGTTCCGAAAATATTTTCAAAGCTGTGGCACTTCAAGTTATATCTGAAGTTGGCACCATTTTTGTTATTTAAATTGGCATAATGTGTGTTATTTTTTTATTGTAGAAAATTAAATTCTAAACAATTCTTTCCATAGCATTGCCACACGACATCAACCGAAAGAAAGATATGAATTTCTCAATTGGAATTTTCGGGATTTCTGGTTGTATAAGAGGCGTCACGGTATACAGGGGGTTACCAAAGCATGTGGCAAATCGTAGTACATTCAAAGGTAAAAGAGTCCGTTTTTTCAAATCAGACTACCTATTTTTTCACACACCATTTAATTCGTGATATTAATAGGCATCGATCTGTTAAAGGTTTTTTTTATCCAAAATGCATCGTTTCCGAGTTATTCGCGATTTCATCCAAAAAATTACGATTTTTCGCGCGAGGACCCTGAAATTTGCAGATTATATGAACGAAAATTTTTCAAATAATGCATCTTGATCTTTCAATACGAGACTCATCTCAAAATCTCCATCATGGTAATTCTGGTCTCAATTTCGAGAGAAAAAGTGCGAAATCAACTACTATTGAAGTGGATTGAATCTGGCTTCTCGTTTTTCTTCTTTTCTAATGAGTATTTTCGTCGATTTTTCTTATGATTAGATGTAGGTACTTTTCAAAATATTGCCAACTGAAAAATCCATAGATGTATTCCTTCAATTATGTTGAAGAATATCAGAATTTTAACTTGTGAAATAATATTTGAAATATTCTCAGTGGCGTAGATAAGGGGGGGGGCGCCCCGGGTGTCGCCAGTTTAGTGGTGACACCCGAGCCCGACTATGACTAACAGTTATAATTCTTTCTACCTATAAAAAATCGTAAATCTGTGGCAGAGAGCATAACCGCCACTAATAAAATTATCTAGGTAATTATAATATCATACCACGAGCATAATAACTGATATTTAATAAAATCAATGTGCACAGTGTCAATCGATCAGGGATTCTCCCAAAATTTAATACCCTGTTCGCGCATAACCAACGCTAGTTAGGGGATTCCCTCGATATAGCGCTCGTCACTTGTATTGTGGATTGGGCCATTTCTTTTGTTTCCGACCACATTCATTTCAATATTCGCCTACGTGAACGTATGAACGTCTAGTGCAAAGTGTTTGTTAATTATCAGATATTATAAACAACATTTTTTGTATAAAAACCGATTTAATACAGTCGATTCTTGAAGAAAATAAACAATGTAAGTAAAGTATTTTTGTTATTACAGGTAATTCTTACATTTTGATTCATTTAGTATCTAAAAAACTTTGGAAATAATATTGAAATCTCACACCACAATAGATGAATATGGAAAAACAGAAGTGAAAAAATCTTTGATCTAGATTATTAGATATAACATTGTTTTGGCTAAACAAAACCTATCATTTCGTGGACATGATAAACCTAAGGGTCGTCTAATAAAAGTAATTTCTTAGAACTAGTTAAACTGCTGTCAAAGTGTGATGCAGTACTCAAAGAACATATACTATATTTGGAGCAGGAAAAATCACCTAAAGTAACATATTTATCGCCAGAAATACAAACTGAGTTCATAAATGTTTTAGCTAATCATGTAAAATGTTATCTTGTCAACGAAATTAAATCGGCCAAATATTTCGGAATTATGTTTGATAGCACACCTGACGTTTCATATGTCGATCAAATGTCTGAAGTGATTTGTTATGTGAAAACTAATAATAGAAAAGTAGTAGTTAAAGAAGTATTCTTAGGATTCTTTCCTTTACATGGAAAAAAAGCAGCTGATTATATACACAGAACTGCAAGCTATTATGAAAGAAAAAACAATAAAGCAATTTTTATTGGTTGTATAGATCATTCAATTAATTTATGCGGTCAACATTCGTTCGCACAGAATGTGACTTGTGTTACATTTTTCGGAAAAGTGAAAACAATATTTAACTTTTTTTCAACTTCCACAAGCCGTTGGGAAGTGCTTCTCAATCACAGCAAAGCATCTGTTAAAAGACTTTCGACAACGCGCTGGAGTGCTCATTATAGTGCAGTAAAAGTATTGGCTGAAAATTTTGATGGGATAATATCTGCAATTGAGGAACTATGTGACCAAGGCGTAAATTTAGAAACTAGAGGTGCTGCACAAAATCTTATGCCTGTTGTGTGCAATTTCTCATTTTTTTGTTTTCTTCTCTTTTGGAATGATCTGCTAAGGGAAGTGAACAATGCTCAGATTGCATTACAAAGTAAAGGTTTATGTTTTGATGAAATAATCATAAAACTAGAAGCACTTCGTCTATTCATTGGAGTGAAACGGTTGCATCTAGCAGAAGAGGCAACAGATTTTGCTGTTCAAAAATCGGAAAAATACAACATTTCGATGGAACGACGAATTCGTCGCAAGAAACGCATGTCCGGTGAGTTAGCATCGTCCACCGATGCTGGACTTACACTTAAGGCGGAACTGCAAAAGGACATGTTAGAATGTATTGACAGATTCAATATTGAACTCGAAACAAAAGTACAGTCCATTAAAGACGTAGCTTCAATGTTTGAGGTTGTGTAGTCAAAGACCTTGCTTTCGGCAATTACTGAACAGTTAAAATTTGCTATATCAAAACTTACTAACCTTTACAATGAAGTTTCAGAAACAGAACTCCTTTTAGAAATACTAAGATTGAGAAGACATTTGAAAGCGGCTAATAATACTGTCTCTAATTGGTCTAATTAGTCGCACTAAAGTTATTTATAACAATATGTGCATCAGTTGCTTCATGTGAGAGAAGTTTCAGCAAACTAGAACTGATTAAAAATTATTTGCAATGACTGAAACCAGATTAAACAATCTTGGTATTTTAACGATAGAACACGAAGCAACACAATATATAAATTTTGAAGACGTGATTTCGGAGTTCGCTAGTGTCAAAGCTAGGAGGAAGAAATTTTAATTGTTAACAAACTAAATTTGTTTCACATAATATACAAATATTTGTAATAGGTACTCGTATTTTAATAAAACGTAAATGATTATAACTTTTTTATTTTAACAGTTTCGATTGAGTTTTAGGGTGACACCTATAAAATTCGCCCCGGCTGCCACCTATGCTAGCTACGCCACTAAATAATCTGTTTCAAGACAATTCGTGGATTTCAAAACGTCTAGGTCTGAAATCAATAACAATCAAGTTTAATAATTCTGGAATACTAGAGCATTCACTTCAAGTAAGAAAACAGAAAGCCGACAATTTTCTATCTGCTTGTTGCTGCATCAGGTTCTCACATTTTGGTGGAACCATTTTATCCCCTGGATATCTATTCATCATAAAATATAATTTTCATCTCACATTGTGATTTTAATGGTTCAATGATCGTTGGATCCGACTCTCTTGAAAGTGTTATAGTGGAGAGTGTGAAAATTTTCCAAAAGGAATCAAAATCTTGAATACTATCATGAAGAAAACATGAATTTGTTCTTCATTCATGGTCAATGCTAAGAAATAATTAGTCGAATTTGCAGAACATTCAATGAGAAATATCCCAATTCACCACCATAGACCAAGAACTTATTCAGACGAATAAAGAAAATTTCATGTATCATGGAAGTCAGAATGAATTATGGAACCGGAACTAATCCCACGTAAGCTTCTTCTTTTTCTTCTTCTTTTTTAATAGGCCGTAGCTGCCTCTCAATCTTCAAAAGCTTCCCACAGCATTCTTAAGTTATCACTCCATCTTTTACGAGGTCTTCCACGGTAAGCAATGATGATAATGTTATCAGCGTTTTGGCATATTTTTATGCTCATACAAGTTCGTCACTACGTAATGCGGTTAGAGATTTTGAAATGTAAAAGTCGACGATCAACAACATTCTAACGAACACAAATTTCATCTATACAAGTTTTCATTAACTTACGCACTGAATCCTAAAGATTGAGTCAGTAGAATAGATTTCTGCCAAATGATGTTGATTCGAATTCAAGGGGATGATAATTTCTTGGGTAATGTGATTTGGATGGACGAATCGAAATTTTCGAAAAAGGCATTGTCAACTGGAAAAATCCCCATTACTGGTGTGACGAGAATCCACACGTGATGCGGGAGTAAAATTCTCAGCTAAAGTTCAGCTTCAATGTTTGTTCTTTATTGTATAACGACCAATTTCTTTAAATGATATAGGGTGAATATTTAAGTGGAGTGAAATATCTGGAACTTTTGCAAACGTTCGTCACCGAATTTCTACCAACTGGATGGTGCTCCTACCCACTGCACTGGCGTAGTTTCTTGTCAACTAACATGTTCGAGGAGATTGAGTTAGGTTGGAATTAGCCAGCAAGACTTCCAGAGCTGACATGGCTGGATTTTTTTCTCTGGGGCCGTTGGAAAGAAATTATTTACGTAGCACCATGGAATTTAAGAGAGGAGTTTAAACGTAGAGTTCATCAAGCTTTTGGCATCCTTCATCGAAACGACATTAGAAGAGCAACCAGACACGGTGTTCTTCATCGGTTGGAAATATGTTGGCAACAAGATGGAGGAAGATTCGTACAGGTAGCTCATTTCAAGATTATTGAACCTTATAGTTATTGACGATAAATCTACACTTTTGAAATTCGAATTTTTTCTACGTTGCGAATATTTTTTAAAGTACATCTAACCATCTAACGATACATTTAAGGTAAAAGGAAACCTATAACAGATCCATGCCCATAATATTACGAGTTAAATGATGTGTGCAAAAATAGTTAGTCTAATTTGAAAAAACAGACTTTTGTACCTTTGAATGTACTATGATTTGCCACATACTTTGGAAACCACCTGTATATCGTGAAGCCTTTGAAACAGTGATTCCCAAAGTGGTCTATATTGACCCCCAGAGGTCTATGACAACTTGCAAGGGGTCTACGTCGAGAAAAATAAATTGGGGGTCTTTTAAATGAAAAATGGAGGGTCCACGATAGTGGATCTCAACACATACACAGATAGTACCTATTTACTTACATCATACTATTTACAATATGAAGAAATACACATTATTCATAAAAGTACCTATGAAGTAAAAAATTTATTATATATGTTAATAAAATTGTGTAAGTTGTAGGATGAAGGCATTCGCTCTGTGGTCGCAATGCATTTTGAACTTGTAGAAACCTGCACAAAATGAAATACCAGTATCATCTTGTACGAGCAATCTCAGAGCTTCGCTAACTTGCACTGACTTGTTCAATTCGTCACTCTATAAATACGAATGTGGGACAAATACGGTTATTCGTTTCCTGAATCTTGAAAAGTAAAGTGCTAAGGAAATATTTTCAAAAATATAAGCAGGTAGTTCATCACACAAATTACAGTAAATCAGTGTTATTTTGTTTGAGAGTGCCGGAGAAAAGTAAGTACATAATTTTTATTGAATTGCAGTTTTGTAGTTAGAAAATATTGATAAATTACGTCAATCATGACTTCAGTTATTAATAGTTTAATATTCAGTCCTGCAGAATTACACGAGTACTCCTCAATAATTTATTGTTTAAAATTCTAGCAATCGGGTATTATAATTACATTGCAATCTCCGTAATACGTACTAATTTCTGCAAGGAGATGTTCGGATTATGGAATGTTTTCGGAAAAATCTAAAAAAAAATTTCAATATACAGCTGCTGGTGTTTATGTCTTATTTAAATAATGTAATTTTGTCCACAGATGACTGATGCCATGTCCGAATCTAAAAAGAAATGTAGACAGTACAGTGTTGATTATTTGAAATTTGGCTTCGTTCCATCATTGTCGGACAAACAATTGCCTATATACCTTTTATGCAACAAAGTTTTTGACAATGGCGCTATGAAACCATCTAAGCTGCAGGACCATCTGAGAAGATGTCACCCTGATAAAACAGATAAAGATTTGAAATACTTTCAAACACTCAAAGATACACTTCAGAAGAGACTCACTCTGTACAGAATGTTCGCTTCGACGTCACAAAGAAACGATGATGGTTTGCGGGCGTCTTACAATATCTCGCTACTTATAGCAAAATCCGGAAAACCACACACTATAGAAAAGAATATATTTTGCCAGCCGTTGAAGAGGTTTTAAAAACTGTTTCACACAAAGCTGCATCTAATATCATTAAAAGAATTCCCTTGAGCAATAATACTGTTGGAAGACGTATTGATGAAATGAGTCCTGATATTGAAAGCTTCTTGTGTAATTATTTACAAACGACCCATATCTCTATGCAACTGGACGAGTCAACTTTACCTAGTAATGCAGCATTATTATCGGCATATGTTCGTTTCGTCATGAATCAAGAAATCTACGAGGAACTGCTCTTCGCAAAAACTTTGATAGCCGACACTGCTTCACACTGAAGTACGCTGGCTGTCGAAAGGCACTTTTTGAGACTACTTTTAAATTTCTAGATACTAAAGATGAAATTTCAAAAGAAAATTTAATGAAATGGAAAACAGTCATCGCTATTTAACAGATTTGTTTGCAAAATTTGATATGGTTAATTTGCAGTTACAACGCGACAGTTTAAATTTGATTAAAACAAAGTCCATCGTATCAGCGTTTCTTGCCAGAGTTAAACTAATGAAGCAAAATATTGGACGGGGCAAATTTTCTCAATTCCAGAGTTTGTCACAGACAAACTGCCAGGAAGACGACGTTTCAACCTCGTTCAACATTTAAATGCCCTCTATTCAGATTTTGAAATTAGGTATGAGGATGTTTTGACTGAAGTAATACCCTCGTGGATAATTAATCCATATGGTAACACAGAAGGAACGAATGCCATAATACAAGAAGAACTGACTGAACTAAGTACAATCGAAGAAGACTCAGTTTAAAAACGGATAACAGCAATTCTGGCTGCAAAATAACATTACTCGTTACTTATCCCGTAGTGGAATATAGCGAGAAAATTTTTTAATTTTCTTTCCATCGTCATACCTAGTGGAGAAGGGGTTCAGCGCTGTTACCAATCTCCTTACGAAAAAAAGAAACAAACTGGACATCATTAGCCGAGGAGATTTAAGATTAACCCCTCACAAAATTGACGCCAAATGGTGATGATTTAGTATTAAAGCATCATGTTCCTCCTTCTCACTAAAAATATTTACTTATTGCTTATTGATTGGTCCAAGATTAATTAACATGGGATTACCCCAAGGCAGTATTTTGTCACCTCTTTTATATATAATATTGTACCACAAATTGGAGACTACCTTCTCTAACCCTGCAGTGAAAGTTCTGCAATTTGCAGATGATATTTGCATATACTGCTCAAACAAAGACCTGACTGAAGTTCAACAGATCCTACATACTGCGATCAGAGAATTCAACCAATTCCTGAACACAAATGGTCACGAGATGTCACCTTCTAAGTCGTCAGTTTGTACATTCAATAAGAAACGCACCCAACTACCAGATAACTCGAATTTTGGAGAATTGTCACTTCCTCATAAAACTTCTGTGAAATTTTTGGGAATAACGTTGGATCGCAAGTTAAGTTGGAAAGATCATTTCTTGAACACTCTCAACCGTGCAGAAAAGATCATTCAATTACTGAGATTCATCTGTCATAACAAATGAGGAGCCGACCAACTCATCGCCCTTAATTTTATCGATCATTCGTAAGATCAGTTATTGACTATGGTTGTATCTTCTACGGATCAGCAGCAGACACTTGGCTCCAAAAGTTGGATCTTCTACAACACAAGGCGCTGAAAATCAAACGAAATGCCTCTCAAACAACGCAGAGATTTGCCGACTCTCAAATTTCTCTCGAAAAAACACGCCTTTTCTTCTCCACTCATGGTCCAGATTCACAGCTTACATATTCTAACATTCACATCAAAATATTGGGCTATCAAAAAAGATCCACTCTTGATAGCGAATAACGACCTATTCATGGAATATAAGGAAAGGATCACCACATTGGATAAACTAGTCATGTACAAAATGGATTTCTTCAAATTACGAGATGTAGAAAAAATTCATGTTCCCATCTACGGAGAAATGACGGCAAATGCCGATTTTCACCGACTGACAGACTTACGCTTCAGAAATTTTCATCACCTGTACACGGACGCCTCCAAACAAGATAATATTGTTGGTTGTGTCATTTTCGATCCCTCACACACCTCTCTTTCATTGTTTCGACTCAGCAATAACTTCTCAATTTTCTCGGCAGAACTTCTAGCTCTATGTAGAGCATTAGATTACATTCTATCGTACATCGATACATCTTCCTCAAAAAATTTCCTGATAATATCAGATAGCCTGAGCAGCCTGATGAGCTTGAAGAAATTGGAATATAACACAAACTTCAGTCTGACTCATAAAGATATATTAGAAGCTTTGTCCAGGCTATCTGCATCAGGCTGTACAATCGAGTTTCTCTGGGCTGAGGCCCATTCAGAATAGTGGGCAATGAAAATGTTGATTCCTTAGCCAAAGAAGCGGCATTTCTCGACCCCATCCACCTTCTTTTCGCCATGTACAACGATTTTTTCTCCCTATTTAAACACCTCACAACTTCAAGATGGAAAGAAACCTTCAAATCCAACCCAAGCGGACAGTTCTATGAATCAATTCAACCCTCCCCGCCACATTTCTACTGGTTTGATAACATCTTTGATGAAGTAGACAAGTCTGATCCCATTAGGAATTTTAAACGAAATTTTATTCGTACTATCTCTAGAATGAGAAGTGGTCACGCTCTCTTTCCGAAATATCTTCACAGAATGAAATTGAAAGATAACCCTCCTTGCTCATGTGGGGAAATAGAAACTTTAAAGCACCTTCTGTTTCAATGTAATAACAATGTTCGAGATATTCAATTGCTATGCTCAACCTTGAATAAAATCACCAAACTCCATCAACCATATCAGGCTGAACAGATTTTCGCACTCAACAACTCCAAAGTCTACTGGGAAATATACACATTTTAAGAAAATCTCATATTAACTTATGAACAAACACGGATAGGGTGGCCGGACGGTCTGAGCTGTCAGATGCCCAGGACGAGAGGCTGTGTTTGTATTTAAAAATCTAACAGTCAAAGTTTCACCATAAAATGTATCAATGAGATAAAAAACACAAGGTTTAACTTTAATCTACACTTTATTTGAAAAAATTCGACGACGTTTCGCTGACACAGCAGCTTTATCAAGAATGACAAACAGAATGAAGAGTATGGTATTATAAACAAATCGTAGAACAAGTTGGATGAATAACAGGAAAATCCACACCGAGCCATTGTACAGTTAGTATGAAAGGTAATAAAAACTAATTAAACAAGTTAAGTAGGGGTGAAAAATTCACATCTACCTGCTCATTCAAACGCTTGTCCGAATGTTTGTATCTATTTATTTCTAATGCTTCTAGGAGATCTAATTTTGAACTTTTTGATTTTATATGTAATATGTCAAAGTTTTTATTGAATGAATGGTTTTCTCTTATTAGGTGGTTTGAATAATTTGAATCAGATTTATTTTTATCGAAGCTACGTTTATGTTCAGATGTTCTTATGCCAAAACTCCTATAGGTCCTACCGATATAAAATTTATCACAAGAACCGCAATTGAGTTTATAGATTCCTGATTTACTTGATTTTTCAACACGAGATTTATTATTTTTAATATGTTTACCTAAATTATTACAAGTTTTGAAAGTTATATTAAGATTTTTTTGACGAGAAAGGATTTAATATTTGTACTTGCAGAACCGCAGAATGTTAAACTGTTGAATATTTTATAGTCTTTATGAATAGGATATACTTCATTTATTGCTTTCTGATAGAGTTTTTACGAATGATTAGATCTATCATATCCGGATTATATGAATTATTAATGGCTATCTGTTTGATGATGTTTAACTCTTTATTATAATCTTCTACTGGTAAAGGTAAATTGAGTTACCGATGTACCATGCTGTATAAAGCTGCAACTTTGTGTTGAATTGGATGTAATGAGTAGTTATGTATAATTGTATCAGTATGTGTTGGTTTACGAAAGACCGAAAAAACATGATTATTATTTTGTTTAGTGATTTTCAAGTCCAAAAAATTAATGGAATCGTTCTGTTCAATTTCTATCGTGAATTTAATGTTCAAATGGATGGAATTAATGAACTTAAGAAATAAGTCTAATTGACGAGTAGTTCCAATGAAACATACTAAGATGTCGTCAACATATCTATACCAATAAAGAAATTTGGAAATGAGTGGATGTGTATGAATTTTCTGTTCAATATTATTCATAAAAATCTCTGCTAAAAGTGGACTCAAAGAATTTCCCATGATCAAACCATTTTCACAACTGTAATAGATGTTGTTGAAAGAAAAATAATTTTGTTCAATGCAAACGTCCAACAGATTCAATATTTCTGATTTAATTATGTGGTTAACATGATTCGAATTCAACATGTTTTCGATTAATATTTTGACATCACCTGGAGGAACACTTGGGTATAAATTCTCAACATCAAACGAAATAAGTTTTGCGTTAGGTGGTAGGTTAACGTTTTTTATGTTATTTATCAATTCGAAAGAATTTTTTATAGAAAATTTTGATTTGAATGAACAATAATTTTTAATGATATCTATAAGGTAGTGCGACAATTTCACGGCTGGGGCTGTAATGTAAGATACGACTGGTTTAATGGGGTTATTTACTTTATGCAATTTAATGAGTGAATACAGTTGAGGTGTTGAGGGTTTGGTAAAATTAATTTGTATTTATCTTTTGCTTTAATTAAAGATTTTGCGTCATTTATTGCAATTTTAATATTTTTCTGGAATTTATTAGTTTGATCTTTGTACCTGCCTCGATCTTCCTTCAAATTAAAAAAAAAAAACTGTCCACTAATAAAAGTTTTCCGAGAGCCCAGTTCTTCTTTGGAACTGGATACTTTCTGGGATATTTTTTCCGTTCTTCAGAGCATTTATCTTGGAAGCATCTATTGAAAAGAGAAAGAGCAGCAACCTGTCGCCTTTCAGCGAGAGGTTCGAAATCATGCGAGATCTCCGGATGGTCAATGAGGCGTACTGCTACTTTCTGGACAGTATCCAGTATATGAAATGAATGTTTGGGTATGAAGCCCAACACAAACGAACAATATTCCAGACCAGGTCGCACATGTGCTTTGTGTAAAAGCATTAGCTATGATAGCGTGTCCTGCTTAGACCTGGAAAAAAAATGTGTTTGGAGAAGCAGATTTGACAACGGCTGACACATGGTCATGCCAGCAAACTCCGGTATTTTCTGATACGCCGAGTAGGTGCATGATTAGTGGAGGTACTACAGCTATGACTTTTCTGGAGAACGTTGTTGATTGCTATTTGACAAAACTATTTTTCGGGAAGTCCATATGCAATCAATTTATTTAAATGATATTATATATCAATGTTACTAAAAAGATTCGTTAATACCATCCTTATACCTCTATCAACCATCATGGCCGCATCATTCAAAAGGCGGTAGATTCAACTCCCTCAATTATAGACCTATCAGTTTCCTTCCATTGCCTGACTCCTGAATTGGATCCCAGTGATTTCTATTTGTTTCAAACCATGGAACTATTGGCCGGACTATGCAGATTTTCAGCATATTCGAAAATTATTTCCGAAACAAACGCATATTTAAAGGCGTTAGGAAAGACTACAACAAATTAGGCTTAAAAATCTCCAGTCACACCAATACAAGTGTATAGTCTCTAGAAAACATTATCGAAAGAAAATTAAACATGAATGACACCCAGTAATGAGAAATAGATTCTTGGTTCATTTTTTTCTATCTTAATAATATACCCACGTATGTGAATAATTTGGTGAAATAATGTTGATTTCTGTCAGTTGTTGTGGACTGAATGAAATCACTTGAAACTGAATCTGAATTATTTTCATTCTTTTGAATAAAGATACAAAAGTGGCAAAAACGAAAACACCCAATCACTATGACTCAAATTATGCAAAATATCTAGTTATAAATGAAGTTCGTGAAAACAAATCATTCGCTTCTAGCAATGTCTAAGAACTTATTGAACGACAATCGTATGGTCGCAACTAGGGGATCGCCGTTATTAAATGATCATAACTGTTTGATCTCATCGAAAAAGTTCCCCAATTTTCAAGCAAATAATTTGAATTTTAATTAGTGAAGAGGATTCGGATCTCAAACAAGAGTGGAAGTTTCATCCGTTCATTAATTAGAATTGTTCAAACATTGTATAACGTTGTTCCAATAATATATACGCATAGTTCCATATCTGTTTCCATCCAATCTACAACTGTCCTGCTTATCTGTATTTCTGATATTTCCGCGATATCAAAATCTAACGAAAGCTCGTTTGTCTGCTTCTCCTCTACCACAACCTCGAATTTTGATCTTTAATTATTCAGATACAAAGGATCCGGCGTAATTCTCTGCAATCCAGATAGCATGGGGATTTAATCAGTTTCGTAGTGCAGGCTTCCATCTTCGCGAGCTATGATTAACGATGATGGTTCCTTTTGTTTATTCAACCAATTAATACGTTTGAGTAGTATTAAAATTACTCACGACTCAACACATAACCGAAGGAAGATCTTACGGTATAGTAGACCTTTCCCCCCTATAATTCACTAATTCCTATAACTTCCGCCTCGGTGGTAAAAGTCATTAAAGGGATTATTTATTTTAATTTCGCCTTTGGTAGACTACTGAATAAGAGGTGAAATAGTTTAGTATAAGGCTTAAGGATTATCTAAATTTCGGAATTTCGGTGAACGAAAATATTTATTCAATTTAAGGGATAAAAGAGATAAGTTCACACGTTCCTGAGTTTACAAATTACCATATCTAAATGTAGCAGCTTTCCTGTTGACCAACGGAACTAAATACAGTCCTAAATAATTGACAGAGATCAACTATACTTTTCCAAATTGGGCACATAATTCGGTAAGCTAATGGATGAATGAAAGGTTTCAATGATTTTGATTATTGTTTGAACTATAAAGGTGAAGAAAACATTTATAAAAACATGAAAATCAATGTGAGAGATTATGAAAAAATGCAAAATAGAAAAAGAAAATTAGTCATTGACTAATTTCCCTTTTCCTTTTGAAAATTCTCGGAATAAATCAAGTGCCAAATCTCGGTTGTTCTTGAAATTATGTAAAAATGGCTTAAATAAACTACAGGCCCCATTTAACGTTGAATCAAACTACGTGCGAATCATTCTGATTTTTTCACCGGTTTTCAACTTCTGATGCAAATTTGCATTTTTCGAAATATGAATTTTAGATAACTATCCAGGACGTTGTTCCATGAAAACCGAAAAATTATATAACTTTTCCATAATTTAATCTAGTAAAGTAAATAGCTTGAGTATGTTCTGTTGTCCTATTATGACAGTTCGAAAGTTAGTACTTATAATGATAAATCAGATAAATTATTACATCTTCTGTGTGAATATAGTATCGTTTGTATTAACAAAACGACCATGCCCCAAGAAAATTTTGCAAAGTAACATGCCATCGTTATTCTGAAACATAAAATTGATAAGATATTTTATTATCTTACTGACCAACTGAAGTTGCAATTCAATTATTGCCAGAATTCAAGTCGAGCAGATTGTCACCGGCCATAGTTTGATGAGAAGGAGTACAATTTCATGATATAAATCACATATCTGGAATTCAATTCGGCCTCGGTGTTCAGTTATATTATGGCGATATTTTGATGCTTGAATATTCCATCACTTCCGAAGTTTCGGTTCGAATTGTTCCACGGAAAAACTACAAATTTTCTTCAGATTTCTTCAGGAACCAATTGCAAAAACCGAGTCAAAGTTGAAAATCTCCTTGCTGCAAAAATAGGGATATCCTCATTTTCTGAGGTTCATATCTATTTTGTTATGGGTTCGATACTCAGACATCTTTGTTGTCATTTGAATTTGACTGATCGAAATCAATGGGTTGGCTGTTACACTATTACACTAAATTTTGCATCTTCGTTATCAACTAGTTCATATTTTTTTCCTTTGGGACGTTGAATAAACCACGGTTTTACCTGAATTTATCGAATATGCTTTTATGAGGATGTCACCTTCCAGGAGAACGATCCAAATAAACATTTGCATCATCCGTATCATATTTTTTTTCAATATAACATTCAACTATATTGCATTTTTCAAAATTTTCCTACCGCATGGATGCTTCGTTATTACAAACAATGAAATAGTCACACAATAGTAACAATTCGTTGGAGAAACGTTGTCACAACTACAATTCTCGAGTTATCATAACGAGAGCAGAGATCATACTTGAGCTATTCCAATCATTTCATGTAAATTCTGTGAATGGACAAATTATCTCCAGATGAATATAGGGAAGTTATACAATTTCTGTTAAAACACCTCCTGGTTGTAAAAATTGAGCATACATATGATATATTTCTTAAATGAAAAAACTCTATTCAAGGAACTCAAAACTACATATAGCAAACACAAGTTGGCATAATAACTTAAAAATGGGTGCACGAAAAACACAATTTCGCACCTAGTTCAATCTTATGTTGAAAAGTGCCTGTGCAATCTTGAAACCATTTTTACATAATTTCAAAAACAAGATATGGGATATAGGCAAATAATTGATACCGAAAATTTTCAAAATCTGCAAATGATTCGGTAAACCAAGAAGCTAGCTTGAATCCGTTTGCACCAATAAATTTCTCACGCTAAAAGAACACAGGGAAAGGGGTCATTTTCCTCTATCCACAATATTTCCTATAGCTGCAGCTTTAGGATATAGCTGCAGTACTAAAACGTCGAAATTTGTCCACCCTGCACACGGATATCTCGGTTATTATCATGGTAATATTGAAAAGAGTTTAACATAGAAGCATTTTTATGAGTTAAATTCAATAGTGAGGTAAAATATTTGGCTCAGCAGCTTTCAAGTTATAATGCAAACATGGTTAGTCATTGACTAATTTCCTTTTCCTTTGAAAATTCTCGGAATAAATCAAGTGCCAAATCTCGGTTGTTCTTGAAATTATGTGAAAATGGCTTAAATAAACTACAGGCCCCATTTAACGTTGAATCAAACTACGTGCGAATCATTCTGATTTTTTCACCGGTTTTCAACTTCTGATGCAAATTTGCATTTTTCGAAATATGAATTTTAGATAACTATGTTTTTGTTGAGTAAAGTTCTTTCCTTTTCAAAAACATATCGCTCAATTTTCATCCAGGACGTTGTTCCATGAAAACCGAAAAATTATATAACTTTTCCATAATTTAATCTAGTAAAGTAAATAGCTTGAGTATGTTCTGTCACTTGTGGAACACTATGTGAAAGACAGTAACGTCCCTAATAGCGAACAAGATAAACAGTCGCGTTGAAGAGAATATTATTCTAACAGAAGAGCAAAAAAGGTGTAGACAAAAAACCAAGGGGTGCAAAGGTCAACTAATCATTGGCGGATAATCAGATAATCATTCAAAGGAATATAAGCGTAGTCTGGCTTTACTATTCAAAAACATTCGCCTCAGAACCACATCCATACTCAATCGACATCCTGAAAATCTACTAGGTTGACGAAAAGATTGTGAGTTTTCTTTCTGTATGAAGTCATGGCGAACATAGCTCCCAATAAACAATGACAATAATACAATCCTGATAATTAATCAGATTTCAATTCAAAGCGGTATATTCCAGGGGGACTCCTTAAGACCTACCTGGTTCATCATCTGCTTAAACCCACTCTCAAAGCTTCTCTAATCTTCCAACATTGGCTATAAACTGATAGGAACATCAACATAAAGACTCAGCCTCATTCTGTATATCGACGATGCCGAGTTATAAGTAGAAAATAAACAAAACTTATAACTTCAACAAAAGCTTTCAGTGAGAACACCTGAATGAACTTCGGATATTAAAAATGTGCAAAAATGATGTATAAAAAAGGCAAATCAATATCCAGTCGAAATAGAGAACACTTTAACTTCAAATCATTAGACTATACTGAAGATACAAATAGAAACACAAAAAAAATTAAAAAGAAATCGGAAAAAACTTGTGTGATACTTTAGTCGCAATCTGAGTTGGAGAGAATAAACAGGAAAATGAGAACTGAAATGATAACAAATCGAATACACCACACAAATGCATCAATCATCTTACTCTACCTACCGCGAAGATCCTTAGAAGCAGGACTGTTAAATTCAGAACACCTATTGGGGAAACAAATCATCAACTTGCGAAAGTAATTCAAGGAAAAACGAAACCCACTGTTCAAAGTCATCTGCGAAATAGACACATTCTCGTCACTGAAATTGTAAAACCACGTAGATGAAGTCACCCACGCTCCAACAATAAACGAAAAGGAAGAAGAATGGCATGAAAGGCCTTGCATGGCTAGTACCCCAAGGCACTAAGCAAAAGTCAGCAGACCGAGTCTATGAGCTGGGTAACCACAGGAAGTCTGTATGGAGCAGCCAAAGGCTTCATGTGTTCAACATGTTGTAATCAATATCAAAAACTTCAAGAATCTGAAATCCCATATTACACACATGTATCACAACCAATCTTCAAAACCGACAACTAAAGTGTACTAGAACAGATAGTAGCAAGCAATAGACCGGACGTCGTACTCCATAACAAACAGAGGAAAGAAGCATTCTTCATAGACCACCTGATTGACAAAAAGCTGAAAAAGAAATTCAAAAAGCTGTAATTCTTAGTACATGAAGGATAGTGAGAAAATTCATATCAATTATATGGTAATCGAGTCTATTCCTTTTGATTGCTGAATCTGGAAAAGGTAAATTATATCCAGCTAACAGAGATACTGCACAAGTTCACGATGATAATAATTGTGAAACAGCCTATAGAATCCTAAGGGATGTTGCCTCTTTAGTTTCTTTCTGAAAAGTATATCTGCAGCAACATTCTCAACCCTGCATTGGCTAAGATTGTTTGCTAATGGAAAGGTGCTACCCTTTTCCGATCTTTATTCTATCTGTTTGGAAGTATTTCATGGGTTCCATAAACACGGAATATCGAGTTCTAAAAAACCATTACTTCTGACGCAATAAAACAATTACCGGAAACCAAGAGATCTTTTTATAAATACCACGGTGATTCTTCTCCATCATTTAAGATGATTCGTATGTGGTGTACTGAGTTTCCTTGGGGCAGAACAAACACAAAAGATGCTCCCTGTCCAGTACATTCCATTGAGGTAATAACCACAGAAGTGATCACAGAAGTCTATGATATTATGTTAGACAATAGCCTAGAGAAGTTGAGAGAGATAGCGAACACTGTAAACATCTCACATGAACGAATTTTTAATATCTTTCATGGTCTAAATGGATGCCTAGTTTTTTGAGTATTGACTAAAACGTGAAAAAGTAAAACTTTCCCAGGTTAATTTCTTCGCGGTTTTGATACGGTAGATGAAATGAAAAAATTTCTACAAGTCTAAGAAAAAGGAACAATGCTAACAACACGAGGACAAAGGTGATTCCATTAATGTAGAGAACTACTCATTACTGTAATACTAATTAAACGAGGAATCAAAACAAAGCGATCACATCTGGCCAAGCTGTTGTAGGTTGAATTACTACCTCAGCCATTATATTCTGCTCCCCTGACTCCCAGACATCACCGCCACAAAGGACCTTGAAAAAGAGTACTACCAAAAGAACATCAAAAACCTCCAACATCGTTCAAGCAAATTTATGGTTCGAAAAGGAGATTAGGTTAAAATTTGAATGTCGCAAGTAGAGAAAAGTGAGCTCATGATCCATTTTTAGTAAACTTATCTATTCACCCTCACACGTTAATAAATATAACGTGTGATTCAACTTGACATACGAATGGGCGATTTCACGCATCTAATAGTTTCCGCCGAGCATATAAATCCAAACACCTACAGTAAGTTATCCCAGAAGAAGTGAATAGGCCACAATCAAAATTCCCTGTGAGTTCGTAAGGAACAGTATTTGCGATAAAATCAGTCCTTGATTTGCAGTAAAATCTTATCGAACCGTATCGAAGTGCGAATAACAGTTCCCTTCCTGGGTCTTCGACACGGTCGAACATAAATTCTCCTTCAGCATTGGAAAGCTATTTCAATTTATCTCATTTCAGCGATTTGGTTTTGAATGTAAAAACAAATTAAACGGAACTAAACCGTGTTATTTTGTTAGATGAACTTATCCCTCAAACGGAACCAATAAGTCAACTTTCAATGATCGATACAATCGATCATGAAGCAACTTTGGAAAAATTATCAGACAAAGCAGCTGAATATTTCAGTTTAACATTTAAGCGTACATCGCAGGTATTCTAATTTTTCCTGGATCAACTCTAGATCGGTTCACACTAAACTGTTGATCACCTGCTTTGATAACTAGTGGGAACCGGAAAGTATTCAGTATTCAGTATTTACTGGTGCTAATATACAAAAGTATTCACACACGTCATATCACAGAAAGATAACACTTAAAAATTACAAACGACCCTGATACCCCTTCAAAAGCGAACACAGCGAATAGAGCTCAGGTTGTCAATTCTTAAAAGTTGAGTATTAAATAATAATTAGTCTTATACAAACATTCTATAATTAAAAATTTCTTGATATTATTTTTAAATGATGCCATAGAAAGTCTACGCATACAAACAGGTAAAACATTTATAAAGTTACTGTATCTCAAATGTGTCTCAATAAGGGCAAAAAGGCAGTTCTCAGCACCCTCCTAGACAAAGAGCATGCCAAACTTTGCAAAAGAAATGCATTCTTGCAAATTTTCTCATCAAGCACATCACAATGAACCCTCCAAGTGAGACACGAATCCAAATGAACACCCAAATGAAGAACACTTCCAGCTTCAAGAGCTCTAACACCAAACACAACTTTCTCAGTCTTGTTATTGTTCATGCTCAATAAATTACCCGAAAACCATTCCAAGGCCCTCGACTCCGTATGCGACAACTTTTTTCAGCTTCCACCAACCTATCACTAGATTACAGTAGTATCATCAGTAAACAGAATGTGAAGGTTATTCATCATTAATAAAGATGAGAAATAATGAAGGACCCATCACAGAACCATGTGGTACTCCAACTTCAACTCTCTCCTTACTCGAAAAACAGCCATTCACAAAAACCGTTTGAATCCTATCAGTTAGAAATTAAGAAATAAGTTACAACGATTTGTATCAAGCCCATCTCGAGAAAGCTTTCGCATCAGAACCGAGTGAGCCACGCAATCAAAAGCCTAAGTAAGATCCAAAACCAAAGAGAGTGAAAAAAACCTAATTCAAAACAGTTGAGCGTGTTATTAATGAACTCAAGAATGGCATCCGTGGTGTTAAGTGCTATTCTGAAACCGAATTGATGCTGTGAAAAAAATATATTTTCCTCAAAGCAACAAACTATTTGATTACAAAGAAGTTTTTCAAAAACCTTTGAAAATATCGGCACTAAAGAGATAGGACGACAGTTGAATACATCATTAGTATCTCAATCTTGAAAACAGGAATCACTTTTGAAACCTTTAATACTCCCGGAAAAATGCCATCAGCAATATATAAGATGTGTAAGCGGATACACAACACTATTGATATTTCTCTCTAGCAACACCACGGGGAGACCATAGAAGTCTTGAGACCTGATATTCCCGAGAGATTTGATCGTGTTTCTTACCTTTATAAAACTAACCTCCCTAAATGAAACGTTTAGTCTGGGAAGCAACTCTTCTTAAATAGTTCATCCGAAGAAAAATTCTGAGGCCTAATATTATCAATGACCTGATAAGGTACATTGATGAAGTGTTTACTGAACTCATCTGCAGACTTGAGAGATTCGGCTTTGTAATTGATCGTTTGTTTTGAGTTGATGAGATTCCACATAGCTTTTTGAGGATTGGAGGAACCTAATATCAAGTTATCATTAGCCTTAGTTTTTGTTATTTTAATTGCTAATCCATATTTGAGTTTAAAACTCTTACGTATATACTTGAGCTCATCAGTCCGATAACGCTCGAAAAGATCGTTAAGAAGTAAGAGATGAGATCTCATATATCTCAGTTGATCATTTTACCAATAAGCACTGAAGGCTATTTTAAATGCGACAACAAAATTCTGATGGAGAACATTGTAGGCCTCATTGGCTCCTACGCTATCGGACCTTATGAAATTCCAGTTACAGTTTTCTAAAATGGAATGAAAGCTAGTAAATCCCTTCCCAGTCAAAGGCCTATAAACTCTACTATCTACATTTGGATTACGTGTCTCACCCGGAAACTCCACTGCAAGCCACTGTGCTTTATGGACAGCGAATTCACAGTTCAGTACATCTACTCTCTCATTCAATGCTTCAAAATTTGAGAAGATATTACGAATACAGTTCGGACCCCTGGTGGGTTCGAAAAACTTGTGTTGGAAACCATACGAGTGGAGGAGGTCACAAAGTGCACCTGAACACCTATCTGAAACATTAAAATCAATGTATAATAGTACTTTATCTGTGGACTTGAAAAGATTCAAAACAGTTTCTAAGATACTTAAAAATCTATCAAAATTACCTGCAGGAGATCTATAAAAACAAAGAATAAAAATGTTGACTTCAATAAGTTTAATGCCTGAAACTTCACAATGAAGCTCCTCAGAGCAGTGAGCTTAATGATCCAAACAATATTGCAAAACCTCCACGTCTCAATATTCTGAGACCAAACACTGAGGCAGTAACCGGAGTTAATTCCTGGAAGTTATATACTAACAAATTCTCACTTCATGTTCCTCCGTCTCAGCGCGTTTCTACTTTTCAAACTATTCGTTGAACTTTTCTTCAGAAATGGAAGTAGATAATACGGAGTAAGGTTAGGTGAATGAGATGTGTGGGACAGCAAAGCCATGTCGATTTTAATCGAAAGCTATCTAAAACTTTGGCAAAGTGTGCACCTGCGTAGTCGTGGAGGAAAAACAGTCACCTGTTTCAAATGCAGACATTTCGACGAATACTCCTACGCAATGCTTTCAACTCTTTCAAAATAAAATGTCAGTCTGTTGTGGGGAAACAAACTCCATATGAACGACGTTCTGTACATCGAAAAAGCAAACCAACATTGTTTTAATGTCTGTTATTTTAATGTATAGATAAATAGACGATACACGAGCTTATAGAAACCGATAGTCTAGATTGATTTTCAAATCACATTCATTTCAAAATTAAATTCAAAACAGGGACAGAAGTCGATAATCATCTATGAAATAGCTTTGAACAATGGATTTCTCTCAAATATTATAAACAGAATGATCAGAAAAGAACAGAGACAAATAACATATCATAATATTTACCCACGTATAGAATCTACTAATACAGATAAATACATTTCATTAAATGAGATAAAAAACACAAGGTTTAACTTTAATCTACACTTTATTTGAAAAAATTCGACGACGTTTCGCTGACACAGCAGCTTTATCAAGAATGAAAATCAGAATGAAGAGTATGGTATTATAAACAAATCGTAGAACAAGTTGGATGAATAACAGGAAAATCCACACCGAGCCATTGTACAGTTAGTATGAAAGGTAATAAAAACTAATTAAACAAGTTAAGTAGGGGTGAGTAATTCACATCTACCTGTTCATTCAATAGCTTGTCCGAATGTTTGTATCTATTTATTTCTAATGCTTCTAGGAGATCTAATTTTGAACTTTTTGATTTTATATGTAATATGTCAAAGTTTTTATTGAATGAATGGTTTTCTTTTATTAGGTGGTTTATGTTCAGATGTTCTTATGCCAAAACTCCTATAGCTCCTACCGATATAAATTTTATCACAAGAACCGCAATTGAGTTTATAGATTCCTGATTTACTTGATTTTTCAAGACGAGATTTATTATTTTAATATGTTTACCTAAGTTATTAGAAGTTTTGAAAGTTATATTAAGATTTTGTTTGACGAGAAAGGATTTAATATTTGTATTTGCAGAACCGCAGAATGTTAAACTGTTGAATATTTTATAGTCTTTATGAATAGGATATACTTCATTTATTGCTTTCTGATACAGTTTTTACGAATGATTAGATCTATCATATCCGGATTATATGAAATATTAATAATTAATGGCTATCTGTTTGATGATGTTATATGATAGATCTAATCATTCGTAAAAACTGTATCAGAAAGCAATAAATGAAGTATATCCTATTCATAAAGACTATAAAATATTCAACAGTTTAACATTCTGCGGTTCTGCAAGTACAAATATTAAATCCTTTCTCGTCAAACAAAATCTTAATATAACTTTCAAAACTTCTAATAACTTAGGTAAACATATTAAAATAATAAATCTCGTCTTGAAAATCAAGTAAATCAGGAATCTATAAACTCAATTCCGGTTCTTGTGATAAAATTTATATCGGTAGGAACTATAGGAGTTTTGGCATAAGAACATCTGAACATATACGTAGCTTCGATAAAATAAATCTGATTCAAATTATTCAAACCACCTAATAAAAGAAAACCATTCATTCAATAAAAACTTTGACATATTACATATAAAATCAAAAAGTTCAAAATTAGATCTCCTAGAAGCATTAGAAATGAATAGATACAAACATTCGGGCAAGCCTTTGAATGAACAGGTAGATGTGAATTACTCACCCCTGCTTAACTTGTTTAATTAGTTTTTATTACCTTTCATACTAACTGTACAATGGCTCGGTGTGGATTTTCCTGTTATTAATCCAACTTGTTCTACGATTTGTTTATAATACCATACTCTTCATTCTGATTTTCATTCTTGATAAAGCTGCTGTGTCAGCGAAACGTCGTCGAATTTTTTCAAATAAAGTGTAGATAAAAGTTAAACCTTGTGTTTTTTATCTCATTTATATCATGGATCTACATCAAGTAACGGCCTCCACAATTCAAACATTTCATTAACATATTTTGGCCCGCCCAGCAAAAAATCGCAAAACAGCATGAAGAGATGGCTTTCAAAACTCGCATTAAATTCTCCCAAGAATTTTTCAATAGTAAAGGAAAAACTGATAGGTTTGAGAATACTGAGGTTCAAAATTGACATTGCAGTTTGCCTAAACAACCATTATGCAGCTATTACCAAAAAAACTACATTCAAATATCAACATAGTCAATACAAAGTTTGAAGAGATCCATAATGATTAATGCATATTATTGTATAAAACATACTTAAAAGAGATCGACTCGATTATGAATTCATTAAAGAACTCGACCTTTGCTGACGTAGATGGTCTGAGCGCTAGATATATAAAGCAAACTTATCAATTGATCAAATTCACACTTTTGGATGAGGCTAGATTAGGTTAGGTTACACAGTTTGGGATCCCTGATTTAGCCGGCCATACGAGTACAAATAGTATTTATATATCGATACCAATTTTATACATTCGATTCATACGATCGCATATATATATATATATATATATATATATATATATATATATATATATATATATATATATATATATATATTACCGTTTCTACTGCGGTATCTCACCATACATCGCTCTAGGCACTACGAATGGACGTGTTACCGTGTTAACCACGCTTCCTCAATCACAAATCGCCTAGTCGGCCTTTCGACTAGGCACAGAGCGTACTCTATGCCGACTATGGGTTTTTTTTTTCTCTTCAACGACCACTTCGAATTCACACTGACAAGAGCTAGTTCCCAAATCTGCCTGCCATGCACGCAGCCCCCAAGAGCCACAATAGTGCAACTGAGCAGGATGCCGAGAAACGAAGCGGCAGACTGCAGTTTCGCCCTTTAGGGGCTCTCGATTCAACGTACCGTACGAGGAGTCGCCCTCTATAGACCGACACGCCGAACCCGCTACGGGCTTCGAGAAAGATACGAACAATAACAAACAGATGTGGAAACGTTAAAAATTCCAGCATTTGGGAGACATCTTTCGCCGTTCCGTAAATCACATCAAAGGTTGAAAACGAGCGAAATAATCCTGCTGAAATGTAAACTTGAGACAAAAGAATTATTCAAAAATCTAGTTTTTCTCATTTTAACTAATAATATTTTATATTTACATTAGTTGTGTGTTAAGCCATGCACGCAGCCCCAAGAACCACAATAGTGCAACTGAGCAGGATGCCGAGAAACGAAGCGGCAGACTGCAGTTTCGCCCTTATTAGGGGCTCATCAGTGTTGGTACTCTATCGATTCCAGAAAGAGCGTACATCGTACATACGTACGGGAGTCGCCCTCTATAGACCGACACGCCGAACCCGCTACGGGCTTCGAGAAAGATACGAACAATAACAAACAGATGTGGAAACGTTAAAAATTCCAGCATTTGGGAGACATCTTTCGCCGTTCCGTAAATCACATCAAAGGTTGAAAACGAGCGAAATAATCCTGCTGAAATGTAAACTTGAGACAAAAGAATTATTCAAAAATCCGTAGTTTTTCTCATTTTAACTAATAATATTTTATATTTACATTAGTTGTGTGTCTGTGACTTTATTGCACTAATTTTTTATTGATTTTAGCCTAACTTTTTCTTAAGATGATTTCACAAATTTCGAAAGTTTTATATATGTATCTTGATATACAGTGTGCGGCAAAAGTCCGCGCACTGTGTCGATATCTTTGACACTAAGAATAGAAACTCATTTTTGTCAACGGAGTTGTGATTTGTCAGAAGAGTCTACTTATTTGAGTTATGTTTTAAATTTTCATCTAACTTGGGGTGGGGGTGGGGGTCGGTAACCCGAAAATTTCAAATGGCAACCCCTATTGTGTGATACATAAATAGAAAGGTATTTGGAATGAGTTTTCAAAACAGTCCTTAAAACTGGAATCAGATAATTAGTTCATAAGTTACAGTCAAATATTTGGTATTGTCCGGTTCTCTCAGCTTTATTCAAAATATTCTTTACATTACTTTAGCTTGGAGTTGTTGAGGCTCAATCCCAGTAGAAAGTTCATTCTACAAGATTGAATACTCGCTAGGGCTCTCAATAATACAAAGTGTTTCAAAAGAAGCCGCCAAATCGAAGTACATTCAAAGACTCAAAAGTCCTAATTTTTAAATGGAAATACTCCTATTTTTACACATCATTGGATCCTTATTTTCAATACGCTTGTTCTGGAAATTGACAGTCAAATAGATCACTGATATACTGTTTCGGATAAATCAGTGAAAATGTTATTCAATATCCAATTCAGAAAGCACAGCAGAAAATCGGAAATTCAAGAAATTCACTAATTCCCGCTGTAGGTCACAAATACATAACTTAGTTCTGAGTATGTTATGGACGTCGTGTTCGCCTATCTGAAAAGATGCACCTTTAAGTTAACCCATGAATTTCATGCCATCCCTATAGCATTACCAGAAATATGGAAAAGGAAAATAAGGGAAATTAGATTATGTTAGTATGCTTTTAGGTATTTATTTTGATAGACCAAAAAGTGTAGGTGAAGAATTTCAAAATTGTTCAAAATGACCGCCATTTTGTTGAACACATTGTTCCACGTTTCTTCTCCAAGCTTCATTTTATTCATTCGATATTATCGCAGGGATAAACCTGGTTTTTTAAGGTCGAGGATCTCGCCGGCCAGTGGATGGGACCATTCGCTCCAATCCAATTATCACCAAATTTCTGGGTGAGCCATTCTGTCGCCATGTGAGAGGTCTGTGCCGGAGCACCATCCAATATGAAAAATGGCTCAATGTCGGCGTTTGCATCTAATGAAGGCTCTAAAACAAGCCAGACTTGATCATTGAATAGATTCCTTGACGCACCTGTCATGGAATGTCCTTCAATGAAAAACGGCATTATCAAAATATTGTCCCAGATACCGCACCATACATTCAGTTCACTTGCGTCTGGGTTGGTAGCACTTCATGGTGATTTTCTCGACTCTAATGGTATGTCCAATGACGACTCACCTATCCATGGCTTATGAATGTGGATTCATCAGTAAAATATATCCTTCTGCCGAAATGTGGATTTTCCTCGAATTTTTGTAGAGCCCATTGACAAAACTCCAAACGTTGTGCTGGATCGCGATCAAACAGTTGGGGCACAAATTTTGTTTTGTGGGGTCTCTTTTTCTTAGCCTTGAAAATTCTTCGTACCGATCTATCACTCATTCCAGCTTCAAGTGCTCTGTATCGCACAGATAATTTCGGAGACACTTCCGCACGGGCTAGAACGTTAATGGTTTGGTCATGAGAAGTATTTTCAGGTCTTCCAGTGCGTTTTTTTCCTTTACTGAACCAGTTTTAAAAAATCTTTGCACAGCTTTCTGGACGGTATGAGCACTTCGCACTGGTTTATCGATATGATTTTCCGTAAATAACTGCGCAACTAGTTTGTAATTTTCTCCATTGCGGAACCATAAGGTAACCATTTCAGCATAATCCAAATTACTTAATGAATGCGTCATTTTCCACAGGAAAAAACAAATTAATTGAATACACTAACTAGAGGAGGCCTCTGAATCACTAAGTGGATAGAAGAGAATCAAACTTTTCGCCCCTAACTATCTAATGACTAGGGTAATCCCTCTCAAATTTGACTTTACGGCAGGTAGTTATCTATAATCGTTAATCCTTAGTGTAACTCAGTTACACTTAGGTATACCTAAATACAAAAATGAAAACATAGAAATTTAAGGATTATATCTACCTGGTGAAATTCGTGGGTTAACTTACAGTAGAAGAGCATTTCAGTTTATGCATCATAATAAGTAGTTCCTGATATTAATTTCTTTGACAATCTTAAGAAAACTCTGTGAGAACACTTTATTTGACAGAATTATTCTATCAACAATCACTCAGGATCTCAAACCAGTGGCAAGAAAAATGTTCTGAGGCCTTATTTTGTGTGTACTTGTTTCTCGCCTATCTTATAATTTGTACAGTACGCCTGGTACAACAAAAGGGCAAGAATACTTTTTTTACTCTGAAACTTCTGGACAAAGTGAAAGCGTATACTGTGGCATAGATAATTTCGCACCGAGAAGTGGTAGAACTGCGATTTAGCATGAATGTTAGGGTCCCTGAATGTTTGTTAACAAAACAATATTGCCTAAAATGTTCCCTATAATCGTATCAATGTTCAAAATCGAAGTTCGAGGCGTTCAAGTGTTACGATAACAGATATTTTGTTTAGAACATCAAATTCTGTATCTTGTATCTCGGAACCAAAATATCCCAGATATCTTGTGCTTTGAAAACCATATGTCGAATAATTATTTCACTGGAGACTATATTGTTACCGTTCCCACTTCGGTAACTCACCATAGATCGCTCTAGGCCCCTCCGAATAAGCGTGTTACCGTGTTAACCACGCTTTCTTAATCACAGATCGCCAAGTAGGCCTATCGACCAGGCGAGGCACAGAACGTACTCTGGGCCTACCTGAACCGAGGGTTTAAATATCAGTACATTTCGGAGACTCACTCACTTTCTCTTCAGCGACCTCTTCGAATTCATTTTGTCTCAGAACACCGGCTGCAGCACGCGTTGCCACGAGCCGGCTTTCCGTACCCACGCCATATTGCCAAACCGCCGTTGTTTACCAACGAACCAAGTGTTTTTATTTCATTTTAAATTTACGTTTATAAAAAGTGTTTGTGTTAACCATCAGTGTTTCCATCGTGTGTGTGACCCCATCCCGGTAGCAAGTGGAGCCCAACGTGTGCATTAGGGCATTGTTTTCTCCGTTGAGAAAAAGAACCCATCCCGACTGAGTTAGCCGATAAATATTAATACGAGAATCCAAGTGAAGAATTCCGCACACGAGGGAATCCGACGCACGTGGTAGGACCAACGCGAACAATAGACAATAGCAACGACGCACGTGGATAGTATTCGTCTAATTCATCTACCGCAGAATTAATCCACCACCGCAGCAGCTGTGAATAAAGCATCCGGTTCTTGGACCGAAGACAACACCAAGTGGCGCCCAAAGACGAGTGTGTGAGTGTAGTGTTGTAGTGTTGTTAAACGGCCAGTGCGCTAGTGAATCTAGGACCTACTCACAGACGCAGTTGTTCAACGTATGATAAACTCATCATGTTTCTATGTGTCTTAGGTACTTTTAATATCTAAGCTTTATGTGTGATTGACAAATAAAGATACGAAGTAGATGCGAACCCCCCCCCTCAGATGTGTTATTGCACATATATCTTAGATTTAAATGTTTTAAATAGAGCTTTGCACCACGCTCTTATGTATTGATATTATGTAATGTAAGTAGCTAGACCATACGACTCGCTTACGTGAGACAAGGTTTTCTGTGGTTTCCCTTGTCATCATCGTGTTGATGCCAAATGGCGCGTAAGATAGTAAGACGGCCACAGACGCACTGCACACAGGGTCGTATTAGATTTAAGTAGGATAACTTGATAAAAAAATTTTGTTGTTTTTTTTCTTTGATTTTCAATGGTATGATGTGCACGTATGCACATGTCCTTAATAAAGATACAACATGGTTTTATTACCCGGTATGGCAATATGGAGGCGCCTAACCACGATCTTCAGAGGGGGGCCGTGTTACCATTCCCACTTCGGTATCTCACCATAGATCGCTCTAGGCCCCTCCGAATAAGCGTGTTACCGTGTTAACCACGCTTTCTTAATCACAGATCGCCAAGTAGGCCTATCGACCAGGCGAGGCACAGAACGTACTCTGGGCCTACCTGAACCGAGAGTTTAAATATCAGTGCATTTCGGAGACTCACTCGCTTTCTCTTCAGCGACCTCTTCGAATTCATTTTGTCTCAGAACACCGGCTGCAGCACGCGTTGCCACGAGCCGGCTTTCCGTACCCACGCCATATTGCCAAACCGCCGTTGTTTACCAACGAACCAAGTGTTTTTATTTCATTTTAAATTTACGTTTATAAAAAGTGTTTGTGTTAACCATCAGTGTTTCCATCGTGTGTGTGACCCCATCCCGGTAGCAATATAGTCTATTCAAAAACCTACGGAAATATTTGAAGTATTCAGTGGCGTAGATATTCTCGCCTAAATGAGTGTTCTAAACACTAGTACGAGTTTCTGACAGTTCCTTTACGTCTACATACAGGTTTTTGTGACTTACAGCGGGAGTAAGTGAATTTGTTGAATTTCCGATTTCAAACGTATTGAGAATGAGAATCCAACGATGTGTAAAAAAATACTTTCTACTGGGATTGAGCCTCAACAACTCGAAGCTAAAGTGATGTAGAAAATATTTTGAATAAAGCTAAGAGAACCGGAAAAAACCAAATATTTGACTGTAACTTCTGAACAAATTATCCGATGTCAGTTTCAAGGATTGTTTCGAAAACGTATTATAAATACCTTTCTATTGATGTACCACACAATAGGCGTTGCCGTTTGAAATTTTGGGGTTACCTACACCCCCCCCCCCCAAGTTAGCTGAAAATTTCGAACATAATTCCAATAGATAGCCGCTCCTGATAAATCACAACCCCGTTGACAGAAATGAGTTTCTATTCTTAGTTTCGAAGAAATCGACCCAGTGCGCGGACTTTTGCCGCACACTGTATATGTATGTATGTGTATTTTTTCCGTTCTTCTAAAGTCCTGAAGAAGATTTAAAATATAAATCGAAATCGTTGCCTTTCAATCTTCAAACCATCAATAATTCAATAATATAATTTATGATCGTCAACTTGAACTGAACACATAAATATACCCCGACTTACAATTCAAAGAATGATTATGCTTAATTCGTCCCTTGTTTTATACGTTGTAGCCCTTGAAACATTATAAAAGAAATAAGTCGGCAAAACAACAGAGGAAGGTATCAAAATTAAGATGAATTGCAAGTCATAACTTTCATGAATTCATTCTACAGACGAAAATTCACAATAAACAGAATCAAAGAGAGAGCTCGCAATAAATCTGTTGATTTTAAAATGCCAGTTCATCTCTTGGGAAGGCAAAGTAAATCCACAATCGAAACTTACTACTTCATCGAAACTTATGAAAAATGAACGAATCCGATTTTGAAGTTTTCAAAAGAGACCATTAAAACGTACAACATTTAGGTAGCCATCTCCTCTTTCATTATCCCGTTTTGCCGCAACGCCGCACAAAAGAATCGATTAATTTAAATTTCTGTTCGACTGGGGAATCGAGGGCTGCCTGAGATAAAAGGAAAGAAAATATTTAAGCTGATATAATTAAAGTCTTTTCTTTCGGGAGATTCGAAGAGTAAATGATTCGCCGTCTTTTCAATATAAATACAATGTCAATGGTTGTGCGCCATTGTTCTTTTTGTTCTCAAGACTGAATATTCAGTTCGAGAACAGAAATTGAATGAAGATTAGTTCATCTTAAACATAAGATTGAAAAAAAACATATTCGACTTTTAGTGAGATCTGTAATTAATCTTTCTTCTATCGGGTGTTTTTGATTTAGATCAGATAAATTAATGAATGTTTTATTAGATTTCTATTAATTGAACCAATGTTTTTGAAGTTTTACATATAAAATAGTATTTCAAGTCTTGACAAGAAACGAAATAAATCAGGAAAGGCGGAATTTCAATCTTTGAAGTGTTCTTATAAGAGCATAATTCATTCAATATATTAAAATCATAGTTATTACCATACAAAATATTATTTAGAATCCGTTCTTATTCTTGAAGGCTATGCACTTGTGTCGTGAAAAGATTTTGTGAAGGAATTGCATGTGCAATAGGGTGGAGCGAAAATATATGAAATTTAAAAAAAAAATTTTTTTCAACGGCATAGCGATGAAAAGTTGCCTTGTTATATACAAAACAAACATAGAAAACAACACACAATTATCTTAACGTTCTGAGGTGCCCCAGCAGTGATGAAAAACAAACGAAAATCATTTTTTTATGTTTCAATTATTTATTACAAGAAATATCAAGAAACATTAAATATACAGCTTGAATATTAAATTGATTTTTGTGCTAAAACTAGGTTCGTTGACGAGATAGTAATCTTACTCTAATAAAACCATCTCTTTTGTTTTCCCCACAAACTGCACGCGACGCTTCTGTCACTAACACAATGCAGCGCTCCACGGCTTGGGTGTGGCATTGAAAATCTTTAATATCCTGACATGTGCCGAGACAATTTTTAACAATTTCCTCAAGGTTTCATCAGACAAATTTGAAGTTAAAGGTGGCTCAGTTATGTCACAGTCACGCCACAAAATAATGTCGGTCCACTAATTTTTCTACAGCGACGATTTTTGCCATTTTATAACTTCGTGAGCCAATATTTCAGATATTTCATGAACTGTTGGTTCTTTTATTGTTTTATCAGGCTTCAACTCATGTTTTATGAACAGATAATTCTTCATAACTTCGTTATAAGTTGGTAATTGCGATGCTGATAACTTTTGCGGCAAACCAAAGACATGACAGCTCGTTGTTTTTCATGTTTTAACTTGAGACTTATTTCTGCAAAAAATACAAATAATGAATACTCTAATATAACAGTCAGGTATTAAACTACAAGCATAAATTATGAAAATCCCTACTTACAATATACGTCGCAATCCCAGTTAAAAATAAACTAATACAATTTGATGCCTCATAAATGAACGGCAAACAGATGCACTGCTGTAAGCGCGCAAAATTACTAAATTTCACTCCAACGGCGTTTCGGTATGAAGGCGCGGGGAAGGGGTATTTCGCCGAAATACCGTTCCCCCGGTAACGGTAATAACTGTCGCTCAGGAGTTTGCAATATTTTGAAAAATTTTGGCAAAACTTATAATTTGCCTAAATTTTTCAGAACTTTATGACGATGGGGGCACCTTGAAACATAGCATAAGCAAATTGATTTCTTTGTGCCTAATGTTGACCTGGTTCAGACAACATCGTCGCTGAAATGATTAAGAACAGCAGTAGCAAAGTCACAGATCTACTCCATCTGATCTGTACGAAAGTATGGGATAATGGTAAGTGGCCAGAAAGATGGACCGAATCAATATATATCCTCTACATAAAAAGGAGCTAAAGACGAGTGTGGCAATTACAGGACTATCGCACTGATTAGCCATGCTAGTAAAGTTCTTTACAAATTATACAGGAACGATTAAAGAACTACCTTCTTCCTCAAATCCCCCCAGAACAGGCAGGGTTTGTTCCAGGTCGTGGAACGCGAGACCAACTTATGAACTTACAACAAATAATAGAAAAGGTGTACGAATACAATGTACCAGCTATGTTCTGTTTTCTTGACTACACTAAAGCATTCGACACCGTTCAATGGGGAAAACTATGGAACATCCTGAGTGAAATGGGGGTCCCGAAACATCTTATATACGTCATAAAGGCCCTGTATGACAAGAACAGAGCATACATACAAATAGAAGGGAAACGTTCAACAGGTTTCAGGGTCGGAAAAGGAGTCAGGCAGGGGTGCATTCTCTCCCCAATTATTTTTAACATATATGGAGAATGGATTATGAGAAAGGCGTTGGAAAACTGGGAAGGCGGAATATCTATTGTTTGAAGAAAAGTGTCAAACTTACGCTATGCAGATGACACGATAATCTTGGCAAAAAACGAACAAGAAATGCTTGAACTTCTACGACGTGTGGAAGCTGTTAGTCTAGAAGCGGGACTACGACTAAATAGGACCAAATGTTGTCTGCTGATTGTGGACAGATCCCAGACAATCCCAGTACCACTTCAGCACATCCATGATATAGAAGTCAGTGACACTGTTATTTATCTTGGCGCAAAAAAAACCAACAAAGGAGGCTCCGAACAGGAAATCAAGAGCCTTCTCTTGAGGGATGGCAAAGGAAGCTCTGGGCAGACTGGACAAAATATGGAAAGACCACAAAATCCGTAAGATGACCAAAATGAGACTTCCTCAAGCACTGATATTCTCCATCGCAACCTATGGGTCAGAATCCTGGACGCTAAATGCAGCATGCCGCAGGAGAGTAGAAGCTTTTGAGATGGTGTGTTATCGCAGGATGGTAAGGATCCCTTGGGAGGCTCATAGAACAAACGTGTCCATACTCAGGGAACTGAAAATTCAGGATCATGAAATGGCTGCTCCCAACAATCCAGAGACACATAATTAAATATTTCGGTCATGTGATACGGAAGGACGGGATGGAGAAGATTGTTGTCCAAGGGAAAGTGGACGGCAAAAAAAAAAAGAGGCAGATCTCCTGTTAGATTCTTGGACCAAATCAAGGACCTAACAAATATGTCAGTGGCAGAAGTCATGAGAACCGTGGAGGACAGAGAAGCATGGATGAGGCTTGTACCATGATACATGGTACGGAATCGAGCAACGACTAGAGAGAGAGAGAATGTTGACCTAAAATAGCAACTTTGTACAGGTATACCGAAGCTATAAGACATAAAAAATGAAATCGCTCCACCCTAATGTGCAATGGCATGTTGATCAACAGATAAAAATTTTTGATCGAGCTAACCTGGAAAATTTATGAAACCTGGTGAAATGGGGTTTCAACATTCATTTATTTTAACAATGGAAATACAAACAAGCCATTTAGCCATGGACAGTATTCACAACTTGAGTATAAATATATAGTGCGAAAAAACAACTGCAATAATTATACAATGAAAAACCCTCCATATAAATAAACTCAACATATTTACAATGAATCAGTTATTTTATATTTACATTTTTATTCTTATTAAGGTTTCATCAAGTCGAGCTGTTTCAAATTTTTTCAAAATTCTTGACTTGACTAGAACTTCAAGCTCTGGAAAAATCATAGGATTGACTTAATATGATATGCAACACAAAAACTTGACTGGACATCAATCTTTTTCAAGCTGCTTGAAAGCTTGATACTTGTAAGGTCATAAAGTCAAGTTCATTTGCTAATCGCTAGTTGTTATACCCATACAGGTGCAATAGAATTAGGTACTATCTCTAGTCATACAGAACTTTTTGGTTGACTGCGATACACTGAGATTTCAAAATCCACTTCATTCGATCTAGTAAATTCGTTTCACAGCGCCACAGGTAGATACGAAAAGCGGTTTAAAGAAATCAAAAAATAGTTATTTCCTAAATGTAAGGAATTTCTGTTTTCAACAAATATTTATGTCGCCTACAACCTACAATAGATTTCTATACAGGGTGGTCCACGAGTCACTGGAAGCAGCATAATGCCAAGGATAATAAAAAACAAGTACTATGTTCCAAGGAATTTTACTTAATAATTGCGATTAGTAACGCGTTTCACTACACCTTAGCTTCTTCAGACGAATAAATGTACAGAAAATAAGAATGAGAATATATATAGACTCCGAAATCATTCTCAAAAACTCCTAAGATAATAATTTAGCCAAACATCCAACAGCAAAAATCATCAAAGAAGACTTTTTGAAATTATCACCTCATTGGCAATTCCGATTATAAGATGATAAAAACAATTCGTGAAAATAGTACCAAGAACGATTTAGTATTCACTAAAGCAGATAATGGTAACACCGTCATCGCGATTAGTAAAACCGATTATATTTCTAAACCTGAAGAATTCTTAACAGCCGAAAACTATATAACATCAACTAAGGATCCTACCGCAAAATTTCAGAAAGTGGTTGAAAACATAATTTCGACAACAAAATCGTTAATTACAGACCACGAAAAATATAAATTCATTAACTCCAATCCACAATCCCCCGAATTATATTCGTTGATAAATCTTCATAAACCTAATTACCCTATTAGACCAGTTGTTTCTTATGTAACGGCCCTTTTTTTCAAACTTTCAAAATTCCTTAACGATTTGCTAATAAAAAATTGCAATTTTAAATCTCAATTTTCGGTCAAAAATTCATACGAACTAATTGCCAATATCAAAGATACCATTATACCACCTATTACCAAACTCATTTCTTTCGATGTTAAGAATCTATTTCCCCACATTCCTCCGAAAGATACGTACTACTTAGTGGAAGAATTATTAAAAAGAATCATGTCAATACTATCATTAAATCAGATATTATTTCATTATTAGAAATTTGTTTAGATCAAAATTATTTCCATTTCAATAATAAATATTATACCATTGAAGACGGCTTAATTATAGGCAATCCGTTACGTCCTTTGTTAGCAGAAATATTCATAAATAATTTAAAGAAATTAATTCATAACCATCCACTCAGTAACTATTGTTTATTCTGGTATTGCTATGTAGACGATATCATTATTTGCTTCACAGGAACAGATAGACAGTTAAAACTTTTCGAAAATCATATAAATTCATTACATCCAAAAATTGGAATCACCACCGAAATAGAAAGCAACAATTCGATAAATATCTTAGACTCAACAATTTCGAATGAAAATGGAAAACATGTTTTCGCAATTAACCATAAGCCGTCACATACAGATATTATAATACATAACTCGTCGTGTCATCCGTATCAACATAAAATGTCAGCATTCAATAGTTTTATTCATAGATTGATTAACTTCCCGTTATCACCAGAAAATTTCAAAAAGAATTAAATTTGATTAAACAAATAGCCTAAAATAATGATTACAATCCCAAACTAATAAATAATATTTTAAATAAAAAACAAAGTAGAATCGCATTGAATGAAGTTTGCCCTCCCGATAAATTGAAACAAAATTTCAACACCTTAATCTACGTTGGCTTTACCAGTGAAAAACTGAAATCATTCTTAAGTAGCAATAATTTCAACATAGCTTTGAAAACTAATAATAATTTAGGCAAATATATAAAACATAATAGAACCAAATCAGGTAAAAACAATAAATCAGGTATTTATAGATTGAATTGCAATGACTGTGATAATTTCTACATTGGTAGAACACATAGAATTTTAATATTAGAATATTAGAAACGCGTTACGAATCATAATTATTAAGTAACATTCCGAAGAACACATTACTTGTTTTTGCATTATTGATAATAGAATTTTATCAAGTAAAAGGCTCCCAAATTCAAACCCTGTTTATACAAAATTATTTTTAAAATGTGACCGTAACAGAAGTTCATCATATTGCGAGAAAAAAATTTCAAAATCCGTCGTTTTCCTGGTATTATGCTACTTCCAGGGACTCGTGGGTCATTCTGTATAATATGGAATATATTCAAATGAAATGATTCTTTCGGAGGTTTTCGTATCATTCGGTAAAAACTCCATAATCCATGTAAAAATATATAGAAAACTGAAAGTGTAACTATAATATTCTATCGATTAAGGTTTACTACTCTCGGAGAACAGATCTATCCTCTAGAATCGAGATTGAACAGTGATTCCTCGAAAACAGAGAGTTTGGGAGTCCAGGGACTTCCCCAAAACTGGTATATAAAATATAATGCTTTCCCTGTCTTACTCCATTTCTTGTGGATATAGTGTAACTGTTATACCATTGAAAATAGGAAGGTAAAATACACGTTTAGTGATTAATTGATTAATTGTTTATTAATGCTTTACACCTGATGTGACAAATAGTGTTTTGCATAAGTCATAGTTTTATATACAATTTGAAATTTGGAACTACCCAAAATTTCAGCCTCCACCGGAGAAAAAAAGCAGCGAGTTGAAAACTAAATTATGATGAGGACAACCTGATTAAATTTATACAGCACAGCGAGCATTAGATAAAACTTATGACTAGAAAACAGAAATTCGTTATTCAAAAAACAAATAGTAAGTACGCCCTATTCAACCTGAGAAATTTATTTCAAAGTACTCTTCAGTAGAGTACAATTCACGATCTATAAGGAGCTGCTTGATGTTGATCTTGAATTTTTTCATTTCAAGACATCTTAGAGCAAGTGAAAGCTCATGGTAAAAATCAATAGCTAGAAAATTGACTCCACATTGCGACCTATTGAGCCTAAAGAAATCCTTCCTGAGAGATATTTTGGCCCCAGTATCATGAAAATGAATATCAGAATTTAATTTGAAAGAATCCGAGTTTGAATGAACATATACCAAGCATTCGAGAACATAGAGTGCAGGAAAAGTCAATATTCCCAGCAGTCCCTATGGCCAAGACCACCCAATACCCTAATTGCCCTTCTCTGTAATCTGAAGATCATGTCACGTTCAGAACAATTTCCCCACCTGACTACACAATACCTAAGTGACGACTCAATAAGAGCAAAATGAATAGATTTGAGAATAGTGGGGGACACCGAGGAAGCCAACCGTCTCATCACGAAAATGTTCCTACTGGCTCTCTTTTGACAGCACTAGAATAGACGAAGTTATGTAAAAACTGTCACCCTGTACACTGTTTCAACTGTTCAGCATGTTTGAAGATATTGTTGAAGATATATATATATATATATATATATATATATATATATATATATATATATATATATATATATATATATATATATATATATATATATATATATATATATATATATATATATATATATATATCTCAAAATAACTCGTGTGTCAATTTTCGGCTGCAACCATGAGCCTTCCTAGTGCAATTAAGCAGATGCCGAGAAACGAAGTGGCAATTTCGTCTTTATAAGGCTCATCAGTGTCGCATATCGCTTCTCAAGTCAGAACTTTATTTTGATAAAACAATATATGCAACAGAGCTGTAAAACACAATAGGCCAGATATCATTGTTACTGATAAACAGAATCAAATAATATATATAATTGATATTGCTATACCCGACACACATAATATGCAAAATATATACAATAAAAAATTTCTAAATTTATGGTGCTTGCCGACGAGATTAAAAATATGTGGAAAATGAAAAGTATATTTATTCTACCGATTATTATTTCTATAACAGGTGTTATTCTAGGAATGTTCACAAAATTACTGAGATTTTAGGTGTAACGAAAAATTCATTTGAACAGTTTCAGAAAATAACAGTCATCCAATCTCGTAATATTCTTCGTAGGTTTCTTTCCGAAAAAAATAATGGGGTAGAGTCATAGGTTTTCTTTAGTTTATACTGCTCAGAATCGGAATTCATATTTTATTTATTTGTATATATAAATGTGATATAATTACCTGACAATTTCATCATATTTATACTCAAGCAGTATTCTATTCGATCGTTCACCACTTATATATATATATATATATATATATATATATATATATATATATATATATATATATATATATATATATATATATATATATATATATATATATATATATATATATATATATATATATATATATATATATATATATATATATATATATATATATTGCTGATTTGACTGCCTGTGACTTCACAATTACATGGAAGATTCAGTAGAAAAAGGAGATAATGGAAAAATCAAAAAGTGCTCTGATGGCCACACCGAAAATTGAGTTCAAAAAAATGTTCCGTAGATTGAAGTAAACAGTAACACAAGTTTGTTTTACTCAATGGAGAGTATTGTGCAGGGGCAAAAACGTTTTTGATAAATAATGTTGGATTTTGAGTTTTATGAATAAATTTCGGTAAGTTTTTGATTAAGGCAATATATTGGAAAAATTGATCAGCATGTCAAAGCCTGCAAATCTACTGGAAACTAATTTATTATAGCTGGTACCACTTTAAGGATTTTTGTAGACAATCTCTAATTCATTAGTTACTGGAGTATTTGCAAAATATCGTATGTTTTCATCATCCAAATTATTCATATCTTCTGCAGTTTTGATGTGGTAGTAAGATAATTTTACTAGACGCAATTTCGATCCATAAAGAGGATTGCTCGTATATTAGGAGCTTTAACATGAATTCTAATTTGTTAACTGAGAAATCTAACCTAATCTATAAATTTGTTAAAGTTATTATCGACAAAACCAATCAGTGCTTTCTTGTATACGAAATGAAATGATCCTGGTTATTCAAATGGGTTTCATTAACTATTGAATCACATATTTTATGCTCAGCTAACTAAATGTAAACAACCTGCCTACTATGTGTATCATGAATTTATTCAACATTTATCAGAAAGGGATTGGTTCCGCAATTCATTTTATTTCACCGAGATTCAGTAACCAATAAAAAATTTATTGCTGTTTTGTATCCATCAATCAATCACAACAAACGACCTAGGGCTGCTTTTTCGCTTGTTATTTTTGCTGAGTATTTTCCTTAACCGGAAGGGATGATGTACATTCCCCTGAGTAATCGAGGATATTCCTTCAGCATTGGACTTAATACAAGGTGCATTCCAAAATAAACAGAACTTTATGTCTTGAGATTTCTTAATATTAGCAGAAGAGCTTTTTGTTAACAAATTAATTTTATTCAAAATAGTGTTCTTCGCAGTAGATACAGCACTTTAACTGTTTTAACCAATGTATGCCAAATATCAGGATAGCGTTAGAATCCGTTTAGAATGACATTTTTATTGTTAAACAATCGATCAGTAGTATCTGCAGATCAAAAGGAGCTATATCAAGTAAGAAACACGAACTTACATCTTCGCAATATTTTGTAGAAATACGCTGATAGTGTGAGCATGTCTCTTTTCTTAGAATTTTAACCCGCGTTCTTCAAAAAATATGAACGAAATTCATACGATTGGTAATTGTCCTTCAACAATATTGCAGCCATTGTACATAAATGAAAGAAAAATTGGGGAACTTTTTTTTCAGCCTTATTCTAAATTCCTAAAATTTATTATTTGCTAAAACCTTTTTGTCTTATTTCTACCTTTCAATTCAAAGTTTTAATGTTAGAGGTTGAGTTCAGAAGGAATTTATTTCAGAAATATCCTACTTCTAAAGATTTCACGATGTTTCGGTGTATCAGAAATTATTTCTAATCTAACGTCTGTTTCTTCTTTGAATATCTTGACAACTTGTTCTCAAAGAATAAATACATCATTAAGTTATAGAGTCGAAATATCACCAAAATTAAATTCAAAGAAGCAGTCATTGGGGATAAATAATAATAATAATAATAATAATAATTATATACTACGATAGGCCTATTATCACTGACAGAATGGTGACGAATAATAGGCCGGACATAGTGGTGTATGATAAGAGAGCCAAAACAGCAATGCTGGTGGATGTCGCCATACCAAATAATAACAACGTGCTGAATAAGTTCCAGGAGAAAAGTCCAAATACACAGACCTTGCTATTGAGATCAAGCAGATGTGGCACCTCGACAAAATAGATATTGTTCCTGTCATCGTATCCTCGACTGGTTTAATACCCAAAACTTTGCATGATAGCCTTAAGAAATTAGAATTGCATAAGAATACCTATATAGAAATGCAAAAGCTGTAATTCTTAATACATGTAGGATAGTTAGGAAATTTCTGTCAAGTATATTGTAATCGAGCCTATTCCTTTGATTGCTAAATCTGGGAAAGGTAAATTATATCCAGCTACTAGCTGAGATAGTGCATAAGTCCACGATAATAAATAATAATTATTTAGAAATTAGAATTGCATAAGAATACCTATGTAGAAATGCAAAAAGCTGTTATTCTTAATACATGTAGAATAGTTAGGAAATTTATGTCAAGTATATTGTAATCGAGCCTATTCCTTTGATTGCTGAATCTGGGAAAGGTAAATTATATCCAGCTAACAGTTGAGATAGTGCATAAGTCCACGATAATAAATAATAATAATAATTTATTGATCCTTAAGACATCACAAGTATGTATAGGACAGGTCAATAGAAAAGACATTTAGACATTATCTAAATCAACACATAGAAACTCATTCACAGTATAGAAACATTTTGCTAAAAGTAAATTCTTAACTGCTACCTTAAATCTATTTACACTTAGACCCTGTATATGCCGTGGAAGATGATTGAACAATCTAATACCCTGGTACAGGGGCGACATTTCAAATCTAGAAGTTCTGTGTTTAGGGATACATAATGTTTCCTTATTTCTAGTATTGTGGGAATGAAAGTTAGAAAGTTTAGTCATGTTACTTTCATTCTCTTTAATATAAACGAGGCATCTCAAAATGAAAATAGACGCCAATGTGAGGATACCATTCTTCAGGAACAACGGTCTACATGAAGATTGTGGAGCTGTATCGAAGATCATTCGCAGAATTCTTTTCTGGATGATGAAAACTCTACCTACGTCTGAGGAATTTCCCCACAGTAAGATATTATAGGACAGGTGACTATATACCAAACTGTAATAAACGTTCACAAGGGAACTTAGAGGTAGAGAACTCTTGATTCTATTTAGGGCATAATAGGAACTATTCAGCCTCTTACAAATCGCATCGATATGTGCACTCCACTTCAGATTCCTATCGATGGGAACGCCGAGGAATTTAGTGGTGTCCTTCGAAGAGATGACTGTATCTAAATACCTTATTGTTATGCTACCCTGATCACAAGACGACAGAGTGAAGTGAATGCATTCCGTCTTGTTGACATTGATCATAATAGCATTAAAATGGCACCATTCTACGAAACTCTCCACCAGCAGCTCGCATAACTTTTGAAGCTCCTCAAGAGTCTCAGCAGTAATAGCTATGGAAGAGTCATCAGCGAACAGTATCAACCAGATTATTTTTGATAATAAATTGCGAATATTATATTTTCTGTAGAATATTTTTTCAAATTTAGTGGCAGATCGTTGATGAATAACAGAAATAGAAGTGGCCCCAAGACAGAACCCTGGGGTACTCTAATTTACAGTACTGTTCATTTGAGAACGAGTCGTGAACCCTGATTGAGGCAGTTCTGTCCTCCAGATAACTACGAATCCAGTTCAAGAACACGCCTCTGAATCCAAGATTATAACATTTATCCAATATAAACTGGATAGCAAGACTATCAAACGTTTTAGACAAGTCAAAGAACAATCCAGCAACATATTGACCATTATCAAGGCAACGATAGACGAACTCCACGAACTGCAATGCTCCAGTTTGAGTCGAGCGGCCGGTTCTGAAACCATGTTGTGCAGTATCAAGTATTTGAAATTTATCTAGGTACTTCATCATTCTATCAAACACTATTCCTTCAAAAACCTTGGAAAAGACACTTAAGATAGATATAGGTCTATAGTTCATGATATCGTGTACATCATCCTTTTTATGAATAGGAATGACGATTGCTTTTTTCAGAATACGAGGAAATACGCCTGCTCTAATTGACAGGTTAATAACATGAGCGAAATGTCGGCTGATATCGGTACCTATCATCTTCAGAATTCGTGCTGAGATGAAATCAACACTAGAACCTTTGTTGTTTTTGAGTGATCTTATAACATCATGGATTTCATGCTCCAGGACTGGGTGGAAGAAAAAGGTTGTGTCTAACATACTTGACGTCGTACATGAGGATGACATTGAGTCTTTATAATATCTGTTGAGGGAAGATTCGGCAACTGTAGTAAAATGATTAGCGGAAATCTCAGCCAAATCCTTGGGATCGTTATGCGTAACATTATCAATAACCAGTGCAATAGAATTTTGTTCCATACGTTTTCGACCAGTCATAGTATTTACTAGATTCCACACAGTTCTATTTTTATTTACAGATTTATCAATAAGTTCACTGTGAAAATTGTATTTGGTTCTTAGGATTAAGGATTTATAATAGGATTTGGCTTTCTTATATAAATCATTAGAGGATTGAGTTTTTATATTAGAATGTAACCAATGAAGATTTTGTAGGTCACATTTGGCCAAAACAATTTCTGGAGTAATCCAGTTTTTCCTGTTATGAGTATAATTGGTACTACGCATAAGAGGGCAACAAATTTCAAAGATATGTTGAATGGTATCTATAAATGCCCCAAAACATTCAACAACATTAGAATCTATGTATAAGTCCTGAAAATTACATTGAGAAATACTCGATGCAAACTTATTAAGATTGATAGTGGTTTTCGTTTTCCCAATTAATTATAGTACAAAACATTGAAATTTCATAATCTATAATTTGAAATTCTTAAAATATGTTTTCTTCACATTCGGTGTCTTCGATGAAACATCTAAAGTAAATGTGCCAATTTGAACATTTATCGCCCAGAAACTCGTGAATCAAAAGCAACTTGTGGCTCAGTACATTAATCCGATGCACATAAAATCCGTTAGTTTATGTTTCAAGTCTTTCATTTCCATGGGAGGTGTCAAGTTCTTGAATGAGCTTTTGAATATTCATTCATTTTTGACCATTTTTTGCTCATTTTATATATTTTTGAGTTCGGAGAAAGTTGGAACCATACATTTGACCCATTTCTATTCTTAAATTCTAACCGTAAACGGTTTTCAGAGTTACGATTTTATCGCCATATAAGGATTTTAACTTTTTGTGGGGTTCTTCGACACTTTTTCAACTCAAAACAGAACTGCTAATTATTAAAAGTATAGTGTCGATAGTCAAAATTCACTGATTTGTTTACTTACTAATTTTGGTTCCCAGAATACAAATCTGAAATTGTTTTGCCCCGAAAAGCTATCGTTTAAAAAAGGAAATTTTCTAGAAAGTCCTCTCGTCTATATCATTCAAACACTCATGTACCATTAATTAGTAATTCTACGCTCGAGTATTCATCAATTTTTTAAGGAAATTCTTTTCAATTCGAATGTTTATTTTCTAGATAGTTAACCCGCCATTTTTCAATGTTTTTATGTTACATGTTACACGACGCACGGCTCAAAACGATGCAAGAAAGAGATAGAAGGATCTCGTTCATAACTGAGACCGAAAATCGAATGGGAATATTTCCAAACCTAACCTTACTAACCTAATTTTACCCAAAACCTATTCTGCTAACTTATTTAATTCAAAATTATAGATTTGAAGTAGGTTTGAGGTTCGGTTAGGTTAGTTAGGTTCGGTTTGAAGAGATTTTCATTTAAATATCCCTCTCTGTTATGAAGGAAGATGGCGAGTACTGCACTATTATCGGGATCATGTAACGTAGGTCTTGAATTGTATATGTGTGAAATTGTTTCCTAATATTGAGAATCGAGAGGCAATCATGTAAATATGACGGGTTAACTGTCTAGAAAATAAACAGTCGAATTGAAAAGCATTTTAATAAGAAATTAGTTCATATTTGAGCGTAGAATTACTAATTAATGGTATATGTGTGTATATATATTATCCATTGTGATAGTAAAAGGCATTTTAATGAAGCAATTATAGAGTTTAAATAATATAGAAAAGAGGACTTCACACATGTACCAATAAATGGTAATTCTACGCTCGAATATACATTAATTTTTTATTGAAATGCTTTTCAATTCGAATGTTTATCTTCTAGATAGTTAACCCGCTATTTTACAATGTATTCATGTTACATGTTACACGACGCATGGCTCAAAACGATGCAGGAAAGAGATAGAAGGATCTCGTTCATAACTGAGACCGAAATTCAAATGGGAATATTTCCAAACCTAACCTTACTAACCTAATTTTACCCAAAACCTATTCTGCGAACTTATTTAATTCAAAATTATAGATTTGAAGTAGGTTTGAGGTTCGGTTAGGTTAGTTAGGTTCGGTTTGAAGAGATTTTCATTTAAATATCCCTCTCTGTTATGAAGGAAGATGGCGAGTACTGCACTATTATCGGGATCATGTAACGTAGGTCTTGAATTTTATATGTGTGAAATTGTTTCCTAATACTGAGAATTGAGGAGCAATCATGTAAGTATGACGGGTTAACTGTCTAGAAAATAAACAGTCGAATTGAAAGGCATTTTAATAAGAAATTAGTTTATATTTGAGCGTAGAATTACTAATTAATGGTACATGTGTATATATATTATCCATTGTGATAGTAAAAAGGCATTTTAGTGAAGCAATAATAGAGTTTGAATAATATAGAAAAGAGGACTTTACACATGTACCATTAATTGGTAATTCTACGCTCGAATATACATTAATTCTTTAATGAAATCCTTTCAATTCGAATGTTTATTTTCTAGATAGTTAACCCGCCATTTTACAATGTTTTCATGTTACATGTTACACGACGCACGGCTAAAAACGATGCAGGATAGAGATAGAAGGATCTCGTTCATAACTGAGACCGAAATTCAAATGGGAATATTTCCACACCTAACCTTACTAACCTAATATTACCCAAAACCTATTCTGCGAACTTATTTAATTCAAAATTATAGATTTGAAGTAGGTTTGAGGTTCGGTTAGGTTAGATAGGTTCGGTTTGAAGAGATTTTCATTTAAATATCCCTCTCAGTTATGAAGGGAGATGGCGAGTACTGCACTATTATCGGGATCATGTAACGTAGGTCTTGAATTGTATATGTGTGAAATTGTTTCCTAATATTGAGAATTGAGAGGCAATCATGTAAATATGACGGGTTAACTGTCTAGAAAATAAACAGTCGAATTGAAAAGCATTTTAATAAGAAATTAGTTTATATTTGAGCGTAGAATTACTAATTAATGGTACATGTGTGTATATATATTATCCATTGTGATAGTAAAAAGTCATTTTAATGAAGCGATTGTAGAGTTTGAATAATATAGAAAAGAGACTTTACACATGTACCAATAAATGGTAATTCTACGCTCGAATATACATTAATTTTTTATTGAAATTCTTTCCAATTCGAATGTTTATCTTCTAGATAGTTAACCCGCCATTTTACAATGTATTCATGTTACATGTTACACGACGCACGGCTCAAAACGATGCAGGAAAGAGATAGAAGGATCTCGTTCATAACTGAGACCGAAATTCAAATGGGAATATTTCCAAACCTAACCTTACTAACCTAATTTTACCCAACACCTATTCTGCGAACTTATTTAATTCAAAATTATAGATTTGAAGTAGGTTTGAGGTTCGGTTAGGTTAGTTAGGTTCGGTTTGAAGAAATTTTCATTTAAATATCCCTCTCTGTTATGAAGGGAGATGGCGAGTACTTCACAATTATCGGGATCATGTCACGTAGGTCTTGAATTGTACATGTGTGAAATTGTTTCCTAATACTGAGAATTGAGGGGCAATCATGTAAATATGACGGGTTAACTGTCTAGAAAATAAACAGTCGAATTGAAAAGCATTTTAATAAGAAATTAGTTTATATTTGAGCGTAGAATTACTAATTAATGGTACATGTGTGTATATATATTATCCATTGTGATAGTAACAAGGCATTTTAGTGAAGCAATAATAGAGTTTGAATAATATAGAAAAGAGGACTTTACACATGTACCATTAATTGGTAATTCTAAGCTCGAATATACATTAATTCTTTAATGAAATGCTTTTCAATTCGAATGTTTATTTTCTAGATAGTTAACCCGCCATTTTACAATGTTTCCATGTTACATGTTACACGACGCACGGCTCAAAACGATGCAGGAAAGAGATAGAAGGATCTCGTTCATAACTGAGACTGAAATTCAAATGGGAATATTTCCAAACGTAACCTTACTAACCTAATTTTACCCAAAACCTATTCTGCGAACTTATTTAATTCAAAATTATAGATTTGAAGTAGGTTTGAGGTTCGGTTAGGTTAGTTAGGTTCGGTTTGAAGAGATTTTCATTTAAATATCCCTCTCTGTCACGTAGGTCTTGAATTGTATATGTGAAATTGTTTCCTAATATTGAGAATTGAGAGGCAATCATGTAAATATGACGGGTTAACTGTCTAGAAAATAAACATTCGAATTGAAAAGCATTTTGATAAGAAATTAGTTTATATTTGAGCGTAGAATTACTGATTAATAGTACATGTGTGTATATATTACCCATTGTGAAAGTATCACAGCATTTTAATGAAGATTATAGAGTTAGTTAACTTTTTTCAGTGAATTTTGACTATCGACACCATACAAAATAATTACCACAGAACTTATTGAATCTGTTATTATTTGAAAAAAGTTAATTGCTTACATTGTCTATGTACATTTTGCACCCAAAATATTTAAGAACCAAAACAATTGCTTCATATTCAAAAGTTCCGAAAGTATAAAGGATGGGCCACAATAGATAGAATTTTAGATGTTTATAGAAAATAATTCATAGGATTATCCTGAAAATTACATTCTGAAGAACGCAGTGGTCGAAAAGTTGTTTTTTATATCGCAAACTGTAAATATTTGTTTCGTTTCAGGGTAATCACTTCCTTTTGAAATCATTTTTGAAATATATAGGGTGCGCCTGAAAAAACCGGATGTTTTTTTCCGTTATAACTTTCGCCATCCTAGAGCTAAATCATTCGTTTTTGCTTCATTGAAAAGCCAAAGGACTAGGTTTTTCTGAAATTGTATCGAAATTTTACTTCCGGTGAAATCCAATAAGGCTGATCGCTGGAACAATTTTTTTCCACTACAAAATTCGGGTATTCAAATTTCAGTCTTTTCTGAACAATTTGAGATATTGATCATAAAATATTCCAAGAATTTGTGAAAAAGTAGCGTGAAGAATTTTTTTCATTCTGATTTTCAGCTGAAAATTGTTCACCTCATGATTCATTCCTGAAGTTGTTGTGTTTTTCGGGGATGTTCTAAGAAGACAAAAAATCATTTTTTACTAACACCAACCTAAAATTTGAGATCCGTTCGAACTTAAATAGGCCGACTTCCTGAAATATTAACAATTTTCCCTGCGTATTAAAAAAGTTTTCGCTTTCGTAATGAATTAACTGCGTAATTCTATCACTAGATTGAAGCTTTCCCATCATTTTGAGGGGTCAAACTCGAATATTGATTCAGAATTGTGCCAATTGTCGTCAATAGTGTTTCTCTTTTCCCCCATCATATGCACCACTCGATGTGAAACCTGTGAACATAGACTGCATGCATTAACTCTATGATAAACAAAAAATAATGAAATGTCATCGAGTTTTAGACGCCATCTGGTTGAACTCGAATTTCATCTTGGTGTTGCTTGTTTTTGACGTTTGAAATTGTTAACAATGGTTTAAACAAATGAGGATAAGCGTTTTATTGAATGTTTACAAAAGAAGTACAATCTATGATCTTGAGGAAAAATTTTGTTTAACAAATTACATTTGTCAAACATTCAACAAAAAGAATCAAGTAATCAGAATGGAATTTGGCCTCCAATGGCATCAACTACGCTCTGCACCCGTCTTCCCCAGCTCTCTATGAATCTCGAAATTACTTAATGATCAAGATTGTTCCAACATTCTTGAATGTTTGGCCTCAACTCTTCAGAATTATTGAAAATAATACCATTTCCATACACCATTTCTTCCAAATGACCCCACAGAAAATGGTCGCACGGATTAAGATCGGGACTTTTTGGTGGCCATTGTTCTGGTTCGATGATATCGTCTACGCGTTGTCTTAGGTAATCCATAGTATAGTGACTAGTATGACATCTGGATTCATCCTAAAATCATTGGAAATAGATTTAATTCAAATACATCTAATTTAGGGCACCCTGTATACTGATGGCCAGTTGAGAGTAAAAAGCGTGTTTTTGTGATACAGTACTTGTTATTCATTTTATATGACAAATGTCATATTTTTCGACTGTCAAAATTTTTTTGCAAATTTTTCTTCAAATTAAATAAGTTCCACGAATAGATAATACATAGGCGATGTCAACCCAGATTATTGGGTCCATAATGATTCTAAAACATCTATAGATCATAATCGGCATCACTTGGAAGCCTGAACCTGGCCATCGGGGCTCTCTCGGTCAAACAGATGGAATTTGAGGAAATATCGTAGGATATGTTATGTATTTTTTTTTATTATATCCCTAGTCCTTTCATGATCTTGCTTGCTATGTAAAATCTCTTCTTATATTTGTTTAGACATATAAGAAGTATGATTGTTGAAATGTTTTTCTGCTGGTTTTCTTTTTCCATTGTTACAGATTCCTGTCCCAAACCCGCTTCCTTTCTCCGTTGTCTCCGTTTGGAAATCATGGAATGCAAGAGAATGAAGCTGCTAGGCAGAAAAATCTTTGGTAGTCTTTATGGACACACGACATTAACACAACATAAACAGACAAGCTATTGCTAGTGCAATAGCGACAGGCGAACGAGTTTTCTCCTCAGATTTTTCACTCGTTTATTGAATCATACAAAAGATTGTATGGTTCCCTGTTACATTTCCTGAGCTGAGCTTATATATATATATATATATATATATATATATATATATATATATATATATATATATATATATATATATATATATAATCAAGTAATTCCAATCAAAAGAGGCATTTTTCAAGGTGATTCTTTAAGTGCTCTTTGGTTTTGTCTTTGCCTCAATCCATTATCTCATGCTTCATGAGATAATGGATTGAGGCAAAACAAACCAAAGAGCACTAATTATATATATATATATATATATATATATATATATATATATATATATATATATATATATATATATATATATATATATATAATATATATAATCTTTTGGTTTTGTCTTTGCCTCAATCCATCATCTCATGAATTAAATGCTACTAGTTTCGGCTTCAAAATAAAGAGTTTATTAACATAATTCAAATTAAGTCACTTAATTTATTTAGATGATATTAAATTATATGCCGGAACCAGATCTCATTTAAAAAGTCTACTTGAGATTACTTTCAACTATTCCAATGATATTCATATGAAATTTGGGCTTCCAAAATGAAAAAATCTTTCAATTGAAAAGGAAAGATCACCTCTGATTATATAAAGATTTCCAATATCGAAATCGAGCCAATGCATCAAGGAGATACATATAAATATCTTGGATTTTGTCAAGAGAAGACAATTAACCATAGCAGCACTAAAGAAATTATTAGAAGTTCATATAACAAAGACTAAGAATTATCATCAAGAGTTATTTAACTAGTAAAAACCTTTTCAGAGCTATCTACTCCTATGCTGTTCCTATTCTTACATCTTCTTTTGGAATTATTAAATGGTCTAAAACTGATCTAAATGAATTACAATGTCAAACGAGGAAAATGCTCTGTAAATATCATAAGCACCACCCAAAGTCAGCTGTTCAGAGAGTTACACTACCTAGACATCTTGGAGGTCGTGGATTAATTGATTTGAATAATCTTCATAGTAAACAGATTTTTCATCTACGTTCCCATTTTCATGATAAACAGAGAACGTCTAAATTACATGATATTGTTGTTGCTTCAGATTATAATCTTACACCTCTGAACTTGACAATGCAAAAGGTAGATTTTGATATATTTGATGATAATTCTAAAAAGAAAGTTGGATGCAGAAGGAATTACACGGAAAGCACCCTAAAGAATTGAAAAATGATTATATTGATGAAATTGCATCGAATAAATGGTTAGTATCTGGAGAATTGTTTGCTGAAACAGAAGGCTTGGCAATTGCGATCCAGGACCAGGTTGTTTTCACAAGGAATTATAGAAAACATATCATCAAACAAAATATAGATGATTCTTGCCGTAGATGTTTCTGTTCTTCAGAAACAGTTTTTCATATATTATCATCTTGCTCAGTCCTTGCTTCAACAGATTATTTAGAAAGACATAATGCCGTCGCTAATATTATTCACTTCAATCTAGGAATTAAACATGACCTAATTCCCAAAGAAAAAAATTTCAAAATATGAACCTGAGATTATTTGTGAAAATGACAAATATAAACTTTATTTTGATAAAACAATTCTGTGCAACAGAGCTGTAAAACACAATAGACCAGATATCGTTCTTAATGATAAACAGAATCAAATAACATATATAACTGATATTGCTATACCCGACACACATAATATACAAAATAAATACAATGAAAAAATTTCTAAATATATGATACTTGGCGACGAGATTAAAAATGTGGAAAATGAAGAAAATATTTATTCTACCGATTATTATTTCTACAACAGGCGTTATTCCTTGAAATCTTCACAAAAGTATTGAGATTTTGGGTCTGAAGAAAAATTTGTTTGAACAGTTACAAAAGATAACAGTCATCAAATCTTGTAATATTCTTCGTAGGTTTCTTTCCGAAAATAATAATGAGGTAGAGTCATAGGTTTTCTCTTTAGTTTATACTGCTCAGAATCTCATTTCATATTTTATTTATTTGTTTATATAAATGTAATTTAATTAACTGACAATTTTGTCATATTTATATTCAGAGCAGTATTCTATTCGATCGTTCACCACTTCACAAAAGGAAACTATTAATGAGTAACATTCAGTGTTACTTGACTAAGGTCCGTACACTGGATTTTTCCGGGGAGAAAGCCTCTGACACTACTCGTTGGTACATTGATATCATTGTCTGATGATGCTATAGTATGTATATATTCTGGTAGATTGATATATTCTCATAACATTTAACGTTATCCTAATATATAATTACTCCAGGATATGTTTTGATTATAATCATTGCCTGGCAATGGTATTAATTACCGGGTGGTGGATTTATATTTTTCATGAAATCAGTTTGATTGCATGAACAGATATATAGGCAACTCGTCGGGTAAAACCCCTATATATATATATATATATATATATATATATATATATATATATATATATATATATATATATATATATATATATATATATATATATATATATATATATATATATATATATATATATATATATATATATATATATATATATATATATATATATATATATATATATATATATATATATATATATATATATATATATATATATATATATATATATATATGATTTGACAAACGTTGTCAGAAGGATATGGAATAAATTGTAGAATTCCAAAGAAGATTTGAACCAATAAAAATCTTCCAAAAAGCTACTCAATTTCTTCTCAGCCGTTCATTTTCGGCTGGTGGCAATTGTATTCATTCATGTCATACAAATAGCTGCAATCATTCACCTGCATGAAATTGAACTGAGGAGTTGACGCCGCAATAGTTGGTAACATATGATCAATAATTATGTGACAATAATTTTCGGAATCTAATCTTATGCCTTGTTCTATTTCTGATTTGAAGTTCCTCGAAATACCGACAGAGACCATTACATGCTGGAAAATTTTTATCTTTCCCTCTTCAAATGAATTAAAGGCACATTCCTCTCAATTTCATTCGTCGAAAAACAAATTCTGTCACTCTGGCTGATTTTTGATGGGGCAACATTGAAAATTTTTTCGTCTGGGAACCAGACATTTTCAATTTGTCTAGAACGTGTTCTAAATCTATTTAATAAATTTCTGCATCGCTCGTATCTGTGCTCTTTGACAACTTGAGTCAATTGAAAATTATAGTGCCTCCTAAAATACTAACAAGACCCAAATCGTGTCTTGTTATTCTTCAGACAGAGTTGATGCTTGAAACAGATTATGGAAAGGGCGACTACCGGTGTTCTAACAGTTCTAGCTATACCTGGTCTTATTCCTAATGACCCTGTTGTCCGAAATTTTTCCTCGAGATCATAGATTGTACTTCTTTTGTTATTAGGGGCTGGAAATTGGCGTTATATTAGACTAGTAGTCTAGCTACGCACAAATAAATATTCAAAAAAACGCTTATCCTAATTTGTTAAAACCATTGTTAACAATTTCAAACGTCGAAAACAAGCAACAGCAAGATAAAATTCGAGTTCAAACCAGATGTCGTCCGAAACTCCATGAAATTTCATTAATTTTTGTTTATCATAGACTTAATGCATGCAGTCTATGTTCAGAGGTTGCGAAGAGTTAAATGGGGATAATTTGGAATAATTTTATAATTTTGTATTTATCAGGTAGAATCATAATTTCAGCTCCATCTGTTGTTCCATGAAGAGAGATAAAAAAGAAGACAACCGAAAGTAATTTTCTTTTACATTATCTTCTCGATATGAAGAACACAAGGTAGCGCTGGTTGTTCGGGAAATTCAAATAATAATTTATTGCGAGAAACAAATAAGAAAACGCAGCACGGATGTGGGGTTTCATGAATGTTCCTTTCTGAAACGAGAAACAGTATTGAGTAGATTAATGAATTTTGAAAAAACTTCTTTTATTGTTACTTGAAATTTGATTGCATTTAATAATTTAATTAAAAGGACTGTAAACCACTGGAGCAAGTAGATTGATATGTTATAATATGTACTGTAACAATATTGTAGGTCATTTATTATGTTTGATTGAATTTTCCTAATTATTTCAGAAAGTGGTTCAAGTTTTCTATATAATTATATCCATACATTCTTGGTTCAGTAGATGAAGAGATAACAAGTCTGATCAACAAAGAAATACTTCAATTATATCACCTTCATACTTACCTGGAAAAAAACAACGGTACATTTATAAAAGTATACGTTTCTGGGAAAACTTGTTCCAGTGACGTTGCAGACAGTTCGTAAATGGTAGCAGTATAGCGCAGGTATTTATCCAAACCATTTTATATAAACGGAGTAAGGAGTATACAAAGTGATTTCTACAAATTTTTTCGCGAGTTTATTAAATTAAATAGAGACAGTTTAATATAAGAAAGTTGATTTGAGTTTTAGATAAGATAGATTTTAGACATAAGGGAATTTATTGGGTTTGTTTTAGTAATAATAAATTAAAATAGGCTAAGATGTAGATGGAAGAAGTGTTACGCATATTATTCTGGTGAAATTTTGGATGTCATTAAAAGCTGTTTTTTTGAATAAAAAGAACAAGTATCATTTCAGGAAAGAATATTTTTGAATAGCCAGCGATTAACAAATCGTTGCAAGGTTTCACAACGGAAGGTGCATGTTATGGTGGAAAAGAGAAACATTGACAACAATTGGCACAATTCTGAATCAATATTGATGATGAGAAAGGTTCAATATAATGATTGAATTACGCAGTTAATTTATTACGTCCGCGAAAACCTTTTTAATGCGCAGGGAAAATTGTTAATATTCGAATTCGAACGGAAATCAAATTTTAGGTTGGTTTCAGTGAAAATGGTTCTTTGTCTGTACAACTTCCATCAAAAACACAATAACTTCAGGAATGCCAACGCCATAAGGTGACAAATATATTTCGATTTCAGCTCAAAATCAGAATGAAAAAAAAATTCTTCACGCTACTTTTTTACCAATTCTTCGAATATTTTTATGACCAACATGTCAAATTGTTCAGAACAAGACTGAATTATTGATTGAATGCCCCATTCGAATTTTTTAGTGAGAAAAATACGTTCAAGCGATCTTGAAACATTGCTCGTTTTCGAATGAATCAGCCATATCGAATTTCACAGAAAGTTGAATTTCGATAAAATTTCTGAAAAACCTAGTCCTTTCGCTTTCTAATGAAGCAAGAACGAATGATCTAGCTATAAAATTGCGGAAGTTATAACGAAAAAAAGAAGTCCGGTTTTCTCTGTCGCACCCTATATATCCCCATATCTTTCTTCAACATTCAGTGAGATAATAACAATTTTTCATATTTCATTCCTGAAAGAACTTTTTCCCAGAAATTTTATCATTTTTATCTTGGAGCTCTGAAGCTTCGAAATTAAGCACTCGTAATAACATTGCGATGCTTGAAATTGGAAATTTTGTTCAATATCAAGCTGAATATTCTCAAATTTGAAATATTCTCATAACTTTGGCTCCTAGATCAAGAGTAATTTTGTTCAAATGCAGTACTCCAAAAATTATCTCGTTAAACCAAAGGTTTTTTAAAGACTTTTGTAATGACACATCACAAGGAAAGATTTTCATAAAAATTGTTCTGTTTTCTGTCTGGATTTTTGTTTTTGCTTTGCCAGTAATGTAATTATAATACTGATGTCAAGAGAGAATGTGTCAGGTGAATAGCTTTGAACCTGGGAATTGTAACATGTATTTTACACATTTAAATTATGCTTCTGGTTTTAGATAATAATTGTGCAGAGATAAATGTTTTCTGATGATGACCCTATGCCGAAACGCGTAAAAACAATTTGCAAATTATAGGTTTTTAATCTCGAACACTTTCCGTTCTTTTAACCCCGATTTTCCAGTAAAAACATTCGTTTATTTTTGGAGAAAGGGTTAGCAAATTAAATTCAACTTGATTCCTACAGAAAAAAGCTGGGATTCATGCCTTTTCAATAACTGTAGAGTGACAACTCAAATAAATACATGGTATCAAGATTGCAACTCAACAAAAAACCATACTACGAGGAAAACTACAAGTATTCAACGAGCCTTTAGGATGTCAAGAAATCAATATCTAACATGTACTTTATTCAGAAAATACGAAAATCTATAGCAGAAGAGAGCGAAGGACAGAATCCTTCTGAGATGTAAAAAAGTAAACATTGTACCTAAGTTCCTAAACGTCAAGCCAAAAGTGAGTATATTCATTGATAAATAAAAGCCTAAGTACCTCAGTTTTCCTCAATTGTTTTGTATGCAATGTTCGAACTTGTGCATCCGCAACACATATAGCCAAAAATATAATCAAGGCAAACAAATTGCCAGCACTAAAAGGCAAACTAACAATCAATTTCCTAAATATAATAGTGAAGCTTTTTTCTATTAAAAAACAAAAATTTATAACGGAAGTTTCACCAAAGTCAAATCAAATCACCGTAAAAATGCTCAGAAACAAACAAAAATACCAACCGAATGGATAACTAATCTCATTCAGATAAAAATTCCCTTCAGCGTGAAATAAATATTAGAACTTGGAAACAAATTTTCTGTTATACAAAAACAACTAATTATAACAATATAATTACATCCATTGAAGCAGCAATTTTAAAAGCTGAAGAAATAAGAACTGAAATAAGAAACACAATATGTAATATATTAACCAACTATAAACACAAAAATTGGGATAAAAAGATTTCTAGAAAAATAAGTACATACACTCATTAAAAGAAACTAAAGATTTCGTCAAATTAAATCCAAACATTTACATTTTGAAAGCCGACAAAACAAACAAAACAGTACTTATGAAGAAAGAACACTATAGAAAAATATATCGATGGTTTCGTACATTTGTGGATACACTAGTCTAGTATTTGTTTGTTATTTATTCAGGTTGGATTAATCAGCTATGCTGTATCTTACATTTTGGAATCTCTCAATGTACAGAAACACTCACTCATAATAAGTTTAAGACCTTTAATGTAATTGAAAATTATCATTACTGTACAAGATGCCAATAAAATGCTATTATTATTCATTATCGTGGACCTATGCACTATCTCAGCTGTTAGCTGGATATAGCTTACCTTTCCCAGATTCAGCAATCAAAGGGAATAGGCTTGATTACAATATACTTGACATAAATTTCCTAACTATCCTACATGTATTAAGAATTACAGCTTTCTGCATTTCTATATAGGTATTCTTATGCAATTATAATTTCTCATAGCTATCATGCAAAGTTTTGGGTATAAACCAGTCGAGGATAGGATGACAGGAACAATATCTATTCTATCGAGGTGCCTCATCTGCTTGATCTCAATACCAAGGTCTGTGAATTTTGACTTTTTCTCCTGGAACTTGTTCAGTACGTTATTATTATTCGGTATGGCGATATCCACCACCATTGCTGTTCTGGCTCTTATATCATACACCACTATGTCCGGCCTATTATTCGTCACCATTCTGTCAGTGATAACAGGCCTATCGTAGTATAATCTGATAGAGTCTTTTTCCAATACGGGCACCGGTTGTACTTGTAATATGGCTGGAAGGTATTCAGAAGTCCGTACTTGTGTGCAAGTTTCTGATGGATAATGTTGCACACTTGATTATGCCTGTGAAGATAGTCCGTATTGGCCAGTTGTTCGCAGCCGGACGTCATATGCTATATAGTCTCCGATCTTATATGGCATTTTCTGCATTTATCTGTTTGTAATGTTCCGTATTTTTTGTAATTGTTTGTAGCGATCACTTGGTCTTGAATGGCCATAAGAAATCCTTCTGTTTCCGCGAATAATTCTCCTTTCATCAACCATTTATTGGAGGCTTCTTTGTCGATGTGTGGTTGACTAATCTCATGGTGATGTCGTCCATGGATTTCCTTTCTTGACCTTTGCTCTTGTTTTTCAGTATCTGATAGGAACGGTAGATTCAGCAGGTCATCTCTGGTAGCGAGATTTAGAGGTGTATATCCCTTATCAGCCAACGAAACCACTCTATGGAGGTCAGAAGTGAGAGCTTTTACTGAGAAGAATTCTCTGAGATTTTTTATCTGTTCGGTGTGTATATTGACAACATCTATTAATCCACGTCCTTCTTCTTTCCGCTTCAAAGTTGTTCGTATCACATACGATTTTGGATGATGATTGTTGTACTCTGTCAGCATCGTTCCAGCAGCCTTTGAATATCATCCAGTTCTGTCTTAGTCCATCTGATTATTCCAAATGAGTAAAGCAACACTGGAATGGTGTAGGTGTTAATTGCTTTGACTAGATTCCCTAAGTTCAACGTTGATTTCAGCACAGTCTTCAGACGCTGACTGTATTCTGAATGAATGTTCTCCTTTGATTGTTTTGGTCTAGTAATCTGGCTTGTTGGTATCCTAGATATTTGTATGTTTTGCCATCCCTCATGCACTGTATAATATCACCGTTTGGAAGTTGTGTTTCACCATCTATGACTTTCCCCCTTTGAATGTTCAGGGTCTTACATTTTTCAATCCCGAATTTCATATGAACATCTGCTGAGAACTTATTAACAGTTTTCAGCAAATCATCCAATTCCTTCTTGTTCGGAGCATATAGTTTGATGTCATCCATATGCCGCAGGTGGGAGATTGTATGATAATCCCTGTCTGCTTTTATCCTAAATCCGTATCCTTTTCTATTGAGCTTTGAGGACAATGGGTTCATAGCTAAACAGAACCTTAATTGACTCAAAGGGTCTCCTTATTACTATTATTATTATTATTATTATATTGGAATACTCTATAGGCTTCATACTTTCGAATGCGTTCATTTTTCTTCTTCAAAAATCAGTGAACAGTTCAAAAAACACATAATTTTTGGATTTTAGAGTATTTATAGCCTGGTCAAAAATTTTCAGCGAACCTAGTCGAATTTGAAGAAACTGTATTTTTATGATGTCTAATTCAAATTTGTATATTTGTATGTATACATATAATAAACATATCATCATCAAACATATCATATTTTTGCCTTACTCGAGAAAATTACATGGCTTAGAATGCTCTGTATATTGCGCATAAAACAGATCAATAGCCCGACTATTCGTGTAGAATAATTGCAGCATTCGGAAATTTATATCTAATTCTGGTCTCTGAAAAGCAGACAAGGATCATTTATCAAATTCGATTGACCGAGTTTCACTGTCATCTGATTGCGAGGCTAATCAGAATTGCGTAGGGGTACTACGGGCCCTTGATCACTCGTTTTTTGCAGGTCGTTATCTTATTTTCGCCGTCAATTTCAATGGAAATGGCATCAATCATTCAGAACGAATTCCGAACAAACAATTGGGTGAACGTGGTTTTCTTGGTTTCATCCAAGTAGTTCAAAAGGTTCTCATAAACAAAAAAGTAGAGTTGATGAATCCCCTAAATAAATTCCTTCGAAAATTAATTGATAGTTGAAGAAGTATTTTTTATTCTCGAGAATTTTCACAGAATTGATAATACTGGATTGAGTTCGGGAATGAGATATTTCCTTTCTGTTATCGAAAAATACAACTTCCTCATTTATTTTACTATTGAATGTTCAGAGAATATCGTACTTGTCGCTCTGAATATAACTGGAAAAAGTTGTTCGAAGAAACTGATTGAATACATATTTTGTACAATCCTATATCAATATTACTATCATTACCAGGGTGCTCCTTATCTTTTAAAGTGAAAAATACAACGGAGCATCCTCCAATAATGTTCTATGTGTTTTAATATTAGATTTTTAAATTATATTTATGGGTTGGGACGTTTAATTTTAAGATTGAAAAAGAACTTAAAATAAGACAAACGATCAAGAAGAATGTTCATGGGGGAATCAGGGTATAAATTTTAAATTTTTGAAGAAAGCTGATCATAGTTTTTTGGCTTTATGGTACTACAAATTACTTCTCCGTGGCGCAATACATTCGCAAACCATTTGGTTTATAACTATATGTTTGAAAAACGTAGTGATTTCTAAATACATCAACCTGAAGACAAAGAACACCGGTGCAGCAGCCATCAAAGGAGCATTGAAAGGAAAGCTGTCGTGAAAGAAAGAAGATAGAAGAATCCAATATAACAAACGGGATATTTGTCATACATGTGTTAAGGTAATTCATTCAGAGCTTCCCCTTAGATTACATAAAATTGTATTCGATATTTTAGACCGGGAAATCAGAGAAAATGTCAATAAAATTATCCAGAGTAAATATGAAACTTAATTGATGAAACCTAATAACCTCATTAAAATTAAACCTAAAATTGAAGAAATTAACACCAACTTGTCAAATCATCAATTTTTCAAAATATTCATAAATTTAACCGAAACAAATTTCACCATTGATATGAGACACCTTTATTAGAGAAAGGGTTTAAATACAATATTTACCCTGAACATCATACATACAATTTTGAACAATTAGCAATAGATATTTGCCTCATAAATGTTGAAAACAATAGCTCCTGAAACACCAAATTGCGTCCGTGATTAAGAAAGAATACCTAAAAAATCTTGAAAGACCAATTAGAGATCACATATTAATCAAGAATATAAAAGTTGAATCAACATCGAATGACATTATTTTCACAAAAGCAGATAAAAGCAATACTGTTATAGCGATAAATAAACAAGATTACATTTGCAGAACATTAGATTTCATTAATGATTCTAATTATTCAGTTATATCCTGAGATCCAATCAATAAATTCAATAAGAAGTGAAGACAGTTATTGAAAATTCAAAATCCATCAATACAGATCGCGAAAAATTTAAACTTGTCTTATCGAATCCTTTATCACCTCCACCAACTTAATTATTTAGTTAAATTGCACAAAAATGGTTATCCAATAAGACTAGTGGTATCGTTCACACATACCCCAGCATTCAAGATTTCCAAATTTTTAATACATATTCTTGAAAAATTTTGTAATTTTAAACCGTCTCTTTCAATTCGTAATTCAAATGATTTGATAGAGAAAATAGAAAATATTGTCATTTCAAGTAATGCAAAGTTAGTCTCTTTTGATGTCAAGAGATTGTTTTCAAGTATTCCACCGAAAGATCCGTATAATATAATCGATAATTTGATTACATAAAATATGACGAATCGACGAATTAAATATGACATTATGGCTTTATTAGATGTTTGCATATCTCAAAATTATTTTTTATTTAACGATTGTTTTTATAAAAGTGATGAGGGAGTTATAATGGGAAACCCCTTAAGTCCTCAGCTGCTTAGTAAACATTTTCTATATTGGTATCGATATGTTGATGACTTTATTGTGTGTTTCACAGGAACAAACAGAGAGTTCACTGTATTCGAAAATTTCATCAACAACCTGCACTCAAAAATAAAATTCACTTCTGAATTAGAACAGAACAATTCGATCAATTTTCTAGACCTAACAATAACAAGATCAAATAATAAACACCAGTTTTCAATTCATCATAAGCCTTCTCATACAGATATCACAATTCATTATACATCGGCATATCCTTACCAACATAAAGTTGCAGCATTTAATAGCTATATAATATATAATATATAATATACTATCGAGAACACCGATGTCTAATGATAATTATTTCAAAGAATTGAATTTGATGAAACAGATCGCAATAAATAATGGTTATGATGCAAATTTAGTTAGTAGCATATTAGATAAGAAAAACGAAAATTAGCTTCAGATCATATATATCCAATCGGTGAACACCAAGACAAGAAATACAATAGTTTAACATATATAGGCCATATAAGCAATAATGTGAAATCCATTCTTAAAACTTCAAATTTGAATATAGCGTTCAAAACATCAACAAATTTAGGTTCATTTATCGGAAATTATAAGTCTCCAACTAATAAAGAAAATAAATCAGGTGTTTATAGATTTGATTGTGCAAATTGCAATTGTTCTTATATAGGTAGAACAGAAAGCAATTTCAATGTTAGAATCTCTGAACACAAACGCAGTTTCATCAATGGAAAAACCGATTCAAATTATTCAAATCATCCTAGGCAAAATAGACATTCTTTCAATTCAGAATTTGAAATCCTACATTCTGAGAATAGAGGTATAAAACCCAACCTTCTGGAAGTATTTGAAATCAACAGATTTAGGTATTCCCGGAAATTCTTAATGATCAGGTAGACATAAATAACTCACCCTTATTGAATTTGTTTCCTAAACACTAGTTCAAATACAGATAGCTCTGAGTGTATTGCCTCTTTAGTATATATAAATATATGTCAGTAAGATATATTTGTAGTATTCATTTGCTCTTGACAAAGATACTTTGTATCGAAACACGTCGAGCATTCATTGATATATTTTAGTAGAAATAATCTTTTACTTGTATTTGTATGAGTTTTGTTTGACTATATGATATATTTACGAGCACCTGTTCTCAATTTGACCACACTCACCTCTCTCTTGCCTGATATTTTCATGGCACGCCCCACAACTCGCTCAAGTTAGTTTCGTTTCGGCCATGAGCGAGACTGCATGTTGGGGGTTTTGTTTTCGCCGCTTGTATTATTATGTCGTCAAAAGATGTAGGGAGCGAATCTGTTTCCACAAGAAATAAAACAAACATTTGGCTAGTTGGACAAATGACGCCTCATTGAAGTGCAACGAAGTTGCCATAAATCCAAGGAACCGTTCTTATTTCACTTCAAAACCGAAAACAATAAATGTACTTGTGATTGCTTGCGACGTCTTGGAATATAGGAATAGGATGGAGTAGCGATCAGGTTGAAGAATAATGTGATTGCTAAAGTGGAACCAAACTTCAAAGAATGACTAAATTTTAAAAAGAGTAAGGGGAAACGTTCACAAGAATAAGACAAAAAGAGAAGCTATGGCAGCTAAAAATAGACGGGTTGTTTAATATTGCATTGCGCAAGCTTATGCCTTGAATATCATGAAGATTGACGAAGAAAAATTGTTTTAACTTGCACAACGTAAGGGTCAAATCGATGGACGAAGCGAGTTTAACTAAAATGACAAAAAGTCAAGAGAAACAAGCACGGCTTGAAAGAATTCGCGAGCGTGAAGCAGCTCATCAAAATCACAACGTTTGCTTTCATCGTCCATAACTACTAGCACAGACTTAGACTAAGCATTTCATCTGAAATTGATACCAAATAAATTATTATTATTATCTAAGGTGAACTTTCTACTTGAAAGTTGAAATAAAAATTTTCACTAACAAATAAATTCAAAACAAAATTTAGATATTAGCTACAGAAAACAAATATACATTAAATCAATGTTATGATAAATATTAAAATTATTCATACCTTTAGTTTCTTTCTCTGCGTTATGTATGTCACGTGTTTTTGTATCAATTAAATTGATTTAGTTATTTCGTAAATTTTTAATTTTAATTTTAATGGATGGTTGTAGTTAGTTGTAGTGGATGATTCTTTTCATTTGAATTATTTTCACAATCTCGTCACAGGTAGCAAAGTTCCGCGAATTTTGTAATTGTGAAATTTAGTAGAAATTGATGTAAGTTTGAATAAAGTTATGAATATTATTATTCTATCTAAAGGAACATAATTTTTATATGAATCTCTAAACAACCTATTGCACGATGACCAGGCTTTGAACAATTATAACAGACATGTTAAATTATTCCTAAGACAAGTTAAATTATTGTAAGACTAGGCGAATCGTTCTGATGATAATTTTTAGAATCATAAACCTCAGCTAAATCGTCAACACCAATATAAGCCAAGTCCGGTTCCAAGACAGCAGCTTGTTGTTTCCTTGTAGGAGGCTAAAATGCTTCAACTGCCTTTCTTCGGTGCTCTAATTGCCTACATGAGCGCTTCAAGTCAGAATAAGTCTGAATACAAGAGCTGTGTCTGATAGAATGGAAAAAATTTTTCGAAGAACAATCTTGATTTGTTGTGCTTCAGAGGGTGGTACTTTCAATCTATTGAAAAGTGATCGCCTTGCAGCAAGGTAAATGCCTTTTGGCTCATCGTTGCCCTGAGTTCATCATTTAATTTATCATCAAAGTCTGAGGGTTCAAACTCTGACCTGATTTCTTCAACAAAAGAGTCCCAATCTACTATGGACGACCTCACAGCACGATACCAAATCAAAGCCCCACCTACAAATAGATCAACAGCTGATTTGATTACATTTTTCTTACTGACACCTCCTACTTCACACAGCTCTTCGGAACGTTCTAAAAATGCCCGAACAGACATAGATTTTCTATCAAAAGAAAATTGTAAACCCCATCGATATACAGGTGTTGGTTTTATGCTCTTGTTTGCCTGAAATGGAGTGACCTTACTGGTACTCGCTTGAGGTGTCGAGGCTACAACACCTTGACTAAAACCGACAGCTTCATCATCATCACTCGACGAAGTGTCATCAGGATCAGCATTTCCTAAACCTTGACTAAATCCTAAAGTCCTAACTTTATCAGGTTCAACTACCGACTTCTCTTCCAGTAGATCAAAGAGGCTCACAACCATGGTATACATCTTTGTCTTGTACTTGTTCTCGTCATCTGATTTTTGTGAGATATGCTTCAGTCTTCTCAACGCATACATTAACCTAGCCTGTGATACAGCATAAGGTATACTACCTTTACTCTGCTAAACTATCCCTCAACCTTAGAAATAACTTCATCAATGCCTGTTTGTCATCGTCAAAAAGCAACTGATAATGTGGGTACGGAAGCGAATTGCCCTCCATTTTCATGTATATAAATCAAATGTGACGTTATTTGTCCGCGATGGACTCCTAAACTACTTAACCGATTTTGAATTAAATTTGCCCACCGTGTGCAGTTTGATCCAACTTGAAAGAAATGATAGCTTACATCTTAATTTATAGCCGCAATATCATTTTATTGCGAATTATTTGTCTGTTATTTGACATTTACAATTATCTTTTAACTCCAAACGATTTTAACAAATGGCGATATCTGTTGACTGGATTGAGTTAGTTATCAATAGATGGAGCTGCTATGTTAAACCTACAAACTTGTCACAAGCTACAATTTAATAGCATAATCACCACGTGTTGTTGAGGCTAAAGTATAAGTTGAATTTGTTTTGTAGTAAACGAAATACCGTGAAATTCAATTGTTTCTACATTGTAAATTTTTAGTGTTAGCATAGCAGGCCACGTGTTACTTAGACTGAAGTGTAGATTGAATTTATATTATAGTGAAGATAATACAGTGAAATTATTCCTGCTTTTTATTTATTTGTGCTACATTGGTAACAACTGTATAATTTAAATATATACATGTAGTATTATCACATAATTATAAAAGTTAGTTAATATATCAATGATAAAATGGTCCAAAGCCCTCACGCTTTTTCAATAATTGTACAAACATTTTTTTCAACATTTGAATTTGAGAGGCTTTTACTTGATAAAATTTCATTATCAATAATAAAAACAAGTAATGTGTTTTTGGAATTTTAGTTAATAATTATGATTCGTAACGCGTTTCACTACACCGTAGCTTCTTCAGACGAATGAATGTACAGAAAATAAGAATGAGAATAAAAATAAATGTTCTTAAGTAATTAAAGGCTTATTGGGTTGATTCTTCTTAAGTAGTTATTTATGACAGGTATATCCAATAAAATTAAGGAATAGATTGCTCCCCGAAGAGATTCAATAGGGGTGAAGGGCTTAAATCGACTTGTTCATTGATGAATCTACCTGAGTGTTTGTATTTGTTGATTTCTAAAGTTTCCCAAGGATCTACCTTCCAATATTTATTATCTGTATGCAAAATTTCAAACTGTGGGTCGAAAGAGTGATTATTTTGTAAGAGATGATTCGCGTAATTTGAATCTGATTTTTATTTGAAAACTGCGTTTATGTTCCGATATTCTAATAATGAAATTTAATAGATAATAAATATTGGAAGGAAACTTTAGAAATCAACAAATACAAACACTCAGGTAGACTCATCAATGAACAAGTCGATATAAGCCCTTCACCTCTATTGAATCTCTTCCAATTTTATTGGATATACCTGTCATATATAATCACTTAAGAAGAATCAACCCAATAAGGTTTTAATGACTTAAGAACATTTATATTTATATTCTCATTCTTATTTTCTGTACATTCATTCGTCTGAAGAAGCTACGGTGTAGTAAAACGCGTTACAAATCATAATTATTAAGTAAAGTTTCAAAAACACATTACTTGTTTTCATTATATATTTTTTGATCGTTTTCATCTAACCTCTATTCAAAATGATTTTGCACCTATCATTTCAATGTGCTATAATAGCATGTTTCTCTAATAATTAAATTAAAATTAAATTATTATTTTCAATCAAATGCCATCGAAAAATTCTAACCTCAACAACGCTAGGGGCAGAGAGGTACGACGTAAACGTGTTGAAAGAGCTCATCAGTTTGCAGAACAAATCGCAAACAAGAAATACAGCTCAAAGAATTAGGACATATCAGGAAAGTAGAAGATCGTGCACAAGAATCTTAAGAACAGCGTGACGAACGTCTGCGACAGACTATTACGAGAACAATAGCGGCATGAGAACAAAACATAGCCGTAGCACGACTACAAGAACGACAACAACACAGAAAGACACAGCAACGCGTGACCGCGTCTGCTAGTTAAGTTATGAAAAAAAAAATTTACCTTCAAGTAATCAAACTTCAACCGTTAATATTTTATTAAACGGTTAGGTGCGCGAAAAATTCTAGGAGGCTTTTTTTGTAGAACATTCAATTTTCTACGAAATCTATAAAACAATATATTATTTCTAAGTGATGATAAGAACAAATAGGAAACTGTAAGGCGGAGGATCTTCCCGTTACAATTAAAAGCTCACACTTGAAGAGATTTCCATAGAGATGTCAGGGAACCTATTTCTCATAGTTCCAAGTGAAGATAAAATATACAATTTTTTGATTGAACACGTTGTATATTGTGGATAAATGTATTGCAAACTAGGAAATATCCTCTCATGTAAAAATCAAAGATTTTTTTTTATTGAAAAATGTCTTCTTATTCATTCAATATCCCCGTATATTTAAAATTGCTGATGAAATGCATATGCATTCCAGAAATTATTTTCTGTGCTCAAATCCTTCCAATTACAAAGTAATACTTTCATTGAATCGAATAATCTTCCACTCAAAAGGACATAGCAGCCGAAGTCAATAAAACAAATTGGGGATGAATAAATTTAATTTATGTTGCAATAGCAGTTGGCATCCCTTGAACCGACCGGATAAAGTTCGCCAATGTGTTCCATAAGATCCACAACGTAGTATTGTAAATTACCCCTATTTCTACCGGGTCGAATTAAGGGCACCTCGTTCCAATAAATCGCGTCATTGCCCCTCACCAGGGTGCAGGGGATACAAACTTTATCGCACAAGGCTTTGAACAAAAGGGATCGTTCACAATGGAAACCTACTTTCAAAAATCCGATAGGAATGATATTACTTTCCAATTTTTTTTTCAGGGATTCGACGTGAAGTTTAAAACTGTGTAATTTCTGTGGATGGGTGTAATCTTCCCTTGGTCCGCACAGCTGGGCATCAACGAATATAGCTATTATTTTTACTTGGTCTTCTACATTAAGATCCTTTGATAAATGATTTCGCATATATAAAATATAGTCCATTAAATATGGATCACAAGCTAGTTTGTAAGGATCGAAATCAGTTTGAGACTTCGAACCTACCGAAAGACGTTGGTTGCTAGATCGTTTTGATATTTTTGATTGTTTTCCGTTCAGACTAGTTAGAGATCCTTTAGAAATTTCGGATTTTTCAACTCGATAGTCTATTAGATAAATGGTTTTTCTTGTACACATGTATTGTGATTCGAGAACTTCTAGACAAGGAAATGGATGATCCCATGGCAAATTAATTAGATAAAATCGGTTATTGAATTTATCAGCAACTTCCAGTCTACCAGTTTCGAAGAATTTCAAAGGCAAAAATAATGTGTACAACAAATTCAAACATCTTGATATCAATGGAACTTCTTCCTTGATCTCTCTAGGAATGTTTTTCATGACGAGTACAAGATTTTGATTCAAGAATACCTCAGCCATCTTTCTATATACTAAATTGTTGTGAATAAAAATCAGTATATTCTTGAATAAGGTTTGGCTCTTCGAGGCTTTCAGTAAGTTCACCATTATCCCAGGTCCTCCCATCGCTATGAAATGATCGCGAAAAGATTTTTGATTGATGGAATACATCATTATTTCTAAGCATAATAAATTGGTTTCTTCGTTATCAAATTGCAAACCTTTGATAAGGGTTGTGAGAAAATCTGTCGTTATTGAAGCCTGCTGACCTATTGGTGTTCCTAACATCAAAATTACTATTTCAAGTATTTGTTGGTAAGTTTTAACAGGAATGTTATGTAAGCCAGAATGGAAATATTTCATTACAATATCGAAACCATTATAAGCCTCAAGTAGATTGAGTGTTCTCATATTTCGCTTAGAGAAACTGTACAACGTTTTAACTGCTATTTCGTTATAGGTAGTTGGAGAATTATCAGTCAATTCCATTAGTTTCAGAATCTCTCGAATAACCACTGGAGTCAACATTTTCTCACAGCAATAGCGATGTGTAGTTAAGTTTGAAATACCATTGCAAGTAATAGCTAAAACTTTTTTATCTTTACTCCTTAAATTATATAATAATGAATCTTCTATGGATAAATCAAAGAGCATTTGTTTTATCTCAGGAATATTAGTAACTTTCTCAAGAATCACTGCACACGATAAAAGATATATGCCAGAACAGGTCTTCGACCATTTGCAGAATTCGAGAAATTCTAAGCTCTCAACGAAATAGCTACTCGTTATTGGATTTTGCAAGCAATTCGTAATGATTTCAAATGTTATAGGGTAATATATAGCTCGAGAAGGATCGAAAAGTATCCTGAACATATTTTCGACGAATTGGCATTCTTTTAGTAGATTCATTATCTGATCCATACTAACATACGTTAAACGTTTGAATATTTCCAAGATCCATTGTGTCATATTCGGATCGAATTCTTTCATTCGTTCGATGAGAACGTGAGGCTCAAAAGCTTTATCTGTCGGCAATATTGAAATAGCCGTTGGAGCGTCAAGTAAATTATAAAAAAGTTCAAGAACGTTTACCAAAAGAACCGGATTTGTAGAGTTCCTTATCAATTGAAAAATTGGGGTATATAGGTCACTTTTGAAAATTAGTGAAACAATTCTGGTAGATTTTGCCAATTTTGCAAGAATCCCCGCACAAAATTCTTTGGTGGGTGCATCTGGATTATTAACGAACATGTCTGTGATTTCTAGTAACACATCGTCATATTTTTCATTGTCCAATTCATATACAGCGTCATTTTTTGTCAGAAGAATCGAAATCAATCTTAAGCTGAGTCGTATTATAGGTATTGGTTTTTGAAGAAGTCCTAGCAATTTTGGTAGAATTCCATTCTTCTGTAGATATATCAAATTCTCATCATGCAAATCAGCATATTTTGATAGAAATAGTAACGCTTCTGTTACTATACTGATTTCTGGACTTTCCAAGATCGTGATTGAAGTTGCAACTTCTTTTGAAACATACGTCCTTTCTTTTGGTATATCCCGTTTCTTGTCTATTGCGATGTCACTTTTCTTCTTTTTGAAATCCTTCATGTTATTTCGCTAAGCCTAATATATCTGAAAAACTATTCTATTGTTCTGAATAAATATTGACGTTCCATTGACATTGCTCACTTCAAATTTTTGACACGTCATTTTAGTTTACAGAGGTAAACAAATTAAGAGCTGATTTTAGCATACTATAGTAAAAAAACGTGTCTATGAAATCATTTTGTTGATTCCATGTTCTTGGCTGACATTAACAATAAGGAAAGTTTTCCATTTCCTATACAACCTAGTATAGCTTCAGAATCCTTTGTTGAATAACTCAATCTCAGATTTCTGGAAATTAGCTTTCTTATAAACAGCCAAACAAAAGTCTAGGGAACACTTCTGAATATCGAAATATCGTATCCAGAACGATCAATATGGATGATTTCTTTTGAGAAATGAACACCTGCATCAATTTCTCACCAGATTATGTGGAGTGCCGCAACAGATTTCAGTTTTTTTATAAAAACTAAAATGCAGCAGATGCGACGCTGCTTTATAATCATTTTATGTATTCAGTGTTTGAAATCAGTTAGTTGGCACTTTGTTTCTATTGTGACCACGAATATTTTTTGATTCGACCAAGAAAAGACGACAATTGACTAAGGAAGAGATGTTACGAGCCGTTGGCATGCTCCAAACTGGGAACTCACAACGGAAAGTATCCAGGGTTCTGGGAAGTAGCCCAAGAGTCATAAACCGTTTATGGTCGCGTTTCAAAAATGAATAGACAATTTAATATTGAGCATGGCGCGACGATGCCAAAGTGTTAACAGTTCCACAACTGACCCATGGAAATAACAGAAGTGGACCTTTTGGGTACTGAAAACCTGTAGTGGTACATAAGTGCTTCCATATCGTTTCGAAAATATTAGTTCAGGATTTTACTGAAAATGTGTTTATCGTTTCGACCAAATTTCGTCATTTTCAAATTTCAAATTTTTTTATAATAGGTGCTTTGGAGTCAAGTCAAATATTATTTTGTTTTCCTGAGAATACATTATATATGCAATACATCCTAACAAAAACCGAAAGATTTCTATAAATTCGAATCATCAAATTCATATTTTAAAGATATTGGTAAGTGTTCCCTAGACTCTTTTGAGGTGTTTATCAATGATCAAAATATTTTGAGTGGTGACGGTAATCGGAAAGGTCAAGTACAGACAGGTTTGGAGACCAGTTTTAAACTCGTTTAAGAACACATCGAAACTTTTCATTTGGTTTATATATATTCTTTTGAAAAGAGAGGATTTACAAAAATTTGAATAACTGTATTCACAATAAGTGCTTATATCTATAATTTTGGTGTGTGTCAGAAAAAACACAAGTGTGAGCTCAGGAAATGTAACAGGGGAACCATACTATCTTGTATATGATTCAATAAACGAATGAAAAAACCTGAGGAAAGAACTCATATGTATTTGCTATGCAACTTGCTATTGAATACAATATGGCGTCTAGTGAAGTGCACGCAGTTTTATTCACGGAGTTGAATAGGCTCAGAAAATACGATATTATTGAAGTTTTAATTACACTAACATTATCTGAAAAAATGGTTAACCCCATATGTGAAGAATCTGAAGTTGGCTTTCGCTCAATACACTGAAAACGATGAAGACAATGAAAATGACTCGAACAGTTCATGTGACACTATCATTGATGGAACGGTTGGTACACAAGACACTGGATTTATTAAAGATTCACAAGTTGACACTTCACAAGGTTTACAGACAATTCTCAACGACTTGTTGAAAGAGGATACTCACCTGAAAAATGAAAATGACCTTTTAGAAAAACTGGATTTTAACAGAGAGGAACGTATCAAATTCAAGATTGGCGTTCTCGAGGATACTGTAGTTGAAACTTAAGAAACTGAAGCCGATATGACTCTACATCCTAAAAATCGAGTCAATAGAACGAGGAATCTCTCTTCCTGGAGAAACAGAGATTCAACGTATTTAACAACTGAAATTAACATTCCAGCTGATTTCATGAATAAAAAAGGCAAACATGAACGACATCATTCTTCAAGTGCAAGGGCACCCAGCACCTGTTTATCATTGGTAATAAGTAGTCATAAGTGAAGCGAAGCCGGAGAAAGAGAATCGCCAGCCCCGCTCGGTCTGTCACAGCAGCTCTGACGCCACCAGCGAATTCGCCTTCGTCAACGAGAGCATGGTTGTATCTAGGACGAGCACCGCAGGGTATGGCTTCTGAAAAAATAATTAGTTTTATGATGAAGAATTTTCCTGATGAGGACTTCGTAGTTAGTCCCCTCAGGGAAGATAATAAATCATTTAAAATTGAAATAAATATTAAACTGAAGAGACAATTGTTAAGGAAATACAATTGGCCGAAAGGCGTTTTCGTCAGAGAGTTTCAGTTTTTTCGCGAAAGACCGGAACATTTTTAACCACCAGTTCAGATTGCTACATCTGAATGTACAGAATATCTCGAATAAGTTGACTGTGTTAGAAGTGTTAGCGTGTGAATATAGAGTTGACATATTGTGCTTGAGCGAATATTGGATGATGAATCGGTCATCGGACTTTTTGACTTAGCCAGGTTTCAGAAAAACTTCGAATTTCTGTAGAACGCAACTCGTACATAATGGTGTTGTTATCCTGGCTAGACATGAGATTGAATGCATATCTGTTATAGTTAAAGTTAAAGCTTCCGAACTAGAGTTTGAGTGTTGCGGGTGCATGTTTCGCTTAACAAAGTACCGAGTGGCAGTGTTGGTTATTTTTAGATCCGGTGACAGTGATCCTAGGTCTCTTCTAGATCGACTAGTGAGCACGCTTCAAACAGTTAGAGAGAAGTTTGACAAAATTATTCCCTGCCAAGATATTAATATAGACTATGTGAAAAGTTCGAAAGGAAAATTTATTCTATCTGATTTATTCGACAGTTTTTAGTTGTTAGGTGTTGATGTTGAACCGACTAATTCCAAAGGGATAACGTCTAAGAGTTTGATTGATTATCTTGTTACGAACCTGAAACCTGAGATCTATGTAAGGTATTTACTGAAAATACGAATATCAGATCACTATGCTCAGCTTTTATCGTTCACTCTAGCTTCCACCAATTTTGAGTGTCCTAGTAGTTGTACTGGAAAAATATCAACTGATTATAGCTTGGAATATCTGAAAGATGCTCTGGAGACGTTTGACTGGCATGTAGTGTATGATCTTGCCAACGACGTTGATGCTGCTTTTAACTTATTTTATGCAGTATTTTTGAAATTGTTCGAAGAGTGTTATTCAATAAGAACACAGAAACCACAGAAAAGAGACAGCCACTATGTGAGAACATGGCTTACCCATGAGATGATCGAATTGGAAAAAAAACTCAATGAATATAGCTAGTTGCCGTCGAATTTTGAAGACTATGGACTCAAGATTGAGTACGACAAATTGAAACTAGAATATAAAAAAATGATAGATAAGGCTAAATCCAAAGTTTTTCAGGAAAGAATGAAATCTTCTTCTAATAGAGCTAATGTGATATGGAATGAAGTGAAATTCAATTTGGGTAGTAAAAATAGGACACAAAATATTCAGTTATTGATAGCTAATCAATTGGAAAATGATCAGACAAATGTAGCGAATACAATGGAAAAAATTTTCTTTGCTAAAAAAAGTTTTCGTCTTCTAGGAAACAAATCGGCTGATACGACAAGTGCAGCAAATATCTCAGAGCAAACAATGTTTTTTCCTGATTCCCTCCAACTCAATATATGATGAGTTCATCATTTATGGCTCTCTCCATCACTTTGGACATAATGGGAAGAAGTGCAACAGGGCGGTAGTTTTGGGGTAAGGACTTCTTTTTCTTCTTTGGGATCAGTTGAATTCTCGCTATTTTTCAGCTGCTCGGAAAAGTCTAGCTTCCATAAGAAATCTGAAACAGACGGTTGCCAGTTTGGAAGTAAACTTTCTCAGGTCGATTGGCGGTATTTCCTCTAGACCAAGTGCGGACTATGAACTCGATTTCTGTCGTGGAAGAATTTATAGGTGGAATGTTCGGTGGTATTGCGTTAGATGAATCTAGCACAGAATTTTTTGAGAACAAGAAAGCAAAGAGATCGGCTTTCTATTTCGGAGATGATGCTATACTTCCGTCTTCTCTAACAAGAGGCGAAAACGCAGATTTGATGAAATTGGCACTGGCAGTCTTCGCCATAGACCAGAATTGTCTAGTTCCGCTTGCTTCTTCGAGGAGTTTATTAGTTACCCCTTCGTTGAAATTGGCCTTTGCTCTTGCAGTTGTCAAGTTGCATACGTTCCGTATTCGTACGAAGGTAGTTCTTGTTTCCTCTAATGGATTTATCTACCATGACTTGTAAGCTCTGCTCTTGCCTGCACAGGCTTTCTTGCAGTCTTTGTTGAACCATGGCTTTTGTGCTGTTGTCCTTTTCATGGAATGAGAGATGTAGATTCTCATTCCTGCATGAATGATTTCTGTAACAGATTTGGTGCACACATTGATGTCAGGATCTGAGAGGCAAACATCACTGAATGGGAAGCACGAAAACCCAATTAGCACAGTCTAGTGCCAAATGAGTCTGGGTGGTTTAAGTTCAGGGTTCAGCGGGAGCACAATGGTTCCAGTAGCAGATATAACGTTGTGGTCTGAGTTGCCTAGCGGTGCTGAGACCTCTACTCCAAAATCATCTGGATCTGAAAACAAACAGAGATCCAAGGTGTTCGGGAAGTCGTTTGGGTGATCAGGTATTCTTGTCGGTTCGTCGACTAGCTGTGTTAGATTATGTAGATTGCGAAAGTTTCAGCCTGTCTTCCCGCTTCATCTGTTCTATTGCAGTGGTGGAGCCAGTTTTTGTTGTGAACGTTGAAGTCACCCAGTACAATGACCTCAGCTGCTGGATGATGTGTCTGAATCCAATCCACCTTACCACCTAGATACTGAAACAGTCTAGGGAAGTGAATATCGTTTGGCGAGCGATATAGACAGCATGAGAACAGTGTTTTATCCTGCAAACAGATTTTAAAGCACACATGGTCGAAAGCGTCGTCTTCCATCGTGTCCTTTCTCTGGCATGCAACATCCGATCTGGCGAAAATACAGAGGCCCTCTCTAAACCTAAATCTCGTATATAACTCATACCCATTAAAACGTAAATATGTTATACTACTAACATGGAGGGAATACAGCACTGGTCTTTTCCTAGATGACAGACCAGGAAACCCCGAATACGAAATAACAACGCTATCAGGACCAAGTATACTAAAGAGTGAAATCAAACATGCTATAACTCTGATGAAAAGCAACAAAGCTCCGGGCCCTGATGATATGTACTCGGAAACATTTCATTTAGTTAGCGAACAAAACCTCGATATCATAGTCCGACTCTTTAACAATATTCACGACACTGGACAAATTCCCGAGGACTGGCTCCATTTTTCATTTGTCGCACTTCCGAAAACAAACAAGGCAACAGCGTGTAAAGATTACCGCCTCATTAGTCTAATGATTCATTTCCTCAAACTCTTCCTTCGAGTTCTACACACGAGACTATACAGGAGGTGCGAGGAAATGAGTGGTGCCAGTCAGTTTGGATTTAAGAACGGTTTTGGAACAAGAGAAGCCATATTTAGTCTCCAAACATTAGTGCAGAATTGCCAAGATCAAAGAAAGAACGTTTTTCGGTGCTTTATCGACTACGAGAAGGCATTTGATAATGTAAAGCACGACCTCCTCATATCATATCTTAGAGACTTGGGGCTGGATGGAAAGGATATCAGACTTATAGGTAATCTATACTGGAACCAAAAATCAGAAATCCGAATTCAAAATTCAGGAACAACTGAGGATTTTAAATAAAAAAAGGCGTCCGCCAGGGGTGTATCTCCGATGTTGTTCGACTTATATGTGGAAAGAGCTTTCATCGAGTCAATCTCCGACAGTCCCATGGGTATTAAAGTAAACGGAATTCCCATCAACAATATTCGATACGCGGATGATACCGTGATACTGGTAGATAGTGCAAACGACTTGCAAGCTCTATTTGATAAGGTCAATCAAGAAAGCCAGAGATTGGGTTTGAAAATTAACATCCGTAAAACCAAATGTATGGCCATCAGCAGAAACGATGCCCCAAATGCCATAATATTCATAAGTGGAGAAAACATTGAACAAGTCACCCAATTTAAATACTTGGGATGCATGATCAACCAAAAATGGGACTCAGATCAAGAAATAAAATGCAGAATCGAGCATGCTCGAACAACGTTTATAAAACTTAAAAAATTCTTGACAGACAAAAACCTAAATCTCAATCTCAGATATAGAATGGTAAAATGTTACGTCTGGCCCGTTCTCTTGTACGGAGTCGAGGCATGGAAGTTGAAAACAGTACTTATAAATAAAATTGGGGTCTTCGAGATGTGGACCCTACGACGGATGCTGAGGGTATCGTGGGTTGAACATGTAACGAATGAGGATATACTGAGAAGAACTGGTTTGATAGACCGTGAACCTTTCGAAAACATCAAAAGAAGAAAAATTGGCTACCTTGGACATGTACTGCGCGGAAAACGCTATCACTTCCAGCGTCTTATCCTCCAGGGTAAAATAGAAGGAGGAAAGAGAGGAGTAGGTAGGAGAAAACTATCCTGGCTACGAAACATACGACAGTGGACAGGAATACAGGACTTCCAGACACTACAAAATGCTGCAATCAATAGAATCACATTATGAGTGAAAGGATGGACGCCTACGCAGGAATCTGCATGGCACTTGAAGAAGATGTTGTGTCAGTTGTTTGCTTTATTGGGGTTGAAGCCAGCACATGGAGTTGTGCGTTTTACAGATGCTGGTGGACTGCATTCATATTCACGTTGTTGTGCCGCAGTCCTCTGATATTGTAGAACTTCATCAAGAACTAGATTTTTCTCTGAAACGTGAATGAATTAGTGAAAACGCCGGAGGAATGCTCCACTTACCCGCATCATGAACCCCTCGAGGCAGTCCCCTCGGAGATTCAAATGAGAGAGTACTTCGGATGATTTTGTCCCAGAAGAGCTCATTATGCTTCGTTGCTAATCCTTCTCACCCTGGAAACCGGACCATCCGCCAGATCCCGAAATTTAGTCACACAGGTGACCAATTCACGGGACCTACAGCTGGAAGTGGTGGTATCACACCGGGAACGGGGGTGAGGCCTCCTGCGATCGAGATATTTCTGGCTTTCCGCCAGTGAAACTTTGCGGTCGATTAAATGTTTTTAGCAGTTTCGATACACGCTCAAGCAGCTGACTTTTTGTTACTGAAAATTCCGTCCGCTTCGTTAGAGAAGATTGAGGGTGATTCTATTTTTCTTATTGTCGATTATTGACCAGTGAGTTTCTTGAGAAATGTTACTCGGAGGACTCTATAGTTATACCAGCGTCAATATTCTTGTGTGCGTCACTTGACAACGTTAACCAATTTAATTTCAAGTCGATATTTACCTGAAACATTATAGCTCGGTAATTTTACTACAACAACTAGATAGATAAGTTATTGGCCAGAATATAAATTTCAAGTAGAAAAATGAAATTTAAAATTTCACATGGATTCAACGACACCATTTGGTAATTACAGACACCTCTGGGTATACAGGATCCACTTTCTATAGCTGAACATTTAGGGAGCAATAGACAATCAAAAAATAATATGAATTTGCTGTATGAACTCTATTCGGAAAATGCTTCGTTATAAGAATACAGGGTGTTCAAGTTTGGTGAAAATCTTCATATTCATTAATTCTTGCGAAAGAAATGCAAATATTTGAATGAAATTTTGTAGGCGTTAACTATATTTCAGGGAGTATGTTTTGCAATGAATTACTTTTTTCAATTTTAACAGTGGTGTCCGTATTTACACGTTACTATACAGGGTGTCTGTGAATTTCGTGTACAACGTTATACCGCAGATTCTGCAGCTCGAAATAAGTCGATTCAGGCAAACTTACTTATATGAGAAGTTTCTTCATTTGGCCGCTAGAGGTCGCCAAATCCAAACATTTTTTTTCTCATTCTTCAAATAATTCGAGAACCATATTTGGTATGCATAATCGGGTGCGTTATTCACGTCTTTCAGTGATCCTTCAATAACCTCGACGTTTAACAAGTTTCTCTTTTAATCAACCATAATTTTTCAACTGTCTGCGTTTGAGCACAACTGTTTTAGACATTGAGTAGCTAGACTAATTATCAAACTTTTTGTCTCCTGAGAAATTTTGATATGATGAACGGTTCAATCACAATAAAACAGTTTTTCAACTTCATTATTTAATTTCTTCAACCACCTAGCAAGTCAAAAATATCATATATTTACCATGATAGCTTTGGTTTTTTGCAGTAGTCTGGCAGATTGTCATTTTATTATGCTTGACAACCTCTTGTTGACAAATTAATATTTTCTAGATTGCTAAATCGGGTCAAGCAAATAGGAAATTCAATTTTTAGTAGTACAGAAATCGAAAAATTCGAAGAAAAAATTAATACGTTTTACACAATGACTATTTGAAAATATGAAAACAGGTTGGCCAGTTAGAAACTGAATAAGAAAAAATAAAGTACTGCAGAATAACGAATAATTAGTTCACACCCGAAATTTCATTCAACTACAGTAAATATTCGAAAATTCTACCATTTTGCTGAATGTAGGAGTTAATCGTCTTTAAGAAATTAAATTGGACCCTGGCAGTACTTCAGGGTCAATCTTGAAGCTGTTGGCCGCATTTAAAATTCTCATATGTAGCTCTTCTCGGACAATCTACCAGACAACAGAAATAAATTCAAAGCTGACATGGTCAATGTCAATTGGAACACAGTAAACTCTAGATTTGAATGCACACCAAAGAAAGAGGTTAGCCAAAAAATAAAATCAAAATTAGAGAAGCGGAAATCTAACGAAATGAAAATTTTTGAAATTCACTGGCCAATTTCACGCTCCGGGAGAACTCGAAGTACACTGGAAAAATCGTTGATTTTGCACATTTATTTTTGAATTTTTTTGTGTGACACTCTATAATAATTATCATTCCTGTCCAAAATTGAGAGCAGGTGTGTATCCTGGCGATACACTCGTGAAATGAAATGAACATGTTGAGAAAAATGTTCATGATGACCCACAAAAAAAAACATTTGATTTTAGTAGCGAGTATGACCGCCCCGAGCTCTTATCACAGCGCTCATACGATTTCGCATACTCCCAATGATGTTGTCTTTCATCTGTTGAGGTATGTTGTCCCACTCTTCCACCAAAGCCAATGTCAGTTCTTCAACGTTGCCTGGATTCCGTTGTCGAACCCTTGTTCCAAGAATATCCCAAACGTGTTCGATCGGGTTTAAATCTGGTGACCGCGACGGCCAGTCCATTCGTGTGATCCCAACTTCATTGAGATATTCTATCACTATGCGCGCAGTATGAGGGTACGCGTTATCGTGCGTAAAAAGGAAATTTTCCCTTATGTAAGGAGCAAAAGCACAACATGGGGCTCCAAGATTTCTGTTATATACCGATGGGCATTAAGTGATCCATTGCCAATAATCCCCAGTTCTGTTCGTACTCCCAAGCATATGCCACCCCATATCATAACTGACCCTCCACAGTATTGCTCAGTTCCTGCGAAGTTCGCTTGATTGTACCGATCCCTCGATTCCTCCATATTCTATCTCTACCATCCACGAAATTCACACGATATCGGCTCTCATCACTAAATAAAACTCGTCTCCACTGATTGATTGTCCATGCTACATGCTCCCCCAAGCAAACGCCAATCTCGCTACCCGATGGGCTCTATCGAGTCTTGGTGCTCTTGCTTGCGCGTATGATCTCAGACCAACAGTAAAAGAATCACAAAACACCGCAACCGATCGAATTTGTAACAAATCAAAGAGTGGAAAACTTTCATTCTTTAAACAAGTGCAAATGTGGTGATATACAAAAAACGTGTGTTGTATTTCATATTTGATAAAAAAAGGTTTGCACATGTGTGAATGAAAAGTTTTATCAATGGTCCCAGAATTCGGTTGTGTATTTTAATACCTACCGACTATTATCTCCTATGAATTCCTAATTTTCTCCAAATTAACCAAATTGTCATCAATAACTAATGCAATTCGAACATAAAAATCGCAAACGACAATTTGATGAAATGATTTTCGCCGAATTTCCCGAGGATTTCGTGTGCCGTGATATGGAAATTATTGTTATTCGTTCGTCCACGTCTACTGAAAGAGCATTCATCAATCCAACGAATTTTACGCAAATATAAGGATTTTCTTCTGTAAAATTTATAAGCCACTGGCAAAAAAAAAATAGAATATTTTCAGCATCTCCAAGGTGTAAATCCTGAACGGGCTGTAGGTGATATGCGTGCAAGTGGTCGTCTCGTAAAGTTCGTAATATTCGAGACACAGGTATTTCTAGTTACTGAGCTGCCTTGCGAGAGCTGAGCCTCGGATTATTATCAAAGATACGAAGTAAGCGATTGCAATTGTGATTTCGACGGTCTCAATATACTGATTTTTTCGCAAATGATCTTTTCTCGTATGGAAGCAAAACTGCGAATGGATGAGTTTCATTCAAAGGTAAAAATGTTCATTATCAGGCACCAAACAGAAATCACGATATGGAAATTAACTAATTGCATACGTTGGCATTCAGTATCATATTTCAGTGAGAAAATTGGCAGAAAAAGAAAGGAACTGGGGGAAATTTGTGAATTTAGTACCTATTCATACAAAATTAAGTTTTGATGATGATGATGATCTTATCCGACATTCATTCAATGATACAATTTTAATTGTATTGTTATCATCCTCAAGTGACAATTCTTGTCCTCAGCACTTCCAAGTTATTAATTCTCAAAGAAATTTTATCATTTCAAATGTTGATAAATATGAAAACAATGTTTGTTAGGGAACGCATAATTGTTTTTATCCCAACCATCTGGTAATAATAAATCTGTTTCACAGTTATCTTTCATTTTTGCAATACTTTCAATCTCAGTTGTCGTTTGTTAGATGAACGTTGCAGATGGTTTACTCAACTAACGAAAGTGTCGAAATTGTTTGAATTCATTATCGAAATAACAGTTGTGCCAGAGAAATGCAAGGATTTTCAATGTGAATCATGCAGAAAAACAGGTAGGACACCTTTTTCACACACCTTTTTCTTAGTGGAATACGTCGCCGAATTTTGCGCATATTGTTACTATACTTTCTTTTTCCTCTGTATTCAATGAATTCAAGTCGATGGGTTTAAAAACTGACTCTACTCTTTCGGTAGACATTGGATTTTCTGTGAATTCGCAAAATTCGTAGTTATCTGATTCCGTCATTTTAGGTCTGAAGTTTTTAATTTCGATTTTCTTATCATTGGCATTAAGTATTCTAACTGGAACCATGTTTTTTGAGGGCCTAACCGTTATTGTTGCAGTAAAAGCACCTTCACAAATTTCTTCGGGTACTATTATGCTATCATCGTTAGTTTGAATTTCAAAGCTTTTTATTATCTCACATCGTGGTGGAATAATTGTATAATAACTGTATTTGGATTCTAAGGGTACCGAAATTCTACGTTTTTGGTTAAAAAAAGAAAATTTGAAACTTTAATAATCTATTATAGCTGAGTATTTTGTTAAGAAATCTGAACCTATTATGCTATGCATATCACATTCAAAGTCTTCCATTACCAGGAATTCGTGTGTGATAGTGTCTTGACCTATCCTGAAAGAAACAGTACACGCGCCAAGTGTGGTCGTCGATCCAGCGACGCCGTGAACCTTGACACGCTTACTCTTATTAATGGGATAGTTATTTATTATGCAAGATTTGAAAATAATTGACACAGATGCCTCAAAGTCCGGTAGTAATTTTAATTCATTCGTTCCCAGTGTCATTCTCACAAACTTCAGACCATTCATACGTAATGCAATTGAACCACATTCATTCTGCGGAGGGACGAAGAACCCATTTTTTTCCTTTTTTTTAAATTTCTAGGAAATAACCTCTGAATATTTTGTCGGTCACGTGAATGGTGACTGCTACTGTTCCTACCTCGATACTCATTTTTAAACGAATGTCCTCTGTTGTTACTTTGATTATTATAATTTTGTTGATAACTTCCTTTATTGCCGGCTCGGTGGCGTATGGGATATGATGCTCGTCTCCTACGCAGAGTTACCTGGGTTCAATCCCCACAAAGTCGGTGCGATTTTTCGGATTCTGGGAATCGCTTGAGTGTCCATCTTTTGGAGGAGATGTAAAGCTGTCGGTCCTGTCTAACAGAGATGTGTTGGACATTAAAGATCCCTTCCCTCGACACGAGAGGGGTTCGGCAAAATTCCCGGGTTAGTGAGGTGACAGAATTCCCCGGCGTGTCATTAGCCGAAAGGCAGAAATAGAGCACGTTAAAGGAAAAACAAACAAACAACTTCCTTTATTGAATGGTCGACAAGATTTGAAATAATTCCTCGATACTCATTTTTGAACGAATGTCATCTGTTGTTACTTTGATTACTATAATTTTGTTGATAACTTCCTTTATTGAATGGTCGACGAGAGTTGATATTATTTTGATTTTGATTGAATCTACCCCGTCCATGCTTATTTCTGTATTAGCCTCATCTTGGGCAGCTACGATCGCATCGCTCAATTTGGAATAGCTTCGAGATTTTTTGGTAGTTCTCAACCCAGTATCCCGTATTCCATTTTCAAAGGAATTTATGGCAATTTGTCCATTGGTAGCGGTCGAAAATTTTGCCGCATCCGCATCACCCTCAGACTGTAAAATTGTTAAATCTATCATCAGCTCCTCAATCATCCTACCTAACTCAAGGAAATAACCTCTTTGAATATCTTGTCGGTCACGTGAATGGTGACTGCTACTGTTCCTACCTCGATACTCATTTTTGAACGAATGTCATCTGTTGTTACTTTAATTACTATAATTTTGTTGATAACTTCCTTTATTGAATGGTCGACGAGAGTTGATATTATTTTGATTTTGATTGAATCTACCCCGTCCATGCTGATTTCTGAAATTACCCCCCGTATAAAATGCTTCCGGTGGGGCTACCAATCTCTCTGTATTAGCCTCATCTTGGGCAGCTACGATCGCACTCTGCTACTCGTGACCCCCATTTTGATTTTCTTTCCCAAAGCTTTTCTCATTCTTTTCCGCATATATCGAATCACGCCCATAACGAATATAGCAATGATCAGGAATACCATGACTTCAGTGGTTGTGACATTTTCATTTTGTGTTACCTTGTCGGTTATTCCGCCACTATTTCCTGCCTGAGCAATTATTATTTTCCCTTCTTTGCTGCTACTACCACCCATTTTTCTTCCATTCAGATTTCCTCAGATTTCCATCAGTTCATTTGCATGCATTTTAGAAAAAATGCAGTGGCAGGATCGCCATGTATTGTCCTGGGTTTTAGGATAGAGCTTGATGTGTTGACAAGCCAACTGATGAAACACGTCACTCATAATTTACGGTTTATCAGAAGACGACTCGATAGTACCACAGTTACAATTGGAATCCCTTCTGCCCTAATTCTATCCTACGAGTTATCATATAAGATGCTTACTCTCAGAAACCAACTAATTCTAATTTAACCTACTTAATTTTTATATACAGTGTATCCTATCTACAGTATGGTTCATTGCTAGACCATACCTTTTTACACTTACACTACAAGTATGTTTTATGTTTGATGAATGAATTTTGAATTACGGGTTCTGTGGCTGTTCAACATCAACAAAATAGGAGCAAATTAGGAAGAATTGAGGTGTCTGTTCACTCGCTTCTTGAGGGAGGCCAAATTGTAGAATGTTGAAGAGATGTTGGACGGAAGCGAGTTCCACAGCTCAACGGCCCTGTGAACAAAGGAGTTCTTATAGAGAGAGATTCGAGGAGTCGATAAATGTACCGCCATTATGATGAGAATTCAATCCCAGCCTAGTGTTGAAGAAAAACACGAGTTTTATCGGAACAAGGTCTTTCAGGTCCTTGAAGCATCTTCCGTGGAAGTATCTGTAAAACAGAGAAATAGAAACAACTTGTCTTCGGAGAGCCAGCGGTAGGAGATCGCGGGTGATCTGCAGGTGGTCGATGAGGCGCACAGACCGTTTTTGCACACTATCCAACATCGTCAACGAATGTTTAGGCACAGATCCACATGCATGGGAACAATATTCGAAAGCAGGTCGAATATGCGCCTTATGTAGAAGCAACAGCTGAGATGACGTGAAGTATCGCTTGGCTCTGAAATGAAAACTAAGTTTAGCTGATGCCGACTTAGCTATTGCTGATACATGTTCATTCCAGCAAAACTTGGTGTTGACCCTCATTCCGAGAAGGTGTATCTAATCTTTGAATGCAATTTGTTGGCCTTGCATTATCAGAGGAGGGTCTCCAGCAGGGACCTTTCTAGAAAACGTAGTTGCTTGCATCTTGCTCGCGTTGAACCTCACCACGTTCAACTGACCCCACTCAGATATCCTCTGTAGGTCAGATTTTAAGTTATCAATTTGTTGACATCTCTGACGATGAGATTCCGCAGCTGTAATCGGCCGCAGACTACTGAAAGACGAAACCAGGGTACAATCGTCTGTAAAATCGTAGATCTTATTCTCTGTAGATGACAGAAGATCGTTTATCTGCAACAGAAACAAGGTTGGCGAGAGAATGGATCCCTGAGGTACTTCTGCTTGCAACTAGAAACAATCACATGTCAGACCGTCGACCACAACACAATTTTGACAATATTTGAAAGGAAGCTACTCACCCAACCCCGCAATTTTTTGGGAAGCCCATATGCAGCAATTTTCTGCATTCATTAAACAAGGCTGCATGCCAAACCCTATGGCAGGCATTAGAGATGTCAAGGGCTATTGCTCTAGATTCCCTATGCTTTTCCATCGTTGATGGGTATAAACATGAGTGACGTAGGCGAGCAGATCTCCAGTCGATCTTTGCCTGCGAAAACCATACTAACGGTCATTAATAAACTGATGGTCGTTAATATGCCATGGTCAGTCGTACCCAAATATCCGAATAAATACAGCAGAGGAAAATTCATGTGATTTTGTTGAAGCGACAATTGATTCATCTTCGTCTGTACAATTCTAAAACATTCAGCAAGAGGAAGAAGAAGAAGAGATCGAAGAAGACATGCTCGTTGAAGTTGGCTATGAAGAGTATGAATCAGATTGAAATCAAAACGAGAGTTGAATTTAATAACCAATTTCAATACTCTTCATGTAGTCAAATAAATATTGTCGCTGAAAATTACGTCATCACGGTTCGTGGAATAGGAGTCTACTGGGGAAACCAGTCAATATAACGCGCCAAGTACACTACCTCGCAGGTAGTTTAGAAATGTGTGAACATTATGTAAAACGAGACTCTTACAATCGCGATATCCTAGAAATGGTGATTCTCAAAGAGAAAATTATTAGTACCATTTCTTTAGATAATATTGAAAACCCAAAAAACTATAAAATCAACCTTCTACCCTAGTAAAGTTCTTAGCACACATGGGATCGATGGTGACTTTGACACTTTATTTTGAGAGGTCACCAAAGGTCTCCACCGAGATTTTACTCTGTTGGAATTTCTATTGTTTCAATTGTCTAAATCAACCGAACTATTTGTGATGAGACACGTGCTCTTATGTTTATTTGTCGGTGTTTATTTATCACATTGAGATAGTACAACCTATGATCGAAGAAGATCCAAGATTCATTGAGGCAATCTATGTGCTACCGGGCTTGCTACCGGGATGGGGTGACACACACGATGGAAACACTGATGGTTCACACAAACACTCTTTGTAAACGTAAAGTTGAAATGAAATCAAAACACGTGGTTCGTTGGTAAACAACGGCGGTTTGGCAATATGATCAGTGGCGTGGGTACGAAAAGCCGGCTCGTGACAACGCGTGCTGCAGCCCGTTTTCTAAGACAGTCTTAATTCGAAGAGGTCGTTGAAGAGAAACAGCCGGAGTGTCCGAAATGCACGGATATTTAAACCCTCGGTCCAGGTAGGCCCAGAGTACGTTCTGTGCCTAGCCTGGTCGAAGGCTTACTAGGCGATCTGTGATTAAGGAAGCGTGGTTAACAGGGTAACACGCTTATTCGGATGGGCCTAGAGTGATCTGTGGTTAGATACCGTAGTGGACACGGTAACACAGCCCTCATCTGAAGATCGCGGTTAGGCGCCTCCATATTGCCATACCGGGTAACAAAACCATGTATTGTATCTTTATTAGACATGTGCATACGTGTACACCATACCATTGAAAATCAAAAAAAAAAGAGTTGTATCAAGTTATCATACTTCAATCTAATACGACCCTGTGTGCAGTGCGTCTGTGGCCGTCTTACTATATCACGCGTCATTTGGCACCAACGCAATGATGACAAGGGAAACCACAGAAAACCTTGATCACGTTAGCGAGTCGTATGGTCTAGCTACCTACATTATGAGAGCGTGGTGCAAGGCTCTATTTAAATTATTTAAATCTAAGATATGTACAATAACAAATCTGAGGGGGCGGGGGGATGAAACGCATCTACTTCGTATCTTTATTTGTCAATCACACATAAATATTAAAAGTACCTTAAAAAGAGAAAAATAATACTGACGAAAAACAATTTACTAACCTAAGACTCATAAGACACATGATGAGTTTATCATACGTTGAACAACTGCGACTGTGAGTAGGTTCTAGATTCACCTGCGCATTGGTCGTTTTGCAACACTACACTCACACACTCGTCTTTGGGCGCCAGTTGGTGTTATATTCAGTCCAAGAACCGGATGCTTCATTCACAGCTGCTGCGGTGGTGGATTAATTCTGCGGTAGATGAATTAGACGAATATTATCCACGTGCGTCGTTGCTTTTGTTCGCGTTGGTGCTACCACTTGGATTCTCGTATCAAGATTTATCGGCTTACTCAGTCGGGATGGGTGCTTTTTCTAAACGGAGAAAACAATGCCCTAATGCACACGTTGGGCTGCTCTTGCTACCGGGATGAGGTCAGACACACGATGGAAACACTGATGGTTAACACAAACACTCTTTATAAACATAAATTAAAAATGAAATAAAAACACGTTGTTCGTTAGTAAACAACGGCGGTTTGGCAATATGGTCGGTGGCGTGGGTACGGAAAACCGGCTCGTGACAACGCGTGCTGCAGCCCGTTTTCTAAGACAGTAAGAATTCCAAGAGGTCGTTGAAGAGAAAAGAGCCTGAGTCTCCGAAATGCACAGATATTTAAACCCTCGGTCCAGGTAGGCCCAGAGTACGTTCTGTGCTTAGCCTGGTCGAAGGCCTACTAGGCGATCTGTGATTAAGTAAGCGTGGTAACACGCTTATTCGGAGGGGTCTAGAGCGATCTATGGTTAGATACCGTAGTGGACTCGGTAACATATACAATTGGATCTCTATATAAAATTGTTCGTCGTTGGGTGCCCCATACGCTGAACGATTTCCAAAATAATATAGCGAGTGAGAATTGTTTCGATTCCATTCATCTATCTATCATAAATTAAGTTCATTCTCTTTCATTTTCATTTACATTCTATTTCATTGAGTTTTCAAATAATTCAACATGTATCTATTAATTATTCAGCATAACAAATCGCAAACGTCACGTCGTGTCACATTAAAATCAAAATATTTTTCAACTATACCCTTCCTTCTACCCTCACATCACTTCTTTTTGCAACATCTGACAACGTCGAGGACGAGGGAAAAAATTTGTCGAGAAGAAGCACAGACACTCTCAGATCGACGTCGATTGAATTTCGTTCATCTGACAAAAAGTGCTATTATTCGTGCGCAAAATACTTGCTAAATACGCTAAATATCAATCATACAAGAATCTAGCGAGAAAAGTAAAGAATGTTGAAAATGGTGGACATTGTATTCTGTTAAAATCGAAACAGGAGATAAAGCGTACTTTCCGTTTTTCGATGTTGTTAACGGCTAGTATAGTCTTGTGTGGATACATAAAAAAGATAAAGCTGCATACAATGCGAAGATCTCTTGAAATATTTATGTACGCAAGCAATTAAGCAAGCAATCAGCGTTCACTGACATTCAACTGGTACACCACAAAATTTATACCAACAGTGCTGGAATCTGTAAGGATTCGCAGGTTAATGTTGCATCACTACAATGCAGCGTCATACACGGCACAGTACACAATTGACATTTTACTTTTGCACATAAATGAACCAATTCGCATCACACACCTCGTGTATTTCTTGCATTTCAAAATATTCAGCGTAGACCTAGTTTGACGAAAATAATAATTTCATGTGAGGCACTCACTCGCAATATGAAAATGTAATATAAAGGGCGCCAAGCCAAAATCGTGCAAATTTTCCATTGGATGATAACCAGTGAAGTGAAATATTTACAAGTCAAAGAGAATATAAGACTAATCCTTAAACATTGAAAAGGTATTCAAACGAATTTAAATCTAGAAGGAAACTACATAAGTAATAACGATTCCTAAAAGATTCTCCACACTCTGTTAGTTTTCAGCCTTTTGTGTCATTATTCTGCTCCGGCTTTGTGCTAAATTTCTATGTTATATTATTCAAGCTTCTTCGACTGCAAGTTTCTGTTTCTCTGAGCTCGTACCAGGAACGGATCTAGAATAAGTTCATGAAGTATATGGATACAGAACGTAATATTGTAGGATATAACGAACGATTTTTCAAATATGAAAATATGAATAATCATGAAAGAGTCTTCTTTCCAATTCTGACCATGGTTTTGCTTTTCACAAACGTTTTATGAATACGAGGGATGTCTTTTAAGTTTTGCATATAGATCGAGCATGAAACCATTGTAAGAATTTTAAAGGCTTTATTGTTTTCCGAAGTATTCTCTGCAAAGTTTATTACATTTCTGCATTCATTCAAACCAATTCTGGAAGCAATTATTCAAGTCGTTTGCGGCTACATTCAAAATGGCCTTTTGGAAAGCATCAACAGATTATTCTGATAACTGAAACCTTTGACCACGCAGTCCTGATTTTGGTAGAGTTACAAAATCATTGGGACTAAGGTCCGGACTGTAAGCAGGATGATGTACCAATTTGATATTGTCTTGTCTTGAATATTCAATTGTTTTGTGAGCTGTGTGCGAACTTGAGTTGTCGCTACATGACCTCTTTTTGAAACAAAAGTTGCAACCATCTTTTTGCGAACACTTCGGTAACGAATAACTTCTGTTTTGTTTCCCTTGAAACACCCAAACAGACGATTGCTGCTTATTTTCTTGCTCGTTTAGATAAAACCAAGATTCATCACTGCTGACAATGTTGTGAACTCTTAGTCTTTCCAAAGCTAAAACGCAGAACCTTCAAACTTCTATGGCAACTCAGCAATATGTTTGCTATTGTAGGGTGGAGAACTGTAAACTAATCGTTAGATGAATACAAATTGTGTAGATCAATACAAGTTGGGTCGAAGGTATAAAATCTGATTGTTTCCAGTTGCAAGCAGGAGTACCTCAGGGATCCATTCTTTCGCCAACCTTGTTTCTGTTACAGATAAACGATTTTCTGTTATCTACAGAGAACAAGATCTTCGGTTTTGCAGACGATTGTACCCTGGTTTCGTCTTTCAGTAGTCTGCGGCCGATTACAGCTGCGAAATCTCAGCGTCAGAGATGTCAACAAACTGATAACTTAAACTCTGACTTACAGAGGATATCTGAGTGGGGTCAGTTGAACCTGGTGAGCTTCAGTTCGCAACAGACACAAGCAACTACGTTTTGAAGAAAAGTCCCCACCATTGAACTTCCTTTAATGATGCAAGGCCAAGAAATTGCTTCCAAAGATTCTATGCACCTTCTCGGAATAAGGATCAACACCAAGTGTTGCTGGCATTAACATGTATCAGCAATAGCTACGTCGGCATCAGCTAAACTTAGTTTTCTTTCAGAGCCAAGCTATACTTCACGTTATCTCAGCTGTTGCTTCTATATAAGGCGCAGATTGGACTTACTTTGGGATATTGTTCCCATGTATGGGAATCTGCACCCAAACATTCGTTGCGGATGTTAGATAGTGTACAAAAACGGGCTGTGCGCCTCATTGACCATCTGGAGATCACCCGCGATCTCCAACCGCTGGCTCTCAGAAGACAAACTGCTGACCTTTCTCTGTTTTACAGATACTTTCACAGAAGATGCTCCAAGTTGCTTAAAAACCTTGTTCCGGGAAAACTCGTGTTTTGCCGGAACAACTCTAGGCTGGCAAGGAGTTCTCATCATATGGCGGTACATTTATCGACCCCTCGAACCTCTTTCCATAAGAATTCCTTCGTTTACAGGGCCGGTGAGCTATGGAACTTGCTTCCGTTTAATATCTTCCCATATTCTACAGTTTGGCGCTCTTCAAGAAGCGAGTAAACAGAGACCTCAATTCTTACCAGATGCCCACTCATGTGGTGTAACAGGTTCGCCTATTCCTGGGGAGCGCTCATGAAAAAAAAAGAGATTTTTAACACCGATTCACCCAAGCAGTTTCCTGTTCTTCGGACAGCAAATGCGGTATCCAACGAGAATCTTTTTCCCACGCAATTTTTCCTGCAAAATTTTTTATATTGAGGTGTTTGAAATCCGCAATGATGCCTCAATCTCTCGATATGTTGCATGCCGATGTTCCTGGATAATACAACGCACAGCATCCATATTTCCTTCAGTGAACACTGTTTTTGGTGCACCTGCCATTGAATCGTCGCTAAGCCTAGCCATTTTACGTTCAAATTATCCCTAATGTCTTTTACTCTTGTAGAAAAGTATTATCGAATATGATAACGATTTAATTCCAGTTTTAAATTACCTTGTCAACTTTATCAGTTTGTTGTGGCTAAAACACAACACCTATATAACTGAAGTTTTCGATTTATATTAACAAATCATCGAAGTTCAGTTTTAGTACTAACAGTTGATTAATGGTGTCCTTTATATCTCAGCATGCTGAACAAAATACATCCCCCGAATGAACCTATTATAGGAATTGTATAGAATAATTCCTAACTTCCATCAATACCATAAAATGTGAGATAGTGCAAAACTGTGTAACGTGCTAAAATATCTTCACAAAAATTTGAATTTAAACACCTGATTCCAGACAACCCTCCATCTGTGTCACGCCACTGGCGCTAACAGTCTGATGCGCATAATCCGGCTATCAGATGATATGTCTTACCGGCTTCCGAACCTTCCCCAGCACTTTCTTTCTGCCGAAGACCTTCAAGATAATCAGTTCTTAGAAATCCTCTTTAATGGTATTTGAAATAATTAAATTATATCAAAACTTTGTAGTGAAAATTAGATATATATCGTTATCTTGAATATTGTGTAATAACCTATATCAAAAATATAGGTCCTAGGTGGAGAGTCGTGGATACAGATTTATAGATGTAAATTCCTAGGTGGAAAATCGTAGATAGAGATTCGTAGATAGAAATTCGTAGATAGAGATTCGTAGATAGAGATTCGTAAATAGAGATTCGTAGATAGAGATTCGTAGATGGGAATTCCTAGGGGTAGAGTCGTAGATAGAGATTCCTAGGTGGAGAGTCGTAGATGGAAAGTCGTAGGTGGAGCTCAGAGGTAGATATATAACTTCTATCTGGAGTCTAGAAATCCAGATGAATCCCAAGCTGAAATAGAGGTTTTCCCTATTTCACCAAGATGAGTCTTATTGACTGTATATATATATATATATATATATATATATATATATATATATATATATATATATATATATATATATATATATATATATATATATATATATATATAATATATATATAGAAAGAAGCATTTGTTGACATTGTTTAGGATATTTAATTACATGATATATATTATAATTATGGTAAACAATGTCACCGTGTGGGGTTGCTAGTCCCCCATCGGCCGCCTCCCCGGGTGGCGGATAGGGGAACGCTTCCCAGATATGGGTGGTACCGGAAAAATAAAATATTCGGGGCGGACCAAAACTAGCAACGAGTGAACGGCAGCAGGCTCATCAGTACCTAATGGTGGTGTGTGAGGATGGACCTCTGTAACAGCGCTATTTTGGAGAATGGGAGGCGCAGCTGCAACAGCTTCAACGACTTCCATACTGCGGTGATGAAAGGAAACGGAACTCCTACAGCACTATTCTTTCCAATAAAACCCAAATGGCTAAAGAAAATTAAAGTATGGTTCTCAGTCCGGGGCACCCCTTAAGTGGGGGGAGGCTGCTAAGAATCCCCCCGTACACAACAAACTATCCAAAATATCAGATCTACAACAAGACGACTAGAATTGCGACATGGAATATCCGTAGTCTTTATATGGGTGGTAAACTGGCCAATGTAGAAGCAGAAATGCAACGCTTACGAATCAACATCCTAGGTCTAAGCGAGGTTCGATGGCCAGGTTCCGGTAAATTGAAGACAAAGCATGGGTTAATTTATTACTCTGGAGGCGATGATCCCAAACACCAATATGGCGTGGCCACACTCATTTCTACTGAATTTGAACCATCTGTAAAAGACTTTTTTCCTTTGAACGACCGCGTCATGGTTCTTAAGCTTGCAACAACTCATCGTGTTTTGAATGTCATTCAATGTTACGCTCCAACAAATGACAAATCGGACGACGAAGTTGAAGAATTTTATGCCAGCCTGGAGAAAGCAATGAAATTAACAAAGAAGGGTGAAATAACAATCGTGCTTGGGGACTTTAACGCTAAAGTAGGAGCAAGAGCTGAAGGCAACATCACTGGCCACTTTGGACTCGGTGTAAGAAACGAAAGGGGTGATCGACTTGTGCAGTTCTATACTGAACACAACTTATCAATCACCAATACTTTTTTCAAATTACATCCCCGACGGCTGTATACATGGAGATCTCCAGCTGACAGAGAAGATCATTTGATTCGAAGCCAGATAGATTTCATTCTCATCAGATCCGAATTGCGAAAATTTGTGAAATCTACCAAAATATTTCCTGGCGCTGACGTTTCCAGTGATCACAACCCGGTTGTAATGAACCTACAAATGCACCGTTTTATACCAGTTAAGCGGCCAGAAAAAATTAAACATATCAACGTGAAGAGCTTAGACGATAGTGAAATAAGGGCAAAAGTAAGTCAACGACTTGAAGAAAGACTGAAAGCTGCTGAAACATCTGAAACAACTGACGTTGAGCGCCAGTGGAGTGCTTTGCGAGAAGCGCTTACAGGCACCCAAGAAACCGATATAGGACTAACCAGCACAAAAAGAAAACAACCTTGGATGACTGACGAAATTCTTCAAATGATGCACGATAGAAGAGAACTTAAAACAAAAAACATCGAACGATATAGAGAACTGAACAAAATAATTCGACGAAAATGTAGGGAGGCCAAAGAGCAATAGCTAATTAACCAATGCACAGAAATTGAAAATCTCCAAAAAAAGCATGATCTATTCAACATGCACAAAAAGATCAGGTAAATAACAGGAAGACAACACAAAGCTAACAGTGGAATGTTAAAGGGGGCCAACAACGAGTTTCTGATCGGGGTCGAAGAATAGCTGAAACGATGGAAGGACTATATTGAAGAACTTTTTGAGGAAGATCGAACGGAAAGCCCACAACCTGAAGAATTTAATGAAACTAGTCCTTGCATTACATCTGAAGAAGTTATACGAGCAATAAAGCTTCAAAAAAATGGTAAAGCTATTGACCCCGACTGAATCTATGCAGAGACGCTTAAGCTGATGGCACAGCAAGAAGGGGCTGGCCTTAAGCTCTTAACAGCACTGTTTAATATCATCTATAGAGCCGGTAAAATCCCAGCAGACTGGCTCAAATCTGTGTTTGTCACCCTGCCCAAAAAGACCAATGCGACAAATTGTGATGACTACAGAATGATTAGCCTAATGTCGCATGTTCTGAAAACCTTTCTACGAATTATACATACTCGAATCTACACCAAATGCGAGCGAGAAATCGATCCAGTTCAGTTCGGTTTCATAAATGGCCTAGGAACGCGTGAGGCTCTCTTTTCTCTTAATGTACTCACCCAAAGATGTAGAGACATGAATGTCGATGTTTACGCCTGCTTTGTTGACTATCGGAAGGCTTTTGACTGCGTTTCACATAAAAAAATAGCGGAAATTCTAAAAAATATCGGGGTTGATGCAGAAGACTTACGCATTATTATAAACCTTTATTGGCACCAAACTGCACAAGTGAGAGTTAATGGGCTAACATCTGAACAGGTAGCAATACGGAAAGGTGTACGTCAAGGCTGTGTGCTGTCGCTTCTATTGTTTAACATTTACTCAGAAGCAATATTCAAAGAAGCACTTGAAAACATAGACACAGGCATTAGAATAAATGGAAAACTACTTAGTAATATCCGCTACGCAGACGACACCGTGGTACTAGCTAACAACCTTCAAAACTTGCAGAGAGCCATGAACCTTATTGTTGAGCATAGCCAACGCTTTGGACAATCTGTTAACGTTAACAAAATTAAAAGAATGGTGTTTTCTAAGCAAGCAGTGGAGGCTGTAATACGCATTAACAACCAACCTGTGGAACAAGTGCATTCGTTTCGGTATTTAGGAGCCACGGTGAACGACCAAAGTGACCCGAAAATAGAGATCAAATCTCGAATCGAACAAGCCCGTAAAACTTTCGTTGGCATGAGAGACCTTTTCGTCAACCGCAGACTTAATTTTCAGCTTCGTATGCCACTACTTCGTTGTTATGTTTTTCCTGTCCTTACTGATGGATGTGATAGTTGGACTTTTAATCCAGAAATGGAGAGACCCATAGACGCTCTCGAAATGTATCTATACCGTAGAATATTGCGTATCTCTTGGATGGAAAGATGGACAAACATCGACGTCCTAAATACAATGGGAAAATCACGAGAGTTGATGAGAACCATCGAAGAAAGAAAGCTCCAGTACATCGGGCACATCATGCGCGGCAAAAATAATGAGATCCTTCGCCTGATTATTGAGGGGAAAGTCCAAGGAAAAAGATCAGTTGCACGACGCCAGAACTCATGGCTGAAAGATCTACGGAGGTGGTTTGGAAGAACGTCCACTGAAATTTTTAGAGCTGCAGTGTCGAAAACAATTATTGCCAATTGGATCGCCAACCTTTGTTTGGAGACGGCGTCATAAGAAGAAGAAACAATGTCAACAAATGCTTCTTTCTATATATATACAGTCAATAAGACTTATCTTGGTGAAATAGATGACTTAAAGGTCGTCTATGTTAAAGTCCCCAATTACTTAGGGAGTTCAAATTCCAAAAAGTTCTTGTATTTTACTGCTGCATATGGGGGAAAACCTCCATTTCAGCTTCGAATTCATCTGGATTTCAGGACTCCAGATAGAAGTTATGTCTAAACCTCTGAGCTCTACCTACGACTTTCCATCTACGACTCTCCTCCTAGCAATCTCTATCTACGACTCTCCCAATTGGAATCTCCATCTGCGAATCTCTATCAACGAATCTCTATCCACGATTCTCCACCTAGGAATCTCCATCTAGGAATCTCTATCTACGACTCTCCACCTAGGACCTATATTTTTTGATACAGGTTACTAAACAATATTTAAGATAACGATACATCTCTAATTTTCACTACAAAATTTTGATATAATTTAATTATTTCAAATACAATTGAAGGGGATTTTCAAGAATAATTACCTTGAAGTTCTGCAGCAGAAAGAATGTGCTGGGGAAGGTTCGGAAGCCGGTTAGACATATCATCTGATAGCCAGATTATGCGCATTAGACTATTAGCCAGTGACGTGACATAAATGGAAGGTTGACTGGAATCAGGTGTTTTAATTCAAATTGTTGTGACGTGATTTTAGCACGTTACAACTGTTTTCCACGGTGATATGTTGTGAAATCACATATAAAATCGAAGCGGTTATTTTTGTTAATAACTGTGTGAACATGTATTTCACAACTTTGTTATAATGCGTTCGCGTGAACGTTACGCGCCATACTCTATACTACGCTGCAAATATCAACTTTCTAGCAATGAACGTTCAGTCTCAATTAAACTTAACCTTTGGCAGACCAAACCAGAATTTTCCCTAATACGATTCTGCTTCTCTTATTTCCATAGGACTATTCTTCAATAAGTAAATAAGCTCGAGTGTTCCAGACAAAGGATTTAATTATAAGCTTATAACAGCGAGATTGCGATAATATTAAATCTACATCTCACTTCAATCAGTGGAATGATGGATAGATGCAATAATTTTGGAAAGTATGAAGTCTAAATAATTTGTTCCTCATGAATCACCATTCAATCTCTTGTCTAAAGATTGTTGTATATTTCTTAGAGAGGTGAATTAATTCTCCTTCACTTCTACACAATTGAAATCAGAATCTAAAGCGCACATAACAACTTTCTATTCATTTTAAAAACAAGGTATAATCGAAATGAATTGTCAATATCCATGAATGAAACTTAAAAACGAAATCATTTCGATTCCATCTTCTGTCCACAACAACTTTCAGACTAGCTGTTACTGATGCATCACTGGCGGGTGAGGAAACGCTTCTCCCCAGGTCGTTTTCTTGTTATCCTTCGAATTATATAAGAAACTTCGTATGGTTCACGTGTTTCTTCTGATTTTCATGAGCTTACACTATAGCGGCAACTGTGCGACGCTCAACGTTTTTCGAATTCATTCTACATACTGTGCTCACCCGATCATGCTTCGACTCTCATCGAAAATGTATTTGATAGAAACAAGTAATGTTTTTTGAAAAATTTCACTGAATGATTGTGATTCGTAACGCGTTTCGCTACAGCGTAGCTTTTTCAGATACCTGTCATCAATAACCATTAGAGAAGAAGGAACTCAATAAGCTTTTGATAACTTAAGAACATTTGTATTTATAGTCTCATTTTTATCTATCCAGTACAACTTCACTAGGATACTCGCTATTTCGGGCACTCCAGTTACTCGGGCACGCGACTCATTCGGGCACTTTGAGAATTTTACCTCTAAAATCAAGGCACGTCAACGCCGGCTGATATACAAACAATAATAATTTTTCTGTCTGTATATGTATGTATCTGTTTGTACTATCTCAGAGTGGCGAGTATCGTTCTACAGTTGCATTTTGCATTTCAATCTATCTCGCCGGTGGTGTGCATAATGGCTCCAACCAAGAGAAATCATAAAACGCTCACACTGGCAGAGAAATCAAGAATAACAGATTCAATTGATGATGGAAAGAGTACTCGTCGAATAGCAGCAAAGTTCACTATTCCAAAATCAACAGTGTTTGACAGAAAAAAGAACCAGGACAAAATAAGGTGATTTATAGCCAAATCGTATAAACGAACAGGTAGTAATTAGGGATGCGCCGAGCAAGGGTTTTCACAAAAAGTACCGAGCTCTCGGCCAAACAAAATTACTGCATGCCCAGTATCACGGCCGAGAGCTCGGCTGGCCCAACCGGGCCCTCGGTGCATCCCTAATAGGAATATTATACTAAACTTTTCTCGAATTTATTCTATCCAAGGTAGTTTTGTAGGAAAAAGAAAAACTATAAAAGAAGCTGAGAATCCTGATGTTGAAATCGCATTGTATAACAGGTCTCTTCAACGACGCAACGCACACGTACCAATTTCGTCAGACATATTGCGAGCAATATGAACCATCAAGAGCTATCTTTCAATATTGATCATACAGATCAATAATTCTAACCTGAGTATTATATCATACCAAGCAGTGGGCACAAATACTCTTGGAGTAACTAAAGTTGTATAGTACTGTTAATAAACAATTAAGAAACTATAGTGGTCCTTCGATTTCAGAAAACTTACTTTTGTGTTGAGATTCACTCAACATCAACACTGTTCGTAAATAGGACTTTCAAAAGACAATACATCCAAACCTACTCTGCTTATCATCTCAAACACCAAGGTAAGTAAATTTACTGGTAGATCCACGCAGGCGCCAACTACCCTCGAAAGGTTAAATTCATTTGTTCTGCCTTCTTTCATAATCTTGAAGATAGCTTAAATTTTCAAGGCAGCTCGTTTAAGATAAAAAATGATGTTTTATAAAAAATAATTTGTTTTCTTGTACGTCGCTATAAAAAGGCTTCGAAGACTTTTGCTCTATTCAATTTTGAGGGGTTGATGTTCCCCCTTTGGGGAATGGCTCGTTTAAGCCTCAAGTTCACATCGAAGGATGGCCACCAAACCAAATAATTCGAAGTATTTCACCAAATTTTTTCATTGACTACGGGAAAAGAAATACACAGGCTGGCTCGTTGAAGCTGGAAAACCCAATATTGATAGCCAATTAACATTAGGCTAGTTCTCTTGATTAAGTTTATGATCTTCCCATAAATATTTCAAGATTTCTTCATTTTATATTGATGGAATACGATTTAAATTCAGGAAAATAAGATCCATCTCTCTTCTATATATCTTAAAACAAAACTACCAATCGGCTACCTTAAATAACTCAAGAATCAAAACCTTTAGAAACATCGCAAATTATATTTCTTATACTAACATTTCCCATACATTTACATATGTTTATATAAAGTATAGGAACAACAAGTATGTATCAAGAATAACATCATGTAAATCCTATATCAGATTAATTCACAGTCTTTTGAAAGTTCTGGTTGCAACAGGAACCTTTGCATCGTCATCTTGATGAGTCTGAAAGAAAGCAAGGAAGTTAATTACTGATTTCAATGCATATATTTAATTAGGCTCGTGTGGAATTTTGGTTTCAATCTTTCCCAGACTATTAGATATTAATATGTTTGTGGAAGAGAATTTCAACTGAATTGAGCATTAAATTATACAGGGTGTTTCCGAATAAGATGTCATAAATGAAGGATGCGAATCCCTGAATGATTTGAGCAAGAAAGTTCGAAGGACCAATGGTCAAAAAATGCTTCGTTGCCGAGATACAGGGTGTTAAAGTTGAGAAAATTTTTCGATTTTCTCTCGATAAAACCTAGACTTCTCAAGATTTCGGGCTCAAATTTTCCACATAAGCTATTAAACACAATCTGAATCACCAGGTGAGGCCAAATTTTGGAACAGTATACAAGGTGATACTTTTTCATGGGCCATGTTCCATTTTTACCCTCGGAACTTTTTTTTGGTACGCCACTGGCACTAACAAAAAATAAAATCGAATAGATCATCCAATTTGAAATTTTTTTTGACACTTGCATTTTGATCGTTACTATCACCGTTTCTGAGATATTAATTATTGAAAATAATCCAATAGTTTTAATAATTGATGCAATTTTTCAGGAATTGAGCTAAAATTTACATCAGATATCTCCTTATTGTATGTTTATAACAAAATGAGGCAAAAATTCCTGACAGTATACAGGGTGTTATTTTTTCACGTGCATTTTCCTCTTTTTGCCCCCTGAACTTTTTTGTGGTGCGCTACTGGTATATTCTGAAAACAGAATCAAACAGATTATTCAAAGTGAAAACTTTTCTGTTCCTTGTATTTTTCCGTATCTGCCACTATTTTCGAGATATTAATCAAGAAAAGTAATCGTATAGTCCCTTCCGTATTGAAAGCTTGAAGATATTTTTCATGTTATTTCGGCAATTTGTGAAGACCTTGAGCTCGAATTTCAAACGAAGTTCACATTTTAAGATCTGCACCACTAGATTGGTAGGATTTATGAGAAAGTATAAAGGGTGATATCATTTCCTGATCATTGAATTCGAATTCAAAATGTGTTTTATTGAGTGTATAAATCGGAAGTAAATGAATAAAGAACATAAATAATCGCGAATGATTTCAATAACAAAAACTCATAATGATGAAAACAAAAATTGAACAAACAGAACAAATCAAAGAAGATATTGAAAATGTCCTCCACCTGAAAGAATACATGCTTCTGCTCGTCTCCGCATATTAGTGCGCACCCTCTGAAATATTCCTGGGGTATTTCTGATGACGTCACATGATGCTGTAATTCTATTCCTCAATTCTTCAAGTGTATTCACGGGAGAGCTATAAACCAAAGTTTTCAGATGTCCCCAAAGAAAAAAATCCAAACTGTTTAAATCTGGCGACCTTGGAGGCCAAGCTTCTGGTCCACCACGCCCTATCCAGCGGTTATTGAATGTCATATTCAGATATTCTCTAGCTTCCATGCTGAAGTGCGGTGGTGCTCCGTCATGCATAAACCACATTCTATTTCTAGTTTGCAGCGGCACATCTTCTAGCAACACAGGTAAAATCTCTTCTAGAAAGTGGCGATATAAGGCTCCATTCAGCCTGTCTGGCAAAAAAAATGGCCCGATCAGGAAATCCCCAATTATTCCAGCCCAGACATTAACCGAAAATTGTTCTTGATGGTGACATTCCTCAATCATATGGGGATTTTCTTCAGTCCAATAGTGATTGTTATGAAAGTTCCTGATTGCATTTCTCGAGAAGGACGCCTCGTCTGTGAAGATGATTTCGCTATCGAAAAGGGGATTATGAGCAATGTTATGGAGGAACTATCGGCAGAAATTGAGTCGCAGAGGAAAATCGCGGGGTAGTAGAGCTTGGACGCGTTGAATATGGTATGGGTAAAGCAAGAAATCATGGAGAATTTTCCAGACCAATACAAATGAGATATTCAACTCTCTTCCAATTTTTCTTGTACTCAGCTGAGGATCCTCATCTATACAATTTAGGACTGCCTCTTCGATTTCCGGGGTCCTTATTGTCCGATTTGCCCCTTTCAAGTCATGATTCGGTTTGAATGTACCCCGTTCTCTCAATCTTATGTGGATGTCAGAAAACGTACGCCTATCAGGAATGATTCGATTAGGGAAGCGTTCTTGATACAAACGCCTTGCGTGCACTGCGTTTCCTTCAGCCACACCGTACATGAAATGTATATCGGCCATTTCTGCATTAGTGAAAACCATTTCAAAGATTATTGGTTACTACTTACAGCTGTTTCAAATGTAGGCACAACAAACTGAATGACAAAACTTACAATCATTGAAGTGTCAAGTTTTTTTCTATGATTTCATTTGCAAAATTGTATCAGAGCCTACTAAGCCTTTTGAAATCACCAACGTGTTCTGATATGAGGAAGACACGATAAATTCTGATGATTTTCAATTCAAAACGGTGAAAGACATGAGGATCAAGATGAGCACAAAATTATCCGAATTGAATGAAAAATCCGTTTCTGATTACGAAAAACGTCAGTTATGCACCGAAAAAATATACGGAGGCAAAGGGGTAGCCTGTTCGGGCGTTGTTGATTAATTTTTCGAAAATGGTGGCAGATACGGAAAAATACAAGGAACAGAAAAGTTTTCACTTTGAATAATCTGTTTGATTCTGTTTTCAGAATATACCAGTAGCGCACCACAAAAAAGTTCAGGGGGCAAAAAGAGGAAAATGCACGTGAAAAAATAACACCCTGTATACTGTCAGGAATTTTTGCCTCATTTTGTTATAAACATACAATAAGGAGATATCTGATGTAAATTTTAGCTCAATTCCTGAAAAATTGCATCAGTTATTAAGATAATATCTCCATGGCTTCGATATGGGAAAACTATTGGATTATTTTCAATAATTAATATCTCAGAAACGGTGATAGTTACGATCAAAATGCAGGAGTCAAAAAAAATTTCAAATTGAATGATCTATTCGATTTAATTTTTTGTTAGTGCCAGTGGCGTACCAAAAAAAAGTTCCGAGGGTAAAAATGGAACATGGCCCATGAAAAAGTATCACCTTGTATACTGTTCCAAAATTTGGCCTCACCTGGTGATTCAGATTGTGTTTAATAGCTTATGTGGAAAATTTGAGCCCGAAATCTTGAGAAGTCTAGGTTTTATCGAGAGAAAATCGAAAAATTTTCTCAACTTTAACACCCTGTATCTCGGCAACGAAGCATTTTTTGACCATTGGTTCTTCGAACTTTCTTGCTCAAATCATTCAGGGATTCGCATCCTTCATTTATAACATCTTATTCGGAAACACCCTGTATATAGAACATTTTCTGTTACAAAAACCTTATTGAAAAATGAATATCATTCATACCATATTAACCATACTCGAGGTGAATTATGGTATAAAAATTGGGTTTTAAGAATGAATCCAAAATAAGATTGCGAATGAAATTTTTCGGTATTAATTTTGCCTTCTAATGAATGCACATTTTATAAGAATTGCTTCATCAATAGACGCATGTTACATTACTTCAGCCGCGTAAAACCACAAATTTGTTCGTACAAACAATTTTCTACATAGATGGCCTCCAATATTTGGAGAAGAATGGGTGATAATTATGAGTATTGCGAAGAATACCTCGCAATACAGTAGTTCGTTTTTCAGGGAAAGATTTCCAATATTGATTGACGCCTTGAATGTGGATGCAATTGGATGTAGCAAATTATTTCATTGACGTTTGAAACAAACTAAACAAAACATTTCCGAACAATTTCATAGCTCGGAATAGTAATGTTGGCCCATAAGGTCTTCTGATTTATCATGCATGGACTTTAATTTATAGGTAGCAGTAACAACTGAAACTCGCTAGTGAAAAATAATTAGAAATAATGCAACAAATCCGAGAAATATAACATTATATTACTTCGTACAACTTCGTTAACGTGAAGAGAAATTTTGTGTTTGGAATTAAAATGTGCAAAAATCTAGAGAATATTTTTCCAAGCGTTTTCTCGTATACTATTCCTAGTTATTTCGAGTCAGCACCTTCATGATTTACCACAACTAAAGGTTAGTCTGTTTGAATAATGTAAGTTAGATATTAATTTTAGGATATAGGGAAAGTCGGAATGGAACTTTTGCTTCCATCCCGTAGGTCATCATATCCATTCAAACTTTTCGCAGAATCTGTGACAGAAAGTGAAGACAAAAGAATAACCTGCAATTTGACAAATAATGATCGAAATTTATGCAAAATTATACGAAAATGAAAATTATTTGTTATTGATTTTGTTTGTCCTGTTAATTTGCGGTCCACTATAATTAGCATACCTTTGTGTCCATGAAATTACCATAAAGCACTGAATTTAATTAAACCAGTGGCCTCAAACAGTTATAACAATTCTGCATAAGGAAATAATTATTTGATGAAAAAATGAACTGAGCCCTGAAGATATGCAATTCAATATACTGGGTGTAACTAAAACTAGGGCCATCCCTGTGACTTATTTTCTATTTGGAATATTTCAATGAAATTTGTAAATCTGATAGAAGACAACATTTTGCATTTGATAACATTAATATGTTTGTTACTTCGTTCCCGTTTATGCCGGAAACCAACTTCCGATTTTCATACGGGACATCCTGTTTTATTTTAATTGTTCATCTCATCCTACGACCTCTCGACACAATCTTTTGTTTTTGCAATTTTCATCTTTCGTTCTAGGAGGCCATGAATAGTGACAATTGTCTTAGCTCAACATCTTCTATCACGAATTTACTAGATTGTATCTGAAAATTCAATTGCTTATTTTTTACGGGGTGTCAAAGTCAATAACAAAAGAACGAACAGAGAAAACGAAATAATTATAATAAATGTTCAAAAATACCACCATTCTCACGAACACAACATCGCACACGATTGATGGTTCCCCTCACAACATTGTTTAACTGTTGACCTGTAATGCCTGCAATAGCCTGTCTCAAACGGTTGTCCAATTCTTTTTGGGTTCTAACCAATTCTTGTTGGGTTCTTACAGGTTTGGTAAACCTCATCTTCAAATGGTCCTACAGAAATAAATCTAGTGGACTCAAATCAGGCGATCTAGCTGGACATCTTATGGGACCATTAGTATCTATCCATTTTTCGGGAAAAATTTCGTCGAGATACCGCGAGACCTTTCTTACCAAACCTATTCTAACTAACCTAACCTATCCTAAAACTTTATTTAAGTTTATAATTTTAGGTTCGGGTTAGTTTCTACGTTGATTTAGGTTAGTTAAGTTTGGTTTAGTTAAATTTCCATTTGAATTTCCCTCTCTGTTACTTACGAGAGAGATAGTGAGTACTTTCATCTCTTTCATGCATCGTTTTGAGCCGAACGTCGAATAACATGAAACATTGAAATGTTGTGAATATGGCGGGTGAACTGTCAAGAAAATGAATAATCAAATTGAAATGCTTTTTTATAACAACATTATATTCGTTCCAATGAAATGGAAAAAATAAAGCTTGCCAAAATCAAATCTAATTTTTGAATTTGGGAGGCTTTTACTTGGTAAAATTCCATTATCAATAATAAAAAACAAGTATTGTGTTTCAAGGAATTTTACTTAATTATTGCCATTCGTAACGCGTTTCACTACACCGTAGCTCCTTCAGACGAATGAATATACAGCTAATTCTGTATATTCATTCGTCTGAAGAAGCTACGGCGTAGTGAAACGCGTTACGAATCGCAATTATTGAGTAAAATTCCTTAAAACACAGTACTTGTTTTTCATTATTTTCCAATCTAATTGTGAAAATTTTAGGAATATATCTTGACCTATTCTCCACAAACTTGTTATAGGCCTTACAACTACCCCGGTATAGTGAATAAAAATATCTTTGATACATGTTTCGGATCTTGTTCCATTTCTAAAAACTAAGAGGGAATTAAAATATTACCATGTTATTCATACGTAAGAAACAGATGAGAGAAGTAGGAACAAATGGAAATAGAGCTGGTCGTTAGTTATTGGTAGATAATGCTTGTGAGCTGATGATATTTCTATAAATTTTGATGAATCTAATCTCTTGTTCTTGTTACTTGAATGTGAAATTTGAGCTATTGTGAAATATGAGGAATGATTTTTCTCGTCTCAATATTCGGAAGAACATTTTTCATGCTCGTCTACTCTAATATTGGTGGAACGACAGTTTGACTTATATAAAAGGACAATTATAACAATATAATTTGTATATACTGCTTTTTCACTTATATCAAGTCGATCTTTGTTATGGAACAAAAGCGAACATCAATTTTTATCATTCCCACATATTGTTTTGATTTTATTCTGCTTTAATATATGACATAATTTGATACTTATGTGTGGGACATAATGCTATGATATTTTATTGCTACTTTGTGAAACTTAAGCCAAGTGTCCCTCTTCATTGTTTAGTTATTTAGGAATTTTTTCTCTACAAAATATTCTTTGTGGATAACGTTTCGATGAATGGAATGGGCTAAAGCGAGAGGAGAATACACCGATCCTATTGTTTCGGACAGGACCAAATATGTGTTTCTGCTTTCAAGCAATTATTTTCAAAGCTTACATTTCACAAAAAACACGACACGAAATATCCAACCTTTGTGTTGTTAGGAGGTGCACCATCTTATTGAAAATATATTTCATTCACAACAGCTAATGGCAACTCGTCCAATTCATCTTGTATTTGAGTTGTCACAAATTCTAAATATCTCTACCCTGCCAATGAACTTTCAAAAATTATAAGCTCTATTGAATATCTTCCATCATTCACATTATCTCCATCCAGATATTGAACCCAAAACGTTCTTGGCAGTTTCCATCTTGATATCTGTGCTCATTTTGTTGCGACCAGTACCTGGTATTTTGCCTATTAAATATTCCATTGTTCGTGAAACGTAATTCGTCACTGAATGAAATATTTTGAATCACCCTCCATTTTCCTAGGGTATTCTTCACAGTTCTGGACCTGCCTAACACATCGTTAACCTACAGGTGTTGGTGTAGTTGATATTTAAATGAGCAGTACTTAATTTTTTTCAAAATTCTCTATGCGCTAAATAATTAGTTTCAAATTTTTTTTTTAATGAAATAAAACTGAAGTATTTAGATTTTCACTATATTAACAAAACTATGACCGGTTTTACCACACTGTGGCTTCATCAGATAGATACAAAATAATGAACAGAGTTATTCCTTATATATTAGTCTTATTTCCTACTTAATATTACAATAGGTACAAGAGGTATGTTGGAAAACCCATCGGAGTTGCTTACTTTATGAATTGAAGAGATTGAGTAAAGGAGAAGGATTTAGATCTAATTGACTATTAAGGAACCTACCTGAATTCTCTTCTTTATTGATCTCTAAAATTTCCAATAGATTGAGTTTTTGTCTGTTATTTTCATTGTGTAAAATTTTGAAATTATCATTAAAGTTATGGTTTTCTTCGAGTAAGTAATTAGAATAATGGGAATCTGATTTATGATAATTAAAACTACGTTTGTGCTCGGATAATTTAACTTTGAAATTTCTGAAAGTTGTACCAATATAAATTTTATTACAATCCCCGCAAGACAGTTTATAAACACCGGATTTATTACTTTTATCAATTTTAGATTTGCAGTTTTTGATATGTCGGCCTAAAGAATTATCAGTTCAGAAGGCTATATTAAAATTATAATGCGAGAGGAATGATTTTAATTTTAGACTAGGATTACCAATATAAGTTAAGCTGTTGTATTCTGTGTCTGAACTTTTTATATTTGGAAATACTTCCTGGATTGCTATTTGAAATTTTTTGGGTGAAATCATGTTCTCAATCATAGTTGGACTGTAACCGTTATTGACTGCTATTTGTTTAATTATATTTAGCTCTTTTATGAAATTATTTTGTGACATTGGGATATTAATGAGTCTATAAACCATACTATTGTAAGCTGCTAATCTATGTGGATAAGGATGTGTAGATGAGCTGTGAATAGTAATATCTGTATGCGATGGCTTATGAAAAATAGAAAAATCATGTTTGCCGTTAATTTTAGTAGTTAAATCCAGAAAGTTAATGGAGTTTTCTGTTTCTATCTCTAAAGTGAATTTAATATTATCGTGAATTTTGTTAATGAATGTTTTGAATGACTCTAATTGCCTGTTTGTGCCAGAGAAACAACAAATGATATCGTCGACATATCTAAATCAAAAAATAAAGTGTTTGAATAACGGATGTTTTTGGATAGTTTTTTCAATATTATCCATGAAAATTTCAGCGAGCAGAGGGCTCAGAGGATTACCCATGATTAAACCTTTTTTACTATTATATAATACTCCATTGAAGTTAAAATAATTTTGTTCTAAACAAATTTCTAAAAGGTGTAAGATTTCTGATTGAATTATCGGATTGACTTAATTAATTTGAAGGGCGTTCTTGATGAGTTTCACTGTATCACTAGGTGGAACACTAGGGAATAGATTTACTACATCCCTGGACATATTTCAAATAGCAATCCAGAAAGTATTTCCAAAAATAAAAAGTTCAGACACAAAAATTAAAATCATTCTCGCATTATAATTTCAATATAGCACTCCGAACTGATAATTCTTTAGGCCGACATATCAAAAACTGCAAATCTAAAATTGATAAAAGTAATAGATCCGGTGATTATAAACTGTCTTGCGGGGATTGTAATAAAATTTATATTGGTAGAACTTTCAGAAATTTCAAAGTTAGATTATCCGAGCACAAACGTAGTTTCAATTATCATAAATCAGATTCCCATTATTCTAATCACTTACTCGAAGAAAACCATAACTTTAATGATAATTTCAAAATTTTACACAATGAAAATAACAGACAAAAACTCAATCTATTGGAAATTTTAGAGATCAACAAAGAAAAGAAAAATTCAGGTAGGTTACTTAATAGTCGATTAGATCTAAATCCTTCTCCTTTACTCAATCTTTTCAATTCATAAAGTAAGCAATTCCGATGTGTTTTCCAACATACCTCTTGTACCTATCGTAATATTAAGTAGGAAATAAGACTAATATACAAGGAATAACTCTGTTCATTAGTTTGTATCTATCTGATGAAGCCACAGTGTGGTGAAACCGGTCATAGTTTTGTTAATATAGTGAAAATCTAAATACTTTAGTTTTATTTCATTGAAAATATGTATATCGATTTTCACCAAGTAACGACCTCCTCAATCAAATCATTTTCAAGCTCCTCGGCCATTTCCCTTGTTGATGTGGTTGGATTAATATCAACAATTGTCAATACGTCTATTTCGGTATCTTTGTCGATAACGAAATCCTCCTCTTCAGCAGATTGCACCTCACGAAATGTTCGTTCAACTTTAGAGAAATAGGTTAGAATAGGATGAAATCTCTCCGAAAGCGCTCTCTGTATAATTGTTCAGCTTGAACGCTATTTTGCCTGAACTTTCCATGAATCAGGAACATATCGACTTTTTCACTATATTGATTCATTCTCAAAACTGAATTCACAATGTCGAACATTAACAACAATGGAATTTTGACATGTCACTGATATTTTTTGATTACAGTATATTATAAGTATGAACAAAAATTTTGCATCGCCAACGTAGTTATTGTTATTAGCGAATAGGGAAATGCTGCAAAAATTGCCTAGGTATTTTCCACTAGAACTCCGGGACGGTTAAGAATTGAGTGACCTGAGTGATATAAGAAAAAGATAACAAAATATTGCTTCTGTAATACCGGGTGGCCCGATATATCCATATCGGGTTCTTCTGAGACAACTGCCTCAGAAGAAAATCTACTTTTTGAAAAACTGAAATTTGAAACTTTGACGGCTCCTAAAAAGTGAGCAATTACATTTTCAGATACAATCTTATATTTTCGTGATAGGAGATGTTGAGCTAAGCCAATTGTCACCGTTCATGACTTTCCAGAACGGAAGATGAAAATTGCAAAAAAAAGATTGTTTTTCTTTAAAGAATATCAAAAGGTCGTAAGATGACATAAGCAATTAAAATAAGCAAAAAAATACAGGGTATCCCATTTGAGAATTTAAGAATCGAAAAGTAACAGGCGTGGCCTTTGTTTCAGTTACGCTCGGTATTAACCTAAATGGGAAGTTCAAATACGAAACATAAGTTTTTCCTGAATTAGAACGATTTCAGTTTGGCATTCTGAGCCAATAATATTTCGAGGAAATAAAAGATATAGAACTAAATCTGACAAGTGTTTATAAGTTCAATGAATTTTACAGTTATAGGGCTCATAGAAATTTCAATTTGCAAGAAGCACCCAAGCATACTTAAATACTGAATTCAGCATTTGATATCTGACCGAACTGACAATTATCTTCCTCACATCCTGGATAACAATGTCTTGTTGCAAGCACTTTTAATTTGAAAAAGGTAGAAAATTGCCAGGTTGGAATTACCTTTTACATTTATTGGCCAAATTAATTCTGATAATAAAGCAATTCTTATTTTCTCAGAGGGATGTAAAATTTTGAACAATAGGGTTGTGAGCTTTTCTTGCTCTGAGTACAAGATTGTGATCTCCAGAAGCGTTCAGAAAATAGCCAACATTTACACTGCAAAACTGTGTTATCTTAAAAAACAGAAATGAAAATTCCACACACAGATTGAGTCCCTAAATTTTGAATTCAAATGAAATATATCATTGAAATGAACAATCTCATCAATTACTACTAGCGAAGGAACAATATTCAACCTACTGTAGAATGTTAAATATTCTTCCCTGAAGAAGCTAGTTCTCCGATCCACTCACAAATTGGATCGATAACGATGTTAACTCGGTGTAGTGATTCGATCTTAGCCAATTCAATGCGACAATAATGTCCCTATTTAGTCCGAGTCTAGCGAACCAGGGTGATGTGTCCCTATAAAACGACATAAAGTATGTTTTCCCTGAATACGTCTGCCTGAACAATATTGAATTCGGTTTCTCCATAGACATAAGTTTTAATTTTTTGGAAAAGATCAGTGTTCGGCATTTTAAATACACACACCACAAAAATTGTCGCATCACCTGGTATTCTGAATTCGATTAAGTAGCTCGATCGCAGTTTCTTTGTCAACATATGTTTTAGGACATAGAGGGGAAAATTTTTTTATCGATGTAGTAACATTTGTTTCCATATGATCTCAAATACGTCTGAAACAAGAATGGATTGATTTGTCTATCAGTATTCATTCAATTTCTCTTCAGTTTTCACGCTAAATTAATGCAAGTTTTCTGTGTTTCTTGTTAATTTTCAAATTTTTGAATTTATTGTAATGGCTGCTGAACGTCCTGGATGAACATGAAGTGGTAAGAATTGTAAGACTTCTAGAGGAGAGGCTAACTTGTTGAATGTTAACCAAACCACTATTTTTAGAGAAATTAATCGGTAGCACGAAACAGGGGAATATGGAAGAAAGGCCGGACAGGGGAGAAATCGGATAACGGCACCAGTTGATGATCGTTGGCTTCGTTTAACTGCTCTAAGAGCTCGGCACTGTACGGCTGAACTTGCTCAGATAAGATGATATCATACCAAGGGTGGCATCTACCGGCCCGCGTCTCACCAGAGAGCATCGAGTAGCAAGACTTCAGTTTGCGGGGGAACATGCGAATTGGGGTATTCCAGTATGGTCGAATGTTCTCTTTTCCGACGAGTCCAGGTTCTGTCTAGTATCCAATGGTAGACGCATGCCTGTATATGCAATTTCCGTCAAACCGAAAACTTCGGAGGGAGCTCAGTAATGATGTGGGGAGGAATTTCTTTCAATGGTCGAACTGGGTTAGTCCTAGTGAATAATGGAAGAATGACAGCGGCTAGATATATCGCAGATATCCTTGTACCCTTTGGCCCATTGTTTGGGGAAAACTTCATTTATATGATAATTCTTGGCCTCGTGCAGCTAGAGTAGTTACAGAATTTCTGCGAAATGCCGAAATTGATATTTGAAGATGGTCAGCCCGAAGTCCTGACTTAAATCCCATAGAACATGTTTGGGACAACATGAGTTGACAAATTCTGATACGTAGGATGCCTTGTAGAACACTCCAACAACTAGAAGATCTGCTTCCTGAAATTTGGAACTAAGTGACTCAAGGATACATCCAAAATTTGTTTGGGGGGCTTCCGAGACGTATATTGGCAGTAATTAGGGTCCGGGGAGGAAATACTCAATTTTGAAAATAATTGGTAACCACTCGATGCTTGTTAATTGGTCTCTTCGCGAATGTTTGAAGATGGTAGAATTTTAAAATTTCTTCATTAATTCGAAAATTGTTGATATTTTCCATCATAACCTCATCTCTTTTGAATGATATCTTCTTATTTTACACTTCTAAAAGTTACCAAGCGACTCTTGAATGATCAACCTAAAAGTTTATATAGTATTGTCGTAAAAGTAGGGTGATGCGACATTCTTGTGGGGAGTGTAAACAATTTAGCCAAACGGTCTGTCTCTTCGTTACCAATTATACCTACTTTATGAGCCGGTATCTAGTGAAATTGTATTCGACAATTGAACTCATCATTTTTCTGGTAGAATTTGTCCTAAATTTGAATGAAAAATTTTTATTCAAGGAACAAAATTCAACCTCCCGTAGCATGTTAAATATCCCTTCCTAAAGGAGCTGGTTTTCCGATCCACCCTTCATAATTTTCGTCGACCAGGGACACATAGCAGTGGTACAGCTCGGTCGAATTTCATGAATATGAGCAATAGACTGCAGTTTCGGTCTCCTTTGATCTCGTCAGTATTTCATACCCATTCACAACATCAGACCAGATTGACACTTACTCATCTCAGTCCGTTGGAGCGTAACAAAACATGTGAATGTTATTGCTCCCTCGAACGAACTGACACAGATGCCACTCACCATCGCCACCGGGAAACCACGAAAACCAAATATGAATAAAGAGTGTTAGCCTTTCGACATATCGCTTCCTTGCTCACACGGTGTTACGGTAAATAATCGAACTAGTGTGACTTCCTGAAGTTTTTTGTTTTATCAACCCTTTGTTTTCGTGGTCTACCGGTGGCGATGGTGAGTGGTCTCTGTGTCAATATATTTACATATTTTGTTACGCTCCAACGGATTGAGATGAGTAGGTGGCAGTCTGGCCTGTGTACCAAGTGATTATGAAGGGTGGATCGGAAAACCAGCTACTTTAGGGAGGGATATTGAACATATTCCTTTAAGTACCGAAGAATATTGTTCCTTGAATGATAATTTTTCATTCAACAGAAGGACAAATTTATCTATCAAAATGATGGGATCAACTTTCGAATACAATTGTACAGGATACCGGCTCATAAAGAAAATATATTTGATAACGAAGAGACAGATCGTTTGGCTAAATTGGTTACCTTTTCATCACCGTAAATACACTGCTCAAAATGGTCTAGGGAAGAACAAGATTATTTGAATAATTTTAATGAATACCACTCTGATATCTTTGTAAATACAGATTTAGCACCTGGTGGACTTACGTAGTTAATCAAAACAGCCATAGATGTTGATTCAAGTAGATCAACACATGTTTTCATAAAAACATACAGATGTTGAAGAGATACCGTACAATGCGATACTCATTATTCTTCAAAAATTCAGTTCATTTCGTTACTTTCTTTGAGGGATACTGAATTTTTGTGAGTTAGGATATCAGAAAATAATGCAACGTCGACATTTACCGCGACATGAAAAATTACGTGAAGTGGGTATGATTGAAGGTGGAAGTTCTCAGAGCCGAGCAGCACTACTACTACTACCTACTATTACCCTGATAGTAGAAGGGTAAGGGTATGGCGTCAAAAAGGTCCATTGGAAAGGCTCAGACACTTTCAGGAAGTAAAAAGTTACAAAGGCGGATCTGTATTGGTATGAAGTGGAATCGCATTGCATGATAAAACAGACCTCAATAATATTCCTCAAGGAATATGAATGATCAAATCAACATGTTTTCCAACCTGTAGTTTTATTAATTCTAAACACGGCTGGACAAAATTTCTTATATATGCATGACAACGCTCCTCCACACACTGCAAACTCAGTACGAGAATGGTTTCAGAGGGAGAATATCAATACTTTACAATGTTCACCACAGTCGCCGACCTAAACCCCATAGAGCATGTTTGGAACATGCTTCAGCGGAGGCTTGATCACCTTATGGCGAATATTCAAGGTCATCTAGCTTTTGAAAATGCCGTAATGGAACAATGAAATCTACTTCCTCAGAATGCAATTAATAATTGCATTCTGAGCATGCCAGAACGATGTCGTGCTATTATTCATGCTCGTGGTGGTCATACAGGATATTAGTTCAAGTTTACTTGGGAAAGAATTATGAGAAACCTTTTTTCATTTCAATTGAGAAATTCTTAGTTGGCATACGATTGTTGATTTTCTTGAATTCACGGAATCAGTAGTCGTTTTGTATTCTATTTCAAATTTTTCAGTGACTAGAAAGATGTATTAATTATATCATGTAAAAGTTTGAAAAAGTTAATGCGAATTTCTTATATATGCATGACAACGCCCCTCCACACACTGCAAACTCAGTACGAGAATGATTTCAGAGGGAGAATATCAATACTTTACAATGTTCACCACAGTCGCCGACCTAAACCCCATAGAGCATGTTTGGAACATGCTTCAGCGGAGGCTTGATCACCTTATGGCGAATATTCAAGGTCATCCAGGCATACGATTGTTTATTTTCTTGAATTCACGGAATCAGTAGTCGTTTTGTATTCTATTTCAAATTTTTCAGTGACTAGAAAGATGTATTAATTATATCATGTAAAAGTTTGAAATAGTTAATGCGAATTGTATTACCTACGCTCAATATTTTTACTGTCCCTTAGACCATTTTGAGGTGTGTATTTGAAATGCCGTATACTGATATTTTCCAAAAAATTTAACCTTACGTCTATGCACGAACCAAATTCAATATTCTTCAGGCAGACGTATTCAGGAAAAACATACTTTATGTCGTTTTATAGGGACACATCACCCTGGTTCCCTAAAATCGGACTAAATAGATTATTGTGGCATTGAATCGGCTGAGATCGAATCACTATAACGAAATAACATCGTTATCGATTTCATTTGTGAGTGCCACGAAAACGAAGGAATAATCGATCATATTCTGTGACAATGTGAGTTGTTTGATCAACACAGGAAAAAGTTTTATTATAAATTATGGAAAGCCTATGCAGGTTTGGAAGAAGTTTTCTGTATAGATTTTTCTTGGACTAACTTACTTACCTAATAAATTTATTTTAGTTAGGTCATCAGACAATGTAATATTATATGTAATTAGCTGTATTCCAAATAAACCTCTAATTAATAAAATTGAATTATTCTCGTGTGTTAAATCTCTTTGGGGCCAATTTTACAATGAACCTTATGGATTCACGCAAAGACATAGTAATTTCTCAATATGAGAATTTCTATTTATATTTCTTTTTCCCATATAAAAATTACAATCACTGTTGCATGCTCAATCTTCTAAATAAGTTAATTTTCAGTGAAACTTCCACAAACTTAATAAAAATTTTCGAATTCTTTTCAAAAAATCTATGAAGAAACAGGTTCTGAAAGGATTTGAAGTTCATGTGGAATTATTTAATTCATAATGAAAATTTTGTTATTTACTTACGACAACAACTTCGTTGCCATTAAACTTGAATATTCTTCTTCCCTTCTTTGTGCCGTTCGTTGAGTAGAAGGTTAGGACTTCTCCATCCAAAACTGCTTTAGTCTGAAAAATACCACTAGAATAAGTGATTTAAAAAGTTATTTTCTTATCATAAGTTATTGAACTTTAATTTTTTCATCTAAGCAGAATTGAAATATACGTTCAGATCATCTATATATGGAGAAATATTAATGTTTGGCGGTATCAAGCTCAAATTATAAACAAACTTTATTACCTATTTCCGAATAAACTTTTATCTAACGTGTTTAGTAAGCCAATTATGAAAAGAAAATTATTCAAAATTATTACTGAAATATACCAACTGATGAATATTTTTAGTTGTCTAGAAATTCCGCCCATATTATTGCCTTATATCGCCAAGCAAAACTTCTCTCCATGTTGGAAGAAGCTTATCATTAGAAGATTTCTCTTTAGAGCGTCCCATACGTGCTAAATAGGACTTATATTGAAAGAACAGTTCGGTCAGGAATGTAGGATTATCTTGTAATAAGAGTAAATTTCAACCTCCTTTTATGGGGCAAGGTATCTGTCAATGAAGTTATTTCATCCCTGTATGAATTTTCTTTTAGATTATATAAAAATATGATCAGTTTCTTTATCAAGAGATGTGACTACCAAGCACTTCACTGTTCTTCTTTTTCTGTCTCACCACTTTCTGCGCATCCTGGCAATGATTTGCGCTCCCAGATTTCTTCGTTTCTTCGATATTCAATTTTTCCGAGAATCGGTCGATGTATTTTCAACAGATATCTATAGTATATATATATATATATATATATATATATATATATATATATATATATATATATATATATATATATATATATATATATATATATATATATATATATTTTTTTCCGGGGAGTAAGCCGTTGATACTACTTGTTGGTACATTGATGCCATTGTCTGATGATGCTATTGTTTGTATATGCTCTGGTAGATTGATATATTCTCATAACATTCAACTTTATCCAAATATATAATGATTCCAGGATATGGTTTGATTATAATCATTGCCTGGCAATGGTATTAATTACCGGGTGGTGGATTTATATTTTTCATGAAATCAGTTTGATTGCATGTATCTCCTTGATGTATTGGATATATATATATATATATATATATATATATATATATATATATTAATTGATCCTCTTGATATTGATATGTATCTCCTTGATATTGGATATATTGGATATATATATATATATATATATATATATATATATATATATATATATATATATATATATATATATATATATATATATATATATATATATATATATATATATATATATATATATATATATATATATATATATATATATATATATATATATATATATATATATATATATATATATATATATATATATATATATATATATATATATATATATATATATATATATATATATATATATATATATATATATATATATATATATATATATATATATATATAAAGGGTTTAACCAATACATCCAATACATCAAGGAGATACATATCAATATCGTTCAAGAGGAGGCAATTAACTATAGCAGCACTAAGGAAAATATTAGGAGTTCATATTATAACAGAATTAGAATTAACAGCAAGAGTCATTTAACTTGTAAAAAACCTTTTCAGAGCTATTAACTCCTATGCAGTTCCTATTCTTGTTTTGGAATTATCAAAAGTTCTGAAACTGATCTGAATTACAATATCAAACAAGGGAAAGCTTTGTGAATATCATAAGCACCTCCCAAAGTCAGCAATTCAAAGAGTTACACTACCTCGACATCTTGGAGGTCGTGGACTAACTGATTTGAACAATATTTATATTGAACAGATTTTTCTTTTACGTTCCCATTCTCATGATAAACTGAGAGAGAGGACAATTACATGATATTGTTGTTCAGATTATAATCTTACAACTCTGAACTTGGCAATGCAGAAGGTAGATTTTGATATATTTGATAATAATTCTAACAGAGAAAGTTGGATCCAGAAGGAATTACACGGAAAGCACCCTAAGAACTGAAAAATTATTATATTGGCTTGGCAATTGCGATCCAAGATCAGGTTGTTTCCAAAAGAAATTATAGAAAACACATCATCCAGCAAAATATAGATTACTCTTGCCGTAGATGTTTGTGCTCTTCAGAAACAGTTTTTTATATATTATCATCTTGCTCAGTACTTGCCTCAACAGAATATTTAGAAAGACATGAAAAAGAGAAAAATATTTATTCTACCGATTATGATTTTTACAACAGGTGTTATTGTTAAGAATCTTAACAAAATTATTGATATTTTAGGTCTGGAAAAAAATTTATTTGAACAGTTACAGAAGATAACAGTCATCAAATCTTGTGATATTCTTCCTAGGTTTCTTTCCGAAAATAATAATGAGGTAGAGTCATATGTTTTCTCTTAAGTTTATACTGCTCAGACTGTTATTTGATATTTTATTTATCTGTATATATAAATGTAATATAATTAGCTGATGAGGCAACTGGAGCAGACAGTATTATACCAAGATCTAAGGCTTCACAAATCATCAGAAAAATTAAGATTCAAACTTATAAGATGGGAAAATCTACGGCTAGAAAATTATGTGTGAGGGTTAGAATTTCGCTGGTGGTTCTGAGGAAAGTCTTCAGAAAATCCCGAATTTCATATTATATCATATTGACTGATGAAGCGAGGGTGATTATTAAAAAAAAATAAATCTTTTTTTAAGCCACTAACCAGTATCAAAGGGTGATTAGCAGATAGATATTGGAACATTTCTTAAGCATGTATAAATTACTCTTTTCGCGGACATTGTTCCTTACTAGGCAATATTCATGAAATTTAGTGGAAATATTCATAATATTATGTGAAAATTCTAGCATAAAATACAAAAGTCATTGCATCTACTGAAAATAGATATGAACACAGCTAATACTCTACGAATAATTTCAATAAGTATTAAAATTGTCTTTTATTCATCTTGCGTATCTTCGATTTTATAAAATTAGGTGAACCAATTAATTTCTGTTCTATAGTTATAGCAATCTATTAGGAGATGTACTTTTCAAGAGTTGTTAATACTTACCTTCAAAGGTTTTCCCCATGGCAGTTGTTCATCTATTTCCTTGTTCAAGACAAACACGTTGTGGTACGCGATTTGACCGTCATTTTTTTCTTCACCCACTGTGATGTTATCTCCATCTTGTTTGATATCATAAACTGATGATCCAGCTTCAGCTCTCTTGGCGATATCTTCGGGAAGACCTAGGAATGAATTTTATTTTTATTGATGGTATTTTATAGTTTGACACGTTTTGTAGATTCATTTAAAAGAACTAGTAGGCCCGTTGAACTCGCCTTTTCATATTCAACGCCTAATATTTTGAACGCTCAATGAACCTAACGCCTAATATACTAAACGCCCAAACCTACGTCAAACATTGTCAGCACCTCTTCATGTTCACTACCTTTCACCTTCTCATATTTTGTCTCATCTTTATGGTTAGGCAGCTTTGAGTATTGTTTTAGGGATACTGACTCATTAACTGTACATATTTCAACACATTCCCTTCTTTCAATGCAAAGAGATACATTCATTTTTATTAAATAAGTCCTGTAGATCTATTGAAAAGAATAATATTCTCGAACTGTCCTTGTTCATTGTATTTCTTGCAGCTCTTGCTTGCAGTAGTCAGATTGGTGGTAGTTATTTTGTCTGGATCAATTCTGGTAAAGAAATATTACAACGTATTGAGAAATTGTCACAGTCATTGCAATTCAATCTATAAACACCTGATTTATTGTTTTTACCTGGTTTGGTTTTATTGTTTTTATATACTTGCCTTAATTATTATTAGTTTGGAAAGCTATGTTGAAATTATTGCTACTCAAGAATGATTTCAGTTTCTCACTTGTAATGCCAACGTAGGTTAAGGTGTTGAATTTTTGTTTCAATTTATCGACAGGGTAAACATCATTCAATGCGATTCTACTTTGTTTTTATTTAAAATATTATTTATTAGTTTGGGATTGTAACCATTATTTTTGGCTATTTGTTTAATCAAATTTAGTTTTTGTTGAAATTTTCTGGTGATAACGGGATGTTAATCAATCTATGAATTGAACTATTGAATGCTGACATTTTATGTTGATACAGATGACACGACGGGTTATGTATTATAATATCTGTATGTGACGGCTTATGGTAATTGCGAAAACATGTTTCTCATTTCATTAGAAACTGTTACGTCTAAGAAATTTATCGAATTATTGGTTTCTATTTCGGTTGTGAATCCAATTTTTGGATGTAATAAATTTATATGATTTTCGAAAATTTTAACTGTCTATCTGTTTTTGTGAAGCAAATAATGATATCGTCTACATAGCGATACCAGTATAAACAATATTTATTGAGTGGATGATTATGGATTCATTTCTCTAAGTTATTCATGAATATTTCTACTAACAAAGGACTTAACAAATTGCCCATAATCAAGCCGTCTTCAATAGTAAAATATTTGTTATTGAAATGAGTTTGGAATCAGGTGGTATATTGGTATCTTTGATATTGACAATTAGTTCGTATGAATTTTTGCCCGAAAATTTAGATTTAAAATTGCAATGTTTTATTAGCAAGTCGTTGAGGAATTTTGAAAGTTTGAAAGAAGATGCCGCTACAAATTCATACGAACTAATTGCCAATATCAAAGATACCATTATACCACCTAATTCCAAACTCATTTCTTTCGATGTTAAGAATCTATTTCCCTACATTACTTCACAGGAACAGATAGACAGTTAAAAATTTCCGAAAATCATATAAATTCATTACATCCAAAAATTGGATTCACAACCGAAATAGAAAGCAATAATTCGATAAATTTCTTAGACTTAACAATTTCGACTGAAAATGGAAAACATGTCTTCGCAATTTACCATAAGCCGTCACATACAGATATTATAATACATAACTCGTCGTGTCATCCATATCAACATAAAATGTCAGCATTCCAATAGTTTTACTCATAGACTGATTAACATCCCGTTATCACCAGAAAATTTCGACAAAAACTAAATTTGATTAAACAAATAGCCAAAAATAATGGTTACAATCCCAAACTAATAAATAATATTTCAAATAAAAAACAAAGTAGAATCGCATTGAATAAAGTTTACCCTGTCGATAAATTGAAACAAAAATTAAACACCTTAACCTACGTTGCATTACAAGTGAGATACTGAAATCATTCTTGAGTAGCAATAATTTCAAAATAGCTTTCCAAACTAATAATAATTTAGGCAAGTATATAAAAATAATAAAACCAAACCAGGTAAAAACAATGAATCAGGTGTTTATAGATTGAATTGCAATGACTGTGACAATTTCTACATTGGTAGAACACATGGAAATTTTAATATTAGAGTATCGGAACATAAACGCAGTTTTTCGAATAAAAAATCAGATTCAAATACGCCAATCATCTCTTAGAAAATAATCACTCTTTCGACCCACAGTTTGAAATTTTGCATGCAGATAATAAATATTGGAAGGTAGATCTTTGGGAAACTTTAGAAATCAATAAATACAAATACTCAGGTAGACTCATCAATGAACAAGTCGATTTAAGCCCTTCACCTCTATTGAATCTCTTCGGGGAGCAATCTATTCCTTAATTTTATTGGATATACCTGTCATAAATAACCACTTAAGAAGAAGCAACCCAATAAGCTTTTAATTACTCAAGAACATTTATATTTATATTCTCATTTATATTTTCTGTACATTCATTCGTCTGAAGAAGCTACGGTGTAATGAAACGCGTTACGAATCGCAATTATTAAGTAAAATTCCTTAAAACACATTACTTGTTTTTTATTATTGATAATGGAATTTCACCAAGTAAAAGCCTCCTTAAAGTCTCCCAAATTCAAATATCATGAGAAGTTATTAACTGAAGCTTACATGTACCGAATAATGAAATTCACTTCCGGCAGCTTCTGCGGCTTCGGTATACAACAACCTTAAATCTTCAAGAAAGTTGTCTCCATGGTGTAGACGCTATTATTGCTCCACATTTAAATTACTGCATTTATTGCTGATTTCTTCGACGGGGGAGGACATTCGAAAGATACAGATAGTACAGAACAGAGCTATGAGAATACTTCTTGGATGTAGTAGGTTCACTCCTATCAGAGATATGTTGAGGAGGTTAGGTTTTCTAAGTGTGGCGCAGTTTGTCGAGCAGTCAAACCTTATTCTCATTTACAAGATTACGAATGATCAAACGCCTTCATATCTAAAACAGTTTCTGGTGAAAAGGTCAAATATGATTGGTTATGGTCTCCGATCAAACGATGAATACGACATTCAGTGATTTGATCTGTCTTCAACACAAAAGTCCACTTTTGTCAGCGGTCTGCAGCGTTTCAATCGTTTGTCATCTGATGTGGGGACATCCGCGAGTCTAAGTGTTTTGAAATCACGCCTGAGAAAGTTGTATGTTTCGGATTAGATGAGAATTCTTCAGCTAAATAAACAGTCTTAAAGAGTCTTATTATTTATTTATAGAAGGTTACAAAATGCAGCAGACATACTTTTTATAATGTTCTTCACATAGAAAAATTATTGGCTGAACATTTTTCCTGTCCCATCTTTTGAAAAATGTTTTTGGTGTGAAAGTACAGTTTTGAACATATGTGTATAAATGAATGAGATATATAAATGAGGGTAAATATGTCATAGCTGTATTCTTGGACTTTCAAAGAGCGTTTGAAACCATTTCAAGGAGTTTATTATTATTGAAACTCAAGAAAATAGGAATGAGGGGAATGTTTTGAATTGGTTTTCTTCATATTTAAGTGATATGACCCAAAGAATAAATTTTAATAATCATTAATCAGATAAAGAGAATATTGTGAATGGCATACCTCAAGGGACAGTTTTAGGTCCCTTGTTATTTTTGTTGCACATAAATGACCTAGTGAAATTTGTAAAATTCAGTGTTATCTCTATGCTTGCGGACGACACAATGCTGTACATAACAGATGATAATATAAAAAAGATAATTGAATTTATAAATAAAGACCTTGCTGCTATAAATGAATGGCTCCGTGATAAAAGTCAAGGAATAAACGTTAATAAGTCTAAATATATGATACTGGGAAGTAAATACAAATTAAACAATCTGAATTTGGTATACTCAAGTGTTCAATCTAATAACAATATTATTGATAGAGTAACCCAAATGAAGTACTTTGGAGTAGTTCTTGATCAGAATTTGGACTTTTAGTTACACTGTGATTATGCCCCAAAAAGGTTGTCAACAAAAATACATTGCATATCAAGAATATGCGATAAGGTGAATTTTGATACTAGACTTATGCTGTTTAAAGCTATTGTGTCTCCTCATATCGACTTTTGATCGACATTGATGTTTGGTTTACAGAAGAATAATTTGGATACTTTACAGAGAATTCAGAATAGAGGCTTGAGAGTTATTTTAAAGTGTAATAAAATGACTCCAGTAAGGAGTATGTTGACAGCATTAAAACTTATGAGTGTCAAACAGAGAATTTATTTCAGAACATTGGATTTTATTTACAAGATAAAGAATCAACTAGTTCCTTAATATAACTTATTCAAGATAAACATAATTATAATACAGGAAATAAAAACGACTTTTCTATTGAGAAATGTAAGACTAATAAAACTTACAACACAGCGTTAATAAGAGGAGTTATAACATTTAATAGTCTGCCAATTAATATGAAGGAATCTAAAAATTATAAGGAATTCGAAATTCTGTTAAGTGATTTTGTATTGAAGAATTATTAATTTTTGTGAGATATTTAGAATGCTGGGGATATATTGTGAAAGACATTACATTCCTATAACCCAGCAATATGATGTTGTTTTCAATAGCGAATTGCTAAATAAAGATTTGTCATATTATTATTATTATAATAGTTATAAATAGTATCAATTTCATGGTTTCATTGTTCCTGAAATTCCAGTATATAGAGTACGGACTTCTTTTCGCACCGAATCGATTTGAATTGAATATATTCAGTATAATGTCAGGCAATATTTTTAATAAAATTCCAGAACATACGACGATGTTTATATTTAGCTAGCTATGCCTTGCATCTAAATAAGTTCTTCGGGGGTCTTATAGAGGTTGTAAACAATCCACAACTTGCCATGGCATGTCATATTCTGAATCATTAGAATGATCTCTTCAAAACAAATGTTATAGACTATTTACTTTTGACATTATCTCACTGTCTCATCTTATAATTTCAAATGAAAAGATATTTTGATTTAATGAAAATTCACTTGAAAAATACTCGAAATAACTCCTATTCATTTCTCACATTCAAGTTTATTTCGAAAAACCCTTGATTACTAATATCCAATGGCATAATATCTGGAAATCTGGGTGGCCACTTAATTCACCTTCTTCTAATCCAGTTCTTATCCATATATTGACGCACATTTAAGGCATACTGTGAAGGAGCTTCATCTTGTTAAAACCAAATTCCCTCGTCTGGTAAGTCTGGTTTTAAATCAGCGATGACAGTTTGGATGATTGACCTCACTATTCAATATATAAGTAGATTCATCATCATCATGAAAAGTATCTACTGTCTATGTTGTTTTGTTCTACGGAATTCATCATGTATACGCAAAATTTCACCGGCTGAAAAATCCTATTCAAATTACAGTCCTTTGGGGATGCATTTTTGATTCTTGTATGGTCACCAGTAATTTGCCAGGCAGGAATTTGATTTTCCCGAATGGTCCGTTCCGTTTAGTATCGTGCTCAACAAAGGATTGTATTCTTCTAAATACAAGCCTGACATGATATAATTCTTCGTATTGTTCCTCATTTTTCCTATATTACCTTAGCTAATAACAGGTTAATCTGGATACTTTTCTTGAAATAACCGAACAATTCTTGAGTTGCGGTTCGTCATCATAACCAATGATCATAATGTTTCAGTTTTGGGTCACCTACTAATGAAAAGCACTACTCCCATCAGAAAATTATCACGCGTGTCTAGTGTATCAGCTTCAACAGTCTATAGGATCGTGAAACATCACCAGTTTCACCCTTATAAAGTAGAATTAGTTCATGAAATGAACGAAGACAATTCTTATCACCACTTGCAAGTTTGGGAAATTTTAAGTGAAAATATAAACAATAATCTACATATTCTCTGTAATACCTCTTTCTTCGATGGGAGTACCTTTACTCTCAATGTTGAAGTAAATTGGCAAAATTGTCGATATTGAGATACCCAGAATTCTCATTGATTCACTCAGGCATATACACTAACGACGCAGAAATTGAATATTTGGGCTGAAATTTATGGGAGTATAGTAGGCTTTTCTTTATCGAATGTAACCTAAATGGACACACTTATTTTAAGTTGTTGAAAGAATTAATAAACCCACAAAAATTTCAGAAAATGATGAAACCCTTTCAGAGAATGCTGGTAAGATGGTGCTCCATCACATTTCGATGTTCGTGTGCGACAATATTTGGATGCAAGTTTCCTAGGCCAGTGAATTGGCAGAAGAGGAACAGTTGAGTGGCCAACTAGGTCACCTGACTTGAGTCCTTTATATTTATTTTTATTGAGAGAGACTTTCGATGGTGAAGTGAATACGCATGATTGTCAATATTGGGATACTCAGGATCCTCATTGATTAACACAGGCATGTTCACAAACGACTCAGAAATTGAATGTTTGGGTTAGAATTCATGGAAACCATATCATATGGCCTTTCTTCGTCAAAGATAATCTCACATCTATTTGCAGATATTGGAAGAATTAATAAATCCTATGCTCTCAAAAGTTTTCGAGAATGATAGAACTCTTTCAGAGAATGAGATACGTCACCAGTAAGAAGGTGCTACAACACTTTTCGATGTTCGTATGCGACAATACTTGGATGCAAATCTTCCAGGTCAGTGGATTTGTAGAAGAAGAAAAGTTAAGTGGACAGACAAGTCACCTGATGTGAATTCCTAAAATTTTCTCTTATTTGGTCATCTTAAATCGAGAGTTTGTACTACACAATCTTGGAAGAGCTGCGGAAAGAAATCGTCAGCGAGTCCAGACTTTTGACACCAGAAGTTCTTTGAAAACTTGGACGAAAATTCAAGAATCGTTTGTATTATTGTATGGTGGTAAGGTTAGGAGGTTGTTTTGAACATTTGATTTTATTTTTGGCATTGTCAAATTCTCCTTGAAATACAAACTTTCGTTGTGTTCGAACTTTCTGTATTGTATTGAATGTTCATAAAGACACTTTTTTCATGAAGAGAATTGAAGTACCTTTCCAAAGATATGCCATCCAACCAAATTTCATTATAATCAATTTTGACTAAGTGCAGAGGGTAGGGAGTTTATTTTATACTTTGCGAACCAACTCAGAAATGGTTCCCTCCCATTCAAAACCTACCATCAAACTTTCTTGACAAGTTTAGTTGGAAAACAATATTTCGTTGTGTTTGGACTTTCTGTGTGATATTAAATATTCATAGATATACTATTTTTGAATAGTAAATTGAAAGACCTTTCCAAAGATATATCACCCCACCCACTTTCCCTATGATGAATTCTGACTTAGGTGCTGCTGAGGGTAGGGGTTGATTTTACATCCTCCGAATCACCTTGAAAACTGGTCGCCCTTCAATCAGAATTTGACGTGTCCCAGCATTTCTGCCAAAATCAGTCAAACTTAAGACAGAGGAGCTGGCAAATTTTTGATTACGATAACAGCTACTTTGAAGTGGAAGGAACAACCAGCACAAGGATTCTTGTGACTGTATTCAAGTCTGAAGCGGTATCGCTATCTTCGACGACGCGACGTACAATAACATTGTGTGACCTGCGAACTCTGTCCAAGATTTTCGATGAATCAGTTGTTGGTGTTGATACCACATTGAGCGATTCGACGTTTGATTTCAACATCATGGACTACTGTGTGAGACGAGTAACATTCAAGTTAACGGTCGACACTTCAGTTTAGTGATGTTGAATTCGCATTGGTTCAATCTGGTCTCTTGATCATTCAAAACCTTCACTAACAATATGAAGTCATGCTGGACTACTCATATGAGCAACCCTCTATGTTTCTTGAAAGCCATCAATATGTATTCCAAAATCTGAGTGTTAATTGAATTATATCAACCTTCTGTACACAAAATCATTAATAAGCCTGCGTGGTTGATGCGGTATTCTTTTGAAATAAATAAATAAATAAAAATAACCGCTTGTCAGAAATGATCTGAGTCTATATTTGTTATTGGTTCTCTTCAGCCTAATGAGAAACTCTATTTCGATATTTTTCATTCTAGCCATACGTATCGCTATCACATGATTCATTATGATAAAACCATATTCATGTTTCCTTTTCTAGCTGGACAAGATACAGTAAATCACTCAATAAATTGCACAGCTGCAATTTTAAAACAAAGCGACTCAAAATTCTAGAAATATGAAAAGTAAAACAACATGCTTTCAGATAGTCTATTACTCTCCATATATTGTTGTTGGAAAAAATTATAATGACATCATATTTTCAACAGATATTCTCAAAACAGCAAATAAATTATATCAGATGAAAACGAAAAACAGAATCTACCGACGATTTCTATAATACCTAAGAGTTCCTAATTATAGGGATCCATATTTTTTACATCCCACTGATTATATAAATATATATCTTACCAATGCCAATAAGATGAGCCGCCCAGTTTTCACTTTTCACTAATTCGTATTTTCCTGTAATTTGAGGCATTTTTAAACACTAGTGAGTTAGAGGTTGAAGATCTGAGACCACTATTGTATAAAGTACTCGAATAAGTGTATTTGATCATTTATATAGTAATTGCGGTTTTAATAAAAAGATTACAAAGTGATAACTGTGATTATTCAATGTTCTTACAATCAGCAGAGAGGTTTAATAATAGAGTACCTTGTGACGTTAACAATTAGTTCAGATAAAATATCTCATAATTCTCTTTTTTGGAGCCTAGCAACAACCTAGATTTTTTTCTTTGTGATAATATACAAAAATCATGTGCCCTATCTGAATCATTATAACACTTAAGATAATCCTAATTTTATCATTTGTGGTTTATGATTACTCTAGAAATATAATAAATCTATCAAGTGCGAGAAGGATGGAGGGTTTCGTAGAAACATGAAGGTGTATCCAATGTCATGAAATGTCTGAAGAAATTGATAAATATCTTTGGTGTCAACAGTGGGATTCTTCGATGGAGTTCGATATCTCGAAGATTTCTGGTATTCCGCAATCGAAAGCACTGCACATCAATCATTACGGATCTACTGATATTCGTGAAAATCTTGTTTGCTCAATGCGCTATACTTTAACTCTTCTTCTTGTAGAATTTCGTGATTTCAAGACAGCAATGGTGTATAATTTATCTCAACTTTATACTCCTACCCGATCCTAAGAAAATGTGAACAAGTCCATTATCGCATGTTTTGCGATGCCAAGGCAAATCTACTGCTTTCGTATTTTTCCTTTCATATTGGTTGAACGGCATTGCTTCTTGCAAAATTTATTTATTTATTTATTCATTGTCCAGAAAGAAACAAATTAGGATTAAATGAAAAATACAACGCATCATAAGTTACAAGGGGTAGTCAACATAATATTATTATAATATACCGGGTGACACAGGATCATGGTACACCCCTCTTATTTCTATGTTTCTGCAGGTAATTTATTGAAATTTCGTGATTCGGTCAAGCTTATAACAGGCCATCTTTTGACGTTGAAACAATTTATTCTCACTTCCGTTGTCGCCGGAAATGACCTTTAATGAAGATTTTTGAATAGAACACCCTGTATATTTTTGCATATTTGCTTATCAAATAATTTCGCAAATTCAACCATACATCACAATTTTGTGCTTCAATATTATTTTTGGGTCGGTTTTCATTTTTCAATCTAGGGTGCCATGAATATTGCCAATTTACCATAATTTATAAAAGCAACACTTAAAAAAAGCAATTGGCGTCAAAATTTCAGATCTGCTCTGTCCAGGCCAGATTAATATTCTCCAAAATCATTTTTTCAAATGGCACCATATTGATACCGTGGTATCATTAGAAGCTTGATCCTATGGGTAAACAAATTCTGTAAACACTTTTTGTAAAAATGTAAACAAATTATGATAATGTAAAAATTTTAATTTATTTGATTTCAATTCTTGTAAGTGGATACAGAAGGCTATGGAAAGGAACATTGAAATCAAGCAATCCAGACATTCGAAGGTTCATTGAGAAATAAACTCATTAACTTGTATTAAGTCATATCTAGGGTACATTCAGCTTCATACCATAAGAAAACTCAATTTCTTTCTCTAAGAATCCAAAACAACAATAATGAATCAAAAAAAAGAAATATAATCTGATCCATAAGAATAAATCATGAGCAGACGGAAAAACAAATTTAGAAACATAAAAAGAATCCTGAGAATTGTTCGAAATGTTGACCATTATTGTCTACGCACATTTGCATCCGCTCTCTCAAATTTCTAGTTACACTGGTCAATTAATCAGGTGTTATACTGCCGATGGCTCGTCTGACTCTATCCTCTAGATCTGCATGCGCAGTAGGCACTGTTGCGTAAACAAAATTCTCTAAATAACCCCAAACGAAGAAGTCTAACGGAGTTAAATCAGGTGATCTCCGAATCTCTCACGCAGGAACTCTGAGACAATTCTTGCGTTGTGGGGAGGTGCACCATCCTGTTGATAAAACATTACCCTCTCAATCGCCAACGGTAGATTTTTCAAATATCCTTCAATCTCATTCTGAATAAATTGTTAGTATCTAGCGCCAGTCAACGGCCCATCAAAAATCACGGGACCAATTATTCTGGTACCAACCACAACTAACAAAACATTTAAACCAAATTGTTCCTGAAAATTACCCTGCTTGAATAAATGTTTATTCTCCTGAGAAGAATATCTTGTGTTGTGTCTGTTAAATAATCCTGAATCAGTAAACCTTGATCATAAACAAGATAATTTTTAGGAAATTATTGTGTGGTTGCACATTATTTCGCATCATTCAATTGCAGTATACTATCCTCCTTGCATAATCACCTTCATACAAATGCTGATGAAAATGATATTTGTATGATTTATAACTATGCTTCTTCAAAATTCGAAGAACGCTTTCACGACTTATATCCAGCTCAAACGCAACTTGCCTTGTTGAAATGGTTTTATCAGTTTCCACTCGCGCTAACACATTAATTTCAGTGTCTTCTCCAATGATAAACTTTTCATCAGGATCATTATAGCGTTCTTTTCTAAATTGATCCTCCAGGCGACTGAAATAATTTCTTGCGGGGCATTGTCGATGGGGGGTATCTTTCGGCATACAAATTGACAGCAGCTACTGCATACTTTTGACATTCCCCGTAAATGAGTAGTTTATCCACTTCTCATTCCTTGCGTATGTTTGAGGCATTTTAAAAAATAATAACGCTTCAGCAAACTAAATTCGAGTGAAATCGACCGATGCAAACTCTAATATCCGGATAACTTTTATATTGGAAACGTCAAAGTCGTTTGTTTTCATAGCCTTCCTTGTTCGAAAAATAAAAATCCCCTCAAAAATAATTCTGATTCCAGAATTGTAAGGTATGGTTGAATATGGAAAATTATTTGCAATCCGCATATGCTAAAATATACAGAGTGTTTGAAGATCTCCATTAGCCTACTGGATTTACTTACACGAATTGAAATGAAATTAATGAAAATTTTTACATCGTCATAATTTATTAACATTTAAAAAAGAAGTGTTCACAGAGTTTTTTCACCCATAGTATCAAGCTTTTAATGGTACCTTGGTACCAATACGGTGCCATTTGAAAAAATGAATTTTTAATTCAAAAATGATTTTGGAGAACATTAATCTGGTCTGGACAAAGCAAATCTGAAACTTTAACGTCAGTTGTTTTTTTAAGGTATGGTTGAATTTGGAGAATTATTTGCAAGCAAACTATGAAAAAATCTAAAGGGGGTTCCATTTGAAAATCTTCATTAAAGGTCATTTTCGGCGACACCGGAAGTGGAAAAAAATTGTTTCAAAAGTCACAAGGTGGCCTGTCACGAGTTTGATCTAATCACAAAATATCAATGAATTACTTGCAGAAATATCGAAATAAGAGGGGTGTACCATGATCCTGTGTCACCAGGTATATATTACAGTACACATTCTTACATTTCGACAAACAAATTTATGGTGAATTACACACACAAAGATGACTGATATATTTATAGCTCAGAAGTTTTGGTCGTTCAAATATTCTTCCATACAGTAGTAGGATTTTGAAACCAGCTTCTGCTTTAGATGTTTTTGAAGGTTGGCTCAACTCTTTGATTTTAATTCGCAGAGAAGCTTATTGTTCACTTTCATTGCTGTGTGATTTATACTGTTTTGTGAAGCATTAGTTCTGTGATAGGGTATGATGAATTTATGGGCATTTCGGGTTGAATATGGATGGTTGAAATTATTTTTTTGAAAATTATTTCCGTGATCGTGAATGAAAATTATGCATGACTGTATGAATGGTGATGGTAGGGTAAGTATGCCTATTTCTGTTTAACAAAGATTTTTTGCCTGGCTGGAAGCAGCCAAAATAGGCCGTTCGTGCTGTTATTTTTCTGGCAATTTGTTTCCTTCTCCTCACGGTGAAGATGGCGCTGAACAGTTTATTGACTAGATCTTGTATATGCTGACTAACCTTTAAATCTAGTTCCAGCGTGATTTCCAAGAATTTAAGGTGAGTATTTACTTCAGGGCGCGTTTCAAATATGATTTCTTGGGTTTTTTTTCCATTCATTCGTAGTTTGTTTGTACCGAACCAATATCTTGCCCTATCAAGTGTAATCGATTAACTTCGTTGACGTTAGCGCCAATATTAAGAAAGCTGGTGTCGTCAGCAAAAATAACGAAACTATATGATGTTACATACAAACGAGGAATAGCAGCGGATCCAAGACAGATCCCTGTGCCACACCCTAGTTGATTGGCAGCCATTGGAAGAATTCACTCTGGAAGCATACTTGCTGGTATATATATATATATATATATATATATATATATATATATATATATATATATATATATATATATATATATATATATATATATATATATATATATATATATATATATATATATATATGAAACAACCCAACGAGTTGCCCATATATCATGTTCATGCAATTAAACTCACTTCATGAAAAATATAAATCCACCACCCGGTAATTAATACCATTGCCAGCCAATGATTATAGTCAAAACATATCCTGGATTCATTATATATTAGAAAACATTAAATGTTATGAGAATGTATCAATCTACCAGAATATATACAAACTATAGCATCATCAGACAATGACATCAATGTACCAACGAGTAATATCAGAGGCTTTCTCCCCAGAAGAATCCAGTGTACGGACCTCAGTCAAGTAACGCTGAATGTTACTCATTAATAGTTTTCTTTGTGTGATGTGATGAACGATCGAGTAGAATACTGCTCTGAATATAAATATGATAAAAATATCAGCTAATTATATTACATTTACATATACAAATAAATAAAATATGAAATGAGATTCTGAGCAATATAAACTAAAGAGAAAACCTATGACGCTACCTCATTATTTTTTTCGGAAAGAAACCTACGAAGAATATTACAAGATTTGATGACTGTTATCTTCTGTAACTGTTCAAACTAATTTTTGTTCAGACCCATCATCTCAATATTTTTGTGAAGATTCCTAGGAATAACACCTGTTGTAGAAATAATAATCGGTAGAATAAATATTTTTTTCATTTTCCACATTTTTTTAATCTCGTCGCCAAGCATCATATATTTAGAAATTTTTTCATTGTATTTATTTCGCATCTTTGTTTCACTCTCTTTCGAAGTTGTTTTATTTCATTCATCTGGCTGTCGCAGAGTGTGATTCTTCCGTATCGAAAAATATGCTCAGAACCAGCCGCTTTTTACACTTTTCATAACCGCGTGGTGTAATTCATTATCGAATCGACAATAACATCCTACATTGATTCCTTTTGTAATCCTTCCCTTAACCAACTTCTTCCAGAAGAAAGTCAAGTTCGAGGTTACTCTGGTAAGTCCATTCATTTTATTACTCAAATCACTTTTTGTCTTTCATTATAAACAAGGTGATACGTCGAATATTATCAATTTTCCATTTGCATTAACTCCCGCTCATTCATTTGGTTCCTTCTGTCACGGAATTTTGTTTTTGAAAACTTCGGAATGAATTTCATTCAAGGTCATTTGAACGTTTGAATTATTTCAATTATATCGTTTATCGCATCGCTTATCTTTTTCCGTATCTGCATAAAAAACAGTTGTGATTGCAGTTTTCACATCAGTTGAATCTCATTCATTTATTATTTACTCGCTCTCTTTCTTTTATATTCGCACCTCACTTCATTATTTCACGAATCGCGCATTTTGTTTCAAAGCAAGAGCATTATTGAGTTTGTATGGTTTATGTATTTACATTCTCATTCACGTTTTCGTATTTGAACTTCATTTAGTTCGTTTCGTTTTTATTCAATTCAGGTAAAATATATTCATTCTCATTATGACAACTGAACAGAAAATTTTAGTTCAAGAGAAGAAGAGAGAAATGTTTCTCACTTTGAAAGATGAAAAGAGAATTTCTGAGTTTATGAATGATGAACGATCAATATGGATGATTTTTTTTTAAGAATTTGACACCTGCATCAATTTCTCATCAAATTATGTAGAGTGTCACAACAGATTTCAGTTTTTTTCTATAAAAAACTAAAAATGCAACAGATGCGACGCTGCTTTATAATCATTTCATGTATTCAGTGTTTGAAATCAGTTAGTTGGCACTTTGTTTCTGCTGAAAGCACAAATAAAAGATTCAAATTTTGTAATTCGACCATGGAAAGACGACATTTGACTAGAGAAGAGATGTTACGAGCCGATGGCATGCTCCAAGCTGGGAGCTCACAACGGGAAGTATCCAGGGTTCTGGGAAGTAGCCCAAGTGTCACATACCGTTCATGGTCTCGTTTCAATGAAACAGGTAGCGTAGAAGAACGCCATACAGGTCGTTTCAGGATTACTACGCCCAAGACCGATTTTTGGTTTTACAAGCCAGAAGAGATCGTACTACCACAGCATCTCAATTAGCTCAAGAGCTATCACGAGTTCATAATGTACCAATTTCCGACCAAACTGTGAGAAATCGACTGCACGAAGGTCAACTCCACTCCAGACGTCCTTTAAGAGTTCCACAACTGACCCATATAAATCGCGCTGCTCGTTTAGCTTGGTACCAAGAACACGTAAACTGGGATCAAGTGAAGTGGGCCACAATTCTCGTCAGTGATGAATCTAGATTTAGTTATTATCCCGATTCGGGAAGAATTCGAATACGGAGTGAACCTGGAAAGCAAAACCATCTCCAGCATGCTCGAGAAGTTGTTAGACAGGGAGGCGGATCAGTGATGTTTTGGGGAGGTATACGCCTTGGTGGAAGAACTGACCTCGTTTTCATACAGAACAACCTCACGAAAAATTCTTACGCAAATGAGATCTTCTACCGTGGCCATCCTGTTCCCCAGATCTGAATCCCATCGAGCATGTGTGGGACACCCTAAAAAAAAATCTCCTGCGTCAAAACGTCTTCCATCATAAACAGGAGCTTCGATTAGCAGTTCAGGGGGCTCGGAATGACTTATGCCAAAATGTCATAAACAATTTAATATTGAGCATGCCGCGACGATGCCAAAGTGTCATTAATAACAGAGGTGGACCTTCTGGGTACTGAAAAATATAAGTGCTTCCATATCGTTTCGAAAATATTAGTACAGGATTATTTTTTGTGTTTCACCAAATTTCGTCATTTTCAAATTTCAATTTTTTTTATAATAGGTGCTTTGGAGAAGTCAAATATTATTTTATTTTCTTAAGAATACGTTATATACAATACATCCTAACAGAAACCGAAAGATTTCTATAAATTCGAATCATCAAATTCATATTTTAGATATTGGTAAGTGTTCCCTAGACTTTTTTGAGGTGTTTATTGTATTGTGAAAAACTTTTTGGTAATTTATGATACAAAACAAAAAAAAAGGAGATTATAAAGGTCAAAGTTTTCAATATTTTTGGTGGGAAACTTCAGCCTATTAATTCACCCACATTCAGTAGCGTACCCGAAGAATGGCCTGTTTTTTACCAGATTTCCACCAAAATGGTTCATGAATATGGGGATTCCACAGATGTTGAGGAAGTTACTCATTTGAGGGGTTCTGCAAAATCAGTTTGCATATCGGTTTTGCCTACCGCTGAAAATAATCAGTTGATTGTAGATGCTTCAAAAAATAGATTTGAAGATAAAAGATCTTTAGCTTCTGCATATCTTGAGAAGGTATTGAATTTCAAAGCGCTTCAAGTTGAGTCTGAACACAGTTTAAATAATTCGTTGTCAAATTTTGTTGAACCAGTTAACGCACTCAAAGAACTAAAATTAAAAGAGCTATCTTTTAATTTTTTTTTCACACATTTTTTCGTTTCCACACATCGCCTATCGGTCAACTAAGGATATACCGCAATTTTCTGAGCTTAACATTTATAACTGAGCAAGCCAAAATTGTAACACGAAGATGTTCTTACAATACACGAAAACGCATTCGCCTGTTAAATATTCGTCTCCAACCTTTGAAACTTCCCAAGTTTTAGTAGCAAGAGAATCACATGGAATGGTTACGTTGTTATGGGTCGAGGTTCCATTAACGCAACTCATTTTGAGTCCATGTGTTTATTTTCGCAACCAACGCTCGAAGCGCTTGTTGAAAGGTTCTGGTCACTTGAGGATGTACCAAATCAAATTCTTAGGAGCTCGGAAGAGCTTATGGACGCAATTCTGATGGTTCATTAACAGTTAGGCTACCATTTTGCAAATCAGCGGAACTGTTGGGTTCCTCTAAGGAATCTTGTGTCGCTCGAACGTAGACTTCAACGTATTTCATGAATAAGTTCAAGATGGTACCATAAAATGTATCGTTCAGGTTTCCGAAATATCAGATCAATGCTCTTATTTTATGCCTTATCATGGGGTATATCGCCCTGACCATCCATCAACGCCCTTAAGGATTGTTTTCAATATGTTAGCACCTACCAGTTCTTCGTATTCGCTCAATCAATTAATTTGTCTAGGTCTAAACTTGCACGCAGACATTCTCAATGTTCAATTGCATTTCCGACTTTTTCAATTCATTCTAACCGCAGATGTTAAACGCATGTTTTTGCAAATATCAATTCATGAAAAAGACCGGGATTTCAACGATTTATGTGCTTCAAGAGTATCGCACAGAGACGTTTATGTTGATGACGTAAGTTCAGTTAGCTACGAGTCAGAACTCATAGATCTCTTTGAACAGCTGAAATCTATGTTCGCATCTGGAGGCTATCAGTTGTCAAAATGGTCTTCCTCGCTGAGGTCGCAATTATCATCTTCTATATCAAACGAACTTTATAATACAGATTTCTTTGACAGAGAGTCATCATCTAAAGTATTAGGGGTTCAATGAACACCATCTACAGATTATTTCACTTGTAAGGTAGACGCTTTTCACTCAACTTGTACCAAACGTAACATTTTGTCGACAGTAGCTCGAATCTTTGACCATTTAGGATTAGTTTCCTCTGTTACTTTTGTAGCTAAGTTATTGATCAAAGAGCTTTGGCAACAAGGCATTGGTTGGGATGAAACACCACCTGCTTTTATAGTAGAACAGTGGGAAAATTTTAGAAGTAAGCTCCCGTTGTTGAAATGTGTAGCGGAAAAATGGCAAGTTGTAGGTTTTCCTAACGTAATAATGATGTTCATAGGATTCCCAGATAGTTCTTCAAAAGCTTATGCGCCTGTGTTTATGTACATACTCAGATGGTTAATAATTCTCCGGAAGTCAAATTATTATGTGCCAAATCTCGAGTGACACCAACAAAATTTAGTGCAATTCCACGCCTTGAACTTTGCGCTGCGCTTTTGCTATCAAAGCTCATGCGGAAGGTTATTGATACTTACAAATCTCGCCATACATTCAATGAAGTTGTCGCGTTTACAGACTCGACGGTTGCTTTACATTGGATACATTCAGAGCCTTCGAAATGGAAAATATTTGTTGGTAATCGCATTGCACAGATTCAGGAGAACATTTCTCCCCAACATTGGCAACATATACGTGGTGAAGATAACCCAACTGATGTGTTATCTAGGGGAGTCACAGCTGAAAATTGCTCAACCATCCGTTATGGTTGCATAAACAATCATATTTTTGGCCCGCGTAGACCGTTCTTTCAGATGGCAATAACTCAGTGCTTTCGGAATCTGAAACAAAATTTTCTATTTGTTTAGTCGCACAGCCTATCGAGAATGTTTTGTCTCCACGCGTACCCTCTTTCAGAAAGGTCATAAGATGTACTGCCTTTGTACGCCGAGCATGTACTAGACAAAATCTTCGAACTCCTTTCTTGAAATGTGAAGAACTGCAAGAAGTCATTGAATTTTGGGATAAGTTCGTTCAGAATGAGCATTACTCTGAAGAAATGAGCATCTTATCGAAAAATCCATATACCTCTGTGCGTAGTTTAGATCCGTTTTTGCATTACGGTATCCTCAGGATGGGGGTCGTTTACAAAATGCACCCATTTTTTATGACCAAAAACACCCCATTCTACTCCTTTCTAGAGGCAGATTCGTTGATCTCATCTTAAATCAGTATCATGTCGATCTGTTACATGCAGGTCAACATATACTTCTTTCAGAACTTCGGAAAAAATATTGTATTCCCGCAGCCCGCACGCGCATTCGTTCACGAATTCATGAATATATTAGCTGTTTTCGCACACGTCCAAAACCAAATATTTCAAAAATGGCTCCGCTTCCAGGTTTTAGAGTGGAGGGTACTCATGTTTTTGAACTAACAGGGGTAGATTATGCAGGTCCATTCTTTATAACTCTTCGACAAAGGGGTCAACGCAATTTGGTCAAGGCATATGTTTGCTTAGTCGTTTGTCTGTCGGTGAAGGCAGTTCATATAGAACTGGCCTCTGATCTTTCCACGGAATGTTTCATTACAGCATTCAAAAGGTTCATAGCACCGAAGTCCTTGCTCATTAATGATTTTGGACGGAGGGACGAATGTCGTCGGTGCACGTAGACAACTGACCAAGTTAGAAGAATTGTTGAATTTGCAGCCCTTCCAAACAGATTTTGGAAACGAACTATCTCATAGGGGAGTAGAATGAAAAATCAACCCCGCAAATGCCCCTTGGTTTTGGAGGTATTTGGGAAGCGAAAGTCAAAAGTTTCAAGGGTCACCTGCATCGTTTTATTGGTAATCAAATCCTTACCTACGAGGAGTTCAATACTGTGTTGGTGCAGATCAAGTCTGTAATGAACAGCAGGCCCTTATGCATTCTTGAAAATGATCCAAATTCTCCAACGGTTCTTACACCCGCACAGTTCCTAACAGTTGGGGCTACTTTATCAAATTTACCAGCTCAAGATTTGACAGACGTTCTTTTCAATCGACTGAAAAGGTTTCAGCTTGTCGATAGCATAGTTCAAGATTTCTCGGAAACATGGCGTAAAGAATATCTCCATACTTTGAATTTGCGTGCAGAGTGGACGCAGAAAACAGCTCCTATAGAAGAAAACTCGGTTGTGGTTCTTCTGAAGGAGAATATTCCCCCTCTACGTTGGCCTATAGTTATTATAGAAAAAGTTTATCCTGGTAGTGATGGCGTGGTAAGAGTAGTAGATGTGCGCACTAAGACGTATCGCCGACCTGTTGGCAAGGTATTACCTTTGCCGACGCAATAGCTTGGTTATTTCGAAATAATCTCAGGTTCATATTTGTAACGTTTTTTCTTCTTTGAATGAGGTCATGTTTAATTCCTAGGTTAAAATGAATAAAATTAGCGACGGCATTATGCCTTTCTAAATAACCTGTTGAAGCAAGCACTGAGCAAGATGATAATATATGAAAAACTCTTTCTGAAGTACAAAAACATCTACGGCGAGAATCATCTATATTTTGCTTGATTATGTGTTTTCTATAATTCCTCGTGAAAACAACCTGATCCTGGGTCGCAATTGCCAAGCCTTCTGTTTCAGCGAACAATTCTCCAGATACTAACCATCTTTTTGATGCGATTTCATCAATATAATCATTTTTCAATTATTTAGGGTGCTTTCCGTGTAATTCCTTCTGCATCCAACTTTCTCGTTTAGAGTTATTATCAAATATATCAAAGTTCAGAGGTGTAAGATTAAAATCTGAAGGAACAACAATATCATATAATTTAGACGTTCTCTGTTTTTAATAAAATGGGAACGTAAATGAAAAATCTATTTACTCTGAAGCTTGTTCAAATCAGTTAATCCACGACCTCCAAGATGTCTAGGTAATGTAACTCTTTGAATAGCTAACTTTGGAAGGTGCTTAAGATATTTACAAAGCATTTTCCTTGTTTGACATTGTAATTCATTCAGATCAGTTTTACACAATTTAATAATTTTAAAAGAAGATGTACTAGTTGAATGACTCTTGATGATAATTCTAAGTCTGTTGTAATATAAATTTCTAATATTTTCGTCAGTGGTGCTATAATCAGAGGCGATCTTTTCCTTTTCAATAGGAAGATTTTCACAGTTTGGAAGCCTATATTTCATATGAATATTATTGGAATAGTTGAAAGTAATCTCAAGTAGACTTTTCAAATGAGATCTAGTTCCGTCATATAATTTAATATCATCTAAATAAATTAAGTAACTTAATTTGAATTCAGTTGATAAACTCTCTAATTTGAAGCCGAAACTAGTAGCATTAATTCATGGGATAGTGGAATAAGGCAAAGACAAAACCAACTTAAAAAACACCTTGAAAAATGCCTCTTTTGATTGGAATTACTTCGGATGTTAACGATTGTTTTGAAACATTCAAATGAAGATTGGATCTCCAATTTTTCATCACAAATTTAAGAAAAAGACGAAGTGTCTTAGCAATTATATATATATATATATATATATATATATATATATATATATAAATATATATACTTTTATTTGTCCTGAACTAAAATATCAATTATTCATATCAATCACAGTCGTAAATCTAACAATTTCATTTTAGATAGAAAAAAACAATCAAAAAAAATATTTATTGAAAATAACATAATGTAGATCATATATCAACTCCATTTACACTCTTTTGAAAGTTCTGGTTGCAACAGGAACTTTTGGATCATCATCTTGATAGGTCTGGAAGAAAACAAGAGATTTGATAAAGACATGTAGTAAGCTTATTGGGACTGATATCCTTGATCAATATAGTTGAACAAAAAAAAAGAGAAACTATTGAATTTTTCGCAAATACTCAATGAAGTGATAATATTTTTGTTCATCAATAACTGAAATCATTGATGATTGATTGACTAACTCTTTCTTGGTCCTTATTGCGTTCTTCCTAAACGCAAACAATTCCTTTTCAAGTTTTATATTTAAGCTTTTGGGACATTAACAGTTGAAGGAGGTTAGCCAATCTAACGCAGTATAAGAAAATTACTAACCTAATACAATTATAGAGCGCAAAATGAAACTTCTTTCAAAATATTTTTGTTCTCCATAAGTCTCTAGAGTGCCTCAAGAAAAATGTAAACAGGTATTATACACGATAATTCATTAATGATATGCATTAGCGAAACACCATTGAAGAGAAAGAGTCATCATTCTAGTATTAATGAGAAAGTTTTGATAAGTTGTAGAAAACTACTATAGTAACTCTTATAATACATATTGAGCGATATCTTTAATTATACTTATTTATGAATAGATTCAAGAAAAATCTTATTTTTGATTACTTACGATAACAACTTCGTTGCCGTTGAATTTATGAATCCTCTTTCCGGACTTTCCTCCGTCTGTTTTTGAGTATAAAGTTAAAACGTCTCCTTCCAAAACTGCTTTAGTCTGTAAAATCAAATAGAAGTTAGTAGAGTAAAAACATTCTTCTGATTCTGATTCTGACTATGATAGAGGGCAGTTGAATATTTATTAAAATACAGTAAAAAACATGAAGATACCGCTAGGCTTTTTCGTGAAACAGGATTACCATTGCTTGGCACGATATCGTGTGTGGTGTCTGTTCGAAAAATATGGCCTCTATCTACTCGCCAAGTTCGCGATTTCGTTTTCAGCTTTCTTCGTACGTTTAATAGAAACCAATGATGAAATTACAGTCACTACTGCTGAAGTACTGTGTAATAGCGAAACGGAGGTGCGAAATCATCTAGACTAGAGTTTTTCGACCTTCGCGGGTGAAATACGCCGGGTGTGTGGAGCCGGTAGTAGAATTTTCATCTTTCTTTCTTGCATATTTAGTAAATGAATTAGATACAAAACTGCTTCAGCATATGTATTAAATTAGGGATCCTAAATAGGAAGTCTTTTTTACAACGTCTTTGAAACTCTTTGATTTATTGCAATATAGAGAAAATTACGTATATATTGTTTATTGTTTCGAGAATACAAACAGGTTCAAACCCATAAAACAGTATTAACTAAGTACAATTAAAAAAAGATTAGATATTAGAAATAGAAAATATGAATAATTGAAAAACAAGTACAAAAGAAGAAACTAAATCAAGAATAAGTCCTAGATTTTTTTAGATCTTACGGTGTTATTTAAAAAATGTCTGATTGAATTCATTGCTCATGCATAGCATTCTCGATAAGGGCTCGTGCTTGGAATAGTTAGTTCTTTTGAAAGGAATGTAGAACAAGTCCATGTTTACTCAAGTGAACATTAGTAGAGTTGGAAAATATATTTTCCAGAATAGTTGGTGCACTAACCTCCCCAGCCAATACCTTCTGAAGAGTTAGGATGTCATTCATCTTTCTTCTGTCCATAAGTGAAACCAAGTGAAATTGTTTTATTGCTTCCGCATAGAAGTCAACCCCCTCCACCAACGTGAAATTACACAAATAAGCCAGATATTCAAAAAGTTTATTTTGGTTCTTTTCAATTCGCGAGATGTAAGCTTTATACTGAGGATTCCATATAACGGAGGCAACGTTGAGTTTACTGAACACGTAGGCATAGTAAACACTGAGAACAGAACTAGAATTTTGGAATATACGACACTGGCGGAGAGTGTACCCAAACATTCTACTTGAAGAGCTGACTATGCAATCAATGTGTTGATCGAAAACCAACTTTGAATCCAAGATGATTCCACGATCTCGAATTTGTGACACTTTCATTAAAGAATTGTTATCTAGTTGATAAGAAAAATCGAAGGATTTCGAATTTCGGGTGAACGTGATAGTTTGACATTTTTCAAATTTATGAAAAGACTATTGGTTTTGCAATACTATGAAAAGAGCGAAAGCTTCTCCTGTACAACAAGACAGACAGACAAGCTCCTGATGGTATAATAGATTTTGAGATCGTCAACGTATAGTAAAAAGTTACATTTTTTGAAAATATATCTTATATTATTTGCATATATAAAAGACAGGAAGGGACCAAGGTGTGATCCCTGGGGGACCCCAGATGTACAGCAATTTGTCTCCGATCTATGCCCACCACCAATAGCAATGTACTGTTGTCGATTTTTTACATGAGAGTCGACCCATCGCAAAAGTGAACCACCCACACCAACCTCCTCGACCCGACCACCAGGAATATTATGACAAATTCAGTCAAAGGCCTTTCCGAAATCGGTGTAGACGGCATTCACTTGTAAGCCTTCATCCATAGCACTCAAAATATGCTCGACAAATGTCAATAAATTAGTTTCGATTGACCTATTTTTGAAGAATCCAAGTTGTTCAAGCATTATTTGAAATTTGAAAAGAGAAAAAATATATTTGTAGATCAGGCTAATTGGCCTGTAATTTTCGACAGTGCTTTCGTCTCCACCTTTAAAAATAGCTGTCACACTCGCGGATTTTTAACGATCCGGAAAAACCTCGTCTTTGAGTGATGCCTTGAATAGAAGAGAAAGTAGTGTACATAATTCAGGGCAAGACTTCACAAAAAAAGAAGGTACTTCATCAGGTCCAGCTCCTTTTTTTTGATCAAGAGCAGATGAGAAGCTCATGTCACCGCAAATTAATAGGATCTTTTTTTCGATTTTTTCCTTAATTTCTCAAAACTTTGAGGCGGAACTTGTGTTTGCATTTGAATCCCCAGGAGGGAGGTGAATGCAACACAGTAGTGATTTAATTTTTCCTATTTTAATTTCGGCCCACACATCCTCGGCGTCGCTTTGGAGATCCACCATCTGTTTTGCATCCAAGGTATTCTTTATTGCTATAAAAACACCTCCACCGTCTTTTTTACAACTAGCACCAGTTTCGCGATCGCGACGAAAAACAGAGTAGATGTTCGTATCGAGAATTTCCGAGTCCTGTTCAAGCAGGACTCTGTTACAAATATGATATCTTGATTATTGATCATAGAAGACAATTTAAAGTCGCGCAGTTTAGTAAGCAGACCTCTAACGTTTTGATATATGATGTTGAAAGCCATGTTATAAAATCATAAAAAAAAAGAAACTGTTCAATTCGAACACCTACTTAATTTTCTTCAGATTTTGTTACTCTACATTTCGTAAAATTATCATTCAACGCTATCAAGCATTTGCTGAATATAATTTTAGATAGCCCAAATCTGAAATAGAACTCATAATCTTTTCAACTAACTTCAATTCTAAAATCAAGACGCACATTTCACATTCTATTTCAGCATCATGGTGACTGAAGTTCTATCTGATGCTTTTAATGCTGTTTTCGATCCCTTTGAGTTTGTTCAAAAACATCGCCATAACTTTAAAAAAATAGTTCTATCTAAATTTTCAGTTGAATAAAATATTTTATTTAATCTTCGATTCAATGAAATTACTTGAACTTTAACATCAAGCTAACCTCGTATATCATAATTTGTTTCACGGCTAATTAACAAGAGAAAGTCTTCAGTGACTGTCTATATTTACCTTTAAAGGTTTTCCAAGAGGCAGTTGTTCTTCTACTTCTTTGTTCAAGACCAACACGTTATGGAATGGTCTTTCGCCCTTACTGTCAACTGTAATATTGTCACCATTTTGTTCGATATCATAGGTGGCTGCTCCGCTTTCTGCTTTCTTGGCAAGATCTTCTGGAATGCCTGAAAGAACATTTTACATCTTAGTACTACTACAAAATTTTTCTCAGCCAAATATCATCCATCGCGTCCAAGCAGTTTTCGCTTCAAAAATAACTTCATATAACAAAAACGTTTCCTAGCAAAGATTTATTCATTTGGAAAACAAAATTCGAGTTATAGCAGAGAATATCAATTATATGCTAACCTAAGTTGCAAGTATCGAACAATAATAAATACATTCATTCAATCTAATCTATAGGAAATGATATAATTTTCCTAATTCCTAACAAAAGACAGAACTATACTATTTAAAATTAAGAAATCTAAAATAGATATTTAGAGTAGCTATTTTGTCTTCCATGAACATTTATTGAATTCAAATTGGCCATTTTCTTCGTAAATATAAAGAAATAAGAACTCTCAAAGGAGAATTTTCTATCAGAAAGTTATTTATCGATTAAATTGTAGTGTTTTTATCAATGCACTAGTTCTCAAAATATCGGAAAATTTGCCGAAAACCCTTTGGTTTTTTGAATAATTGTTTCCAGTTAAGGTTTGACTTTTTCTATAAATGATTCCCACGACAAATAAACAAAGTTTTTGCTATCGAAACTGAATGATAATGAAGTTTTTCTCAGATGTATCAATGTTTGAAAATTGGTTTGTCTCAAAAAATTACCAAAATATTCTCAGAGACCACTTGAAAATATTTTATTTGAGAACTATATATTTTTTTCAATTTTACAATATGTTTGTCCATGAAGGACATCATAGAGCCTCTGGAGAAAAATCTTCCTTGGAATTTTTTATTCTGAACGACTATTTTCCTTATTTTCTGGTCAGTTTTTTTAGGAGCCCCCACTTTTCGATCAAACTATTCAGGAACATTATTAGCTCGAATTAATTATGAACAAAAATCTAGAAATACGCATCCCTATTCACGAAATCATCATTTTTATCTAGAATAACATATTGTACTACGCATTTTTTGATGTATCCCTGTAAAAAGATGTTTGAAAGAAAGATTTCTTTCGCCTTGAAAATTTTATTTGCGTCCAAGTGTGCTGAGATAGACTTAATTTCCTCTCAATGATAATCTATTGAAGATCATAAATTGGTTATGAGGACATAGTCAATCCTCTCACAAGAACGAAATATACGATTGTATATGTTGTAAGTGATAATTCGAAAAACAATCAATTATTCACTTTAAAATCCTTAAACTCAACTTAGTATTTATATTTAACGTTATACAGGGTGTTTCATAATAGTATGTCATAACTTGAGGGGGTAAATCTACGTTCAATTTTGAGAAAAAAGTTTATATAAACATAGTTCCGCAAAAGCTTCGTTGAGGAGCTACAGGGTGTTGAAATTTCCTGAAAAAATAGGTTTTTCCTTCGAAACTTCTACAGTTTTTGAGAAATTCAGTCCTTATTTGAAATGCAAGCTGTTTTTCACAGCATCCATCATCACACGTCCAAAAATTCAACTAGAATCTACAAGGTGTTTTATTTTCCGGAGCCATGTCTTCTTTTGATCTTTCAAACTTTTTTGCATTACCTCACTGATCAGCGTACAATCAATTTTCATCATCTTCTTTCAATTCAAAAACTTTTTTCTCCGCTCAGAGCTATATGTATTCGAACTGGTGTTTAGGGAACAATTTTAATAAGGGTGAGTTATTTGGGTATGTCTAACTGATCATTAGCAATTTCCGGTGAATACCTTAATCTGTTAATTTCAAGTACTTCCAAAAGGTTGAGTTTGATACCTCTATTCTCAGAATGTAGGATTTTAAATTCTGAATTGAAGGAATTACTATTTTCCCTAAGATGATTTGAATAATTTGAATCGGTTTTTCCATTGATGAAACTGCGTTTGTGTTCTGAGATTCTAACATTAAAATTTCTTCCTGTTCTACCTATATAAAAACAATTGCAATCTACACAATTCAATCAACAAACACCTGATTCATTTTCTTTATTAATTGGAAACATAATTTCTTATAAATTAACTTAAATTTGTTCATGTTTTGAACGCTATATTTAAATTTGAAGTTTCAAGGAGGGTTTCTCTTTATTGCTAATATTGTCTATATATGTTAAACTATTGAATTTCTTGCCTTGGTGTTCACCGATTGGATATATATGTTGTAAAGCTAATTTTTGTTTTTCTTATATAATATGCTGCTAACTAAATTTACATTATAACCATTATTTATTGCGATCTGTTTTATCAAATTCAATTCTTTGAAATAATTATCATTAGACATCGGTGTGCTCAAGAGTCTATGTAAATAGCTATTAAATGCTGCAACTTTATGTTGGTAAGGATGTGCCGATGTATAGTGAATTGTAATATCTGTATGAGAAAGCTTATGATAAATTGAAAACTGATGTTTTTTGTTGGATCTTGTTATTGTTAGGTCTAGGAAATTGATCGAATTGTTCTGTTCTAATTCAAAAGTGAATTTTATTTTTGGGTGCAGGTTGTTAATGAGATATTCGAATACAGTCTGTTTGTTCCTGTGAAACACACAATTATGTCGTCGACATATCGATACCAATATAGGTTGTTTATGAATACTTTTTTCGATATTATCCATGAAGATTTCAGCTAAAAGAGGGCCATTATAAGTCCCTCATCACTTTTATAGAAACAATCATTAAATAAAAATAATTTTGAGATATGCAAACATCTAATAATGTCGTCTTATTTTGTGTTAACAAATTATTTATTATATTATACGGATCTTTCGGTGCAATACTTGGAAACAAATTCTTGACATCAAAAGAGACTAACTTTGTATTACTTGGAATGACAATATTTTGTACTTTTCTTATGACATCATTGAATTAAGAATTGAAAAAGACGGTTTAAAATTACGAAATTTTTCCAGAATATGTATTAAAAATTTGGAAATCTTGAATGCTGGAGCATGTATGAATGATACCACTGGTCTCATTGGATAACCATTTTTGTGCAATTTAACTGAAGAATAAAGTTGAGGTGGCAAAGGATTCGGTAAGACCAGTTCAAATTTTTCGCGATCTGTAATGATGGATTTTGGATTCTCAATGACTGTCTTCACTTCCTTATTGAATTTATTAGTTGGATCTCGGGATATAACTGAATAATTAGAATTATTAATGAAATCTAATGTTTTGGAAATGTAATCTTGTTTATTTTTCGCTATAACTGTATTTCCTTTATCTGCTTTTGTGTAAATAATGTCATTCAATGTTGATTTAACTTTTATAGTTTTGATTAATATGTGATCTCTAATTGGCCTACTAAGCTCTTTGAGGTATTCTTTCTTAATTACGGACACAGTTTGGTGTTTCAGGGAACTATTGTTTCCAAATTTCTGAAGCAAATTTCAATACCTATGGCTAATTGTTCCAAGTTTGATGTAGATGTTTACGGTAAATATTGTGTTTGAATCCTTTCCTCAATAACGCCGTCTCATCAATGGTGAAATTTGTTTGGGTTAAATTTATGAATCTTTTGAAGAATTGATTTGACAATCTGGTGTTAATTCCTTCAATTTTAGGTTTATTTTTAATGAGGTTATTAAGATTCATCAGTAAAGTTTCATATTTACTCTGGATAATTGCAATAGGCATGACGAAAGATCTTGAAATCCTCTTCCGTAATGCGGATACATATCTACTGTTTACAACAAAATCTTTATTTCGGTAATAAACTAAAATTTTTGAAAGTTTAAAGCCATTTTCATAATCATTTTTAAATATTACGCGAAAACAGCTCGCCGTGTCATGGCGTCGTTTGTGACGTCATACTTACGTAAACGTCAAATTTGTTCACGCGCAGCTAGACAGCGAAGTAAACAAACGTTGCGTATTTCTTGTGTTAAAAATGGATTCTAAAGTTTATAAGTGGTGTGCAGTACCTCAGTGGAAAAATACATCAATAAGGACACCCATGTGTTTGTACATGTCCCATTCAAGGAAATAATGAGAGAACGATGTAAAGACAAATTCGCCACTTTATTTCTGAGAAGATCACTTTGATGTGAGTATATTATCATGTATTGATAGATTTTTAACTTAATGTTTGTTCAACGTGAAATAGTTGAAATGTAGAGGTTATGTTTGTGTTAGTCTTGGTTATCATTCTTATTATTGATTTTAATTGTTACCTTTGCAGTTTTCAGTTGCCAAATGATATGGAAAATCATATGAAATACCATGTAATAGGGTCGGTATCACAAGTACGTATGAAACAAGGATGTATGCCCACAAAATTTGCTTACCAACCTTTCTTGAAGAGTGTGAAAAGCAATGTGAAGAAAGTACTATAGTTAAAGAGCCATCAAGTTTAAAAGAAATTGCATCTTGTAGTTTAGGTATAGTTTACTAACTTATTTATTAGAATGTTAATTCAGTATTATTGCATACATTGTTGGTATACTTAGGCCCGAATTACAGATTATCTTATATAGCGGCATCCCTTCGTATAAATCTCAAGAAATGATCTACGTTTGACGTTCATTCTGTGATACTGGCTATAAAACTACATAGATTTTTTGTAAGCTTGAAATTTTCTATTTGTGTTCATGATTATAACATTGCACACTGTCAAATCAAATATCTTTACTTTTGAATGTAGAATTATTTAGAAGTCGAAAATTTTGTGTGTCAACCTAAGTCTAAAACTACCACCACTTCTCATTTTTGGGTGTTTCCAAGATATACAAATTTTCTCGTTTTGTTAGTTGATAACTCTAAAATAGCAAACATATACCTATAATGCAAGGGAGCTAAGCTCAAAAATGATGTCAAGTTTATTGTAAAATAACCTTTGAAAGTAAAACAAAATAAACTTCTGCAAGTTTAAAACGAGTCTGATTACTATTTGGTCATATTTGTATCTAGTGTGAAAGATAAATACAAATAAAATATACTTACAAAGAGGTTTTCACGTTTCTAAATTCGGACGAGAAAAATTCTTTATTTGTGGCGAGTGATTCGCCCAACATCAATAAATCGATCCTGGGCAAATTTGAGTTGTTTGCCTCAACAAAGCCTGGTTCCATTTTCACAAATAGATTCGTGTTGTAAAGTCGATAAATCACAAAAAGAAATATAAAATCAATCTCAACGCGCAATCAGTAGTAGGTAATCAAAATACAGTGAAGCTTACATAAGTATGACGTCATACACTGTGATTGGCGTTTCAGTCAAAATGGCCGATTGCGGTATTTTACTCTTTTATTTTATTGAAAATCTTATCAATCTCAATTTTTTAAATAAAACAAATTCAGTTTTTTGAATCCATTGAATGTGTATTTTCCCTAGAGTCATTAAATCTTTGATTTTATCATACTATCGTCACGCCTATTGTTTTTATATGGGTAGAACAGGAAGAAATTTTAATGTTAGAATCTCAGAACATAAACGCAGTTTCATAAATGGAAAAACCGATTCAAATTATTCAAATCGTCTTAGGAAAATAGTCATTCTTTCAATTCATAATTTAAAATCCTACATTCTGAGAATAGAGGTATAAAACTCAACCTTCTGGAAATACTTGAAATTAACAGATTTCTGTATTCACCGGAAATTCTTAATGATCAGTTGGACATAATTAAGTCACCCTTATTAAACTTGTTTCCTAAACACTATTTCAAATACAGATAGCTCTGAGTGGATTGCCTTTTCAGTATATATAAGTATATGTTAGTAAGATATATTTGTAGTATTCATTGGCTCTTGACAGAGATACTGTGCATCGAAACGCGTCGAGCATTCAACAATATTTTTCAGTAGAAATCATCGTTTACTTGTATTTGTGAAAACGCATTTCTATCATGTAAAAGCCACGTCAATTGAATTTTAGTAATTGAATGTTTTTTGAAAAAATCTTTTAACTTATAAACAAGAGCTGTTAAAAAGCAAATGTAAAGTGTCATCAGACGAAAAGTGCAATTTTGTTGTCCATGGTTATAATTCAATTTCAAATTGTTTTTCAATTCACAGTTAAAATTCAAGACGATACAAAGTATCGAAACGACTTCAGGTACAAATTTGTGGGAAGAAACTAAATCGAATTAACAACTTTTCTACAAAATTCTAAAAGAATTTTCTAACCTCGTATTAGTTTACTTTTCAGAAAAGAAAAAATATTTGGCGAAAATTGACTGATTAAACTTATATTGTACATTATATTTCTCTTATCGAAACTATTGATATATAATCTCTAATATATATGTATAAATATTATCTTACCATGGGCAACAAGATATGTGGCCCAATTTTCACTTTTAACTAATTCGTATTTTCCGGTGATTTGAGGCATTTTTAAGCACTACTAAGTCTAAGAATGAAGATCAATAAAGAATACTATGATAATGACAATTCGAAAATGTGTGTATGATCATTTATATAGTATCGTTTTTCTCGATGAGAAGATAACAAAGTGATAACTGCGATTATCTTTTTAACGTACCTACTTACATTTAGCAAGTGGATTTAAGAACAAAGTACAGAGAGATTGGAATATATGATTCATTAAGATAAATATCATAAATTCAACTTTTGCAACCTAGCAACAACCTTGCATTTTTTCGGTTGGATAATTCAATTCTGAGAAATAAGAATAAGTTAGTTGAAAAGGCGACAACAGCTAAGATATCCATTATTTGTGATCAAACTCTCATGCAGACCCAGATTTTGAATGACGTACGTACTGAACTTGAAAATAGAAAGGCCAACGGCGAGAAAAATCTTACCATCAAATATCTGAAGGGAACTCCTACAGTTGTTGTCAACTTCGCCAATAAAAAAAACATCTTTTCTGAACTGGTCCATATTTTACACAAATCGCTGCTCGTTAAAATCTAAATTCAATGAATTCGTATGCTCCATTTAAGATCTCAAACCAAACATTATTTTTATATCGGAAACCTGATGACCCTGATTGCCTCGTAGGCTTGAAGGGTAATAGTATATTCACAGCTGACAGGCAAAATCGAAGATGAGGAAGAGCTTGCATATACCTCAATAATGAAATCACTTCCTCTTTTTCTGTTCAACTTAGCTTGTATATAGAGACCAAGTAATATTTCCAAGCAGGCGAATAACCAGCTTATAAGTTATCTTGAGCATCTTTCCTCGATGAGTAACCTCTTTATTCTCGGTGGCTTCAACTACACTGATATAACTTGACCAATCCATCATGAACCAGATTCTGATACCCCAACAACAAATTTTATCTTTTTCAACCAGTTACTGAGCTAACAAGATACCATATCGGAAATGAGCCTCATACACTTGACCTCATACTAACTAACGATCAGCAACTCATTTCACAACACAATATGTTACCTCCTGTAGGTATCTCTGATCATGTATCTATTACAACTTCCATACAAACGAATATTCAGAGCATTGACTGGTCAACAGTTTTTGCCTCGTTAAAAGATTCAAATACAATGTATGATACTTTCTCTGAAACTCTATCTACCTTGACTGAAAAGCATTCTTGTAATAAAATGTCAGAAAAATACACTTGAACCCTGGATGAATAGTGATTTATTACCGCTCATTCACCGTAAAAGAAGACTATGAAAGAGATATAAGCGAACGAATAATTTAGGGGATTACCAGGCGCACAGAGTTTTTTCTATTAATCTTAAGGAAATCACGTCGAGACTACGAGGCTTAGATTACTACTTCGTATGACAACAAAAAACTTTACAAATTCATGCGATCAAACCTCTATACAAAGGTGAGTGTGCCACTTTTAAGGAATGAGAACTTACATTATGCTCCTCAGATCTCGAATCCTCTGAGGCTCTTGCTGACGCATTTGCGAGTGTCTACACGACTGAACCACAAGGTGACCAACTTCCCCATTCACTGGCAGATCGATTGGACAAGAGCTTAGAACATGTGCAATTCACTCCAGAAAAAATAAAGAAGCACATATCCAACCTGAAAAACCATTCCCCTCCTGGACTTGAGGGTGTTAGCTCATACTTACTGAAAAGGCTTGCTGATGAACTTTATTATCCATTATCACTTATTATGTCCACATCGTTTGATAAGTCGCGTGTTCCATCGGCTTGCCTGTTCAAGTTGTTAATTAGTTACCCCTTCGTTGAAATTGGCTTTTGCTCTTGCAGTTGTCAGGTTGCATACGTTCCGTATTCATACGAAGGTTGTTTCTGTCTCCTCTGTTAGATTTATCTTCCTTGACTTGTAAGCTCTGTTCTTGGCTGCAGAAACTCTTTCGCAGTCTTTGTTGAACCATGGCTTTTGTGCTCTTGTTCTTTCCATGGAATGAGGGATGTAGAGAGCCATCCTGCATGAATGATTTCTGTAACAGATTCAGTGCATACATTGATGTCAGGAGGCAAACATCACTGAATAGGAAGCACGGAAAGAATTCACGCAGCTCATCCCAATTTGCACAGTTATAGTGCCAAATGCGTCTGGGTGATTTAGATTCTTTTTTTAGCGGCAGCACAATGGTTCCAGTAGCAGATATAAGGTTGTGGTCTGAGTTGGCTAGCGGTGCTAAGACCTTCACTCCAAAATCATATGTATCTGAAATTAAAAAGAGATCCAAGATGTTCGGGAAGTCGGTTGGGGGATCAGGTATTCTTGTCGGTTCGTCGACTAGCTGCGTTAGATTATGGCTGAGTGCGAAAGTTTCAGCCTGTCTTCTCGCTTCATCTGTTCTATTGGAGTGGCGGAGCCAGTTGGTGTTGTGAACGTTGAAGTCACCCAGTACAATGACCTCAGCTGCCGGATGATGGGTCTGAATCCAATCATCCTTATCACTGTAACAGTTTAGGGAAGATAATATCGTTTGGCGGGCGATATAGAGAGCATAAGAACAGTGTTTTATCGTGCAAACAGATTTCGAACCACGCAAGTTCGAAAGCGTCGTCCTCCATCGTGTCCTTTCTCTGGCATGCAACATTCGATCTGGCGAAAACACAAAGGCCCCCTTTAAACCTAAATCACGTATGTAACTCACACCCATAAAATGTAAATACGTTATGTCGGTTGTTTGACCGAATCCTTCCCACCCTGGAAACCGGACCATCCGCCAGATCCCGAAACTTAGTCACACTGGTGACCAATTCACGAGGCCTATAGCTGAATGTGCTGGTATCACACCGGGCGACGGGGGTGAGACCACCTGCCACCTTCCTTTTCTTGCATTTGGAGGAAATTTATTCCTATAAATACAGATAAGGAATCACATGTTCATCTAAATTCACTCGGATGATGTATTTGTCAGGATTAATGACTCCCTGTGGAGTAACGAGATCTGTTCTGGTTTGCAAAAAATACCGCTCCATACTGGTACTCATATACCACTGAGTTGTACTCTGGGAGAGAAATAACTTTGTGCATATTTTTCACCGAGCCGTTTCCATGCTCTATGACAACCACCAGAAAGAGAGTTGTTGGTTTTTTAGCATGTTGCTAGCCCACTCTGCAATAATATTTGGTTCACTTCAAGCTTTCGCACATATAATAAATACTTAGATATATGTTATTTACTTCAAATCAAACTAGTTTGTTGAAGGAATTGTTGTATATTACTAATTACTCCATATGAACACACTGCTCCAAATGGTCTGAGGAACAGTAAAAATATTGAGCGTAGGTCATACAATTCGCATTAACTACTTCAAATTTTTACATGGTATAATTAATACATCTTTCTACTTACTGAAAAATTCAAAATAGAATACAAAACGAATATTGATTCTGTGAATTTAAAAAATAAACAATCGTATACCAAATAAGAATTTCTCAATTAAAATGAAAAATTTTTCTCATAATTCTTTTCCAAGTAAACTCAAATATCTTGTATGACCACCACGAGCATTAATAACAGCACGACATTGTTTGACATGCTCAGAATGCAATTATCAATTGCATTCTGAGGAAATAGATTCCATTGTTCCATTAAGGCGTTTTCAAAAGCTGGACCTTAAATATTCGTCATAAGGGGATCAAGCCTCCGCTGAAGCATGTCCCAAACATGTTCTATGGGGTTCAGGTCGGGAGACTGTGGTGGCCATTGTAAAATATTAATATTTTCCTTCTGAAACCATTCTCGTACTGGGTTTGCAGTGTATGGAGGGGCGTTGTCATGCATATATAAGAAATTTGGTCCAGCTGTCTGCAGCTGCAATGGGATTCCACTCCATACCAATACGCCTTTGTAACTGTGTACTTCCTGAGAGTGTCTCTCCAATGGACCCTTTTGACGCCATACCCTTACTCTTCAACTAAACGAGTGAAACCCGAACCGAGACTCATCGGTAAATAGAACGTTGGCATATTCTGTTTCACCCCAAACAACATGCTCCTGTGCCCATGCTAGTCGGGCTGCGCGATTGCTTGGTCTAAGTGGAGGGACTCTGATTGGTAGATGAAAATGAAGACCAGCTTCATGAAGACGATTTCTGACAGTTTCGTCAGAAATGGCTACTCCATGTGTATCTTGGAAATTTCTAGAAATTTCATGAGCTGTGATTGAAGCATTTCGTCTGGCTTGAAGCACAATAAATCTATTTTGATCAGGTGAAGTTTTTTTGTAGGAGCTGTGTGTCTTTCCTTCACATCATCAGTATCCAGATACCGTCTCCATAACCGACTTATCACACTTTTTGACACCGCAAATTCACTCGCAACTCAGCTCTGAGAAGTACCACCTTCAATTATACCCAATGCACGTAATTTTTCATCTCGCGTTAAATGTCGACGTTGCATTATTTTCTAAAACCCTACCTCACAAGAATTCAGTATCACTCAAAGGAAATAACGAAATGAACTGAATTTTTGAAGAATAATAAATATTCCATTTTACGGTATCGTTTCAACATCTGTTTCTTTTATGAAAACATGTGTTGATTCGCTCGAATCAACATCCACGGCTGTTTTGATTAACTACGTAAGTCCATCAGGTGCAAAATCTGCATTTACAAAGATATCAGAGTGGTATTCATTAAAATTATTCAAATAATCTTGTTGTTCCCTAGACCATTTTGAGCAGTGTATTTACTGAATATGATATCAATGATAAAATTACTGGGAAAATTATCTAATTTGAACAGATATCTAGCTGTATCAGTTGATATAATTGATTTGTTGAAATTGATTCGTATGTATCCTCGGTATCAATACGGATTCCGTGTTATCTATATTTTGTATTTGATGTTTTTATAAGCAAAATGCACTGCGCCTAGATATTAACTCACAATTTCAATATTTCAAATTTCTTTTTCGTAGGCTGATTATTTATATATGGTATTTTATTTCGGATATGTCCGGACATATGCCAACAAAATTCAATTTTCTTTTCTTGGCCCATACGTTTATCTCATGAGAAATGAAATGGAAGAAATAAATTAAGATTTTTCAAAAAACCATCACATATTAATAACAGCAGTTTTTGATAAATTTTGCTAGTAATGTATGTTTACATGCAACACGAATAACAAAATTTGACCCCGGCAGAATGTGCTGAAGCAGTGGTGTTAGATAACCTAGCCTGGCCAATGGTTTGGTATGTCCCATTTGAATGTTTTTAGAATGGACGGCAGGTATAAGGAGACTGTTAGTCATGGAAGGAGAGAACTGGGCAAGGAAGACCTCGTGCAATAACGACGAACCATGATCGTTATATGAGAATTCGCTAATACTAGGCATATTCAAATGCAGCTTCTACAGAATAATATGATGCAAATTAACACTGCAACATATTAGGGAATTTGGTTTCTGGCCTCGTGTTGCAGCTCGAGGCCCAGCTCTAACCGCAGAACATCGAAGAGCCCGATTTAATTTTGTCAGGGAACAGATCAATTGATTAGAAGCTGGCTGGAGGAGAATTTTGTTTACAGATGAGTCAAGATTTTATCTTTTTCTTTGCGATCAACGTTCTCTAATGTACAGACGTCGAAATGAAGGATATGACCAGGAAAACTATTTATCTACCTATGTTTTTGATAGTAGTTCAATAATGGTGTGGAGATCTGGTCATCGTGAATATGGGAACCTTGAATGCCTAAAGATCTGTTACAGACATTTTAGAAGAATATATTGTAACATTTGCGGCAAGAATGGCTGAAAACTTTTCATTTATGCATGTTAACGCCAGACCTCATCAAGCTCCTATCTTTAGGAACTACCTTCAATATACGAAAGGCGACCTGCACGAAGCCCAAACCTCAATACCATCGAACGTTCTCAACAGAAGAAAGAAATCAACAAAATCATCCAGGTACTCTGAATGAAGTTCTGAATAGACTGATCAAAAGTTGAAATTAAATGAAACGGATTGCCATATGGTCATTGATTACGATTATGAATCGTAGATGTCATACAGTAATTCACTTCAGGGCTGGAAATATCCGGTATTAACAGGTTGTAAGGTACTTTGTTTTCCTTATATTTATTTTGTGCGTTAATTTCTTGGCGCGACAATATAAATGAATGAATAAATTTATGTATACAGGGTGTCCGTGAATTGCGTGTATAACGTTATACCACAGATTCTTCAGCTCGAAGTAAGTCGATTTAGGCCAACTTGCCAACATGAAATGTTTCTTCGTTTAGCCGCTAGAGGTCACCAAATCCAAAGATTTTTTTTCTAATTTTTCAAATAATTCGAGAACAACTCGATCGATAGAAACCATATTTGGTACGCGTAATCGGGTGCGTTATTCACATTTTTAAGTGATCCACTCGATGACCTTGACGTTTTACAAGTGTCCCTAAAAACTCGAACGTATTTTTGATCAACCAAAATTTTTCAACTTTCTGTGTTTGAACAAAACTGTTTCAGACATTAAGTAGCCAGGCTAGTTATCAAACTTTTTTGTCTCTTTGTTGTTGGCTTTGGATTTATTTTCGTGGTCTGGCAGATTGTCATTTTATTAGGCTTGACAACCAGTTGTTGACACAACAGTATTCCTTAAGTTCTTAACTAGTTATTTTGGTGATTTTTTTATCACTATTAGGCACGGAGATGTACAGTAGCGGATTTTGTCAAAGCAATGGACATGAAAACGCGAGAGTATATGCTAAAAGATTTCCAGATCACGTAGTGCCGTACCGCCAAACGTTTCGAAATCTGGAGAGGCGCCTCCTCCAGAATGGTTATTTCAAGCCCCGGAATTTGGATCGAGGACAACGAACAGTAAAGACGGTACAACGCGAAGATAAAATTTTGAACATGGTTGAGGAAAAGCCACAATTAAGCACGCGGCGTTTAGGTTTGCAGTTGGTCGTTCCTTAAACAATGATGATTCGTGATGTCTTGAAGGAACAATTATTTTTATCCTTCCCAACGATCCTGAGAATCTCCTAACTTTCTGCCGAGTTATCCAAGAGAAGAGAACTCAGAAGCTCCACTTCAGTAACAAAAATTCTCTTTACTGACGAATGCACTTTTACTAGGTCTGACATCACTAATATTCCAGTATTACTGCGTGCAGAAATGTGGTTTATGCACAACGGTGCACCTCCGCACTTCATTTCAGCGGTTTGCGTGTTCTTACATGCACAGTTTGCGAATAGTTGGATCGAAAGGGGAGCTGATGCTCCTGCAAGTTGGCCAGCACGATCTCCCGACTTGACACCGTGCTACTTCTTTCTTTAGGGTACTTTAAAATCTAGAGTTTACTCTTCTTCAATTGACATCCGAGGAGAATTACATATGAGAATTTTGAATGCGGCCAACTCTTTCAGAAATGACCCTGAAGTAATGCCAAGGGTCCAATTTAATTTCTTAGAAAGGATGAACTCTTGTATTCTGCAAAATGGTGGAATTTTTGAACATGATGATGAATGAAATTTTGGGTGTATACTAATTAATCGTTATTCTGAAGTGATTTAGTTTAAAACTGGGCAACATGTTTTCATATTTTTAAATAGTCATTGTGAGAAACTTATTAAATTTTTTTCGATTTTTGTATTACTGAACATTTAATTTCCTATTTGCTTGATCTGATTTAGCAACCTATAAAACATCATTTTGTGAAGCATAATAAAATGACAATCTGTCAGACTACAGAAACAAATCCAAAGCCAACATGGTCAATATATGATATTCTTGACGTGCTAGGTGGTTGAAGAAATGAAATCATGAAATTGAAAAACTGTCTCAATGTCTAAAACAGTTTTGCTCAAATGCAGACAGTTGTAAAACTAGGCTTGATTAAAAACACGTTCGAGTTTTTAGCGGCACTTGTAAAACGTCAAGGTCATTGAGTGGATCACTAAAAAACGTGAATAACGCATCCGATTCCTCATACCAAATATGGTTTTTATCGAACGAGTCGTTCTCGAATTATTTGAAAAATAAGAAAAAATCTTTGGATTTAGCGACCTCTAGCGGCCAAACGAAAAACCTTTTCATATAGGTAAGTTGGCCTAAATCGACTTATTTCGAGCTGAAGAATCTGTGGTATAACGTTGTACACGCAATTCACAAACACTCTGTATATACAGGATGTGAATGAATGAGTTCAAATGATTTCGCGAGGTGATTCCTTGAGTCATTTCATGACAAAAAGTTGCCATGAACGTATGTCTGCAAACGCTTTGTTGCCGAAATACAGGATGGTGACATTTTCAGAATTTCTCAGTTTTTTCTTATGATTACTACAGTTTTTCAAATACTCATTTCAAATATGGCAAACAAGTTCCTTTTTTAAATCTACATAATAGCCGGCTCGGTGGCGTATGGGATATGATGCTCGTCTCCTGCGCAGAGTTACCTGGGTTCAATCCCCACAAAGTCGGTGCGATTTTTCGGATTCTGGGAATCGCTTGAGTATCCATCTTTCGGAGGAGATATAAAGACGTCGGTCCTGTCTAACAGAGATGTGTTGGACATTAAAGATCCCTTCCCTCGATACGAGAGGGGTTCGGCAAAATTCCCGGGTTAGTGAGGTGACAGAATTCCCCGGCGTGTCGTTGGCCGAAAGACGGAAATAGAGCACGTTAGAGGAATAACAAACAAAATCTACATAATCAGATCACAGAAACAATTATGAAAATCTACAGGATAGTACTTTTTCAATGGTCACGTGTACTTTCTACTCCTACAACTTTTTTTCAGTACCCCCTGTGCAATCCTTATCGGGTTCGGACCAGTAAATTTAGCACTTTCACTTTCATATTTGAGTGAACTTTTGTCAGTTTTCTTGATGTACTTTTATTTAGTTATTTATGTTTGGTGGACTTTTGTCCTGTTGATTAAGTCCTTTTCGGATGGATTATGAGTTCTGATATTTGTATACACTTGTGAACTTATACTTTCACGAATTTGGGTCTCACACGGAGTACTACTAGGATTACAAAAAATATAAGTTGACGGTAACAATAGAAGATATAATTAAGTATTAATTTAAAGCTGGGAACCTCCCAATATTTTCGTGATTTTGGGGCATACTTACGTGCCTTTTGAATTACATAGTATATTAACAAGTATCAGCTATTTTAGGTATTACAGCGCTTCTTCCTTTGTAAATGACATAAGTTTCGATGTTTCATTGTTCAGTTCAATAGTGGTAAAGTGTCAAAATTTTTGTAGTTGAGAATGAACATCTGTGAACTGCTAACAAAAATAAAATATCGAGATAATATTTTGATAACTATGGTGAATTTATCGGTCCAAAATTATGAACCTTTCTATTTTAAACTATAATTCATAGGTACCTTCTTCTATCTCTTCGTTTAACGATAACACGTTAACACCTGATATAAGAATGACAAAATTCAAACAAAAACGTATTTCATTTAATATTTCTCATATTTGGCATTCTTTTTTATAATTAACATAAGGTTTGTCGACAATTAACAAAATATACTCTATATGAATTCATCACCAATTGGAAAGAGAGAAAAATACGGTAGTTATGATTTAAATTTTTGTCTATTTGTGAGAATATAAATTTCATAATCTCATTCATTCACATGAAAATTTCAATTTCAGGTGCCGGTGATGAAATGGATCTTTTAATTCGAGTGAGTATACAAACAAAGAGTGAAATCTTTCTAGTAATACATTATTTAGTAGCAATGATAAACCAATCTGATATATTAATCCGATAATATTTATTTTTCAAGATTAAGATTACAACTTATAACATGATAAGTGCAGTCGATTAACTAATGAATTTCATGAACTATCCTACTGCTCTCTTTCTTCTTGTAAAATTAATACATTTCGAGTTTTCAGTACGAATATTATGAAAATTTTCTGAAATTTACAAACACCATATGGAATGAGGCCACATATTTATTTATTTTTTTTTGTTTTCACACAAGTGTTTTTATTATCGCTTTAGCTCAGATGCTGTTGTATATCAGTTAGAATTTCTATTTGATTGAATTTTTCGCTCACCCCAGGCAATTTCTAAATTTTTTTAGTAGTGTGGTTGCCCAACACATTTATGACAGGGCATCATTTAAGTGTTGATGAAATGATCTGGGAAGTAAGGAGGGTGGGGCAACACATATCCAAGTTCCACAAACAGAAACATGGAATATCAGGTAAGGACATTGTGTTGCAATAATTGTACACGGTGGGCAAAACTGGATGTCTTTAAGTAAAGCTCCGTAACCGAATGAACTACGAAAAAACGAGTTTCACTTTTTCGAACTCTTTTCGAGAAAATCCGAATGGTTAGAATCACAGCCTCTCACGATTTTTCATTATCGGGTTATAAGCAAAAATTTATTTCTAACGGATTTCTTAAAATATTCTTATCTTTGCCAATATTGAAGGTAGAGTTTCAAAACTCTCTAGGGTCACTTCTCTGACTAGGAACAGTTTAATTTCTCATTATCATTAGAATTCATTGGTGTGATCAACGATTGTGTTGCAGCTTTTATTTGACAGTTATAAATAAGATTGTATTTTAAAAATTAGAATATAAATATTTCTTAACATATCTGAATAGTCCGAACATTTTCCATTACAAAAATATACAGGGTGTCTACTATAAAGAGTAGGTGATAGAACAAGTCATTTGCAACAAAAATGTCCCATAACATTTTTTCGAAAAGCTGATAATTATCGAGTTATTTAACACTTCTTGATTTTACGAAATTTTTACTTCTCTCTATAGAAACGAGAATATCTCTGTTACTCTTACAACTACATCAAATCGAACCATACCATCGGAAAGAGCATTGAATTTTCTATAAGATAGATACTAATGGTAGGAAAAATTTTATACCGAGTGTTGTGAAGCCTAAATGAAAAAATTGTGAAATGAACAAAATTAGTGGTATTTTCTTGTTATCCGTACCATTGAAAACTGATCGATAAGTAACTGTTTTTTTTTTTGATAAAAACTACTTCATTTAACTGGCATTCAAAGTATCAACTTTTGAACTAACTATTGTTTTCCCAGCAATATCATGGGTAAGAGTAATAAGAACATAAAATTCGAAAACGCAAATATCTCATATTGCATAATGACACATGAACAGGAAATAAAACGAATTGATGAATCATATTTTCACGAAAGAGATTTAAAAACTTTAACAGGTGTTCAAAATGTCTTCCTCTTTCTTGAATGCACTTAACACATCTTTTTCTTAAACTATCAACTACTCTTTGAAGTTCAATGTGTTTTTGACTAATTTCATTGCAACAGATTCGAATCCTTTCAATTAATTCTTCTCGAGTATAGAAGGGCATTCTATAAATATTAGTCTTTAATGAACCCCACACATAAAAATCAAGCGGCGTAAGGTCAGGGCTTCTGGGTGGCCATATCATCAGCCCGAATCGACCTATCCATTTCTCTCCTAATCTCTCAGTAATACAGTTCTAGACCATTCTAGAATTATGAGCCGGGCAGCCGTCCATTTGAAACAAAAGGTGATGACGAGTAGCTATAGGCATTTCTTCCAGAACGTTCATTATTTCTTCATTTAATAGATTTAAAAATTCGTTTGAATTGAGACGATCGGGAAGTATAACTGGGCCGACAAGCTGACCCCGCCTTAACCCCAACCTCACATTTACTCTCATCTCGTGTTGAGAGTGTGACACAATAGTGTCATGAGGATTTTCTGTATCCCATATATGGGAATTTCTCAAATTTATCATACCAACTTTGGTAAAAGTTGACTCATCCGTCCATAGAACTTTATCTGATCCCCAATCCTGTAATTTATTCATGTACCACCTACAAAATTGCAACCTCACCTCACTATCCACTGGCGATAGGTCTTGAACCTTACTCAAATGATAAGGATGTAAATTTTTTCGCTTGAGAACTCTATGAACCGTGGAATAATGAAGTCTCAATGTAGCACCAATTATCCGAGTACTTGTTGTAGGGTCCTCGCGAACAGCCTGCAATATTGCAGGTGCTTATCTCCATTGCTGAGCATTTCCCCTACCATCTCTAATTCTTAAACCCCCGAATGAACCAGTTCTACCGGAGCGCCTAAACACTTCAACAAATGTCTTTCTGCAATGTTGGTGTCTCTGCATACTCCCGCACCGCTGCACGGAAATTTTCATTTGCGAAGCCATAAATAAATAACATATCTCGATTTGAGGGAATTTGAGGAAATATCGCAGGTTATGTATTCTTATATTATCTCCTTAGTCCTTGCTTGCTATGTAAAATCTTTTCTTAGATTTGCTTAGACATATAAGAAGTATGTTTGTTGAAATATTTTTTCTGCTGGTTTTCTTTTCTATTGTTACAGATTTCTGTCCCAAAACCCTTTCCTTTCACCCTTCTCTTCGTTTGGAAATCATGGAATGCAAAAGAGAATGAAGCGGCTAAGCAGAAAAATCTTTGGTACTCTTTATGTGCACACGACACTAACACATTATAAACAAACAAGCTATTGCTAGTACAATAACGACAGGGAAACGAGTTTTTTCCTCAGGTTTTTTCACTCCTTTATTGAATCATATACAAGATAGTAAGCACCCCTGTTACATTTCCTGAGTTCACACTTGTGCTTTTTCTGACACACACCAAAATTATATATATAAGCATTTATTGTAAATACAATTATTGAAATTTTAGTAAATCCTCTTTTCAAAAGAAATATATGTATATATATATATATATATATATATATATATATATATATATATATATATATATATATATATATATATATATATATATATATATATATATATATATACATATAACTCTCGATATTCAATATTTGAGAAACAAGGCATTTTTTCTAATTTTCTTCTTCTAATCCTGAGAAAAATTGATTATTCCTAGTTTCTTAAACATTCCTTAAACATTCAATATCCAGATATGTTATTTATTTATCGCTTATTATTATTGAAAAGTCATTTGTGGAATTGTTTAGGCGCTCCAGTGAAACTACCTCATTTGTGATCGGACGATAAGAGAATTTACTTACTCTTACTCTTACCCATGATATTGCTGTTAAAAAAATAGTAAGCTCGAAAGTTGATACACCGTTTAAAAGCCAGATGAATGTAGTAGTTTTTTCCAAAAAAAAACGGCTACTTATCAATCAGTTTTCAGTGGTACAGCTAACAAGAAAATACCACTAAATTGTTCATTCCACAATTTTTTCATTAAGTCTTTTACAACACCCGGTAACCATGAGTACTTACTTATCTCATAGCAAATTCAATGATCTTTCCGATGGTATGGTCAGATTTTATATAGCTGTAAGAGCAACAGAGATATTCTTGTTTTATAGAGAGAAGCAAAAAATTCGTAAAATCAAGTGTGAAATAACTCGATAATTATCATCTTTTCGAAAGAACGTTATAAGACATTTTTTGTTGCAAATGAATTGTACCATCACCTGCTGAAGTTTTGCACCTTTTATAGTAGACCCTGTATAAAATTATAACAATTATTCAATCGTATGTTTCTCTTTAAATAAAAACGGAATTGTATGATATATTTTAGAGTACCATCAAAGAATCTCAAAGTAACCATTGGACATTGACATAATTATATCAATTATTCTGTTTTCTAATTCAAAATTTCGAATATTCCAATATAAGTAAAATGGAAATCATTTATCTGATTTCCACAATGTTTATTTTGATAAACACGATCGATTTCGAGTGTTACGTCATTTTCTAGTGTCTAGAGCTAATAGTTTCAAGAAATAATCTGCTAACTATACCTTTTTATATTTTGAGTTGTGGGGAGTAATTCAATTCTCGTTGAGTATTGAGTGTGGTGAAATTTGGGTTATCATAAAGTTTGTTAATTTCCACACTTTCCAACAGATTCATTGTCATACCTTTATCTCATTTGTGGAGAATTTTGAAATTATCTATATAACTATGTGATGTAGATTTTCTTTGAATCTCGATTCAAAATTTCGACCTGTAGATCCGTAAGCTATTGGGCATTTATTGCATTCAATTCTGTATATTCCGGGATGTTTGAGTGTATGTTTTTTTTGGTAATGAATTGTAATTTGATTATGTTGGGATCACTGGAGAAGAAAGTTATTCAATTAAATTTGAAAAGATATTTGCTGAAGTCATTGAGAAGGAAGCCAATTCTGCTTTTTTTTTCATAATGTATGAATATAATAATTCACAAATTTGTTTTTGTTCTTTGCGTTCAGTGATACTGTTTATGTGGGATATCAGAATGATTATTTGATGCAATTTTATTATTGATATTGATTTCCGTACTAAAGTCAGTTATGGGTAGCGGAATGGAAAAGGTTCTATGAATTATTGAATTATAAGCGGCCTATTTATGTGTAATGTGGTTGAAAGAATCCATTAGGACTGTTATATATACGAAAAAATTACAGGTGTCAAAAAAGTTTTTTAATCAAACGAATATGACAAAAATTGATTGTACGCTGATCAGTGGCGTACTAAAAAAAGTTTGAAAGGGCAAGAAAACACATGGCTCCGGGAAAAGAAAAGATCTTGTACATTCTAGTTAAAATTTAGGACGTGCAATGCTGAAGGCTATAAAACAATAGCTTGTATTCCAAATTTGGACTGAACATCTCAAAAACTGCAGGAGTTATGAAGAAAAAACCAATTTTTTGGAAATTTAAACGGAAATTTCAACACTTCGTTACGCTCCGTAACGCCTGTATATATAATATATATATATATATATATATATATATATATATATATATATATATATATATATATATATATATATATATATATATATATATATATATACACTCGGAGGTAAAACTAAAAGTGTTTTTCTTTGTCAAAAATTCGTAACACCCTGTGGAATTTCGTGGTCCGAGTTGAAACGTACAATATCATGGTCTGTCAAGACACATCTTCCTGCAGTAACGCCCTTCTTGTTTTATGCATTTATCTCTATTTTTACAAGAGATATCCAATTTGAAGCGAAAAGTCACAAATTTCAAGAATTTATTTTTAATCTTGCGTAGGTGCATAATATCGGAGGTTAGCCAAAAAATAAAATCAAAATTAGAGAAGCGGAAATCTTACGAAATGAAAATTTTTGAAATTCACTGGCAAATTTCACGCTCCGGGAGAACTCGAAGTTTACTGGAAAAATCGTTGATTTTGCACATTTATTTTTGAATTTTTTTGTGTAACACTCTATAATAATTATCATTCCTGTCCAAAATCGAGATTAGGTGTGTATCCTGGCGATACACTCGTGAAATGAAATGAACATGTTGAGGAAAATGTTCATGATGACCCACAAAAAAAAACATTTGATTTTAGTAGCGAGTATGACCCCCCCGAGCTCTTATTACAGCGCGCATACGATTTCGCATACTCCCAATGATGTTGTCTATCATCTGTTGAGGTATGTTGTCCCACTCTTCCACCAAAGCCAATGTCAGCTCTTCAACGATGCCTGGATTCCGTTGTCGAACCCTTCTTCCAAGAATGTCCCAAACGTGTTCGATCGGGTTTAAATCCGGTGACCGCGACAGCCAGTCCATTCGTGTGATCCCAACTTCATTGAGATATTCTATCACTATGCGCGCAGTCTGAGGGCTTGCATTATCGTGCATAAAGAGGAATTTTTCCCCTATGTAGGGAGCAAAAGGCACAACATGGGGCTCCAAGATTTCTGTTATATACCGATGGCCATTAAGCGATCCATTGCCAATAATCTCCAGTTTTCTTCGTACTCCCAAGCATATGCCACCCCATATCATAACTGACCCTCCACCGTATTGCTCAGTTCCTGCGAAGTTCGCTTGATTGTACCGTTCCCCTCGATGCCTCCATATTCTATCTCTACCATCCATGAAATTCACACAATATCGGCTCTCATCACTAAATAAAACTCGTCTCCACTGATTGATTGTCCATGCTACATGCTCCCTAGCAAACGCCAATCTTGCTACCCGATGGGCTCTATCGAGTCTTGGTGCTCTTGCTTGCGCGTATGATCTCAGACCAACTTCATTTAATCGTCTTCTGACTGTCCTCATACTGACATTAATGTTATCCACTGCTTGTAAAAGGTTACGTGCCTGAACAGCAGTAAGACGAGGATTTCTTATGGTTTGATTGACGATGAAACGGTCATGTATAGCGCGGGTTGCCCGATTTCCTCCTTGTCCTCGCCTCCTCACGTACAATTCAGTTTCCCTGTAACGTCGGTAGATTCGATGGATAACCGACGTCGAGACACCCAACATGGTACCGACTGAGCGGTAGGTGCTCCCTTCCTCGATCAATGTACTACTACTGAGGTTGGTGGTAGATCTCTCATTCTGAATGAAAAATACCGTTTCGAATCGTAAACAGTAAAAGAATCACAAAACACCGCAACCGATCGAATTTGTATCAAATCAAAGAATGGAAAACTTTCATTCTTTAAACAAGTGCAAATGTGGTCATATACAAAAAACAACGTGTGTTGTATTTCATATTTGATAAAAAAAAGTGTGCACATGTATAAATGAAAAGTTTTATCAATGGTCCCAGAATTCGGTCGTGTATTTTAATACCTACCGACTGTTATCTCCTATGAATTCCTAATTTTCACCAAATTAACCAAATTGTCATCAATAACTAATGCAATTCGAACATAAAAATCGCAAACGACAATTTCGACACGCCTGAGTGATAATAAGAAAATTCCAAATTGATAGACGAATTTTAATGACAATTTCTTGATTCAATGGAATTTCTCCAAAATGGTGATTTTCCACTTGAAATTAAATATATTTTGCAAAAATAGAGATAAACGCATGAAACAAGAAGGGCGTTACTGTAGGAAGATGTGTCTTGACAGACCATGATATTGTACGTTTCAACTCGGACCACGAAATTCCACAGGGTGTTACGAATTTTTGACAAAAAAAACACTTTTAGTTTTACCCCCGTATGAAATTTTTTTCAAATTTTTTTTGTTTTCTCTTATAATTTCTACAAAGCAGAAGAGTTTATCTATAACTTGCCGATAATTTTGCCTCCGAGTGTATATATATACATATATATATATATATATATATATATATATATATATATATATATATATATATATATATATATATATATATATATATATATATATATATATATATATATATATATATAGTCGCATGTTTTATAGGAACCGGTAAACAAATAAATCAATCCTTAACTTATATCAATAGCATACATCTCAAAAATAAATTCAAAATATAGGAGAAGGCGATAATTAGATTCACTAGTTAGACCTAACAAGCACACATAAAAATAATACACTAAGTTTTGATATATATCGAAAACCCACCTTCACTGATATTTACATCCCTTATTACTCAACACACCTAAAGTCTCATAAATAGGCTGCGTTTAATTCAGTGATTCATAGGGCTTTCTCTATGTCATTATGCGAAGAAAATATACCCAGGAAAATGTTAACTATTAAAGAAATATCTAATAACAGTGGTTAGCTTTTCAATATAATGAACGAAATGATCAGAAAGAAACAACCACAAATAGCATATCATAATATTCACCCACTTATTGAATCAAATAATACAGATGATGCAAATGTCGTAGCCTTCAAAACCAACATGAAACTCTCCCAACTATTTTTCAAGAGTAAAGATAAAACTGATAGATTTGACAATACTGGAGTTCACAAGTTGTTCTGTATGGATTGTGAAGGCGTTTATATAGGTCAGACTGGTTGTTTATTCAAAACGAGATACATATAGCATCAATGATATTACAATAACCCGAGAACCAACGAATCTACTTTCGCTTCACATTGTATCGAAAATGGCCATCATTTTCCACCCATAGCTCAACTACAAATTATTCACATAAGGGGCGAGAGTTAGATTTCTTAGAATCCATCAAAATTTTCAAACTGCAACAAACTCCCCATAAAGATAATCTTCTGAACGACCAGAGCTTATTCGTCCATATTTGAATAATATCTATTTTTAACTGAATTCGTTTATTACCTCTTGTTTGCACCCTTGATAATTTTATATCCACCTGTATTTACTTCAGTTCGGTACTCGTTGTCAGCTGAAGATGGTCGAGAGACCGAAATTGCAATCCCGAATTTCAATAAACACTGGTGATAGTATAATACATAGTTTGATGATTAATAATGATAATAATTAATAGTTAATTATTTCATCATGATTAACTATGTCGTAGTAACGACGGAATCAAAAAACTGTTTGTTTTATTATGCATTTTATTTAGAAAACGTAAAAATTGATCTATTTATCTGTTTGAGCCTTGAAAATCCACAAGAATATCATCAACGTATCTATACCAAAAGATATCTAGGAAAAAATATATTCACACTCAACAATCGCAATGGATTCTTTTAACCACTTTACACATAAATTGGCCGCTACTATTCAATGATTTTAGAATCTTTTCCATTCCCTATCCATAACTGACTTTTATGCTGAAATCAGTAACATTAAGAAAATTGCATCAAATAATAATATTTCAATCCCTATTATCATTATTCTGTCTATTAAGAAAATAAACCAGAAAATGAATTGGCATGTCTCACTTCATTGGCCGCCTCTCTAATGATATCAGTAATTATCTTTCCAAATTTAATTTAAAAACCTCAGTTTACAGTGGTCCCAACATTCTATTCAATGTCAAACAAAAAAATTGATAAGTTCAGTCCGGAATATACAGAATTGAATGGAATGATCGCCCAACAACTTACGTAGGACAAACAGGTCAAAAGCAAACAGCCATCAAATATCTCATTCAATTTCCAAACGCCGAAACTAATAGAACTTTACATAGAACATTGTGGAATATAGAAACTGCCATCGGAATTAAACCCACTCTGTTTCCATGTTCCACGACCTAATAATATAATTTTCTTATGGAACTGCAGTTTTTGATAAAATCACGAATAAAATAAAATCTAGCTATTTTAAAATAAAACGAAATGGGACACTTTTGTCACTTTTCCACAATTTATTCAATAATCAGGACCGGTTTCGACCTTACGGTCATTTTCAAAGAATAACAATATAATAGTAATGAGTAGGCAAGTACAAGTACAGAATGAAATTTATCCTAAATATTGAATAGTGGGGATTAATTATGCTCTAGTTGGCTGTTGAGGATAATAAATTGTGGGTTTTTACATAGTTTGTTAATCTCCAAACTTTCCAACAAATTCATCTCTCTCCCTTTGTTACATTTATGAAGGATTTTAAGATTGTTCAATGATATCGAATGGTTTGATGATTTTATGTATTCAAATATTGGCGAATTTTTATCTGAGGAAATATGTTCCTTGAATCTAGCTTCAAAACTTCTCCCTGTTTGTCCGACATAGGCTACCAGACATTCATTGCATTTGATTTGATAAATTCCTGATTGCTTGAATTTATCGTTCTTTAGTTTGGTATTTAGTAATAATCTGCTAAAGTTGAGGCCGCTTGAGAATGAAGTAGTTATGCTCAGTTTGGAAAAGTAGTTACTTATTTTGTTAGAGAGTTCGCTGGTGTATCTGAGACTAGTGAATCTCTTGTCCGGGGTTTCTACGATGCTATATAGTAATTGAGAGGTAATACGTTGTTCTTTGCGTTTAATGATTGTATTTAGAAAATGTTGTGGTATGTTGTTATTTGAGGCAATTTTTCTGATGATCTCAAGTTCACTTTGAAAATTTTCTTTCGAAGGGGGAACAGAGTAAGCTCTATGAACCATGGAATTATATGCAGCTAGTTTGTGACTCAAATGACTGAACGAGTCCATTGGAATCGATGCGTCTGTGAATGTTTCTTCTCTGTAAATTTTATAAGTGAGTTGTTTGTTATTTGAATTTGTAATAGTTGAGTCGAGGAAATTAATTGAATTATTATTTTCTAATTCAGAAGTAAAGCTGATGCGGCAATGTATTTCATTCAGGAAATGTAAAAATTGCTGAATTTGTCTGTTTGAACCACGAAAACTAACTAAAATGTCATCTACATATCTGTACCAAAAAGTAATGTGTTTTTTAGCGGAATCTGTGTATAATATTGAGTTTTTCTCTAAATTATTCATGAAAATGTCAGCTGGTAGAGGGCTGAGAGGTGAACCCATTGGAAGACCTGAATTTTGTTTGAAAAATTAGGATTGAAATTGAAAGTAGCTTTGAGATAGGCATATTTGAAGAAGATTGCTAAATTCATTAGTGATATATGGTGGTGTGTTAGACTCGGATAAGATATCTGTAACAAGGGGAAAACACTCATTCGTTGGAATGTTCGGGTACATATTTTTGACATCCAAAGAGACTAACTTAATATCTTGGGAGATTGTGAGATTTAAAAGTTTATGTATGAGATCTACAGAATTAGAGATAGTGTATTGTGCTTGAAAATTCGAGAGGTCTAGACATTTTTGATTCAAGAATTTCGGTAGTTTACCTGATGGTGTGTTTATACATGACACTACATGTCTTGCAGATTTTTCTACCTTATGTAGTTTAATCAATCCGTACATTTTTGGAGCTTGAACATTCATTGGAATCAGTTTCCTCTTCTCCCATTCTGTGTGTGCTAGGTGTTCTGACAAACTTAGCTCTTCTTTGATTTCTTTTGTGAAAAGTTTGGTTGGATCTTCTGATATTTCGATGATATCCATTGTTTTCAGTACATCCTGCATCTTTTCTTCGTATAGGTCTTTATTGAGGCATTATTAGTTTTTATGTCAGATTTTCTGATAATTTCTGTGAGTTCGTGCTTATGGAGGCTTGGGTTGGTGATGATATCTTCATGTTTTTTGATGGCAGCTCTGCTCGCACTCTGGTTATTTCCTTGCCTGTTTTGAATTTGCCGTTTTCCGGGGTGAATTTTGGTCCTTTGTTCAGCAGATCCGTTTGAACCTCATCGAAGAAATCGAAAAGAAAATATGTACCCGAACATTCCAACGAATGAGTGTCTTCCCCTTGTTACAGATATCTTATCCGAGTCTAACACACCGCCATATATCACTGATGAATTTAGCAATCTTCTTCAAATATGCCTATCTCAAAGTTACTTTCAATTTCAATCTAAATTCTTCAAACAAATTTCAGGTCTTCCAAAAGGTTCACCTCTTAGTCCTCTACTAGCTGACATTTTCATGAATAATTTAGAGAAAAACTCAATATTATACACAGATTTCGATAAAAAACACAATACTCTCTGGTACAGATATGTAGATGACATTTTAGTTGGTTTTCGTGCCGCATCAGCTTCACTTCTGAATCAGAAAATAAGAACTCCTCGACTTAACCATTACAAATTCAAATAACAAACGCACTTATGAAATTTACAGAAAAGAAACATTCACAGACGCATCGATTCTCGATGGACTCGTTCAGTCATTTGAGTCACAAACTAGCTGCATATAACTCCATGGTTCATAGAGCTTACTCTGTTCCCCCTTCGAAAGAAAATTTTCAAAGTGAACTTGATATCATCAGAAAAATTGCCTCAAATAACAACATACCACAACATTTTCTAAATACAATCATTAAACGCAAAGAACAACGTATTACCTCTCAATTACTATATAGCATCGTAGAAACCCCTGAAAAGAGATACACTAGTCTCAGATACACCGGCGAACTCTCTAACAAAATCAGTAACTACTTTTCCAAATTGAACATAACTACTTCATTCTCAAGCAGCTCCTATTTAAACAAATTATTTTTCAATGCCAAACAAAAGAACGATAAATTCAAGCAATCAGGAATTTATCAAATCAAATGCAATGAATGTCAGGTAGCCTATGTCGGACAAACAGGGAGAAGTTTTGAAGCTAGATTCAAGGAACATATCTCCTCAGATAAAAAAAATTCGCCAATATTTGAACATATAAAATCAATTAACCACTCGATATCATTGGTCAATCTTAAAATCCTTCATAAATGTAACAAAGGGAGAGGGATGAATTTGTTGGAACGTTTGGAGATTAACAAACTATGTGAAAACTCACAATCTATTACCCTCAACAGCCAAGTAGAGCATAAAAAATCCCTACTACTCAATATTTAGGATAAATTTCATTATGTACTTGTACTTGCCTACTCATGTATTATATTGTTATTTATTTTAAAATGACCGTAGGGTCGAAACAGATCGTGATTATTGAATAAATTGTGGAAAAGTGACAAAAGTGTCTCATTTTGTTTCACTTTGAAAATGAATTTCCATAACATAAATAAATCATCAATACTATCAATTAGCTATTTTAATTTTAGGTTTCATTTTAACCTAATACCTGTCAATACTAATTCAAAATACTGTTCCATTAAAATGAAAAAAATGGGTACGCGTATTTTTAAATACGTTTTATGCACCCTATATATAGAATAACATCGAAAAATATATTGCCTCAAAAATACTATTTTTCATTCAAATTGAAAGTTATAATCTCACTCAAATTGAGTCAATTCTTTGAGCGAAAAATATGGCAATATAATTCCGAAAATTTTGTTGCTATTTGCAATAACAAAGATGTATTGGATGTCCGGTGCAGCCGGAAATAGTACCGCTCTAAAAACAAATTGTAGATCAGTATCAATTCACTCTAATGCTAAAATCTGAAACTGATCGATGAACCTGTTCCCCAGATATTCCTAATGAGCAGACACTCTGTACTTTAGGCTAAATTCGACCAAAATGCTGCATGAATATGTGCATAAATTTATCGATTTCTCTGCATGAAAATACTACTTTTAGTTATGATATTTCAATCTTGTTCAACTAGCAGAAAGTGTCCGAAAAATCGACTAAGAGATGTACTTATTAGGGCAGGCCTTATGGAAGTGTGAAAAACGTTTTCAAACAACTCTAGGTACATGACAAATTTGGAAATAGGTATAGCCTAATGATACTGCAATATTTCAGAATGTTGTTTATGTACTTTTATTCTAATGATTGATATGAAGATGCATTCACATGTGAAAAAATTATCGATTAGGAATAATTATTTCAAGCATTCATACCGTATCTAGTTCAATTTTAATTTACTTTATTTCATCTTGACTTCAATATTAGAGCAAATCTTTAAAAACCAGTTACATTATATAATGGATTTCAATAAGATTCAATAAATCCCGCAGTAAAGCTGGCAACATCAGTTCAAGGCACTGAATGGAATTACCAAATAAAAGTAAATATTTGTAATTTAAAGATAGGGATCCGAATATATATTGTACATTGGATAGCAACATACTTTATTGAGTTTATAAACTCTAATAAATAGACGAATTAAGAGATTTCATGACATTTCTCTTATTAACTAAACATTTTCAAAAGGTATCAAACAATCTAACCTAACCTACAATAGTTCTATCTTCAAAAGTTTCCAGATTTATTTGACTAGTATATAGGAAAAAGATGCAAAAACAAATAATTGTGAATAAACAGAAAGATATTGAACTCAAAAATAGTAACTAAAATTCAAGAATATGAATAGGGATTTCTGCTTAGTTTTTTTTCTTCTAGCTTCCTAATGTCTTATGAGAACTTCAGAAGTTCCTAACTATTGTTACTATTTGAGCAAATTATCCATGACATTCAGAAGGAAATTTATTCATACCTGTTCTTTTAAATGCTGACTGGCATTTTCACACTGAGAAATCGTTGAATTTATACTAATAATAATAATAACAGCAATTCTTATGTTTGAGTTCTGGCAGATAATACACACCCCACAAAAATTGTCGCATCACCCTACTTTTACGACAATACTAATACATTCACGAGTCACTTCGTAACTTTCAGAAGCGTAAAATAACAAGATATTATTCAAAAAAGATGAGTTTATGTTGGAAAATATTAACAATTTTCGAGTTAATGAAAAATTAAAAAATTTTACCATCTTCAAACATGCGCGAAGAGACCAATCAACTAGCATCGAATGGTTACTAATCATTCTCAAGACAGAGTGTTGCCTCCCCGGGCCCTTATTACTGCCAGTATACGTCTCGGAAGCCCCTCAAACAAATTTTGGTTGTACTCTCGAATCACTGAGTTCCAAATTTCAGGAAGCTGATTTTCTAGTTCTTGGAGTGTTCTACAAGGCATCCTAGGTTGCTGAATTTGCCACCCCATGTTGACCCGAACATGTTCTATGGTATTCAATTCGGGACTTCTGGCTGGCCATCTTAATATATCAATTTTGGCATTTTGCAAAAATTCTGTAACTACTATAGCTGTATGAGGTCGAGCATTATCATGCATATAAATGAAGTTTTCGCCAATCAATGGCCAAAGGGTACAATATGGGGTTCAATGATATCTGCGATGTTTCTGGCCGCTGTCATTCTTCCATTAATCACTAGAACTAACTCAGTTCGACCATGGAAAGTAATGCCTCCCCACACCGTTACTGAGCCCTCTCCGAAGTTTTCGGTTGGCCGTATATTGCATTGCTGATACCGTTCCCCAGATCATCTATATACAGGCATGCGTCTATCATTTGATACTAGACAGAACCTGTACTCGTTGGGAAAGAGAACATTCGATGATTCTGGGATACCCCAATTTGCATGTTCCTTCGTAAACTGAAGCCTTGCAACTCGATGCTCTCAGGTGAGACGCGTCTGATATCGTCTTCTCTGAACCTGTTCCTAACAGTTTGCAATAATATGCACATTTCTGAAAAGTGCAAGTTCATTTTGTAGCATTCTAGCCGTACAGTGCCGAACTCTTAGTGCAGTTAAACGAACCCAACGATCATCAGGTGGTGTTGTTATCCGATTTCTTTCCTGTCTCACCCTTCTATCATTTGAAAATAGACAGTACCTGGACTCGTGGGAAAAAAGAACCTTCGACCATTCTTGAATACTCCAATGTGCATGTTCCCTCGCAAGCTGAAGTCTTGCAACTCGATGCTCTCTGGTGAGGCGTGGGCCGGTAGAAGCCACCATTGGACTGATATCGTCTTCTCTAAGCCTGTTCCTAACAGTTCGCAATGAAATTTGCACATTTCCGAAAGTGCAAGTTCATTTTGTAGCATTCTAGCCGTACAGTGTCTAACTCTTAGTGCAGTTAAACGAAGCTAACGATCATCAACTGGTGTTGTTATCCGAATTCTTCCCTGTCCGGCCCTTCTTCCATATTCCTCTGTTTTGTGGTACCGATTAATTGCTCTAGAAATAGTGCTTTGGTTAACATTCAACAAGTTAGCCACATAACGTTGGCTTCGCCCCTCCTCTAGAAGTGTTACAATTCTTACCACTTCATGATCACTCAAAGCGCCCAGAACGTTCAGCAGCTATTACAATAAATTCAAAGATACGAAAATCAACAAAAAACACAGAAAACATACATTAATTTAGCGTGAAAACTGAAGAGAAATTGAATGAATACTGATAGTCTAATAAACTCATTCTTGTTTCAGACGTGTTTGAGATCATTATGGAAACAAATGTCCAAAATATCCAAAAAAACATATGTTGACAAAGAATCTGCGATCGAGCTGCTTAATCGATTGTGTACCCGCCTTAACTACCTGTTTCCTATTTGTAAAGTAAGATTTAATAAATTCGAAAGCCCCCTTTGAAAAACCAGCTTCACAGAGCTTACTCAGTTGTTTATTGTGATCCGCCTTATCAAAGGCTTTCTCACCCCAGTACATAAGGGCATCTAACTGCTATTTCCTTTCAACTGCCCTAGCCACATATTCAGAAAAAATGTATAAGTTTCTAGTGGTTGACATATTACTGACAAACCCATGTTGAAAAGCAGATATTCTAAATTCAAACGCTCTATATAATTCTTGCCATAATATTTATCAGACTTATCGGCCTATAATTCGAAATTTCATTTTTTTTGAATCTTTCCTTTTAATTCTTGCCATAATATTTATCATATACTGGAGTAACAACAACAGTCTTGAATCTGGTTGGAAACCTCTAACTTAACAGTGCCATGTTAAAAATTTCAGTATTAGGTTTTACCAAGAATTCTGCTAGACCCTTTTATATGAATGCCGGTATGTTATCAACACCTCTTGTTTTCTTTGGTTTGAATTTCCTTATTGCTTTAATAACACCGATTTCTAGAACCTCAGGAAAGTCGAAAAGCATTTCATAAGGCGATGGAGAATATTCATCAGCTTCTGAAGGAACCTCATACACTGATTTGAAATGATGAGCGAAAGCACCCGCTTTTTCATTGTGACCCTCTTCATAAACTCTGTTTTCAAGGTTACTTTTTGCAGGCAATCCCCCTTGATCAGATTTACCCTTTATAAATCTTCAGAAATATGATGGATTTGACTTGATACACTCTTCTACCTCAATTTTATGTTTTCGAAACTCTTGGTTGCTTCTTAGTTTATTAGTTTTCCTCATATGTACATATAAATTATAGTCATCAGCATTTGAACTGTTTGTTCAATATAAATTTATGAAGTTTGTTTTTTTATTAAATTCACTACATTCTTAGAATACCATGCAGGAAATTTCGGCTCATTTGAACGTTTGCTGCTCCTAAACTTTGGTATGGCCTTGTCAAGACCCTTACAGGTCTTCATAAAAAACAGCCAACAGCTCATCTACATCATCAAACCCACTAACATCTGACTAATTACAGTTATTCACTTCATGAAATAATAACAAGTTATTGCCTTTGGCGAAGTTATACTCGAATGTTTCATTAATTGTTTTCTCAATAATTGTTTCTTCCAACATAGTTATAAAATATAGGGCAGGGTCGTACAGATCTTTCTTCACTAATGGACAGGCAGATCTACAAATACAAGTAACCGATGATTTCTTCTAAAATATATTATTAAATGCTCGACGCGTTTCGATACACAGTATCTTCATCAAGAGCGAATGAATACTACAAATATATCTCACTAACAAATTTTTATATATACTAAAGAGGCAATCCACTCAGAGCTATCCGTACTTGAACTAATGTTTAGGAAATGAATTTAATAAGGGTGAGTTATTTATGTCTACCTGATCATTAAGAATTTCCGGTGAATACCTAAATCTGTTAATTTTAAGTGCTTCCAGAAGGTTGAGTTTTATACCTCTATTCTCAGAATGTAGGATTTTAAATTCTGAATTGAAAGAGTGACCATTTTCCCTAAGATGATTTGAATGATTTGAATTAGTTTTTCCATTGATTAAACTGCTTTTATGTTCAGAGATTCTAACATTGAAATTTCTTCCTGTTTTACCTATATAAAAACAATTGCTATCTGCACAATCCAATCTGTAAACACCTGATTTATTCTTTCATTAATTGGAGATTTATAATTCCTGATAAATGAACCCAAATTCGTTGATGTTTTGAACGCTATATTTAAATTTGAATTTTAAGAAGGATTTCACATTATTGCTAATATTGCCTATATATGTTAAACTATTGAATTTCTTGTCTTGGTGTTCACCGATTCGATATATATGTTGTAAAGCTAATTTTTTTTTTCTTATGTAATATGCTGCTAACTAAATTTGCATCATAACCATTATTTATTGCGATCCGTTTTATCAAATTCAATTTTGAAATAATTATCATCAGACATCGGTGTGTTCAAGAATCTATGTACACCGGGTGAGTCAATAAGGCGATGAACTTCTGTATCTCGAAAACTATTTGAGATAGAAGCAAAATTTCTTCTGATTATTGTTTTGTAGATATGTGTTCATTCCTTAAAATTATTTTCGTATATACAGAGTGTTCCATTTTTGCTCCAGGGACAAACATAGTTTTTTTCTAAATGGCACGCCCTGTATTTTTTATCATATTCTGATTACAATTTGAATGCTCTCTTCAACGATATCTGTTTTGTGCCCAAACAACTATCGGTAGATTTTAATTTAATTAAAATATCGATAATTTCCGCAATTTGTTTTTTCAAAAGTTCTCAAATGCCTCTTTCCGCATAATTTTCGCATGATATTTATTTTTCTTGAGGTGAAAGTGTTGTACCTGATTATTAAATGAAGAAAAAATTTTTTTTTATACCGAGTGTTCCTAGTAACCCGGCAAAAATGAAAATTTTCAAATATTGAAAACTTTTTTTTTCAAATATAACACCCTGTATTTTTTCTTGTGTTTTGTTCCCACTCAAATAAGCTTTACAACGATACTTTTTTTTCAAAAATCCGATGGATTTTAGGTATTCCTTGCAATAAACATGCTGTTGATAAAATTCAGACATTGAAATATGCAAATTTCAACACAAAATTAGATTCTTTGCTGTTCAATGAAACTTAAACATCAAAACTCTCAAGGTGTATCGAAATTTCTTCACAAGAAAAGATTTATTTGCGATTTTATCAGTTGTGCTCAGAGCTCAAGTCTTCACTTAGTCGAAATTACTCAGTACGAAATCTTCAATAGATGTTCAAAAAATCTACTGTGCTCTAAACAACCTGCAGGCTATTCTCTTCATTGAGTACACGCTTAGCTCTTTCATTCTTTTCATATTCAACTTGTGATTAAACCATAGAGATCAGTATGACTTCTATGGGCATTCCACATGAAGATAGAAAATATTGTTCATTAGTCTGTGTGGTTTAAACCACCTGTGCCCATAGAAGACTTATTTCTATGGTTTACTCACCATGCCCCAAGATTTGACAGTTTTGAATTAGATAATTTCAACGTCATATGAGTGAGTCTAAGTAAGAAATACATAATATTATTGCAATAATGAATTTTACCCAAGAAGAGTTAATTAATATGATTATATGATGATAATATTGTTTGGGGGAAGGTGAAAAGGAATTGTTTGTTGGCGTCACATATTTATTCCCAACGTTACACAACCAGTAGACATCCTAGGAAAGAGGCATTCGAGAGACTGAAGGAAAGGTTTGCAAGAACTGGACAAGTTGGATATGAGAAAAATGAGAGAGCTAAACGTGTACTCAATGAAGAGAATAGCATGAAGGCTGTTTTGAGCGCAGTAGAGAATCCTCATGTTAGTCGAGACTTGAGCATTAATTAGACATCTGTATCAACAATTTTGAGGAAGGAAAAGTTCCATCCTTTTCATGTTCAACTCCACTAACACTTGGAGCCCCTGGATTTCGGGCGGAGATTGGATTTTCGTAGATGGTCTTCAAATAAAATAGCAGACCAACCGAATTTTTTCAGTGGGGTAGTTTTCTCTGATGAGGCCACCTTTCGTCAGAATGGATTGGTGAACCGGCAAAATTTTCATTATTATGATACTCGAAATCCTCATTTCATAAGAACTGTTGACCACCAACATCTGTGGTTTCTGAATGTCTGGGGTGGTAAAATTGATGATTATGTGATCGGACTTCTTTTCCAAGAACATTTGAAAGGCGAACGTTATTTAAATTTTTTGCAGAATGATCTGGAGCCTTTGCTTATTAATGTTTCCCAAAACATAAAAAACAATATTTGGTTCCAGCACGATGGAGGACCAGCACACTACAGCTGCAATGTCCGCGATTTTTTAAATGATTGGTTTGAGGCCAATGGATAGGCCGTAGAGGTCCTGTAGGATGGCCTCTTAGGTCTCCGGACTTGAATAAATTGGATTTTTTTTGTGCGGGTATGTTAAAGAGAGCTTCCAACAACCAGGGAAAATTTGATAGAGAGAATTATAGAAGCATTCAGGAGTATAACGCCGAATCTTCTCCAGAGAGTGACCGAATCATTTAACAATCGTGTTCGAGAGTGTATTCGTCAGAATATTCGAACATCTAATTTGATTTGAAAACTTATTGAAATAGAATTAAATTGGTGTTTATGATGATGATTTGCATTTTTTTTCAGTGGATGTTTCATTCACGACAAGCAGTTCAATTTCGTTTCTTGAAGATAATTCCGGAATATTTTCGGGCAGTTGTGAGAGTAATACAAGTTCAGTGAAAAGAACAGGGTGTTAAATTTAGAAAAAGTTCTTTTATCCTGAAAAATTCTATTTTCGTTGGATTACCAAGAACACTGGGTATGAAAAAACAGTTGATCTCTTACTTCGATGACGAGGAACATATTTTCTTCATTCATTCTCGATCTTTTCGATATTTTGACTTTTTGAACATTTATTGAGATAATTTCGAACTGAGCAATTTCAATTAAGTGAAGACTTAGCTTTAAGCACAAATGATAATAACGCAAATTAATCTTTTCTTGTGAAGAAATTTCGATACACCTTGGGAGTTTTGATGTCTGAGTTTCATTGAACTGCAAAGAATCTAATCTTTTGTTGAAATTTGCATATTTCAATGTCTGAATTTTATCAACAACATGTTTATTGCAAGTAATATCTAACCCTCACACTAATTTCAAAATTTTCTGGGAAATCCCCATCGGATTTTTGAAAAAAAGATATCGTTGTAAAGCTTATTCGAGTGGCAATAAAACACGTGAAAAGAATCGGGGTGTTACATTTGAAAAAAAGTTTTTCATGTTTGAAAAATTTCATTTTCGCCGGGTTACTAGGAACACTCGGTGTAGAAAAAAATTTTTTTCTTCATTTGGTAATAAGGTACAACAATTTTACCTTAAGAAAAAAAACATCATGTGTAAATTATGCGAAATAAGGCATTTGAGAATTTTTGAAAAATCTTCCAAACTCCCGAAATCCTCGATATTTTAATTTATTTAAAATGTACCAATAGTTGTTTGGGCACAAAACAGATATCGTTGAAGAGAGGATCCAAATTGTAATCAGAATATGATAAAAAATACAGGGCCTGCCTAAAAAAAAACTATGTTTGTCCCTGTAGCAAAAACGGATCAACCTGTATATACTAGAATAATTTTAAGGAATGCACACATACTTATAAACAATAATCAGAAAAAGTTTCGCTTCTATCTCAAATATTTTCCGAGATATAGAAGTTCCTCGCCTTATTGACTCACCCGGTATAGCTGTTATATGCTGCAACTTTATGTTGGAAAGGATGTGGCGATGTATAATGAATTGTGATATCTGTATGAAAAGGCTTATGATAAATTGAAAACTAGTGTTTATTATTTGATCTTGTTATTCTTGGTCTAGGAAATTGATCGAATTGTTCTGATCTATTCAGAAGTAAATTTTATTTTTGAGTGCAGGTTGTTGATGAAATCTTCGAATACAGTGAACTGTGTGTTTGTTCCTGTGAAACACACAATAATGTCATCGACATATCGATACCAATATAGGAAATGTTTACTAAGCGGGTGTTAATGAATAGTGTTTTCTATGTTATCCATGAAGATTTCTGCTAAAAGAAGGCTTAAAGGGTTTCCCATTAAGTCCCTAATCACTTTTATAAAAACAATCGTGAAATAAAAATAATTTTGAGATATGCAAACATCTAATAAAACCATAATGTCGTATTTAATGCGTGGATTCGTCATATTTTGTGTTAACAAATTATTGATTTATACAGATCTTTCGGTGGAATACTTGGAAACAAATTCTTGACATCAAAAGAGACTAACTTTACATTACTTGGAATGACAATATTTTTCATTTTCTTATCAAATCATTTGAATTACGAATAGAAAAATACGGTTTAAAATTGAAAAATTTTTCCAGAATATGTATTAAAAATCTGAAAATCTTGAATGCTGGAGCATGTATGAATGATACCACTGGTCTTATTAGATAATCATTTTCGTGCAATTTGATTGAAGAATAAAGTTGAGGAGGTAAAGGATTCGGTAAGATAAGTTTAAATTCTTCGCTATCCGTGATGATGGATTTTGAATTCTCAATGACTGTCTTCACTTCCTTATTGAATTTATTACTAACTGAATAATTGGAATCATTAATAAAATCTAATGTTTTGGAAATATAATCTTGTTTATTTATTGCTATAACTGTATTGCCTTTATCTGCTTTTGTGAAAATAAAGTAATTCGATTTTGATTTAACTTTTATATTTTTGATTAATATGTGATCTCTAATTGGTCTATTAAGCTTTTTTTGGTGTTCTTTCTTGATCACGGACGCAGTTTGGTATTTCAGGGAGCTATTGTTTTCAACATTTCTAAGGCAAATTTCAGTATCGATTGCTAATTGTTCAAAATTCGGTGTATGATGTTTAGGATAAATATTGTGTTTGAATCCTTTCTCCAATAATGCCGTCTCATCAATGGTGAAATTTGTTTCGGTTAAATTTATGAATCTTTTGATAAATTGATGATTTGACAAGTTGGTGTTAATTTCTTTAATTTTAGGATTATCTTTAATGAGATTATTAAGTTTCATCAATTGAGTTTCATATTTACTCTAGATAATTTTATTGACTTTTTCTCTGATTTTCCGGTCTGAAATATCGAAATCAATTCAATGTAATCTAAGGGGAAGCTCTGAATGAATTACCCTAACATCTACAAACCCCTCATATCCAAATTGGAAGTCACTAGGTCCAGACACCTTTTCAAGCATGCCCCATATTACCGAAGAATATTATGAATACTTAAAAACACCTGAAGGAGAAGACACTATAATCATTCTTTCCAGATATTAAAATTGAAATCCCCCATCAATAACAAACTACTATCGTCAATCAAGAGGTTCTCAAATAAGTTGAAAATAGTATCATAAAATTCATGACTAGAATTACGAAGGAAGTAGACCACAGATACATACAGATACTCTCCCTTCCTATGTTTCACTTTGACAATAACACATTTCACATCACAGTCACAATCGATGGTCTCGTAGAGAATAATCTTGTTCAAGGCTAGCAGTACACCACCTCCTCTTGTTTTATCATTATGACGATCTCTTCTAATTATGGAATATCGGCTTTCCAGTATCTCTGCATCAAAGATACCTTAATTCTGCCAGAATTCTGTTTTACCAAGAAAGTCATAATCTTCAGAAAGTACACCATTCTAAAATTCCTCAGTTTTAGTCCTCAGTCCATGCACATCCTGGTAGTAAGACGTGTATTTCCTGCTTGATTGGTTAACTTCACTGTTCAGTCCCTTCTGTTGAGTATCTTGATTTATAGAAACTAGTGGGTTTCCTATAGGTACTAGTTGTTCATCTATAAAAATTCAGCTGATTTTTCCGATTTTGTATTTTCATAAACATTGAAGTTGAAACTTTTTACACTAACGTTTTCAGACCAGAACTGTGTATTATACAGGTCGTCCTTCTTTTCGAATGGCACCTTCACAAGGAAGCCTTCCAGGTCCTCCACTTTCCTTTTGAAGAATAATTCTTTCACTTCTATTGTTGAATTCTCGATGTCGGGCTTTGCCTTGATATAATTTGTTATGGTATATTCCGTTACATGGGGCTATATTCTGCTAACAAAGAACCATGCTTTCTTCTCCATTCCAGCAAAACCAACCGGCTCTTGATTCTCATTCGTTTTGCCGGTGCCCAACCTTAATCTTGTGGTACGGTTCCTTTTTTTTGAAACAATTCAGGCTATTCATGACTTCAAGAGAATATTTCAAGTTTTCGTAAATATAAACGTAAATTACATTTCAGAAAGTAATTTTGCTCAGCATTTCTCCTCTATGTCTAGAATTATCTGTCATAGAACAATTATTCATCATCGTTATCGACCAAGCAGAAGTTACATTATTTCGATATCTCATTACACCAATATCATTATATTCCATCATATTATAAGTTCGCCATTAATCAAATTGCAGAGTGATTCAACTTCTACCTAATCGTATTCGTAAGTTCATTTCCATGAACAAACGCCTACGGGAAACCCATTCGAGGTTCAAATTATCTTTCCAAGTCAGTTTTGGAGAGTTATTGGCAAAACACACACAAGATCTTATTACAATTGAAGCTTCCGTTGCGAATTAGATGAGTGATGAAAGCTCTCAATTAAGTAATTGAGAGTTATCTGATATCTCTGGAGGAGACGTCAGACAGCTGAGTGAAAATAAACATTTCACCCTGTTCGTCTCAACTAGAGTCGTCACAAAACGAATAATGAATATCGAAATCTGAATGAATTATTAATTTTTTCACGATGGAAATAAATTTGAGACTTTCACATAATTAAATCTTCGTTTATTAAGAGAATTTTATGAACTTGAGTTGCGACGGTTTTATCTGAAATAATTGGAAGTATTGTTGATTCATTAATTTTGTGAAAATCCATCTTAAATAGATGAATCATATTCTATCGAATTTTTACTTTCTATTCTTTAAGCAAACGGCTAATTTGGAATGTTACTTTTTTATCAAGTGCATATACTTCATTACAATTTAGGTATTTATATGAATGCTAGGCTTAGGCGAGGGTGAGGTTATTCAGATTCAGTATGGTATTTATTTCCATCTTATTATTCAGTATTTTTCTGATTTCAACGTTTTCCTGATTTTGGTTATTTCCGAACCTTTCAGTAGGTTTAATTTCTTTCCTCCATCACAAATATGTAGAATTTTTATGTTCTCGGAATTTACGGTACAACTTCCGGTTATTCCGTACATCCGCAACAACTTATTCAAGTATCTTATCTTATTCGCTCAAAAAAATTGACTCTGGTTTGGGTAACTTTTTTTTAGAATTTTTATGTTTTCGGAATTTGTAATGTCATTTAATTTTGAGATATGCTCAAAAATGGAAAAATTGTAGTGTCGTGCAAAGAGTCCGCTCTAAAGAGCTCATCAGAAGTGATTGGAACGGGGATCTACAATTTCCAATTGTTTTTTGAACAGTACTACTTCATGTTATCCCGTGAATCGACTACAAGTTAGCTATTTCAAATGACATGGTCTATTTTTCAATTATTTTTCAAAGGGAATCTCATTCAAGCATCTCACCTTATTCGCCCAAAAAGATTGGCTCAGGTTTAAGTAACTTTTTTTTAGAATTTTTATGTTTTCGGAATTTGCAATATTATTTGTTTTTGAAATATGCTCAAAAACGGAAAAATTTTAGTGTCGTACAGATAGTCCGCTCTGAAGAACTCACCAGAAGTAATTGGGGAACGCGGATCTGCAATCTTCAATTTTTTTCTGAACAGTACTGCTTCCGGTTATCCCAAACATCGTCTACAACTTAACTTTTTCAAATGACACAGTCTATTTTTCAATTTTTAAAGGGCATCTCATTTAAGCTTCTCATCTTATTCGCCCAAAAAAATTGACTCGGGTTTGAGTAACTTTTTCTTAGAATTTTGATGTTTTCGGAATTTACAATGTTATTTGTTTTTGAAATATGCTCAAAAACGGAAAAATTTCGGTGTCGTACATGGACTAAAACTTAGCTATTTCAAATGATATAGTCTATTTTTTAATTTTTTTTAAAAACCATCTTATTCAAGCCAAAAAAAATTGACTCTGGTTTGAGTACCTTTGTTTTAGTAGGATAGGTGGATTTTTTGAAGCAAGGTACTTCACGAGGGTATTTTATATACAGGTTGCTCAAAAATTACTTGTCAGTTCAATAAAACTAAAATGCCAAACAAACGTTTTCTTCGAATTCGAGTACCTAATGTCTTACTTCATCAGAACCTAAAATGGCTCGTTTCTATTTGATTTGCGATTTAATCGAAATTCTGCAGTTTCTTTGGAATATTAAATGATGAGGCGGTGGAACATAGAAACCGACAAAAATAAATTTGAATGCCATACCAGTTTTGATGCTTCACAATGTTCTTTGTAAGGTTCTTTGAATTTTGGCCTCAGTTTGACGTTTTTATATTATTAAAGAATATCAATCCATTGTTTTCTAAACATTTTTCTATCCGCGAGCGCACTTTTTGTGCTTTTTGCATTTGTTTGGGATCGATGCTGTAGAAAGCATATCCCACTTTCAATTCGAGACCCTCCCGCGAATTTATAACTAGCCTTTTTATCCATCCGTGGTGAAACAAGCTGGTTGATTGTTCCAATACTTGAGGTGTGCAATGGGGGCTGCGGCACCATCTAATTCAGGGGTGCTCAAACTTGAACTGCTGGCGAATCACCTCAATATTTTTATACTACTTACGAGCGATTCTGAGAGGCTGCAAGTATGTGTTCTTCTCTGTAATATCAATTACAACAAAAGAGCTACATATGGTGTTAATCTAAACTAATAAGTGACTTTGGATGTTGAAGCGTGGCACTGCATGTCCTCAGCATACTTTTCATAAGATGGTACGTAACCACTGAGTGCTAATCGCAAGCATGATAACATATCATCGTTAGTTGATTGCGATATTTTGACTTAATTATCTTATTTTCAGAAACGCACAAGTAAGTTGACCCAAACATTGCCATGAGTTGAAGGGCGATTTGCGTTAAATTCGGATATTTATCTTCAGATATAAAACACCAGACATTTTAATCAGATTCTGTAGCTTTGAGATGTATATCTGATATAATCTGCACCAACTCATTTTCATCAGAACATGAGTTCATCTTAAACTGACTTGCTACTTTAGTAGCTAATTCCTCAATGTTTTTACATGAAAAAGGATAACTGATAAATCATGCTATATTTTGCCAATTTACTGCAATCATAAAAACGCATTTCAAATTGTCCCAAAATATTAGATAATTAATTGATTATTTGATAATTCAACCTCATAATTCAACTGAGGAATCCTTGCATTCAAAGACGGAAATGTTTCAGATCCTTTCTTTTCAGTTCATCTATCATAAGTTGCAATATAATTTTTAATGCGTTTACTTCTCTAATCATCTCAACAATAGTTTTTCTTTCATCTTGAAGCTCCAAGCTAAAGGTGTTTATTTATTTTATTTATTTATTTATTGTTACAAAACATAGGAACCCCAACAAGATAGACCCAATTATCGGGGTTCACAAAAAATGATAACAGAAAAATAAACAGAAGTGAAACTGTCATACGAAATGAAAATTATAACTTTCATAAAAATTCAGGAGAGCAAAAAAAGACTCACTAAAGACTACAGAATCAAGTAAAATATCATGAAAACTGAAAACCACTACAATGAGGATGATTCAGATCTAATGAGATATGCAATAACATTTTTTTCGAAAAAAGAAAGAGGTTCATGAAAATATCTATACTAGCAATATGCCAATTATACAGACGCATAATTCGCAAGAAAATAGAATGAAAAAATAAACTAATACGGCCTTCGGAACATAGAAGAGTGCATTTCGACGACTAGGATACACGGGAACATTGAAAGTGAGATAATTAACAAGCGGAAAACTAAAAGAATGATTAAAAATTCGATAAAGAAATACAGTGTCGAAAGGGACTCCCCTCTGCTCCAGGCTTAAAATTTTGTGATGACGCAAACTTAATTGATAATCATGGTTAGGACTGAAAAATCTAAAGTTGAAACATTTGACAAACTTTCTCCGGACTCGTTCAATTTTGTCAATATACTTGCAATAGTAAGGGGACCAAACAAGTACATCATATTCCAAATTACTCCTCACCAACGAGAAATGTAGCATTTTGAAAGACCTTGGATCACTGAAACTTTCAGTAATTCTTAGAACGAAACCCAGCATTTTGAAAGCCTTAGAAACTATATGATCAATATGATACTGAAAGGACAACTTAGACTCAAGATATATACCAAGATCCTTAATTTGGTTTACCCTCCCAATTACAAGCCCATCAACAGAAAAAATAGCATCGAAGACATTGGCATTCTAGGTAAACCTTATATGCTTACACTCATCAATATTTAATTGAAAATACCTGCTTCGACAAAAAGAGAAAATCTGTCAAAATCACTCTGAAACCGGAAAATATCATCATAGGACTGAATAGCACTGTACACTCTAAGATCGTCGGCATATAAATCATGTTTTGTAAAAAGAAAACATTCCAAAATATCATTAATGTAAATTGAATATAATATAAAAAATAGAAATCATCAGCTATTTTTCGTTTTTTAACATCTGAAAGTCATCACCTCTTTCGTCTAGAAAAGCTGTAATTTCGGGCAATAATTCTTGAAAACTCTCTAGGAATTTTCCGTAACTCAACCACCTGACGCCCTTGTGAAGAACTGAATCAGTGTGATACCTGACCACAAAACTGAAGCAAACTTCATATATATCGTCGCCACGGGTCTTCCCCTTCAGAGGAATGATATTCAGAAATTCTTCCTCAGTAAACATGTCATTGAATACCAGCCGAATAAAAATACACAGCTGGACAGTGTATATCATATCGGTGGATTCGTCGAACTGTAATCAGAAGTATGTACATTTCACAATATCTTGTTTTAATTTATCTGCCATGTCCTGACCCATGTCTTCAATACACATTGTAACAGTCGGACGAGATTACTGAAGTTCTCTAATAGCAGACATGATTTCTATTTTATTTATTAAATCTCCAAATAAAGTCCCACGAGCTTCAATGAATGCTTCCTTCACAACCGATTCATCTTCGAATGGTTTCTTGTGTTTCGCCAATATTTGAGATATTTAAATGACGCGATCGTAGCAGCATTTGATTGTTTGACTGGTCTTGTGAACATGGTTTGTTCTTTCTTCAAACAAGATATCAAATCACGTACTTTTCGTTTTCGTAATTCACTCTGTGGCAGAAAATCCTTTTCATATTTTTTATGAACCATTTTATAATGCCTCTCTAAGTTACTACGCTTAGGTATTGCAACTGACGCACGACAAATAAGACAAATGCACCTATCCTTCACCATAGTCAAGAAAAATTCTTCCTCTCACTCGTTATTGAATTGATTCGTTTTATATTTCTTCGCAGCACTCATTTTGTACTATTCAATAATAAACCTTGTATCGACGTAGTATTGCCTTTCAGTTACAATTCAGAATGACTCCAAATACTGCAGGCGCAACATTTATATCGGCGTGAACGAAAGTCTCGAATGTTCCCGTCAAACGCGCCGCCAGAAATTTCTATAAAAGCGGAAAGAATAAGAAATGTGGATTTTCTTTGACATGTACCGCGCGTTCCTTTGATAATGCTGCCTCTTGCCGCTAGCAGAGTGTTATTTTATTACGTAATACATTTTTGTAGTTTAGTTATCTACTTATTCAAATTTTTTTTCTTCTCGAGCACCCCTGATCTGATTGATAACAAGAATGTCTCAATTAATTGAATATTGACAAATTGTACGTTAAACTGAATGCATCGAAGCCAAAATGATGTTGGAAGTTTGACTACCGTGTTTGATGTAGGACTTATCGGTCCATATAATGTTTTGTAAAAAGTCTGGGTTTTCTTGAATGTGAACCATCAACATTTCGCTGAAATCAATTCCAACAGCCAGGTTTTCTGGATTCACCGATGGTATTAAAGAGAACTTGTAGCGGTGGAAAATACCTTTGTTCAAAATTTTATTAATTGACTGACATACGTGTTATCTCCAAATCTGCAACAACAGCTCGTATAGACGCATACAGGTTGTTATAAAAACAACACAAGACCGAACTGCGTACCTCCTTAGTTGGTAATGAAGCGACAAACTTTGATTGTAATTTTCTGAACTTATTTCTAGAATTGGTTCTAATTCGAGAAATTTTCGTTAAATGTTCAAGTTCATTGACATAGACCATGAAAATTCATAATTTCCTTGATTGAATATTTATTTGTAATTCAATTCAACAAAAAAACTATACAGAAACAAAATTTGTATTGTTGCTATTTTTAAACAATTTACGAACTTCAAATTTGGATCGAAATGTATTTTACCTTATATAGAACATTGTCGAGCATGGAAACTGGCATCGGAATCAAATCCTCTATGACTGTTTCAATGTTCCACTGCTTAATGATTGCAGGTTTTTATTCAAATCACGAATGAAATTAAAATGAAAAATGAGCCATTTTGGGTATAGAGAAACCTAATATCAATCAATTCTAATTCAAAATACGGTTCTAATGAAGAATTTGACAAGTGATTTTTGAGCACCTTGTACATGAGATAGCGTTGAAAAGTATGCTGCACTCAGAAATAACACTCTTTTTGTTAAATTGAAAAAAAATTAAGATCTCACTCAAATCGAGTCAATCTTGGACAAAGAAGATGATACTATAATTCCGAAAATTGATGAAAATTTAAAGAATCATTGAATTGAATTGAGGTTAGGTTAGATTGGATAAATCTTAAAGAATAAGCTTGAAAAAGGATGCCATCAATGAAAACAAAATTAAAAGGTATTCCATGCCATTTGAAATAGCAAAGTTGTAGTCCATGTCCGGTATAACCGTGAATGGTACTGTCCTGAAAATAATTGCAAATTGTAGATCAGTATACATTCAGTCTAATACCTTATTTAGAATGGATCGATAAACTTGTTCTCCAGAATCTTCTAATGAGCGCTTCAGCGAGGACTCCTTGTAATCTAGGTAATGTAGGTGTCATTCCAAATCAAATGAGCTGTCACTCGTGTATTTTCAGGAAATTTATCGAGAATAAAAACCAATTTGAACTTGTGAAGTGGACTGCAACATCAATCCATTCTCATTCAGATAGATTTATTTTTAACTTTTGGTACGAAAGTCGAATATTTACATATTTATCTAATCATTGTTGAGTTGATTGATCAATGATTAGAGTGCAACACGAGCGTATTACGCAAAATTTTCCAATCTGACAATTCAATTGATTTTCTGGGAAATTAATTAGTATAATTCTCGGTAAGCACGTTCAGAGGACTTTCCCCCATTCTATATTACACTCAGCACAATCTATGCAAAGTTGTATACAGTGATTTGTAGAATTATGTTAGGATGTTTAGTTTTGTTTTAACAATGCTACACAGTGCACAAGAGATTTGAGAAATTGAAATACTCTTCAAAGCAGAAAAAATGTTACAGCTGTATTTTTCGATAGCGTTGACCCAGAAGTTTGATATTCTGACAGCTCTAAGATATTGCCGACCTGACTATAGGATATCAATTTCAACGCTATATCAATGTGTGTTCCAGAATAGGGTCTTGAGTGATTGATCGATATTGAAGTGATCATATCAATGTTCCGTTTTGCCTTTAAAAACAAGATTAGGGAATTCTAATATAAACGAAGCACCAGGAATTGACGGCATGGAACCTGCCCTACTACTATGGAGCCTAGACGATCTTGAGCTGCACCTATTGGTATTGTTCAGGACGTGCTTCACACACTTATAAATCTCACTTAATTGGAGAGATGTCAGAGTGTCATCTTCATCCCAAAAGCAGGAAAATGGGTTATTGCACCCAAGGCCTATAGATCGGTCGGCCTGATTCGTCGAACTGAAAAGAGAAGTACATTTCATGATATCTTGTTTTAATTTATCTGCCATGCCCTGACTCATGACTTCAATACACCTTGTGACAATTGGACGAGATTACTGAAGTTCTCTAATAGCAGACATGATTTCTGTTTTATTTATTAAATCTCCAAATAAAGTCTCGCCCGCTTCAATAAATGCTTCCTTCACAACCGATTCATCTTCGAATGGTTTCTTGTGTTTCGCCAATATATGAGATATTTAAATGACGCGATCGTAGCAGCTTTTGATTGTTGAGGAAAATGGGTTATTGCACCCAAGGCCTATAGATCGGTCGGCCTGACATATTTCCTTCTGAAAACGTTGAAGAGGCTACTTAAGCATTCCAATCAACAAACTTTCACAGAAAGGAAATCCGCCGACACTGCATTAAGTGCAGTCGTCGGAAGGATTGACAAATCACTAGACTACAAGAAGTTCACCATGGCAGCGTTTGCAAACATGAGAAGATCTTTCAATAAGACTATTTTCCCCAAAATAGATTCACTATTGATGGAAAAAGAGGTTCCTCTACCTGTCAAAAGTTGGATTTATAATATGCTGTCCAAGAGAGCAGTAAAAATTGATTTAGTTAAAGGCAAGGTAAGATAGAAGGAGGCTGTCCGCAAGAGAGGTGTGCTATCACCATTGCTATGGAACCTTGTTCTTGGCAGCCTTCTTAACTGCCATAACCATAATGAGTTCCGTACAATAGCATACGCAAATGACCTAACTACCATAAGTTAAGAGCTTAAAGGCATTGTCTGCAACTAGATTCAGATGGAAATTCTAATAATAAAACCTTGTGTATAGAACATGACCTTTCAGTAAACTCCAGGAAAACTGATATGGTGCCCTGCAGGAAAAAACATGCATAGAAATCTAACCTGTATCATGATCAAAAAGCTCGGTCTTTCCATACAGGTTAAATACCTGAGAGTGATCCTAGACACCAAACCCAAGTGGGACGCATGCTCAGAGGGAAGACTTAAAATAGTGTAAATCTCATAGACCTCTTACAAACAGTGTCGCAACGTGGAAAATCTAACCCATTATTATTTTGTGAACTTGACTGCTATCAAAAGTCCTATGAAATCCTACGAAACTGCTGTCTGGTGGCCTCAGACCAAAGCAGCAGCAGCTAAAACGAAGCTCAGTCAGCTGCAGAGAGTACCCTGCTTGAACAAAACTGGAGCTATGCGCTTAACACTCTCACGAGGTCTGGTGGCCAAGCTGTATCTACCGCTAATTTATCTTTTTTCAGAAGAGGTTATTCTGGCAACCATGGCACACTCAGCCCTTGCCAGTGAGATAGCAATCTTAGTTTGGGGGGAAGCGAGGTGGTTCTTATGGATCAGATAGAATAATTAGATACCCATGCTGCTGGCAGGAAGTAACACAGTGCCATCCAAGCTGTAACAGTCCGATTTCTCGAATTAATCATTTAAATCTTATACACTCAGTTTTCATAATTTTATTAATAATTCAATCTCATTTCATCAAGTTGAATATTCAAACAGTTTGAAATTCGAATCAAGAATCTACAAGTAATGATACCCAATGAGAATTATAGTTATATCCGTAAGGTGTCGCTAGTATTGATCTAGGCTGTTCACCGGTTAAATGTGAAGTCAGTACTCGAAAGAAGGTCGTTTTCTCGTTTCTGTGGGAGATCGGAAAGCAGTGCACATTCTATGTTTCATTTCCACTTCATTGTTGTGAAGAGAATAGTTCCGCTTTTTATTATTTTTTTTGAAAATCAATAGTTTTTCATAGAACCGAGTCTATATAAGTTCGGTATTCATTAGATTCGCTCTCTCTTCATTTAGAAATCTTCGGAATCGTTTGTAATTTTATTGGAGCTGTGTTGTAGCGATTGGAGTGAATAATTTTCAGTAATAGAAATTAAGTATTCTTTGATTTTCTGGATAAATTCCAATGGTCTGAGGGGTTATAAGTAGTCGGTAGTTTTGCCGGATTTCCTCGACAACCAATTCAATCAGAGAGTGGAGAGATTTCGAATTTTCTTTTGTTATATTAACCTAGATCGATATATGCTATTCCAAGGGTAAGTCAAATTCATTCTGTTCATTTTTAAAAATAGATATTCGAGAGATATGGTATTGTTATGGATTTATTTCTCACCGTCAAGATATTTTGAGTTTTCATCTTTATGCCAAACCTTGATATTTTACGGCTGGGGTAACCGCGTCTTTAGGGAACTAGTCTTGCCACCTAGGGCAGTCACGTTGCGAACCATATTCAGCCAATCAAGTAATTTGTAAGCTGTAAGATACAGAAATACCAGAAAACTGATGTAAAACACCAAATCCAATCATCGTAAGAAGTGATCTCATTCCTAAAAAGCTAAGTGTTTCTCTTTATGATCAAATTCTTCTCTTCTATCGTCGTTAATCGTTGACTGAGCTCTATCATTGAGTTTCAATTTGTTGAACAGCTCAGATTGTTTCAAATTGAACATTTGTACTATGTAGTTCCAGTTCATCTCGTCTGAGACTCCTTTTATTGTAATTGGTTAAACTTTTCAGTTAAGGTTCTTTTGTATTAGTTACCTTGATTATAGTTAGTAATTTATTAATCAGTTGCTGTGATTTCGATATTTATCTTGTTATAAAGCTAGTTGAATGAAGAATAAGTATAGCCTAAGGCTATATCTAGGACCTAGGTTCTAGACGAAGATCTCACACAATGAGATAAAGGAACTCTGATCTAGCTAGGCATAGGTATTAATAGGTAGTACCAATTGTAATTTTCTTTCAACTAGCCTTGCTATAATTTAATTCATTCAACTTCATAATTTGAATTTGTTAGTTCCAGTAGAATTGAAATATTTCTCCAATTTTAGATATTCTAGAAACAAAACCATTACACAGCTTACTTTCGACAAACCATACATTTTACTTCCGCAAAAAGAAAGTGAAATCGTTTCGGAAAGATTTATCGAAATCTACAAGGATGGTTCAAAAAGTAACGCCAGGATGTGGAGTGTACTCGAGAAGCCTTAACCTACAACGTCTATGAATTATGTACAGAGACGGCCTATTACTCATATAGATATGTCAGATCGAATTGTAACCGATCCAACCTAACCGTATCAGAATTAGACATATTTATTTCTATAATGAATATAATGACTCGGCAATGGCACGAAATCATAATCTACTTATCTATACTCTATTCATAAATGCAGTGTTAAGCTTCACTACTCAATAAAAATTCACATACTCTTACTTTGATGATGTTGCCGTGCGATTGATAAGTCATTTTATGATTTATGCTGAAGTTGTTGAAGAGGAGCTATCATAGGTACCAACTTAAATAATCAACTTTATCTTGAAAATATACTCTAATGACGATTGACGTTGGTCAAGTAGAATTCCATGGACTCTCTCTTGAAGAAGAAAGAAACGTTAGCTGCAAAGATTGAATAGTGTTATAAATGCATTTGAATATTGAAAATACCGTACACAATTTCACTAAAACTTTATTCAAAAAACTCGATGTGCACTTCGCCAACCAATTTGGCATCATTCTAACAGACTGTAAAGTAAACTGAACGGAATCGGACCTTTGTCCTTGTTTAGTGGATATTTGCATTTTATTATATGGATACTTTCGAAAGAGTTCAGTGTATTCGCTTTCTCAACATACGCTGAAAGTATCCGTATAATACAATTAGGAATAAACACCACCAAATCGAATGAAACACGTACTTTTTCACAATACAAATGCTGTGTACCTCAAGTTATCATGCCAAAATAGCAGTTTAAGTCGCTTATACTACGAATTTAGTTCTGTCTACATTCAGCGTACAGAGCAAGGACTTTATTTGTGCACATTAAAAAAGGAATAAATGTTTTATGAATCTGAGCCAAATCTTTAATTGGCTATGTCAGTTGAATCTTGTTATCGATTCATGTCAAATTATGTACAAGTGTTCACTGCCAGTTTATTAAGATTAATGAAATATTCCAGAGAGAGACCGTTGTAGTTTTTCATCAAATATTGAATTGAACACCCTGTACGAAGTTTTTCGGAAATGTTTCATTCACGCCTAAGCCAAATATCCTTCTGTCGATAGTGTTTGCTCAACTGTCGCACTCGATTAAAACCCAGATGTTCTGAATGATTTTCTTGAAGATTTCATATTATACGAATTGAAGGTGTATATATGTATGATTCTTGTGACTTTTATTTGGAAGAAAAATGACTATGAAAAACCGAGAACATCAACAAAAAAGAAATTAATAGTAAAATGAATAATAAGAAACAAGTTGCAACAAATATTCAAAAATACCTCCCTCTTGTTCTTAACATTTTGCAGCTCTCAACCTCAATTGTTCTACACCTGAGAAATGATATCGAGCCATTACTCTCTTCTATGATTGTTGTTGTTATTCCATATGTTAAATTTAATCTCTCGGTTTATCTTCAAAATAAAAGTCAAAGCACTCTTACATAATCCTTTCATACGAATAATGTCGATGTGATTTTTTTTGCCGGCTCGGTGGCGTATGGGATATGATGCTCGTCTCCTGCGCAGAGTTACCTGGGTTCAATCCCCACATAGTCGGTGCGATTTTTCGGATTCTGGGAATCGCTTGAGTATCCATCTTTCGGAGGAGATGTAAAGCTGTCGGTCCTGTCTAACAGATGTGTTGGACATTAAAGATCCCTTCCCTCGACACGAGAGGGGTTCGGCAAAATTCCCGGGTTAGTGAGGTGACAGAATTCTCCGGCGTGTCATTGGCCGAAAGGCGAAAATAGAACACGTTAAAGGAATAACAAATGAACAATGTCGAAGTGTGTTTCAATGTAGCCGGTTTCGACAGTTATATTCAACGACAGGGCTGTAACTCGTACGAGATACATGAGATAATATTTCGATTCGCCATAACTTTCTTCAATGGAGTGCGACAGTGGAGAAAATATTGTAGATAGATGGACGCCCTTGTGGCTTGGGCTTAAAAAATTTCCGAAAAACGATATACAAGGTGTTCAATTGATTATTTGATGAAAAACGACCCAACTCTCTCTTCGGACTATTCCATGGACCTTCAGTTGAATGAGTAATGTACGGGTAGTGAAAACTCGTACCAAATTTGACATATATCGATCACATTATTATGTCGAGCAAAATATTTGGTTCAGTATCATAAAACAGTCGTTACTAACTCCACTGGGTTAGTCTTCTATCAACCACCAAAATATTTGCATTCATTCCTGAAACACCCAGTTTAGACGATTGAATTATTGAGGTTTTGTGGTTTAGGATAATACAGGGTGTTACATAATAGTATGTCAGAACTTAAGGGGGTAAACCTACGTGAAATTTTAAGAAAAAAAAATTATTTAAACATAAGTCCGCAAAACCTTCGTTACGGAGCTACAGAGTGTTGAAATTTCCGGAAAAAATTGTTTTTTTCTTCAAAACTCCTGAAATTTTTGAGAAATTCAGCCCAAATTTGAAATGCAAGCTATTTTTTGCAGTCTCCATCATTACACGTCCTTAATTTCAATTTGAATCTATAAGGTGTTTTCTTTTCCGGAGCCATGTCTCCTTTTGCCCTCTCAAACTTTTTTGCAGTAGGCCACTGATCAACGTACCATCAAATTTCGTCATCTTCGTTCAATTTAGAAACTTTTTTGACTTTTTTCGTATCTCCAACCATTTTTGAGTAAAAAATTATTGAATTTGAATTATTTGAATTGTATGTTATTCGCTAAATAAAAAAAATAATATAAATACTCGATAGGTATGCAAAAATTTGCTTTTATTTTGAAAGTTCGTCTTCTGAGACTCAACTTATACTTATTCAAAATCAAACTAAAAAAATAAACAATTAAAAACTGAATAAAACGCTGGAAGTGTCCTCCACCTGCAAGAATGCCGGCTTCAATTCTTCTATCTTGAAGGAAAATCTCGAGGAAATAGAGTTTGGACGCGTTGAATATGAGACGGGTACAATAAAAAGTCGTGGAGATTCCTACAAACTAGAACATGTGAAATATTCAATTTTTCTTGTACTCACATGAGGATTCAAATCAATATAATTCAAAACTGCCTCCTCAATATCTGGAGTTCTCATAGTTTGAGTTGCACCTTTCAAATGATCATTTGCAGTAAAAGTACCAGTTTCCCTCAAACTTCTTTGGATATTTGAAAATGTTCGCCTGTCTGGTGTTACGTGATTTGGAAAGCGCACCTAATATAATCGCCTAGCTTCTGTTGTGTTTCCGTCAGCCGGACCGTACATGCAATGGATATCAGCCAATTCGGCGTTAGTAAAATTAGCCATTTTTTCTTACAGCAACAACTTCAAAAGTCTTAAAACTAATCGTTGATTTAATCAACAATTCGAGCAGACACTGGTTCAATTTTAGTAACTTGTCAAAATCAATAAATAAATGAAAAAAATCAAAGCTTACTAGTCAATTTTTTTAATTAGAAGTGCTTTCAATTGAGCGAATGCATACATTTGTTTAATGATTTTTTGCCCGAGAACGGTTGGAGATATGCAATAATAACAAGTGTCAAACATTTTTTTAAATTGAACGAAGATGACGAAAATTGATTGAACTCTGATCAGTGGCGTTCTGCAGAAAAGTTTGAAAGGCCAAAAGAAGACATGGTTCCGGAAAAGAAAACCCCTTGTCAATTCTAGTTAAAATTTAGGGCGTAATGGTCATGGAGACTGTAAAAAATAGGTTGCATTCCAAATTTGGGCTGAATATCTCAAAAACTGCAGGAGTTTTGAAGAAAAAACAATTTTTTTCGGAAATTATAACAATCTGTAGCTCCGCAACGAAGCTTTTGCGGACTTATGTTTATATGAATTTTTTTTCTTGAATTTGCACGTAGATTAACCTCCTCAAGCTGTAACATACTATTATATAACACCCAGTATAAAATCAGCATAGGTATCTTGGGTATAACCAAAGATATGGCGATTTGAAAATTTTCAACCCCTCTGTGCCGATTCGAAAGTTAAGGATAGTTTCCAAAAATTTCGCAAAATTGCCGAAGGATAATATGGAAACCGCATAGGTTTATCTTGGTTCCTACCAGAGGTATGATGTTTTGAGAACTTCAACCCCCCTCTACTCTATTTCGGCAGTGAAAGGTCAAATCAAAAAACTAATTGAACAAAAGTTATTAATGATATTATTCCTAAGAATTATATGAAAACCGCATAAATGTATGTTAGCGATTACTGGAGATTTGGCGATTTGAAAATTTTCAACCCCTCTTTCCCAATTCGTTAAGTGAGGGTCGTATTAAAAAATTTTTCGAACAAAAGTTTTTGATAATAACATGCGTATTAAAAAATTTTTCGAACAAAAGTTTTTGATAATATCATGCCTAAGGATATTATGACAACCGTGTAGACTTACCTTGGATTGGTTAGATTTTACCTATTTGATCATTTCAGCGATATATACAAGCCTTCCTTAGGAATTTTTCGGAAACAATCTCTAAAACAACTTTAATTTTCAAAGTGAAGAAATTGTGTTAGGTGAATGATACCGAGAATATCATGCAATCAATATGAAATAGTTACTGTGAAAATAAATCCTACAAAAAGAAATGAGATCCCATCAAAAACACATGGAATTTTTTTTTAAGAAAATAGGAGGGACGCGGGCAAATTGGCCCACGGTGTTTGCCTGAATCGCACTGGGACGCATATTTGTATCAAGCGTACAGTATACCGCTTTCGTGTGAATTCGCTATCGCCATATTGGCCGAGCTGTCTGCCTCAAAGCTCAAAGACTCTACTCAAAGCGAGCGGTCGATATACCGATCCATCGTCGGGCTAACGTAGGCTCAATAAAAATCCCGCGAAAATTTTTAGTTCTGCATTCCGTGTTCAATTTCAACTCAGTTATTCAAATTTAATAAAAGATATAATGGAGTGGCAAGAAAATTATACGTACCACGTGGTCAATTCGAGTAAAATAAGAACAAACTTCAAAACGAAGTACGAAGTTGAAGTGAGTGAGAGGGCAAAATTTCAATTATCTACATAACCTTTGAAACAAACAACAAACGTTCAGCTCAATTTAGTCTGCGTTGGTTGAAAGTTCCATAGATGCTTCGTTTTTTCACGTATAAACTTGAGGAAGCGAATGAATTTCACATTTCGATCTTGCTTTTTGATCATCACATGAAATATAACGTAAACTGTATTTTTGACAAATTAATAACCTACTAAGAAGTGACATAGAAATGTTAATATCTATATTTTTCTTCAACTCGAGACCATTCAAAATCATTGACACAAACAGAATGTTCTTCCATTGGACACCTACCATGTTCATGAGAAATTTGAAATGTGTTGGAAGTTTTCATGAAAAATAACTTAACTACGTCAGAGTTAATGACATTTAGAGTTATCAGGGTTTCTCCATAAAATCGGGTATTTGAGGTTAACTAATAAAGTAATGCAAGTCTTTCAGCAATGGGTTACTGATCTGAAACTAAAATCAAAAAATACATGGTATATCACTATGACCACAATTACACCAATCGAAAAAGCTAGACAGCACGTGTTCAAAAGATTATTTCATTGTCAGTTAAAAACAAAAATTAATAAATTGAAAAAAGTCCGAAAGAAAGAACATCCTTCTGAAAATATAAATTATCCAGCAGTATTGCAAGTTGTTATTAAGAAACAAGAATTTCATTCGAGAACAAGACTTAAGCATGTTGACACTCTGCTAAAAGAATGGCCATGCATAATCACTTTGAATAATAATCACAACCATACAATAGATAGTGTAGCAGCTTTAACAAAAAGAGAGAAATTCTCAATTTTTGAAAAGAGACATTCTGTTGCAATCAGCTTAAAATAGTTTCTGCTTTAGTAAAATGGAAGAGCTAGGTGACAAAGCTGATGAAGTTGTATGCGATAGATACTATTTTCCATGTAACGAAGATTCTTCAAATCTGTGAAAGTTTCACTTTAAACGCCAATATGAAGATAGGTCAGGTGAAAATATGTTTTTTAGGCTCGAAGAGAATCTTAAATAATCCATCGATACAGTTTATAAGATAACCCATAATGAAGACGACTATGCAGTTGCATTATGCACTCCAATAATGGAACGTGCTGCAACACACCTAATTCAATCATTAGAAATAATTATTCGTAGATGCTACAAGTAATTGCGATGTGCAAAATTATAAGTTGTATTTCTTTGCAACTCAATCTCCTGCAGGAGAGGGGGTATACCGTTAGGATGCATAATTACAAACAGCCAGAAAGCCACTATTTTTGATTATGCCCTGAAAGACTTGATCGAAATAAAGCCTTCCAAACTTTCACCATCAGTCATTATGACAGATGATGATTTAGTAGAACGACATATTTTAGAAAATTATTGGCCTAGATCCACTTTACTTCTTTGCATTTTTCATGTTTTGAAAACCGTATCATTATATGCATAATTCAGAAATACACTTGTGTCCAAAAACGGAAGCATGCGTGGCAAAAAACTTAGAGTTATTATAACAAAACCATAAATATTAACAATACAAAAAATATGTTGACTATAAAATTGAAAGAATTCATGTCTGGTACTTGGAGCTAATACAAATAACTATGTCGAAGTAATGTTTCGTCTATTCAAAGATATTTCCCTCGAAAGAACAAAAGCATATAACCTAACACAGTTAACGGATTTCATTATAAGTAGCTTCAATAGTTATTATAAATGAAAAGAATTGTTTGATTTGATAATGAATAAGATGAGCAAGTCAACCTTGAATCGTTTATCTGTCAATGCAAAAGATGTATTGCCAAATCAGATAACAGAACTGGGAGAAATGCAGTACCATGTCCTGAGCAGTTCTTAAGAAGGAATGATCTACTTTGTGGATATGAAGTGTAATATATGTACCTGTCCCATCGGTATCGGTAGAAAAATATGCTAGCATCAATCTGCATTAATGAAAGAGTACAATATAACGAACGCTTGCAATAGTCTATCACTTGAAAGTAAGAAAATTCTATACTCCATAGCCACAGGAAAAAACCATCGGAAAACTTGTTGTTACCACTTTAACTTGATTCAACTGAAGTTTGTGCACGTGATTTTCCTAAGCGAATTGAATATGTCAACGACATTATAACTATTCCGTCCACAAGAACTGGTGAAAAAGTTAAAGAACCTCCTGATGATAGTGACAATATAAAACAAGATTGGAGCGAATTCATTTCGAAGTTAAATGGGGTTGTATTAACAAATTTGTAAAATGATCCAGTAAGGTTTACTTCAGCCGTTCGAAAATTCATGACGAATTACGCAAAGAATATCAATAGCAGTTCAACACTGATGAGTGCCATGCACACCTCTTTTAAATTTGATCACTTGTCACGATCTCTGACAGTAGGTTCGAGAACTATTAAGGGAAGGGGGATAAAAATTGAGGTTCAGCCAACTTCTGTTTGTCGAAGAAAGACGAAAATAACTGGTAGAAGACAAATGCAGACAGGAAGAAAAGTGGGAATCTTAATAATAAAAAACAAGTACTGTGTTTTAAGGAATTTTACTTAATAATTGCGATTCGTAACGCGTTTCACTACACCGTAGCTTCTTCAGACGAATGATTATGCAGAAAAATATAAATGAGAATATAACTATAAATGTTCTTGAGTAATTAAAAGCTTATTGGTTGCTTCTTCTTAAGTGGTTATTTATGACAGGTATATCCAATAAAATTAAGGAATAGATTGCTCCCCGAAAAGATTCAATAGAGGTGAAGGGCTTAAATCGACTTGTTCATTGATGAGTCTACCTGAGTGTTTGTATTTAATAATTTTGTGGTTGTGTAAAATCGGTTTCAGTTAAATCAGTGAATTTGTCAAAAAATTTATGGTCTGAAATTTTGCATACAGATGATAAATATAGGAGGGTAGATCTTTCGGAAACTTTAGAAATCCACAAACACAGGTAGACTCATCCATGATCAAGTCGATTCAAGCCCTTCACCTCTATTGACTCTCTTCAGGGAGCAATCTATTCCTTCATTTTATTGGATATACCTGTCATCAATAACCACTTAAGAATAAGCAACCCAACGACCTTCTCATTACTTAAGAACATTTGATCTTGATATTCTCATTCTTATTTTCTGTACATTCATTCGTCTGAAGAAGCTACGGTGTAGTGAAACGCGTTACGAATCGCAATTATTAAGTAAAATTCCTTAAAACACAGTACTTGTTTTTTATTATTGATAATGGAATTTTACCAAGTAAAAGCCTCCCAAATTCAAATATGTGTAAATAATAATATTGGACTGGGCGCGAATAAATTTGCTGAATGATATTCATTTCAAAAACACAGTAATTTCACAGATGTTTTGTAAGTATTATAGTATTCACGATTTTTCTGCAGTTACTTGTCTGTTTTATAAATACATTCTAAAATTTCACTCGTAACAAGTATATTTTCAGTTTAGAAGTGGAACATGAATTTTTTCTGTTGAATATTCATTGTTTCCCCAATAATTCCTATATGTCCCACTGATGGTCACTATTAGTGAAGTTCGGAACTTCAGTCTAATCGAGCATACGATAGCCCGACTGATAGTCGGCTTACCGTGCGCTCGATACCTACCGAACTTGGGTCACCCGAATGCGGTATACTGTACGCTCGATACAAATGTGCCACCGGGACCTGCCGCGTCACAGTGGGAACTTCTGGCTACTGCGCCACGGAGACGACCATGTAAAAATTATCTGTTAGCTAATTAGTTACATACGAATATTCATAGTGACTATATCAGAATCTGACATCTTTATTTTCTTGAAAAACATAATGACTCGGCAGACGCACGAATAATAACATTTTATTAATTATAAACATTAACCATGTTGAATTCTGATGAAGTCACTTCTAATGTTGATAGCTAACTAATTAAATAACAATTTGTCAACTTGAATAACCGACTATTTCGAAATTATACCCTGATGATGCTTTACTTTGGTCAAGATAAATCTATTTCACTCTACCTTGAGGATGAGAAAAGGATCAATGTCATATGATGTTACTAATGCATTTGAAGGTGGAAAAAGAGCATAAACACCAACAAAATATTTTCTCAACAATACACTTATATCAAGTCAATATTACAAAATAGCACGCACTGCAATTTAAGTCGTTCATTCTTCGAATTAAGTGTCCTCTTTCTGCGTGCAAATCAAAAATTCTATTTATCACAGTGAAAAAGAAACAGAAAAGAATGCAGAATTGGAAATCTATGTTAAGGCAAAAGATAAAAGATAATTTTTGTCTACTTACAAAAAAGATATATTACTTCAAGGATACTCTACGAATAGGGTCAAAGTTTCATCCTGCAAACATATCAAGTGATATGTTATGCCGAAACGTAAAATATACAATGATATAACCCTTAAAAGTCGAATATATTTCATGAAGGGACTCCCCAACGTCTGCTGAAAATCTATTTCGATTTCCATCGCGTCCCGAAAGTATCCCGAATACTTAAATGAGGAAAATTTGAATTTATGCTATCACGCCAACAATGCTCCTCATATATGGTGGCCAAGTCATCAATTTCTCCCTATGTATACATTGTTGAATAACTGCCTTGGCAGGGTCATAGGGAATAGAAGAGGAACTTTTCATCCTTAAACTTGACTTTTATTACCTACCTGTCTATGGATAGGATCTAGGAAGGGAATATAAGGGATTTTACAGAGGCGGGGAACTAAATTTGTGATGTTTAGATAGGCGATGTATTTCCTGATGTTCTAAAAGCTGTAAAGCAATTGATTCTCGGTATCATGCTAGTGAATCTTATTCTAAAGACTGAAACTATAGAAATTTTTAAAATGCCAAATCTCGCAAGACAGCGATTCCACCGCAAAAAGTTGTGAAATCTCATTTAGAACTAATTCAGTTATTTTGATTAGCATATGTGGACAAGAAATTTTTCTTGAAAGCTTATTTGTTTGGGTAGTTATGGTTAGTTCCTTATTAGTGAAGTGAGAAGCACAATAGCTAAAGTAGGAACTCGAATGTTTTTTTGTAAATGCATCTAGCTCGGTCATAAAATGAAAACACTAGGAGGGCAAAAAGAGAGCCCTAGCAAAAGTTCTGCAGGAAAGTCAAAGTACCCTCTTTAGTGCTGAGCTACACATATTTCTCATCAGAGGTCCAGTACTATTAATTGAATCTTCAAAGGACCCGGCTGGACAGTATACGTACTACGTTGAAGGCCAAAAAGGACGATTGTAAGAACGCAAGAATGATCATCACCCCCAAAGCATACCTCATTAGCTCTTCCTACGAAGGTTAAGATTGTATAAATCCCTCGGAATTCCGTCTAAAACGTTTATGGGTCTCATAACTTTCGTTCTGGAACCCTGGAGAAGGTTTTAGATGGATTCATCAGTACTGAGGTGTTATCGCTGAAGCCTCTGAGGGAGCATCAATACGCTTTTTAGAAAGATAAATCAACTGATCTTGCACTCAACACTTTAGTCGGGAGGATCACTCAGTCTCAAAGAAGACTGCAGGTGCAGCCTTCATAGAGGGAATTTAAGGCTACCCCCTCTAGTTCTTTATGTGGCGCTAGAATATTACCAATTATCATTACGAAACATGCTAAACGCATGTCATCAACACTTCCCTGAAAGCGGAAGGATTCAAAATCGAGCTGCCTCAGGAGGAGTATTATCCCCTTTGTTGTGGAAACTGCTGGTTGATGACTTTCTGGCGCACTGGACGTTTATGTATAGGCGTACGCTGACAATATAGTCCTCCTACAGACTTCAGGATGCTATTTCCACTGTCTAAGGATAGTCTGAGGAAGAAAATCTCAGTATAAACCCCACAAAACCCTAATGGTGCCATTCACTAAAAACTCGATATTTGTGTCTCCCCGATGCTGAGTGGAGTATTTTTCGTGGTTGCGGGAAAAGCAAAATATCAGGAAGAAGCGCAAAAGTCTAAACATTCCTTACGGGCAAATGACTTGTGAGAAGGAATAGGGTCTTGCTGCAAAGCAACTTCATATGTGATGGTGGTGAAACCACGTATCATATATGGCTGCATTGCTTAGTGGAGGTGCAGCCTTAAATAGCAATCCCAACTTAAACTCTCTGAATTGGAGAGAACGGCATGCATGATGATCACTAAAGCATTTCGCCTTACAGCTACTGCGGCCATGGAACTGTTACTGGGTCTTGTTCCTCTTCTTGGCGTCTTGGCGGGCTTGAGACTGAGTTTCAAGCAGAATTATTCACCATTGCCAACTATGTTTACCTTCTGTACGTCACTTAATGTACAAAAATGTCATTCAAATCTGCCAAACTGGAAGGAAAAAATACGCTCCATATTGGGCAATATGGCGGATGGTGTGGGTTGTCTGTAGAGTCAACACGTGAAAATGAGTGCTGCATTCGAACTACGGAGACGATGTCACCTCGATGAAGTCGGCGGAGGAAAATGGAGCGAGTCTCAGAAATGCATGAATATTTGAACCTTAGGGCACGATGTCGCTTCTGTGCTTAGCTTGGTCGGAGGGACCTACTAGACGATCTATGGATACAAAGCATAGTGAGCACAATAACACGCTTGATCGGTGAGGCCTAGCGCGATCTATGGTTTGAAATCATAGTGAACCGGGTGGGAACTCCGTAAGGACAGTCCTGTCAGGGTAAGTGAATCTACCTCTGCCCCTTCTGTATATTCTAGAAGTTTTCTAACCCGGAAAGCTACTATCTGTAAGGATCTCTTGCTCAGGGTTACGAATGAAGCCCACAACGGTAGGGGTCTTCTGAGGGGGGGGTGGCAACCTAAGTTTTTAAGGATAAAATAGAGACTGTAGTGAAAGCAACCTATCTAAAGGAGCAAACCTCGACAACAAACCCTGGCCTTCCAGATTGGGGATTGAGTCAACAGGCTAGCAACCTGCTATTCATAAAAAGGTTCATTATGCTAAAAATTTCAACAAATCGCCTCGGAATCAGGATGGATCAAATTTACGTCAAACGCTAAGAAAACGGACTTTGAGAATGGGTACATGGAATACAGGGGAACAGAAACAAAAAAAAGAAGTGTTCGAGGAATTGAAATCAAGGAAAATGGACATATGCTTATTAACGGAAACGAAAATAAAAGGAAGAGGCAATGAAGAGCTTGGAGATTACATTCATTTCTATAGAAAGTATCTAAGAGCAAAAAGAGGGGTTTCTATAGCTATACACAAAAATTTGAAAAAAAGTATCAAAAGGTGGGAAGATATCGATCAGCAAATCATAATGTTGGAAATCAACAAAAATGGCCGAAATATAATCATACTGGGAATGTATGCTCCAAGTAATGATGCTGATGCTGAAACAGAAGATTCTTTTTACATTCAACTAGACAATGTTTTATCCAAAGTCAGGAGAGATAAGGAGGTATTCTTGATGGGAGATTTGAATGGAAGAGTCGAAGAAATCGATTCAGTTGTAGGAAAATTTGGCGAAACAACAACAAATGATAATGAAATGCGTTTGAGATACCTGTGTCAAAGTTTGTCCCTAAAAGTAACGAATGGTTTTTTCCAACACCAAGATAGACATAGATTCACGTGGAGACAGCCAACAAGAGGACTACAGTCTATAATTGACTGCGTTATACAACGTCAAAATTCAAATTCAAAATGAAAACAACAGACGTGACAGTATACCGTGGTTCAAAGTGTGTGTCAGATCATTATTTGCTGATGACAAGTTATTGTAAATTTTAGAAAAAATTTCAAAAGATTTTGAGCAACACAGTGACATCAGAAAGCCTGACACTATGATATTCAACTTGGACAGCCTGAAAGATGAATCATGCCAATTTCTGTACTAATTCAGATTGGCGAACAAACTTCAAAATGTTCGAACAGAAGTTGGAGCCAATGAAATTTATGAAAATCTGAAGCGATGTATACAAAAGGCGACCATGGAAGCCATAGGAGAAAGGAAAAGAACTGGAAAGAAAAAATAGAATAGTGTTCAGAAAGTCTATATGAAATTGTAAAAAATAAGAGAAAGGCATATCATCAGTGGCTCAGAACACAGGGGGAAGAAGACAGACTAGAATATGCTTACTAGAATAGAAATGTCAAAAAAGAAGTTATGGAAAGTAAAGCCAAAAGATGGGAAAAGAGATGCGAGGAACTAGTACAAAAAATGGGATGTACGAGGGTATCTATAACTATAAAAAATGTAAGGAAGGAAGAAACTGTTCTAAGAAGACAGGATAAAATATGAAAGAATTAATTTTGATTTAAATGAAGCTAGTGAAAGATATGTGGAGGATGTAATAGTACCAGAAATAAGAGGGATTTTAGCTGAAATGGAGAACAGAAGTGCGGTGGGGCCTGAAAGCATTCCGATCATACTAGTTAAGAATGGACCTGACATTCTTACTTGAGATCCTTGCAATTATTTTAAATAAATGTATGATACAGGGTTGATATTCCACAAGAATGGAATTTGGCTTATATTACTCCGATAGTTAAGAAAGGAGATAAAAAATCTTGTGAAAATTATCGAGGAATAAGTGTAACTAGTTCGGCTGAGAGGTTGTATGGCAACATTCTAAAGAGAATAATACAAAAAGAGTTTCAAGATATTGAAGAATCACAACAAATCATAGAAAAATGCAAGGCGAGAGACTTGCTTACCTTTCTTCTTTTCGTCGACCTAGAAAAAGCATACCACACGGTACTTTTTTAAACATTAACGATGATTGGCATGAACAGGGTGTATGTTCGCTCTGTCTGGTATGTGTACTGTAATTCGGAAAGCGTCATCTAAATAGGAAATATGATCTCCACAACGTTCTCTATTACGAAGAGTCTTAGGTAGGGTTGTTGTTTATCCCCAACACTTTTTAAGATCTATGTTAGATCTTACATTCATGAAAAAGGAATATATCTGAAATGGGAATGGAAATCGGTAACTCTTGCCTGACAACTCTTTTACGTAGATGATCAGGTGATTGTGAGCACTGATGAAGCTGACATGGACTTCATGTATTGAAAACTAAAGGATGAATATAAAAACTGGGGACAAACAATGAATCTGAGTTAGACAGAGTTTTTAGTTATCGGTGGAACGTCGAATGATCCTGAATTGCAGATAAACAAAAATTAAAGAATGTGATCAATATAAATATTTGGGAAGTATAGCGCAAAATGGTTTGTTCTGTTGAGCAAATAACTCAACAATCAGAACAGAGTCATTCGCGGTATTCTAGGTTGGGATTTCCATTAAAGATGAGGAGCTATTGTGGGACCTATCTGGTGAAATCAACAACTGTCAACAGTCTGAATTTTCAGAACGGTTCGACACACCTTCAGTTACCTTAACGTCTGCTCATTTAACTTTATAATCAATGTACAGCGATTGCTCAAACGATCGATCGCGAATGCTGTTTGAGTAGATCTCGAAAAGAATATTTTTAATGGCAACTAAACTACAAAAAAACATTACGTAATAATCGAACACTGCTAGAAATGGAATTTATCAGATGAGCACCGCGTCAATAGCAGCAGAGAAAAGCAGATTCTTGCCGCTTTTCTAGAAATTGAAGCCGCGTTTGACAGTAACATAGACTTTCGTCTACGCCGATATAAATGTTGGAGTTAGAATTCTGAAGTGTAACTTGAGAGCAATACTACGTCGATACAAAGTTTATTATTGAATACTACAAAATGAGTGCAGCAAACAAATCTAGAACGTATCAACGATTGGGAGGAAGAATTTTCGGATAAAGATAAGTGCATTTGTCTTATGTCGTGCGTCAAGCACTACGTGTGGTAACTTAGGAGGCATCATAAAACTATGAAAAGGATTTTCCGCCACAAGTGAATTGAGAAAACGAATAGTTCGTGATTTGATATCTAGCTTGAAAGAAGATCAAACCATGTTTACCGATATCTCATATACTGGCGAAACACTAGAAACCATTCGAAGTTGGATTGGTTGTGAAGGCATATTTATTGAAGCGGGTGAGACTTTATTCGGATATTTTAAAATAAATAGAAATCATGTCTGCTATTAGACATTTATCTCGTCCGACTGTCACAAGGCATATTGAAGTCATGAGTTAGGACATGGCAGATAAACTAAAACATGATATCATGATATGTACATATTTTCTTTACAATTCGACGAATACCAATGTGACAGACACTGCACAGCTGTGACATTCAGACACATTTTGACAAACATTCCTCTGAAGGGAAGACGCGTAGCGAAGATATATATGACGTTTTCTCCAATTTTATGAAAAACTATGAGCTACCAATATATAAATTAGTGTGCATTACAACCGATGGAGCACCAGCAATGACTGGAAACAAAAACGGTTTTGTGGCATTGTGTCGAGCTAATGAAGATTTCTCTTCATTTTTTTTATTCCATTGCGTTATACATCAACAAGTTTTGTGTTCAAAAGTTCAAAACACGGAGGAAATTACGGGCATTGCAACAAAAATTGTGAATTCCTTGTATGCACGTAGCTTACAACGGCGGCTCTTCAAGTTGCAGTTGGAAGATAGGGAGTCAGCTGAACACACTGATTTAGTTCTTCACACGGAAGTCAGGTGGTTGAGTCGCGGAAAATTCCTAGAAATGTTTCAAGAATTATTGCCCGAAATAACAGCTTTTCTAGACGAAAGAGGTGATGACACTCAGATGTTGAAAATCGAAAAAAGGCTGACTGATTTGGCTTTTTGACTGATATGACAATGCACTTAAACACCATTAACTTGGAGCTTCAAGGTAAAGGAAAAACTATTATTGAGATGATAAGCGCAGTAAACGCATTCAAAAGTAAATTGCAACTTATGATAGATCAACTGAAAAGAAAGGATCTAAAACATTTGAAAGCAAAGATTCCTCATATTATGATACGTATGAGGCTGGATTATCAAATATTTTCGAAATGCGTTTTTATGATTGCAGTAAATTGGCAAATATAGCATCATTTATGAGTTATCCTTTTTCATGAAAAAACATTGAGGAATTAGCTACTGATATAACAAGTCAGTTCAATATGAACTAATGTTCTGTTGAAAATGAGTTGGTGCAGATTATATCAGATATACATCTCAAAGCTACAGCATCTCATACACATTTCTGGTGTTTCATATCTGAAGATAAATATCCGAATCTAAGGCAAATCGCCCTATTACTGACGGCAATGTTTGGGTAAACTTACTTGTGCGAGTGTGCATTTTCCAAAATGAAGATAATTAAGTCGAAATATCGCAATCGACTAACTGACGATCATGTGTCATCATGCTTGCGATTAGCACTCAGTGGTTACGTACCATCTCATAAAAAGTATGCTGAGGACATACAGTGCCACGCTTCAACATCCAAAGTCACTCCTCAGTTAAGTTTAACACCATATGTAACTCTTTTGTTTTGTAAAAAACAATAAACTCGCAATTTTGAATAACTATGAGTTTTTTCATTGATATTATAGAGAAGAACCTAACTAAACCTAACCCAAACCTTGACTTATATAATGTATATTGTGCGGAAAGCTAATATCTATATTTGCTGCGGTACACCCTACCTAGGTAGTTAGGTAGGTATGGTGTATCATGTATGTACGACAACCCTATATCACATATACTCGCAGCCTCTCAAAGTCGATCGTAAAGAATCTAAAAATATTGAGGTAGATCGCCAGCAGTTCAAGTTTGAGCACCCCTGATGTACAGTGTCTTAGTAATAAGATAATTCATTTAGAATATTTCGATTTTGATCATTTGTTTCTGTGTTTCGCAGAACATTGGTATTGGGAGCCTGAAATTGCATTTTGTCATTTGCAAGGCTATTCTTTGTTCAATTGTTTTTGTAGATCTAATCAAATTCACGGGGGTGTGGCAATTTATGTAGCCAATGAATTCTGTAATTTATGTAAACCGATAAGGATATTGATTGTTTGTCGAGAGAGATTGGTTGTGAGGTCTGCTCTTTAGATTGTGAGAGCTTGAATATTTTGCTCGTAGTGATTTATCGGTCTCTTAATGGCGATTTTCCAGAATTTATTCGCATTCGCAAGAAATTTTGGACAGGGTAATGAGATCATCCAGAATTATGGTTATGATAGGTGACATCAATATACATTCTAATGAAACTTCTCACCATAGATGTGAATTTCTAGATTTGTCTAGTATTACAATTTTCACATGAGACTTAACGGACAGTCGGGCCGTAATGAAAGCTCTAAACTCTTACAGTTATCGGAGCATCTCTGTCTGGGAATGCCGTCAATCCTTGAAGCAATTTGCTGAGGGGAACAAACTTTTCCTGTGGTGGGTGCCTGGCCACGAAGGCATACAAGGAAATGAAGCCGCTGACGAACTGGCCAAATCAGTTGCTGGATTCCCACCCACCGGACCTGCACCGTTCTGCGGTCTAAGTAAGCCGCACATACGACAGGAACTGGAACGATGGGAAGAATCTATCAAAAAAGAATACTGCAGGAAAACTCCAGGCCAAAGGCAAGCGAAAAAGTTCATTGACTATTCGCCAAAGAAGACAAAACAGCTTCTCGATCTCTCTAGGGACGAGTTGAGGATCATAACAGGCCTCCTTACTGGACACTGCCCACTGAGATACCATCTCAATGAAATGGGCAAATCGGAAACGGCAACATGCAGAATGTGTAAAGAGGGCGATAAAATTGCTGAACATATTCTTTGCAGTTGCATAGCAACTGTCCGTCAAAGACATATACACTTCGGTAGCGACAAACTAGAGCCGCACGAAGTAAAAGCGAAAGCTCCCAGGGAGATTCTTAATTTTGTAAGGGATCTAGACCTACAGGGAAATGAATAAGAAGGGTTACGAACAAAAGATCAATTTGGTCGCAGTTCGGAAAGGCTTGCAAAGGCAATCGACCCTCACGAATGTAATGTAATGTACAATTTTCACATAACCATCAATGCAAACACAAATGGCAAAAATTGTGTATACAATATTTTAAGATCAGTGTCTGAAGAATTTTATCATACTGCAGTTGCGGATTTGAATCTTTCTGATCATTCTGCCTTGACCACTCATCTAAATTTTCAGTTGGAAAAAGCAGTTTGAAACTAAAATTGTTAGACCAATTACAATGTCTGGTTTGTTTGATTTTTAATCTTATGTTGAAGCAGTGAATGATTGGAGCTTTGTCTCCGATCCTGATATTAATCTAGAGACTAAATTCGAAAACTTCATGAATATTTCGAAGAATGCTGTCAATATCTTCTTGCCATGCAAAACCATTAGGGTTACTAGAAGGGTGAATCATCGAGGAATTGGTTTAACGATAAGCTTCAGGGTATAATAGATTCCCAAACTCCTCGCAAATAGAGACCGAATGTCATTGAATGGAGAAACAAGCTTAGAAACTAGAGACTTTAAACAGAAAGATCGTAAGGCTTTGGAAACTGCTAAAAAAGATGCAATGACACCATCTTAAGTAATGCAAAAATAAATCTTCTGCTACGTGGAAGCTTATAAACTCATTCAGGAAAAAAAATACTACAAGATCTTCTTCGTTGCTCTCATCGAACGATTTCAATTCTTACTTTTGTGCGGCACCTGTTGAGATTGTGAATGTTTTGGGGAGTTGAGAAATAGTTGTGATTACTTTTTGGATTCATTTCAAGTAGGTGGTTCCAGGTTTGATTTAGCTGAGCTAAGTTGTTGCGAGGTGAGAGAACTCTTCAAAGATCTTGACACCTCGGGTAGCTTGGATATTTATGATCTCAATGCCAGAATCGTAAAAACCTTAAAAGAACTCATTATAAGTCCGCTAACGAAATTGTTCAGTTTCTGCATTAGGGTGGTATATACCCTAGCTGCCTTAAAAATTTGATAATCTCACCTTTACACAAAAAGTTTGCACACACTCATACACAGACTAATTACAGACCTATTGCAATCACCCCGGTGGTTAGTAAACTTTTGAGAAGCTCTGAAACTGCATGTTGTTGGACATTTTGATTCATATAATCTTTTCATCTCTTCATAATTTGGATTTCGTATGGGAAAATCAACAACAATGGCTATAAATTCTCTGGTAGAGCAGATTTATGATTCATTTGAAAGCGGCGAGTATGCAGGTGCACTTTTCTGTGACATATCTGAAGCCTTCGATTATGCCACCTGCAATATTTTCAGGAAGAAGTTCATTAAATATAATTTCTCTGATTCTGCGTTGTCTCTTTTGTGTTCATACTTGAGTGATCGACAAAAGATGGTTTGTTTCGACTGCTCCAATTCGGAACTCATGTCAATTAACATGGGTGTCTCCCAAGGATCGGTGTTAGGTCCGCTTTTACTCTCTATTTATATAAACAACCTTCCACATTGCTCATCTGAAGTAAATTTTGTGATTTTTGCCGACAACAGCACGGCACTAAAAACTGGTCCTGACCTCAAGACCTTGAATGGATCTGTTGAAGCGACTAGAGAAACTTTAAATCATTGGTTGCTAGCCAACAAACTGTTATCAAGTTCTTTCCTCTTAGATCTCTTGAAGATGTCGATTCTAGTGAGACTCAATTTCTCGGTGTCATACTGGATGCTTCTCTGCTTTAGCAAGCCCACGCAGATCAGATGATTTCTTCAGTCTCGAGTGATGTATACGCACTCCGTAATTGGCAAAAGTCAGTTTCCTAGTTGCTTTTCATACAATGGTTCAGTCAAAAATTGCTTACGCCATCCTAGTCTGGGGTCATTCAGCTTCGCTCCAGCGGGTTCTCGGGTTGCAGAGGTATTGAAGTGGTTGCTCGTTTATATTATCGTGACGACTGCAAGGATTTTTTCAGAAGATTGAAGGTACTCATTGTTCCGTCATTGTATATATTTGAGTGTTTATTGTATGTTAAGTCTAAAATGGAAAGTTTTGAACTGAGAAGCGATTCACACTCATTTAATACTATATTGAGTCATAACTTTCACGTTCTTTTCCATCGCATCAGTAGAACGAGGAGTTGATTGAGTTACTGCGGTCCTACTTTTTTTAATAAGCTTCCTCAAGGGGTGAGAAGCCTTCCTTAAAAATCATTGAAACCTATTCTGGAGGAATATCCAATAACTACGTGTTTCTATTCGGTTGGTGATTATATGGAAAATGTTTTCTCGAATCTTGGCAATTCATTGTAATTGTTGTGTAAGCAAATTTTGTTTGGTTCTTTTTCTCTGAGATTTATTGCAGTGATTTAAAGTTGTTAAATTTTAATTTGTTGGTTGCCTTATTGTCATTCTGTGATTGAATTTTAAAATTAATTGTAGCAATGTTCATCATGTTCCTATTGAGTCTTCAAACTATTCCGTGTAACTGTCTCTTGAAATTAATTAGTTTTATATTGTAATTTCAGAGGGTTGTATATATTCATTTTCTTGACTGGTATAAACACTCCTATGTATGCACATCAATAAACTTATATCTAAATCTAAAAATGTCTCGTTCATCTTTCACCCCACTTTTCAATCTACTGGATCATCTCTAGGATAGTAACTACGCCCATGTAGTCGAAAGCGGGTACTATGAGCATTTCGTGTGATAAACCGAATCCCTATTTCGCAAGGTCTTGGCCGAGGGCCAACAAATAGTTTGCCAAATACAAAAGTTAAAGCAACTTTACGATCCCATCCTTCTGGGAACCAACATATCATTTTTTTCTTTACGCTGAATATTTTATCGAGTGTGGCTTTATCTCTTACTTTATGGTTTGGTGAGGTAAATAATTTTCGGTTATGTTTGATTCGAATTATATACTTGTGAAACAATTCTGCTTGTGTGAGGCTCAGTTCAATGATTATTTCAGTTCCGTAGTCATGTACAGGTGGACAGATTTCTACGTTTCAGTACTGCAGCTATGTGAAATATTGTGAATAGAGGAAAATTACTCCTTCTTCCCAGCATTCATTACACATTGGGAATTTATTGCCGTAAACAAATTCAAGATTGCTTCTTTCGTTTTCGAATTTGGAAATTTTGAAAATTTTCGGAATCAGTCAAGTGCCATTATCTCTGTTGTTTTTGAAGTTATGTGAAAATTGTTCTGACATTTTGTGAGAATTTTTACGTAGAATCGAACTACATGCGAAAATCTTTTCTTATCCGACGGTTTCTGAGGTATATACCGGGTGGGGGAACTGAAACGGAAAAGACTCAATAACTGCTAAACTATTCGTTTCTGGACAAAAAGCAGAAACAACTCAATTTTCATCTGAAAGGGACATCTTTCAACACACGGTGATTTTATTTTACATCAACCCCATAAGTAGAGGAGCACAAAACTCATTTTTTTAAAGGAAAGATAGGTCGAGTGATACCTCAATGAAAAGCTCTTTCGATTTTCAATACAAATGTGTAATAATTTTGGAGTTTTGACATATTCGGAAGAAGATACGGGCTGGTTCGTCAAAAGACGAGTTATACTGTTGTTTTTAAGGGAAAACATCTTTAAGCAAAGGTGCTTCCACTACACCCCTCAGATGAGACATGAGACAACCACTAGGGTAATGGCCCGCACACTCTCACGACCGCATACGCAACCGATTGTCGTATTTGAAAAGCCTATAACAGCATGGTATCCAAGGTTGAAATGAAACGAAATGAAGTAAAATTCTCGTTACAGAAAAATATTCATCCAAAATCACACAGGTATAATGCAGATTTCCCAACAATAAATGCAGCGATTTTCCAGAATTTATTCGCATTATGCAAGAAATTCTGGAAAGGGTGATGGAATCATCCAGAATTATGGTTATGATAGCTGACATCAATATACATTCTAATGAAATTTCTCACCATAGATGTGAATTTCTAGATTTGTCTAGTATTACAATTTTCACATGAGACTTAACGGACAGTCAGGCAGTAATAAAAGCTCTAAACTCTTACAGTTATCGGAGCATCCGTCAATCCTTGAAGCAACTTGCTGAGAGGAACAAACTTTTCCTGTGGTGGGTGCCTAGCCACGAAGGCATACAAGGAAATGAAGCCGCTGACGAACTGGCCAAATCAGTTGCTGGATTCCCACCCACCGGACCTGCACCGTTCTGCGGTCTAAGTAAGCCGCACATACGACAGGAACTGGAACGATGGGAAGAATCTATCAAAAAAGAATACTGCAGGAAAACTCCAGGCCAAAAGCAAGCGAAAAAGTTCATTGACTATTCGCCAAAGAAGACAAAACAGCTTCTCTATCTCTCTAGGGACGAGTTGAGGATCATAACAGGCCTCCTTACTGGACACTGCCCACTGAGATACCATCTCAATAAAATGGGCAAATCGGAAACGGCAACATGCAGAATATGTAAAGAGGGCGATGAAACTATCGAACATATTCTTTGCAGTTGCATCGCAACTGTCCGTCAAAGACATATACACTTCGGTAGCGACAAACTAGAGCCGCACGAAGTAAAAGCTAAAGCTCCCAGGAGATTCCTAATTTTGTGAAGGATCTAGACCTACAGGGAAATGAATAAGAAGGGTTACGAACAAAAGATCAATTTGGTCGCAGTTCGGAAAGGCTTGCAAAGGCAATCGACCCTCACGAATGTAATGTAATGTACAATTTTCACATAACCATCAATGCAAACACAAATGGCAAAAATTGTGTATACAATATTTTAAGATCAGTGTCTGAAGAATTTTATCATACTGCAGTTGCGGATTTGAATCTTTCTGATCATTCTGCCTTGACCACTCATCTAAATTTTCAGTTGGAAAAAAGCAGTTTGAAACTAAAACTGTTAGACCAATTACAATGTCTGGTTTGTTTGATTTTTAATCTAATGTTGAAGCAGTGAATGATTGGAGCTTCGTCTCCGATCCTGATATTAATCTAGAGACTAAATTCGAAAACTTCATGAATATTTCGAAGAATGCTGTCAATATCTTCCTGCCATGCAAAACCATTAGGGTTACTAGAAGGGGTGAATCATCGAGGAATTGGTTTAACGATAAGCTTCAGGGTATAAGAGATTCCGTCAAACTCCTCGAAAATAGAGACCGAATGTCATTGAATGGAGAAACAAGCTTAGAAACAGAAAGATCGTAAGGCTTTGGAAACTGCTAAAAAAAGGTGCAATGACACCATCTTAAGTAATGCAAAAAATAAATCTTCTGCTACGTGGAAGCTTATAAACTCATTCAGGAAAAAAAAATACTGCAAGATCTTCTTCGTTGCTCTCATCAACAATGGCTATAAATTCTCTGGTAGAGCAGATTTATGATTCATTTGAAAGCGGCGAGTATGCAGGTGCACTTTTCTGTGACATATCTGAAGCCTTCGATTATGCCACCCTCAATATTTTCAGGAAAAAGTTCATTAAATATAATTTCTCTGATTCTGCGTTGTCTCTTTTGTGTTCATACTTGAGTGATCGACAAAAGATGGTTTGTTTCGACTGCTCCAATTCGGAACTCATGTCAATTAACATGGGTGTCTCCCAAGGATCGGTGTTAGGTCCGCTTTTACTCTCTATTTATATAAACAACCTTCCACATTGCTCATCTGAAGTAAATTTTGTGATTTTTGCCGACGACAGCACGGCACTAAAATCTGGTCCTGACCTCAAGACCTTGAATGGCTCTGTTGAAGCGACTAGAGAAACTTTAAATGATTGGTTGCTAGCCAACAAACTGTAATCAAGTTCTTTCCTCTTAGATCTCTTGAAGATGTCGATTTTAGTAAGACTAAATTTCTCGGTGTCATACTGTATGCTTCTCTGCTTTGGCAAGCCCACGCAGATCAGATGATTTCTTCAGCTTCGAGTGGTGTATACGTACTCCGTAATTGGCAAAAGTCAGTTTCCGAATCGACTCTCCTAGTTGCTTTTCATACAATGGTTTAGTCAAAAATTGCTTACGCCATCTTAGTCTGGGGTCATTCAGCTTCGCTCCAGCGGGTTCTCGGGTTGCAGAGGTATTGGAGTGGTTGCTCGTTTATATTATCGTGACGACTCCAAGTATTTTTTCAAAAGATTGAAGGTACTCATTGTTCCGTCATTGTATATATTTGAGTGTTTATTGTATGTTAAGTCTAAAATGGAAAATTATGAACTGAGAAGCGGTTCACACTCATTTAATACTAGATTGAGTCATAACTTTCACGTTCTTTTCCGTCTTCTCAGTAGAACGAGGAGTTAATTGAGTTATTGCGGTCCTACTTTTATTAATAAGCTTCCTCAAGGGGTAAGAAGCCTTCCTTATAAATCATTGAAACCTATTTTGGAGAAATATCCAATAACTACGTATTTCTATTCGGTTGGTGATTATATGGAAAATGTTTTCTCGAATCTTGGCAATTCGTTGTAATTGTTGCGTAAGCAAATTTTGTTTTGTTCTTCTTCTCTGAGATTTATTGCAGTGATTTAAAGTTGTTAAACTTTAATTTGTTGGTTGCCTTATTGTCATTCTGTGATTGAATTTTAAAATTAATTGTAGCAATGTTCATCATGTTCCTATTGAGAAAACCAACAACAATGGCTGTAAATTCTCTGGCAGAGCAGATTTGTAATTCATTTGAGAGGTGCGAGTATGCAGGTGCACTTTTCTGTGACATATCTAAAGCTTTCGATTGTGCCACCCTTGATATTTTCACGAAGAAATTCATTGAATGTAATTTCTCGGATTCTGTGTTGTCTCTTTTGTGTGCATACTTGAGTGATCGACAACAGATTGTTTCTTTCGACGGCTCTAATTCGGAACTCATCCATTCACATGGGTGTCTCACAAGGATCGGTGTTAGGTCCGTTATTATTCTCTATTTATATAAACTTCCACATTGCTCATCTGAAGTAAATTTTGTGATTTTTGCCGACAACAGCACGGCACTAAAAACTGGTCCTGACCTCAAGACCTTGAATGGATCTGTTGAAGCGACTAGAGAAACTTTAAATGATTGGTTGCTAGCCAACAAACTGTAATCAAGTTCTTTCCTCTTAGATCTCTTGAAGATGTCGATTCTAGTGAGACTAAATTTCTCGGTTTCATATTGGAAGCTTCTCTGCTTTGGCAAGCCCACGCAGATCAGATGATTTTACAGCTTCGAGTGATGTATACGCACTCCGTAATTGGCAAAAGTGAGTTTCCGAATCGACTCTCCTAGTTCCTTTTCATACAATGGTTCAGTCAAAATTGCTTCCACCATCTTAGTCAGGGGTCATTCGCTTCGCTCCAGATTCTTTCAGAAGATTGAAGGTACTCATTGTTCCGTCATTGTATATATTTGAGTGTTTATTGTAAGTTAAGCCTAAAATGGAAAGTTATGAACTAAGAAGCGGTTCACACTCATTTAATACTAGATTGAGTCATAACTTTCACGTTCTTTTCCATTGCTCCTACTTTTTTAATAAGCTTCCTCAAGGGGTGAGAAGCCTTCCTTATAAATCATTGAAACCTCTTTTGGAGAAATATCCAATAACTACGTGTTTCTATTCGGTTGGTGATTATATGGAAAATGTTTTCTGAATCTTGGCAATTCATTGTAATTGTTGTGTAAGCCAATTTTGTTTTGTTCTTTTCTCTGAGATTTATTGCAGTGATTTAAAGTTGTAAAATTTTAATTTGTTGGTTGCCTTATCGTCATTTTGTGATTGAATTTTAAAATTAATTGTAGCAATGTTCATCATGTTCCTATTGAGTCTTCAAACTATTCCGTGTAACTGTCTCTTGAAATTAATTAGTTTTATATTGTAATTTCAGGGAGTTGTATATACTCATTTTCTTGACTGGTATAAACACTTCTATGTATGAACATCAATAAACTTATATCTAAATCTAAAATGTCTCATTCATCTTTCACCCACATTTCAATCTACTGGATCATCTCTAGGATAGTAACTACGCCCATGTAGTCGAAAGCGGGTACTATGAGCATTTCGTGTGATAAACCGAATCCCTATTTCGCAAGGTCTTGCCAAATACAAAAGTTAAAGCAACTTTACGATCCCATCCTTCTGGGAACTAACATATCAATTTTTCTTTACGCTGAATATTTTATCGAGTGTGGCTTTATCTCTTACTTTATGGTTTGGTGAGGTAAATAATTTTCGGTTATGTTTGATTCGAATGATGTACTTGTGAAACAATTCTGCTTGTGTGAGGCTCAGTTCAATGATTATTTCAGTTCCGTAGTCATGTACAGGTGGACAGATTTCTACGTTTCAGTACTGCAGCTATGTGAAATATTGTGAATAGAGGAAAATTACTCCTTCTTCCCAGCATTCATTACACATTGGGAATTTATTGCCGTAAACAAATTCAAGATTGCTTCTTTCGTTTTCGAATTTGGAAATTTTGAAAATTTTCGGAATCAGTCAAGTGCCATTATCTCTGTTGTTTTTGAAGTTATGTGAAAATTGTCTGACATTTTTGTGAGAATTTTTACGTAGAATCGAACTACATGCGGAAATCTTTTCTTATCCGACGGTTTCTGAGGTATATACCGGGTGGGGGAACTGAAACGGAAAAGACTCAATAACTGCTAAACTATTCGTTTCTGGACAAAAAGCAGAAACAACTCAATTTTTATCTGAAAGGGGACATCTTTTAACACACGGTGATTTTATTTTACATCAACCCCATAAGCAGAGGAGCACAAAACTCAATTTTTTTACCTCATTGAAAAGCTCTTTTGATTTTCAATACAAATGTGTAATAATTTTGGAGTTTTGACATATTCGGAAGAAGATACGGGCTGGTTCGTTAAAAGACGAGTTATACTGTTGTATTTAAGGGGAAAACATCTTTTAGCAAAAGTGCTTCCACTACACCCCCTCAGATGAGGGTGTCAACCCATCAAATCTTCGTATTGATCAGTTAGTACGAGTTATAGCTCATTGGATAGGTATTCAGAATTATCTGATTAATTTTCAAATTCGATTACATTTCAATGAGGATACATGGAGAAATTCTTATGAAGTATAAAAGCCTCTTCTCTCTTCTCCGCAAAGAAGCGATGATCGCTTCGTGTCATCGGTTGAAACGCAAAAAATGCTCCCCATCGGTGGCCTGATGGAACGCAGACATGTGAAGACAACCACTTGGTTAATGGCCCGCACACCTCACGACCGCATACGCAACCGATTGTCGTATGTGAAAAGCCTCTTACAGCATGGTATTCGAGGTTGAAATGAAACGAACTGAAGTAAAGTTCTCGTTACAGAAAAATATTCATTCAAAATCACACAGGTATAATGCAGATTTCTCAACAACAAATGCGGCAGTTTTTGTTCTTTTTTCCCGATAGCTTGTATCTGATGAATGAAATTCGAATTTGTTTATTTGTTTATCTAGCTGCTTTTCACACTCATGGGTTGCACCCATAGCAGTATAATGATTTATTCAATAGCTGAAAGAGTAGAAATTATTGAATTTTTTTCAGCAATAATACTTGTGCAAATTATTATATCGTCGACTATCGAAGGCGACGGACATGTCACCTTGGTATTCTCGGATCCGTTTGAGTCTTCTTCTTCTTCTTCTTCTTCTTCTTCTTCTTCTTTTTCTTCTTCTTCAAATAGGACGATGTCCTGTTTTTCTGTTACAGCCCCTGCTGCGAACCGGAGCTCCAGCACTCATGCCATCGCTTTTTCGGCCTTCCTATGGGTCTTCTAGTGTTGGGTTTTTGTGTTTTGCCCACTTCGCCATACGTTCGGGCCCATTCTGTCTACGTGATCTCTCCATAGGCGTCGACGTGCTCTTGTCCACCTCACCACATCCTGGACACCTAGCTCCCTTAGCGTATCCTCATTCCTTATTCTATCTCTGCGTGTAATACCTCTTATAGTTCTTAGTGTTCTCATCTCTGTTGTCCTCATTAGTTGTTTTGTTTTTGTTGTCTCAGCTCTTGTCTCAACCGCATATGTCATCACGGGTCTCACACAGGTTTTATAGATTCGGACTTTGCTTTCTGTGCTTATGTACTTATTCCGCCAGATTACATCTCTCAGGAAGCCAGATATTCTCGATGCTTTCATTGTCTGCTGTTTTGCTTCTTGTAATAGTTGCCTTTCGCTCGATACTTCTACTCCTAGGTATTTAAAGTGTGAAACTTGCTCTATTATATGGTCGTTCACTACTAGTTTGCATCTAATTGGATCTTTCGCTATTACCATCGATTGGGTTTTCTATGTTGATATTACCATCTTATATTTTTCTGCTGTTACTTTGAACTTTTGTAGTAGGCGTTGTAGGTCGTCCTCATTCTCGGCTATTAGTAAAGCATCATCTGCGTAGCACAGTATTCTCATAGTTTTGTTACCCTTCCTATAGCCTTGGTTCAATTGATTAACACCTGCTATTATTTCATCCATGATTAAATTAAATAGACAAGGGCTGAGGCTGTCACCTTGTCTAATGCCTGCGTTAATTTTGATCTCGCTTGTAAGTCCCTGTGTAGTTTTTACTTTCGTCTTATTAGAGTTATTTAGTTCTTTGATTATGTTTATGTATTTATTGCTTAAGTTTTTATTTCTGAGGATAGTGATCACATCGTTCATTCGAATTCTGTCGAATGCCTTTTCCAAATCTATAAAACATATAAACATCGGTTTGTCAAACTCTATGGACTTCTCCACCAGTTGCCGCAATATAAAAATGGCATCCGTTGTTGATCTATTTGGTCGGAATCCTGTTGTTCTTCAGGCACACCTACTTTGTCATATATCTTTTGCGATAGAATTTTAGTGAGTAGTTTCGATGCAGAGTTAAGGAGTGTGATGCCTCTATAATTTGCTGGGTTTGTCTTCACGCCTTTTTTGTATATGGGTATTGTTATGCTCTCTCTCCATTCTTCTGGTATCTCCTTGTTGTTTTCAATTTTTTGGAATAGTTTTGTTATTTCTTTTGTTATTTTTGCTCCCCCATATTTAATTTGTTCGTTATTTATGTTGTCCGGACCGGGTGATTTTCTATTTTTTAATTTATGGATTACTTGTTGTACTTCTTCTAGGCTGATAATGTCATTTTCTGTTTCTTCGTAGAGTGTGCTTTGTTGTTCGATTTCTCGTTCCTCATTGTTACCGTTGTCATTATCTCCCAGGTATAAGTTCTGGAAATATTTCACCCACTCTTCTGGTTTTATTATAATGTTACAACATCCGTTTGAGTAATCCCGTAAATTGGGATAAAACAATTATAAAATTTAGTTTAAAATGATTCATATTCCTTGCAGTGATGAAGGGCATTTGAAACTTCGTTGCGTGCTGCCTTAGAAAATCGGAAAAACTATTGACTTATCCTGGTTCATAATACACAACATTATTTAACTTTTCGCTTGAGGTGAAAGTAAAACAAATGTAGTGTATGACAACGTGAAACAGACAAAAAGAAAAAGAAAAACTTCAATGGCTTGCAGCATCTGCGAAATACATAAGCCGAGCCAAGAAAATTAATTCGCCACTTGGGATGGATGTACTGAGATAATATGAAAAAAATGTGCGAAATCAAGGTGTTGGAACTGCAAAAGAGATTGATGAAATTTTTTGCCAAAGGTGTTTAAAACTTGAAAAATTTAATTATCTCTTGGAAATGATAAATGATAAGAACGAAATAATAAAGAGTAAGAACACGATCATAGAGTTGCTTGAACGTCAGATCGGTGACACTAAGCTTAACCGTGAAAGTCAGGGGGGAAATCCCAAAGTTGCCAACACATTGTATAGTGTAATACTGAAAGTAAAGAAGGTGCCTTCTATTATTATTAAACTAAAAACGAATCAATGTAGTACTAAGACTCGATCAGATTTGGAACGGAAACTCAATCCAAGTGAACTGGCGGTGTCTGTGAGAAAGGTGAAGAATGTATCCCAAGGTGGTTCAGGTGTAGTTCAGTGTAATACTAAGCAATCTGCTGAAAAACTACATAGCAAAGCGGTAACTGAACTGGGGGAAAGATACGATATTAAACTGCCAAGACAAGTAAAGCCAAAAATAGTAATCGTGGGTGTGAAGTATGAACATGTACAGGAGGACTCCCTTAATCTGTTAGTTAAAGTTAAGTTAAAGGCTCAAAATGAAGTTTTTGCCGATGTCCATATAAATGAACTAAAAGTAGTTACTAAGTACAGGTCCAAAAATGCTAAGGGAGTGTATAATGTTATCATGGAAATACCAAGCAAGTATTTTTCAGACGTTGTTTGTGGAGAGAAATTGTTTGTGGGATGGGATGTCTATCCTGTCTTCGACTCTATAAGAGTTATACGTTGCTATGAAAGCTGGCAGTATGACTAGAAGGCGAAATTTTGTAAAAAAAACAGAGCAAGTATGCTCAAACTGTAATAAATCACATGAGAAGGATCGTGAATGTCCGGAGGGTGGACTGGAGTGCACCAATTGTAAACATGCTTTTGATATTCTCAAAGTCCCGTTAGCTTCAACCATTCAGTATTTGATAAAAACTGCCAATCGTACCAAAGGGCTATTCAAAGAGCAAAGACAAAAATTATATATTCTTCATAGCAACTCACTGAGCACTGAAATTTTGGAAAATGATCCTGGCTATTGAGAAGAGGATGTTCTGTTTCAACAGGATGATGCGCCACCAACCACATGTTGCACTTCCTCTTCGACAATATTAAGATAGAGAATTTCCTGATCGATGGATCGGAAGCAGAGGCCCTACGAAATGGCCCCCACGGTCTTCCGACGATTTGGTGGTTTTACGACAACGGATTGTAGTCGAGTGTAATCGTATAACCCCTGAAATGCTACGTACTGTCCGGGAACGTTTCGAGCAAAATCTGTATTTGTGTTTGGAAGTTGGCGGCGAACATTTTGAACATTTGTTCGATTGATACCGAGTAGACCTATAAAATGTATCAGGTATAATAAATTCAATTGTTTTTTCAATTTTTTCCAACTCACCAACATGTAGGTAATTCTATGAATAAGCTCTATTATTTGAAAACCAAACAAACGTGTTGTGAATCTCCATCCAAAATCAGCAGACCTGGCAAACACTGTATCGCTCTCTATTAATACGCCCTGTTCCTTCATCACAATGCAGATGAAGCAAAAATTTTGTCTACATTATTCTCGAAATTCTATAACATTTCTAATGATTTATTACTCAAACTAACTGATCAATTCCAAGATTTTAGGGGTTGGCACCCTCATCTGAGAGGGTGCCTGAGGGGGTGCAGTGGAAGCACCACTGCTTGAAGATATTTTTCCCCAAAATACCACAGTATTTCGGTGAATATTCATTCGAAATCAACAGATTTTGCAATCACTGAAAATAACAAGTCTTTTGACGAACCATCCTGTATCTTCTTCCGAATAAGTCAAAACTCAAAACTCATTACATATCACTTGACCTATCTTTCCTGTTGAAAAAATTGAGTTTTGTCCACCCCTGCTTAGGGTGTTGATGTAAAATTAAATCACCGTGTGTTAAAAGATGTCCCCCTTCAGACAAAAATTGACCTGTTTCTTTTTTTTTTGTCAAGAAACGAATAGTTTAGCAATCATTGAGTCTTTTTCGTTTTAGTTGCCCCATCCGGTATAATTCTGAATTGGCCATTATCATTTAATATAAAGTATTGGGGAAATAATTGACTTGGATTGCCCAAAAAGAAATTCTGAGAAATTTACATCAATATTTTACAGGGCATGGTTCATGACTGTTAGTCGGAATGTAAATTAGGTACAAGCTGTGTGACGCCCTATTTACTGATTTAAAGAATCCACGTCCTCTCTGACATTGAGTAAAGGGACCGCTCCGTATACACTCTTTAGGTCACAGTATTTTTTCATTTAATACTTTATCAATTCAGTACCACGACGATTATAACATCCTCAAACTAGTAGCGAATCAATTTTTTCCTTATTATAGCCATTATTGTTACTAAATAATCTTATTCAAGGGGAACAAAAAGTAGAAATGAGTAATGATCACACAACTCTTTGAGCTGAGCAAACGATTGTTGGACTTAAAACAACTTTTCCTTTTTTGATGGAGATTGATCATATTACCGTTCATTTGACTTTAAACGACATAACCATAGAGTTATACAACCTCTGTGGATTCAACAATTCAACTGAATTGGGAAAAGTACTTGTATTTTAGCTCGTTACTTTTCAACTTTTAAAATGTCGAATGAGTATGTATGTTTTTGGAATAATATTTTTGATGAAGTCATTCCAACACTTTGGAAAATCTCAAAAGCAAAAGGAAGCTGAATGTTGCCTGATTTGAACCTTTATTTTGTGTTTTACGTTTGCCCATTACAGGCGTAGATCATCGAGTTTGAGACATCCTGTACAAGCAGCTTCAATGCCGCTGTGTAGGTACGCATGCGCCAATATCGTACGTCAAAATGTAACGAGAAACAACATGTCTGTAGGTCAGTCGTGAGGCTCTACTCATCCAGAAATGGTTCTTCACGCCAACTAAAGTTTATTATTCAAAAATAGTTTTCTACTCATAAGGTAAAACTGACCGAATATTCCGTAGAACCAGGACCACCGTAAGCGGGCGTGCAATGCACGCGGGCGGCGCATTCGGGGGGGCGGCAAATCAGACAATCATCGACTAAAATTCAGACATTGTCACCTCACAATACTAGAAAGATTATCCTTATAAAAATAATATGATGAACGGCGCCCAAATATTTCTTTTATATCGTAGCATTACATAGCGCCATCTATTGAAATTCATGAGAATTAAGTTAATCCGTATCGTGCTCTATGCGAAATAGGGAAATCCCACAGATATCAGGGGAAATCCCCTTAAAACTATATACTCATTTCTTTGTTTTCATTTATTTAACACAAATGCGAAAGTGATGTGAGTGAACAACAAACTTCAATTATTTGGTTATAGCCCTAATGTGAGATCCGGAAACGGTCCAGGGTACTTAAAATTAATAATATTCTGTATATTTTTGTGCGAAGTGTGACTATAAAAATAATTTAGAAAATCATTTATATTATCCGTCGGCGCAAAAATCATAATTATGGTAAGTGTCTTTGTTTAATTAATCAGCGTATGGGCGCATTCATATAAACAGCAGGTATTCATGTAAAATTTAAAGGTTATTTTACTGAAAAAACTTAAAGTAAAGATTTATTAAAAAAATGTATTAAAATTAATACAGAGTGTAACAAAAGTAACTTAAGTAACGAAAGGGGACATTCCATCTAATCAATACTAACAACTTTTACTATGGGGTCAACTCTGAAGTCGCGAAAAAAATTAGTTATTCCATTACATTTGTGCGCAGTAGGTATTAACATTTTTTTTTCGCAGTAGTATTGTGATTATTATTGTGATTTAAAGGCTATTTTTTCTGTTATAGAACTTAAGAGTGAAGATTTATAAAAAAATATTAAAATTATACCTATACAGGGTGTAACAAAAGTAACTTAAATCCTGAAAGGGAGTCATTCTACACATAAATACGAATAACTTTTACTATAGGGTCAACGGTGAAATCGCGAAAAAAATAACTATTCCATACAAAATGTATGGAAAAGCTGATTTTTTCGCGATTTCAGTGTTGACCCCTAGTGAAGGTTGTTCGCAATAATGGGTGAAATGATCGACCCCTTTGGGATTTAAGTTACTTTTGTACAACCGTATACTAAACTTTTCAAAAAATTCCAGGAACCGCAAAAAGGAAAAATTTCAGGAGCTCAATTTCGACGGCAAAAACGAGAAAAGATACAGATAAAAAACTAGCGGGATCTCTTGAGAAATTTTTCAGCAAACCAGAAAATAGGGACTCTGAATGTCAAGAGAATGTTGACGTAGATGTAGCTTCAACAAGCGCAGCTTTAAATCTAGAAGTTATGGAGGTATCTGAAGAGAAAATGTTAGTCCTTCAGAAGGAGACTCCAGTGAAACTAAAAAAGAGAAAGTAGTGCTAAAGAACCTGTAAGCAATTTATCGTCATCAAGTAGCTGTTTAGATTGTGGTGATGATCCCGGTGCGTGGCCCGCCAGTATGACTAATGATATTGTTAATATTTTGGTTAGCCGTGGTCCCGTGCAGCTGTTTAACCACAATTTTCCTGCTAATATCGATGGAAGAAAATTTGCAAACAGTTATTACTCTAGAAATCTTCCTAATGGAGAAAAAATCAACAGAGAATGGCTTGTTTACTCTACGTCAAAAGATTCAGTCTATTGTTTTGTTGTAAAATATTCAGTAAAACTGTGAGTAGTCTATCAGCTCCAAGCGGTTTTTCCTATTGGCAACATCTGTCATCTACCTTAAAACGACACGAAACAAGCATTTCCCATAGCGAAAATTTAAAATGTTGGGTCCAACTAAATCATATGTTTAAAAATAAAACTAGTGTAAATCAAATGCGACTGAGACTATTAGAATCTGAAAAAAACAATGGTGTGATGTATTGGAAAGGATCATAGCTGTTATAAAATTTTATCTTATCAATGTCTGGCGTTTAGGGCTCGTCCAAATTATTATATGAGCATGATAATGGTAATTTTCTCAAAGCAATAGAAATGATAGCATCCTTTGATTCAGTTATGCGGGAACATATTCACTGAATTCAAGCCTCGAAATTCTATTCAACTCGCATGACTCACTATTTAGGAGATCAGATTCAGAATGAAATCATTGATTTACTCGGCACGACCATAAAAAATTATATCCTGAACAAAGTCAGATAATCAAAATATTTCTCTATCATATTAGATTGCACACCAGATGTAAGTCACACAGAACAAATTACAGTTATACTAAGGTATGTTGTTTTAAACAGTGAAACTAAAAATGTTACAATATGCGAAAGTTTTATTGGCATCTGTCCGATAACCAGCTCCACAGGTGAAGGACTATTAAATTTTGTTTTAGATTTATTTTCGCAATTAAACCTTGATATTAAAACTTACGTGGCCAAGGTTATGACAATGGTTCTAATATGGGTGGAAAACACAATGGATTACAAAAAAATATTGGAAATGAATAATCGTGCATTTTACGTTCCATGCTCGGCGCATAGTCTCAATTTGGTCGTTAAGGATGCGGCAAATATAACGCACGACACGGTCAACTTTTTCAACTTAATTCAAGAAATTTACGTTTTTTTCGTCTTCTACCAAAAGGTGGTCCATAATTTGCAAGCATTTACCTGATTTAAAACTAAAGGCATTAAGTGCCACGCGATGGTCTAGCAGAATCGATGCAGTCAAACTTTTACGGTATCACCTCGAAAAAATATTTGACGCTTTACTTGAAATATCAGATAACAATTCGTCGGAATGGGATTGTACAACAACTCACAAAGCACATTCGCTTCCTTTGAATATTCAAAATTATAGATTTATTTGCTTAGTTGTAATTTGGTTTGATATTTTAAACGAAATTAATGCTATTACCAAAATGATGCAAAACCCCACAATAAATACTCAAATCTGCATAAATTTGTTAAATAAATTGATTCATAAATTCACCGAATATCGCACAGATGAGCATTTCGAAAGGGTGTTAGAAGAAGCTACCATTGTGGCTCGGGAACTTAATGTAGATGCAGATTTTCCGCCTATAGATACCGTTCGTCCACGAAGAAAACCAACTCAATTTCAGTATGAACAGAGTGATGAAGTCTTACTAGACCCTAAATCAAAATACAAGGTATATGTTTTTTTTAGAATCCTGGACCAAACCTTAACTTCTTTAAAACGTAGATTCGATGAGTTGGAAACTTTTACCGACGTTTTTGGCTTTTTCACCAATAATAACTTGTTTAGTTACTCCAAAGATGATTTAATGAAACATTGTAAAGATTTGAATGTGAAGCTAAAAGATAGTTCAAGTAGTGACGCAGATATTGACGGTATAGATATGTTTAATGAAATCAATGCTTTAAAGTTGCATTTAACTGAAAACCAGTCTAATGATCCACAAACCCTATTGCAATACATTTTTGCTAATGAATTAATGTCAACATTTCCGAATATAGCAATAGCGCTAAGGATACTACTTACATTGCCGGTTTCAGTTGCATCTGGTGAAAGGTCATTTTCAAAGTTAAAAATAATAAAAAACTATTTGAGATCAACTATGAACCAGCAAAAACTAAGTAATTTAGCAATAATTTCAATTGAACATGAGATTCTAAATAGACTAGACACCAAAAAAATTATAGCTGATTTTGCCAACATGAAGGCAAGAAAGGTGCAGTTTCTATAAAATAACTTAATACCTATACCTACCTACATAATATGTATAAACTGCACCTTTCTTGCCTTCATTTTTTCATTTAATGTCGTATTAGTGTATCTATCTTGTATAAAATAACCTAATATAACATAGTTTTTCACTGTACAGCATTTTTTTTCACATTTTTATAAACACCTAGGTTTTGTAGTTAGATAGGGGCGGCACGATAGGAATTGCACACCGGCGTTCAAACCGCTAGCGGCGGGCCTGCGTAGAACATTGAAATATCTTAGAAAGTTAACTTTTCCAGGAGATGGATAAAACATCGTTAATTCTTCGAAGTAGATAATTCCATCAAAAATCCATCTGTCCTACATAGATCATTTTTCGTTCCTATAAGTTTCCACCATCAATTTTCATTTAAATTTTTCAAATCCGTGAATACAGCGCTTTTGACGTCACGGATTGGTATAACATTTGATTATCCACACAAATTCAAATAGAACAGCCATCTTTCTTCTTTGAAGCAACTTCTGCTTCGTGGAACACAACTGAACATTATTTGTAGACGTGGGCATTGGACTACACACGTAAGGGATGTGGGTCTCACAGTCACTATATCATGCATGTTTGGAGAGCTCCCCTGAGAATTATCTGTATAGCGCGACGTGCATTGTCCTATTACCAACTGGGCGGAAGTGATAACAACCACTTTATTACAGAGATTTGAATCGGGAGTAATTTGCACCCGGGTGTAATTTTACATCGTCAAACTAAATAGCGCCATTCGCGGATCATAGATCACCATATTTGCAGGGTTGGATTAGAGAGAACGAAAATTATTCTGGAGAAGGAGAAATATGTAATAAAACGAATAGTTTTTTTGCCTGAAGACTGCACTCAATTCTGTGAATTTGGGAGGCTTTACTTGGTAGAATTCCATTATCAATAACAAAAAACAAGTAATATTATTTTGAGAAATTTTACTGAATAATTGTAATTCGTAACGCGTTTCACTACACCGTAGCTATGTATGTACATTCATTCGTCTGAAGAAGCCACGGTGTAGTGAAACGCGTTACGAATCACAATTATTCAGTAAAATTCCTCAAAAAAATTATTACTTGTTTTTTGTTACTGAATAACGTGAGTTTAAGAGTTTAAGCGCAACTGTTTGTTACCTCGTACTGAAATTAAACGAATGGTACAATTTGAAAATTATTCTAGCATACATTCTGTCAAAAAAGTACGTGGAATAGGTTATTTGAAAATCTGGTTTGAACGATGATCAAAGTTTTTGTTGTTGCTAAGTTCACATCTATCTTCTATACTGCCGCGGAGTTTGAACACGATGTGTCATTTACACACAAACAAATTTATATGGAATCACCCGATATTTTGAATATTACCTCAGGGATTTTGGAACTTTCGAAGAATTGTCTAAATTGATCCTTTTGAGATATTTCAATTGAAAAAAGAAAAAATTAAGGTTTATTTTAAGAAAGAAACAAATAAAAGAAAATAAGGTACTTTCAGCATGTAGTAAAGAAATTGAGGATTGTTTTCTCGACCTCAGTAGCTTGTATTACCTCCTCTTGCCCTGATATAAGCCTGGATTCGTCTAGGCATGCTTTGGATTAGGTTTTTGACCTCCTCTGGGGTGATATTCTGCCACTCTTCTGTGGCGGCTTGGATTAGCTGTTGTGGGGTTCTTGGATTATCTTGGCGCGATCTGATTTTCCTTTTGAGATTATCCCAGAAATTTTCAATAGGATTTAGGTCTGGAGAGCAAGCTGGTCAGTCCAAAATAGTGATTCATGTTTCAAGATGATGTCGCGCAAGGTTGCTGGTATGCGGAGGAACATTACCTTGTATAAAATTGAAATTCTCACCGTGGGCAGGGTGTTTTATATGTGTATCGCTCACCATCTGGTGATTTTGACTTGTTCTTGAGTGTCATTGACAAAATTTTATCCTCTTTTAATATAGTAAACAATGTTGTGGTAACTTTAATGTATATTTTAATTCCTTAGACAAGAAAGATGGTGCATTGTGTGACTTGCTCAAATCGTATCATTATCGTCAGATGGTTTTTGAGCCTACAAAAAGTCCTAACTGTTTAGACAACTTATTCTTTAATTTTGAGCCTGTTAGTGAACATGTTGATGCCTGGAACTGTGGTTTCTCGGATCATAGAGCACAACAGATGACAATGAATCTGATTGGTGATCCTATTTCATATATGACTCGTAGGATCAGACCTCTGGCAGGAAAGGGTTTTAATTTTTTTCGCTCTCTACTTGGACAACTGAGTTGGGACTTGATTCTTGATGATGATTTAATAACTGTTGATGATGCATTCAAAACATTTCATCAATACTTTGTGGATTCCTATAAGATTGCATTCTCTGAGAGAGGAATCAGGGAGAGGAAAAGTGGTCAGGGGGTACACTGGTTTACAGATGATTTGAGGAGCATGAGAGACCGACTCAGACTTGTTACAGAAGTATATGATAAATACTCTACTGATAACCTTAAATTGGCACGTAACAGACTTAGATTATTGTACAAATAAATAAGGCTAAAATTGAAGCAAATGATAAGACTATATTGTTATCTTCAAACCGTCAAGGAGCAATGTGGAATATCATTAATACAAATAGGAACTCTCCCAAAACCAAGATATCAATTCACAATTAACTCAAAATGACTTCAATGAATATTTCGCATCTGTTCCTCACAGTATCACTGAAAAGGTATCTGACGGTGTTGTTCACAACCGTGATGACCTGTTTCGTAAAAATATACCTGAAGGTCTGAGTTTTTTTTCATGAAGGTAATTTTACCGAGGTGAGAGATGTTGTTATGTCACTAAAAATAGTAAGTCTAGAGATTTTTATGGCCTATCTTCTAATCTTCTTAAAAATAATAGTTATTCGATTATATATCCACTTACAAAATTAATCAACAAATGTCTTGTTTCTGCAGTTTTTCCTAACTGTCTGAAAATCGCAAAACCGTTCCACTTTTCAAAAGATGCAAATAGCGTTGAAAATTATCGACATATTTCCTTGTGCCCATATTTTCGAAAGTGATAGAGAAAAGTATGTACTTACAGGTATTAAAATATTTTGAAGCAAACTGTCTTTTTTCCTCTTATCAATATGGATTCAGGAAACAACGTAGTACTATTGATGCAGTGGTAGAATTTGTGAACAACACACTGAAATGTTTTGAGGCAGGTCTCTTTTCGCTTTCATTGTTTTTGGACCTTACAAAGGCCTTCGACTGTGTTTCTCATGCGGTTCTCCTGGGCAAGCTGGAGAAGTACAGGTTTGAAGCAAGCAGTAGGAAACTAATCCAATCTTTTTTAACTGATCGGCATCAGGTGGTGTGTACCGATGATGGCTGGTCGGATGATAAGGAAGTAACAATTGGCGTTCCTCGGGGTTCTATTATGGGACCTTTACTTTTGTTAATATTCATAAACGATTTATTTTCCTGATTATCTGACTGCTGCCTTACCATCCTGTTTGCTGATGACTGTGCTTTATCGGCCGGTTGTGGAGATCTGGGGCGTGCAACATAGTTGCTGGGGAGGCACAGTTGAGAGTTTCACAATGGTTTTGTCGTAATAAATTATGCATGAACAAGGGAAATACAGAAGAGGTTATCTTTAGTTTCAGACGTGTTGAGTTATCGTCCGTCCGTTTTGTTGGAGTTCACATGGATACCCGACTCACTTGGTCTGTTCATATAGATCACTTAGCTGCCAAACTGGGTAAAATATTTTTGTTTTAAAAATCTATCTCACTCAGTATCACCAAATGTCCTGAAAGTGGCTTATCATTCTCTATGTGAGTCGCATATGAAGTATGGTATTCTGGTATAAGGTAACTATGGTGAATTTGACAGAATTTTAGTCTCCAACGTCGTGCTGCGAGAATTTTGGGTGGGCTGAGGTACAGGGATTGCTGTAGGGATACTTATAGGACTCTGATGATTTTGACCCTTCCCAGTTTATTCATCATGGAATGTGTGATCTATGCACATAACAATATTGAAAGTGCAATATTACATAGAGATAGGCACGCTCATAACACAAGATTTCGCGATGATGTGTGTGTTCCATACTGCAGTTGGAATTTCCCAGATGGTATTTCTTTCAAGTTTCATAATAAATTACCTGCAAGTGTCAGAAATTTGTCTGGTAAAGATTTTAAATTATGCCTGAAAAATTTTTTCGAAGAAAACTTTTCTTACAGCCCAAAAGATTTCCTGAATTTTAATATGTCTGTAGTCAAATTTTATAATTTTTGAATGTGCTGATTGAATCTTAATTTATTTTTATGATAACTCCTTCTCACTGTTGCCAAACCCTCTATATATATATATATATATATATATATATATATATATATATATATATATATATATATATATATATATATATATTATATATATATATATATATATATATATATATATATATATATAAAGTTACAGAGGTGGACCTAGTTTCAGCTACACCCAGTATATCCTATGTTTGCGACTATTCTAATGGCTTTTTCTTGTAACCTAGATATACGACTGCGTTCCGCATAGTCTCCCCACACGAGCACACCATATTAAGCAAAAACTCTATGACCCCATAGTATGCCATCTTGAGCCCTTTCAAAGTAACCATTTCCAAAACGCTCCTAAGAAGAAAAATATTCTTGCATAGTTTACCGGCTATGTAATCATAGTTCATATATTCTTGGTGTTAGTTCTGAGAGTAAAAATAATCTTTTGGTTTTGTCACTATTCATGGCAAGCCCATTACCCGCGAACCAGTCCGCAGTCCTCGATTCCGCAACGGCAGACAACCTCTGGGTGGCATCCAGGGACGATCTGCTACGCTCACGATAGAGTCATCCGCAAAAAGAAATGTTTTGAAACCTTCAAGATAGTTTGGGAAACCGTTTATGAATATCAAGAAAAGTAGGGTCCCAGAACAGACCCATGTGGAACTCCTACTGATGTAGATATTTTTTCGACCATACATCATTCAAATAGACAGTCTGGCACCGGTTTTCCGGATAAGATGCTATCATATTTTAACTGTCATCATCACAGCCGCACTTTCCAAGCTTTGCTAGAAGTATGGTATACAAAACGCAGTCGAATGCCTTCGACAGATCCAGAAAGACAGACAAAGCGTATTCTCCTCGTTCGAAACAGCCCAACGTAAAATTAATAAATTTCAAAAGGGCATTGAATTGATTTTGGCTAAGAATCAAATTACTCTCAAGACGACTGATCAATTGTTTGCTCAGGATCTTTTCAAAAATCTTGGGTAATATTGGTACCAGACTGATTGGACGATAATTGGCGACGTCCTCTCGGTCCCCTTTGTTCTGAAGTGGCTCGACCTTAGATATTTTCAGACAGTGTGGGGAATGATTATTGCCAATACGGTCATTGAAAAGATGTGTCAGGGGGTACAACAAGTTGTTTACATTTCTTTTGATCAGCTAAGACAATATTCCATAGTAGTCAGTGGACTTGGATGACTTCAGCGAGGATATACCCTTCCTAACATCATAGAAAGAGACTTGAGTAAAGCTGAATTTTTTATCAGGGACTAAAGCTATGATATCGATAGGATTAATATTCGACTAAGGCGTCTTCTCACGTAAGTCATGTGGAATCTGTGCAAAGTAATTATTGTAATCATCGGATGATACACTTCTCGGACCTCGTTTTTCGGGTGATTTCTTTTGGAGTTAATGAGTTTCCAGGCTGTTTTTGGAATATTATCAGAGTTCACTAACATATTGTCGCTAGTCTGTTTTTTTAGCCGCGCTCAATTTCGAATTATATTCACGTTTCAATTGATCTCTCATTGATTTGATGTTTTCCGTTTTATGACAACCATAAAGCTCATTGAGAAACTGGAGATTGCTTCTCATTCCTTTCAACCCCAGTGTGAACCACTTGATATTCGATGGTATCCAATTCCTAACTACTACCTCCGTTTCAGGAAACGTAATCAAAAATGAATCCAAGATGTTATCATGGAATGTCTGAAACCGATCCTCGATGTTCACATGTTGATTCTTAATGAAATCCCATGACAAACAACTGAGGATGTTGAAAAAGATATTGAAACCCCTTTCGCTTCAAGGCCTTATCTTTTTCGTACCAGGATTTGAGACTTTCATATCTGGTTGCTCTACGCTGATGTGATGGCATCGTGATAAGAGAAATTTATATTCACAGTCTGTCTAGAAAAGTTATGTTGTGAGAAATTAATGAATGCATTATCAATGCAATTTTTTCCGGTTGTTGGTCTAGAGCCCAGAAAGTCACAAAAAACTTCGCTTTCTCATCCAAATTATGAAACATCCAATTAAAATTCCCCCTAATGACAAGATTATTAAAACAATTAATTTTTTGGAGAGTTTTCTCCAGGACTCCAAAGTGATCAAAATCACCAGATGGCGGTCTGTAGCAGTTGATAACTATAATGTTTGAGTTATTGAGTTTTATTGCACATACCACACAATGCATTTCGATTGACTAGTCGTGTATTCCACTCAAAACCAACGTCATTTCGGCAGAACGTGACAACACCGCCGCGTTTATGTTTTTTTGCGCATTCGTCGATCCTTCTTTATTATTTAGCCACGATTCACAGATATTCAGAATTTGAACATCTTCTAGTTCACCAAGAAAAACTTCTAGATGGTCCTTTTTATTTTTCACGCCCTGTACACTCAAATGTGCATTGTCAGCTTTCTGTCTAGTTACGATAATCTGGGCTTAGGTGTGAGTTTCTTCTCGGTTGCCGGTGAAAAAAACGACTTACATAGATTCCGTGTGGCCACAAATCTACAACCATTGCCTTGTGGACATTAACCAGGTCTATTGTAACCTTGAAAAAGGCATAATGCTGGAAAAACTTACTTGTTAGAAGTTCACATTCAACCTCCGGGAATGTGGATTTCAAATATGCTACATGATTTTCACTTGTTGTGTAGGGCTTCGTTCTGAAGACGTAAAACAAGGCCTTCTTTTGTGCTGATTTCATAGAAGTATTGGCAGAAGCTTTATCATTGCACATAACTACGATACCTTGACTTCGTTTGCGATTTCGACGATGTTTCTCAGTAGCTTCTTCCTCAATGTTTTTACATGAAAAGGATAATTCATGAATAATGCTATATTTACCAATTTACTGCAATCATAAAGACGCATTTCGAATTGTCCCAAAATATTTGATAATTCAGCCTCATACATATCATAATTCAATTGAGGAATCCTTGCTTTCAAAGACGGAAAATGTTTCAGATCCTTTCTTTTCAGTTGATCTATCATTTAAATGCATTTACTGCGCTAATCATCTAAATAATAGTTTTTCCTTCACCTTGAAGCTCCATCTTAATGGTGTTCAAGTGTACTGTGTTGCCAGTCAAAATGCCAAATCAGTCAGCCATTTTTCGTTTTTCAACATCTGAGTGTCAACACCTCTTTCGTCTAGAAAAGCTGTTATTGCAGGTAATAATTCTTGCAACTTTCTAGGAATTTTCCGCTACTCAACCACCTGACGTCAATGTGAAGAACTAAATCAGTGTGTTCAGCTGACATCCTGTCTTCCAACTGCAACATAAAGAGCCGCCGTTGCAAGCTACGTGCACGGATGGAATTCACAATTTTTGTTGCAATGCCCATAATTTCCTCCGTGTTTAAAATTTTTGATAACAAAACTTGTTGTTGTATAATGCAATGGAATGAAAAGAATTAAGAGAAATCTTCATTAGCTCGACACAATGTCACAAAACCGTTTTTGTTTCCAGTCATTGCTGGTGCTCCACCGGTTATAATGCACACTAATTTATATATTGGTAAATTGTAGTTTCTTACAAAAATGAAGAAAACGTCATATATATCTTCGCCACGGGTATTCCCCTTCGGAGGAATGATTGTCAAAAATTCTTCCTTAGCCAACATGTCATTGAATACCATCCGAATAAAAATACACAGCTGGGCAGTGTCTGTCATATCGGTGGATTCGTCGAACTGTAAAGAAAAGTATGTACATTTCATGATATCATGTTTTAGTTTATCGCCATGTCCTGACTCATGACTTCAATATGCTTTGTGACAGTCGGACGAGATAAATGAAGTTCTCTAATAGCAGATATGATTTCTGTTTCATTTTTAAAATCTCCTGACAAAGTCTCACCTGTTTCAATGAATACTTCTTTCACCGATCCATCTTCGAATGGTTTCTTGTTTTTCGTCAATATATGAGATATTTTAAATGACGCGATCGTAGCAGCTTTTGATTGTTTGGCTGGTCTTGTGAATACGGTTTGTTCTTTTTTAAACAAGATAAGAAATCACGTACTTTTCGTTTACTTAATTCACTCTGTGGCGGAAAATCCTTTTCTTAGTTTTAGTGAACCGTTTTATGATGCCGCTCTAAGTTACCACACGTAGGTTATGCAACTGACGCACAACAAATAAGACTAATACACTTATCCTTCACCTCACAAGAGAAAATTTCTTTCTCCCAATCGTTATTGAAATAATGTTTCAGATTTCTTCGCTGCATTCATTTTGTTCTACACTCCCCACAAAAGTTGTCGCATCACCCTACTTTTCAACAACGACAATACTTGGTAACTTTCAGAAGTGTAAAATAAGAAGATATCATTCAAAAGGAATGAGTTTATGATGGAAAATATCAACTCTAGCTGCATGAGGTCGAGCATTATTATGCATACAAATGAAGTTTTCGCCAATAAATGGGCCGAAGGGTACATGGGGTTTAAGGATATCTGCGATGTATCTGGCCGCTGTCATTCTTCCATTATTCACTAGGACTAACTCAGTTCGACCATGGAAAGAAATGCCTCCCACACCATTATTGAGTCCCTCCTAAGTTCTCGGTTTGCCGAATATTGCATTGCTGATACCGTTCTCCAGGTCCTCTGTATACCGGCATGCGTCCATCATTTGATACTAGACAGAACCTGGACTCGTCGGAAAAGAGAACATTCGACCATTCTGGAATACTTGCAACTCGATGCTCTCTGGTGAGACGCCGATAGAAGCCACCCTTGGTCTGATATCGTCTTCTCTGAACATGTTCCTAACAGTTTGCAATGAAATATGCACATTTCTGGAAAGTGCAAGTTCATTTTGTAGCATTCAAGGCGTACAGTGCTGAACTCTTAGTACAGTTAAACGAAGCCAACGATCATCAACTGGTGTTGTTATCCGATTTCTTCCCTGTCCGGTTCTTCTTCCGTATTCCCTTGTTTCGTGGTACCGATTAATTGCTCTTGAAATAGTGCTTTGGTTTACATTCAACAAGTTCACCCCTCCTCTAGAAGTGTTATAATTCTTACCACTTCATGATCACTCAAATAGCGTCCAGGACGTTCAGCAGCCATCACAATAAATTCAAAGATTCGAAAATCAACAAGAAACACAGAAAACTTGCATTAATTTAGCTTGAAAACGGAAGAGAAATTGAATGAATGCTGATAGTCAAATAAACTCAGACGTGTTTGAGATCATATGGAAACAAATGTTACTACATAGATAAGATTTTTTTCTCCTCAAAAACATATGTTGACGAAAAAACTGCGATCGAGCTGCTTAATCGATTGTGGAATTCAGAATACCAGGTGATGCGACAATTTTTGTCTTCAAGATACAATTCAGAATGACCCCAATTTCGGCAGGCGCAACATTTATATCGGCGTGAACGAAAGTCTCGAATGTTTCCGTTAAACGCGCCGCCCGATATTTCGAAAAGCTGCAAGAATAAAAAACGCGGCTTTTCTTTGGGAACTACCGCGCGTTCCATTGATAAAGCCGCCTTTTGCCGCTAGCAGAGTGTTATTTTATTACGTAATAGATTTTGTAGTTTAGTTACTTACTTATTAAAATTTTTTTTTCTTCACGAGATCCACTCAAAAAGCACTCGCGATCGACCATTTGAGCACCCCTGGTTTACATTATTTGGTTCTATATAAGTATTTTTGGACTCGTTAAAATCAATGAATTTTTTCTGGTACTCAATAATAGAGTTGAAGTCATTTACCCTTTGTTTGAGAGATTCCAATTTTACATTTGCTACGTTCAGTTCGTGTTTAAGATGAAAAAGTCTGGTACCTGTTTCGAGGTTAGCGTCCAAAGTTCCTTGAAATTCCACATCTTCCCAGGAATTAAGGAACTATCTAGCACTCTCACTCAATGATATATTACCAGCCACTCGTTTTTTGATTATTATTTCAATTAATTTTTGCTTATTCAATTTATTCAACTCATCACTCAAAACTTCGAGGTTCATCAAACTTGTTATGTAACCATATGTGGAGAAATGATTGCTATGATCGGAGAATATTATTATTATTAATATTTATTATTATTATTTAGGTAACAAAAGAATGAGGATTTGAAATCCTATGATATTCTAAATGTAAAAAGCAATAAATACAACATAATCAACAATTAATCAAATATAGAAAAAAAAAAATAACAAAGATATCTATAGTTCACTCAAAAATCATACTGTCTATTCTATTTTTAAAAATATTGACGGACTCAGCCTCAACCACTACACTTGAAACTCCATTCCATGGACCGAATACACGGTTCGGTAAGAAATGTTCCCTTTGCCGTGTCCAATACCTCTCCTCCTTCAGTCTCATGTCATGTCTGCGTAGACGTACATCAGTATTTAACTCGTAGAGATGTTGTAAGTTGGCATAATTGTACTTGATTATACGAAACGTCATAATCAATTATATAAAATTGGACCAGTCTTCAGGTGTGCTATGTTCATTTCATCCACATTTGATTGATTTCTCTCCATTATATTAGTATATTAGGTTACCACACTCCTTCAAAATTTGAGGAAAACTTGGATGTACCAAAAATCCAAAAAACCTTAATTTTTTATCGATATCAAACTGTTTCTGCGCTAAATCGATAATAAAAACACATGTGTTTATAAATTCAAAAATATGAATTAATGGGTGGTTGAAGAATTCGTAAATTCATAAAAAAACTGAGCTTCGTTGCATATGGTGTTTCTTAATATACTAATGCTCTTGTGAAAAGAATATATCCAACAGTCACATAAAAAATTCACGACAGAAGACACAAAAATCTTATAATCAAACAAGCAAAAATCGTAACCATTTAATGCTTATAAAAACTTAGATGTTTAACAACCTGTAACGTAAAACGGAAGTGAGTTTTATCAAGTCCACATTTTATATGAAAAGCTGAGAGTGAACGAAATTATAGCCAATTCGGCATCGTTTATTTTCGCGAAGTCATTTTATGCATTGTAAGGTTGAGATATAAACTAGGAAATTGCGTTTTCACCTGATAAATTCCTCCTGGCTGTCCAGTCATATATCCTTGCTGTCATCATGAACATTACTCTTAAGTTCCGCTAATTTGATAGTACGGCATAACCTAGTTGAGAATTATGCCGACCCTAAAATTGAATTAGTTCGTGATCGGGTTGCTTAAATTCTAATAAGTCGAGTAACGGTATGTCACCGAAATAGTTGGCCATTTCCCTGGGCAAAATGAACCTTAAACTAGTTTTAGAAGGTAATACTCTTCGGATTCTCAAAGTTCCTCTGCTTAGTTCTACAAAAGTTTCATGAAGCTCTAATGCGTACTTCAACGAAATAAATCATTTTCTGTAGAACCCAGCTTGACTTAAGAAAAAGGACTTGAAGATTCTTTTTTGGATTAATTATGTTTCTAATGGATTTTTCTTCCCACTTAGGAATAATAGCTATTCTTTTATAACTGTATAATTTGATTAAGACGGTTGTATGTTCATAACCACTCTGTATATTTCTTATCTCGGTGTGATTGGCAAATTTACCTAAACACGTCGAATGATTTTGATTGGAGGACATCTTTTGACGTAAATTTGGCTTTAACGAGCAACCCCCTAAGAATGGCACTTCAACCTTTCATAATTGAATAGGGCAAACGGATCAAGCGATACCTAGTTTGAAAGCTCTTCGAAGCTTCTTCAAATCGGCGTATGAAAAAAGTAATTTCCAACCTTGAATTGAATATTTTGGCTATTTTCAAGTTTATTGAAAAAAGGAAAAATAAATCAATTTTTGTTTTGAAGGGTAACCTTTCGAGGGGGAATTTAACGCATGCGTGCGTTAACCAGTAAATTCACTTACCTTGAGGTTTCAGATAAGGTTGTGATGTTATATTTAGTGGAAATTCTCTAGTCCAGGGGTGCTCAAACGGTCGGTCGCGAGTGCTTTTTGAGTAGATCTCGAGGAAAAATATATTTTCAATAAGTAGGTAACTAAAATACAAAAAATCATTACGTAATGAAATAACCCTCTGCTAGCGGCAAAAGGCGGCTTTATCAAAGTAATGCGCGGTACTTATCGAAGAAAAGCCGCGTTTTTTATTCTTGCCGGCTTTTCTAGAAATTTCGGGCGAGGCATTGGTCGGGATCATTCGAGACTTTCGTTCACGTCGATATAAATTTTGCGCCTTCAGAAATTGGAGTCATTCTGAATTGTAACAAAAGTTTATTATTAAATAGTACAAAAGGGGTGCTGCGAAGAAATCTAAAACGTATCATTTTACTAACGATTGGGAAGAATAATTTTCTTTTGTATGGTGAAGGATAAGACCATTTGTCTTATTTGTCGTGCGTCAGTTGCAATACCTAAGCGTGGTAACTCAGAGAGGCATCATAAAACGGTTCATAAAAACTATGAAGAGGATTTTCCACCACAGAGTGAATTAAGAAAACGAAAAGTACGTGATTTGATATCTTGTTTGAGGAAGAACAAACCATGTTCACAAGACTAGCCAAACAATCAAAAGCTGCTGCGATGGCTTCATTTAAAATATCTCATATATTGGCGAAACACAAGACACCATTCGAAGTAGAAACTTTATTTTGAGATTTAATAAATAGAACAGAAATCATGTCTACTATTAGAGAACTTCAGTTCTCTTCCAATTGTCACAAAGCGTAATAAAGTCATGAGTCAAGACATGGTAGATAAACTAAAACATGATATCATGAAATGTACATACTTTTCTTTACAGTTCGACGAATCCACCGATATGACAGACTCAGCCCAGCTGTGAATTTTTATTCGGATGGTATTCAATGACATGTTGACTAAGGAAGAATTTTTGACAATCATTCCTTTAAAGGGGAAGACCCGTGGCGAAGATATATATGAAATGAAATTAAATCTTCAAGATTATACGAGCTACTGAGCAACGCGCCACTGGTGAAATATATAAATTAGTGTGCATTACAACCGATGGAGCACTAGCAATGACTGGAAACAAAAACGGTTTTGTGGCATTGTGTCGAGCTAATGAAGATATCCCTTCATTTTTTCATTCCATTGCAAGTTTTTGTTCAACATGGAGGAAATTATTGGCATCGCAACAAAAATTATGAATTCCATCCGTGCAAGTAGCTTGCAACGGTGGCTCTTCAAGTTGCAGTTGGAAGATAGGGAGTCAGCTGAACACACTGGTTCAGTTCTTCACACGGACGTCAGGTGATTGAGCCGTGGAAAATTCCTAGAAAGGTTTCAAGAATTATTGCTCGAAATAACAGCTTTTCTAGCCGAAAGAGGTGTTTCCACTCAGATATTGAAAAACGAAAAATGGCTGACTGATTTGGCAGTTTTGACTGACATCTCAATGCACTTAAACATCCTTAACTTGAAGCTTCAAGGTAAAGGATAAACTATTATCGAGATGATGAGTGCAGTAAACGCATTCAACAGTAAATTGCAACTTATGATAGATCAACTGAAAAGAAAGGATCTGAAACATTTTCCGTCTTTGAAAGCAAGGATTCCTCAGTTAAATTATGATACGTATGAGGCTGAATTATCAAATATTTTGAGACAATTCGAAATGCGTCTTTATGATTGCAGTAAATTGGAAAATATAGCATTATTCATGAGTTATCCTTTTCATGTAAAAACATTGAGAAATTAGCTACTGAAATAGCAAGTCAGTTTGAAATGAACTCATGTTCTGTTGAAGATGAGTTGTACAGATTATATCAGATAAACATCTCAAAGCTACAGTATCTGATACAAATGTCTGGTGTTTTATATCTGAAGATAAATATCCGAATCTAAGGCAAATCGCCCTTCAACTGACGGCAATGTTTGGGTCAACTTACTTGTGCTAGTCAACATTTTCTGAAATGAAGATAATTGAGTCAGAATATCGCAATCGACGAACTGACGATCATATGTCATATTGCTTGCGATTAGCACGCAGTGGTTTCGTACCATCTTATGAAAAGTATGCTGAGGACAAGCGGTGCCACGCTTCAACATTCAAAGTCACTCGTTAGTTAAGTTCAACACCATATGTAACTCCTTTGTTCTGTAATAACTAATAAACTCGTAATTTTGAATAACTATGAGTTTTTTCATTGATATTATAGAGAAGAATCTAACTAAACCTAACCCAAACCTTGACTAAAATAATGTATAGTGTGCGGAAAGCTAATATCTACATACGTTACGGTACATCCTACCTAGGTAGCTAGGTAGATAGGGTGTATCGTGTATGTACGACAACCCTGCATCAAACGTACTTGCAGCCTCTCAGAGTCGATCGTAAGTAATCTAAAAATATTGAGTAAGATCGCCAGCACTTCAAGTTTGAGCACCCCCTGCTCTAGTCCATTTCTGCAATATTGACAATAGGCTTGTATCATGTCTATATTGACCTGATTTTCGTCTTCAATAATTATTAATTCTTCAGTTAAATCGATTCGATGCACAACAATGACAATAATGGAGTCGGTACATACTTAATCATCATTTACCTTAATTGAAAATGACATTCACCGTGAATCTGTGATTTTCAATGTTCTTAACAAGAGATTCATGGCTCGACTTGAAAATCAAGCTGCTTCACTTCACTTGACTGGACATAGTTAAAATCTTCTCAGAATTCAAGTCGAGACAAGTTTATTCAACAAAGCTTGAAATTCAAACTTCGCAAAACATCACGAAAACTACATGAATAAATTCTCTTCAAAAGTACTGAAATAAACTTCTGTGAAAATAAAATCAACTGAATTAAACTTCTGTGAAAATAAAAGAAAAACCAACATTGGAACTTAAGTCAAAGAGAACTAGAAAAGTGAAACTACATTCCCATTGCATCAGATAGTTGATAGTTTGATGTTTTGGAACCAAGAGTTGAGACACATGAACGTCCTTACCTATTTGGGAATCCATTTTTTCATTTGGTAATAGTTAACGCAGCTCTTGAAAACTACCTCTCTATAAGAGCCAAACTTGTAGGAGTAGCCAAAAAATCTCTGGCCATATTCATTCGCCTATTATGGAAATATTGTTTCGTGCTTTTTACACCACTCTTAAATGTCTTTCTGCTCGGGAGGCACTCAATCTATTTCATGTCGCCTCATATCCTTATTCGGTGCAGGCACTTAGGTACATAAATGCTCTTGATCATGTTTACTTTTACTTTCCGCGTTTTACAATAATATTTTATTGTAACTTTTATCGTTTCTTTGATATATTTATTTTTCTTTGGTATTTGTTCTCTATCTGTTGAGAATAGATCCGAATCAGAATTCGATGAGTTTTCGTCTATTCTGAACTATTAACCTCGTGAGTATTTCCACACGATTTTCAAGGCAAAACATGTACATTACCTTCCTCTTATAATGTGTGTAATGTATAATGTAATATATAACAGTAATAGTATGTTTACAAAAAATGGTGTAAGATGGGGAAAGCATTTCATTTTATACTGGGTGATTCACCAGTGGCGATGCTCTGTAGCTCGTACACTCTTGAAGATTTCATTTTTGTTCGAACGGTATTGTATTTAGAAAGTAAAAATCTACTTCAGTAATTTATTTTGAAGTAAACAGGGTGTCCCAATTTTCAATAAAAAAATCTTGGGGTTTTTTCAGATTGGAAGGCCACTTTTTTGTTGAATATTCAAGAGCGTCCTAAACTCTGCTATAATGTCTTTAAGTAATTTTTTTTTGGTGGGTAGTTTCGTCACAATATTTCGTTTTCCGTAAAATTCATCACATCATCGCATGCTCCTTCGGCCGGGGAGGATGAATACTTTTTCCTTTCGTTTTCTTATTGTCCAAGGATAACTTTATTGATGAATTGAAATAGATTATCCTCATTTTATACAGGAGTGACTCAAAAAATTATTGAATATTGTAATTTTAAAAATATCATATCTTGATTTTTTCAAATGGAACATCCTGTATTTTATTATTCATGTCAACGTATAAAATATTATGCTATATTTTTGCAAAAGTAACCTTATCTTTATATTCGACCATTTTCGAAATAAAAAAATAAACTAAAATTATAAAATCAGAGGTTGCGAAAGAAAAGTTTATTAGTACATATCATTATACGCCCGTCGAAAAAGTGCGGCCCAATTAGATATCCATCTACTATAGTGGCCCATACATTCAAGGACCAACGATGCTGGTCATCTATCTGTATCATGAGGTGTGGATTTTCCGTGGCGTAATAATGAAAGTTGTGCCTGTTAACAAGCCCATTCTTGTGGAAAGTTGCCTCGTCCGAGAAAAGAACTCTGCTAAACATATTTGGATTTTCCACTACTTTGTCACTTGCCCAATTGCAAAAATTGATTCGATTTTCATAGTCTTGATTGTTCAGTTCCTGGTGCAGCTGTACATGATATGCATGAAATTTATTCCCTTTCAAGATTCTCTGGACGGAAGTTTGACTTATATCTGTTAACTGAGAAATCTCTCAATGGCTTTTATATGGGTCCTCTGTCACTGTCAACAAAACTGATAACTGGTTGTCTTCAGCTGTAGTAGTTTTTGGTTTTTCATGTTTTTTGTAAGTGATATTACCCGTTTCGATAAATCTAATTAGAAGTTTTTCAAAGCATCTTGCATCAGGATGCATCTTATCAGGAAACCATTGTGCATAAACTCTACTTGCCAACAAAGAATTTCAATCACACTCACCCAGAATAAAAATCATATCAACCATTTCTTCTTTGGAGAACTTCATGGCAGTTAATTGGGAAAATTGGGTTCAAACCTCACTTTAACAATGTTTAATAACGAAATACTGATAAGTTCACCATGTAAAATGAGAATATGATATGTCCGGACACCTGACAGAAGGCACAAATAAAAAAAATGTCCACACATACCTCGATTTACGTTTTAATCATCTTGATTTTATTGTTCGTTATCTTGTTTAGGTTTCATTTTTACTACTTGAATCATTACAGAAAAAAAACTTCTGTGCGAATAATGATGCATGTTGATGAGTTTGATACGGTTTGTAGAATTTTCATCGAAAATTTTACAAAATATCGAACATTTCGAAAATGATCGAAGATAAAGATGAGGTTACTTCTGCAAAAATATAGCACAATATTTTATGCGTTGACATAAATAATAAAACACAGAGTGTTCCATTTGAAAAATCAAGGTATGATATTTTTAAAATTACAATATTCAATAATTTTCTTGAGTCACTCCTGTATAAAATGAGGATAATCTATTTCAATTCATCAATAAAGCTATCCATGGCCAATTAGAAAACGAAAGGAAAAAAGTATTCATCCTCTCTGGCCGAAGGAGCATGCGAAGAAGTGAGAGCCTATTTTCATGAATTTTAACGAAAAAAAAATATTGTGACGAAACTACTCACCAAAAAAACTTAACACTTAAAGAAATTATAGCAGAGTTTAGGCCGCTCCTGAATCTTGAACAAAAAAGTGGTCTTCCAATCTGAAAAAACCAACCAAGATTTTTTTATAGAAAATTGGGACCCCTGTGTACTGCAAAATAAATTGCTGAAGTAGATTTTTACTTTCTAAATACAATACCGTTCGAATAAAAATGAAATCTTCAAGAGTATACGAGCTACAGAGCACCGCGCCACTGGTGAATCAGCTAGTATACAGGTTTCGGAAAAGTCTCCGACTCTCGATTCTCGAGGAATCACCGTTAAATCTAGATTATTAGGTTAGATTCTCCGACATGCTTCAGCTAAATATCGCCAGATTTAGTAAACCATAATCGATAGATTATTATACTTACACTTCTGGCCACTAGGTGACGGCACTACATAAATTTCTTTCAGTTTCCCTTATATTTTTTCAAGGGATATTGAGTTTTCAAGGAATGATACAAAAAACTTCTAATAGAATCATTTCATTTGAATCGATTCCATATTATATAGAAATCTACTCTAGTTTGTAGGCGACATCAATATTTTGTTGAATATTGTTGTTGAACACAGAAATTGTTTACATTTCTCAAATTACTGCTGGTTGATGTCTTCCTCTTTCCTTTAAATGAACCAAATTTCCTCGCGGAGCTTCTTGTATCTACTTATTGCGCTGCGAAACGAGTTGATTGAACTTACTAAGTTTTGAAATCCTAGTGTGTCGCAGCCAATTGAAAAATTATGTGTGATTAAAGATACTATGGCTACTTTTATTTCCCCTGTACGCATAATGCATCAAGCAAATAGCAAGAAAACTTAACTCTATGCTCTCACAAGAATTGAAACACCCCCTACCCCGGTCTATAAAAGACGATGCAAAATGCATTGCTTTAATGTAAATTGCAATACCTGAATTATCTTATTTTTTTTCCCATATTGATTACACCTGAGACCAAATCGGTCAAATGAAAATCCATGTGATCGACTTGTACCTGAACTTGCCTTGAAGTTCTTCTTATAAAATAGAAACCTTTTCTTTGTTGTGTTGTGTATTTGTAGTAACCTATTCAAATTCTTTTATGTAAGGTTCGATGTGATACCACCAATTCTTTCTTCGCTTAAACCATAGGTAAGGAAATTAGAAAATCAAAAACAGATTCGGTAACAATGCGATTTGATCCTTGCAACATTACTATTAAATTCTTATCCTTGCATTTCTTGGCGACTTTAAATGAATTTAATGAAATATCAGATCATTTAGATACAGGCCTGATTTGCCCTCAACCATATTTTGAGTGGAAGTTGGTACATTAGATTATTATAAACAGATCTAATTGGTCCTCAGCTATATTACGAGTGGAAGTTGGAATATTTATATTATTATAAACAGGCTTAACCAGCCCTCATCCATATTCTGAATGGAATTCGGATATGAGAATATTATAGACTCACCCATCTTTTGAGTGGTAACTGACTCTCTCTCTAAGGGTTTTGGTAATATGATATCATGTTTTATGAATAGATCGTTACCCTGATACTCCGAACTCTGGAAGATTTGATTTTTCAAATTCTAAGGAACACGTCCACATCTGACAACTTGCAAGCGTTAATTCGCTCGCGTGTTTTTAATCGAATTCAGTAATTCGTATAGTATTAAAACGTTATATATGGAACTAGAGGTAATTCCGTAAATAATTTGATTGAGGAGGTCGTTACTTGATGAAAATCGATATACATATTTCCAATGAAATAAAACTAAAGTATTTAGATTTTCACTATATTAACAAAACTATGACCGGTTTCACCACACTGTGGCTTCATCAGATAGATACAAACTAATGAACAGATTTATTCCTTATATATTAGTCTTATTTCCTACTTAATATTACAATAGGTACAAGTACAAGAGGTATGTTGGAAAACCCATCGGAGTTGCTTGCTTTATGAATTGAAAAGATTGAGTAAAGGAGAAGGGTTTAGATCTAATTGACTATCAAGTAACCTACCTGAATTCTTTTCTTTGTTGATCTCTAAAATTTCCAATAGATTGAGTTTTTGTCTGTTATTTTCATTGTGTGAAATTTTGAAATTATCTTTAAAGTTATGGTTTTCTTCGAGTAAGTGATTAGAATAATGGAAATCTGATTTATGATAATTAAAACTACGTTTGTGCTCGGATAATCTAACTTTGAAATTTCTGAAAGTTCTACCAATATAAATTTTATTACAGTCCCCGCAACACAGTTTATAAAAACCGGATTTATTACTTTTATCAATTTTAGATTTGCAGTTTTTGATGTGTCGGCCTAGAGAATTATCAGTTCGGAATGCTTTATTAGAATTATAATGCGAGAGGAATGATTTTAATTTTAGACTAGGATTACCAATATAAGTTAAGCTGTTGTATTTTGCGTTAGAGCTTTTCATACTTGTAAATACTTCCTAGATTGCTTTTTGAAATTTTTAGCGTGAAATCATGTTCTCAATCATAGTTGGACTGTAACCGTTATTGACTGCTATTTGTTCAATTATATTTAGATCTTTTATGAAATTATTTTGTGACATTGGGATATTAATGAGTCTATGTACCATACTATTGTAAGCTGCTAATTTATGTGGATAAGGATGTGTAGATGAGCTGTGAATAGTAATATCTGTATGCGATGGCTTATGAAAAATAGAAAACTCATGTTTGCCGTTAATTTTAGTAATAGTTAAATCCAGAAAATTAATGGAGTTTTCAGTTTCTATCTCTAACGAGAATTTAATATTATCGTGAATTTTGTTAATGAATGTTTTGAATGACTCTAATTGTCTGTTTGTGCCAGTGGAACAACAAATGATATCGTCGACATATCTAAACCAATAAATAAAGTATTTGAATAACGGATGTTCTTGGATAGTTTTTTCAATATAATTCATGAAAATTTCAGCGAGCAGAGGGCTCAGAGGATTACCCATGATTAAACCTTTTTTACTATTATATATACTCCATTGAAGTTAAAATAATTTTATTCTAAACAAATTTCTAAAAGGTGTAAGATTTCAGATTGAATTATCGGATTGACTTTATTAATTTGAATGGCTTTCTTGATGAGTTTCACTGTATCACTAGGTGGAACACTAGGGAAGAGATTTACTACATCCCATGACATAAGTTTAGCGTTCGGTGGTAGTATCGTGTGCTGAATTATATTTATTAGGACTGAAGAGTTTTTTATTGAGAATTTAGGTTCAAAATTAGCGTACTGTCGAATGATGTCTATGAGAAAGCGTGAAAGTTTTGCAGCTGGAGCTTGAAAATATGAAACTACTGGTCTGATGAGATACCCTGTTTTATGGAGTTTGACGAGGGAGTAAAGGTTTGGTGATTGCGGGTTGTCAATGAAAAATTTATATTTTTGGTTGTTAGGTATTATAGACTTGGCATACTTAGTTGGATCTTTATCAATTTCTTCATAACAACCTGATTCAATGAAATTTTGGGTTTTCAATAAATAATCTGCTTTATTTAAGGCTATGACTGTATGACCTTTGTCTGCTTTGGTGAATATGATCTCTTCAGATGTGGACTTATTTTTACTTTAACGTTGTATTTTCGAATTTCTTAGGTTGAAAACTATTGAACTCTTTTTGAAGTAGTAACGCGGAAGAGTGTTTTAGGTGTTTGGCTTGTGGCGAATAATTTAGGGCTATTTCGGTATCAATTCCTAGCAGATCGAAATGGAGACAAGCGTTATTTGACCCTAAATTGTGTTTGAAACTTTTCTAGAAGTGAAACTACATCTTCGGAAAAATTAGCATGTGAAAGATTACTAAACGTATCATAAAATTGGTGATCGGAAAATTTGGACTTGATTTTTGAAGTTTCAGGTTCATTACTCAATAATTTATTTAATTTTCGCAACTGAATTTTTTACTTTTTGTGTGTTAATGAAGGAACTTTGAATCTTGTACCGGAATCTAAAATGTCAAATTCTACTGATCTGATCCCGTAAAGCCATACGTGATTCTTTCTGCTCAACTGAGCGCCAACGGGCAATATTCAATTTTTTCTTTTTTTTTGCGCAATATTAATTATATTATGTCGCTGACTGCGGATCATACTCTATTTCCATATCGCGGATTTGCCAACCAGGAATCATGATCTCTGATCATACACCTTTATGTACCACAAGCATCACATACATGCCACTTACTCAGACATTCTTCAAAACTTTCCTACCGACAACATAAAAGCCTCAATGTCTGTGGGTTCATACATGCGTATCGTCCCTAAAGCCATTTATTTATACTAATGAGCCATGACATAATTCGAAGGCGATTATAACAACTAAATGCAGGAAAAGTTCCCTTATTGAGCTTAAGAGTATCGGACATCAAATCAATAATTTGAAAGTAAGATCATCCCCACAGTTGGACACAATGAAAATATAAATATCTTCGTTACAGTTTAAGTACGTTTTGCTACGGTATAAAATTAGATAAGAATAGATACTGAATAAATGGATTACGATACTTCAAATAGATAGCCCATTTATAGAAGCAAAGATAAGAATCAATATTAAATGTTCCCACAATCAAATGTATCATTCATCAGATTATAAATAAAAGATTTGGATTGGCAAAATGGTTTGGTACTATTGCAATGAGATCAATTTTCTGAGTTATAAAAGTAAAGTTCCAAATCAATATTAAACTTCATAACATTTCAAATTGTAATTAAGTTAGTAGAATCGATATACAATAGTCTAATTGCGTTCTCAATTGAGTGATCATTTTAACTCGTCCTCAGTGTGTTTAGAAATTACGTAGCATATACTTCAAGAAATTCAAAAAGATTAAATATTGATCAGAAATTGTGAGAAAAGATTCGGAAAATATTTACCTGTGGACACAACAGGAACTGCAATTCCTCTTCCCCTGTCGGGCTTCTCGGAGGGGAACAATTCCCTCTTTCATCCTTCTGGACTTATGTTACGCACGATAAATGAACTTCGAATTTAATTTCGATTCACACGGGTGAGTAAATTCACTGATCTTCGAGAACTGATTAACGGAACAACTGCTTATCTGAAGAAAAATAAATAACTGAATAATCATCCCCTAACGTCGCGATCGCGGCAATATATGCGTGGCCCAGAAGCTCTTACACCCGCACTTGCCTCCGCCCTTGGTACTCAAGTACCTGTTACATAGTCATTCAGAAACGCGTTCTTTCGTCGCGACGTGAGAATTGCTGTTCGAGAAAAATACCAGATGTCTGGAATCGTGGATACGAAATGGTGTTTTAATAACTATCACCGATAACGTCGAATATCATCTACGCTGGATTTCTCATCTGACTTTAGATGAATTTCTTCGTCCCGATATTTACGCTTTTGGGTGATTTTAAGCTGTTTGAAAAATACGTAATATTTTACTATATTGAAAATTTAAAATGAAATTATTGAATCATTCTGGCAAGTGGCCGTCTTTTCACTGTAATTTTGAATTCAGATAAACTATATACAATGGTATGCAGGTAGATCTACACAATACAAATTTCAATTAGATAAAAATCAAGCAATAAATGGATATTTTCAGCGAATGAATAAAAAAATAGGCCCCGGTTCTGGGTCGGCTCAGTATCAAGCTTTCAAGTAGCTTAAAGAAGCTTGATGTCAAGACAAGCTTTGGGATGGCGAAATCAAGTCCAGTCAAACCTTTGGTTTTCGAAAACTTGAATTTCAAGTCAAGTCAAGCTGCTTCACTTCATGAAACCCTAGAAGAGATCGATCGATATCTAATTTGAAGGCTCTTCAGAGCTTCTTTACAACGGTGTATGAGAAGAATAATTTCAACGAATTTTTTTTTTCGTGAAAAATCATTTCAAACGACCAACCTCGAATATCTTGGCTACTTTCAAAATTATTGAAAAAATGGAAACAAATTAGTTTTTGTTTTAGAGAAACCTTTGGAGGGTATTCAACCGCTGCGTAGGTTAACCAGTAAATTAACTCACCTTCAGGTTTTGAATAAGGTTGTGAAAGCGCTATGATTAGATTTCACCACGATCTGTAAATCGTGCTTTATAGAGTCGAAATTCTCTGACACTACTTCTGTGATATTGAAAATAGAATGAATCATGTCTATATTGACCAGATTTTCGTCTTCAATATTTACTACTACTATATCCTCAGTTAGATAAACTCAATAGAAAACGATAACAGTAATGAGTGGGTAGATACATACGCAGTCATTATTTTCCTTGATTGAAAATGACATTCGTCGTGAGATTGCAATTTCAATGTTCTTATGCCACAGAGCTTACTTCACAATCCATCTTTGGTTGTTTTTGAGTCGTTTCTATCTGACACACAGCTTAATGTGAGTTACCCGAACAGAAATAATGATCAAAACAATCCAGGGCTGAAAAAATTATCACAAACTCAAACATTCGTCCTTTCTGCAAATGGAAAATGTGGAGTTCTTCTGAAATGTTGCAATAATTTCTTTCTTCTCGGAAAATACAGCGTTTTGAGTTATTTTATTTTCGAAGAAGGTATTTAAAATGGAATGAGTATTCGAACAGAAGAATAAAAATATAGGAGAACCGACACGAACATATTACAGGCTGAAAGGATTACATTTGAGATGTAATTCGGATTTGTTTTCATTGAAATTGATCAACAATTTCTATAGCTTGGGGTGTTCACACGATGCACATTTTTCCAATTTGATGAAAAAATGCTGGTCAAATTTATCTTCATTCACAAACTGATAACGCGTTCTGATCCAATAGAACTTCATCAGGTCAGAATTAATACTAAAAAGAAATTATTTCAGATGAAATAAATTCAGTAGAATATCGGCAATATTTGTCATGGCATTTCACAAGAAGAGCTAACTTGTTTCAGTCGGTTCTTCTTGCGTCACAAATAGGATTAGAACAAACAACTTTTTTCTTCAAATAGTACATTTTTGAATTCCGAAAATGAATTAAAATTAAACACACGTATAATTCGAATTTCGGAGAGGTTTTTATTTCAGAAAAATATTTGGACTATGCCATTATATGTGAAATACACCATCATTTAAATAGCCACTAAGGGCCTTCTAGCAGATCTCGATTTTGAAATCCTAATTTGCGACCATTCTTCGGCACATTTCGGGCGATATTTCGTCGAATGTTGTCATTTAACTGCTTGAGCGTCTGCAGAGGTTCGGCATAGACACGGTCCTCGGCGTAGCCCCTCGAAAAGAAGTCCAGAATGTTAAAATCACACGATCTTGATGGTTGAACTGCATAGCCGAAACGCGAAATTACTCGGCCCGGAAACTTTTCTCGCAATTCGGCCATATACGCTCGCGTTGTGTGCGGAGTTGCGCTGTCCTGTTGGAACCACATATCGTCATACGGCCATAGCGCTCGGCATTGACTGTAATGTTGTTTTCAACGTCATCTTCAGAGATATACGGCCCAATGACGCCGCCGGACCACGATGCGCACAAAATAGTGACTCTGGGTGGGTGCAATGGCTTCTCGACGATCACATCTGGATTTTGTGAGCCCCAGAAACGATAGTTTTGGTTATTAACATAACCACTGAGCTCAAAATGGGATCCGTCGCTGAAGAAAATTCAATGTGAAAAATCAGCATTTTCTTTCTGTCGCTCGTGCATTCAATCAACATAATCGCGGCTCATTTGATGATTACCTTCCTCTAGTTTTTGCACGAGACAGGCTTTATACAGGTGAAAATGCAAATCTAAATACAAAATAAGCCATAATGAGCCATAGAATAAGCCCAATTCCTGCCTGTACCGCGGAGTCAATAAATTTGGGTCTTCTTCAACACTAGCGGCTACAGCCACAATATCTTCGACTGTGCGCGCGTCACGATGATGCACGGGCTTCAAAATATCTACCAATGATCCGGTTTGCTCAAATTTACGCACTGTATTTGCGATAGTGTGCTCTGTTGGCCGTCCATGACGGCCGAACTCATTCCGTAATGCGCGAAATACACGCACCAAAGAATTACCATTTTTGTAATACAATTTCACAAAATTAACACGCGGAGCGACTGTAAAACGATCCATATTCACAAATGGCAAACATTCAACTACACATACGTCACTTTGGTAGCCCGAAATGTCAGACGGTTGTCAAATGAAGTCTATTTACTTTCGGAAACCTGAAATGGATAACCCATTATGATATATCATGTAACTCATCGTTGGAAAGGTCTGTTCAAGATGAATATAAAGAAATACACTCCCCACAAAAATTGTTGCATCACCCTACTTTTACGACAATACTATATAAACTTTTAGGTTGGTTATTCAAGAGTCGCTTGGTAACTTTCAGAAGTTCAAAATAAGAAGGTATCATTCAAAAGAGATGAGCACGTACATATCAACAATTTTCGAGTTAATGAAAAATTAAAAAATTCTACCATCTTCAAACATTCGCGAAGAGACCAATCAACTAGCATCGAATGGTTACTAATCATTTTCAAAATCAAGTGTTTCCTCCCCAGGCCCTAATTTCTGTCAGAATACGTCTCGGAAGCCCCTCAAACAAATTTTAGATGTACTCTTGAGTCACTGAGTTCCAAATTTCAGGAAGCAGATTTTCTAGTTGTTGGAGTGTTCTACAAGGCATCCTACGTTGCTGAATTTGCCACCACATGTTCTATGGCATTCAAGTCGGGACTTCTTGCTGGCCATCTTAAAATATCAATTTCGGCATTTTGCAGAAATTCTGTAACCACTATAGCTGCATGGGATCGAGCATTATCATGCATATAAATGAAGTTTTCGCCAATCAATGGGCCAAAGGGTACAACATGGGGTTCAATGATATCTGCGATGTATCTGGCCGCTGTTATTCTTCCATTATTCACTAAGACTAACTCAGTTCGACCATGGGAAAAAATGCCTCCCCACACCATTACTGAGCCCCGTCCGAAGTTTTCGGTTTGCCGGATATTGCATTGCTGATACCGTTCACCAGGTCGTCTGTATACAGGCATGCGTCTATTATATGATACTAGATAGAACCTGGACTCGTCGGAAAAGAGAACATTCGGCCATTTTTAGAATACCCCAATTTGCATGTTCCCTCACAAACTGAAGTCTTGCAACTCGATGCTCTCTGGTGAGACGCGGGCCATTAGAAGCCACCCTCGGTCTGATATCGTCTTCTCTGAGCCTATTCCTAACAGTTTGCAATGAAATATGTACATTTGTGGAAAGTGCAAGTTCAATTTGTAGCATTCTAGCCGTACAGTGCTGAACTCTTAGTGCAGTTGAACGAAGCCAACGATCATCAATTGGTGTTGTTATCCGATTTCTTCCCTGTCCGGCCCTTGTTCCATATTCCCCCGTTTCGTGGTACCGATTAATTGCTCTTGAAATAGTACTTTGATTAGGTTAGGTTAGCCACGTGACGTTGGCTTCGCACCTCCTCTAGAAGTATCACAATTCTCACCACTTCATGATCACTCAAATAGCGTCCAGGACGTTCAGCAGCCATTACAATAAATTGAAAGATTCGAAAATCAACGAGAAACACAGAAAACTTGCATTAATTTAGCGTGAAAACTGAAGACAAATTGAATGAATACTGATAGTCAATTAAACTCATTCTTGTTTCAGACGTGTTTGAGATCATATGGAAACAAAAGTTACTACATAGATAAGATTTTTTTCCCCTCATGTATCCAAAAACATATGTTGACAAAGAAACTGCGATCGAGCTGCTTAATCGATTGTGGAATTCAGAATAACAGGTGATGCGACAATTTTTGTGGTGTGTGTATTTATATTACATTACCTTTCAACTTCAAAAGAAATAGATTTTTGAATTAAATTAAAAATTAACGTATTCGAAGAGGGTTCCATTTACTTCTTGGCGAATCTTTATCGATGATAAAAACAATTTTTCACATTTCGTAACATTTCTGATTAGATCTTCTCTAATGTCGTTTATTATCCATTCGTAAGAACATTAATAGAATCTAGTTAATTTTTGAAACTCTGGTTTCAGGTATCTCTCAGAAAGAAAGTCTAATGGAGTAAACTCCGGTGATCTGGGCAACCACTCAATTGGTAGTCTTCTTCCAATTATTGATTCGTATCCAGGCATCGGCGCAGTTTCAGGGCATAGTGAGAAGGTGCTCCAGCTTGTTGAAAATTTTCCCTCGGGTGAGTCTATGTCTAACTGGATAGGGAACAAAGTGGCTAAAGGAAGAATTGAATCTTCTAGTAGAAAAATGAGTATATTTCTTGAGATTTGTGATCGAAGAAATTTGAAAAACGGTCACCAAACATCATGGTCAACAACAATTTGTCTTGAATTTCCTTGAATGATCAGCAAAATTTACAATTTAGTGTCGTGGTAAACATTGAATTTAAAGAATAGATTATCTTTTTCTAGGTGCATGAGTAACATGCCCAAATTTCTGGTAGTATGCCTCAATTCGTTTAATAGTACCTTGGTTAATTAGATTTGAACCTAGATGAGTTCATCGAAATATTCGAACAACCGCTGTTTGAGTTCTGATTCTGTCACCATATATCAATAAAAGTAATGAGAAAATTTCTTTAAAATAAGTTTTTCGAATCTTTCTAACCTATTGGTGATAGTCGGATATTTTATTGAATAGATATATTCAATATATAGATTTAAATATATCCATATAAAAAGCAAAAGATTATCCTAATTTAGGTTATTAGTACCTAATAAAATCAAATAAGCAGGCTGACATTTATTCAATGCACCTGCAGAAACGTTCTTTTTTTCAATTAGTTCATAGTCTTTTGATTCATAACATATGAAATTTTGGCAATTGTTTTCAGTTAATCCAACACATATATCATCATCTTTTGCAAAAAATACATTGTATATCTGAAACTCCTTTTGACCTACAAAACAACACCAATGATTATCTGAATTTGAACACCTCCTTCACAATCACCATCAATAGAACTGTCAGCATATGGAATGACACTACCTTCTTCGGATTCTGTCTCACTGGTTAGTGTACCTTTCAATTTTTATTTGTAATATTTTTGCTGAGATCATTTTCACATTCTGTTCCATTTCCACTTTCTTGAAAAAAATGTTTTCGCTTTATATATGTTATGATATTTTCATTTTATTTTTATCGCATTTCAACATTCCTAGCTACAGCTTTTCGATATAGTTTTATGGCTTCTGAAGTTACGACAGATATTTCCTGATTAGTTGAAAGTATTGGCGCACTATGATTGTGATTTTGCAAATGTTCTTCGAATCTTGTTTCAGATTTGGTACAAATATGTAACTTATATATGATCCGTTCACTTTATTTATCACCATGGCTACAACGTTTATCTCCAAACCCTAGAACTATCTGAATCTAAATACGATACGATATGAGGCATTGTCAAATTTAAGATATTCATACAATGAAAAATAGTCATCTGATCTGGTTCAAAATCAATAAAATGAATTCAACATTCTCTTCAGTCTTATCATTTTTGGTAACTCTCAAATGTATCAGCTAACCTTTCTCATCTATCAGAATTTTTAGTGTAAGGAAATAATTCACTTCATATTAGGGGGCACAGCAGTACCCCACCAAGTCCAGAGAGAAGAAAACACTGCCGACATCCAGTAAGCTATAACCACATACCTAAAATCTTAAATTTCACGTCTGTAGGTCATTTAGTTCCGAAGTTAAGCGAAAGCAAAGTTTTGCATTTATGACACTCGCTCATCAGAATTGAACTAGTGCTTCCCACAAACTCAGAGAGCTGAAATTTGGTACAGAGTTAGGGTTTAATGGCAACATAAAGAAAAGACTATAAAAACTTGGATAATCGAAGATGTGGAGTACCTGGTGACCCTGATTAGAAAACACAAGATTCCAACCAAACTATAAGAGATCGACATACCGCCTTTACAAAAAATATTCAACACCATTTTCGGTGTTCAGCTTTTTTGAAGAAAGTATTCATAGCATATAGACTGTGCTGTAGAAGAAATTGTAACATTTTCATTTCTTTCCCCCTATTCCGTATTGCCCAAGAGAGAACTCAGTCTCATCTTGTTTCTTCCCAAGTTTTCCACTCAGATCTCCAATGAGGATTGTGAACTGATTTGAAATCCTGGTTAATGCTATGTCGACTTCTTCATAGAAGCCCTCCATTTCCTCCTTCCAGAATGAGAAGTTGTTGGAGCATATACTAGGATAACTTTCATCCTATACTTCTGGTTCAGTTTAAGAACTAGAAGACAAACTCTCGGGCTCGTGCTTTCGAAGTGTTGAATATATTTAGCATGTCTTTGGTGTACCATGAACCCTACTCCTCCTACAGAGTTTTCGTCATTACTTCTAGAGTAAAAAATATTTCCTGATTTCAGAGTTATTTGGTTCTCTTTTCTCCGCCGCACCTCGCTGATACCCACTATATCCCAATGTATATGACCTAGTTCTTCTTCCAGTTCCAAAATTTTTGATCAGTTGAGAGCTATTTGGTTTTCGTATTATAGGTAGCGATAAGCAGTTTTCGTTGTTTCTGGTAACCTGAAGAAACCCGGTGATTCTTAGCACCCTCTGATCGCTGCCGGTCCAATCCGTCACCGTGGCTGGTGACACGGTGTGGTTCATGTTTGAGGGGGTTTTAGAAATATTCTATCACGCTGGCCATTGCGGGTAACATTTCCTCTCACCCTCGATAAAACGGTTATACCGTCGTGGTCCGGTCGTCAGAGCCTCTTTGGTTCTATAGCAGGGTGTACCGAGTAACCGTGGTCACTGTTCGTGCAGACGAGGTTGACATTTGGGTTGGTTAATTGACCAATTTTCACCATTACCCCTTACACCCCCATACACGACGTAGCTTACTCAAAAGTAGAAAGTTGCCCACTGATAGATTACAGTTGACGGCAGCAATGTTGCATTTGAAGTAACTGCGCAGGAAATTCAAAAGGTCACCGACTCATCAAACCGCCCTCGTACGTAGAGATGATCAATACTGAAAGACATTCTCACAATGGTTCAACAATATAATAAACTATCTTCAGAAGTATATCCATCTAACCAAATAACTCCAACTCTGTTCTCCGAATATCTTTCCGAGGCTTTTCAACCGCATCGATTCCCAATGAGAATTGCAAATAGTCATCTTGAAGTCAATATTATGCAAAGCGAAGAAATCAAATGAAATGAAAGTGTGTGTACGTATGCATTCTAAGGGAGGAATTTTCCGCTTTCTGGTCTTTCGCAGAATCATGCCGCCTTTATAAACTAGTCTTTGAGAGTCACCAAACTCAGGCATGAAGGACCGTATTTGGCGTGACATAAATGTACAGGGTGGACAGATTTCGGCGTTTCAGTACTGTAACTATGTGAAATATTGTGAATAGAGGAAAATGACCCCTCCTTCCATTCATTCTTTTCGCATGAAGAATTCATTGCCGCAAACAGATTGAAGATTGCTTTTTTCGATATTGAGTTACTTGCAAATTTCCGAAATAGGTAAAGTGCCAATATCTCGGTTGTCTTTGAAGTTATGTCAAAATGTTTTTGACATTCTACAGGTACTTTTGTGCATTACGTGCTACATGCAGAAATTTCTCGTTCAACGAATTTTCAGTTATAATGCAAACTTGCGTTTATTAAAAAATTAACCATTATTCCGGTCAAATTAGACCAAAAAATAAAAGTAAAGCTACCTAAATTTAAAACTAGCTGAAAATCAGAAGGGTAGGATCGTCTAAAATATAATTAAAAATAAAATTTCAATATTTCCCATCATTCCCTTGTAAGAAAAAATTTTATTCAAGGTCAAAGGTAGAAAAAAATGAGTTTTTTGCGATTTTCAGCAAAACAGTAAGTTTCATCATAAAATACGTAAAACAAAATTGGTAGAGCATGAAATTATCTACAAATAATATCTTCATATTTTTTCCTACGAGCCACCGTTGTTGAAATATAATGATTCAAATAGTTGTAAAAGTTGTAATCGTCGTAATATGCACACGTTTCCACGTCAGCTATGAGGTCGTGAACTGACCGCGTTTTTTTTTAACGTGGTTTCCCCAGAAGGCCTATTCCACGGGTCAGTTGTGATCCTGTTTAATTTGAAACTATTGCAAAATAATGGAAATCAGCAGAGATTGAAAAGTTGAAAAAAAGTATTAAAATTTAATCGTCGTAACTTTCAAATTCTACTTCTTCTTCTTCATGTTGATATTCTTGTTCTAGTTCTTCTTGTTTTTTCTTCTTGTTCTTCTTCATCTTCATTCTGAGTGCATGTAAACTGCATTAATAGCGATGTATCGCATGTAGCCTTCTTGGAATCAAATGAATATTCCACTGTTGGTGATTCAATATTAGAGCACGACCAGCCTTTGCAATGTGTACATGCCAGAGAATAAAACAGTCCGACTTTTTTGCGGCCCATATCATTTCTCCCCGTTTTGCAGTTGCAAAAAATTGTGTTCGGCAGTTTTTTCCGGCGTAGGTGGAAGTAAAGTTTGGACTGGTTCTAAGGAATTGTTGACCAACTTCCAACCTCAGTCTGTAGGGACTAGTTGATAACCAAGCCACACTTAAACTCGGTAATATACTCGAAAAAGATGTTGATGGGCAGCAAGTGAGGTTGGAGGAAACCAATTGTACTTATTTTTACGTTTGCTATTTTTAACAAAACATGCATTTCTATACTTATCTAAGCAGGTAGTTTCTTTAGGAGCTTCGTACATAGAAAGTATAACGCGAATGTCGTTAGTGATAATTTCTCGTCCAATTGAATTACCATATTCAAAATCTTCAGCATATTGAACTAAATTTGGTTTTTCAAACATTATGAAACCTGTTATTTTACCCCTTCTGTAAGATGCAGATGTCATATCGCAGCCAGTTATTGAGTGTAAAAATAGTACATAATTTTGACACTTCGCAAAAGTAGATAAACTTTTTGAAGAATATATAGGGTGCACCAGAGAAAACCGAACAATTTTTTTTCCGTTATAACTTTCGCAATTTTAGAGCTAGATCATTCGTTCTTACATCATTAGAAAGCCAAAGGACTAGGTTTTCCAGAAATTGTATCGAAATTTCACCACCGCTGAAATTCAATATGGCTGACTCATTCGAAAATGACGAATATTTCAAGATCGCTGGAACCCTTTTTTTTTCACAAAAATTTGGGATTGGGTATTCAGTCGACTATTCAGTCTTTTCTGAACAATTTGACTCATTGTTCTCAAAAATACTCCAAGAATTGGTAAAATAGTAGCCTGAAGAATTTTTTTTTCATTCTGATTTTCAGCTGAAATCGAAATATTTTTGTCACCTCATTACGTTGGCACACCTGAAGTTGTTGTGTTTTTCGTGGATGTTCTTAGAAGACAAAGAACCATATTTTACTAAAACCAACCTAAAATTTAATTTCCGTTCGAATTCAAAATGGCCGACTTCCTCAAATATTAATAATTTTCCTCGCGCATTAAAAAATTTTTCGCGGACGTAATGAATCAACTGCGTAATTCAATCACTAGATTGAACCTTTCCCATCATTTTGAGGGGTCGAACTCGAATATTGATTCAGAATTGTGCCAATTATCGTCAATAATATTTCTCTTTTCCACCATCATACGCACCTCCCGTTGTGAAACCTCTGAACATAGACTGCATGCATTAACTCTATGATAAACAAAAAATAATGGAATGTCATCGAGTTGTAGACGACATCTGGTTTGAACTAGAATTTTATCTTGGTGTTGCTTGTTTTTGACGTTTGAAATTGTTAACAATGGTTTTAAAAAATGGGGATAAGCGTTTCATTGAATGTTTATTTATATGGGCTATACTGCTAGGAAATATTACGCTAATACAATCTATGATCTTGAAGAAAATTTCGGACAACAAGGTCATTAGGAAGAAGATCAGGATGACTGTTTCCCAAATATCTCAGAACAACAACAAACAAATGACATGAGTTGAAACATTCAACAAAAAGAATCAAGTACTCAGAATGGAATATGACCTCCATTGGCATTCACAACCAGCTGCACTCGTCTTCTGCAGCTCTCGATGGATATCGAAATTACTTCTTGATCAAGATTGTTCCAACATCCTTGAGTTTTTTGCCTCAGCTCCTCACAATTATTGAAAATAATACCGTTTTCATACACCATTTCTTCCAAATGACCCCACAGAAAATAGTCGCACTGATTAAAATCGGAAGTATTAGGGTTCTGGTTCGATGATATCGTCTACGCGTTGTCTTATATAATCCATAGTATAGTGACTGGTATGACATCTGGCTCCATCCTAAAATCAATTAAATATATTTCATTTAGATACATGTAATTTGGGACACTCTGTACACTAACGGCCAGTTGAGAGTAAGTAGCTTTTTTTGTGATATAGAACTGGTTGTTCATTTCTTTGACAAACGTTGTCAGAAATATATGGGAAAATTGTAGAATTCCAAAGAATATTTGAACCAATAAAAATCATCCAAAAAGCTACTCAATTCATCAACCGTTCATTTTCAGCTGGTGGCAACAGTACTTATTCATGTCTTACGAAAAACAGCAATCATTCACCTGCAAGAAAGTGAACTGAGGAGTTGACGCCTCAATAGTTGGTAACATATGATTGACAATTATGTGACAATAATTTTCCGAATCTAATCTTATTCTTGTTTTACCTCGAAATATCGACAGAGACCATTACATGCCTGCAAACGAATTAAAGGCACATTCCTCTTGATTTCATTCGTCCTAACACAAATTCTGTCATTCTAGTTGTTTTTTGGTGGGGCAACACTGAAAATTTACTTGTCTGTGTACCAGATATTTTCAATTTGTCTACGTGTTCTAAATCCATTTAATAAGTTTCTGCATCGTCAAATCTGCACTCTTTGACAGCTTGAGTCAATTTAAAATTATAGTGCCTCCTAAAATACTTAAGACCCAAATCGTGTCTTGTTATTCTTCTCACAGCGGTTCTTGAGATTTGGCATCTCTGAGACATTTTGGAAACAGTCAAGCTGGTTCCTGGAGTTCTGATAAAGCTCACTGCTAATGCAGAAATTTGCTGAATGTTATCGTGAAATTGTCAATTGGATTTGTAATACAAAAAATGGGGAGTGATGATTATGAAAAAGGCGAGTACCTGTGTTCTAAAAGTTCTGGATGCACCACTACCTGGTCTTCCTAATGACCCTGTTGTCCGAAATGTTTCCTCAAGATCATAGATTGTATATTATATATTTGCCTAGCAGTATTACATTACATTACATTCGTGGGGGTCGATTGGCTTTGCAAGCCTTTCCAAACTGCGACCAAATTGGTCTTTTGTTCGTAACCCTTCTTATTCATTTCCCTGTAGGTCTAAATCCCTTACAAAATTAGGAATCTCCCTGGGAGCTTTCGCTTTTACTTCGTGCGGCTCTAGTTTATCGCTACCGAAGTGTATATGTCTTTAATGAACAGTTGCGATGCAACTGCAAAGAATATGTTCGGCTGTTTCATCGCCCTCTTTACACATTCTGCATGTTGCCGTTTCCGATTTGCCCATTTTATTGAGATGGTATCTCAGTGGGCAGTGTCCAGTAAGGAGGCCTGTTATGATCCTCAACTCGTCCCTAGAGAGATCGAGAAGCTGTTTTGTCTTCTTTGGCGAATAGTCAATGAACTTTTTCGCTTGCCTTTGGCCTGGAGTTTTCCTCCAGTATTCTTTTTTGCTAGATTCTTCCCATCGTTCCAGTTCCTGTCGTCTGTGCAGCTTACTCCGACCGCAGAACAGTTCAGGTCCGATGGGTTGGATTCCAGCAGCTGATTTGACCAGTTTGTCAGCGGCTTAATTTCCTTGTATGCCTTCGTGGCCAGGCACCCACCACAGGAAAAGTTTGTTCCCCTCAGCAAGTTGCTTCAAGGATTGACGGCATTCCCAGACAGAGATGCTCCGATAACTGTAAGAGTTTAGAGCTTTTATCACTGCCTGACTGTCCGTTAAAATGTAAATCTTTGCCCCTTTGAGTTTCCTTCGTAGTCCCTCCTGGCAGCAAAGGTTTACAGCAAGTGTTTCTGCTCGCATGATTGTGGGAGTAGAGCCCAGAGGCACTGATGAAGAGTACTTGGGTCCATATATGCCTGCTCCTGTTCCATCAATCGTTTTTGATCCGTCCGTGTACCAAATGGAGGATTTTTGGTCTAGTTGATTTATTTTTCCCCTTTACGATGGTGCGGTCTTCTATGACCACTTCGAAGGGTGTGTGAAAATGAAACTTAAGCGGCATTGAAACCGATGGTTGTGATAAGATTTCTGGTGCTATGTAACCCAGAATCCCAAGGTGTTCCTTCAGATCACCAGGTAATAGTTTTTTTTTTGTGTCTTGGAGCCGTAATGCCGCCATCAACGCCTCCTTTTTCAATTTTATATGAAGAGGAGGGAGATTTAGGATTACCTCCAGGGCAATAGTCGGGGTGCTTCTCATAGCACCTGTTATGCCCAAGCACGATAGCCGCTGCAGGTTTTGCAACTTGTTTTGCGTAGTTATGTCTGATATTTTCGTCCACCATACTAACGATGCATATGTGACAATGGGTCTTATAACCGCTGTGTATAACCAGTAGGTTATTTTTGGCTGTAGCCCCCAGGTCTTTCCGAAGAGTCTACGGCATGCTTATAGGCACGATGTAGCCTTGGAAAGAGTTTTGTCAATGTGTAAATTCCAGTTGAGTCTCTGATCTAGGGTTAACCCTAGATACTTATCCTGTTCCGAAAATTTCAGAATATGTCCATTCAGAAAGGGAGGCTTTAAGTTCAACTTTCTACATCTTCTGAATGGAATTAGAATGGTTCTGTCTGGATGGATGCTGAGTCCCTCTTCAGCATACCATTCATTTACGATGTTAAGGGCTGTTTCCATCAGGTTCGATAAGATTCCATCATGCTTTTCCCTAATGATGATAACTAGATCATCTGCATAGCCTTGTGCGTTGAAGCCAGCGTTGTTCAGTCTTTCTAAGAGGCCATCAACAACTACTGACCATAGTAGCGGCGATAGGACACCTCCTTGGGGGCATCCTTTCACTGCCTAGCAGTATAGCCACGCACAAATGAAAATTCAATGAAACGCTTATCCTCATTTGTTAAAACCATTGTTAACAATTTCAAACGTCAAAAACAAGCAACACCAAGATAAAATTCGAGTTCAAAGCAGATGTTGTCTAAAACTCTATGACATTTCATTACTTGTTTATCATAGAGTTAATGCATGCATTCTATGTTCAGAGGTTTTTATTGCTTTCTGGGTCAGGTTCAATGGACACTCAAATATGTTCAGCTCTGAGTAACTTGAACTCATGGTTCAACAAGCATGACCTTAAAATAAATTAAAATAAAACACAAACACAGCAATTCAACTACAGTACGGAGTTCAAGAGCATCCCTTATCAATGTTATGATGGTGTTGATCCTACTCTACGGTCTCTCAGGTTTCTTGGTATCACAATGGGTTGTCGACTCAGCTGAGAACAGCATGTGGACTCTTTGGCTGTTGGTTTGTCGAGAAACGTTTATACCTTAAGAATGATGGCAAAACATGTAAGGTTGAAAACTGCCTTTTTAGCATATAATGCCTATGTTGCTAGCAGGCTGAGATATGGTATTGTCATATGGGGAAATTCCACATACATAAATAGACTTCTTATCCTCCAGAAAATATATTTCAGGGCAATATTGGGTCTAAGTCGGACAGAGTCCTGTCGTCCATATTTTTTACAGACTGCAACACTCACTGTTGTTAGTCTTTATGTGTATGAGTGTATTATATTCGTTTTAAACAATAGGAAACTTTTCAAAGACAGAAATAGTATAAGCTCATATAATACTAGGCAAGAAGCAAACATAGAGATGCCTCACATGAGTCTAGCTCACCTTGAGTAAAATGCTACTTACATGATTTCAAATATGTTCAATCATTCACCACAGCATTCGAAGATGTGGCCTATCGGCTATATGAAAAGAAGGCTAAAAGAGCACCTACTCAACCATACATATTATGAACTAAGTGAATATTTCTCTGACATTTTAAGACTGTGGTTGAGGTGATGTTTCTGGTCTATGTGGTTGTTCTACGAAATTGCTGTATAATTCTACTTTTTGACTTTTACTATTTAGTCTTTTTACATATTTTGTTCAATTGACTCAAAATTGACGTGTCCTGCAACCCAATGTTATTATGGAACAAATAAAGAATATTATTATTATTATTATTATTTCTTGGCGCAGTGAATTGAAGATTGACTCTACAAGAGAACCACACATAATTTGGCTTAGCTTCTTTAGCAATTTTCATATTTTCTATGCCACCCGTAGTATTTCCCGGTGATGTAATTCATAAATTGAAAACAAAATTGTTTTCCCTCAATCGAAATCGTTAAAACCCTTCCTACTTTCGTTGAAGATTTCTGTTTAGAGGTTTTTTGTTCTCGTTTGAGAAAAGTTCAATGTGACTGATCTCATATTTTCATTGTCATATGCTTCCTTCACATGCATCTTTTTGTAATAATTCTGAATGGAATATTGTTAATATAACATTCACAAAGTTATGAGTTTAATTTTGTTATCTAGCTGAAAACGATCCACCCTGTACTGTTCGTATTGAAAAAAATTGATATCGTACCTATCAATAGAAAGTTAGCGAAAATGCGACTACTCCACAGAAAACCATTCAGAAACGTGCCCCAAAATACATTTCACGTATATTAAATGATGACTGAGCTATTCAGTATATATAGACGAAGTTTCAAGAATTTCAAATTTCAGCAGTATCAAAAAAATTACAGATTGGCCGTATGAATTCTCCTCAAAAAAGTAGACAAAGGAAAAACTCCAACTGTCTAGCGCCAATATATAATATAATATGTCCTAAATGGCACCTCCAAAATGGGACATACCAAGCATGCTGCTGCTTTAACATCTTCGTAGTAGTACCAAATTTTTTAGATTTCAACAACTTTAGTAGTTACCCCTAAACCCGAAAACAAATGCACTGAAATGCGTAGGCAGAAATCAAGTATTGTAGCGCCACCTATGATAATATTGTGAATTCTGAAGTCGGAAATCAAGATATAGATGGAAAAATCTGTAATCATTAACAGTTTTCCTGAATTTTGTTGTCGAAAACAACAATAAAAAAGGTAGGAAACCCATTTCTCCTCAAAGGATGATTCCTTAACATGACTAGCGTCAGTTACTCGATTTTTCCGAGATGGCAGCATGAGTACTTTTGGGCTACTTATGAATACTAGTGGGAAGTTAAAAATCAAGATGTAGATGAAAAACCTGTAATAATGTGGACCTATTTAATTACATTTTCCAAATTTCCTGTGTTTTGCAATCCCAACTAATGGCAGGAAAGGAGATAAATTCAATTTCCGTTGTATGATAATTCCTTGATCACCCCTATCTATTCAGTAAGGAATAAGATAAAGTCTTTGATGTTTATTACTCGATATTCCTGATATATCTAATGATTTCATGTACCAGGTGCCGACGATTTTATGTATCAACTAAGAACTCTGTATTGGCTGAAGAGATAAAAGGGCTCCACAGAAAAAAATTATAACGTTTAGATGAGCCTGTAATATCATTTTACTAGAGGATTTCTGAATATGAAAAAAGAGTTGAGTGGCACATCCAGCATATTTTAACAAAGTGTTTTTTATTCATTCCATTTTCCGTTTCAGAGCTTATTCAACTCTATTAAGAAATAAATATTTCGTTAAAAGAAAATAACACGTTGAAATCATTACATGATGATTTTCCAACTCCTTTCTTCGTCAATGATCAGCATCTGTCAGAGATTCGAATAAAAAGTTCGAAACATAATGGGACAATAAAAATAGCGATAAAGTTCTTCATTTTTCATTTTATTTATTATGTCTCGACTACAGAGGTCATTGACATTACATAATGCATGTGTACTATATTAGATAATCTTGTTTAAATAAAAGAGGAATATAAATAAGTTTTTCAAATACGTTTATACAGTTACGTAGCCTTGAGGAATTTCAGTACTTTATCTCAAAGTTTTGTGAGTTGCTGAGAATGTCTGCTATTGACCCTTCAATTTTCTGCGATTGTCACTCTTCTTGATATGATTGGCATGTCGTGAGGATATGCTTTACGGTGAGGGACGTTCCGGGGCAGGACTCACATTATGGTTCCGGTTGAGAGGTCATCAGGTGTTCATGAGTCAATCTCGTGTGTCCAGTGCGTATGCGTCGAATGATCACTTTTTGTTTTCTGGTCATGTACGGTAGTTTCGTGGAGGGCACTGAGGGTTGTATTTCATGCAGTTTTTTCTGTGATGAGTCCCACTCACGGTGCCATTTTCTGTTTACGATATTCTTCTTCTCATTTTTAGCATCATGTCGCAGATAGATTTCTTATAGGAGCAACTACTATGCTGCAGATGCTGTTTTGACTGCTCTGTCGGCCATCTCATTACCAGTGATGCCTATGTGGGATGGTACCCAGATCAAAGTGACAGATGTGCCTTGACTGACAGTTTCGTGGTTATTTTCAACGAGAGAGTGTTGAGTGAACATGTTTATTGACTCTAGTGATGCCAATGAATCCGTACATATCGCTGCTTTTTTGTCGTCTGATGAGAGTCTTTTGTAAGCTTGTAGTATTGCAAATAGTTCTCCAGTATGTATGCAGCTTGTTTGGGGTAAGAGATGGGTTTTGAGTATGACTAAGTTAGTTGTGACTGAGGTTCCTACATCTGTGTCTGATTTCGAGGCATCGGTGTAGAGAATTCTGTTGAATTTTCTTTTGGAAGTGAAATGTTTGCACGAAAAGGGTGGGCGGAATTCCTATTTTATTGGAATTACAGAGGCTCGTATCGATTTCAGGTGGCATCAGAGACCAAGGGGGGATTGAAAGAGAGAAGGGGGTGTTTTTTGTGAGACTTATATTTTCAGTTATTCGAAGGAAAGATTATTAGTTTGATTGCAGACCTTTGGATGAGGCATTGTTATGAGCATTTCTGTTAGACAGGATTTGTGAAAGTATTCTTGAGATTGGGTTGTTGGGATTCGAGATGGCATTGCTGAATAGTTCAGGAGAAAATTTTGTGGTTGTTGAACCAGAGAGAGGGTTCATTGGCTTCACAGCAAAGGCTAGCTGCTGGTGTTGACCGAAACGCTCCGTGACACATGAAAAGAGCTGTATTCTAAACGGCGTTGAGCGATTTTAATAGAGACTTGGAGTAGATGGGATTGCCATAATCCAATTCTTCTTAACATTCACATTAATTAGATTTGTTGTCCCCTAAATTTTTCTTTTCTACTAACAAAGTGCTTTGCCATGCTGCTCATTTCTGGCAAATGCCGAAAAAAATTGTGGCGACGCAGGATGCATTTATCGGGAAATTACTTTTTTAGCGTGAAAGCGAAACTGATAATAGTTGAGTTCTTTTTGAAAAATGAAAGTTTGTCGGTAATTAATAAAAAATATTCTACATTATGTAATCAACATAAAAAGATTTAAATGAGATAAAAAACACAAGGTTTAACTTTAATCTACACTTTATTTGAAAAAATTCGACGACGTTTCGCTGAAACAGCAGCTTTATCAAGAATGACAAACAGAATGAAGAGTATGTTATTATAAACAAATCGTAGAACAAGTTGGACGAATAACAGGAAAATCCACACCGAGCCATTGTACAGTTAGTATGAAAGGTAATAAAAACTAATTAAACAAGTTAAGTAGGGTGAATAATTTACATCTACCTGCTCATTCTAAAGCTTGTCCGAATGTTTGTATCTATTTATTTCTAATGCTTCTAGGAGATCTAATTTTAAACTTTTGATTTTATATGTAATATGTCAAAGTTTTTATTGAATGAATGGTTTTCTTTTATTAAGTGGTTTGAATAATTTGAATCAGATTTTTTTTTTTAATTTTTAAAAGAGCAGATGTAATTATGTGAATGTTTGTCTATTTATTTCTAATGCTTCTAGGAGATCTAATTGCAAAAATTTAAAAAAATTGATTCAAATTATTCAAACCACTTAATAAAAAAAACCATTCATTCAATAAAAACTTTGACATATTACATATAAAATCAAAAGTTTAAAATTAGATCTCTAGAAGCATTAGAAATAAATAGATACAAACATTCGCAAGCTTTTGAAATGTGAATTATTCAAACTTAATTTAATTAGTTTTTATTACCTTCACACTAACTGTACAATGGCTCGGTGTGGATTTTCCTGTTATTCATCCAACTTGTTCTACGATTTGTTTATAATACCATACTCTTCATTCTGTTTGTCATTCTTGATAAAGCTGCTGTGTCAGCGAAACGTCGTCGAATTTTTTCAAATGAAGTGTAGATTAAAGTTAAACCTTGTGTTTTTTATCTCATTTATATCATGGATCTACATCAAGTAACGGCCTCCACAATTCAAATAAAAAGATTTGTTCGCTGATGCAATTCCGAACCAATTTCGAATTTGAACTGATCCAATCCTGAACTGTTGTAAAGCTCATGTCAAGTTCTATTCGTTTTGAATTTATGTAGTTAACGCGTGCTAATATAGTTCGGAATTTGTGTTTTGATTCGGGGAATGACCGATTTTAATACTTCAACGGATTCTATTTAGTACATCGGCAGTGACAGATAACAATCTTAATTCTTACTGTGTTAGTGTTTGCGGAAATTACCAATCTATCTACTAGATTTACACTGACAGATAATCTATTTTAATTTTCATGAGTGACGAAACTTTTTCTGAATGCCCTTCCTGCCATTTATGATATTCATAATTAGCAAATCTATTTGCTCACTCGGCAGCAGTTTGTCGATTTATTCAAAAATGTATTTATTGTTCATCCACAAACTGTGAACTGTGGAATACATGTTAGTTTACTTAAATTCTCACTACCTACATTTTCTCAACTATACTACAAACGCACACTACACAAAACGTTCAAAATAGCCAATCAAGCCAACTCTTCATGAGCATGTAGGTTATCAATTAACAGAACTTAATTTTTTCAAATAGCTTTCACATAAAATCGCGGAATTGCGAATATTACTATGTAAAAAATATAACTGTTTAAGATGGAAAAGTTTATTCAACTTTATAGCTATTTCGTGCTTTCGGTCATCATCAGACAAGTATGAGTTTAGTATGAGTTTAAAACAAAGTTAGAAATTTTCTTATATATGGGAACAGAGAAATCGATTAACAGAACAGGTAAAATACATATTCGATATTAACATTGGGTGATAATATATAATTGAAAACTAATTAAGAATTCCAAATATTGGGGGATAACATAAATCAGTAAATGGTTCTCTTTATGATTTCCTCATGAGTCCATAAAATTTTGTTGCAGCCGATTTCATATTAATGAGAGACCAGAGCGGTTTGTAGAAAATGGAGCAGGGTATTTGTCTTAAAAAATTATTGAGGGTTTTTTGAAAAACCTAACAATTTATCTAAAAGAAATCCTCACCTCCTTTTTTCAAAATTCGCTCCCTCATTAATATGAAACTGGCTGCACCAAAACCATAAAGAAAACACTCTGATTCGTCCTGTTATCTTATATACCAGCACCCTAACATACAGGCTGTCAAATGAACCCAACGATATTTTCAAGCATCCCATTAAATTTTTCCCAAGAATATATATTGTAGTCGGTTTAAAACGTCTTACAACGTTGTCTGACACCTAAACTCCACTGACGTCTATTTTCGGTATCTTCTGGGGTGAGATTTCTCTCACTCATTGACTTATGGATGATACGTTCCCACTCAAGTTTGGGCCTTCCTCTTTTCCTGCGTATATTCGGTTGCCACAATAGAATTTTTTTAGGTAGCCTGTAATCTGCATTCGTTTCAAGTGCCCGTACCAGACATGTTGTCTATGTCTATGTCTTTCGTGATTTTGTCCTCTACGCCCATCTCCCTTCTTATCACTTCATTTGGAACATGCTCTCTTCTCGATGTTCTAGAAGATCTTCTGTACGTCCATCTCTACCGCTTCTAATCTTGATTTGAACCTTTCTGTGAGTCTCCATGTTTCTGATCCATATAGGAGTGAACTCTCCACCATTGCTTCATACACCCTCATTTTTCTACCTTTCGTAATTTCTCCCCTCCAAAAAACACTATTGAGACAGCCGATCACCTGTTTCGCTTATGTTAATCGTTTTTCAATTTCTTTCCCATCTGTCCCGGTATCAATCCAAGTAACTAACACCTAGGTACGTCTGTTATCGGCTGCCCGAAATTTCCTTGCCCTCATCGAGTTCAAGTGAATTGAAATCATTTCCTACGCAGAGATATTTGGTTTTTTTCAATATTGATCATGAGTCCCCAGTTATTACACTCTTCGACTAGCTTGCACATCATATATTCTGCATCTCCCTTATCACCGCTTATTATCACCTGATCATCGGCAAACTGGAGGGTGTACACACAATCGTTATCCAGCTCAACACCCACACCGTGTACCTTTCGCTTTCAGCTCTTCAAAGCCGCTGCAACATAAATTTTGAAAAGAGTTGAGAAATACAGCATCCCGTCTTAAACCTTTTGTAACTAGAAACTACCTTCCTATTTTAACTCTGGATTTCGATCCTCTATAAAGTTCTCTTAACGCCATGATGAAGGTATAATTGATATTGGATTCTTCTAGCACTTTCCATAGTTTCGAAATTGGGACATTATCGTAGGCTTTTCGAAGGTCAATGAAGACGATGTGTGTTTCCATGTTTCTAGCACTCCGTTTCTCAATAATTATCTTGAGACAAAACACATTATCAGTGCAGGATCTTCCGGATCGAAATCCGCATTGTTCTTCTTCTTCATCCTGCTCAAAATCTTTTTATATAATCTAGCAAAACTCTTCTGTATAGCCTACTCATTGTACTTGCTACTGATATTCCCCTGTAGCTGTTGGAATCTCGTTTGTCCCTTTTTTTATGTATCGATATTATATGAGCTACTTTCCATTGCTCTGCAACCGGATGGCCATTGAAACATTCATTTATTACATACGTAAGTCTCTCGCTCCCGTTCTTCAGCATTTCGGTGTATATTCCTTCAGGGCCACTTGATTTCCCTGTTTTCATACTCATCACAACCTTCTTCGTTATTTCCACTCCAATCTCGACTTTCTCACTTTGGACTTTTATATTCTTTTTTGGGGATTCGTCTCTATACTCTGTTCTTTTTACCTGAAGTAGGTTGGCGTAATGATCCTTCCATTCTTCGGGTTCGATGATAGATATGTGAAGTTTGTCCTTATTCGAGATTTTTAAACTTCTGATGAATTTCCATACTTCATAACATCTCTTTCCTCCTATCAATGTTCCTATTTGTTGACAGTGTTGATCCCAGGCATTGTTATTCTCTGTCTTTATCAATCTCCTTACCTCATTCTTTGCTGCTTTGTACTCCTGTAGATGTTTGTCTTGATTTGAATGTAGCCATGTTAAATATTTCTTCTTTTTCATATCTATTGAATCAGCGATCTCTTAGTTCTACCATATCTTATTACTCCGCTTTGTCTCCTGTATTCCGATCGCTTCTTGAGTTGCTTTCTTGAGACTATCTATTATGTTGTTATATATTTCAGTGAATGGTAATCCCTCTGTGTCCATTAATTTTTCGTCTAACCTTCGTTGAAAGGTTTTGTGTGCTTTCATTCCTGAAGCTCTAGAATTTATCTCTGTATGATCTTTGGGTTGATTAGTTTCTGTTCGGACTGGAAATATAACTTATGCTCTTAATAAATGATGATCGGATCCACAGGTTTGCTCCTCTTAGTACACGAACGTCATTCCAGACGAGAGTTATGTTGGGTGATGACGTAGTCAATAACGAACCGCAGGTTTCTTGGGTTTTGTGTCCACGTGAACCGATGCATGTCCTTATGTTTGTAGAAACCATTACTCATTGTAAGATTATAGGTTTCACATAGATGTATCAATCTCTGACCGTTGTCGTTCACTTGGTCTTCTCCGTGTGGTCCCACAACTTTGCTGTTCAACTGCCGTCCTGTTCTCGCGTTGAAATCCCCCAACATTATTATCTCTCTGTTTTGACCTATTCCTGTTAATATTTCTTCCCGTTCTTCGTAGAACTCTTGCTTTGTGCCTACTGTTTCGTCGTCCGAGGGTGCATATGTTACTACAAATGTTACATTCTGTCCATGTAATTGTAAATTAACGGTCAATAGATTTCATTGTCTGCTCTCCAATTACTTTTTTTTCAAGTTATTCTTCACCAGGAGTGATACTCCTCTGGCTGATCTTTCGTGTTCGGATACACCGGTGTAGATATGGACATATTGTCCAAGATTTTCTGTTCCTGGTCCTCTTTTCTTTGACTCTGTTAGAGCTACAAAGTCCAAACTAAGAGTTTCAAGTTCTTTGGCGATGATGTCGGTCTTCAATCTTATCCCTTGTACGTTCCATGTGGCAATATTCATTAACCGTTTTCTTTACATAGTTCGTCGTCGACAAGTTCCATCCTGTATTCCGATGCTTTGTTTAGGCTTTTTAGTAAGTGGAGAAATTTTTATGAGTATTAGAGAACCAGTCTAATGCCTCAACCCCCAACCCAGAGGACCAGTCCAGTTTTTGCTTCACGGTGGGTATTTTATTTCCCCACTACCCTCCGGCGCAGCTGGATTACTGAGCCGGTGAGTTTTCCCCAATTCCAATGGGGACGCGCCCGATGGAGGTAACTGGCAAATCCCCACACGGGGTTTTCCCCAAGTACTCAATAAAAAACTCACTTGAACTCACAGAGAAAGTGCAGAATATTTCTGTTCCTCCAAAGTTCTTTTTAATATCTCTTGACGTAGATGACATGTATTACACATACTTTGTATATGTTATGCCTCAATCAGAATTTTTCTATTGGTTCATCCCTTAGTCCACTTCTAGCAGAAATTATCATGAATAACATAAAAAATATAATTTTTTCAATCACCTATAGCGTCTCATATATTTTCGTATCGATATGTTGACGGTATTTTGGCGTGCTTTAATGGTACTTCAAGACTATTAGACATTTTACTGATCTTTGTTAATAATATTCACCCAAAAATTAAATTTAAACTAGAAAAACAAATCAACAATCGAATTAATTTTTAGATTCAACTATTTTTAAAATAAACAATCTTCTTACCTTCGATATATATCGAACTTACTACTTACTCGAACTTACCTACACAGATTCCTCTCGTTCTATTCTACATGAATTAGCTGACTTTAAGTCTTCGAATTCAAAGAGCTTTTACATTACTTTTGTCCATTTCAAATTTCACTAAAGAAATTTTATTAGTTAAACCGATCCCAAAAATAACGGCATTCTCCCACAATGGTAAACAAATTTGTGTCTGAAGAACGTTTACAAAATATAACAGTATTTATCCTCAAAATAGTTCTGACAGCCACACACATCAATATTCCTCATTAACGTATTTCAGCCCAATTTCTAAGAAAATGGCAAATAACATCCAAATTCCCTATCTAAAATTAGTCTACAAATCCACAACCAAACTATCAAATATATTTTTCAATGGCAAAGATAAAACTCAAAAATTAGAATATATACTGGTCAAACAGGCAGATCGTTTAGAATGAGATATAAGGAAGTTCGTTATTTTTATAAAAACAAAACAGATTCCTCTCTGGCACAACAATTAACTTGAATCCTTATAGATATTCAAGGCCAAACACAATACAGACAAGAATCAAATATTACTTAACCACCGTTAAATAGTATTTTTGAGTAGTTTTCAATATAAGTACCCAATGTTAATCTCTAATATGTATTTTACCTGTTCTGTTAACCCATTTCTCTGAACCCATATACAAGAAAATTACCAACTTTGTATTTTAGTTTTGAGCTCATATCTGATGATGACCGAAAGCTCGAAATAGCTACAACGTTGAATAAACTTTTCCATCCTAAGCAATGGGTTCCATGGAACTCATTAACGAAAAAAATTTCTTTTATTTCGGACCAAAATTCTACAACCTTCTAAAAAAAATAAAACTATTTTAATTGGATAAGGAATGATTGTCTCCCCTGGCACTATGGTATTTTAGGCAAATTCTCAGTAATTTTCAAGCTCAGTAAACAATTTTGTCATATTTTAGTTTTAAGGCAGACCTTATAAGATGGAAGTTTGTTGTATTCGTGTACCTACCAATCAATGTATTCTCAATTTATTCTTTTTGGTTGATCAGTGAACATACAGTCTCCAAAGCGTAGGTTGCACTGTTCACATAATGCTTCTTCATATTTGATAATTTGAGGGAATTGGTATTAATTAATTAGTGAATTTATAATTGATTAGTGAAATTGTTACTTACTTACTCTTGTATTCAGAAAACCGATGATAAATATACTTTCAAAATACAAAAAAAATTATATATACTTTTTAGGTAGTAATATTCGCAATCCTGATATGTCATATGCTTCAAATATTTCTAGAAACTTAGTACCAAAATACATATATATATATATATTCAGGAATAAGGTGTATTCATCAACGGTAGTTAAAGATCTTTTGTCTTTGCCACAATGATTACTTTTTTATTTATCTTTTTTACATGCGAATTGATTGCTGATTGGCAAGTATAGGGCTCATAATCAAGGAATTGTTCATTGTATGAGCAGCAATTGAAATGGTACCAATTTCATTTTGTCCAACACCACATACATACAATAATCTTCATAATTCAAAGAAAAAGAAGAAAATTGGGATTCTCATTGAGAAAACTGGGAGTTACGCCAAAAAAATTAGTATTATAAAAGGCGTGTCCAAGAACACTTTTATATTCAGGACCTCCAACTGAGCCCAAAATCATCCTGGAATGGGGAATGTGCAGTTTACTTTAGCCTTAAGGGGTTATATCCACTTGCAAGACCGAAAAAATGCGTTTTTTTGAGAATTTTTTATGAATAGGACTTTCATTTTATAAATAAATAGAAAAAATGTACATGAGCAGAATTTAATACTTTAACAATCAGCGATTCTATTTTAAAAATATTGATTCCCTTGTTCCTGTAGCCGATCTCCAGAAGGACCTCCAAAAAAAGGCGTCTGGCGGTGAGGAAGAATTTCTGCTTGAAATTATCTGAAACCCAAAAACCGAAAAAAGTTCATTTTATGAGATAAAATTAACACTCTAAAGAGTCTTAAAAATCGAAATAATTGTTAAAAATCTTATTCCTTTGATCCTTCTAACAAATATATCTAAGAAGGTCGAGTAAAAATTTCAAGCCGTCGGTTCAGCCATTTCGGAGAAATTTTCCTCACCGACTCTGAAAATAGGGTTTCGAGAAAAATGCGTTTAAAGTTTTAAGAACCATTTACACCAAGTTGAAACATTTTTTTCCAACTTACATCGAGTCATCCCTGCTTTTTTGTTTCTCGCTAAAATAGTCAACTGTTGTCTACGAGACATTCTCCTGTCGCGCGTGCACCCTGTCGCTCTTGCATCCGAAATCGCGATGCGCTCTGCGTTCTCTCTGCTCACGTAGACGTGAGCATTAGGTCCAAGTGATAATCCCATTGCATTCAGCTATTTCAACGAGTTTTGAACCACTTGGGATTATTTTTGGACTTATTTTACATATCAGCTGATTGTAACTTTCGTTATTCTTTTGCATGTAACAACCAATGTATCGTTTCAGTAACTTTTCATTGCCATGATCTGTATAAATAGGAAAAATAGCTATAGCAACATCAGTTGGTAAGGGTTGATAGTCATGTTTGTAGCTAGACAGTTAGTGCTCAAAGCTTGTGCTTTCTGCCAAGAACACCAAGAGTCTTCTCCTATCGGGCATTAGTCATGTTGAGGATTTTCATCTGTGGAACATTAAAGATGTCACATCATATAAAGAACCAATCTAACCAATCCTCTCTTTTTCCATGTTCCGTCTCCCGACACTGTCGAATCATTTTTAAATTCATCAACCTGTTTTTTTCATTTGAAAAGACAATATTGTCGCATCAACCAATTACGTTACTAGCGACATTACGAAAATAGTGATTAACTATATACATTTATATAGATTTATAGGTTTTAGGTAGTTCAACAAAGTTTCACTGTTTGTAGGGTTGAGGATTGATTGAGATGTCTTCGGTAGGTTGCACTGTACTCTTTCTCAGTGGAACTTAGGACAGTCCACTAACAAATGTTTCACCGATAAGGTCGTATCATCGCAGGTATCGCAGGTATCGCACAGTGGGGGGTCTTCGCGTTTTATAATGTACGAATATGTGAGATTGGTGTGACCTAGACGGAGGCGTGATATTTTCGATTACAATTCACCATTTTTTGAATAGATGCCATTTATGAAATAACGGTTCCACTTCGCGTAATTTCGATTCGCACTGGTTCCACTGATCTTGCCACTGCGTAATGATTTTGTTCTTCAATGAGTTTTTCAAGTCAGAACTTACAACACTGTTGATGGTGTTTTCAACCTCTGAAATAGCAGCCTGGCGTGCCCATTTGTCAGCTTCCTTATTTCCTGAGATGCCTATATGTGAGGGTGCCCAGATGAATATGACTTTAATGTTTGAGTTATCAGCAATATCTAGTTGATTTCTGATTTCTTGAGCTATAGGGTGATTTGGGTATATCTGTCATAAACAGTGTATAGAATTGAGTGAGTCGGTGACTATTATGAAGTTTTTATGGTGAGGATGGTGGATTATGAAAATGAGACTTTGTAGTATGGCATACATTTCGGCAGAAAGAATTCTTGTTTGTATGGGGAGTTTATAGAGGGAATTCCCCTGGATGTTCACGACTGCAGCACCCACTCCACTTGCACATTTTGAAGAGTCCGTATAAATTTTCTGGTAATCGCTATATTCTTCGTGTAGGATGTTGAATTTTTCTCTTATGACTTCTGGGCTCAAATTATGTTTGTCGTAATTTGTCAGGAAGGTGATACAGTGTGGTGCATTAATTAGCCAAGGATCTTTGATGAAGTTAGTCATTTGGTATGGTTCGGGTAGTGAGAGTTGGAAATCGGCTAGGATGATTCTGAACCTTTCATAGAAGGGTTTAGCTGTTCTAGGTTTGTTTGTGAAGAACCCTGTGAGTCTGTTTGTATGACAAGAGTGAAAAGTTGGGTTTGATGGGTTAGCGCGTAAAGTTGCGACATAATTGAAACTCAAATTGTCTCTTCTCGACTTCAAGGGTGGTTCTCTTAGTTCCAAACAGAGGCTATTAACAGGTGTAGTTCTGAATGCTCCAAGAATAATCCTGAAGGCGGTTTTTTCAATAATATCTAGTTGATTTAAAGTTGAAACATTGGATGAGTTATACACGATCGCCCCCATAATCCAGGCATGGTCTGATTTGTAAAGGCACATAAGACATTGACCATCTGCTCCCCAATTTTTATTTGCGACTATTTTTATTATGTTGGGACGCTTTGGGCAGTTCAATACTAGTTGATTGATGTGTTAAGTTTCTGGTCAAAATGCATACCAAGAAATTTGATTGATGTTGTGGTTTGTAGGATTTGGCCGTGGAGTTTGGGCCTAGGTTGGTAAACTGTAGTTGTCTTCAAAAAGAGTAAGCATGGCGTTTTAGAGGGGGACAACTGAAAGCCGGTACTTTGGCTCCAATTCTCTAAACTGTTCAAAAAGGTTTATAGAGTTGTTTCCATTGTTCGAATCTGATTTCCTCTAACGTAGACAACAAGATCATCTGCAATGGAGCATTGAGGTTTTGGAGTATATCATTTAGGCCTATAAGGAAAAGCGTAGGGCTTATAATGGATCCCTGAGGAGTACCATTAGCTTGGGTTCTCTCGTTTGAAGTATATCCGCCAATTCTAACACGTAAGGTTCTTTCACTCAAAAAGTTCTTGCTGAAAGCTAGGCAATGTCCTTGTATATTCCAATCTTGCATTGTTTGTAAAATGTACCTCCAAGTTATTTCGAAAGCTCCATGTATGTGGAAAAATACTTCCATGCATTTAAGATTCAGTGCGAAAGATTCGTGAATGAAGCTTTCAAGGTCTACTAGATTGTCGAGGGTTGACCGTTTTTGTCTGAAACCGCTTTGCTTGGGGATCAGGAGATTCCTTTTTTCGTTGCCAAGATCTGTGTAAATAGGAAAAATAGCTACAGCAACATCAGTTGGTAAGGGTTGATAGTCATGTTTGTAGCTAGACAGTGAGTACTCAAAGCTCATGCTTTTTGCCAAGAACACCACTAGTCTTCTCCTATCGGGCATTAGTCATGTTGAGGGTTTTCGTCAGCGGACTAATAATGATAGTAAGAAGCCCAAATGGCGTTATACATATTTTGAACTGAATCACAGTGTCTCCTAATCGCAAAGCCATAAGAAACAGTTAATTTATCATTTTTTCAGCCAGTTTCCCTATACACATATATTATGCTCTTCCCACCATTCTTTATATTCATCTGTGTCTTTCAAAGATTTCCGAGGCTCACATTGTTTACAGAAGGAACTTTTTACAAAAAAATCATCAATTTTACCAGTATGATAGCCCATTAAAGATGTCATATCATATAAAGAATCAAATCTCTCTTTTTCCATGTTCCGTCTCCCGACACTGTCAAATCATTTTTAAATTCACGAACCTGTTTTTCCGACGTCGAATTTTTCTTCAGTACAAGCTTTTTCTAAAAGTTTTTCAGTTACTACTCACACATTCGTGAATATTCTTGATAGTATGTAACAAACGCTGGCATGTTCATCAATCTGCAACATTGAGTGGCACCTTTTATACCTAATCCAAGAGTTCTCATAACAAATATAAATCTTCTATTTATTTCATACGAATGTTTGACGTAGTTACAAGAGTTTATGCGATGAGGATCGCACTTATCACATAACACAACAATTTTAAAACCAAGTCCTCGTTCTGATGCTGTTTCGAATTTTACTGGTCTGCTACACGTTTTACTTAGTACATATTCACTTATAGCAGCAAACACAGTCATAAAATTTTAAATTTAATATTCAACTGAACTATTACAAGTCACAAAAATTTCATCTCGCGCCTTGAATTTTTTGGCTGAAGCGCTAAATTTCTCATAACATTCTGTTTTTGGAGTAAAAACGTTTTTACGTCTTTTCGGTCAGGATAACTGCCCACTTCTACTTTTCCGAGCTCCTCTGCTAACTTTACTAGGCATAATGATGAAGCAAACTCTCTCTACACACTGAGAAAAAACACAACTTGACCACCTAAAATTTCTAAATATGGCTTTCAGGTATAAAGTGGACCATTTGTATTCTTATTTTACGATTACAGGCATAATAGAAATTGTGAAGAAAGACATAGGGGCAACGAGAAGCTATTCCGATCGGCGCCCCGCCTACTTTCGAACGCTCGGAGACGTCCTTACTATCATATCACCGAGACTGTTTACCGGATCAACTTCAAATTTTCGGAGAATATTCTCATATATCTGTACATTCGAAAATGCAAAAAAAATGATTTTTTGAAAATTACAAGTGGATATAACGTTAAGCCATTCTTCGATCACATCTATTGGTATAACAGATGGCAGCTTTATCAATATTGTACTTGGTTACATGGCAAAACTACAGGTTCCTTTAAGCATGAACAAACTTTCGATGCTTTTTCTTCAGACTAATTTTAGGGTTAGTTGGAGATTCAGATCATTTCGTTCTTGGTCCTACCTACTAAAACTAATGATTTCGAGTCTGAACCTCGCAGATAAGTTTACATTCTCGATCTATAAGAGAAGGAGGAAAATTGAAATGATAAATCTAAAATTTTCTAATCCAGTATTTATTAGGCTGGAAATGTTCAACCACAACATAGCAGGCCAAACAGTAATCAATAAAAGATAATATTTACAGAAATAGACAATTTTAGCTGACGCACTTTCTTCGATTAAGTGACCAACAGCTCTAACACTGGATTATAGTACAATATTGTATTTGTAGAGCAATTTTACAGAAATATGCTCTAATAACACAATATTTTTAATGACACTGGTTATACTATCCATATCTGTAATACAGAACAGGTACCTATCAAAATATATACAAAAATTGAAACAAACTTGAATGAATATGGAAAATAAGCCTTTAAAAGACCAAAAATCATTCTCTTTCTCAGAATAGAAGAAAAATTGAAATATTTGTATTGAATCAATTGGTATGTACTTCTTGGCAATGAATATTAATTGCCAAATTAAAATGAACATTATAGATTTGAATTGGCTAAAATTGATTGAAATTAACCAAGTCTTAGATATTTATAAGAAATTACAGCTTAGAAAGTTGAAAATTTCAATCTAGCAAAGTTTATAGTTAAGCTGATGGTTTGAGAGTTTAATTTTTAATTTGAAAACACGAATTTAGTTGAATTTAGGAAAAAATTTACCAATTTCCAATTTAACATACTCATTTATCATTAGTTACAAAATTATAGACTGTTTCAAATTCGAATTTAAACTCTTCTATACTGAAACGTAAAAGGAGTTATTCCTTCCATATGAGGCAATCAGAAATTGTTTCCTAAACTTGATCAGAATATTTCTAAAATCTCATTGATAAACACACTTCAAAGAGTAATATTTCATTAATTTTAAAATACTTTGAAAAAAATAATTAGTGTTTCAAATGGATAAAACTCAATTAACATATTTCATTTACCAAAGAAATTTATTTCTAATTTTATAATTGTATATAAATGTACATACAGTTGAAGCATTTGTCATCGATACAAATATATGATGAATCAGACAAATTTGATACTTTATATCTTATAGTAACAATAAAAACTATAGAACCTCAATTGAAACATTTTGAATGAAAATCATTTTCCATATTCAGTCTAAAATTGTACAGAATCGGAATTTTTATTAGTGATGTCTCAAACAATGCCATAACTTTCTTATGGCTCCAAAACTTTCCTATCCCTGTATATTTTCCTCTTTCGGTTATATTAACTATTGTGATGCTATTCGCAACTTTTGAGTAATCAAATTACTCTAACTAGTCAGAAATCATTTGTAGACAGAAGATCATGTTGAAAATTAGTCAATTCGAGTGATAATTCTAATTTGGAGTATAGTGTATGGTGTATAGTTATTGGTTAACTCATACAACATCTTCGCTTCCAACATTTTCTGATGTCTACAACAAGAGATTAGAAAAAGAGTCACACTATTCACAAAAATATTGAAACGAAAAAATCTTCTTCGAATCTCTTGAAAGCAATAAATTACATACCTGTAGGTAAACAGAAGGATTTATAAACAATAAATACATATACAAAAATATAATTTACAATTTTCACTCGAATGAATCTTATCATAAGCATAATTTGATTATGGTATTACTTATATTACTATTTAGCAGAGGCATAATGCAGATAAAACTATACAACTTTCCTAGTTATTACCAATGAGGAATATTCAATATAATACAAAACTATGCATATGGCTTCAAACCTAATTCGAGTAACCTTAAGAATGAAATGGCAAGGTGATGAACAATTATACAAACACAAAATTGCTGTACAAGGTATAAAAATATAAAATAATAATAATAAAATAAATATATTAAAATTCTTTAATTTTTGACTACAAATTTTGAACCATAGACTTATCTTTGTACAAATACACTGGGATCTACATTTTCAATTGATATATATTGTTTGGATATTCATTCGAAATTGAGATCTCTAAACGAATAACTGCAATCTACTAGACATTTATACTTTGTACAACATCGAAAATTATATGCCTATTGGAGTGAATCGCAATTCAAAACGATCGCACTAGTATTAATTGGTACTGAATATGAGCAACATATAAAAATGATGTTAAATTAATTTTTATCACAGTACCGAAATAACGAATTATACTGAATAAAATTTTTACGATTATTGTCGTTCAATCTGTCATCCTTCAAAATCATTGACTAGAACATGAAAATCTGTTAAGATAATATCACAATCTATTCATGAAAAAGAATGCGATATACATATATATTACAAAGGGATCTACAAACAGTATTTGAGGAAAATGTTCTTCTTAATGCATTTGGAATGTAATCAACCTTTTTTCTTGCATTCTGAAAATTGAAAACTCTTCTAATTTGTCATGTTTATTAGTTGTGAAGAGCATCATGATTAGGACTTAAGACAACCTTTTCCATGAGATGAGTATGACAGGGTACAGGACCAAATGAAATAAAAAACCGAGCCGTTAAATAACTATAACTATTGAACTGAAGGCAGACTTTTTGTTGAAATAACCAGATTACGAAAATTCGCAAATCAAAGACCTTCAAAAAATATTATTATTCGATCAATGTTCACTGAGTTAATCAAAAATACATGGTAATCAAGGAAAGAAACAGATATTTAGTAATGAAAATCAGTCAAGAATTAAAATATTTCAAGGAACTGTATCTTATACACCTCCCATTTTGCATAGTTTAGTCTGGGAGTGTAGCTGTACCAAAAAACCTTATGGAGCATCAATATAAGGGAATTAAATTAAAAAATAGGAATGGAATTTTTAAAACCAATATATGAATTAATAGATCACTGTACCACGGTTTCATCATCTAACTGTATGAAAATAAGTATAAGGCGTCATAGTATTTATGAAGGGTCCTTATTTTGGAAAAAACAGATATATATATATATATATATATATATATATATATATATATATATATATATATATATATATATATATATATATATATATATATATATATACAGTACAGTCCATAAACTTTTAGGAGGAAGTTATTATTCAAATACATCGAAAATGTGGGATTTACTTAGATCAGTGGGATTTACTTAGATCAGTGTGATTTTTCATCATCTTTGAGTTCTCATTAGAAAGTGATTTGAACATTAGGACTGATTCTAGGTAATTGAATTTTCTACTTTTCAACGCAAAGTATAGGATTTTCAAATTATCAATACTAATAAAAGAGTGATTAATTTAAATGCAGTGGTTAGCCAATGTTGAAGTCACTTTCTATTAAAACCATTCAAAGCCATTCGAAATGGTCATTGTTTTCCTTGTATTGACAATTTGAAAATCCTACACATTACTCCAGAAAGTAGACAAGTAGAACCAGTGAAAATGATTCAACTACAAATGGCTTCATTGGCTAACCACTACATTCAAAATGGTCACTCTTTTCCTAGTTTTGATAATTTGAAAATCCTACATATTTCCCCAAATAGTAGAAAACTCAATGACTCAATAATCGGTAGAAATTTTCAAATCACTTTTTAATAACTCATAGGTGATGAACGACCAGACTGATTTTTGTAAATCCCAAATTTTTGATGTTTTTAAATAATAACTCCGTTCCGATAGTTTATGAACTGTATACCAACTGGTTGTTCCAAATAGGGTTCCATTTATGAATACTACGGCACACTATACTTATTTTCATGCTGTTCAATGATCAAAAGAGTTCGAAACCGCGGTAACAATAATGCAATAATGTCCTTATTTATTTGTTGGTAATAACACAATAAAAATTCAATTCATGTTTTAACCAGATAAAAAGGCTAAATCTATAATATCATTACTTTTGTCAAATTTTCAGCAGCTATGACAAAATATTTAGTAAAATCAATGTGCTATTAATGTTTCAAAGATATATATATCAACTTGAATATCTATTATTTATCTTTTGAACATATACCCATAAGTATAGGAAGTTGATAATTTTAACTACTTCACCATTGAAATGGAAAAGGTTGAGCAATTGAAAAATTCATCTGTTTCTTAAATGAAAGGTTAATTGCATCTCTTGAAGAATTCGCTATAAAGAAAACCATATTGAATAAATTTGAAAATTAATGATAGCGAAAAATAAAATTTCATACTGTTTACACCCTTTACTCGAAAGACAAACTAGATTTCTCTATAGTACTTTACTGCCATCAGCTGGGCATGCTGAATATAATTAATAGACAAAAATTGAACTAGATCATAAACAACAATTTAAATTTCATCATTCAGTTTTTGTGATCAGAATAATTCAGATGAAAATTGAAAGAAATATTTTCGATCCATATCCAATATGAGACCATACACATTTGAATGAATACCATCATACTACTTCTTAGATAGAAGCCTTTGTGAATAAATACAATAATTAAAAGACACTTGTCAAAAATAAAGTGCATTCCATATGTACTATGGATATGCCGCAGAATACAGCAAGTCAAATTGCAAATATTCTCCAGGCTGAATACTTCTGATCAATATGTTGAAAGTTTAGATCTAGAAAAATTTTATGTGATTATCTTTCCATAAATTGATAAGTAAACATATCAAGCTGGAAGTATACTCGTCAAAAATGGAATAACAATTTTTGGATTCTTCCCTACAAGCTGTTGTATGCCAAACTTTATTCTAGTTTGTCTAGTAAAAATAAATCATACATTAAGTCGGACTGTACTGAAAGCCCATTTTCATATTAGTACACTAATGGTTTGGATACAATTTACACCAATGAAACAGTGCCTTAAAAACTACACTTTAAAAAACGCATTTGAAAAATATCTCCAGTATATAAATGTGACGATTACAATTATCTAGGAATCATTACCTTTTAGATACGTCCATCTATAACATATTTTTTGCATAATTCTTCAATATATTTCACATGTAGAAGCGTCAGTAAAAATTTTTCTAGCCTATCATATTAAAGTACAACCAGAGATTTTTATATTCGATGTTGGTCCATAATTGATATCTTTGGAGAACAGTTATCCATTCATTTTTGGCTACTCCTCAATCTACCAGCAATTGTTTTTGTAGGAGTTGCTGCATCAACGGGTTTCTTAGAAATCATGGTTTTTGATGTAGTAGACGGCAAACTGTTCATCTCCGAATCTTTATCGAGTTCTGCCATCGCTTCTTGAATGGCGTTTTCCAGTTGGGAATTCAATTTGCGACTTCTATACACAAAAAAAAAGATTAATGTAGAGAAGAATGTCAATGGAAAAAATTAAAATTAAAAGAAATTTCTAATTTGATGAACTTGTGAGCCAATCAACGATTCCATTTAATCAATAAAAGACATGAGTTTCCAACATCGAGTGACTATATTGTGTAGCGAGAAATGAACCAAGACGATTTTAGGTGTGGGAGAAGCTGCCTGCTCCAGAAGTTCGAAATCATATAACTCGAGAAAACTAGTTTCAATAAGTTAAATACTTCAGTATTACTGAATACTGATTTTATAAGAAATAAATCAAGGGTTGAAACTGATGTTGCGTATACAGAATGGACAGACTTCGATGTTTTAATACTGCAGCTATGTGAAATATTCTGAATGAAGGGAAAAGACCACCCCCTCCTCCTTCCCCGTGTTCTTTTGCGTGCCGCAAACAGATTCAAGCTGACTTTTTTCGTTTTCGAGTTTGGAAATGTTGAACATTTTCGGAATCAATGAAGTGCCAATATTTCGGTTGTTTTTGAAGTTATGTAAAAATAATGTTGGCAAGCACTTTTTTACGCAGAATCGATCTAGTTGCGAAATGTTTCCTTATTCAACGGTTTTTCAGTTATAATGATTTCTTCCAAAATGTATCATATGTGTACGCTCAATTTTTTCATCCAGGACGTGTACGTGTCTTCATGAAAAACCGATAATTTCATAAATTTTCCTATTTTTATTTAATAACTCTATGTCCATTCACAGAATTTACACAAAATTAATGAAATACCGTAAGTCTGTTAATGTCTCTCATTATGATGGTTCGAAAATAATAATAAATAAACTTTTTTCATCAAGTAACAACTTTTGTGTGAATAACCTCTTGAGACCCCCGGTATCAGTAGTGATACCTTTCGTTAAAAATTTTTTACAACGCTATCTATCGGATTACTGAAGAATCACGTCGATTAATAGATGTCGTTGACTTTCTCTTGCTTTCTCGTCCAGTACTTTACTTGCTAGTTGTCAAAATTAAACAGTTTAAGGTCAGTGCAAGTTTGAACATTTTTCATTAACCGACATGACAAATTCACGGAAGGTAAATATTAATTTTTGTTATAATCTATGTGTTTTTTTGTTGAAATCTTATAATTTTGATTGTAATTTAACATTTCGTAATCGAGTCTTACTATTTATTACAAATTCGAAGTTTTTCTCCTAGTACTATATCATACATGATACCTTGGGCATTCCTCACTATTTTTGGAATATTTTTCAGGTCCTCTATCTGATAGAGACAAAGAAGTGCGATCATTACGATGAGTCAGATATGGAAGAAGAAAACAGTGATGGTGAAAACGTCCTTCAAGCATGTCGAGAGGAAGTCCCCAGCGAAGAAGCTCCACTCGCAAATGAGGCGGAATCGAATGAATCGAACCCCTTTCATCTTTTCGCATACTTCCTCAACCATCTAAGATGGAAACACACCGAAATCTTCGATTTTACTCCAGACGAAGATGATTTGGACGTGTCATTCGACCCTAACGTAACTGTCAAAAGTTGCTTAGATTATTTTGCTCATTATATTGACAGCGGTTTCTTTGAAATAATGGCCGATTGTACAAATGTTCCAGCGTATTAAGGACAGGAAAATCATTGAATACGACTCCTGACGAACTGAGACAATTCTTTGTAATTTCAATGGCCATGAGTGTGCTTGGTCTGCCACGAATTAGGATGTATATTGGGCATGCATACCGAACACTATGACTCGTAATCGCTATTTTCAACTAAGGACAAATTTAAAAGTTGTGGACGATGGATCAATTTCACAAAATGCCAGACAAAACGACAAATTTTGGAAAATACGTCCCATTGTTTCAGCGATAGAGAAAGGCTGCCACTTGATTTGTACTTATATCAAGGGAAAGGCACAACAATTGAATCGGCTTTGTACCCAACACCTGACAAACTGGATCTCGGTGGGCGTTTTGTGCTCAAACTTGTGGATACTTTACCCCCAGGTTCTTCAATTTTTATAGACCGTTATTTCACATTTATTTCACTCCTGGACAATTTATTGGAAAGAGCAAGGCAACTGAAACATTAATGAAAAACCGGTTGCATGAATATCAACGATCAAATGCGAAGAAAAAAAATACGAGGGCATTGTTCAAGACCGATGCCTCGTTACAAAAAGCTGGAAGAGGTACTTTCGATTGTGTTGTAAGGGGCCATCCATAAATTACGTCACATGAATTTTAGGACTTTTTAACCCCTCCCCCCGTCCTTGTCACAGGTTGTCACATTTTTATAACCCCCTCCCCCCTGATGTGACATCACATATTTGTCAATTTTATGCATGTATTCAAGAATAATCAAAGAAAAATAGTTATTTTTATTTTTTTCTTATTTTTATTAAATAATCTTTCATAAAATCAACATAAAGTGAAATATTTCAGATAACTGGAAACAAACGACTAGTTAGTAAACAATAAACGACTAATTCATTAAAACGAATAATTATGTGGTGGCGCTTGTCGAAGATCTCGCAAACAACCGACGCGCGGAACGATAAAAAGCAAGCAAGCATTCGCTGACGATTTAAACCTATTTAAACCCTTACCATTATAATTTTTTGTTTTTGTAATTTACATTTTAACATGTGACATCACACAGCTTTTGACCCCCCCTGCCCCTTGTCACACTATGTCACATTACGGTGATACCCTCCCTCCCCCTTAACGTGTGACGTAATTTATGGATGACCCCTAAGGAGTGACAAAATGATTGCCGTTCTGAAGTGGTTAGATAGCAAACCAATTTATGTTGCATCAACTGATGCGGCTGTTCAACCATTAGGAACCTGTCGTGGCTGGAGTAAACTGAAGGAGGTATACGTCGAAGTGCCACAACCTGTAGCTATAAAAAACTATAATAAATTTATGGGAGGCATTGACTTGCTAGATCGTATTATTGGCAAATATCCCATGCGGGGAAGAACCGGTAAGTGGACTATTAGGACAATATTTCACTTCTTCGACTTTGCAGCAGCAGCGGGTTGGCTATAGTATCGACTAGATTCCGTGAAATCTGGATGCCGTAGAAAAGACATAAACCAGTATTTGGACTTCAAGCTGAACTTAGCGAAACAATTAATTTATTCAAATCCTGGTCAATCTCAGACACTACTATCAAGTCCACGTGTGATGCTCAGTACTCCACAGCAAAGCCCTCGTGCTAGTCCAAGCATTCCGGACTGTCCTGTTTCCACAGTAAACGTAAGACCTTCCACTTCAAGTAGAAATCACAGACCCGTTGAGCCTTTACCTCACGCTGCCAAAAGAGTGAAGGAAGCAAAACATTTGCCAGTTTGTGCTAAGGAAGCTCAAAATAACAGATCAAAGTGTCGTAACAAAGGATGCAGGAACTTGACATTCGTGAAATGTTCTGAATGTAAAAAATTTCTTTGTTTTAATGTTAATAGAAACTGCTTTTTTTGATTATCATACTTCCCAATAGATTTTTAACGTACAATTTTGATTTTTCTTTGATGTGAATTTAAATTAAAAATAATACGAATATAATCTTGTTTTGAAGTAATGTAAACCCAAGGTATCACCTACGATACCATCCCTTATATCAATTAGGTAGGGGAGGATTTTTTTTTTGTGGATTTCAGTATCAATGAGTGGTACTTATCATTGAAAAGTGACAACCATAAATGTGGAGTAAATACTTTAAGCTTGGGTCTCAGGAGGATATATATTGTATCATTCGTAATAACGAAGACACCATGACGTTCGAAAATTTCGAAAAATTTAATATGGTTGAATGTTATACTCGGAATGATTATGATGTGGAAGCTGTAGAAGCTGCTTATTTGGATCGTTTTTCTGTAAGGTGACAAACTCATGAAAATATATTCGATAAATTAGAGAAAACGTTATGAACTATGGTACATTCAATCTCAAGGAAAAATAATATTGAGTAGTTGATGGAGAAGATGCAATAATTGGTGTAATAGATAGTGAAACTATCAACGCATTGATTTCGAGCAGGCAAATTGTAATAGAAACAGGGGTTTCTAAGAGTCGAGCGCTCAGAATAAGAAATATAAACTTTATGAAATGAGAATATCTCAGTTTTGGCAGTCAAGAGATTTCCAACGTCGAGTCGCTTGCAACTAGTTTCCCCAAAAATCTGAAGAGAATCCGCAGTTATTCCGAGAAATGATTTAGACTGATGAAGTTCACATCAGTAGTGGTGAAATATTTAATCGTCGAAATGAGCATTGTTAGTCCGATATAAACCTACATCGTCATATTAATCTTCAACTTCAAGGCCGAAATGGGTTCAATGCATGGTATGCATTGAAAGATAATCGCATATTAGCGTATGTGATTTTTGATGAAAACCTTCGTGATGAGTTATACCATTAAATTGTAAGTAATAACATTATCGATGGATATTTTGATGAACTGTCTCTTGCTGATAGAAGAAATATCTATTTTCAACATGATGATGCTTATCAAACTAAGGCCATAGCTAATTTACTTGACTTAATTTTTGGTAATAATTCTATTGGAACTAGAGGGCCAGTGAGATAACAAGCTGGTTAACCCGATTTGTAGGCCCTAGATTTTTTTCTCTGGGGATATATCAAGGAAGAAAGGCTAGTCAAAATATTGGAAAGTTGAAACAAAATTTAAGACATTGTGTTGCTTCATTTACAATATTCAAATTTCCAATGGTGTCGGAGTATCCTCAGGCTTTGTGAATTATGCATACAGAATAATTGGAATACACTTGAATACCTGCATTGGTTATTTCCATTAAATTTTATTCCAAATAATAGAATATATCGTGAAAACGTGATTTGAAATAACGATTCCATATTACTTTTCATAATTTTCATACGGCATAGTCGCCTAGTTATTACAAATGATATAATATTCACAAAAAGTTGTAACTTGATGGAAAACATAATAAGACAATAATTTATCTGAATTATCATTGTAAGAGAGCACATAACATACTTGAGGTATTTCTATCATTCCCTGTAAATGCTATTCGTGGAAATAGAGTAACTGGATAAAGTTAGGAAAGAATTCTACAATTTTCGGTTATTCTCTGGAAATTTCTGGATAAAAAAATCAAACACATGTGTGCACATATTTTTGCATGAAACTCAAAAACCGTTGCACAAAAAAATTTATTAGTCATTTTGATTCTACGTAAAAAGGTGCCTGTAGAATGTCAAAACCATTATTTCATAGTTATTGTAACGCTTTAGAAGTTTAAAAAATAACCGATATATTGATACTTGATAGATTCCGAAAAATTACAAAGTTTCCAAATAACTCAAAAACAAAAAAACCTAGTTTGAATCTGTTTGCGGCAATGAATTCATCACGCAAAATGAACACAGGGAATGGAGGGTCATTTTCCTCTAAACATTATATTTCACACTGCTCTAGTACTAAAACGTCGAGATCTGTCCACCCTCTGTACTTGAAATTGTTCCATCCGTATGGACTTTATTGAAATTAATCTATTTTTCATTTATTTCAAACGTGAATCGAAATCTACTCTGTTATGACTGAAAACAGTCCAGAAATAATGACAACTTCATTCAGCAAACAGAAACTGATGAATTTCTGATTTAAGGAAGAAATTGGTAGATTTCTGTCCACCAACGAATGCATTAAACTAAAATTACGTCTGGTTCCGACTGGCTCAACAGGCATTTAAACTGTCATCTGCAATATGTTATATAATAAATCAACTTGTCGAAGGAAATATATTCGACCTACGCTTAATTTCGGACAACGCTAATTGGCCTCCGGAAACATATGAAAAATATCTTTAGACTGTTTTATGTGGTGATATATAAAGTTGAAAGTTCACGCCAATAAATTATAAAAAAGGGGCGATCGGAGATCCACGTTCTTCAGGTTATAACTCATCTAGTGTTCGTGATGTTTGAAAAATTGAATTTCAAATTGAGCTCTATTCGGGCCAACCGCAAAACCCGTCTGCCCAAAATTATAGTAAACGTTGATGGCTTTTACCACGAATGCTATATGTTTTATTCCACTCTTAAATTCTATATCACCTCTATATATCGAATGTCCATGAATTTATATGACAGCTCAAAACTTCGTTATTCGAAAAGCGTCAAACAAAAAGATCAACCTGCTACTCAATACTGTCCTTTTTCTATAGTGTATAAATATAATTGAAAACTGTTTTTTTTCAAATAGCACACCCATTTTATTATTTCATTATCTTGTTTCTTCACTTGTTTTCAGTACTGTTGAATACTTTTATTCGCATAATTTTTACAGATCTGGTATAGCTGATAATTTTCCAAATTTTACAATAAATTTCAAGATGTTTGGTTGATTCACAGAAATTAAAATATTTTATATGGATTACAGTTCAGCTCCACTTCATCGATTGATCAAAAATACTAATTGAGAAACTATATGAGAAAAATTTATTTCTCACAATTCAATATCTAATGTCCTATATTATAAAGAGTTTTCGAAGTGCCTATCATTTTCATTTGCATATACTTTCGAGCAACGATCTAGTTCCCTTGTCTATACCTTTTTCACAACGTGTTCGACTGTAACAGCATGCCTCCTTAATATAGTTCTTCAAACCTTCTAAGTAAGTTGGTAGTATAACATAAAACACGTCTTTAACATATACTCAGAAAAAATCTAAGGGTTTAAGGTCGGGTGAACGTCCTGTCCAACTAACCGGGCTAGTGTTACCAATCAATTTGATTCCAAATCTACGGTTTGGAAATTCGATAGCGATGTTGTGTGGGGAGCATCCTCTTTCTGCGACTACATCGTTTGACGTTCAGAGATAAGTTAGATATTTTTAGTAGATATCTACCTAATTCAAGGTAACACAAACCATCAGATTTCATCTGTTATACAAAGCACACTACACATCAACGACCCAAACCATTTAGATGTTCAATCAGTCAATCAATCTACCTATTTGTTTCATATAAACATAAATTGTTGTAGAACACGTCATCATAAACATAAAATACATAGGAAACAAACAGTGTATACAGAATAAAGACCTAACAATAAGAGACGAAATCAGCTGAGACAAATATTGTTCTCAACCTCCTAAGGTGAGTATTTAATCTTCTTCTCAATTTATTTTGTGGCCACCCTCGTGCCTCCTGTAGAATGTGATTATGAATTTTCACCAAAGCATAGACAGAGTTGTTCTGAAGGTAAGTATGCTTAAATCTGGGTAGCCTCATATCGTTCTTAACTCTCGTGTTATGCTCATGTTCACGCTTAGTCTCCACAAACAGGTCTCTAATATTAACTATGAACATAATTGCTTCATAAACATATAGACTCACAACAGTTAGCACTGATCTTTCCACAAAGTGACCCCTGCATGATTGTGTTTCGCTCAGCTTAAGAATCCCATGAATACATCTCTTCTGCAACAAAAGGAGCTTCAAGATATCCGATCAATTCCCCCATATAACTATTCCGTATCTCAGCCTAGTATCAATATATGCATTGTATGCGGTTAATGCTGTGGAGATATTCACAAGTTCCGACAGTGTTCTTAATGCATACACATATCTGGCCATATCATTTGCAAGTTGGTCTACATGATCATCCCAATCCAGTCGATAGTCAATCGAAACACCCAGGAATTTAAGGCTATTAGATGAAACCATGGCTATGTGTTCTTTTCCATATGCAAACTTAACGAGTTTGGTCTTTTGACTGTTCATTTTCAACTCATTTCGAGAAAACCAGGCATCAAGATCGACAAGCACATCGTCCACTACTGAATCCAGAGAAACCGGATCGGCGAGTACCAGAGAAGTGTCGTCTGCAAATTGGACCATGAATTCAGTTGTACAACCAGGTAGGTCTTTGGTATAAATCAGGTTAAAGAGGGGACCCAAAACCGACCCCTGCGGCGGCACCCTATCAATAGCCAACGTCGTTGACTGCAGTGTCTTCCCAGTTGTTGGCTCTTTTTCAGCAACACATTGAGATCTTCCTGATAAATAAGACCGAAGCAGATCCAAAGGCCTGCCTCTAATTCCAACCGCATACATCTTCTCAACCAACTTGTCATGGTTGACGGAGTCGAAGGCTTTTCTGAGATCGATACACATCAGTGCTGTTATTTTACCACATTTTCAAAAGCCATTTTGGTATTCTGAGAGTACCCTGTAAGTCTCAAAAAAATCGGCAATTCTGTTGTAAATAGCTCTTTCAAATATCTTGCCAATGTTATTGAGTACAGATATAGGTCTGTAATTCCCCATAAGCTGTTTGCACCCCTTCTTGTACACTGCTCTCAACTTGGCCATCTTAAGTTTATCAGGATATACACCACTGTCAAAAGTGAGACTTATCAGATATGCCAGAACAGGCGAGATCTCATATGCAACCATCTTAATAAGTTTGACAGGAACTCCATCCAGTCCCACAGATTTTGTGTTCTTCAAAGAGCTGATTAGATTGATGACCTCTCCAGAATCCGTTGACAAGAGCAAGGGTAACAACCAGTTTGTCCCAGACCAGAGCCTTGCTCCCTCGAATCACCAATATTGCTGGACGACTCGGAGCCCTGATTCACAAAAATATGTATTAATATCATTCAATAGTTCCTGATATTCCTGCTCTCCTCCACTCAGTTCCTCCAAAATAGAGACCTCCCTTCTGACCCCACTAAATGAATCCAGTGAGGTTTTTCTGCAGACCAACCAAATGACAATTGTGACCTTGACGATAATGCTATTGTAAAATATTGACTGGTTTTTATACGAAATATGATTGCCCATATCCGAATAATCACTGATCTTTATATTTATAAAGGTTTGAATTCTAACATTTGCTCGAAGTAAGTAGGTAAATGTTCTCGAGAAAGCTGAATTTTGAAGGAATATGTTGGTGCATTCAATTTACTGCGAATTTTCTCATCGAAATATGAGGGGTGAATGCCAACATACACCAGTACATTAATACTATATCCTCGCTTTTGGTTGGAGCCAAATGATGAACATATTTCATTTTTGAAGGAAACTCGCTCGTTCTATTTCACTTCCATGCAAGAAGAAAACATTTGAGCAGTCAATTTTTTTTGGAGAACGGTTCTTGATAAATATCCACTGCTTCGCGACAATATTTTCAGCATTCGTCAAGAATGGATATGTGTCAACGCACTCTGCATCAAAATATGACATAGATTTAAATCTGTTGAAAAGAAAATATTGGAAAATCGTCAATGTGACAGTGATAACGAAGTGTTATTTTGCTTTTATCGAAATCTGTATTTACCATACTTAGCGCCAAAATATAGAAAAAAAAACTGAAACAGCACAATTCGAATGAAGAATAGTAACACAAAAGTTGAATGAAAAATCTAATTTCTATAAAAGTATGGGTGCACTACTTGAAGAAAAATTCCATCTTTATTGAGACAGCCTTTAGCAAGACAATAGTATAAATCGTGGACCCTGAGAATAACAAGTCAAAATTAAAATTAAATTTGAATTACTATAAATTTTTAAATTACTGTAAAGGGGTAGGGAAATATAAGAATTCTAAAATGAGAATCGTTTTTCAAAAGACAAAATCGTATAGTTCAGAGATTTCCAAAAATCTTTATTTCAAATCATTAAAACAAAATAAACAACTACTGATAAATATAAAAGTAACGCACACTACAACGCAAAACATAACGAACATCAATAATTTCATTGAATCAGTTTCTAGACACAAACTAAGTTATTTTCATGAAATGATTCATTGATGTACAAATGATCCATCAGGTAAATAAAGTAAATGTACTGGAATCTTATGCTTAGTTCGAACTATAATAAATTGCATATTATTTAAGTTCATTCATCGTCAATAGTTTAAGTGGATTCTAATCGACCAAAATATTTCCTTAATGTCTTTGATTTTCAAACAAATTAATATATAAATTATTCTTCGAAATAACGTCAGCTCTTAAATATGTATCAAACATTTGAACACATTTCATTGTATATTTTGAAGGTAACATTAAGAAAACGATATTTCCTTCGAAATTTTCTTAATTTTTGAATTACAGGAGTTTTCGATATTCTACGAGATCCATTAGAGTTTTCATAGCTAAATCATTTGTAATTTAATGAAAAATTTCATGTAGACGGGAACCAGTGTCTGCAGGAGCTTGAATGCAAGGATATTTTTAACGCAAAGCATCTACAACATCTCTATAATACACTAATTCAACTAACGAACATTAAACAACTAAATATTTAATTCATTGTATCAATGTAAAATATTATACACGGATACAAGTGATTAGTGAAAACGAAATAAACACGAATATTTATGATGTGGCTAAATTCTATCATCTAGTTACAATATATGAACGCGAATCAATTAGATTAGAAATAAATTACAATAGAAATTTGTGATGTGGCTAATATCTCAGAAATTCATAACTCACGTTCTTATCTTTTTGCGAGCTCGATGATGGGCCTCCAGTCCTTCAGAAAGAGACTGCAGAGAAGTTTTATCAACAACAGTAGTTGCTTTCTCGTTACCATACCATTTTACTGTAGCTTTACCATCTTCTAATTCTATAATTTTGCCTGGCCAAGCGGGGCAACCCTTGGTTGGACCCCACACTAAATCTCCTATTATAAAATTGGTTTCCCTTTCTTTTTCGAGATTCTGATCAGACTCTGAGAACGAAAACAGTTTTCGTTTTATAAACAAGATGATTTAAAGTTGCATGTTAGCGCCGATTCAGAAGAAAGTGGTGAATATGATTAGAAAATGAAGAATGTTGTGATTTGAATTTTTTTTATCGATATATACATTCTGAAAGATGTTTGATGCAGTTTTATGTACATTGGTTTATGTTTCTTAGTTAGCCACACCATTTCATTTTGAAGTATGAACTTTACTCGTATTTATTACACTGAAACTTTTCATTAAAGTTTAATGAAATGTTTAGAAAAGAGTATGTTCCATTGGTTATTATTAAACAAAAGAGACTACAAAAGTTACTTCTACATTTACTATATAAAAACTGTACTATAATAGAATTAGATTAGGCATTCAAATATTATTTACTGGCCATAAATTCTCACTTTCATAATCTTTTACTACAATAAAAAGTGTTAAAGGGTTAATAGAACATAAAAAACGACATTGCCCATCTAATATCGATTTCATAACAACACTATGATAGGATCTTATTGGATATGGAAAATGAAAAAGAAATAATCCATTAATTTCCTCAATTCGATTGTTTTCTTCCTTTGTGAATTAAAGAATCTTAGAGGCTGGTAGCATATGAAATGACATTAAGTTACTTTAGAATATTTTTACTAGCCATTCAGACATAAAAAGTAGAGTCTAGTCATTTGAGGTTTTATCTGCGGAAAAATTCCTGGTGAGCTGAATTTTTGTATACACGTTTATTACGGCGTTGTAATGAAGATGTGAGAAATCTACATTTATATCGTGCCGGTTAAAAAGGTATAAAGATTAAAAGGTCACGAAAACTAGGAAGGTCATTATAAAAATTGTTTGTCGTAAAATTACTACGAAAAATGTCCCTTGCATTTTTCTGTAAAATTAACTGTTTTCGGAGTAGAGCGCTGTGAAGGCGTAAACTCTATTGCTTTTTATTCATTGTTGTGTCTTCAAAACTTATATCTGATAACTGGGCGTATTGTAACTTTTGTAAATGTTCATAGTAATTGTAACAAACAATTTTTATAACGAACTCTTATTGACCTCCGAGCAATAGGTAGCAAGATATTTGACAAAACTGATTTTCGTGAGCTTTTGACCTTTATAACTTTTTTAGCCGGCACGATCAACGTCGATTTCTCATTAAAACTCCGTGATAAAGTTGTATACAAAATTTCAGTTCACTAGGAATTTTTCAGCAGATTGGCGTTTAAAATGCCTAAAGTGACTGGATACCTACTTGATGCTCCACAATGCAAATAAGATCCTGACATAAGATTTAGCCATAATAATTCACAGAGTTAGCACATTCAAACAAGTCTAATATAAAAAATTATATATACCTAATAGATCTAGAGATGAGAAATAGAAGCAAAGCACAACATGCCACTACCATAACTTAATAAATTCTCTATCCATTAATTAGCTTACTCACCTTCCTCATCATCAAACTGTAACTGCCTTGTTTCCATGACGAGCATAGTATCATTACTCTTACGCTTTTCGGAGTGCCTCGAACTGACGACAGTTTCATCAGATTTCATTTGATCCGAGACGAAATGCATTCCTGATACCATTGTTGATGATTCTGCATAAGCAAAATGGGTAGGTGTTGGCTTTCTGCTCAAGTAATGCATTTGACCACTGGTGATTTCACTATAATCGTGTTTTTGGTTTGTTATCACTTGCGACCTAAGGCATTCGTTTTCCGAGCTCTGAATGTTCAAATCGGCTGAATCTGGTTCACTACTGGATATGCAGTGGACCATTGCCTGAAATATGAAATATTTTTAAGTCCATAATAATACTAAATTAGTATAATAATCAGTCTTCAAGATTTTTACCAGATAGCAAATTAAAAAAGTGACAAAATTAAGAAATTTATACAATTGTCGAAAGTTAATATCGTTATATGCAGCACTTACCATTGATTGATGTCTTCCTTGGATGCTAATATCAGTGAAGCTTGCCGAGCAATTGGATGGCGCAGGGGAAAGACCATCATCAGTACTTCCTGAATGAGTAGTAGTGTCTACAGTTGGAGGGCTCTGCCCTCCTAATGCTAATGGACTGTGTGTAGTGGTGTCTGGGGGACTTCCTGCAGAAACTGTGGATGTCTGGCAAAATGTATTTGTAGTTACTGCCTGAGACTGATTAGTTGCCGTTTGCGTTGACACCGACTGACGATATCCTGGATTCTGAGGGCATTCTTTTACCAAAATTGGCTGCATCTGTTGTTTGTTCTCATTCGAGCTGATCAAAACATTATGGTCTACATTTACCGTAGTAGTTCTCTGCATATTAGATGGATTCTGTTGTTGCTGATTGTTCGAAACCATTGTTGTCTGCTGTTGTACAATAGTTGTATTTTGCTGGACATACGTTGTATTTTGATTAGAGCTTGCAGCTGACATGTTACCACCCGGAGTACATGGCACCATAAGAGTTGGTCCCATTTGATTACATTGAATATATTCCTGTTGAGGAGGCTGCATGGAAGTATTCGTACGCATCTGTTGGGCTGGACTACTGAACGTTACTTGCTGTGAAGGGCTTACACTAGCTACAAGAGGACTTAGTTGACCATTAAATTGACCAGTATTGACTACAAATTGTCCACCATTAGGTGATAAGAATTGTGCACCTGGACTATGCTGCTGTTGGATTATTTTACCCTGTGATGGTGTGGGTGCTCTAATAACCATACCTGCCGGGCCTGCGGCTATGATATTTTGAGAACCATTAAAAACTCCACTATTTTGTACAGGCGTTAATATGTTTTGACCATTCACATTTTGAAGTTGTAATTGCATTCCAATGTTCGACGTGTCTTGCAATATTGTTGCTGTACCATCTGGGTTCATTACCATACCTCCCAAGTTTGGAACAATAAATTGTTGTATAGTAGGAAAGTTCTGCACAACTCCAGTACTGCCATTTATCAAGTTCACTGGTTGCAAAAGATTGATTTGTTGTGCAGGTTGCGAATTCGTTATTAGTTGCTGGGTACCAACATTATGTTGACCATTCATTACAATCTGTGCATGCCCACCATTTTTACTAGGAACAATAGTCAATGCTTGCATAACAGGACCAGTAGTTATACCTTGTGGACTATGAGCCATTTGAATCTGTTGTGGGAAATTCTGTTGCTGCATAACCATTCCAGGGTTTTGTTGTGCTGCTATTTGCAACATACCAGCCACAGTTTGTGATGGAATCTTTCTCTTCTTTCCTTTTTTCTTACTCTCAGGTGATAATAATCCTTGACCTCTTCTGGAATCATTAGTTTCTATCTGAACCTGCTGTTGTATAACATTACCAGTAACAATTTGAGGTATTTGCATATTTTGACCAACAGTTACTCCATCCATTGTCATTGTGACGCCCGGTTGTAGAACAAAAGGTGCTGGGAGAGTATTCACGAGTACCGTTTGTTGTCCCAGCATTTGTTGTGCAACTGCCGGTATCATCTGTGTCACAGCCGCCGTCACGTTTGTAATCATCGGAGATGCTGATATAGGCGGCATAGAAGTTTGATTTGGTACCAATTTCGGAGGTGGTGGGGGCATGACATTCGTTTGACAATTTCCAGCATTAGCCATTATGAGTTGCCCACCAGAAGATACCAAAATATGCCCAGGAGGAAGAGCAGGTTTGACCAAAGTTGGGGAAATCTGAGCACTAGAATGTGGAACTGACGTTGGGTGTTGAGAATGGGAAACTTGAATACTGCTAACTACACTTTGAACCATTTCTAAGGGTGATTTGGAAACATTGACAGAGATAGGTTGAGCTTGTACCACATGGTGACCTTGTATGGAAGACGGCGGAGAAGCATTATTCACATTTTGAGGACTATTGATAGATACCGTAGCTGTATTTGTACGACCTGCCAATACAGAAGTAATAGTATTACTACTAACAGTTCTTCCACTAGCCATTGTTGTAACAATTCCAGATATAAACGGTCCTCTAGGAGCATGTGGATCTTGCTGATGCATACTTGTGTTCACATAGTATTCTGGTTTTGGTGGGTTTCCAGAATTGTAACCTTGTCCTTCTTTCACTTGATTCATTTGTATTTGTTGCATGTTGTTATTCGCATTTGACGAATAGACGATGTAATTCTGACCAGTTTGCGAGTCTGAGATTCTTTGAACCATGTAAGGTTGGGAATTAGCAATTTGCTGCAGATGGGATTGGGCTTGAATTTGCTGAGAATAAGGTTGGCTCTGAGGTTGTTGGGAAAGAGGATGTCCCTGAACGTGATGTGGATGATTTTGAATTTGTTGTGAGTGTGGTTGGCTTGGAATTTGTTGTGAGTGTGGTTGGCTTGTGATTTGTTGTGAGTGTGGTTGACTTGCGATTTGTTGTGAGTGTGGTTGGTTAGAGATTTGTTGTGGATGCGAATTTTGGATCTGAGTAATCTGAACTTGATTTGAAGGTGGTTGATTTGAAGTTGGAGGTTGAGGAGTTGGAGTAATTGAATGTGGAGTGTGAGGATTTGGGGTATGAGGATTTGGAGTATGTGGATTAGGAGTGTAAGGATTTGGTGTATGTGGATTGGATGTCATTGATGAAGGAGTATGGGGATTAGGTGTGGGAGGTCCCGAATGTATGCCATCAATTGGTGAAACATTACTGGTACTGACAGTGCCTCCTTGTATTGGCCTATTATCAGGAGAATTTTGCACACTCTGTTTATCTGACAAGGTAGATGATGTTACATCTTCCATACCACCTGATGAACTGGGTGTACCGGGTTGACTATTTGGTCTGGAATATTGTAGTATCTTTTGTCCCTGACTATTTATTTGTTCCCTGATGACATATTGTTGACTTGCATTCATGCTATCCGCTATGCAACCTTGGCACTGAGCATGTTGATGATGTTTCTGATCATTCACATTTACCGCACTACTATCAGGAATTCCTTGAGTTATAATTGGATTATACTGCTGAGGCATCATATTGGTAGGAACCTGTTGTGATTGCTGTAGGTTCTTCATTGAATGAGTGTTGGATTGATTAGTTCTTTGTGGCATGTTTTGATTTTGCTTCATTTGTATCATCACATTACTTGGCAAAGGCACCTCATTAGTTTGACTATTGGTTATTGATATGACATTAGGGTTATGTGTTGGATGTACTGATGATGACGGACTATTGCAAACATATCCACCACAAGGATTTGCTCCTGAAAAATATTAGAAAATTCTAAGTTTAGTACAAATCAATATAACATAATTCAAATGATTCGTTTTATTATTCAAAAAAAAAATCATTTCGTTTGTGAAAATTATATAACTTTTGTCCAATTTACTAACCTGTTTGTCTATTAATTGTGTTATTAAGCAAAGCAGTCTGCTGTGCCAAATAACCGCTAGGATCCTCCATGAATGATGGACCAGATGTATTCTGATTTGCTGGTGGCAACTGATTGAGAATGACAGATCTACTATTGTCATTAGGAATTTCCCGTATGTCTATGTTGGGACAAGGTGGCTGAGATGTTTGGCAATCCATAATATATCCACGACTTTTAGAAACTTTACCTAGTCGGACTTTTTTCTTTTTAGCATCTTCGTGCCACATCAACGGCGATCCAGGATGTTGATGAAGTGGCGGCACTCTCTCATAAACATTTGAAATTGGCATCTGATTCTGTTGGTTAGGCTGACTACCAGGACCAGGTAGTCGGTTTTGCCACTGTACTTTTTGCTGACCAGGGTTAATCATCATTTGATGTTGCATCATTTGGCCTTGCTGATTTACCACTTGTGGTCGGAAGCTATTAACCATCTGGTTATTTGGAGGAAGAAATGGTCGAATATTCTTGGTTGGATCATATTGAGACATCTGGGGACATGGTTGAGGTGAATTGTTATAAAACTGTTGGTGATGCAGTGGCATTCTTTGGTGTACATCCACCGTCCTTTGCTGATTATCAACTCCTACTGGAATCATTTGCACCGGTCGTCCAGGGCCACTGGGTTCATTTGGCTGTCCATTTACATAAATCCTTTGTTGTGGTTGATTATGTAAAGCTGGTGCTACAGATTGTGTGAACTTCTGACCGGGAAGCATAGGCATATTATTGGAACTATTAATCATAGTATTGTTCATTACATTTTGGGCACTTTGCTGAGAGGGAGGAACACCTTTCTGGACACTGATAATTTGTCCATTCGGTCCGACTACTTGCTGGTGATGTAAATGAACATTTGGACTATTATTTAATATTTGCCGATGTTGGCCAGAAGTTTGATCATTCTGTGATATGTTTGCTGGTATTTGATGTGGATGATTCATCATAGGATTTTCCGCATTGTTTAGAGGAGAACCCTGAATCATCCTATTTTCGTTAAGATCATGTCCTGGGTACCTTGCTAGCTGCATATTTTCAGGATATCCTTGAAATCTGTTAGCGAGTTGCATCTGGTGTTGTTGTGAAGACCAAACCTGTGAAGACAATCAGATGTGAATTATTTTATCATTAATTTTGAATACAAAGTAATTTGTGTGTTATTAGATTAACATGTAAACATTATCCATTACCTGTTGATTATTGGCACCTTCCTTGATGAAGTTTTGTTGTCCAACAGCTAATTTTTCTCGATGTGCCAATATTTGTGATACGGACGTTCCACCGCAATATGGTATATCGATTCTTCTCTTCTTTCTCTTAACATAGTCTGAAAATAATTGAAAAAATTAGTACAGTGAAACAAAACCTATTTGATGAAAATAATTTTTATATCGTTCGAATTTTGTATATTTTACTGTTATTAGAAATATTCGAAATAATTGTAGGCAAGTAGTTCCCCTCTTTCACCCAATAAAAATATTTTGATGTGATAGTAATTCTCTGTTACGCTTCCACGGCCAAACCACTGAGCGGATTTTGTTGAAATTTTGTATGGGGATACCTACAAGGGCTACTTTTTCATCGAAATTTTACACTTGCAGGTGCGAAGTCGTAAAAATGGTGTTTAAGATCTTGATTATTCGAAAATTACGCCTTTAAGTTCCATAAGTTTTTGTTGCGTATCAGTGTGAGTTATATTATATATAATTTATTACACTTGAATATGAGATAACTGAAAATCTCAAATTGGTTTGTGCTTTATTGCAAATTAAGAGCGTTGCGATTGCAGGCCAACGTCTTATGGTCCGTTAATTCAGATTGAGTTCATGTTCGTTTGGAGATTGGACAAAATAAAGAGTCAAATGCTAGAATCTAAAGTGTGCACGTGGTCATTATTTCTATACGACCGTTCAATGCATACCTTCGTCGATAAATCGATTTTATTGTTTATTTGCAGCGAAAAATTACTGCACATACATAAAGAAATCGGTCTTCACGATGATGAAGAACATGTGAACTTCTAAAGAAAATAACGGTCTCAGTTGGAAGTATCATTCGAGAAAATTAAATGCGCTCAACTGAATCGAATTGAATGACCTTTACAGAGCACGTGGGACGTGAAAAACACGACAGGGACTTACTTGAAGAATGTAACGTTACACTGACATTACAAATACATTACAAATAAAATTGATAGATATGAAAGGATGAATGAATTTTAAATGTGTCGTTAGATTGCTCAAGCAAAACGGCAATAAAGACATAGTCGGCATGGTTCAGTAGGTTTCATCTTCGATTCTTAATTTATTGTAATTATGCTACTATAATATACTAAAAAATAACACTAAAGTAGGGTTAAGATAATGAGGTTTCAATAGGCTTTCTCGCTCGGTACGACCGAAAGAGAACAAGACTTTATAGGACGAACCCAGTAAGTAGAAAGAAAAAATGTCATCCTTTATCGCATTAATGATTACATGAGAAAAACAAAATACTTAATAAAAATCCATCCAATTTCTGAACTAGGAACGATTTTTAGCCCGAAGAAGTTCATGCATAACATATTACCTCTGCCAGAAAGTGATTTTCGATCAACCACTCTAATATGGCATATTTACTTAAAACAATACCTCAGAAATAGAATTCGAGATGATCCTACTTAACCAATCTAGTTTTCAACTATGTTGCTTTATGAATTCAGAAGTTCAACTTTGTAAGCAATTTCGTTCGTTTGTCATTTCCGTATTCTAGTCTCGGAAAGAAGAACAATTTCATTTCTGTTAGTCAACCTCGTTGTCACTGATTCAACGAGGTTGATAACATGAGGCTTCAAGCACCAAAAATCAAAGACTAGTTTCACATCGTCTCGGACAGTATGGCGAACCATTCAACACAACCACTTATCTGCCCACCTCAGTGCGACATCATATCAAGTTGGCAACAAGGTTGTCAACTAAATTAGTCGTCGGCTATATGGAGAAAGAAGTGAAACAAAGCGAAGTCACTCTTGGAATATTCTAAGACATAGAAGGAGCTTTTGACAACCCTCTTTATAACTCGATAGACGGAGCTATCGTAAATAGAGGAGTAGACAACACCATAGTTAGGTGGGTGGGACGATTGTTATCGACAAGGCGCAGCGAGGCTTACCTGGGCGAGTCGACTGTCTTGGGGACCGTCACCAGGGAGGAGTACTATCTCTTCTCCTCTAGAATCTTATGCAGAACTGGCTACTAATGGGCCTAGCTAATGCTGGGCACTTTGCGGTGGGTTATACCGACGATCTTGCACTCGATGTTCGCGGAAACAACTCTGAATCATATGCGAAGTTGCGCAAAATGCTCTGCGAATTATTGAGCAATGGTGAAGAGTGAACGATCTGTCCGTTAATCCCATCAAAACAGACATGATCATATTCACTCGTAAAAAGAAATTACTATCTTTCAAGGCACCAATTCTATATAACGGGAAACTAACACTAGTGCAACGCGTGAAATATTTGGGGGTGATGCTTGATACCAATTTCAATTGGGAAAACCACATCGAAAGACGAGCGCTAAGAGCGCTAAACATACTTTGGACTTGCCTCAAGTTATTTGGACCCAATCAAACTTAATATATTGGATATAGAGATCGGCACCCACGGCCTCCATGTGATGTCTAGGCCTCCTCCTTCTACACATAATGGTGGAAGAGACGGCCATGAGGACCTCATTGAGGCTGTGGAAAGGAGGCTGTTGAGGTATAGAAACCTGATTGCTCCTGAATAACCTCGATAAAAATAAGAGAACTCCAACATGATCTTCTCATAAGGGGAGATCGAATGAGTGCCACTCATTGTTTTGACGAAACCTATAAGGATGTCATTCCAGCAAAAAGAATTTGGTCTACGTCCCATGCCCTATTCACCCCACAAGGCCCCACCTAGTTCACATTTCGATCCAAAACTAGGACGAGTACTGGCATAGTCATCCACTGCCCCAGGGAAAGAATTACGGTTGCTCTAGGAGACCATTTAACTGTAACAGACGCAGAAGAATACTCAATTATCAGATGCTTACATTATCAGGAAAACCAACACAGGAACTCCAATGATGCTAAGACCTACAGATGATCTAGCCGTGGGATATCTGAACGATTCAAGTGTTATACCCAAATTAGTTTACGATTGCAAAGGATTACTATGAAAACCACAAATAGAGTTACTCTGTTCTGGTACCCAGCCCATCAGGGCATCGAAGGGAACTAGTAAACAGACAGCCTTGCCAAAAAAGCAACAGCTGTTAGGTCGATGAGACTAAAACCTATTCTAACCATCCCACGGACCCACATGCTCTCCTTCTTTCAAGATTGGAAGACTACTCAGGTCCTGCAGTACTGGGCTGCAAAAAAGAGGATACATAAACTATTGTCCCTTGATAAGATGTCTATTGGGATGGTAGATGGCCTATGGAACATCAACTCGATGAACATCTACACGTCATGAGACTGTCGGAAACCACACAGTGCCGCTCATAAGGCTACCAGATTGGATACATTAGGCATTGAAACACCTAATGATCGGATGATCTAGGAGGCTCCCTAAAACAGCCCCGCAAACTTCATTCAAAAAGTTTCTGCAAGACTAATAATAACACCAACACAACACAATAGGCCAAAGGGCCTGAGTGCTGGCCACGAGGACGCCGTGCATGAAGAAAAAGAAGTTGGTAGTCCATATGCCCCATTAGTGTACAAATAGTTTTCTCGTTGATAAATGTTATTTTTCCATTAAAAAATATTTATCTAAATCAGAAGAAACTTCTTCTGAGAAAATTTTACAGACTTAGCCATCTAATTGAGGATAATTACACAACACGCTGTTCGTTAGCGTTCTAAGGAGTTAGAATAATTCTTTAGTTTTTTCTTCACATATCTGACATATGGTGAACGCGGTAGTAGAGAATCTGTAGAAATATCAGCATATATACCTCTGTGATTAGTGGTTATACGTTTCGAATAATACGGAGATATTAATCTTCAACATTTATTTCATCGTTTGTTTCATTGACTTTAAATTTTTAAGTAGCCCCATATTCTTGATTGGACATCTATCATTCTCTTATATCTGAATCATTGAAACTAACATTCATGGTCCATTAGGCTCCATATCTAGCCCAAGTCACATTAATCATACAACCGACGTGAATTCGTGTTATATAATTCATTCAGGAAAAATGGATACATAATCAGAATTTATACCAGCAAATGAGAGTCAGGTCTAAAAATAAACTTATAATATGCCCGTCAAACTTCGGTTGTATATTTAAGTCATCTCAGATATTCTCGACGTCAGGTTGTTTTGTTTGATTTACTTGGATACTGTTACGAAATGTTTTACAATCTAATACAGCAGTAGAGCGACCCGGTTTCATTCTGAACTCGTTACTTTTCCACTGGGAAATGTTTCGCCTAAAATCTAATATACTTGGAATCATTTGCTTTTGGGAGACGAAGATGGAGTTGAAACACGCAAATATCAAGATATACTCCCAAAAATAAATATTTTTTTAAGATGACATATTCATCAATATAACAAGTTGTGTCACACAGTTTACATCTGGAAAAATCCAGTGTATGATCTACTTGGGAAAGGTGAATCATTTTTCGATGATAGGAGTTTTGGCGTCCTGAATTATTGGGAACAAAAATTGTATTATACCCTCTGTTTCTCGAAAACTTGTGAAAAAATATTTATTATGATCATCATCATAGTGTCAGATGTTGCTAGGTAGGAATATTTTCAGATGATTGTTACATTATTGCTTATATTCAAGTTTGATTTGTGATTTGAATTTATAGACAACATAATAATTTGAACCTTATTGGAGTTGTGGAGCTCAACGGTATAAAAACCGAAATTTTAATTTTGCATAAGAGGTAATTCTGTTCAAACTGAATATCACAACTTTCTGCATCTTTTGATGCCGATTTTTTATTAGTACTAACTAACCTACAAAACAAATGTGTATAAATTTCCCAGCTTTGGAGTAGTTGGTTCGTGAAATATTATTTTTTATTTATTTTCAACGATGGATCAAAAAGATTTTCGTGTGTCAATGAAATATTGCTTTTTAATATAAAAAATACTGTTGACGCCAACGCTTGGCTTGATAAATATTATTCGGACTCTGCACCAGGAAAATCAACTGTTGAGGCTGTAACCGAACTAAATATCAACAAAGTCCGCAAAATATATTTTCAATGACAGTATTATTGATTAAGTTAGCTATGACTGAATATTTCGAGAAAAGCCTAGGACATAAAATATATGAATATTTGGATATACGAAAGCGAAGAGGGTACCGCGCATGCTAACAATCGATCAAAAACATCAAGACTGTGATGATGCAGAGCAGTGTCTGGATATGTAAACGTATTGAAGACGTTGATATATTCCAATGAAACTTAGATTTATTACTATTACAGAGTCCAATGGACAGTCAGCTGAGTGTACTGGACGGAAAGATGCTACAGTCGGCTGGAAATGTCATGACATCAGTATTATGGGATGCGCATGGTATTATATTCATAGTTTACCTCAAGAGGAGCCCGAGTATCAATAGTATTACTGGAGTGTTTGAAAGATGGAATCACGAGGGAACGGCTTCATTTGAAAGAGAAAATATGCTGTTTCATCAAGACAATACACCGTGTCACAAATCAATGAAAAGGATGGGAAAGTTGTATGAATTGGGCTTCGAATTGCTTCCACATCCGCCTTATTCTCCAGATATGGTCCCCATAGGTAAATGCAGGAATGGTGAAGACATAATAGACAAAATTTGGGCCTGTTTTGAGGCTAAAGAGAAATCGTACTATAAAAATGGAATCGAGAAATTGTATGACCGCTATTATCGTTATAATGCTCCTTAAGACATTTGTACTACGCAAAAAATTGAAACCAGTAATTTACTTCTGTCGAACTAAGTAGATATCAATAAAAAATTATTTTTTATGTAAGAGGTGAATTTTTCATTGAAGTTCTCATGCTTCAGAGTTCATAGAAATTCCATTATTTTAATGGATCGGTTTCACCATACAATCAAGTGTGGTGTATAATATTTAATAAGATCAAATAAAAGGATTGAGTGGTGCGTTTCATGTACTGTCAACTACCTAACACAATTTCAATGTTTCAAATTTCTTGGTACGCAACTAATTGTTAGTTTGTTATTCCTTTAACGTGCTCTATTTCCGCCTTTCCGCCAATGACTCGCCGGGGAATTCTGTCACCTCACTAACCCGAGAATTTTGCCGAACCCCTCTCGTGTCGAGGGAAGGGATCTTTAATTTCCAACACATCTCTGTTATACAGGACCCACGGCTTAACATCTCCTCCAGAAGATGGATACTCAAGCGATTCCCAGAATCCGAAAAATGGCACCGACTTGGTAGGCATTGAACACAGGTAATTCTGCGTAGAAGACGCGCATCATATCCTCTAGACCACAGAGACGGCTACGTAACTTATTATCGTGATTCCGTCACGAAATTTGACCCCGTCAGAATGTGCTGAAGCAAAGGTGTTAAATGACTTAGGTTGATCTTACACAAGAACAGACCAAAGGCTTGGGATGTCTCATTCAACTCTTTCCAAAATGATCCCCAGATACAAGAAGACTAGTAGTGGAAGGAGACCTGAAAAAGGACGACTTCCAGCAACAACGGCGATCGATGAACGTTATTTAAGAATTTCCTCGTTGAGAAAACGGTTTCCTACTGCTAGGCACCTTCAAATGACAGTGGAGTGCAAATTATCACTGCAACGACAACACAATATCTTAGGCAACGATGATCGATGACTGTTCTTTAGGAATTTCCTCGTTGAGGCAACATTTCGTCATTGCTAAGACCCTTCAAATGGTTCTTCGACAGAACAGTTGAGTACAAATTAGCACTGAAAGGATACGACAACCTCTCATAGAATTTGGTTTGAGGCCCAGTTCTAACCGCAGCACATCGAAGAGCCTAATTAAATTTTACCAACGAACATGTCACTTGGTTGGAAGCTGACAGAGAGAGTTTTGTTTAAAGATGAGTCGAGACTTTGTCTTCATCATTGCAATCGACTTTCGACATTTGGTTAAATCCCTACCTACAACTTGACTTATTCATTACCAACTCTTTTCACCGCCACCTATGAGGTAGAGTCTGTGAGCGCGTTTTTTTTACGTGGTATCCCCTATATGCCTACACCACAGGCATCTTGTCGATGTCATAATCATATTTTCAATCAGTTATTAACTAGGTATTCTATTCTACTTTTCTTCAATGGTCCAGGTTGTGGCTCAAAATGTAATTCAATGTCAAATGTGAAGGTTTGAGGAATAGCAGGAGTTCAAATTGGAGTCATAGTTGGAAGTTCATCTTCGATTTCATTTTCTTCCATTAACTTTGATATTTCAATGAGGTTGCTGTTAAATGTACCGCTATATGATGAGAACTCCTTGCCAGCCTAGTGTTGCGGCAAAATATGAGTTTATTGGTTGTCACCAAATAAAAGAGTTACATATGGTGTTAAACTTAACTAAGGAGTGACTTTGGATGTTGAAGCGTGGCACTGCATGCCATCAGCATACTTTTCATAAGATGGTACGAAACCAATGAGTGCTAATCGCAACCATGATGACATATGATCGTCAGTTAGTCGATTGCGATATTTTGACTTAATTATCTTCATTTCAGAAAATGCAGACTCGCACAATAAGTTGACCCAAACATTGCCGTCAGTTGAAGGGCGAGTTGTCTTAGACTCGGATATTTATCTTCAGATATAAAACACCAGAAATTTGTATCAGATGCTGTAGCTTTGACATGTATATCAGATATAATCTGCACCAACTCATTTTTAACAGAACATGAGTTCATATTAAACTGACTTGCTATTTCAGTAGCTAATTCCTCAATGTTTTTACATGATAACTGATGCTATATTTGCCAATTTACTGCAATCATAAAAACGCATTTCGAATTGTCCCAAAATATTTGACAATATCATAAATCAACTGAGGAATCCTTGTTTTCAAAGACGAAAATGGTTCAGATCCTTTCTTTTCAGTTGATCTATCATTAGTTGCAATTTACTTTCAAATGCGTTTACTGCGCTAATCATCACAATAATTGTTTTTCATTTACCTTGATTCTCCAAGTTTATGGTGTTTTAGTGCATTGTCATATCAGTCAAAAATGCCAAATCAGTCAGCCACTTTTCGTTTTTCAACATCTGAGTGGCATCACCCTTTCCTCCAGAAAAGCTGTTATTTCGGGCAATAATTCTTGAACCTTTCTAGGAACTTTCCGCGTCTCAACCACCTAACGTCCTTGTGAAGAACTAAATCAGTGTGTTCAGCTGACTCCCTATCTTTCAATTGCAACTTGAAGAGCCGCCGTTGGAAGCTACGTGCACGGATAGAATTCACAATTTTTGTTGCAATGCCCATAATTTCCTTCGTGTTTAAAACTTTTGAACACAAAACTTGTTGATGTATAATGCAATGGAATGGAAAAAATGAAAGGGAAATCTTCATTAGCTGGACACAATGCCTCAAAACCTATTTTGTTTCCAGTCATTGCTGGTCCTCCATCGGTTGTAATGCATACTAATTTATATATTGGTATCTTGTAGTTTTTTACAAAATTTAAGAAAACGTCATATATCTTCGCCACTGGTCTTCCCCTTCAGAGGAATGATTGTCAAAAATTCTTCTCTAGCCAACATGTCATTGAATACCATCCGAATAAAAATACACAGCTGGGCAGTATCTGTCATTTCGGTGGATTCGTCGAACTATTAAGAAAAGTATGTACATTTCATGATATCATGTTTTAGTTCATCTGCCATGTCCTGACTCATGACTTCAATACGCCTTGTGACAGTCGGATGAGATAACTGAAGTTCTCTAATAGCAGACATATTTCTGTTGTAATCTCCAAATAAAGTCTCACCCGCTTCAATAAATGCTTCTTTCACAACCGATTCATCTTCGAATGGTTTCTTATGTTTCGCCAATATATGAGATATTTTTAAATGACGCGAACGTAGCAGCTTTTGATTGTTTGGCTGGTCTTGTGAATATGGTTTGTTCTTTTTTGAAACAAGATATTAAATCACGTACTTTTCGTTTTCTTAATTCACTCTGTGGCGGAAAATCCTTTTGATAGTTTTTATGAACCGTTTTATGATGCCTCTCTAAGTTACCACGCTTATCCTTCACCAATCGTTATTAAAATGAAACGCTTTAAATTTCTTCGCTGCACTCATTTTGTACTATTCAATAATAAATTTGGTATCGACGTAGTATTACCTTCAAGTTATAATTCAGAATGACTCCAATTCCTGCAGGCGCAACATTTATGTCGGCGTGAACGAAAGTCTCGAATGTTCCCGTCAAACGCGCCGCCCGAAATTTCTAGAAATGCGGCAAGAATAAAAAACGCGGCTTTTCTTTGACAATTACCGCGCGTTCCTTTGATGAAGCCGCCTTTTGCAGCTTGTAGAGTGTTATTTTATTACGTAATAAATTTTTGTAGTTTAGTTACCTACTTATCAAACATTTTTTTCTTCTCGAGATCTACTCGAAAAGCATTCGTGATCGACCGTTTGAGCACCCCTGGCCTACGGACTTTTCGGTCCAACTGTTATTTCTCTTATTCGACTTATTTTTCTCAACATTATGTTCCCAATTTATTCCGAGATTGAGAAATCATTATCGATTCCTTCACATTCTATCCACGAAATCCATAACATTATCATTCTTATCGAATAAAATCCCTGTTAGTCATCATAACGAAATACAACATAAAAATAAGCGTACCATATAAGTCCGAACAGTCTCGTTTCCATCCATTGATCCATTGTTCTCGCACGTCCTTCTCGTGTATATTATCTTTATCGATTTGGACAAATATTATTCAACCGAGTTTTTGCTGCCGTCTCTTCACTCAACGAACCCTGGGGTGTATCTGAACCGAGATGAAATAATGCGATATATAAAATGCTTTATATTCTATCGTGAAACATAAAGCTGTCATAATAAAGATCTGCAACTTTCCTAATGGTCTTTACGCCTTCGATTCAGCGATTCAATTTCTCATTTTATTCCCGTTTTTACGCCATAAACATATCACATTTTAATGGTGACTCAAGCTCGGAGAAATATCGCGATGAAATAACGAATAAAATTTCGAGTCACGAAATTGAAAAGGCAATGCGAATGTATGCATCATACGAGATCCGTTCGTGGCCGTCGAGATCAATTGGGGACTTAATATTACATGTTCATCTTGGAGAAAAAAAGCTGTATCTGCTGTTTTTCGTCGAGTGTCGGTGTCTCGTCCGGGCGAAAATGTCCATAATAAGAATTTCTGGCGATCTCACGATGATAATCAGAGTACAAGAAAAAACTTGGAAACGGAATCAATTGGCGGTTTGTACCAGGAATAATACGCGATGAAAATACTTATACAGGAGGATCTTTATCTATATCGAATTTCGATATCGATGCTTATCGCTGAAATTAATATAGGTGGATATTAATATGGTAATTATGGGCGAATTTAAGATAAACAATACTGATATCAGTTTTCATCAATGCATATCACAAGTTTCATTAATTCCATTATAAGTAGGTACACTGAAAAATGTTGATATGAAGCATATAATATTTTAGAATATTATAATTTGAATGATATATTATTATGTTTCAAAAATAATTTTAATTGTTTTCTGCTTCTATCCATTCAAATTTTTCTATAGATGGGCGCTAAAGCTTAACTGGCTATTTTGTTCTAGTTCAGGGGTTCAAATTTTTTTGTACCACGCCCCCCTTTGTACGTACGATGAAAATTAAAACAAGTAATACATGAAATAATATTATAAATACTGATACTGTTTTAACATTGTAACACAGATATATTTTCAATTTGAGGAATGTAAAGCAATAGGCCTACTGTTACCGTGTCCACTACGGTATCTCACCATAGATCGCTCTAGGCCCCTCCGAATAAGCGTGTTACCGTGTTAACCACGCTTCGTTAATCACAGATCACCTAGTAGGCCTTCGACCAGGCTAGGCACAGAACGTACTCTGGGTCTTAATGGACCGAGGGTTTAAATATCCGTGCATTACGGAGACTCCCTCGCGTTCTCTTCAACGACCTCTTCGAATTGACACTGTCTCAGAAAACCGGCTGCAGCACGCGTTGCCACGAGCCGGCTTTCCGTACCCACGCCACCGACCATATTGCCAAACCGCCGTTGTTTACCAACGAACCACGTGTTTTCATTTCATTTTAAATTTACGTTCACAAAGAGCGTTTGTGTTAACCATCAGTGTTTCCATCGTGTGTGTGCCCCCATCCCGGTAGCACTACCTACTTACAAAAACAAAACATAAAATGTAATTTAGTGAGATGGGTGCGCCTGCATGTTCTGGATAAGTTGACTTTCGACATCAAGTTTGTTGCGGTACTTGTTTTTGATCGCCACAAGAGTTGGAAACGTTTTTCGCACATGTATGTTGTTGAAAAAGGCAAGTACATCTGAACAGCTTTCTGTGAAACACTGGGGTGAACTTTTAAGTACTTTAACCAGAATGAGGGCTTGTCCGTTTTTTCAAAATCGTATCTTGCAGCTGAGTCATTTTTTATTTCTATTCCCTCCTCTTGCAACTCTTCTGGCAGCAACTGTATGTCCATGTTGAACTGGTCGTTTGATAGTTTGTAGAACTCCTCCTTGAGGTTCTTCAAATGGTCAATTATCAAGGTTTTCAAAAGCGGTCCTTCAAAAACGTTCTCAAAACGAAACTTGAATAGTTGCTAGGATTCATTGACACTTTACGAATCCAAAGTTGTTGATTCTCAAAGTACATCTTCATGGCATCCCGAATTGTTACTATATTTGAGTCTGCACCTTGCAGTCTCAAGTTTAGGTTGTTGTGTCGAAAATGTCTGATAAATAGGCCGAAATCACTTGGTTACTGGGTTTTTTAACTCTGCACTAAGCTCGTTTTGTTTCTGCAGTGCCAAAAACGTAATCACTCCATCACGGAGCTCAAATAGTCTTCCCAACATATTGCCTTTTGATAGCCATCGTACTTCTGTATGAAATTGCAGCGTTATGTGGTCTCTTCCTAAATCTTCACAAAGACTTTTAAACAGTCGAGTACGTAGTTGACTACTGTAATACATAGCTTTAAAACAGCATTGAGTCCGCTTGGAAGCGTTTTTGCTGCCAAGGCTTGGCGGTGAATAAAACAAGGAACCCCAACCACGTCAGCATTCTTCTGTTTGACCAACTGCTCAAAGCCTAAGCGAGAACCGAGCATTGAAGGAGCATCTGTGCATACACCAATAAGTTTTTGCCGAGAAAGTTCGTGTTTCTCAAAAAAGTCTGATACTGATTTCATCACAACTACAGCTTTAATAGTGGTCACCTGCTTAGTAGAAAACATCAGTTCATCCTTCACACGGGGACACTCGAACTCACACCAAGGCCAAACGGGGGTATCGGTACACACGGCCGTTTCCGTCAAGGGGGACGGTTTTGAGAACCTTGAACTCTTGTGAGATTCGTAGTTTTAAACACTGTAGCCTTCTTTGATAAGGTTCTTTATTAAAACTTTACAAAAACAATTATGAAAACTTAGAAAGACTTTATTTCAAAGAATCAAGGAAATTATTTTTGTAATTTTTTTATTTATTTCATTTGGGTGTCACACTAACCTAACCCTCCCTGGACTTTCTCCACGCCCCCCAGTTTGGGGTTAGACTTCCTAAACCAGAATTGTTGGTAAAACCTATTACAGTACACTCACTATATCGGGCACTCCAGTAACTCGGCCACGCGACTCATTCGGGCACCTCTATAATCCGGGCACGTCGACGACGGCTGATATATATAACAAAATAAATTCATGTTCACACCCATTTTAAAACATTTACTTAAGTATGTTTTAAAATGGGCGTGAACATGAATTTATTTTGTTATGATTTTGTTCAGTTTGTTTCATTTTGATATTTTAGTCTACAAATAAATATGACTTTTAAAGTTCAGTTTTTTGCTTTACTTCAAGCACCTACCTACCCCTACCCCAAAAAAAAATTTTAAAAATGATCCAAAATGCCTTAAGGGGCGCCAAAATCCTTTTTTGCACACAAGCGCCAGTAGCCCTCATGGGGGCCCTCTTATCAACCTATGGATCAGAATTTTATTCAAAACATGAAAGTGTCGTATAGAAAATGCCCTCTTAATCATATCATTTAGCATGAAGGTGAAGGGATAACTTCCATTTTGAAGCAGTATAACTTGAATTGAACTAAACTGATTTAACTTTTTGTCTCCTATCTCCTTTCGTTTTTGAGATAAAAAGATAATACCACTTGTTGCCTATCGTTTGGACAAAATAATTGAAAAATTAAAACCAATAGGGTTACTTATAGGCCGATTTGAAAGTAAGTTTTGAAAAAAAAAGTTATTAGGTATCGTTATAAATTTTGGCAATGAAAACAAGGAGCAAATCTCAATTCCTTTTTACTTTGAATTTCTAATAAGCCACAATGTATACTTTGATGAACCCAGATATTCTAAAATATAACTGTTTCTTTGTTATACTCTGTTATATAAAAGTAGCGAAACAAACATCTTAACACGTTAAATATTCTTCTCGGGAATTATATTCAAGGAATTAGAGATTACGCTGTTCGTTCATTCTTCATTCTACTTAGGACATTTGAATATGAAAATAATGTTGAAATTACGATTTTCGTTCTTATGAACTCGGCCCAACAAAGCACTGTAGCGTGCCGGCGGGAGCAATTTAATCTGAATTCATTTTCTCCGACAAAATTAATTTTTACGTTATCGTATTTTGCGCTTGAAGTCTGTCTCGAGCCTTTTATAAATTATGAAGTATTCGTCCGAATTCCGCTGAATGCATTTTCCTCTGAATTGAAAAGAATTCAATTGGGAAAGCTATAAATTGCTATAGTTGCCTTTGAGCGTATTTCAAACTTTTTAATGGGGGTAGATTTGTATTCGAAATGTAGAGGGTGAAGACGAAGGTTATAAAGCGTTAACGGGGAACAAATTAACATGATGGTAATTCGGAAATGTTTGAATAATGATGATGAATATAAAATAAATGCTTGATTTCGATTCACAAAGATATTTTCTTTACTTTTCATTTGCGCTAATTGGAAACTAGTATCGTCGTTCAATTATTTTTTTTGTGGCCAACGAAACTTCTTGAAATTATGATTGTCATCGATCGAATTCATGAATAAGTATGAAATAATAGGACAACATATCCAATTGTTATCGTGTTTAACAATGGTTCATCAACTTCGTTTAGGTTTTAAGAATTTTTAATATTTAGGTAATCTTTAGTGTTCACGGTAACTTCTACCAGTAACCCGATGAAAAACATAAACCTCACTACGGTACTAAGGCTAAGACTAAGAAAGTATAAAAGATACAGATCACAATCAAAATCTAGTGAGGAAAGAAATTAAGTGGGAGCTTACGTACTAAGGGAATATATCTCTTTTGTTTCTCATTTTCTTTAGATTCTTTAAGTTAACCAATGTAATAATTGTGATATGGAATTAATTGAAAAAATTGATATGAATAAAATTTGTCAATGATAATCGATAAAACTCGAAAACGGCTAAACGGACTTATCTTATCTTGGTTTTGAAATGATCGTGGAGGTCTAGGGAAGGTTTAAAAGTTGAAAAATTCGAATAACTGTCAGAAAAACCCCTCTTTCATTTCCCAAACGTTTTCTTAATAAAATTTAGAGTCAATTTGACCTTTATTGCTATTAAACAAAGTTCATATCTATCTATATATTGGGTGATTTATCAGTGGCGCGGTGCTTTGTAGCTCGTACACTCTTGAAGATTTCATTATTGTTCGAACGGTATTGTATTAAAAAGTGAAAATCTACTTCAGAAATTTATTTTGAAGTAAACAGGATGTCCCAATTTTCTATAAAAAAATCTTGGGAGATTTTTTCAGATTGGAAGACCACTTTTTTGTTGATGATTCAAGAGCGTCCTAAACTCTGCTATAATGTCTTTAAGTAATAAGTTTTTTTGATGAGTAGTTTCGTCACAATATTTTTTTTTTCCGTAAAAATTTATGAAAGTAGGCTTTCACATCATCGCATGCTCCTTCGGCCAGAGAGGATGAATACTTTCTTCCTTTCGTTTCCTTATTGCCAAGGATAGCTTTATTGATGAATTGAAATAGATTATCCTCATTTTATACAGGAGTCACTCAAAAAAATGATTGAATATTGTAATTTTAAAAATGTCATATCTTGATTTTTCCAAATGGAACATGCTGTATTTTATTAATCATGTCAACGCATAAAATATTGTGCCATATTTTTAAAAAATAATGAAATCAGAGGTTGCGAAAGGAGAGTTTATTAGTACTTGATCAGATAAATGAAGATATTTTAAGGTAGTCGTGTATGAAATACGTAAAAGATTGGTTTTTGGTGAGATGATCTATAAGATGTTGAACTATTTCAATAAGTGTTCGAAATGTTGCCCGTTTCTTTGTAGACACAACTCAATCTTTCTGAAGAAAGACCGTTGAACTCTCGACAACATTTGCGTATTAACTGACTGAAAGGCGTCGACTACTCTCTGTTTCATATCCAACTGTGTTGTAGCAGGAATCAGGTCAACGATGCCCTCAATATAACCCAACAAGAAAAAATCTAGACTTGTAAGGTCCGGAGACCTCTAACAGGACCACCACGTCCTATCCATTTGTTTGGAAATACATGATTCAAATCTTGGCTTATATGCTCTGGTACATCGGTAAGTATTATTGGTAGATGATTTTGTAGAAAATCTGAATACTGAAGAGGGTATATAAACTTTTGTCCTTCGATAAAAAGTCTGTTGGGATGGTAGTTGGCCTATTGACGGGACATCAACTCAACAAACACCTACACTTCATGAGACTATCGGAAACCACACAGTGCCGTGGTTGCCTAGAAAATGACGAAACGACGGAACACATATTCTTCGAATGTACCGCCCATAAGGCGACCAGACTGAACACCTTGGGTACTGAAACACTCAGCGCCCGGATGATTCAGGAGACCAGCTAAAACAGTCTTGCAAGCTTCATCAAAAAGTTTTTCTAAGACACAAAACAAAATAATACAACACGGCAAGCTCAATTGGCCAAACGGCCTGAGTGATGCCCATAAAGGCGCCGTGCAAGAAGAAATAAATGGAGAATCTACTGGCAAAGTAATATTACAATTGGTCCCACCACCAGATCTTTTACGCCCTTTACTTTCTAGGATTGAAAATGATTTTAAGCACTTCTTGGCTAACGTTCAGAAATATAACTGCTGTTTCCAGATTACATCGTTTGGCGCTCCACATATTATACAAGACAATTTCATGCCCATTTTGAAAATATTATACCATAATATTTCTTTATAATATTCAAGTTTGTATTAAAACATATATCGGAAATAATTCTTCGAAAATTACAAATACATGGACGAATTTATCACTTACTGGGGGCGCTGTTACCACTACCAGATACGTATCATCAATTTTTACAAATTTATTTTATGTGCAATTCATATGCGGAAGTTTATAAGCGTTGTGCTCACAATCCAACAATGAAGAGAACCATTTTCCAAGAATTACGAATGTTTTTTCATCAGAACAACAATTAAGTAAACATGTTTAAAATAGCATTGGATCTTATTAATTACGGATTCCTTTTGTTTGCTCTAAGTTTATTTCATACAAAAGTTTGGGTGTTTTATTTATCGATTGTTCATGGGAACGTTGAGCAATATGAGGAGTTTAGTTGTTCTGTTGAAAAATATCATCTCTCTTATGCCTGGGTTCACATTCAAACGCATATCTGAATAGTACTGTTTATTGTACGCTATTCTTCGAGATAATCATTAAATGACCATCAGTTACTTTTGAATTGTTCTATCCACTTGTAAAAATTTCTTTCTTATATAACTTTAAACTTTGATCATCTAAAGTATAAATCAACAAGTTTGTTGTTCAACTAATGTAGAATTTTATCGAGAGTTGCAATAGCTAAACTTTATTTTGAAATTACTATTTGGATCCACCATACAATCAAAGTTGATCACTCAACGTACCAAATTATTTGTCCTATCAACATTTTTTTTCTTCAGACCAATTTTTCTTTAATCATTAACCGTTCCTCAAATTTCGAAAATTCAATAATTGTTTTTCAACTGATCTTCTAATTCTCGAACATCCCTCGTACTTATTATTCAATTTAATTTTAAATGGAATATCACAGAATCTCTTTCGTAAAGTCAAAGATAATGGAACAAATTCACTAAAAGCTAAATCGTTGATACTGTAACACTATGTAAGTGCTTATGGGTCCATCAACTCCAGCAGAATTCTCATCAAAACCAAACCGTCTATGCTACAACAAAGTACACACTATATATGGCGTAATTTCCGTAGCAGAGGCATCTCCTTCCGGCTTCCACAGCGTCTCACTCGCCCGAGTTGAAACAAGATGAAACTACAATACAGTCAAATTTAATTTCGCTTTGTTGGCGAGTCTAGGAAAGCATTTTCTTCAATTTAAGTACATTGTATTGTGTCGCCGTAATTGGACACCGTCGGGAATTAAACTCGGCGACGAAACGCGACGAAAAAAAGGGAAAAAAACCAAAACGTTTATTTTAAATTAGTCGTCTGAAACTCCCTTCTCTTCCGACATCTCTTTTCTCTTCAATGTCTTTTCGTCGGATTTTAATAGCCATAGTTGGAAAAGAACTTTCGGAGAATGTAATTTGTCGTATTCGAATAGCTGTACTCTAAATGGGCTATATCCCGTGGGTATTTTGGTGAAACCTTTTTTAGGGATAATTTCGAATACTTTTGAAAAGTAAAGAAACTATATTGTTGCTACATAAACAAAACTGAACCGCAAAATTAACCGAACAGACAAGATTTCGTTCAAATTCAACAATTTACAAGTTTTTGCATCGATTCTGATAGTTGTCAAATTCTTCTTCTTCACTTACTGTTATCGATTCTACGAAGTTTGAATAGATATGATGATATGCGGGATAGAAGCAAAAGTTGCATTTTGCCTTAAATCTAAAGACCCCTATGGGGTGTTTTTCTTTATAAATATATATATAAATGTTTTTCGCGTAATTTTCAAGCCTTATCTTTTCTCAACAACGTATCATTTGAATCATGATAATATCTGTATTGTTTGAGGAAATACAACTTTTTGAAGAAGTATGCAGTACATAGTATGGACGAATAGAGATAATTTAATTTTCGAAGTTAGATGTGTCTTTCTAATATGACAAGATAAACAGTTTCCATGGTTTATCAAAGAGAATCTTATCCAAATATCACAGATTTATTTGCTAGTCTAAGCTTTTGATAAAAAAAGTACATGTGATGAATCCGAGGTAAATCCCTCCTTGATTTTGAGTTAAAAGTTTTCACTTCTTATAGATACAGGGCGTTATAGTTTCAGAAATGATGTAGTTTTATTTTGAATAGATACCATAAATTTTCCAGCTAGATATGCTCCTTTTTTGCCAGTTCAACTTTTTTTGGTACGTCAATGAAGTATGACATAAGCCTTATCGAATTAGCTGTTCAATCTGGGAACTTTTCCTTTTCTTGTATTTTTTCTGTATCTTTCATAGTTATCAAGATAATAATCATGAAATTTAATAATATCTTCCAAATTGATAACCTCGATAAAAGCTTACAGGTGTTTCCATAATTATTCCTGTAATTTTTCAGATGTTGAGCTTCAATTTGACACTGGAGCCACCTGCTGAAAATCAAGTTATAAAAAAAACAAACTAATGTGGAAGTATACAAACAGGGTAATATTTTTCCCTTGTTTGCCCTCTCAACTTTTTTCAGAGCGCGGTATAAATTGAAGGAGATATTTTCAGAATTTTTATCATCAACGGTGACAAGTATCCATAAAAATTTAAGAAACGAGAAGAGTTTGAAAAACCTAAGTCATCCAAAAAACTCTCGCACCACCTTCTGAAGGTAAGCCACAGATCTGCATTGTACGCATCAGACGATTCGCATCGAAAGAAAAAGTTTGTAGGCAGTAAGACCACATATTTATAGTAATCGGAATCTAAACACTGTTGGCTAGTCATCACGACATTTCGTAGCCAACGAACGAGTGACTCCTCTGTACGCATCAGAAAAGTTGCCCTTCGAGCAACTGCATCGGCATTGTCGACAGACCGATTCTTCCGATCCGTACAATGCGAATCAGATAACGCATTTACTCAAGTTCTTATACAAAGCATACACAAATCCGTTGCGCGTGTTGCTTCTGATGTAGATCTATGGACGCTTATCTTAAATATTGAATTCCAGTACAGTTTTCAAGGAAGCAGAAGTTTTTATGATTTTTTTCTCGCGTTAGGGATGATATGCATTTAGAATATGATTTCGGAACAACAGATGATTTTCTGTTTTCGATTATATACAGAAACCATTTCACTGGCTCGTGTATTACTTTGCAGATCTCATTCTTTAGAATAATGTGGCTGTGATTTTTCTTTGTTAGTACTGCCATAGATATTAAGCTCTTGGCAGAGCACCGCGTCGTAGAGCCCAACTCCAGTTTGCCCACACCTCTATTATAATGGTCACGATTAGAAATGCATTCATGAAGTGAAGAGTCCAAATTCAGTCTATTTAATAAAGATCATCGAGTTTTTAGACGTGTAAACTTTTCGGCGGTATATCTCTAATGGTTTGGGTTGACATATCTTCAAATGAATGTACTGACCTACATATATTGACCACGGCTCTTCTACAAGCAACCAGTATGTAAACGAAATTCGAGGCGAATATGTGGTGCTTTTTCATTAAACTCATTTTATTAAAGTACGTAATTTTCTCTTGAGTGAGCTACTTTCGTCATTGTACAATGTATTTTCAATAGAAATGACAGCTGCGGGAAGGTAATATACGAGGTTTGCATATAAAAAAATGAGATTGGCAACATGGTTTCCGATCAGGCAACGCGTGAGTCGAGAGGCTTTGAGCAGCGTCGATCTGAACGATCGATGCTTCACAGTCAGAATGATAGTGTTGAATCTGAATCACACCTCCGTTCGTCACATTTTGATAAATGAATTGGCCATGACAAAAGTTTGTGCAAAATGGATCCGAAAAAGCTTTCTCAAGACCAAAAAGGTCTCAGCAAGGAAAGGAGTTTTGACTTTTCAGGATCGATTGAAAATGATTCCCGTTTTCTGGAACGAGTCTCGAATGACCCAGAAACCAAACGCGAGAGCATGGGTGGCACACTGCAACCTCTCCAAGGCACAAAAAAGTACGAATGTTCAAGTCAAAGTTCAAATGCAAGCTGATTCGTTTTTTGATAGCCAGGAAATCTTCCACAAAAGTTCGTGCTTCAAGACCACACCTTCAATCAACACTTTAACCGAGAGGTTCTTGAGAGAAGCTCGAAAAAGAGTCTTTCGTGTCCGAACAAAAATCCAAAACAACTGGATGCTTCATCACGACAATGCGCCATGTCACACTGTAATACCAATAATGGAGTCAGCCAGTAGAAACATTCCTTGGCTCCTCAGCCTCCTTATTAACCAGATTTGAGTGCTTATGACTTTCCCTCTTTACGAGAATTCAAAATCAGTCTCATTTACACACCTCATACTTGTTATTTTAACTTCAAATTATCCAATGGCTCAATTAATATTGATTCTCTTTAATTTATCCAATATTTCTTCAAGAGACCGGACAAAAATTTCAAATTTTCGAGTGATACTTTACTTGTGTAAAATTATCGAGAGTATTACATTTTTCATCATTCGTCAAACGACTGCTGCGCGAAACAAGTAATATACGCGCAAAAACCAATTCGTACAATGAACGGAGAATCATTTAATTGAATACGTTTCCTTAATATTTTCAATTAACTGCACCTGATGTTGACTGATGTTTATTTCTCTTTATTCCGTTTCTGAGTTTAACGGCGCGATCGAAAATGGCTGTGCAGTCTGTATCTTTTTTACGGGGCAGATTCATCTCCTCCGTTCTACAAATCTACTGGTAATTATCTCCAGACGCACGGGCTTCGTTTTTTTTCGCAAAACACATTCGCCGAGCTTGCCAACTTGGACAGTTTCCAAAGAAATGTACAAAAGTGCATTGTTCCCGGAAGTTATGGAAATTGCGAATATCGCCTGTGTACTGAGCCATTAATTTAATATGCATTGTTTGATGGGTATATTCTGGGAGCTTCTACGTTTCAGAGCACGTGTTTCATCATTTCCTTTCCGCATTATTGAACAGAATATGACTTGAAATATTTCGTCTATGGGAATTCTAAAGATTTATTGCATACATACCCCAGTCAAAAAAGACGGGAGAAAAAGTGGTAAAGTTTGTCCGTTTTCGTTGCCGCAGCCTGTATATAAAGAGTCCGCGCTAAAAACCCATCAGATAAATTTCTAGGGAATGGGATTATCGATCAATTTCAAATTTAGGGATTCGAGTGAAAGGATACAGATCCACAATTTGAAATTTTTTCAGAGCGGTACTACTTCTGATTGAACCGGACATGGACTACAACTTAATATTTCCAATGGCATGGTGAACTATTTGAATTTCATACCATCATTCTTCACGCAATTTTGTTGAGATTTATCCTATCCATAATTACTGATTTTCATTATCAACATTTTATGTTATATATATTATAGTATCATTTTCTTTGTCCAAAAAATTGACTCAAATTTTAATAAGATTATAACTTTTATTTAGTTCAACGAGAAAATTGTTATTTCTGATGCTATTTTATACACAGATGCTCAAATATTACTTGTCTGCTCAATAAAACTAAATTGTCAGAATTTTTTTTTAATAAGAGTTTCCCTCTTCTTTCTGTGTTAGAACTGCTTTTAAATAATTATCCATTCGTATTAGGTTTCTCTATAAAACGGCTCGTTCTTTCGGAAAATTGAATCATTGATCGTGGAACATAGAAACATACAGAGTGAACTTAACTTTGATGCCAGTTTCTATGTTCCGTAAAGTTCAATGAAAGATTCTATGAATTTCTGACGTTTGGAAATTATTTAAAAATAGCAATAACACTAATTTCGTTTGTGTATAGTTTTTTTTACATAAAATGGTGAATGAATTCTTAAACGAGGATATTATGAATTTATTCATTATTCATAGTCAATGTCAACAAATAATATACAGTCGAAACCGATTATAACGACATCGTTTACAACGACCGTTCAGTTATTACGACCAGATTGTAAGATCTCGGCCGAATCTTTAGTAAACTATTCAGTAAACATACCGCCTATAACAACATCGGATATAGCGACATATCGCTTATAACGACGAAACTTTATTGATATTCATCGATTATAACGACCAACCGCATTCAGTCCCACCAAAACTAAATAATACGAACGATCTTATTACTAAGTATTGAAATAATATTTAGGCGTATTATTACCTACGCGCTTTCTCCCAACTCATTCGAACCTCTTCCCGGCCATTTGACCTTGCATATTTATTGTTTAGTGTGCTAACTGACAGCTTGATTTATAAGTTTTGCCTTTGATAAGAATGTGTATTTATGCGTTACCATGTCGCAAGAAAGAGGAAAGTGTTTACTATTGAAGAAAAATCTCATATCATTTGGAGATTAGAAAATGGCGAGTCAAATAGTGAAATTGCAAAGGAGTGTGGAGTTTTACATTCTACGATATGTACGATTTGGAAGAATAGAGACAAAATAAAAGTTCTTTTCGACAACAACTGCTTAAAACTTAAACGATCGAGGGCAAGTGAACATTAAGTTATGGAAGATGCTTTATTAACATAGTTTAAACATCAGAGGGCAAACATCCCAATAAGTGGTCCAATTCTGCTACAAAAAGCCAACGACTTTGCTCGTATTATAGGTAAGGAAAATTTTGAGTGTTCGTCGTCTTTGGTACAACGTTTTCTTGCTCGTTATAACATTGTAGCAGGAAAAGTTTGCGGTGAAGCGGCTGGCGTTTCTGAAGGAGTGAGTGGAGAGTGGCTCTCTCATAAGTTGCCTGCGCTGTGCGAAGGATACACACCAGAGGAAATCTTCAATGCTGATGAAACCGGATTGTTTTACACTTTAACTCCTGACAAAACACTTAAATTCAAAGGCGAGGAATGCAAGGCCGGAAAGTTATCCAAAACAAAAATTACAGTATTGGTTGCGGCAAACAAGACTGGTTCGTGCAAAAGAAAACAACACTAGGTCCTGGATGACATCGCAAATTTTGAAAAATGGTTGCGTAGCTGGGATGCAAATTTGAAATCTAGAGGAAAAAATTCTTCTCCTAGTAAACAACTGTCCCGCTCACCCTGTAGTCTCCAATCTGAAATGCATAAAGCTTGTGTTCTTACCGTCCGATGTCACCTCTGCTTTACAGCCCATGGACCAAGGTGTGATGAACGCTTTAAAAACACAATACAGAAAACTTCAAATGCTACAGATGGTACAGAATATTGAAAACGGGAAAGATCCAAAGAGTCTTTGTGTTTTGGATGCAATTCTATTGAAGCTTGGGAAAAAGTCACATAGACCACTATAGCCAACTTCTTTCGCCATGCAGGTTTCAAAGATCTCTCTCTCTCTCTCCATCACAAGCAGAGGACGACAGAAATTCTTGCAGAAGCTGAAAGTAACAATCGTAACACTGACGAAGAAAACGAAGACCAACAAGACCCTGAAGAAGTTTAGGCTAACAACAATTTCCGAGGCTCTTAGCGCTATAACAGTTTTGCAAAAATTTGTTACCTTTAACGACAAGTTTAATACTGATGACCCTCATAACTTGAGGAGTATGAACGTAAGATGCAAAACATATTTGAGAGTTGGCCTTTAAAAAAACAGACTGAAATGACTGATTACTTTAAAAACTAGTGTAAGTCTTATAGTGCAGCTAAGTACATCTTGTATCTCCAATTAGTTCTTAATAAACATTTTTATCTCTTTTTTGATATTTTCATTTGAAAACAATATTTTATTCTATATTAGATATATATGTACTTATGATAATTTAACTATATACTTATGCTATGTATTGCTTATAACAACTATCGGATATAACGTCGGAAACGCTCCCTTCAATGACGCTATAACGGGTTTTGACTGTAGTTGATATTTAACAAAAAGTACCTGAATTTAACGAAAAGTACCAATTTGAAGAAAACAATCCTGAAGCTTTAATAAAATTTTGTCACTTAGGGAAAACAGAGAGCGGATTTGAGTTAGTTTCACACCCAACGATGAAGACATTGCAGTTACCGTCTTGGGTTACCTTCATGGCAATCCGTATGTGTCTGTACGTGCTGCTGTTGCAGATTTGAAAATAGCACGTGTATCATTCGATAAATTTTTGGATTTCCACCCCTTCAAATTCTGATAAACATCATCGATGAATCCAGGGGACACGGCGAGTAGAATTATTTTCTGCCAAATGTTGATGGTTCACATTCACGAAAACCCAGACTGCTTACGAATCATTTTGTAGACCAATGGATATAAATTTTCGAGAGGAGGTATTTTTAATCGACATTATTCTCATATCTGGGCCGTCAAAAATTCACAACAAACACGGGAGCGAAATTTCCAACATCGTTCTATCTCTAATGTATTCATTTCAATGTAAAAAAACCAAGATATTTAATTTATGAAGAAAATTCAAATGGTGTAAAATATTTAGAGATTTTAACTTCATTTGTTTCATGCTTATTTGACGACAGATTGATAAGAAATCTGAGTCCATGGACCTTCAGATTTCTATCTATGGGGGTACCGGCAACTATTAATGAAGTGCACTCTGAATATTAGCCTACAGGCATAACTTCGCACCTGGCGCAGGTATTGACGCGGCGTAAGTCTAACCTAACTGATATTCACGCAGAAAATATATCGATTTATAGCAGCCTTAGGAGGTGACTAATATAAACAAGTGTTGAATTTTACGAAATTCTAAGAAAAAAGGAGTCTATCTTCGACCTGAATTTGAAGGAATCTCCATACCAAATCCGTTCTGCGGTTTAGCCGAGAAAGCGTAACAAATGAAGTTACTTTCACCTTTATAAAATTTGTGGAGATATTACCAATGTTTCATGGCGATATGAATATTAACATCTTGCATCACGCAATCTGATTGAAATTTGGCTCGAAGAGAATTCATTATCTAGATTAGGATAAACGATACTTCGATCCTGCAAAAATTTTTCAGGCTGATACGTCCGATAAGAGTGTTTTTGATCTCACAAGTAGTATATCGAGACATTTTAACGAGTAATATTTGAGGGTTAGTACGACAAATAAATCATTGATTTTTAAATAGTGAGACCATCTGAGAGCCATTCTACAAACTTTCAGAGTAATATGGTAATGAGATAAATAAACCTTCGGGAAATATTTAGTTTACCATAAAAGTGAAGCAAAGACAAAAGGAAGTATAATTGAAGTTAAAAACTGTCCGACGGCAATGTGCGCAAAAAAATAACAGCGAAAAAATATGCTAGAAGACAATGGCGCATAAACTTTGATAACTGAGAAAGCAGCGTGGTAATTTGAAGTTTTCAGCGCGCTAAGTTGAGGCAAAAACACGAACGAAATGAGATTACGAAGCGAGAAGACTTTTACTCGGGTCCTTACCAAAATAATTACTTTTCCTCCTTTCAATTTAGAATTCAAATTTGATGGAGACAAGAGACCGACCGACCAAATCCAATTTTGAACTTATTAAACTTCGGTCCTTGTGTAATTTAAACAGGTTTTATAATAATTATTTATGATGCCTCAACTGAAGGCTCGGAGTTGTTGGGATTCGGCTCGCGCTGGGACATTTCTACGAGATATCTCGAATTTGTAGAAGGTAGTTTGGCTTGACCCACTTCGCTTTAGGTCGCCAGACTTGTTTCCCTCACAGGCCCGACAGTTTTCCCTACGGTGCTTTGTCAGGGCTGGATTTTCATTAATCAACATTGAAATTGTAATTAATCCAACAACAAGAGTCAATAAAATGCAGAACGTTCTGAATCTGTAGTGAGACGACCCAAAACCGGGGTCTATTTTTTTTAATTTGCTAAAACTATCCATATATTTCTTGATTTTTATCTGATTGAATTTTATTATCAATTATGATAACTGTATTTTGTAGATCTAGCTGCATAACATTTCATATTGTTCATCTGAATTCACAATTACAGTGAAAAGACAGTCATTTGCCAAAATGATTCAATAATTTTATATTTAAATTCTCAATATAGTAAAATATTACGTATTCTTAAAGCATCTTAAAATCACCCAAAAACGTAAATATCGAGACAAAGGAGTGTATCTAAACTCAGATGAGAAATCCAGCAAAAACAATATTCGACTTTATAATCGATGGCCGTTAAGCACCCTTTCGTACATCCACGATTCCACACATCTGGTATTTTCTAAAACAGCAATTTATACGTCGCGACGAAGGAACGCGTCTGTAAAAGACTATGTAACAAGTACTTGAGTACCAAGGGCAGAGAGAAGTGAGGGTGTAAGGGCTGCTGGGTCACGCATATATAAGGATCACGATCGCGTCGTTAAGGGATCATTATCATTATTATTATTGAGTTATTTTTCTTCCGAGGTGCAGTTACTCTTATGATTCAGTTATACAGTTTTCGAAGCTCAGTGAATTTACTCATTCGTGTGAATCGGAATTGAATTTAAGTTAATTAATCGTGCATAACATGAGTCCAGAAGAATGGAAGACGCAGATTGTTCCTCTCCGAGAAGCCGGACAGGGACAGGTAATCACCTGTGTCCCACAGGTGATTACTTTCTGAATTTCTTTTAATATTTCTGCTCACTATTAAATTTCACGAATTTCTTGAAGTATATGCTACGTAATTTTTAAACGCACTGAGGGCAAGTTAAAATGATCATTTCTCAAATTCCAAATTATTTTCACAATTTTTTTTTCTTCTTGGCAAATGATCTATTTGAACTGCACTGACATTTTCAAGAGTTATTTTCATAGACTTATTTAAAACGTTTGCTTTCGTAACTTGGTAGAATTTGAAATGTACTGAATTTATTTTATATTGATTTCCACAGTTGTTTCAACTTAACACATTATGTTGAAGTATACTAAAATTCTTTAGTATTGATTTCAACATTTGTTTATCAAACTAGCAACATTATTGAAACGTAATTAAGCTATTGTGTACTGATTCCAACAACTTTGAGAACTATTTGAATTTGAAATGTTATGAAGTTTAATATTGATGTGAAACTTTACTTTTATAACTCAGAAAATTGATCTCAGTGAAATGTTACTTAACCATTCTGCCAATCCAAATCTTTTGTTTATAATCTGATGAACGATACATTCGAATGTGAGAACATTTAATATTGATTCTTATCTTTGCTTCTATAATGGGCCAATTATCTATTTGAAATATCATAATCCTTTTATTCAGTATTTCTATTTATCTCATTTTACAACTTAGCAGAACATACTTAAACTGTAACGAAGATGTTTATATTTCATTGTATCTAACTATGGGGAAGATCCTACTTTCAAATTATTGATTTGATGTCCGATACTCTTAAGTTAATTAAGGGAACTTTCCCTGCCTTCAGGTGTAATGATCACCTACGAATAATATCATTTCTCATTAGTATAAATAAATGGCTTTAGGGACGATACGCATGTATGGACCCACAGACATTGAGGTTTGTATGCTGTCGGTATGAAAGTTTTGAAGAATGTTTGAGTTGGTGGAATGTATGTGACGTTTGTGGTACATACAGGTGTATGATCAGAGGGCATGTTCCCTGGTTGGCAAATCCGCGATATGGGAATAGAATATGATCCGGAGTCAGTGACACAATATAATTAATATTACGCAAACAAAACAATACAATAATAATAATACTGCCCGTTGGCGCTCAGTTGAGCAAAAAGAATCACGTATGGCTTTACGGGCTTACCTCTAGTTCTATTTATAACGTTTTAATGCTATACGAATTACTGAATTCGATTAAAAATACGCGAACGAATTAACGCTTGCAAGTTGTCAGCTGTGGACGTGTTCCTTAGAATTTTAAAAGCAAATCTTCCAGAGTTTGGAGTATCAGGGCAACGACGTCTTCAGAAAACATGATATCATATTACCAAAACCCTTAGATCGGGTCAGTTACCACTCATAAGATGGGTGAGGGCCGGTTAGGCCTGTCTATAATAATGTCATATCCGAATTCCATCCCGAATATGGATGAGGGACGATTAAGCCTGTTTATAATGATTAAATATTCCAACTTCCACTCGAAATATGGGTGAGGACCAATTGGGTCTGTTCATAATAATTAAAGATTCCAACTTTCACTCGTAATATGGGTGAGGACCAATTAGGTCTGTATATAATAATCTAATGTATCAACTTCCACTCAAAATATGGGTGAGGGCAAATTGGACCTCTATCTAAATGATCTGATATTTCATTAAATTCATTAAAAGACGCCAAAGAATGCAAGGATAAGAATTTAATACAAATGCTGCAAAGATTAAATAGACATTGTTATCGAATCTGTTTTTGATTTTCTAATTTCCTTACCTATGGTTTGAAAGATTCACCCTGTATATTAAATAATTAAGAAAATTATTTTTAGAATTATATTAACCAATACAGTAATTGATGGTATCATTGAATAAAGTACTCATTACTCATTACTTGAATTAATCAATAATTTAATTTCCTCAAATAATCAATTATTACAATTTACTGGAAATATTAATTGGATTTTTTCATTACTTAATGTAGATTAATGAAATATGATCATAACTATGAACTAGTTATTCTTCAAGGGGTGATATTTGATCGGAATCAAAAAAATTTTTTATCAGCTCTCGTTTCAGAATAAGTAAGATTATTGCATTCGATCAAATTTTTTTCTGGAACCCACAAAAACAAGCGAATTTGTATGCGCTCTTCGGAGCACTACGACAGCTTGACAACGTCTTTGCATGGATTCGATTTTACTGCACATTAAACCATAATATTGAAACTGTTGAAAAGTTCCTGGCTTTGGTTGACGTTCATTTAGGCTTCTCTGAAGCATGTCTCATGCATGCTCGATTAGATTAAAGTCGGGTGACCTTAAAGGCAGGGATAAGTGGTTTTTTTCTCTGAATTTTAAAAGCATTCATCACATTATGGGATCTATGAGATCTGGCATTATCGTGGACAAAAATGATCACCTATGGCGCCATGAAAATAAGGTAGAATATTGTTAATACAAGTAAACGATTATTCTACTAAAATATGTTATTAAATGCTCGACGCGTTTCGATACACAGTATCTTTATCAAGCGAATGAATACTACAAATATATCTTACTAACATATACTTATATGTACTGAAAAGGCAATCCACTCAGAGCTATCTGTATTTGAAGTAGTGTTAAGGAAACAAGATTAATAAGGGTGAGTTATTTATGTTTAACTGATCATTGAGAATTTCCGGTAAATACCTAAATCTGTTGATTTAAAGTACTTCCAGAAGGTTGACTTTCATACCACTATTCTCAGAATGTAGGATTTTAAATTCTGAATTGAAAGAGTGACCATTTTCCCTAAGAAGATTTGAATAATTTGAATCGGTTTTTCCATTGATGAAACTGCGTTTATTTTCAGAGATTCTAAGATTGAAATTTCTTCCTGTTCTACCTATATAAAAACAATTGCAATCTGCATAATCCAATCTATAAACACCTGATTTATTTTCTTCATTAATTGGAGATTTATAGTTCTGATAAATGAACCTAAATTTGTTGATGTTTTGTATTTAAATTTGAATTTTAAGAAGGAATTAACATTATTGCTAATATTGCCTATATATGTTAAACTATTGAATTTCTTGTCTTGGTGTTCCGATTGGATATATATGTTGTAAAGCTAATTTTGTTTTTCTTATGTAATATGCTGCTAACTAAATTTGCATCATAACCATTATTTATTGCGATCTGTTTTATCAAATTCAATTCATTGAAATAATTATCATAAGACATCGGTGTGTTCAAGAGTCTATGTTTATAGATATAAAATGCTGAAACTTTATGTTGGTAAGGATGTGCCGATGTATAATGAATTGTGATATCTGTATGGGGAGGCTTATGATAAATTGAAAACTCGTGTTTATTATTTGATCTTGTTATTGTTAGGTCTAGGAAATTGATCGAATTGTTCTGTTCTATTTCAGAAGTGAATTTTATTTTTGGGTGCAGGTTGTTGATGAAATTTTCGAATACAGTGAACTGTCTGTTTGTTCCTGTGAAACACACAATAATGTCATCGACATATCGATACCAATATAGGAATGTTTGCTAAGCGGATGTTTATGAATAGTTTTTTCTATGTTATCCATGAAGATTTCTGCTAAAAGAGGGCTTAAGGGGTTTCCCATTATAAGTCCCTCATCACTTTTATAAAAACAATCGTTAAATAAAAAATAATTTTGAGATATGCAAACATCTAATAAAGCCATAATGTCGGTATCTAATTCGTAGATTCGTCATATTTTGTGTTAACAAATTATTGATTATATTATACAGATCTTTCGGTGGAATACTTGGAAATAAATTCTTGACATCAAAAGAGACTAACTTTGCATCACTTGGAATGACAATATTTTCTATTATTTTTATCAAATCATTTGAATTACGAATGGAAAAAGACGGGTTAAAATTACAAAATTTTTCCAGAATATGTATTGAAAATTTGGAAATCTTGAATGCTAGGGCATGTGTGAATGATACCACTGGTCTTATTGGATAACCATTTTTGTGCAATTTAACTAAAGAATAAAGTTGGGGTGGTAAAGGATTCGGTAAGATAAGTTTGAATTTTTCGCTATCTGTGATGATGGATTTTGAATTCTCAATGACTGTCTTCACTTCCTTATTGAATTTATTAGAATCTTTGAACATAAACGCAGTTTCATCAATGGAAAAACCGATTCAAATTATTCAAATCATCTTAGGGAAAATGGTCACTTTTTCATTTCAGAATTTAAAATCCTACATACTGAGAAAAGAGGTATAAAACTGAACCTTCTGGAAGTACTTGAAATTAACAGATTTAGGTATTGAAAGGAAATTCTTAATGATCAGGTAGACATAAATAACTCACCCTTATTAAATTTATTTCCTAAACATTAGTTCAATTACGGATAGCTCTGAGTGGATTGCCTCTTTAGTATATATACAAAATTTGTTAGTAAGATATATTTGTAGTATTCATTCGCTCTTGATAAAGATACTATGTATCGAAACGCGTCGAGCATTTAATAATATATTTTAATAGAAATCATCGTTTACATGAATTTGTGAAAATGGATTTCTATCACGTAAAAGCCTCGTCATTTGAATTTTTAGAATATTGTTGATATTACGTACATAAATAATCGAATCGATTGTGTTTTCGCACAGGTAGAGATCACATTTTCAATCATAGCAGATTCCTCACCAAACCATTATTGTGCCGCCTTCATATAGGAGTATCTTTCGGACTAAACGTCAATTTTTTCCTTCTCCTGGCTTTATATACACACGAAGACGCCACAGATGAACTTTTGTTCTCTGGAATTTTGCACTTTCGAGTTCTAGAGTAATGAAGGACACGACGCAGGTCTAGTTACGTCATGTATATCTTTCGAGGATTTTCTGAATTGTTTCAATGGAGACTGAATCTTATGTGACATTTAAAAGTTGGCTGTAGTGAACGCGCAAATAGCTTTCTTGTTAATTCAAATAAGTTTCTCAAGTTAAAAACCTTAAATTTCCCGACGATTCATACAAAAACACAGAACACAAAAATTTGTAACTTCAGGCTCAAATTCAACCTCATCAGTATGAATTAATCTGCGAAGATCAACAAGAAGATGAATAGATAGTTATGGAATACCAGGTAAATCCCAAACTCCTCGACGGAACTGATGAAAATCGAGTGTTCCACGAAGACAAACAATCTGAATCGAAGTTAACCACGGCTACTTGACAAACAGTATCTTGACACGCCCGTGATACTCTTCCATTAACACGGCACTTGAAATCTCTGGATGGCAGAGAAGTCTGGAAGATGAATGAGTAAATATAATTACAAAACAAACAATATATCTTGTTCACACAACCAGATATGTAAAGCATATGAGAAACGGCAACTATTTGTCATACGTAAACATGTAATACGACTATTAAGTTTTATTTTCGACGGTGTCAACCAATATTTAAAAATTGATATGGCGGTCGACGTTGAAGGACTCGCAAATTAAATATGAACATGAATCATCAACAAGAAAAAATCTGGAACTTGATGGAACAGAATGATGTGACGTGACATCTAACCGCTGAATGATTCAACAACAGTTTTCACCCCTAAAAAACGAGAATAGGAGTGGTCGGATGTCATGAATAGGAGCAATAGACTGCAGTTTTGGTCCCGTTTGACCTCGTCAGCATTGTTCTCCCATTCACAACACCTGGCCAGACTGCCACCAACTCATCTCAATCCGTTGGAGCGCATCAAGACAGGTAAATATATTGGCGCCCTCTAACGAACCGACAAAAGGCCACTCGCCATCGCCACCGGAAAACCATGAAACAAAGGGTAGATATGAAACAGAAAACTTCAAGGAGCTACACTAGTTCCACTATTTACCGCAACGCTACAAACCGTGTCTGTAAGATGCGATCTTGTCTCAAACGTTGTATTTCAAATGGAATTTTGTTTATCGAATCGCTGAATATGTTATAGAAGGCTTACGGTGAATCAAATTCATCAAAAACAGATGCATATGAGTGGTACAGTGCATTCAACAGCAACCGAGATGGGCTGGAAGATTTTCCTCGCACTGGTCATCCATTAACATCTTCAACTGAAGTTAACATCGATAAAGTAAAGGAAATGGTAACTGAATATCGTCATTTAAGTTTGAAAGAGATAGGCAATGAACTTTCTGTGTCTTACAAATCAATTCATACCATTCTAAACGATTGTTCGGGCATTAATCGCGTTGCCGCTTGACTAGTTCCAAAAAAACTGGAATTTCTTCTCATAAAACTCATAAAACGCATTGTAACTGGTGATGAGAAATGGGTTTATGAATTTGACATGCAAACCAGTCAATAAACTTCGGAATGGCGCCCTTCTAACTGAATCGAAACTAAAAATACCACGTCGAGTCGATCAAACGTCAAGGTAATGTTGACTATTGTCTTTGATTATCGTGGTGTTGTGCACACGAAATTCTTGCCAGGAGGTCAGACGGTAAATAGGGAATATTACTTGAGAGTAATGCGGCGTTTGAGAGAGAAAATTCGTCGAAAAAGGCCAGATTTGTAGAAAAAAACTCATAGATTTTGCACCATCTCACAAGGCTATCATTGTGAATGAATTTCTGACCAAAGACTAAACAAATACCATCGAACAGCCACCGTATTCAGCTGATATGACTCCGGCCGACATTTTTCTTTCTCCAAAACTCAAATTACCATTTCGAACCGTTCGCGGCGAGAACTGAAGTCGATTCCGGAAAAGGCGTTCGAAAAATGTTTTAATGATTGGATTGATAGTTGGCGTAATAAATTTGAATGAAAAATAAATATTTTCTGTTTCATTGACCAATTCCCGGTACTTTTTGACAGAATGTATCACGATGGATATTGAATGAAACTCACTCTGAACCGCAGTGATAGATTCGTTATTACAAACAATACTATCATACCCAAAAAAGCGATGATCATTTTCATCATGAGTGTGTGCTATATCTAGTCCATTGCAATATAAAGATATTCCGTAATCTAGGTCCGTCCATCTTTATAATGGATGGCCTTTGTTCTATATGTCCCCTGTTTTGACCTCCGTTCTAGCACTTTCTTGATCTATATTTCGTCCCTGTTTCGTATGAGGGGTGTCTTTCAAGTTTTGCATAGAGCTAGAATGAAACCATTGAGAGCTTTTGAAGATTTCCATTGTTTTTTGAAGATTAATGCACTTATGATTTCGTTCAAACCAATTCTGTGATCAGTTATTCCAATCGTTCGATGATACAATCAAGATGGCCTTTTACAAGGCATGATCAACAGCTTTTTCTGAAGACTGAAGCCTTTGACCTCGCAGGCCATTCCCAATTTTGAGAAAAATCAAAAAATCTTTAGGACTTATGTCCGGACTGTACGCAGAACGATTTAACAATTCGATGTTTTCTCGCGATAAACGTTTAATTCTTTCCGGCCTTTGTGTTCGAACTTGTATTGTCTTGGCGAAGGATGATTCGCCGTTCGAGGTTGGTTTCTGAAAGTTTACTAACGACTTGCGGTAAAAAAAAATTATAAACGCTTTTAAACTTTCCAAAGTTAAAACGGCCCAGAGTTTTCTGATACCATTTTACCCTTGAAGCGTACTGTTCTTCCGTCAACCGATTTACAACGGGAAACAATTTTTCATATGCAATTCTTCGTGCAAATTTTTTTGTATTGAGGTCTTTGAAATCCGCAATGATACCATAATCTTTCGATATATTGCGTGCCGATCTTCTTGGATAATATTGAGCAAAGTATCCACATTTTCTTGAATAACCATTTGAACGCAAAGGAGCTAGGTTTAGCGACGATTTAAAACCAGGTGCACCAAAAACGTGTAAGGTTATCGAGGAGGATCGGCATGCAGCGTATTGAGAGATTGAGGCGTCACTGCGGATTTCGAAGACCTCAATACGAAAAAAATTGCACGAATAATTGCGTGTGAAAAAATTAATTCCAATCTCCTGTTTGGTTGTTTCAAGGAAGAAAACCGAAAAAGATATCGAAAGTGTCAGATGATCGCGGATGGTTCAGTTTGCTGTGTCAGCTCTTTGAAATGCGAATGAACTAAAATTGATTCAAATAAGTTTCATTTGGAATTCTACCCGAAAGGTGCCTGGTTTTGACCTCAGTAAATAAAAATTAACTTCTTCTTGTGGGGTAACGCGTAAAAATCGAAGTAAAGAGTATTTTACTATAAATTGTTCATGGATAATTTATTCCCAAACGCAGAAACTGTCAGCCTTTGTTACGTTTTAACGTCATCACACTATTATCATTCCTTTATTGATTTTTCTTTATTGTGTTTCATTTTCATTTTATTCACAAATTCATGATAATTGAAATAATGAAAAATAATTGAATATTTTCTACAATTGACCAGTCTTCATTTTGAACGAACCAAAATCTAAGATATTACTTATTGTCGTCCATAGTCTCTTTTCACAAGAAAACCAAAAATATGTCTATTATGTTATCAAAAAATTAAAATGATATTTAGATTTTATCAATATATTGAAATGTCTAATTAATGAATAAGGAACGCCGCCTAATATATATTCGTCTATAATTGACAACCTCGCAGCTGGAAACGATAATTATCAAAAATATGAAACGAAATTTAATTTTCTGACGTCTTCATTCTATTTGGCCAAACGATTTTGTGCCGTAAAAATTATCATCTAGGTGAGATGTTATCGAACACAATTGACAACTGTGTTCTAATTAGCACTGCTGCGTATACATTCACGAAAAATCTTTATGGCTTCTGTTTAACATAAAACATAGCAGGTGTAAAAATTTTATTACCACTTAAGCATTCCGGAGAATAATTGACTAACTGCGTTCTCGATTTTTATGTTACTTATATTAGCGGCAGATTAGGATAGCGGGAAATGAAATGGGCATTTTAATTTCGCGGCACAGATTCATTCAGAAAGGAAACTGTGAAATTCGAAGCACAATGATAGTTTAATTCAAATATAACAAAGAAGTATCACAACTATAAATATTATAAGGCTTGTAATGTTGACGTTGTTTGATTAAATCAAATATAAGAGGTTTGTATATTAAGCAATGAGACTAGCAATGTACTTCCAATCTGGCAACTCGTGAAACGACAGCCTTTAAGCAGCGTCAGGTGCACATGTAATACGCCTCAAGTATAAGTTTAAACTCCCTACAGTCATTTGTTTGTCCGTAGCGTTAGTTATCATGAAACACTTTTTTCTTGTGCGTTCTCAGCTTTTAGTGTGCTATCAAGTTTCGCTTCAAACTTGGACACAATGCAACAGAAACATTTGAAAAACTTCGACAGGCCTAAGGCATTTTCAGAAGGAAGAGAATCGATTGGAGATGATCCACGAAGCGGAAGGCCTTCAAGTACAAACTTGTGCGTTTGGATGGACGGTTGACAGTGAGAATGAAGACTTCGAAAGAGTCTTTCGTGTTCCACAAAAATCAAAAGGAACTTGGTGATGTGTCCCGACAATACGCCATGTCACAATGAAATCTCAATAAAGGAGTTCTCAGCGGTTGCGATAAACCTTTTTCAAGCCAGTAGAAACATTCATATGGCTCCTCAGCCTGAAAATTTCAAAGGAACTCATTTTGAGACACTTGAATATAACCAAACAGCTGAAGGCTATTCCATTATCCGAGATCCAGCAATGGTATGATAATTGGAAGGACCGCCTTCGGTGCTGCGTGGCTTCCGAAGGGAACTATTTTGGAGGAAACAATATTGCAATTGAATGAAAAATTGGAAGAAAAATCAGGCTCATACCTTCATTATCACATCTCCTATGACTAGTCGATTAAGGACATTCACCAACTAGTGGTATGTGAAGGAAATATCCATTGAGCATAAGCCTTTCGCTTATAGTCATAAACAGTTTTGCACCTGCGTGAAATTCTTGTTTTCCATTTTCAACCTTAAGCGTCGGTATTTTGGTTATTTCTGCTTTGTTTACATTTGTGTTAAGAGCTTGCGCATTTGGATAACAAACCGTGAGGCAATAGACTTGAGCGTACTCAGTATTTCCGTTTCATATTCTTAGTTTCACCTTCATATAAAGATATAACATATTTGGATGGAATACAAATTGATCGAAGGATAATTTAAGTTAAGACTTAATTCAATAAATGCTGTATGAATAAAAATCGTAGGGAATATTTTTGTATATATTAATTGTTCTTCGCATAAATTATTCAACTTGATTGATTCTAATAATACCACTGCACTGCAACCGGTGTCAAAACGTTATATACTTAATTGTTCCTATTTTGTACTACTCATTGTTTCCACAACATTATGTATAGTTTTTTCAGAATTTTATAGAATATAATTTGAAATTTCTATTTCCAGAGGAAAAATTAGCCATTTTATGCTGCTATGAATAAGTACTTCCTACCAAAATTGAAATTAAATAAATATGGAATTTTTGGAAGTTTCATTCAGTAAGAGTGCATCAGTACTACATATTTCTATGGGTTATTTAAATTCATATTAGAGATATTAGTCCAACGAAAAGGTATAAAAGGTCTACAAAATTCTTAACAGAAAACAAAATATAGGTATGATCCAGAGGATAGAAAACAAAATACAGATAGGTGAACCAAATTGGGATCGATTTTTTCTTGAATTATCACCATTAGTAATGGTAACAATTTTATTAATTTTGTATATCCCAAAATAACATGAGAAATAATTTTGAAAAAATTATTCGATCATATCATAATTGAATACTTTTTCTAATTTTCCTTTCTAGATAATGATTTTTACGGCAATCAATGGATGGCAAATTTAACGAAAATATATCTTTCTTCGGATCTAAAAGTAAATAAATGAATTTTTCTTTCTCAATTCGTGTAAGAAAGCCAGCAAACGATTATCTTACGAGTCATTATCGACGGGAGATTGGAAAAATATTGGAGTAAAACATTACCATAAACAGTATGATTATTTCAAAGTCATTTACGGACACTCAAGTTCAAAAATTGTCAAAATTCTTTTCAAGCATAACATTTTAAAAAGAAAAATGAGTCCAAATTATCTCTACAGACTAACTGTCGAGATGTGACAGCATAATTTCGAAAACATGTATTTTTTTCTTAGAAAAACTTAAAATTTTGAAATTCCCTAAATTCACAGCAATTAGCAATTTACGAAATGTTGATTTGTAAGAAATACTACGAAATTGGGGAAAACATATTTTCGACGGTTTTTCCGATATATCTCCAAAAGTAATGCGCAGTTAGGGGCCAACTGGCAAACCACACTTTTATTAGCTTCACCATGTATCTGTCTATCCATGTAACCGAATCTTCAAAGGTTTTCTAACTCACTTTAAGATCATATTTTATTGAAACTTTCCATGCTTATCAAAGACCGATGATGTTACGATAATTCAAATACTCTGTTGCACTATCCGACAATAAAAGTTTGGAAAACAAATGAATAACTGAAAAACACGCTTTTAATCCTGTGTCCAAAAAGTAAGGCTACATTTGAATTTGGCTGCGCGCGCAAATAGATATGGGACACTGCTCTTATGTTTAGGTAGGTAAGGACTGTCTTTGATATACCATATGTGTCAAGGTTTACATCAAAATATTCATTAGTGTCTGAGATACACTTCGTTTCGTAAGATCTTAAAAGTGAATTTTCGATTTTCATAATGTCTGCATTTGTTGAGCCAAGAATTTGTATTAAATTTTGGTTGCGCAATGAATTTTCTGGTGCTGATTCATTAAGGATGGTGCAAAAAGCCTTTGGTCATGATGCTATTTCGACAAAAATGTTTACAAGTGGTATAAAGAGTTCCAAAAAGGTTAGGTTAGATTTCTCGTCCTCTAGAAGACGAAGAGCGTTTCGGTCGACCATCAATCTTGACCGACGAAGCTCTCGTCCAAAAATCTAAGATTTGGTGCTTGTAAATCGTCGATTAACAATAAGAGATCTCATTGATCATGTTGGCATTTCTCAAGTATCAGTCAATACCATTTTGTTAGGAGCCTCAGACGCGTCGAATCTCGATTTGTACGGAAAACACTTAATTTTCTGGAAAAACATCGCCCGTTGAAATGTGTAACACAATGTTTTCTAACTATCAGGACAAAACGTTGTTGTTACACAACCGTTGTAGTCACCTGATTTGGCACCGTGTGACTTCTTGTTATTCAGCAAACTCAAAAGACCGCTCCGGGGACAGTTTTGAATCAGTAGAAGAGATACAAGCCTTATCGAAGAGACAGCTGAAGCCCATCGCGGAAATCGACTGCAACAACTGTTTTGAAGATTCACAATAATGTGTAATTATTGAGAAGTTATCCAACAGTGAAAGAAAGGCAAAGAACTCGATAAAATAAAATAATTCACATCGGCCTTAGAAAAACAGTAAAATGATGAAAAAATTCAATGCAAAAAGCGTTCGGCACTCGACATGAATTGGTAATGATTTTTCATAACTTGCTATTTCCAACCTATCCAAATTTATATGGAATCACTCGGTATTTCACATTATTGATTGTTTTTAACCATAGAACTTTGAGCACTTGTGAAAAATGAAGTTTCTTGTTGTAAAAAAACTGGATGGTATGATAAGAAATGCTGAATTATTACCACATGTTCAGTCGTTATTGAAAATTGAAAATTTAAAAGCCGATAATCATAATGGATTATCCGATTGCAGAGGGGGTCGAATAATTGCTCTGGTTGAAGAAGGGGTGACACAGAGGGCTATAGTGGCCACAATGGGGGTATCACAGGGGATGATTTCAAAAACCTATGCCCGACACGTGGAGCTACAATCTCTACAAAATAGGCCTGGAAAAAGTGAAGGAAGAAAACTTCAGAAGAACAAGACCGCTTTTGTGCCAAATTGCAAGAAGTGACCCAGGGGCGTCGCACCCCATACTCAAAAGGCAATTTCTGGAAGCAACAGGCATCAGTGTAACGAAACGTTACGTCAAAAACTTCGTTCAATGAGTTTATAGCAGAAGGCCCTTAAGAGTTTCAGAGCTTACCAGACAACAAAAAATTAACATTAATTGGTGTATCGAGCACCAAAATTGAAATATTGAGAATTGGCGAAATGTTCTTTTTTCGGATGAGACCAGAATTGGTGTTCGATCAGATGACCGCCGGATTCGGGTACTAAGGGGTCGTGAAAGACAAGCTAGACTCCGAGCAGCAAGGCAAATTCCGAAATACCAAGGGGCAGTGTGATTTTTTAGGGCGGCATTATGCTGGGGGGCAAAACAGATTTGATTTCCTTTCCTGCGATTGTTACCGCTAGAAAATACGTGGACCTAGTGCTGGAGCCCATAGCGAGACTGTGGCGAAGTGCCCTTGGTGAAAATTACACTTTTATGTAAGATAATGCTCCTCCGCATAGCAGCAACCTAGCTCGACATTATCTTGAAACAGATAGAATCGCTATTTTAGACTGGCCAGCTTGCTCTCCAGGCCTAAATCCTATTGAACATTTATGGGATAATCTCAAAAAGAAAATGAGATCGCGCCAGGGTAATTCAAGAACCCCATAACAGCTCATCCAAGCCGCCATAGAAGAGTGGCAGAATATCACCCAGGTCGAAAACCTAATCCAAAGCATGCCCAGACGGATTCAGGCTCGTATCAGGGCAAGAGGAGGTAATACAAGTTACTGAGGTCGAGAAAAAACACCTTCTCCGTGAGAAAAACATTTTCAATCTGTTTACTACATGCGGGAAGTCTCTTATTTTCTTTTATTTGTTTCTTCCTTAAAATTCACCTTAATTTATTTCTTTTTTCAATTGAAATATCTCAAAAAGAATCAATTCTAACAATCCTTCGAAATTTCCAAAATCCCTGAGGTAATATTCAAAATATCGGGTGATTCCATATAAATTTGGTTTTGTGTATATAATAGCATATCGTTTTAGTATTTTTGAAACCTCTGAATATTCAGGATTAAATTTTACTCACAGCGATTTATATCTGATGAAGATCGTGATAACTTGCTTACCTGAAAAAAAAAAAAAGAATTATATATAATCAGTCATGAAAACAATTCATTCAAATTACAAATTTCTCAATGTTTTAGAAAGTTGATTTAACATTTACATCAAATATTTAGAATGTATAAATCATCGAATATTTCCCCATATATCTTTCATTAAATATTTGATGGTAGCTTCGGCTTTTCGGGTAGGTGAAGAGCGAAGTGGGTGAGATGGTAGGGAGACTATTGTGCTCCAGAAGCATACTTTGTGCCCAAGCCAAATTAATTTTTTTCGTGAATTTCAACTTCAATATCAGAATGCATTATTTCGTGATGAAATTTTTTCTGTATTTTTCATCCAAATATTCATATATCAGAGAATTATTGTCAGAGGATAAATGTTCTTTAAATCTGATTTCGATTGAGTTATCCATCAATATATCTGCTGAAAGCGGACTAAGAGGTAATTTTAAGATAGGCAGGTTTTAAGAAGGTAACAAAACTCATCATCAGCAATATGTGGCAGCGTCTTATTTTCGGTAAATATTTCTCTGACTATCAGACGGCATTCATCTGTTGGAATATTTAGATACATGTTCTTTATATCAAGTGAAACTAATTTAAGGCTTTGTGTGATTTTGAGTCTAGAAAGTTTTGGTACAATAGAGTTTAAGATGGTTTCTTTGGAACGGAATTTTGTGAGACTAATAAATTTCTGATTTAACAACTTTGATAATTTATCTGAAGGTGAATTTATATATTCTACACACATTACTGAAGACTTTTGTGACCTTCCAAAAACCTGCCCATCTCAAAATTAATTTCAATTTCGATCAAAATTTGACCAACAAACATCAGAACTGCCATAGGATCACCTCTTAGCCTCCTTTTAGCCGATATATTCATGAATAACTGAGAAAGAAGAGTAATATTGAAAAGCGAAAAAACATATAGTGTTCTGGTACCCATATGTAGATGATATTTTGGTAGGTATTTAGGGCTCAAATAGGCAATGTGATAAATTTCTGCGAGTTTATAGCAACATCAAGTTCACAGCAGAAAGAGAAATTAATAACTCAATGAATTTTTTAGATTTGATAATAACGAAATTGACTAACAAATTTCATTTATTACCTTCAAAGATTCAATTATTCCATGGACTCATTAAATTACTTAAATCACAAACTAGCAACTTAATCAATGATCCATAGGACCTTTTCCATTCCACTGTCACCGACAAACTTCAAAATTGAAATAAATACTATTAGAAAAATTGCCATAAATAACAAAATTCCATCCGGTTTTTGTTTGTTTGTTATGGTTTTCATAATTATAAACTATCCAACGTAAATAAAAACATCAAATAGCACATTTATTATATTCCATAAAATATACCACCTTGAAAAATTCCATACGCTAGTTTCAACCACAAAACATTCAATGCCATTAGATAAATCAAAATTCTTCATAATTGCGACAAAGGAAAGATACAGAATCTGTTGGAATGTTTGGAAATCAATAAATTTTTCAAAAACCAATGTGAAATCACCCTTAATAGCCAGCTAGATATTAATACCTCTACACAACTCAATATCAAATTAGGTTTATATCTACATAAGTAAGTTCATTTCCTGAAGTTGTCCACTTGAAAATGGCCTACCGGTCGAAACTATTCGTGTTTGTAAGAATGAAGTTGTTGTCCTTTTGAGTTGCGAAAGGAATAAAACCTTTTATTCAACGCAAGTGAAAACTACAGCGTATATATAGTATTCTGCTGCATATTTTGACTCTCGCAAAGGAATCAAAATCTATAGAGTACTTCCTGTTGACCAAGAAGCATTGAACTTAGCCAAAGCAATGTTTTTTTACCACGGAAACAGACAAAAATCCGAAATCCTAATCCTAATCGCACTGGTGTTGCTTCTCGACTTCTTACACTACCCAACATGATACATTGATCTAAACTTTTTATTTATTCATTTCTTTTTACGAGAATCATTTGAATTGTACAGTAAAAATAAATTCGTTAAATTTATTTCATCATGACATATTGAGATATCTATCAAGAAATAAAGATGTTATTGTTAAGCGAAAGTTTCATTTAAACCTGTCATTCTCATTCTGTACAGGTCAACAACGGTAAATGTGAAAATGAAGTGCTGACTAGATTAATTACATTCAACATAGGTATATAAGAAAAACCGTTTATTATTTACACAGATAACTTCATACAATACACATTACACCGCCTCTCCGATGAAATTATAATGAAATTCAATCTCATTCCGACGCAGAAAAACAATGAGCATTCCAAAGCCAGACGTCGACGTTCAATTTTTTCGAAACATTGAATTATTATTTCATTATGGAATCTGTATTCAGAATTGATTACCGCTATCTCAGTCATTAATCAAACACAGCGTTAGAGCAACAACACGTCTATTAAAGATTCTATTGTGAGAGCTGAGCCAATACAAATAGCTCTGCCCGACATTGACATTGAGAAATCTCAAGAAAAAGAGGAAGAATGTTATCTATTAACGGAGTGGGTGTGTCTTTTATTAGGACAATGCAAGCAGGGCCGTGTTGGAATCAACATGAATTTGTTCGGATAAGTGAAACTCTTCTAACTTCTCTTATACCTCGATATAGCCTGTGGAACTTCCCAGGTTTTATCACTAATGCATTGAATAATCATAAATGAGAAATATATTACATTCAAATACCATGAAAAATTAACGACAGCAACGCAATAAAAAAAAACGAGTTACAATTCACGATTTTACTGTGGTGCTTGTTCCACACCCAAAAAAAATTGATTCACAAGAACATTTTCCAATGCCTTATGGAGAATGTCTTTCTCTTCATCTTATGATCGTGGCCAGGTAGATGAGTATCCCCATTCAGTACAGAGGAGGTTGCCGTAGTCGTGCCTAATTATTCGGAAGGAGAGAATTTGATCTCTTCAGATTCTCTCTCTCTTCTATTCTACAGAAAAGGTTGCTGGTCGCTAATCCAAAGATGAAGGTTAGCTCATGTGCCAACCACATCCGCTTTATGGAGTAACCTTCTACTCGTTACAATGTCGGAAGCCTCAGAAAAATCAAAGTATATTATATCAGTCGAAAGTTTGTGGACATGGATTTGTGCCCAGTCATTCAGACAAGTCAAAAGTTTGGTAGCAGTTAATCTTTCCATCACAAAACCTTGCTGTTCATTTGGTATGAGTTGTGAGTTAGAAATGCCGATAATTTGTCAGCGTTGATTGCTTCCATGATATCAGTGTTTATAGAAAAACTTCAATCTAAGAACACTCTATGCAGTAGGCATTGAATGTTTTTTTATATAGCAATACATCTATTGTCTATCGAGTAATGTTTCTTTCACGTTTCTGTAAATTTCATAACATCCACGGTCAAAACACTGTCAATATCAATGTGTGCTATGCAATAAGTCAAAATCTGAATAGATTTTTGAAAGAGCATTTTGTATTCTGCTCGAAGATTAAACTTTCTCTTCTACATGTTCTTCTTCATCGTTGATGGAATTATCGGAAGGTTCGTCGCCACAAAATCTTCCGGATCTTCTACCGCGACATCTTCAGACATCTCGATAAAAGTAACAATGTCCTCAAGCACTTATCCCTGCATCTAGACAATTCTTCTAGATGCTTCCACTACATCTGGTTAAAGAGTACGCTACACTCCGCTCATACAACTCATTCGAACTTCGTTCCAAGCCTCTTTTATGTTGTAAAAAGCCTTTCAAGATGTTATTGTCTTCGTTCCCTGTCAATTTCTTGAATAAGTTGCCTGAAAGTACGGAATGGTAATATGCTTTGAAGTTTGCTATTGCTCTCTGATCCATGATATTGTAATATTGCCGTGGTGTTTGATGGCGTAAAGGGGGGCATTACTTATGAGTAAAATATGTGAGGAGCGCGTTATTAATCCAATGGATACTGCGTCGAGGGATCCACGAGCCAAACGACGTTGAATGACACCGTGGTAAAAAAATGGAGCTAGGGTCAATACTTTTGGGAAAATTCTCGTGGTAACCTATCTATTTTCAACATTAAAAACTACCTCCTCTTTTTGAATGAACCTCGTTTATATTGCAACTTGAGCTTTCAGAATGTTTCATGAATTGTTCTTTTTGTAGTTCAAAAAATAAGGCAATGGCATAGTAGAGTGATTGTTAAATGGCGCCTGAAAGATTCATATGTCACAAAGTACAAGGGTGCTCTGAAAAAAATTCGACGTAACAAGGATACAGAACATATTTTCACTGTATTGATTTTTATTGTTCTTTAAAGTTTCGTGGTAAGTCTAAATACTTCATCCAGCTATTCCCCTGCTATCAACCCGTCCCTCGGTATCTTTATTTTAATTTTTACGAAGTTGGTGATCTTCACATTTGACAAAAATTCTCGTCCTCACTGCGCAAATCTAAGACTAGAGAACAGAAAGAAGTCACTTGGTACTGGATGAGTTGAGTGAAGTGGGTGACAACCTTGAGGTATGAGACATGAGGCACATTGTCTTGGTTGAATAGAATTCTTTTCGAAATGAGGCCATTTTTCAGTTATTTCTACCCTCAGCATGTTTATTAATGATGCATTGTATATTTCTGTTATGGTTTTCCTTTTTGAAGATATTCAGTTAGTATAAATCCATGATTTTGCTAAAAATGGACGCCATCACTCTCATCGTCGAAAAGAACTGATTTTACGTTCGCAGTTAGTTTAAGTTTTTGACCATATTTTCGTTACGGGTACATGGTGGTAGATCCAGGTTTCATCAAGAGTGAGTAGAATCTTCAATGACTGATGACCATTAACTTCATAGCCTTTGTTATCTGCTCCACTTCAAATCGACAGTCATTTCGTACCAGTTCGTGGCATTTAGCGATCATCAGTGGTTACCGTCCGGAATGTTTACCAAGCTGTTACAGTCACATGTGAATTGAGTTGCTCATAATATCACTGATGGTACAGAAATTGCTTGCACCGTCATCATTTATTTACGAAGGCTTATTGCCTTTCAAAAACAAATGACAGTGCCATGCTGGATTATTTTTGTCAATCTTCACGAAAACATTCACATTGACTCAGTCAAATGATTGTCACACAACAACTGTGCAGCAAAAATGACTGAAATGTTTTTGAATGCCTGTGATATGAAACCATAATAACTTAATTGACGAGTGCTGCATTTTCTTCAATTATAGTGATTTAAGAGATACATTTTATAGGTTAGGACAAAATAATCCAATCAAAGCTCTCCGAAACAGATCACAGAACTAGCTCATCAAGGAGGATAATTCGCTACTTTCTGTCTCGTTGAATATTTCTTTTTGAAAATTCCATTTTCAAAAAATCGAAGTACATAAAAATGCCATGACAGCCAAGAAAACTCTACCCACACTTGCTACGCATATTAAAAATTTGTAGATGTCAAAGTGTCAATAGCATCGAGTTATCTTTCTGTCACTTAGCAGGTAAATTGTCCCCGAGTTCGCTATCTTATCTGTCGAACTCTTCTGCCGACCCTGAATAAATGCTGTTCCCACACTAGCGGCGATTGCAGCAAATAAAATACGATGCACAACCACCTCACGGTATTATTATACGTTTATGTAAATGCCCCAAACGGGGAACACAAACATACGCTGCAGAGTGCACCGACTGGATGCATGACCTTTTAACATTGTAACAACGTGGAAACGCATCATCCCATTTCGACTTATTGCTCACGATCTGTTCACTCTCTCCTTCTACAGGCGCTTTATTATTGTTAGACGCTGTGCAAACAACAACTTGACTCGGAGATTTACGTTCGATTTCATTAGGATGTGTTATTTTTGCGAATGAATAGTGATCCGAGAGTTCACGAGCAGGACCTGAGCATATATATTTTGCCTTTCCACACCGTTACGTACTATAGAATATGTTTATTTAGAATTTTTGATGTAGAAACCCTGGCGATGAAATTTCTTCAACATAGAACGAAATGAGAATTAAATTGAAATTGAACACCAAGCAATCTTATTGCGAGCAAATGCTCTTTAGATTTATTTTGACTAAAAGACATTATTTATGATTTAGCTAACATGAGGAAGGAGTATTCAAGAAACTTACACAATACTGCTTTTGTTTAGGGCACAAATTGTATTCTAGAAGCATCCTTTGGAACGTGTTGAAGATTCTAATACAGCAAGAGACGGATTCAGACTCCTTTTGAAAATGTTTTGAAGCATTAAAAATTCGATACTACATGGGTTGAAATTTCGCAAGAATTTCCTACCCTGTCTCTATAATATGTAAAAATTACCAGTCAACGTAAAATGTGAGATCTATATGAAAAGAAGTTATTTTAATTAGTATCTATGAAAACGCTTCTTCAACAATTCGTTGTACAATGGTTATGTAATTAGCTATCTTCTACCATTCATCTATGAAAAATGAACGTCTTTATTACTGTAAATATAATGACTTAGCACCAGTGTTGAATAGTAAATATTAAAATAGTCATTATATTTATCATGGAAATCAAGATGACTAATTTTGATGGATCGCTATAAGGTTTAGTAGATAACCAATTAGAAGACAACAGCGGTGTTGAATAGGTGCTTCCATAGATGCTAACCACATTAAATGACATGTTTTTTTCAGATCTCACAAATTAGGAGAATTGCATTGCGAAACTTGGCATTTCTTCATATTTTATGTGTCCTATACATCTCATCTCATTTTCAAGGTTTCACTTTCATAATAAATGGTTTATATTGTTTATGACGATTTCTTGATACGATTACTTTTATTAATGTGTGAATCACGATAAGTGATAAATGAGAGTATGTAGTAGTATGAGTGTAGAGTGGGCATAATTGAACAGATGACCTAACAATTTGAGTTTAACATGCAGACATCCCCTTGCATGGATAATTTTCAACCATTACAATTTTAGGTTCTCTAAAACAAGGAACCTAAGTGAAAACAATACTCATAATTATTAATCTTATGACTATTAATTCGTTTGGATGCTACCCCCGACGCAAAAAGAATGGTGTATATTTTGATACTACATATATAAATATATTAAATATAATTAAAATAATAACTTTATAGTATTAGATTTGAAGAGGCTTAAAATAGGACTGAACTCTTTCAATTTTTCCTTCCATTTTAGGCTTAACAGGTAATAAATTTCAAATTTGAAGTTTGTGTTCCGCTAGAGAAGAATTCTGATGATTTATGAGCGTGTCACTGCGTAATAACAGAAGGTTTCAGTATGTTCAATACCCGATGTAGTCAAGCTACGCCTCTGCGTATTATTCGATTTGGTAGTAAAGTTCTAGAGCAAGTTCGAGCTTATATGGAAGTTATTAACCTGTCAAGCTACCATTTCGTATCTCCGTAGTGTTCAAAAATTGTGCGCCAGATTATAAGTCTCATTATTTTATTCACACAACTCGTTTACGAGGGATGTGTTTCATGTTTTGTATGTTGGGACGAAATGAACGGTTCGAACAGTTCTATGCGTGCTGTGTTTTAGTGACAACAATCTCCCAAAGTTGACAAGTTATTGTAAAAATGGAATTAAACCGTGAGCATTTTCGTGCAATAACTTTCTACAATTTTCAAAGACAATTATTTTAACAAGAATGTCCGGGTGCATTGAAACACCACACCAGTCAACAGTTTCTTGTTGATATAATGAATTAAAACACAAAAGGGTTAGGTTTGGCGATGATCTAAGGGTGGTCACTCAAGAAAATGTGGTTGCTGTGTGTGAGATTTTTGAGGAAGATCGGCATGCAACCTATAAAGAGATTGTATTGTATTGTTGCGGATTTCAAATAAATCATTGTGAAAAATGTTGCAGAAAGAATTACGTGTGAAAATTAGTTTCCCGTTGGATACCGCATCTGTTGACCGTTTCAACTTTGGAAATTCTAGAAGCGTTCACATCATAGTAAATGGTAATGAATCTTGGTTTTATTCATACGAGTCAGAAAATAAGCGCCAATCTTCTGCTTGGATGTTGCAAGAAGAAAAACCTATAAGTCATTGTGGCCAAAATGTCTTTGAAATAATGGTCGCAACGTTTGTTTCAAAAACAGGGTATGTAGCAACAATTCCTTTAGATCAAAGAAAACTTACTGTCGCTGCCACTCACCAAGACAATGCAAGTGACACACAGCTCGGAAAACATTTGAAGATTCAACGCAAGAAAACATCGAACTGTTACATCATCCTGCGTATAGTCCGGACATAAATCCCAGCGATTTTTTTACTTTCCCCAAAATCCAGAACGGACTGCGTGGTCAAACGTTTCAGTCTTGAGAGGAAGCTGTTGATGCCTTCTAATTTTGAATGAAGCAACAAACGATTGTAATAACTGCTTCCAGAATTGGTTGGAATGAATGGAGAAGTGTTTTAATATTCGAGGAGAACTTCGGAAAAAAAATTAAATCTTTAAAACCTCTCACTTGTTTCATTTTAACTCTATATACGAAACTTAAAAGACATCCCTCGTACACTGTCAATACTAATACATTGTTTTTCGTATAGCTAGATACTCTAATCCTTCAAAGAAAAACGTTACTCAAATAAATTCTATTCCTAGCTACATATATCTATGAACATGCAGCAGTTTTTAATTTTCCATAGCCGATCGGTATAGTTTTCTTCCCACGATATCGAACCGAAGAAGTGCGAGCTCGTTGTCTTTGATAGTCGGCGAAACAGGTAATGCTCCCATATAAATCCTAAAACGCGCTAGTTTACCAATCGCACAGCGGCGTAAGATGGTGTTCGCGCGCTAAGGTAAATAACATAAAAGGCCAAGTTCATAATATGGAAAGATATGGGATACGGCGAGCAGTAATAATTGTCTGGAGGCCAAACACGACGACGATAAGCTCGACGAAAGAGGCATCTCCCTATAAGGCAGTGGCCACAATGAAATTGAATTAACCGATTGCCGGTGGGTGTGAAGCCGATCACGACTCATTCTTTCGTACGATGTGGCACTCGAGATGCTTAAAACTGAGCACTCGACGCGATCGAGTCTTGAATAAGTGATGAAGGCTTATTCAAGCAGATTTCGGTGGATACGTAAAAAATGTTATGAGAACAGATCAAACTTGAAGTGAACATAATACTTACACCAGTAGCGTGAAAGAAATACCTAAAGAAAGAAAATATATGCCTCCGTCAAAAACTAGGAGAAATATTTAAGTTTTCGTCATGAATATGAAGGTTTTTTATTGAATCATAAATGAACAAAGGATAGATTTATTCATGGAACGATACATCGGCCAAATTTCCGCCAAGGCTTTGCATACACATCATGCAGCGTTGAATATTCCCCTTTAATGCACGCCTGCTTGTAGGCTTCTTAACATAGACCTGTGATTTTGAATAACCTCATAAAAATAAATCTAATGGTGTTGGATCACACGATCTTGGGAACCAATTCCGATCACCAAAACGAGAGATTACACGACGTGGAAATGTCTCATGTCGTATTGTTGAAACCACAACGAAAGCTGCAACTTGACTGTTTGGGCATTGGTGCTGAAATCCATTGCAAGTAGTAGAAAATCTTGGATGTGGCTACGGATATTACAGTTTGTGTGTACAGTGACGGGTTTTATTCAATTTTGCACATAATTTAGGCAATATAATTGGATTAAACAGCTACAAAATCTGCCTGGAAATAGCCAAAGAGCGTATAAAACATGCAGAGATATCTCTGTCTGAACTTGATAAAGAGGTTAGGAAGGCTTCAAGATCAAGCAGAAAAGAAACGCAAAAGCCGGGCGATAACCTGGAATGCCAATTAAATGGTGCATGCATTGCAGATTAAAGAGATTGAAGAATTATTCGTGGTTTTCTACTATTCATAATTTCAAACGCGTTTATCCCAAAACTGTATTTTTTGAGTTGGCCGGGAACATAACTCAATTTTCAACCGATTTACTCAAGATTCTGAATATATCTTGAACAATACATTGTTCGTGGAAGTACGTACGATTTTTCTTTAAATTCCATAAATCATTTGTTATTAAAAATTATTTGATGGTTTTAAAGCAAATTTTTCATTTTCCAATTGAAATATCAAAAAAACTAAATAGTTCTCTAGAACGTATTGTATAAAAAAATTTGCCGATTGTAATTCGAAATTACAGGAGCTGTTTGTCACCTTGGAATAACGAAGAAGTCATCGAAAAAAATTGTGCATAGCCTAATCGCTTCACAAAAAACTTTCTTACTGGTACAATTCATTCCATTTTAATTCGGATCTTGATGTATTTTGTAGTATTTCTGAAAAAAATAAAATTCTAAAAAGCGTCTAGATTGGCCTTACTATTTTTCATATTCTGTTGAGTTCATTATTATATTATGTATCTCCTACATTCATTTGTAATTGAGTCGCATAGACCAATCCTCAACTCTTAATCTTTGATTAAAGATGAAACAGTCAGTAGGTTTCCCAAATTTCAGATATATCAGTAGATTTGAATTTTTTTAGATCAAAATTATTTCCATTTCAATTACAAATATTATACTATTGAAGACGGCTTGATTATGGGCAATCCGTTGAGTCCTTTGTTAGCAGAAATTTTCATGAATAACTTAGAGAAATTAATTCATAATCATCCACTCAGTAAATATTGTTTATACTGGTATCGCTATGTAGACGATATCATTATTTGCTTCACAGGAACAGATAGACAGTTGAAAATTTTCGAAAATCATATAAATTCATTACATCCAAAAATTGCATTCACAACCGAAATAGAAAGCAATAATTCGATAAATTTCTTAGACGTAACAATTTCGAATGAAAATGGAAAACATGTTTTGCAATTTACCATAAGCCGTCACATACAGATATTATAATACATAACTCGTCGTGTCATCCATATCAACATAAAATGTCAGCATTCAATAGTTTTATTCATAGATTGATTAACATCCCGCTATCACCAGAAAATTTCAACAAAGAACTAAATTTGATTAAACAAATAGCCAAAAATAATGGTTACAATCCCAAACTAATAAATAATATTTTAAATAAAAACAAAGTAGAATCGCATTGAATGAAGTTTACCCTGTCGATAAATTGAAACAAAAATTCAACACCTTAACCTACGTTGGCATTACAAGTGAGAAACTGAAATCATTCTTAAGTAGCAATAATTTCAACATAGCTTTCCAAACTAATAATAGTTTAGGCAAATATATAAAAAATAATAAAACCAAACCAGGTAAAAACAATAAATCAGGTGTTTATAGATTGAATTGCAATGACTGTGATAATTTCTACATTGGTAGAACGCATAGAAATTTTAATATTAGAATATCGGAACATAAACGCAGTTTTTCAAATAAAAATCAGATTCAAATTACGCGAATCATCTCTTAGAAAATAATCATTCTTTCGACCCACAGTTTGAAATTTTGCATACAGATAATAAATATTGGAAGGTAGATCTTTGGGAAACTTTAGAAATAAATAAATACAAACACTCAGGTAGACTCATCAATGAACAAGTCGATTTAAGCCCTTCACCACTATTGAATCTTTTCGGGAAGCAATCTATTCCTTAATTTTATTGGATATACCTGTCATAAATAACCACTTAGGAGGAGGCGACCAATAAGCTTTTAATTACTCAAGAACATTTATAGTTATATTCTCATTTACATTTTCTGCATAATCATTCGTCTGAAGAAGCTACGGTGTAGTGAAACGCGTCACCAATCGCAATTATTAAGTAAAATTCCTTAAAACACAGTACTTGTTTTTTATTATATATCAGTAGAGGCCGTGACTAGAAATATTCTAGCAGGAAAGCGTGTAAATGTAGAGGAATCATATCCATTTTGAGCACCCAATCAAATTTTCCCATCAAAGAGCTTACGTTCCTTAATTGAAATAATCTCGTTCGAATGCAATTTCATTTAATTTAGGCCAACCACAGTTATTGTTATGAAAATCTGCTTTTAATTTGAAATAATTATCTTTGCTACGACCTGAAAGAGTCACTATAAACAAGAATGAATTGCTTTCTTGGGGTAGTCAAGGGGACAAATTTGAAACATTCACTAGCTTAAGTCGCTTGAAAAACTTAATGATCTTACCAACAAGGAGTTACTTTGCTATTCTTGCTATTCAAAACTGAAGACAAGGATTTGTTAACCTAGAACATACTTCAGTACATTTTCTGAGAATTACCTTGTTATTGCAAATGGTTACTTTTCCTTAAGACACACTGCAGATACAAAAATAAAAATATAACAAAAGATATTCCTGCCCCAGAAAAATGATCATTCGGTTTCCGAAAACACCCATTAATTCAATATAATATCTAGAAACCGTATCAAGTCAACTTTATCTTCATTCTAGATAATCATCGTGATATTCAGAATCGTGATATGACCCTCGCCCGGAAAATTGCAGGCATTTAAAGTACACATTCAACAAAAGGAGAACGGCCATCGAAATCGTCTCCGCGCCTCCGAGATTCACGAAATATAGCTTTCCTTCGTAGAAATAATGGCGAATAAAATTTGATGTGAAAGCAACGCTTATTATGCCTCTCGTTACTTAAACGTCATCCATAAATAAGTCTAATTGACGGCGTTCACCGACCATATACAGGATGGTTAATTTCAATTACTTGGCGAATTTACGATCACAGTTGGGAATGGCGAGGTGAGACACTACCCAGAGCGATTTGTTCTACGCATCGTTATTCATATTGAAAGCCAGAGGTGTCCACGTTGCGTGTGTAAATGCAAAAGATTCCTAATGAACAAGCAGAACTTCATTAATGGATGCTTTCATGTAAGGAACATTTCAATGAGTAATTGTCATAACATAATTTGTATATGCTTGCTGTTCAGTTATGTAGGAAATAAAGGGAAGAGTTTTATCATACAAACTATTGAAAGTGTAATCTTGAGAATTGCAATGAACTAATTTACTGAATATGATTTTTGTCAGAAAAAACTTGTACCTGCAAAATTCTTTCTAATATGTATCCAATTCAATTTTTTATTCAATAACCCTGGCCACTATTGTCCAAGAATCGCGACCGTTATGGAGAAAGCTTGTAGCTCTTCTTTCATTCGTCCAAATTACCAATAGTTCGCGAGAGATATATGTCGCATATTGGACATTTATTACATACTTTTAGTATAGACCGGCGAAGACAAGACGCAATTTCAATCGAGTTCAAAGGTCAGATTGAATTGCACATTTATCAAGCACCGATGAAGATACAATTATTGAGTTTGTTTCATACCCTGTACAGGATCATCAGATTTGAACATCAACTTTTGAGGTACATAATTTGCTCGATAGTGAGACTAGTACTGCATAGCATATGCCGTAATTATATCAACATTATGGAAGGACTTCTTTTCGAGACTTTTTGATAGAATTTCTTTTTAAATGTTTCATTTCCACCATACATTGAACAGCTCATATTGTTTATGTAGTTTAGTTACAGTAAGGTAAGTTATGATCCAAAAATAAAGTTTTAAATTACTATTAATTTTAAGTTCGTATTAAGACTAAAAAGAATGGTAGAAATGAATAATAAATCAAAGGGCTGGAAAAACGCAAATTGAACTGAAAAAAAGAAAAATTAACTTAATAAATAATATTGAAAAATTCTCACAGTTTAAAATTTGAGTTAAGTAATTAACGAAACAATTTATTATAAACACACGTGGGGTGCCCGATAGATTGCTGTAGATGTTTTATTTGTAGCTAATTCAACAAGTAGAGTTAGTATGTTCTTCATCATTCGTTTTGTTAATCATTTTACTTATTTCGTCTTCAAAATTATTCTTCACTAGTTGTATCAGAATATAGAAGAGTAACTGTCTAGCCTTAGTGTCGAGACGAAAGTACGAAAACTACAAATTTCAGAATTGCAATCGAAAGCTTTCACAGTTGAACCATAAAGTGAAACGCCTTGCAAAGGAGCTCGATGCTCTCGATCTTACCTGTCTTGAGCAGTGAAATGCTAAGAAAGCGGGGCCACAATATGACAGTCGAGATATAACGGAGGATGACGTCATTGAAACGTATGCTTCCTAAAGAGAGTTGATCATGAGCAGAACGTAGAAAAGTGGCAATGCTATTTATGACGTATATTGTTTTCGTTATGATCAGAATTTTGAAAATGTTGACTGTAGAAAAATAAGCTATTGATTCATTCCGTAAGAATGTTATACAATGAAAGGAAAATTGCGTATAGCACCACAGTCGCGATAAAAGTGAAATAATAGAATATGAAAGTTTCAAATATTGGAAAATATTGCCTGATTTTCTCGTCCTTGCAGTGCAACGCATTCAAGTTTCAAAGCAATGCTATTTATATGACGTATATTGTTTTCGTTATGATTTTGTCATCAGAATTTGGAAAATGTTGACTGCAGAAAAATAAAAACCATTGATTTATTCCGTGAGGATGTTATACAATGAAATAAGAAATTGCGTTGAGTACCATACTCGCGATAAAAGTGTAAATTTTCTTTAAATATTAGAAAATATTAAAGTTTCAAATATTGGAAAATATTGCCTGATTTCCTCATCCTTGCAGTACAAATAGCAAATCATTTAAGTTTGAGAGCCTAGATTTCAAATATCTCACTTCACTCGTTACAGTATTTTTCATCTTCCGATGAATCTTCTCGTTTCAAATATTCTATTCAAACTTTTGTGGATAGCTTATATTTTTGAAACAATTTTCTTTTATTTTGGTTTGCCATTTTGTTTTCTAAAATTGTTCTATCAAAGTAATCAAATACATTTCAACTTCAAGATTCTTTGGAATGGATTGAATGTATGAATACACTTTTGCAATTATTTAATTTAAATAATCAAAAATTTCAACAATTACTATCGAAATACGATAAAAGATCAATTATAATATGAAAACGTCATGCGTGAGCTTTACGCCAGGTAACAGAGTGCTACAGAGAATGCATTATATGGTGGTCTATTGGTGAAAATTTGCTGTATGAAGGAAAAATTATTAATGTATTCAGTAAAACAAATAAATACATTGAAATATCTTTCACACCTTGATCCCGAGTGGAAATCCATACAAATATCAACCGAACTTGACTATAGTGATTGTACTTATATTGTCATTGACAGTGACTTATGCTTATGAAAAATTGGATTATACCGCAGGTAGTATTAGTGTTTGAGTATTTAAGACATCCTCCGTAATGTAGTATATTTTGACGATTAATTCAAGAATGAACCATCTTCAGGTTAGTTAAGATTTGATCCTAAAATACTATATGGACATGCACATGCATATAAAAAGATCGTTCAGTGCGTTATTTACTTTCACAAACTTCTTTATTTCATTAAAAGCTTCAAACGAAACGCAATCTTAGAAGAAATTACTGGTTAAAAGTTTCTAATAAATTCAACGATAACCATGCAAAACATTCAACCACGAATGGGTTGTTTTGAAGGTCGAAGTCGAGTTGATAAGAGTCTCCGATTCAGAAGGCTAGTCACGTTAATTATTTCAGGCAAACTCAAGCAGAGGAGCGCATACATATGGTCTCGGACTTCCGATCCCCATAACCAGCTTGCAGAATAGGCGAGTTTACGGGGATTTGACAATTGACTGTGGAACTCGTGAATAATTTACACCGTCATATATTCACGCCACGGATTGAGTTTATGCGTGAGTCGTCACGAGACTAGTCAAGATGGTTTTCATGAACCCTTCATTAAATTTCCACCATTATGTGATTACCCGGTTTATGTTTATGGCTCACGTAGGTGGATTACTGGTATACGAAAGATAATTTCAACTAAATACGTTAATGGCGTGGAATTCATTGGAGAGGAGGAACATAACAATTTAAAGATGGGCAACGATGTAGCAGACAAAACACTAGACGATTATGTTATTATTGATGGTAGAATGGTGAACGGAAACCTCATTACAATGAAATTATATTTCTTTATTGCGAATCAACTATAGGAAGTTAGAATAAATAGTAGAGTAAAAAATTAATGGAAAAATTCATATTGGAAACTATGAAGTTTAATTGGATAAATCTGATGTCTAGCGCTGATTATTCTGATGAAAAAGTGACAGTGTAGAAAATCAAGCAAATCATGAACGCATATAATGAAATACAAAGGTTGTCACTTTGAAGTTTATTGAGATAAGATTCTTTTTATCTTCATCGTTAACACATTATTCTCGTTTCAGTACTGATTGTTTTTTGTCGATTTTCATTGAATTTATGAGTTCTTGATATTGAAATCACATTTTAGGTTTTTCTAATAAAACAAAGATTCATTTTTTCACTGACACTAAAATAATTTTTCAATTGAAAGGTTTTTATTTAGAAACTGTCGACCAAATCCCTATTTTGAAAAGACACCGCTGAATTCTAGAATCGAACAAAAACTTAGGACCATATCGAGTGAAATAAATGTTTTCAATGACAACGTCATATTCTTAAAATGTGTCAATATCAAACAAATAAGTTCTATCAGAAGAAAGAAAAAAATTGACTTGTTTTCCACTGTATATAATATATAAACGTATAATTACAGCATTGGTTTCTGTAAAGCGGAAGTGGCATTTACATACACAATCAGAGTTATTTTGTTCTAGTGATAGTCAACATTTTTCATCTAATATAACCAAACTTCACCGATGCTCTAATATTTATTTCTTTGTGCAAATTCCTTTTTGCCTAATTTCATGATTTTCAATTTAGTAACACATACGTACCTGTTGATGTCAATTTGATAGCAAGTGTCAGCATGCGAACAATCAATTGTCGTATTCTTCGATTACATTTAAATTTGAATTAAATTCATCTGAGATTAAAAGAACTCTATATCTAAGTCTTTGATATATATAGTTCACAACAATCGACAGATCGTGTTGCCAAGATCCGCATCGAACGGATCCGTAGTAGTAATCGGAGTGCCGATACAATTGCCAGTCGTCAGTATTTTCAAAGCTAGCGTAAAATAGACTCATCAAAATGAATCGAAAATATTACGCCTTCCAATAACTGCATTGACAACGACAAGCCGATGCGTGCGATCTGTATGATGCGGATAAGTGGACGTAGTTGTATTAGTTCATATACAAAGCATACAAAAATTCAATGCGTGCGATACGTCCGGTGCGGAACTGTGAATAGTCTCTTTCGAGCAACTCCATCGGCATTACCAATAGGCGATGCGTAATATTTGTGAGGTTATATTAGTTTCTAAACAGAACATATGAAAATCCGTTGTGTGCGATAAGTCATGTGGAACTGTGGATGGTTACCTTCGAGGAGAGGAAGCCTTATACATTTTTGTATAAAGGTACATGGTATTTGGAACCAATATTGTTTTAATATGTTTTTTTAGTGTTCTTTTGCGACCATATTTGAGGTGATGAATGTCGAATGAAGTGTTTCTTTCTGAAATTCTGTTTATTTGAGAGAAAATATTTTCATTATGCTTTGAATATCACTTTGAACAAGCTAAACATTGCGTCACAAAAGGGTTGTTATAATGGAAGTTCTCCCATAGTATGGTGATTGGAACCAAGAATTGATATCTCACAAATGCAGCACCAACATACAGACACGGTGGTGGACGACAAAATGTCGATGAAAATTCTCGATAACAACGCGTTAATGCGTTTTTGCATAGAATTCAAATAATACAGAGCATGTTTTTTCCATATAACGTGCATTGGGCGTAATTGGGGTAAAATGTCGAGGGAATTTCCATTTTTCAAAACCTTTCTGAAACCATCTGATTGCTTAAAGCTACCCTTCTATAGCTATGCCTTCTAAAAAAAGCTCAAGATGAGTTGAGAGTCTTGTATCTTATTAGCATTGAAAATGTTTTATTTTACTTGCTTCACTTGTCTGTAAGCCCCACTTACCACAGAAAAAATAATGAATCAGCTGAGGAAACGACTTCGGGCAGCATACTTTACCGGCGCGGTGCTCTGTAGCTCGTATACTCTTGAAGATTTCATTTTTGTTCGAACGGTATTGTATTAAAAAGTGAAAATCTACTTCAGCAATTTATTTTGAAGTAAACAGGGGTTTTTTTGTTCAAGATTCAGGAGCGATTTCGTCACAATATTTTTTTTCCCTAAAAATTTATGCAAATAGGCTCTCACATAATCGCATGCTCCTTCGGCCAGAGAGGATAAATAATTTTTCCCTTTCGTTTTCTTATTGCCCGAAGATAGCTTTATTGATGAATTGAAATAGATTATCCTCAGTTTATGCAGGAGTGACTCAAAAAATTATTGAATATTGTAATTTTGAAAATATCATATCTTGATTTTTCCAAATGGAACACGCTGTATTTTATTATTATGTCAACGCATAAAATATTGTGCTATATTTTTGCAGAAGTAACCTTATCTTTATCTTCGATCATTTTCGAAATATTCGATTATTTGTAAAATGATGAAAATTCTACAAACCGTATCAAACTCATCAACATGCATCATTATTCGCACATAAGTTTTTTTTCTCCTGTAATGATTCAAGTAGTGAAAAATGAAACCTAAACAAGATAATTCTTTTAACGAATGATAAAATCAAGATGATCAAAACGTAAATCGAGGTATGTGTTGACATTTTTTATTTGTGCCTTCTATCAGGTATCCGGACATATCATATTCTGCATTTTACATGGAGAATTTATCAGTGTTTTGTTATTAAACATTGTTAAAGTGAGTTTTGAACCCAATTTTCTCAATTGACTCCAAAGAATAAATGGTTGATATGAGTTTCATTCTGGGTGAGTGTGATAGAAATTCTTTGTTGGCAAGTAGAGTTTATGTGCATAAACATTGCTGAAGTAGATTTTTATTTTTTAAATACAATACCGTTCGAACAAAGATGAAATCTTCAAGAGTGTACGAGCTACAGAGCACCGCGCCACTGGTGAATCACCCAGTATATATATATATATATATATATATATATATATATATATATATATATATATATATATATATATATATATATATATATATATATATATATATATAATTGGCCAACGAAATGACACAGAAGTTACTACCAGCGCCACCGATAATTATGAAAACAAAGAGTAGATCAAACATAACACTTTAAAAAATCATACTAGTTCGACTATCCTCCGCAACAGTATACACTGTGTCTGCAAGGTGCGATCTGTGGAAAAGCTACTGTTCTAAGTAATTGTCTCGCTGTACATCAAATCTCAATGATTATAACATATCAATTGATGAAGATATTGAGTACTAAAATAAATTTCCCAATTCATTAACTCTCCTAGTGGTAAAGCATTGAAAATCGCCGTTCGAAGACTTATGAGAAGCTAACGTGGCAAAAACGCATTATGTCAGTACGGCTTGCGACAGAATTTATTATGTACATATTCACACTTTCAGCGGCAAAAACAACGATCCAACAGAGCTAGTCTTTACGCTAACTGGGCGTGTAAAGGATATATAATTACGAAGCTTTTTTTTAACTTCTCAAATGTCGTAGTATTCTAGTGCCATTGTTGACATTTAATTGAATAATATCATGTACACATCGAATGTACCTTATAATTACGGATGACAGGAGTGAAAAATACCATTTCTAGGTAATCTCGCAATAAACATATATAATGAGAGCGGATGTAATTCATATATGTTTAAGGTTAATGCTATTTGAAAAGGTTAAGTGTAGTTTGTTTCGAAAGTGCGTAATTCTTTGAATCAACTGGATGGAAAGAGAATAAATGATCAACTAAATCACTGCTCGAAAAATTTCAAGAATGTTCAATCCATTCTAATCATGGTTTAATGATTTTAACAGAAAGTGGTGTATGGCCATGCTACTTGTACAGATAGACTCGCATTGTCATTGCTATGTTGAGGAAGTCTTTGACTACACTACACCGCAAAATTAATCGGACGGATAAAATTTTGATCAAATTCAATCATAAATAATTTTTAAGTTGTTGCATCCATTCTGATCATTTTTTGGGAAATCCTGCTTCTTCCGTTCTCTTCACTTTCCGTCATGGATTCTCCGAAAAGAATCAATGGATATGGTGATATAGGGGATAGAAACCAAAATTGCATTTTCCCCCAAATTTCTCAACATTCAGTGGGACAATTTATTGCCTGAATAATGCATTTTTGAAGGAAGAAATCATTTCTATACAACTTGTTTTAAAATCATGTTGATTTCTTGACTCGTCAAGACAATGAAATGGGGGCCAGGAAAGCGTAAAACACATTAAGTTAGCGTCCTAAGATGAAAAACGCTCTCATCATGTGGTTCTTACAACGGCGTTCTAAACACACTCCAATATCTGGAGAAAATTTTGAAAGCCAAAGTAATCGAATTTTATAAAATAATTACCCACAAAGATGATTTTCGTGCCAGCGATGGATGACTGGATAAGTTCAAAAAGCGATTTGGTATCCGTCTATTAACCATATCGGGTGAGAAATTATCAAGCGACTAATCTGCAGTATAGCCAATTTCCAGCATTTTAAAAACAAAGTAGAAGAACTGGGTCTTCTTCCTGACCAAATCTATAACGCAGACGAGAGTGGTCTGTTCTGGAGACTGTTACCCAATAAAACATTCGTATCTTCTAAAAAAGCAAGTGCACCAAGTCGTAAAGATAGAATCATATTCATGCCGTGTTCAAATGCTACTGGAAAGCACAAATTGGATTTGTTAATGATTGGTAAAGCAATATATCCAAGAGCTTTTAAAAACATTTGTCTGTCAGTCTGCTACAAGAACCAAATTAGAAGTTGGGTCACGAGAGAGGCATTTAGCGAATGGTTTCATAAAGACTTTGTCCCAGAAGTCAAGAAGTTTATAAAAAGATCCAACTTGCCTATAAAAGCTTCACTCATACTGGACAATGCTCCAGGCCACCCAAATGAAAAAGAACTTAAATCAAGTAATGGGAATATCCAAACCAGCATTTTTCTATTGTTTTCTTTTTATTCTCATTCGCTGAAAATTTCCTGTTTGGCTAATTATCAATTCCACTTGATACAGTGGATCAGATGAGATCCATCAAAAGAGAACGTTTATAATCATCAAGATAGAAGCTGTGTAATCTTTTCTCATGAGATCTATTCTAATTTTTAATGAGAAGAATTTCATATAGGGTTCGAAAATCATCATCAAATGACGTTGAGGTAGTTGTATTTATAAGGAATTTGAGAACACACTTTTCGATACATCGATCCAGAGCAGCTGGATCTCTATCTCAACAAGATTGTCTCGGCGAGTTGATTTCTGTTTTCGGCATTAAAGCAAAAGGGTTAGGGTTAGCGACGACCCAATGGTACTAGCGCCTAAAACAGTGGTCATTTAAGAAAATGCGATTATCCAGGAACATCGGCATGCAACATATCGAGATATTGAGGCATAACTGCGGATATCAAAGACCACGGTACAAAAATTTTTGCACGAAGAATTCCGTGTGAAAAAGTTAGTTGGATACCGCATCTGATGACCAAATAAAAGAAAGCTGAAGGGTGAATTGGTGTCAAAAACATCTGGACCATTTCAACTTTGAATGGCTAAAAGCGTTTATAAAATTTGTCAGTGCTGATGAATCTTGGATTCATTCATACAAGCCAGAAAATAAGCGCCAATCTTCTGTTTGGGTGTTCCAGAAGAAAGAAAAACCGACAGAAGTCATCCGTGTCTAAAGTGTCTCCAAACTTTTATTGCAAAAACCGGTTATGAAGAAACAAGTCCTTTACAAGATCAAAGAACAGTTACTGCCGATTGGTACCAACCCCGAAACGCAAATCATCCTTTACCAAGACAATGCAAATTCGCACAAAACCCGGAAAGAAAAAATTGAATATCTAAGCAAGAAAACTCCAAATTGTTACAACATTCTGCATACAGCCCATGCCTAAGTAGCGATTTTCTTACTTTTTCCAAAATTAAGAACGGACTGCATAGTAAAGGTTTCAGTCTTCCGAAGAAGCTCTTGATGTGTTCCGAAAGGCCATTTTGAATGTAGCAGAAAACGATTTTAATAATTGCTTCGAGAATTGGTTGCACGAAGGCAAAGTGTATTAATCAACACAGAGAACCAATAAGGTCTTCAAAAGCTCTGAATTGTTTCATTCTACTGAAAAGACATCCCTCATAATCTAACGCGATCATTTTTCATCTTAAACTTTGGCTGTTTGTCATACAATTTCCTTTCGACAATTTCACTCAGAAAACATAAGAGTTAAAATAGAGAGTGAGAAGTCAGACGAACGAAATATAGTTGTGATCATCGACCGAATAAACTGTCAATTCCATTACCAACAATTTCCTGCAAAAATATGAACACAATCTGAAATAACTCGACTGAATCCCCAACTGCTCGCTAAACAGTCGTCCGCCAAGCACAACGTCTAGATATTTCGTTTTTCTCTTTCGGCTTTATTTTTAAGCGCCATTAAGTAAATCGCATCCGGGTTTGCCGAAGCTGCACTCCGGGCTTCGCCTAGGGATAATCCCCCGGTTTCAGAGTTTGTTCTTTACTTAATAACAAGATAATCCTTTCTGGCTCTTCTGGAAAATTGAAAAGAGGAGCGGTTTGCATTACAATGAAGACGGTTCAATTCCTGTTCATTTACGTTCTCTGTGCCTAGTCCAGACGTTTTGCCCTCGGCAGTTTCAAATGCACCAGACTTTCGGTATTCATACTAATTTTGAATGATATTGTTTGACGGATGGGAAAAAAGATGAGAAATATTTGGAAGATATTTACATTCTAGATATTGGGCACTAAGCGAAAATTGAAGGTGCTATATAAGCCAGCGATAAATATTGCAACTTGAGTGACCTTTGACTGCCGAAACGTGGCCGTCTGATGTTGTTCAGCGCTTTCTACGATCACATTGAAATAGTGTTATTTTGTTTTTTTCACGTTGTCTGTAGTCTCCATTCTATTTATAATATAATTATTAATTTGTTGTATAAATATTAATTTAATAAAATGTCCCCAAATATCTTTTAAGTGGTAAATGTGGGTCGTCGTCCTTATCGGCAACCCCGGTAAAAAGGATGGAATCCGGGGTCGTTCACCCGCCACAGGGCGGCCCCGAGCAGAGCGGAGACCACCGACCGTTCTTGAGAGATGGCGATCTCAAAGGTCGCCATAAACACCTCTCTCATAATCTCGCCTAAAAGGTTATATAATAAACCCGTTTTTTCAATCTACGCGAGATGAAGGTAATTTAAAGGCTCGCTTGTTAGGGTCCGAGTACGTACTAATTTATGCTTGGTGCTTATGATGTTAAAGTTGGATTACGGTTGTGAATGACACCAAATATTTTGGATATCCATCTTCAAAAATTAGTGTTCTTTATGCTACAAAACATCCCTTTCAATTCCAATGAGAAAAGCTCCAGTCGGTTCGAAACGAATTTAAACTTACCGCAAGGGAAAATGAAGGGAACAATGAGCAATTATTGAAAATCATCGTTTTCCTTCGACCCTCGGTAAGGAACAAAAAGGGGGAGGTTAACTGAACTGTGCTTTGGTAACTATGATCTTTCATTAGATTCAGAGTTGCTTCTCCAAGTCCAATGTTCTCTGATATAATCTGGGAGAAGGAAATTAATTTTCATGACGGAAATATCGTGAAATTTGAAAAGCGTGTTGTGAATTTTCTTGTAACAATTATCAATTGTTTATATCGAAATCTTTGGAATACACCTTTGTGTATTATAGAATTTCCTTTTCAATTATTTTGAAATCATTGTTTTCTTATCGTTCATTATATGTAGAATATACCGTGGAGCATTAGGAGAATTAATTTGTAAAAGTTTTGTCTTCTTTGTTCTTCCTCAGAAGAGCCGAATGATGACGCTGGTAGAATCGGAAATGGCTTGTTTTAGTGACGTTCATTCCTCATTCCTGTCAAATTTTCAACAATATTCATCTAGTGCTTACATTTTTTTTCATCATTTGTTGATATGTTTCTGACGCTTCACATATAGGTAAATAAGTGAGAACGTATAGGAAATTTCAATTGCTTCTTTTGTTCTTGACATTTCTCGAATATGAGTGAAGCTGCCTTCAAAATTCTTTCATCTTTTTTAACGTTAGTCTATGACATTTGACCATATGAATGTATGCATTTTCAGCGCCCAATCAGCAAATCTCATGACGGGTTTCACCACACTGTGGCTTAATCAGATGAGTAATACATTAGAAAAGAAGATGTGCTTTATATATTACAATGGTAAAAGCAGGTACTGAGCTCAATAAGAGGAAAACCTAACAAGGTTGCGTTGGGAACTGAAAAGATTTACTAATGGTTACAAATTTCGTTTTACCTGAATATTAAGTAAGTTTCCGGTATTTTTCTGTTTATTTATTTCCAATATTTTCTCTAGGTCCAGTTTTAATCGATTATATTCATTATGTGAAACCTCAAAATGACTATTGAAAGTATGGTTTTCTTTCAGTAATTGATTTGAATAGTGAAAATCTGATTTTTGTTGTTGAAATATTCTTTTTCTATTTACTATTTTTTTATTCTCTGCCACAAAAAAAACAAAAGTGGAATTCTTTCGATGAAGGCTATCTCTTAGTTTGTGTAATTAACACCAAACGAAAAACTTATTGATATATGAATGAATATCTCCCCAGAATTTTTTTGAAAGGTTCCGTATATGACGAAAACAAGGATAGTTCAATAAGATTTGTACTCATCATTATGAAAAATATCGTATATTCCTTATGGTGATTTTTAATATAATCTGAATAATTATTGTTATTCAAATTTTTATTTGAAATTCATTTCTACAGGTTAAATGAAAATGTTATCTTCAGCAATAGAAACCAGTGATACAATGAATTAAATACGTCTAAGTGTCTCATACATATAAATATATTTGTATATATACATATTTAAATTGCTTTTCTAATTATTAAAATTATAATATTCATCAAGAATTTGAAGTTAAGACGTTTGATCGTCTTTATCAATAATTAAAATGTCAATAATTGAATGTATATTGAATAAAACATTAAGTGTAACTCAGACAAGATTTAATGAAGGTTATACAGGGTATTGCTGATAAGAATGGAAATAAATTGATGGTAGATGGCCGATATGGAGGGCATCTCGGAACACCTTATAAGAATCTTCTCACCAGACTCGTAATAAAGTTACAGGCTGTTTTCTGAATTTGGTAGAAATCTCGATCGGCCATATCTTCGTTACCAACTCATCAAATTCTATGAAACTTAGCAGGTTTCTGCAAAGTATCAATCGGAACCACTATCAAATTTCGAAAAAAATCCAGGTCCGGATTGTCATGAATTGATACGAAGTGCTTCAGGATATAAAACACCCTGTATGAATCATATTGAAATTTTATCTCATAGTTAAAAACAACATGGACTATTAATTCAGAAAAATCAATAGAATAACTAACAAACTGAAAGCCACCCAGAAAAAAATTGGGAATCTCGTCTAGTCAATTCATTATTGAATCTAACCTAACCTAATTAAGGTGATATCAATGCAATTGGGAAGCAAACGAATTGAATTTCTCGAAATAATCAATTCGAAGTATTTTTCGTTTTCTCGCAACGAAAATGAGACTTTTTTGTAGTGCAGGGTCGGACTTCAATGAAATGTGTCCTTGTTCAAGGAATCGTAAGATTTGAGTATTTTTTCTACAGATATCTTGCAAGAAGATAACAAATTGATCATTGATCATGAGATTTTTCATCGAATGTTTTCATCATATCCGCTCTTTCAGAATCTAAGAAGTTTTTACAATGGAATTGAACAACTGAAAAGAACAATTTTTTTAGGGCAAACACATGAATATGATAATCAAATATTTTTCGCATCAACATACATTTTTTACCAGGTATTTTACTTGCGACTTAAAGTTCGATTTATAAATCTATTCGTTCTTCATTTCATGTCGATTACCTTTCCAAATGAACAAAGCTCATCATGTATTTTCCATTTTATGTAAGTAATATCTTATATCCGAACTCCAAATTGAAATTCATAGACAAAATTCACGCACTCACAGGCCACAGAAAGCATTGAAAATCCTCTAGGGTGGCTGTGAACCTACTGTCATAAAACCACCATATTATTGGTGTTCTGTCACCAATAATATTTTCACGAGTTTGAAATACCTTTTGCATTCAGAATTCTCCCATGAAGAATATGCAAACATGCTAATTGTTTATGGTACTTGTGGATGTTATTCCCTCGCTTCGAAGAGGGAATTTCGCATTCGGTTCCCGAACAGAGACAGTTTCCCTTCAAGCCAGACGTTTAGTAAGTTATATCAATTTTTTCGAAGGACCAGGCACTTTCTATTTGCTATAAAGAATATGCGGAAAATAACCGACATCAAGAAGAAGTAATTATTAATATGGCTGTCAATAATCCCTCTACTAGTTCCAGAAAAATAGGAAATGAGTTGGGTATTTTCGACAAGGAAGTATGGAAGGTTCTTAGAAAGGAAAAGTTGCACCCTTATCATTTACAGCCAGTACAACGGTTGGAATCTGGAGATCTATTTCGAGGATAATTTTCACAGATGAATCGCTGATGGAATTTACAATTCACGTAATAGGCATTTGTGGGCTCGTGAAAATCCTAGAGCTGTTTACCAATGGCGATCCCAGTAAAAATTTTCAGTGAATGTATGGTGTGCGGTATTTGATAACCAATTGGTAGAACCCCACATATTTCTAGTCTTTGAATGGCAGCGTTATTTGGACTTCCCCACATTTTGCTTTGGATGTGAGGACTCACCTAGATCACCAATAGATGGATAGGTCGAGGAGGGACTAATTCTAATGGGGCTATTTGAAGAAGAAGGTGTATCGAGGAGAAATCAGAACGAGGAATGAGTTGATCGAGAGGATAAGACTCAACTGTGACATCATTAAACATTCTTCAGCGAACATCTACAAGAGATGTAGAGCTTGCATTGATGAAGGAGGATCTTATTTGGAGAAAAAATTATGAACGTTGTCCTTGATTATTGTTTGGTTTCAGTTCCTATTAATCGTTTGGTTTTATGTTTCAATTTCATTCGTGAATAACTTTTTTTCTGGGTGGCTTTCAGTGTGCCAAGTTATTTCATTGGTTTTTCTGAATCGATAACTATTTTACTGTGAGATGAATTTTTCAGTATGATTCATACAGGGTGTTTTATATACTGAAGCAATTCATATCAATTCATGACTATCCGGACCTGGATTTTCTCGAAATTTGATAGTGGTTCCATAGAATTTGATGGATTGGTAACAAAGATATGGTCAATCGAGATTTCGAAGAAATTCAGGAAACAGCCTGTAGCTCTATTACGAGTCTGCTGAGAAACATTCATATGAGGTGTTCCGAGATGCACTCCATATCGGCAATCTACCATTAATTTATTTCCATTCTTATCAGGAAAACCCACTAAAATATTGTTCAAAAAAAAACATTAATTCGTGATTAATTGATTTTCAAAGAGAAACACCAACTTCATAAGATTGATTCCGATCTGTCCCCAAACGTTTCGTGAGGTAAATATAATAAAAACGATAGCGCCCTTATAAGAAAATAAGCGACAGAATCCAATTCCCTAAATCACAACAATTCTCCGCCAAAAAAAGATCTTCATCTTCTCGTTTAATTTGGAGAGAATTCATCAAAAAAGCGATGATGAATGCGGAAAGGGCCAGACGAAAGAAAATGAGATGAAAAAGTAGGATCTTCGAACCGAAACGAATGAAAATGGATATAAATTTCGGATTTATCAGAGGGGCCTTTTATTCCGTCTGAGCGCGTAGCTTGATATCGCACGGTATTGCGAGGCTAGGAGGCGTCAATTTGGAGTTCGAATTACAAGCGAAAGAGAACAAATAAAAACTTGACAGAAAGAAGACCATTTTTATTCGAGGTATGGCGCGTTGAATTTCTTTCTGATATCGTGAATTTATGAGCGACTCCGGCGTATATATCTCCCCAACTCTTTTCGAACATAGGCGTAGGCAATTGTGTTTACATTGGGCGCGAAAGAATGCTATAAAAAGTTACTGACGCAGAACAGAAAAAATGATCATTTTTGAATCGCATTGGTTTAAACATCTGGTCTCAAGGTAGTACCCCCGCCGAGTCGAGCAGAGCTGAAAGCATAACCGTTCCATGCTGTTCTCAAGGAAACTGACTCAAAGCTAGAAGTATGAACTTTCAGAAACCAAGAGGACATGTTAGAACAACTATATTCCGGACACACTCACAATTAAACTTTAGGTAGTATCGCTAGGCAGAATTCTTTGATTTTGCCACTGACACATTCAACGGCCATCAAAATTCAGAGATATTTCCAACGGTCAAACAAATTTTGAATTATTTTAGCCTATAAAAAAATTCTTTTTTCAGGTTGATATATACTACACGAATATAAGCTAATATATTCATTATTATTAATATATATTATGAAATATAATATATACCTTCATCTTTGAATCGGGATATTTAAATGAAATACGTTTCATTGCCGGCTGGGTGGCGTAAGCGGATATAATGCTCGTTTCCAGAGCAGAGCTATCTGGGTTCAATCCCCACAAAGTAGGTACGACATTTCGGATTATGGGAATTGCTTGAACGTACATCTGTCGCAGGAGATGTAAAGCCGTTGGTCCTGTCTAACGGAGACGTGTTGAACATTAAAGATCCCTTCCCTCGATACGAGAGGGGTTCGAAAAAATTCCCGGGTTAGTGAGGTGACAATTCCGCAGCGTGTCATTAGCCAAAAGGCAGAAATAGAGCACGTTAAAGGAAAAACAAACAAATACGTTTCATTGAATCAACAGTAATTACTACTTCTTTTTTTATTTCTACTGATACGGCTATAACGATGTACATGTACATAACAACGACAGTGGCTGCGGGTGAGAACTGCCGCGATTATTTCAGGTATCTACTTTTACCTATCGTGTTTTCTTTATACAAACAACATAAACCATTTGCTGTAAAAACCTAAAAAAGAAATGAGATTACATAAAAAAATCAAATGTCAATTCATCCGATAAAGATGTGACCTATCATATAAAAGTTAGTCAGTTAGTTTAATTAGTGTACCTATATAAGCACATATTCAGCATCGTCAAAATATGTTGTCTTATTAGTAACTAGTAATAGTATAAGTATAGTGGCCGCATCAATATTAGGCATTTTTATTTCAATGATGAACAAAATCAATTGGCGAATGCACGACAACGTGTATTATATGAAATTTATCATTCGTTAGACAACTATTTAAATTTATCAACCGAAATACTTATAGTCTAAATGTCATTATGGCGCCCTGCGTTTGGCAAGTCATATGTTTATTAAAGACAAGCAGCGCAATGAATGATGCCTACCTGATATTCACGCGGAAAATAATATTCACACCTACTACCCCCCCTCTTGCACACTTCGCTTTGCGCTGGTGCCGGCGAGGCGTTCAAAAGACAACGCGCGGAGTTGGTTTTTTTATGAAGCGTTCAAAACAATCAAACGATTTTGAAAATTCTCTCATCTATGGAAAGCTATATTATATGTGAGTGACAACATATTCTTGAATATCAAAAAAATCGGAAATCGAATTGGTTGACCTATTCGAACGAAATGTGGCTCTACTATAATAGTTACCTATATGGACTTGTAGGTGTATACTGATCATATACTATAAATATATAGTAAATTATTTGTATGTATCATCAGTAATTTTCGTTGTGCATGCCAATTTATGTCTTTAATATGCAAAATTTTGATACCTCGGTTTACATTATTCCAATTTTGTAGAAATCTCGAGTTCTTAGAGATTAAAATGTAGCTTGTCATTAAGTTGAAAAAATAATCAAAATTAGTCAAGTAGTTTTTGATTTAATCGGTAACAAACCAACAAATCTTTCCTCTTCACATATTAGGAAGATATCTTATTTTGGTAGCATCACTATAATCGTTGATGAGTAACCGACTTGATAATAATTTATGATGAAATTGTTGAATAGGTGCTTTCATAGATAATAAATGATGATGTTTTTCTGCGGAGGAAGATACACTTTGCGCGTTTTATCTACTTGATGTGATTCATATTTTTCCCACAATAGGTTTGATGATCAACGATGATGACAGTATAGGTATCAACATCACCGTAGAATTAGAATAATTAATTCACTTTGTGAATCTGTTCGAACAAACCAAGAAGTAGACTATGTTGGATATTTTCAGAATCATCTTGAGGTAAAGAGGCACGTAGCCAATTCATGTTTGATGAATTGTTTATGTTACATTAATCCAACTTTTTTATCATTTTTATAACTAGAGATGATCTATTGTACACTTGTATTGTGGGAATAGTATTAATCTGACAAGGTGCGTAATTAAATGATACAGAGAAGGATAAATAAAGAACATAGAATGCAGATGGTGGTGCAATAGCAATAAGATCAAAGCACGCTCAATTGGGACATATGTTATAAAACCTGCAACCCATGAAATATTAAGGAGGAGCAGAAAAGAGTGCATCAACGTAGAACTCAAAATTGGAAAAATTGCATAAAAGTTGCAGTTCAAAGTAACCTCAGTCCAGGATTTGAAGTTACAGAGTTAGTGAGCTGAAAGCCATGGTCCAGGTATTTGATCGAAGAATATACTTCGGCAAAGACATAGTTCGAATATCAAAAACACTGGATGTAAATTTATGCTATTGAGTGGGTCTGCAAAGGAAACATTAAGATGCACAAATTTATATACTGAATGGCAGTCAGGCAGTGATCGAATATGTGAGCTGTCATAGTATCAGTATTTGTCGATTTCTAAAGCGACTTGCTGAAGAACACTTTCTGTTTGGTGGGTGCCTGGCGAGAAAGGTATAGAGAATTATGAAATTGCTCATGAACTAGCTAAATCAGCTGCTAAACTACCCCTATAGTTCCTGAATCATTCTGCGGTTTTCACAGCAGCAACTAAAACGGTAGAAACAACGTTGGTGGAAACTTTCAGCTGAATCTGAGGACCATTACTGGTCTCCTACACTATAGATACCATCTGAGCAAAACGGGCTAGTCGGAAAAGGGTTATGCAGATTGTGCAATGAAGCGAGAAAACCTCTGAGCATATTATTTATAGTTGCATAGCAATTGGACATAAGAGGCAAGTACTAGAGTCAAACGAAGTGAAACAGAAAATTTCCAGAGAGATTCTCAATTCTGAAAAAGAGCTAAATTTACTGGAAAACAATTGAAGCAGAATTATGAACAATAGATCAACTCTGGTGGTATCTGAAACGACCCATTTCAATGTAGTCAGCATACTGCGCTCCTGCTTAATATGCCAAGTTTTGAGTTCTATCAATACGAAAAGAATGTAAGTGTATAGAATGAGAGGAAGTCTACGAAGCGAAGAGCTGAGAAGAAAGATCTGAAAGAGTAGCGCAGCATTACAGATTGAAGTTCTTGTGAAAAATATAAACGATTCGGATAGGAATAAGCACCAGAGTAAAATAACAGGTATGTCATCGAACACACTTAGAAGTCCTGAGAGCGAATAATGAAATCTAGGATGAAACAAGATGGTGTGAGTCATCTCTTGTTTTTTTTCTCAAAATGCTACTAGAATTACTCTATCTATATTCTTGAATGATTGTTGCCGTAACGAAGTGGACACTTTGTGCTCGTCCTGAGATAAAGTTCTTTGAGCTCAAATAATTTCCCCAAACATTAAATGAATTGGATCATAATCCGAATGATATATAGTTCTCAAAAAACAGAAATTCAATAACATCTTCCACTTTGATTCTCATATCCTCGCGAAAACTGATTAGATTCGGTCGCGCCTATGCGCATCTTTCTTCCGCCCCAACTTCAACCGTCCTAATAACATCACCCGGTTCAGGTCTTTTTGTGAGTGTCTAAATGTTATCGGGCAAAATGTAATTGCGGGGGGCACTTTCTCCCGCCTCGTTTTGATTCATAGCACGCGGAGATAATGGTGTTCTCCTTTTACGTCGCAGATCGACCGAGATCATTTCGGCTTATGGTATTTTCCGACGCTCCCTCATACCCTTGATCATCACAGCGTTTTATTCAATGAATTTACTGAATGTCATAAATGTTATAACTCGAAGATATTTGTCCTTTTTTCACTTAGTTAGCACATATTGGAGAAATCATCTCTATAAAAATAATGGCAAAGATACATAATCATAAAAGTCTCAGGTATAATATATAAAATAAATATCATCAGCAAAACGATCATATGTTAAATAACAACGTATATTATTTGGATTTTATTATACGTTTGTTTTATGTGACATTTTCAGAAGATAACTACGCCTATTATTGAGGCAATTCACACAGAATCGTCTTGCAGTGCTACGGCACTGACATTTGCAGGATTATTATCCCTTCCACCTCGTTTTACTTAATGAGTCCTAACCCCTTGACGATGAGATAAAATATTTCTTTGAATGTATTTGTTCGGGTGATTACTGTTCAGAATGTTAGGACGCTGCAAACCGACTGCGTTACCAATTTGAAACAATGTTACTTTGCCGTGAACGTCTACGATTTTCTGTACCACAATGAAGAATCAAAGGTTGTACCATGAGTGATTGCAGTCTCTTATGAAGCCATTCACGACTTTAAGATCTTTGCAGTATGATTGCATAATCTTTTTTTTTTAATCTAGTGCCACTAGTATTTCGCGTTGGGCCTATTCCTTCAAGCTCTCTTCAAGGTTTATTTGAGATCACTTCGAAATCTACTGATCACAATAATGCTCGGGGAAAATGATGAAGACCTGGACTTCATCATTATGGCAAAGACGACCGCTAAGAAACTAAATGGGCTTGAAAACAAAATCCTTTAGAACCCAACATATTCTCCAAACCTAACCCAACAGCACACAAGGTTCAACTTGTATACGAAGTGGAACTTCACGGTTACTATTTGTCGAATGGGAATGAGTTACAATTTAATTTGAATATTTTGTTAAGTTAAGAAGCATACTTTTGGTTGAATAAGTGTCATAAGAATTCTGCACTTGAAAGTTGATCATTCACAAGCCACTGTGAACAAACTATAACATCCATAAAAAAATACTGGATGTAGATAAAATGAGACATATTCATGAAATTTCTTGTTCCGAGGAGAAAGAAAAACGGGTTTTCCAGCCACGTTCTTAAGTTTACCGCGCCGCTTAAATCCCAGACCCCGAGAAAACTATTCCACCAAAGCCCCTTCCATTGCAGTCAAATTTGTTATTTAGCTCTAAGAGACTCACCTGTTCCATGATTCTTTTAGATTTAGTACTTTTGAAAACTTCAAAGTTTTTGCGTCAACTGCTTTCTGCTGCCGAAGTACGCATGCTTCTTATTGAAATTACCATGGAATTGTAGATAATGTGCTCTTTCTACATGCAATCTTATCCGATTCGCCTAATTTACTGAGACAGTACCTCGGCGGACAGTGGCAGGTTAGGAGACCAGTAACGGTCTTCGTGTTCTTTTTAAGCGAAGCTTTCCTTCAGTGTTGGCTTTTGCCACCGTTGTATTTCCTGTTGTCTGTATGGTTGAATCAACTTCAGAACGGTTCGGAATCTAGCAGTGATCTTAGCATTAGATCTAGGCAATTAATTAGGTGTTTCATTATCCTCTATACCTCTGTGGCAAAAGTATTTCTGCATGAAGGACTTAGGAGACGAATCCTAGAATGCTGTATACTCTGAGACCGATAGAATATCTTTAGACTGAGTGTCGTCTTTGCTGTAGTGCATTTTTCTATAAATACCCCAAAGAGTATATGAGTCATACTTCTAGAGCCATATATCTCCGAATCCTCAGTTGTCTTTCGAGATCACCAGGTAGATTATTTTCGTTTCTCTTGACCGTAATGATAACTTCCTTCTTCATTTTTGTGAAGGGAAGGGAGATTCTGAATAACCACTAAGGCAGTTGTGGCAGAATAACCACTAAGGCAGTTGTGGCAGAATAACCACTAAGGCAGTTGTGGCAGGTCTTCTAATAGCTTCTAATAGCGTAACCAACGCTGCAGTTTCTGCAACACGTTCAAGGCGGTTCTAGTACGCCATGTACGAGCCAGTTTCAGGGTTCACATGCCTTAGAATTATGTTTGAAGATTAATGACATGAAATTCTTTGTCAACTAAATCCTATTTCAAGAATACTGACATCATTTATTTGGTGTTTTGCTCCAATCCAAAGTTTTTCAACCCTAAAAAATCGCTTTATATTCTTAATTAAGATAAAACAATGATGAAATTCATAAATTCTGATGAATCTTTCAGAAGTATTTTCAGAACAAAACTATTTCAGCTTCAATGATTGAATTCAAATGAGCAACATCATAATAATGCGTAATCATCTCAGTCATTTATTAGCAGAAATTTTCATGGATAACATTATGAAAATAATTCATAATCACCTGCTGTCAAAATACTGCGTTATTAGGTTTAAATATGTGCATGACATACCATGTTTCAGGTACAAATAGACCATTAGATTCTTCTAGTAACTAGATCAACTCAAATCATCCTAATATAAAGTTCACTTTGGAAATGGAGACTGAGAATTTCATCAACTTGGATTTAACTAAAACCAAAATTGACCACAGACATGAATTTTCTATTTTCCGTAAACCATTCCAGACAGACTTTACCATTCACAATTCTTCCGCACATCCACATCAACATAAAAAAGCTGTTTATAACATTTTGATACATAGACTTGGCACGAAACCAATGTTGAATAATTTCTCGAAAGAGCTCAATATTATAAAACAAATAGCGTTTAATGATGGTTTTCAATTCTAAGATGAATGACATTATGCTTTCTCGAAAACAATTTCAACATGCAATTCATGAAGTTTTTCTAGTGTTAAAGAGACTAATCAAAAAATAATATATTAACTTGTATTGGTAAACCCAGTCTGTATTTGAAGTCATTCTTCTCATCTCATTATTTGAATATAGCTTTCAGAATGGATAACTCTCTATACAGATATATTGAAAACTGTGAACCTAAAATTCATGAGGGTAACAAATAGGGTGTTCAAACTCTCTTGTGGAAGATGTGATAAAAGTAGAACTTTTGAAAATTTCAATATTAGGATATCCGAGGATACAAATACGATCAGATTCCAACTATGCAAATCATTTACTGGAAAAAACATACCGTCAATCCTAACTTTGATATTATACATAATGAATCTAATAGATCGAAACTGAACCTATAGAAAGCATTGTAAATCAATGAACGGAAAAATTCAGGAAATTTACTCAAAAATCAATTAGACCTAGAGTCGTCACCATTACTTAATATTTTTAGTTCTTGAATTGAGCAACCTTGTTTCGATTTTCCTCCTATTCAGCGAAGTACCTATTTTAACCAATATTATATACAGGGTCTCCGTGAATTGCATGTACAAAGTACAGATTCTTCCGCTCCAGATAAGTCGATTCAGGCCATTTTACTTATATGGAAAGTTTCTTCGTTTGACCGCTAGAAGTCGCCAAATCCAAAGAAATTTTTTCTTATTTTTCAAATAATTCGAAAACGACTCGACTTATTAAGCTTACCAACCAATTGTTGACACAACAGTGTTCCTTAAGTTCTTGACTAGGTATTTTGATGATTTTTTTATCGCTATTAGGCACGAAGATGTACAGCAACTCTGAAATGGTTGATAGCCTTATGGTGTACGGGTTTTGTCAAGGCAATGGACGTGAAAGCGCGAGAGAATATGCCGAAATATTTCCAGGACGCATAGTGTCGAACCACCAAACGTTTGGATATTTGGAGAGGCGCCTCCGCGAGAACGGTTGCTTCAATCCTAGGAATTTGGATCGAGGACGACAACGAACAGTAAAGACAGTAGAACGTGTAGAACAAATTTTGGACATGGTTGAGGAAAACCTACAATCAAGCACGCGGCGTTCAGGTTTGCAGTTGGTCATTCCTAAAACAATGATTCATCATGTCTTGAAGGAACACTTATTTCATCCTTATCACATTCAGAAAAACTTTCTGCCGATTCATCCAAGAAACGAGAACTCAGTATCTATTCTATTAACTGACGAATGCAATTCTACTAGGTGTGGCATCACTATCCTTCACAATGAACACGTGCACAGTGTCGAAAATCCACAAGCTTTTACAAGTACACATCATCAGAATCAATTCAAAATAAACGTATGGATTTCAGTAATTGACAATTTCATTATTGGTCCGGTAATGATTCCAGATCGATTAAACGGAGAGGCATATTTGAATTCTTCACAAGAAACTTTGCCGAATTTGTTGGACGATATTCCAGTATTACTGCATGCAGAAATGTGGTTTATGTAAGATGGTGCACCTCCTCACTTCAGTTTAGCGGTTTGCGAGTTCCTACATGCACAGTAAGCGAATCGTTGGATCGGAAGGGGAGCTGATGCTCCTCCAAGTTGGTCGGCACGATCTCCTGACTTGACACCGTCGTGCGACTTTCTGTGGGGTACTGACACCCCAGAAAAGTTACATATGGGAATTTTAAATGTGGCCAACTCCTTCAAAAATGACCCTGAAGTAATGCCAAGGGTCCAATTTAATTTCTTGAAGAGGATTAACTCCTATATTCAGCAAAATGGTGGAATTTTTGAACATTTACTATAGTTGAATGAAATTTTGGGTGTAAACTAATTAATCGTTATTCTGAAGTGATATGTTTTTTCTCATTTAGTTTCCAACTAGCCAACCTGTTTTCATATTTTTAAATAGTCATTGTGAAAAATTCATTTAATTTTTTCTTCGAATTTTTCGATTTATGTATTATTGAACATTGAATTTCCTATTTGCTTGATCCGATTTAGCAACCTATAAAACATGTTTTTTTCAACAAGAGGTTGTCAAGCATAATAAAATGACAATCTACCAGACTGCAGAAACAAATCCAAAGCCAACATGGTCAATATGTAATATTTTTGACTTGCTAGGTGGTTGAAAAAATGAAATTATGAAATTAAAAAACTGTTTTTTGTAATTGAATCGCTCATCATATCAAAATTTCTCAAGAGACAAAAAAGTTCGATATTTAGCCAAGCTTCTCAATTTCTAAACAGTTTTGTTCAAACGCAGACAGTTGAAAAATTATGGTTGATTGAAAACACGTTCGAGAAAACGAAATGGATGAAATTCTCCAGGCCATAAATGATATGAGGAAAGAGATGAAAGAAGGTTTCGACGAAAGCAAAGCACAAAGAGAGGACTTAAAGTCGGAGCTATCGAAAATGAGCAAAGAGCTACAGGAGATGAGAAATGAAATGGAACGCAAAGAGAAATCATGGACGGAAGAAAAAATATACTGAAGGATGAACTCGCCATGATGAACGAGAAAATTAATAAATTAGAAAAAGAAAAATAAGGAATAATTTAGTCATCACCGGATTGAGTTTAGAGAACAACGTAATAAAAAATCGCCGAGAGGTAGAATCCTTTCTGAAAGACAAATTGGGTGTAGAAGGAGATGTCCTAGAAGTACGGAAGATAGGAGAGCAAAAAGGCGTAGTCACGATGAAAACTTTGAAGATAAACTGCTCGAGATGAAAAACAAAAGCAAACTAAGATCGCTGGAACCGGATAGAAAAATATTCATCAATAGCGATATGACGAGAAATGAATGGAAATCCAGGCTCATATAAGGAAGAAGCCAAAAAGCTGGACAGATCAAAGAGGAAGGTGAAAATACTTCATCAAAAACTAGAAATCGACGGTAAAATATGGAAATGGAACGAGAAAGAACAAAGGCTTAAGAATTTGCACCCTCAAAAACTGATATCGGAGGAGGAGGATTAAGGATGGGAAAAAAGAAGCGACTACGGCTAAGGAAAAGGAAAAGAAAAGGGATAAAATCTTGTGGGGAACATGGAACGTGAGAGGTACTTTTGCTGCAGGGGCGATGAAAGAACTTCTGAGTGAGTTCAAGAGATATAATTTAGACATCATTGCACTGCAAGAAACAAAACAAATGGGTTCAGGAATAGAGGAAACCAAGGATGGGATATTCTGTAAGAGCGGAGGAAAAGATAGAAAGCTAGGAACGGGATTTATAATAAAAATAACTCTAAACACAAGATGCTAGATTTCAGGGCTGTATCGGAGAGAATGTGTATATTGAGGTAAAGACAAATAAACGAAATATAAGCATCATTAACGTCCACGCACCAACTGAAGATAAAGGGAGGAAGAAAAGAACTATTTTATGAAAAATTAGATGAAGAATTCGAGAAGTTGCCCAAACGGGATATAAAAATTGTGATGGGAGATTGCAACGCCAAAGTGGGCCAAGAAGAAATATACAGATCATGTGTAGGAAAGCATAGCAAGCATAAAATGACAAATGATAATGGCCGAAAACTCATATGCTTTGCCACGGAAAAGAGAATGGTAGTGAGGAGCACCCAGTTCAGAAAGGAGATACATAAGGGTACATGGATGTCACCAGACGGTAAAACTATTAACCAAATTGACCATGTACTAATCGAAAGATGTCACTCGAACTTCATAACAAATGTTAGAAGCATGAGAGCCGCTGAGTGTAATTCAGACCATTTCCTGGTGAAAATAATGTGCAAAATGGACTTCAACGAAAAGCATAAAGTAAAAATCAGAAGAGAAAAATGAAGGAATTCGACGTGAATAAATTGAAAGATACAGAAATCAGGAGACAGTATGAAGAACTCATGGATGGAATGGCAGAAAGCGAAGGTGATTTAGAAAATAGATGGGAAAATTTGAAAACAACGGTGAGAAAAGTTAGTGAACAGCTGATACCCTTTGAAAGAACTGAAAGGCCCAAACTTAAGGAATGGTTTGACGATGAGTGCCGAGAAGAATTCGAGAAAAAGAAAAAGGCAAGAGAAAAATTTCTGAAAGATCAAACAGAACATAACGGAGAAATCTACCACCACCACAGAAGACGATTGAAGAGTATATGCAAGAACAAAAAGAGGCACTACAATGAGACGAAAATTTTGCAAATAGAGGAGAAGTTCCACAACAATGAGATTAGATCCTTCTATCAAGAAGTAAAGAAATCACAAACTGGTTTCACATATGAAAACACTTTGCTAAAGTCGGCAAAAGGAAACTTGATAAGTGAGCCAGAAATCCTGATGGAGGAATGGAAAAGACATTTCGAGAAACTTCTCAATAAAGAAGTGATGGAGGAAAGAGAAGACCATGAAATAGGGAACGATAACATAGAGGTAGAAGGGCCGAGCGAGAATGAAATAAGAGATATAATTTTGTCACTCAAAATAATAAAAGTCCTGGGAAAACAAAATACAAGCAGAAATGCTGAAAGCAGGAGGAAGTATTGCAGAAAAGAATTTTGAAATCATTCGTTTGGTGTGGAAAACGAAAAATGCCGCCCGAATGGACAAAGGCACGAATAATCCCAATCCACAAAAAGGAGACAAGCTACAATGCACAAACTACAGGAATTGCCCTTCTGGATACCTGCTATAAGATATTCACCCGTGTATTGAGGAATAGACTGAATGAATATGCAGAAAAAAAGCTAGGAGAGTATCAAGCAGGTTTTAGAAGCGGGAGATCTACAACAGACCAAATTTTTACACTAAAGGAGATACAAACAACCTGTTACGAATATAAGACCATATTATACGTCCTTTTATCGACTTCAGACAAGCCTATGACACAATTATAAGGAGAGAACTATACCAGGCATTGATTGAAATTGGAATACCAAAAAAACTTGTTAGGTGTGTCAAACTTTCTCTAAACCAGACAATCAATGAGGTTATATGGAAAGGATATAAGTCACAAGAATTTCATGTTGGCAGAGGTTTAAGACAGGGAGACCCACTGTCAACGGTTCTTTTCAATTTCGTCTTGGAAAAGATTGTGAGGGCTGCTTCTCTTAAAATGACTGGCACTATTTTCAGCAACGAACACCAATGTCTTGCTTTTGCAGATGATCTCACCCTCATAGCAAAGTCTAAGAAAGAGCTTCAAAAATCACCACAAGAGTAATACAAGAAGCAAAAACTTTTGGTTTAGTGATAAACCAAGATAAAACAAAATTTATGGTTATGGGTAACACCGAGGAGGTATTTCATGAGCTTAGACTAAAAAATAACGACGGGGAAGAATACAGCTTTGATAGGGTAAGCACTTTTATATACCTGGGAGTGACCATAGAGGAGAAGGGACATGAGTCGCAAGAGATAACAGCAAGAATAGCTAAAGGAAACAGAAAATGGGAAGCTTATACAAGATTATGAACTCTAAACATGTCTCTAGAAAACTGAAATTGAGAAAATACAAAACGGTTATCTGTCCTACAGTAACATACGGATGTGAGAGCTGGGTAATGTCAAGGGTGGATGAAGATGCACTGGATAGGTGGGAAAGAAAAATCTTAAGGAAAATTTTCGGAGGAATTCAAGAGGCAGAGGGATGGCGAAGAAGAACTAACAAAGAATTACAAGAACTCTATAAGGAGCCACCCATATCAAGGTACGTAAAAGTACAGCGTCTCAAATGGTTCGGTCATGTCATCAGAATGAGCAGAGAAAGAATGCCAAAAATGGTGCTAGATAGGAAACCCCTGGGCAAGAAAAAATTGGGAAGACCAAGAATGAGGTGGGCGCAAAAAGTCTCCGAAGATGCAAGAAGTATGGGAATAGACGATTGGCAAACAGTGGCGCAAAACCGGTCAAGCTGGAGGAACTTAATTAATGAATTTAAAAACTCTTTCATGTTTTGAGATATTTTACTCAATCTCTGTAAACTCAAGCCCTAGACCTTCAAGGTCTGTTGTGCTTTATTAAATAAATTTGTTCAAACGCAGACAGTTGAAAAATTATGGTTGATTGAAAACACGTTCGAGTTTTTAGGGACACTTGTAAAACGCTAAGGTCATTGAGTGGATCACTAAAAAACGTGAATAACACACCCGATTACGCACACCAAATATGGTTTCTATCGAACGAGTCGTCCTCGAATTATTTGAAAAATATCAAAAATTCGAAGGAACTTTTCATACAGGTAAGTTGGCCTAAATCGACTTATTTTGAGCCGAAGAATCTGTGGTATAACGTTGTACACGCAATTCACGGACACCCTGTATAGGGCATATCACCCTTTTAAATGTACTACTTATCTTGACACCACAGTGTGGTGTCATGCGTCATAAGTTTATCGTGAAAATTTCAACATCATTGTTGTATATCAATTTCCATCGAGTGACAGATTTTTCAATCAAACTCCACATATTATTGAAAGAAATGTATTCTGTCTGCAGGAGCAGAAATACAGTTTACTACAGATAATTCTTTAATCTTCTTCCCATTAAATTTGATATTTTATTTACCCATAGCTACAGAAGAATCCAAAGTAACGACTATGCAAACGAAATAAAAAAAAGGTATATAGACCCGGAATTTGTTAAAACTCTGAAACGTCGTTTTAAAATAATAGCGTTCAGCATTGCATGACGTGCAGTCTGTCAGACCATCGGCCGGAAAACGCGTTGCTTTCGCTGTACGGCAACCGACCTGGTCTGGGTAGTGTATCGTGGGGAGAAAGGCACCAAACCGTGACATTCAAACCATTGTTTCAGGGATCATTCCTATTATTCTCCGCTTTCAATTTGAGTAGGACGCCCTACACAATATTGTACGCTCGGCATTCGGACAGCTGGTAGAAAGACAAGGCGAAAATTTGTAATACGCACACTAACCAACTTATATATAATTAATTAAAGATGGTCCAACGAATGTTGCCAGTGCAGTCAGGTGGAAATGAGCCATACAAATTCAACGAGAAACGCTGTCTAAACGGAGTTTGGTAGGCACTGATACATTTCAACTAATTAATGATTTCCCTACGACGCCGTTTAAATATTTAGACTGAAAGCTTTATAGGATCGACCGCAAGGGAGAGGAATTAAAATGAAACTATTCGTTAATGAGATTTCCGGAAAGCTTTTATTCATTGATTCATAATTCTTCGAAAAGAGTCATCCTATAATCTTTGCTTTTCACGATGCTTCCTACGATTAATAAAAGAAAATTTGATATACACTTATTCACTATATTTGTAGCGCGTTTCGAAGACTCAGCGCCTTCATCAGGCAAATACAAAATAACACTCTTTTATTCATGATTTTAAATGAATTTGCAAATTTGGGTGGTTGCTTAGTAAGTGAAGACACGGAATACCAGTTTGTTTGCAAGAAAAGCGATTCGCCAAGAACTAGTAAAATGGCTGAAATAAAATGTAACAAACAATATCACAGGCGGGACAATTATGTATGCCTCAAGGTAATTCACACAAACTCTTAAATAGTTTGCATGCTATTGTTTTCGATATTTCAAATGCCAAAACTAAAATTTGAATTCACTCTATGAAAAATTAAAATTTTGCATACAAAGACGTACATTATATTCACTTCTCAAATCTAAAAATGAAAAGACACGTCAAGAACCCAGTAAAAAAAATCTTACAACATAAAGTTTTCGATAGATTCACAAATTTGACAAGCAGACATTTTAACAGGAGGAAACGGAAATATCAAGTAAAGGTTTCAAACACAGCGATCAACCACTTCATACAAGTAAGAATTTCGATCAAATTACTAAAAAATAAACTCAAGGATTATAAAAATTAAATCAAGAACGCCATCATAAGAACCATAAAAATAAAATAGATTGAGGATGAGATAATTTTCACCAAAGCAGATTAAGGTAATACAGTTGTAGCATTAAAAAATCTGATTTTATTTCGACTACGGAGACTTTCTTAACTCTAAAAGTGTATCCAAAATTTCTTTTAATCCAACTAATTACTTTGAAAATAAAATCACAAATTCAATGAATCGTTCAGACGTGTAAATAAGCCACTAGCTCCCCGATTATATTCACTCAATAAACTTCATAAGGCAGGATACCCTATTAGACCAGTTGCTTCTTATACAGGGTGCTTCAACGAAAACTAAACGAATGCTATATCTACCAAGATATTCATTTCTGATCAAAACGCAAAAACAGGTCAATTTTTGTTTCAAGGGGGACACCTTTTGGGGTACAAAACTTGCCTGAAAGATCAACCCCCTAAGCGGGGGTTGCAATCCTTGAACATTTTGAATAGGGAAGATGGGTCCAATGATGACTCAAAAGAAAGATGCTATCTTTGTCTACATTGCCTTGAACGAATTTCCATTTTTAATTAAAAACTGTAAAAGATACAGGGTGAGCAACCGAAAGATAGGGAAGACTATTTCCCTGAGACTATTCAAGTTCAGTGAGGTAAAATGGAACAGATCCATGCTGATCAATGGCAGTCATCATCAAGTACCATCCTCATCTCCAATTTCAACCCCTGGAGCAGGGGTGACAACCTTTGAAAATTTGGAAGAGGGTAGATGGGTTGAGTGATAACTCGAAAGAATAGTATTATCTTTATCTGCATTCCCGTGAAAGAATTTTCATTTTTGATTGAAAACTGTAGAAGATACAGAGTGAGCCAATGAAAAATAGAGAAGACTATCGCCCCAAGACTATTGGAGTATTTGTGCGAAAAACTGGAATAGATTCATTCCAGATCAAAGGCTGTCATCTTTGAAATGTTCCATTTTTTTGCACTAATACTTGAATAGCTCAGGGCGATAGATAGTCTCCTCCATTTTTCAGTAGCTCACTCTGTATCTTCTACAGTTGTCGTTCATGGGGATGAAGACAAAGATAATACCTTTCTTTCGAGGTATCGCTCGACCCATTTACGCTCTTCCAAATTTTCAAGGGTTGTCACCCCTGCTCTAGGGGTTGAAATTCGAGATGAGGATGGTACTCGATGATGACTGCCATTGATAAGCATGGATCTGTTTCATTTTACTCCACTGAAACTTGAATAGTCTCAGGGAAATAGTCTTCCCTATCTTTTAGTTGCTCACCCTGTATCTTTCACAGTTTTCAATTAAAAATGGAAATTCTTTCAAGACGATGTAGACAAAGATACCACCTTTCCTTTGAGTCATCACTGGACCCATCTTCCATATTCAAAATGTTCAAGGATTGCAACCCCCGCTTAGGGGGTTGGTATTTCAAGCAAGTTTTATACCCCAAAAGCTGTCCCCCTTGAAACAAAAATTGACCCGTTTTTGCGTTTTGATCAGAAATGAATATCTTGGTAGATATATTCTGTTTAGTTTTCGTTGAAGCACCCAGTATTTTAGCCCCTCCTCATTCGTTAGTTGATTTTATGAAACTATATTGTCGATTCGAACCCAAATACTCTATTATAAATCCCTGTATAGCCAAATGAGCTTTTTGCACTGTCAACAACTTGTTTGCACGTATCTTTCCTAAACAACTAATCAGTATTATTGAAAAGATTATGTAACTTAATAATGTGAACTGTTTAATTCAACACTAAATATTGTTATCAGATATATGTATGAAGCAAAATTACTTTATTTTTGAGTCTTCTTTTTACCGTTCGAGCAAGGGCATAATTATGAAAATTTAACTCAGTCCCCTACTATCAGAAATTTTCATAGATAGCTTAGAGACTACAATACATAACAACACATTAGCTGAAGTTTTCATAGTGGTTTCGGTATATCGATAATATAATTGTTTGTTTTACTAGTACTAGTCGTCGGCTAAAGCTAAAGCCTATTTAATTCAATTCATCCAAAAAATTTACAACCGAACTCGAACCAAGGGATTCAATCAATTTTTTAGATTTAATTATTACCAATTTAAGTAATAGACATGATTTCTCCATATTTCATGAACTGTCCCATCGGACATCGTAAGTAATGCGTCGTTTCATGCTCGAAGTTTTCCACAGTATGATTCGCAAATTATCAAATGCTTCTTCATCTTCATATAATATAAAGAACTCTGTATTATTGAGGAAATAGCTCTTAATAATGGTTATCATCCAAATATTTTAACTAAATTACTTAACAAAATACGAAAACACAAGGCAATGGAACTGGTGTACCCAGGATCTAAAGATCAATGCAGATATGGTAGTCTCACATACGTTGTATCCAAAACACATCAAAAATAATAAAAGTAAAATACACAGAGGAAGGAAATCAGTGTACAAACTTAGCTGCCATATTTGTAGTAAGATTTATATAGGTAGAACTCGTAGAAATTGCAATATTAGAGCCAATGACGATTAGCGAACTTTTAAGAACTTACATCCACCTGATAAAAAGCTTAATGTTAATATATAGGAACCCTTGAAATCAATAGATATAAACCTTCCAACATAGTTCTGTGAGTTAGATTATAGTAATTTTACTCACTTTTAATCCAATATTATAGATCATATATGAATTGTTGTGTTTGGCGAAAAATCTATAATTGATGCTATCCAATAACCATTTATTAAAAAAAATGATTGAAGAAGTTGAACCATTAAGCGATAACTTCAAAATTAAATGATCGATCGAAAAATGCTATGATGATACAAGGAGAATTATAAAGAAACGAAAATCTTATTAGTGATTAAGGTAGTAGTTATCAATATTAATTATATTATATAACTGTAATTGATCTCAACACGGAATAGAAAATTAATATTTTGGAATTAAAATAATTCATCCAATAATTTTCTAATCTGCCAAACAAATGACATCATAATCAGTAGTATAATTCATACAATTATAAAGCATTCAGCAAAAAAATTATAATTAAAGCAATTCAACAACAGCGTATTAATAAATAATATGATCATTACACGATTGAATTATTTATACTTGAATATTCAATGATTCACGAACAACAGAAAGAAATTCTTCGAATAATAATTATTCGTGATACGTCAATCATTTAATTAAATATTTACGATCTGAAATTTATTCGAATTCTTTTGGAATATTCTGTATCTATCAATATTCGACAAGTTGTCGATTTCAATAGCTTCTCCATCTTTATAAATATTCAAAGGAAATATTTATTTTTAGAAATTTCGTTTCTTTCCAACACTATTCTTCTGAAAGATAGAAAGTGTAAGAAATGGGGATAAAATATTAGGTGCGCAACTAAGTTCTCGCTGTTTGTCAATAGATGGCCACAGCAGTAAGTGCTGGTCGATTTTTACATTTAAAGAACGTCTTGAACAAAGCTTAGACATATGGTAAACAAACCATATGTGACACATTAGTGATTTTGTTTTTGCGTCATATACTTTTAGTTGTGAGAAAATGTCTGATTTTTTGCGAAATAATCATCAGTCATTTGCGGAAAGTGTTGATTTTCTTCTTCCAATCGTAGAAAACGGAGACTGAACCTCATAGAGAGCTCCAAAACGTTTACGGAGATGCTGTTCTAAGTGAAACAACGTGCCGGGATTGGTTCTGTCGCTTCAAAAACGGTGATTTCGATGTGGACGACCATCCCCGTGAAGTAAGGCCAAAAATCTTCGAAAACGCTGAATTGAAACGCTCAAATGGGAAGTCCTACTCCACCCGCCAAATTCCCCAGATTGCACCATCCTATTATTACTTGTTCCGTTCGAAAAATTGCTTAATTCGTGGATAGCCTCAAAAGACGAACATTTCTACCGACATGGTTTTCAAGCTCTGCCAGAAAAATTATTATATTTTGAATCTGTAATCATTTTTCACAATAAAGATGTATTTTCATAAAAAAACAGCGAGAACTTTGTTGCGGACCTAATAAATAAATTGATTATGTACCAAGTACTTTTTAATATTCAGAATTTTATCGAAAACAATGAGCTTACGTTCAATATTAATTCATCATTCCATACGGTATTTCCTTTATAGTTTTATAATTTGTTGAACAATAATTTCAATTTACACGCAATTTGTAGTTATATAAATAAACGTCCCATTCTATATGGAGTTTTTCACTTAAGTGATGAAATAAAGATAAAAATGGCGTGCTACTCGAAACGCGACAGAAACAAACGAAGCAGTAATTCTGAAACTCTTGTGGATAATTACGGATAAAGTCACTCATGATTGGTGTTTGTATGTAAGTTGACACGACTATGAATGATGAATCATCGTGAATATATTGCATAAAAAAACTTCACGGGAATCCACAAACATAAAATATTTACACCTCTTAAATCACGATCGCTAATGGTATAAGCAATTTCAAATTAAGTCCTCCAATGTCTCCAATTTTAAGGACCTTCAACACAAATAGCTGAATAGAATTGTATAGAGCTAGTTCAATAAAAAAACATAACTATTATTTTGAATGCCAAATTTTTTATCTCGAAGTTTTCGTGAATTTTCAGTTTACATTTCTTGATTAAAAATGGAGATGGTACCTTCTATTTTGGGGCCCATAATGTTTCTGCTTATGCAGTTAAACATAATTACCATCAACTGGAAGATCCGACTTGTTCATTTTCGTTCTCCCGATCGCAAAGAGAGGATATCGTATTCAGGGAGCAATATTCAACCTTCCGTAGAATGTTAAATATCCCTTCCTGAAGAAGTTGGTTTTCCGATCCACTCTTCATCGTCAACCAAGGTCACATAGTAGTGGTACAATGTACCATCGGAAAATGATGAAGACAAAGAGTAGATCGAACTAAGAAAACTTCAACAGTTTGACTAATTTGACTATACACCACAACGTTGAAAACTGTGCCTAATATTTTCAGGAGTGAACTGCGTAATTATAAACAGCTCAATAACATGAACACAGAACCTTTTTCATTAGCTCTCAGTAGTGTGAATAATCGGCAGTTTAATGTGACCAGGCATTAACTTCTTGAGACCTGCAGTATTAGCGGGATGAAAGGTGACCTATCACTCTATCAAATACGCATCTTCTCATTTTGTGAAGATGTACTCAGTGGGGATTAAATTCGCTGATAAAATAATGGCTAAAACAACAAATTCATTATGTGGAATCTTTAATTATTAATGAGCTCACAAAGGGTATCAGTGTTTCTATTCTATCAAAAAAAGTTCGGTATCGCCAAATGAGATGAGACTGATTTATACTGGAAACTTCTACCAGATGAAACCTATGTTTCGATTTGCGAAAAAACTGGTTCAAAATTAGCAAAGCAATGGATAATTTTCCTTGGATGTGTCAATTCATCAGATGAACACAGGTTAACACCGTTGATAATCGGGAAAGCAGCATCACCTATATGCTCTATAAACTTCAATAATCCTCTCGTCTATAAAAACATTAAAAATGAATGGACATCCAAAGAAATTCTTAGCATCTGGTTCTCTCAGTAGTTTGATCCTGAGGTGAGTTTCACATATCTTTTTGAACTCATAACTCAGTAAACAAAAATATTTACAGGTTGAAACTTCCTTGTAAAATGAAAATCTTCCTATTAAAGCCATACTTCTGTTATAAAATATTCCATCCCCCCCATCAACAGAGGAGTTAAAAACACCTGATGCTGATAGTTTTGTGGAATTTATGCCACCAAATGACACACCCCTTATTAAAACCTATTCATCAGAAAGCGTTGAAACATACTGAACTTTATTACAGAAAAAGCATATCGAACTTTTCATAATTTCCATGATTATGATTAAAATTCTACATCTTGAAACAACCAAAACCTCAGTTGAACAAATTCTTGAATGTGATAGTTGAAACATACAACTAACAAGCAGCTATTTCGATATTCAATAAACATTGATACCTATATTGAAACTGGAATCGTAAGTGTCAAACTCTAAGACCACAGTTAATTACTATGGTCTAAATCTAATCAAACCATAGAAATAACCATGATTTTAGATTATGATTTAGATTAGGATCTTCGAAATCTTTGGTTTTCAGTCATAGAACAATATGAATCATTCATGATGCATCTAATGAATCTAAGTATTGAATGCAATAATTGACTACAAGTGTTATATATTTTGAGGGGGAAAAAATTACTGCATCCAATAGGGGTAAAATTTCGGATGGTTTGTATTTAAAAAAAAAACATGTTTGCATTAAAACTCAAAAACCGCTAAGCTTAAAAATTTTTTTACACAGCACTGTATTTTACTCAAAAAAGTGCTTCTAGAATATTAAACTTATTTTTATGTAACTTTGATGATGATCGAGATATACGCGAAGGACGAGTTTCCCAAAATTCGAGAAATTTTGAATAAGTCCAGAACGCAAAGAGATATAAGAAAAATTTTGGCACCCCCAAACTAATCCCTGGAAATAAGATCGAGAATGGGGTTCATTTTTCTCCATCTGCAATATTTTACATAGCTGCCGTACAAATACATCGAAATTTTTTGAGTTTGGAAAAATGCAGAAAATGGTTTCTTGGATTCGTCGGATATTTTCCAGTGTGCTTCTTTTTACGTTCCACTTAGGCGTTTCAGGTAACTTGTGTTTTAGAAATACCAATAGTGCTCTAAACTCTCCCTTGAGGAGAACTCAATATCTATGCAATTATTTTAATCAAGAAATTGATTTATTCAGTCGAAAAAAAAGTTCTGAAAACTAAGTTGAAGCTTATATTAGATAATAGTCTAAAATGTATTGGTATTCAAAGTCGTCCTCCTTTCTTTTCTTTCCTTAACCTTTCACTTGATTTTTTAATTGTAACTTTCGATTGTATTTTAATTTAAATTCAGTACTCATTATATAAATTTTTGTTGTAAATTGAGAAATAATAAAAACAAGTAATGTGTTTTCAGGAATATTACTTAATAATTGTGGTTCGTAACGCGTTTCACTACACCGTAGCTTCTTCAGACAAAATAATATACAGAAAATAAGAACGAGAATATAAATACAAATGTTCTTAAGTAATTAAAAGCTTATTGGGTTGCTCCTTCTTAAGTGGTTATTGATGATAGGTATATCCAATGAAATTAAGGAATAGATTGCTCCCTGAGAGTTTCAATAGAGGTGAAGGGCTCAAATCGACTTGTTCATTGATGAGTCTACCTGAGTGTTTGTATTGGTTGATTTCTATAGTTTCCCAAAGATCTACCTTCCAATATTTATTATCTGTATGCAAAATTTCAAACTGTGGGTCGAAAGAGTGACTATTTTCTAGGAGATGATTCGCGTAATTTGAATCTGATTTTTTATTTGAAAAACTCGGTTTATGTTCCGATATTCTAATGTTGAAATTTCTATGTGTGATACCAATGTGGAAATTATCACAGACATTACAATTCAATCTATAAACACCTGATTTATTGTGTTTATCTGATTTCGTTTTATTATTTTTATATATATGACTTGTTTTTATTATTGATAATGGAATTTTACCAAGTAAAAGCCTCCCAAATTCAAATACTAAATTGAGAAGTTGTGAATACAGTTTTTGGGTGTTAGTTCACCTGTGTGTATTCCTAATTGATAAATAAATAAATAAAAATATACAAGCAAACTTTCAGAGAAAAAAAATTATTATTTCCATTTAACAATCCAAGCCACTATAATAATTGATAAACTTTAATAATACTTAATAATATTAGTTTATGAATATAACTTCGGTATACTCTAAAACAGAGATAATAAAGACGGCATAATTTTATGCATTCTCGACTATGTCATAAACCTGCCAATTTTGTTTGAATGAATCCATATAACCTCGCATACAACCTGCTAACAAGATGTCAATTAGCCAATAGGGTCGATTATACCGCATTAGGCTGAAACAGCGCTACCCCTAGACAGATTTTAACCCTTATCAACCTCCTATGATGTGACGTGTAGAGCGATGTCGCGTTCCCCGAGAGACGAATTATTGATCCCCTTTTCCGGGTGCAGAGAACCGTTCTGCTCCAGCAAAATGCTCGGGATAATAGCAAGGAATCGTCGAATTCCGGTCGCTCGTCGGTGAAAAGTGCATTATCCACGTCACACGCGTTCGGTTACATGCGACGACAGACTTTGCACAATTTAGACAGGCAAACAATATCAATCTTTAAGAACCTGTACCAACAGATTTTGGTTTCAATCCGCAAATTAAGAGGGCTTAGGCTCAGTAGTTCAATTATTTGATTTCAAAATATTTGTGACGATATTTGGAAAAAACTCTATAAGTATAAACTGTACGGCTCCTTTCCGATTACAGTAGTTAAAGTGAACTTGCATTACTCAATAATGTGAACACGGAATCTTTTGCATAAGCGCTCTGTAGTTTGAACAAGAATTAACACGTCACTCTATCAAAGACACATGTACTCATTTTGTGTTTGTTGGGGTTCATAGGCAGATGTTTGCGAATCGATTTCGCATGAAATAATGGCTAAAACAACAAAATAAAATTTGACTCATTATGACGAATTTTTTATTACAGAAGAGCTCGGAAAGGGTGACAGTGACACTATTTTATCAAAAAAGTTTCGAGTCGCCAAATCCACTATATGCTCCTTCTGAAATAAACAAAGAAAACTTTCGGAAGCAATTAATCATAGTTTGACACAAGCAAGATCAATAAGTATGCTCTGAGAAAAACTGAGTATCCTTTGATGGAAAACCAACTCTACAAATGGTTCTTGAAGCAAACAGAACGATACTTTACGTTCTGGCAGAAATGCTCAAAAGCGAGCTATACTTTTGCATGAGAAATTGAAGTCACATTCATTGGTGTGAACATGTCGAAGGTGAGAACAGCCTCGAATTTTTCGTGTTCACATTGAAGCGAGTCTACTGTATGTGTCAATATCGAAATATTTCACATGTTATAACAGTGAAAGAAACAGAATCTGCAAATAATCAACAACAACCAGAAAATTGTATTGAATCTGACGACAAATTGACGGAATACGTTGCAGTTATGTTATAATTATGCACTCAAAATTCAGAGATAGAACTAATTACAATGGACAACAAAATTGCACTTTTCGTCTGATGGCTTATGTCAGTTGATGTTTACTGATTTGTTTTCTGACAGCTCTTATTTACGAGTTGAAGCTTTTATTAAAAAACACTTGATTACTGTAATACTTTTCTGCTTATTAAAAAAAATATTGATTAAGCTTCCTATATTTTGACCGAGGCATCGTCAAGAAGAATGATTCAAATCAATTCTGTTTCTACATTTAAAGTGTACCGTTTGAATGTGAGCGTTCGTAAATGAGCTTACAAAAATTACTTTGGACATCCGCTGGAAAGGCGTGATAAACTTAGGGTTCCTCAAAAGGTTTGTGAAACGTGCGTTGAATTTTTACGTTTGAGGACAAATAAAAAAATAAAAATTCGGCTCGAAACTGCTATGATCTGGAAACAATCCATTAACCCTCATCACCTATTTTTGTTTGATGAACATAACTGACATTAATCAAAAATTTTAACACAAAATATGCCTCCATACAATAGACACATAAACAAATTCTGAGCACTAGAACTTCTGCTGTATCTCAATATAATATTTAACAGCAGAAGTTAATAGACATTGAGACGAAAACTGATACTAGTGACCTGCAATCGTCGAAATTATTAAAACTGGGACTGTCAAAGTCTGCTTCAGAAATCCTCGCTTTTAGACTAAAAAAAGAAACTTAGTGACACAAGAAACTGAAGTTTCTCATTACTGCATCAGAGAAAAGAGTTTCCTAAATTATTTTGATGAAGAAGATGATTTGGTATTTTGTAAGATGTATCTGGTTTGACAGCTGCAAAGAGATTACGAAATTATTTTTGTGATCAATGGTGTTTGTTCATAGATTCGTCAAAGCGGAGTCCAAAACGAGTTCTGTTACACAACGAGAATAAATTAGGGTCGTTGTCGATTGCACGTTCTACTAAAGTAAAAGAATATACATCTATTGCTTTGGTTTTAGTCGAAATTAAGTATACAGAAAACAATTGGCTGTTGATTTGAAAATGGTCAACTTTCTTTTAGGCCAACAAAGTGATTACACAAAGTATCTCTGTTTTCTCTGCTTGTGGGATAGTTCCCATAACTGAGGACAGACAAGATAAAAGTGGGCCTCTTTGATGGGCCACAGATTAGATCATTAATAAAAAATACAAGTTTTACGGGAATTATAACAGAGATTGACAAAAATGCATGGAAAAAGTTTTTTTTTGCGTGTTCAGAAATTTTTTTCGGAAATAAGAGAAGTTCTGACTGTTCTCAACACGTTGAACAAGTAACGAGTCATCTTGGAATGCTTGAATGTAACATGAGCATCAAGTTACACATTCTTCACAACCACCTACACTATTTTCCTGCTAATCTTAGGAATCCAAGTGAAGAACGGGGCGAACGATTACACCAGTACCTTCGGACTATGGGGTAACGTTATCAAGGCTACTGGAACGCACACATGATGGCTGACTGTTGTCAGAGCATGCAATTATGCAAACCAAGTAATAAAAACAAAAATTACAGACGTAATTGAAGAACTATATATTATACATTAATCATTTTATATTGAATTTAATCTCAGTAACTAATAGAAATATAAATAAATCATCCACCAATATAACCCCCGTAAATATGCCGACACTACGTTTATGATGTCTGCAATTCAGCTCGAGGGACAATGAGATATAAGCTGTCGTATCTCATAGAACGTTACGCGAATATTCTAGGAGCTCTCGGGATGATAAATAAGGCTATCAATCTCACATACCCAGCATCCGACATGTTTCGTCTCAGCTATTCTGCACCATGAAATGGATTTTCCTGCTCATGATGTCAGAGCGAAAACTTAAGAACCTGGCGCATTCGCCATATTACAACTGGAAGATTAGCAACCGAAAATTTTCCGCGAAAGATCGACTTATAATAACACTTCTTATCTTCCACCCCTTGGCTACTCAGGGATCCAAATAAATGAAGCAGATGGTTTTGATTAATGGATAAACGAAAAATGATGATTTCCAACGGAGAATATGTCGATTTGATTTGTCTAGAGGCGTCTATATCCTCCTACAATGAAGATCTGTTTTGAATTCTTCATTTAACTAGGAACAAAAACCTCTATTCCGATTTTTCTACTATACTATACCAAGTATTTGCTAGTGGAAAAGAGTGATTTTGTTATTAAAATATCATCAGAGGCAGCGAAATATTTAAATATAATTATTTATGCCCAAACAAAAACTCCGTAAGGCACAGTAACCTTAGTTTTCACGTCATGATTCAAGTAATTTCCAATCATCTCTTACCGCTATTTTCGGTTTATCCGTTAATTTGCAACTGTCATATCTTAACTTATCCCGAATTTCGTAACCAAAATGAATATTAATCAATGAATAAATTGAATAGTTTTTAATTATACTAAAATATTTGATAACACAAAATAGGGATACCTGAATGGAGTTTCATTCTAGCTGTAAGAGAACGTTGGATTCGCGGGATAGGGAGAAAGTAGATAAATCATGATAAAGAACCAGTAGCCTGGCCATCAAGGTCACAGGTTTTTTCGTGTAGGCGGAAATAACTATTTAAATATATGATGTTTAATTGATAAGAAGTTATATCAAGAACAAATTCATTCATCATTGCAAATATCTACCATTATGCTTCGTAAATATTATCACGGTGTCCTAAATAGTTACCTAAAAGTTGCTTTTCAGTAGCAACGAATACGCAGCGATTAATTTCTGCTATAAATTTTGTAATTAAAATGCAGAAGATTATTCGAGAATATCGAGATTGCAGGTGCTCGCGTCATTGTTAGAATATATCAGACTTATGGTAAATATAATAAATAACGAAAATGGAAAGAAAGGCACAAGTTTCACAGGGCAGCATAGCAACTACAAATATTTGTCTGAAAGATTACGGATAATACGAGATGACCATAGGAATGCAAATTGTGCAGGATTCATGCCTTGGAATGCAGAAAAGAGAATGAGATTTTCCAGTGGCTGTTGAAATGGACGAAGGAAAATCCTAACTTTTCGACGGATAAATCCAGTTCCACTAGACATGGAATAACAAGTTTTCATATGGACATATAGGTTGTGAAAATCTTTCAGACATTCGGCCAACATAATTGCAAAATGAATTCTCAATAAATGTTATATTCGAAATTTTTCTAGTCCCCATTTTTGTACCTCCAAAGATAAACTTTCAAATATTTCTTGAGTGTCTTATCGATAACCTGCTTGACTACATCACATTTTGGAATAGATGTTAGAAAAAACTATGACTATGGGAAAATTGAATTGTGGTTTAAATTTTCCTATCAATTTTAATTTTTTACTGGCAAGGCGATGATAAAATTCAAAATGCAATTTTCATTGCAGAACATGCTCCGAAAATGATATTTTATACCTATGAAATTTCATTACAACATATCCAGCTGTTTAGAAAGAATTAATAAATCTAACCTCGAACCCTGTATTTTCGAAAAGAGCATTTTATAATATCGTTCATTAAATGAAGTCACAATCAATTTAATTCTCTATGAATCTTTAAATTTTCTGCTGTGGAACTACATCACCCTAATACTCTATTAAATCATACTTCTCATCATAAAAACATGAAATTATTATGTTTGGAGAACGTAAATATTCGTAATCAATAGAAAATAACAACAGAATCGTGACAGTACGGTAAAATTTCAACCGAAATGTTAAAATTAAATAACATAATGTATTGTAATGATTGATTTTGAATTTAGTAATCAGTTTCTAAAAGTACTCATCTCTTTTCTCTTTGTAGATGGTTTGGATAGCCTCTTCAATTCTAATTGTCTGAAAACGCTCGAGTGATTTCAAAGATCGAATCTATATGTTCTTCAAAAAATATTTCAATGCGACGAAAAATACTTGATATTCTTCTTTTTCTGGAGCTTGAATATTCATTTGATCCAAATCACACTGCCAGAAATCATCAAAATGTCAATGTTCATAAACTTCACTTATTGATTTATATAACTTGTTAACAACTTCCTTATTGATTTATATAACTTGTTAACAACTTCTCTGAAGATTGTTCCATCATAGTATAGTTCAAATAAACGTATGTACTGTTTAATATGTCATTCAGTTCGTAGAGCACTCAACTTTCAATTTTAGTTCAAAGTTTGAAACTTCAAGCAGCACTTACCTTTCCTTAATTTTAAATTTGGATCCATTGGTTTGCAGTCTAAAGAGGCCATCGCCATTATTTTCCTCTTGTGGTTGCACAATTTTGTCAGGTCCCCTACATTTGTATCTGGTGCAAACGTCCAAGGCTTATTCGCCACCTAGAAACAGAAAAACAATAATGAAGCAAGAAATATGACGAAATTCAAGAGTAATGATCAATCATAATGATTCATTAAAGTTCGAGTTAATTCAGTAATTCGCGTTGATACACTTTCAACCCACTTTCTTCTCATCAACGAGAATTAATCAAATTCCAGGAAACAAAGAGAACCTCAATAAGTTTCCCCCCTATTTCCTTTTTTAGAGATTCGGTTAAACTCATTTATCAAACAGTCACACCCGAAGCGAAGTTTATAATATATTCATTTCCCAGATCGGAAGGAAAATTGCCGGAGAGTTTTTCCTCCATCCGCAAACTCTAAATGCAGCACATAAAACAATGGAAATTTTCCGAGATAGCCACCAAGAGTTAAGAAAGATAATATTTCTTTACAAATGTAAACATTATTTTCTTATTCAAATACTTGCGAGGATAATTTCCGCACGAAGCTGAAATAAATTTCGAATATAGCTCGGCTGGGTTTTATGAATTATGAATTTTCCAGCAGACTGCCAAGAAATACGATATAATCAAGTAGTTATTGCACGGCGAAGGAAATAGCGTTCTAAAGAATAAACGTTTTAGTAGTTCATTGAAATGATCGAATTATTTTGCATTTTTAAGCTCCCACTTCTATCATCCAAGATCGTCTAGATAAGAATAGAAAAATTCACCAGAATGCTTCGACACATTTAAGCTTCATCCTCGTTACCGATTCATCAAAGATGAAATATTTGCACCAGTGAGAAACTACCTTATTATAAATTCATTATAATTCTTTCGTTAATTAAGTAGATTTACGATATTGATAGAAAAGTTTTGTTCCAAATTCCATATGATCTAAGATGATATTTTTGTGTATACGCTTCCACATCCTAGAAAATTCCATTGGTCGACAATTAAAAAAAGATACAAGTTTCCATGAAATCGATGATTGTGTACATGGAACATTCTACGCAGTAATTTCCGACGATATAAATATTTATTCAATTTTATTTCACAAACCGTGTTTTCATTGATCTTCGCCGCATAAGCGTATCGGACAACGAATAACAATAAAATCATCGCTGAATGTAATTATTATTTCAATTATTTCAATGACATCCCATTCGGAATTTCATCTCCGATATATACTATTGGGTGTATCAATTAATACTGAATAAATAATAATTAAATATATCCGGTCGAAGCCAACTGAACAAATTGTGTATGTTGGCCATGGGCGTTTCATATTATCTATTGCTGGCTGCTGTTATTTCTATTTGAACTACTACGCTGAATAATTAGATTAGTACTCCGTGAAATTCTATAGTGCAAGTAATATCATCGATTTACATTTAGCTTACAACTTGATCCAATAATTAAAATCGACTATTCCATGTTATTCTATTGAAGTGAAAAATTGAGGTATGAAACATATAGGAGGTGGAATCCTATAGTCATTTATCTTGTTTCAATACGAAATATAGTCCTGTATATGCAGGATATGTTAAAAATCTGGAAGGAATTAGATTTTATGGGTAACTCTTGAGTATAACATTAATTTCAATATAAGGTTCCTTTTTCGTGATGTTATTGTTTCATGCCAATTCTTTCAAGCACCCCTTCCAGCTTTTATCCAATATTGTACGAGGCCAGTTTGATAAGTCAGTGAATTTTTAATTGAGATATTTTCTTCGGCAAAAAAACGTTTAATTTCCCAACATAAGCTAATCTTAACTCTATACATTCAGTCCAGCGTTTTTCCATTTTCTTTATTCCGGTCAATAGGTTTTCATTTGCATGAGTGCCACCAAATCATTCCTTCAAGTTTGAAAACAGAAAATAATCGCAAGAGCCTAAATCGGGAGGATATGCTGGATGGAGTTAAAATTAGTTATCTTATTATTGAAAGAGATGTTCACGAACTGAGGAATAGTGAAAACCAGTTTCTAGAACATTCACTATTTGTTCGAAGAAGCTGGAATCTGACGCATTATTGAAATTTCATTTTCGAAAATGTTTCAGAACGTTTTCATTCCAACTGTCAACTAATAGAAAGGTGAATAAATGACTACTTCAAAGGAGATGCTCGAACAGTCCTCCCAAATGCTCTATATTAATCTGCATCTTCTTCTGACCGAATTCACGAATTTGGCCAATGGCATCCTCGAATCTGTTAACCAAATCTTCCTTAATTTCTGGCCACGACGTAGGTGACTTTTGTTATTGACGAAACACAAAATGAAAAATTCATATGGGCTGAAATCAAGGGATCTTACTGTCCATAAAACGGGACCCCAGTTATCCCCCAGAAAGTCGTTCAATTTTTGGATGGAAACGCCTGCATTATGTGCAGGTGCAACGTTCGGTTGATTTCAAGATCTGCAAACGGAAAGTTTTCCAAATATGGCTCAACAAATTCAGTCAAAATATGCAAATACGTGTTAGCGAATGCGGATTCCTCAAAAATATTTGTTGCCCAAAAATTGCCAACTACGCCCAAGCGAACTTGACGATTTCTCTGTTGAAGAAAAATGATGAGTTTCATCTGCTCAATGGTGTCGATTATTTATATTGAAGAGACCATCACTTCTCATCTCAACATCGCTCCGAAAAACGTTTCTTGGAAAATCTGCAATTTCGAGACATTTCTTTTTGAACCATTTACTGAATACAGAAATCAATTCGTCGCTCAGAATTGTTAGAAAGAAGCTGGTGATTCAATCTTATCCTATATGGTTCAAATTTGCGGCTTTCCTGAACACCAGTTACGTCCATGTTTCAGGATTTTCAATTATTGCTGCAATCGCGTTCGTTTCAGTTCCTTCATTATTTTCTTCAACATGTTCTTTGACCATCGGTTACGAATAGATTCGTCAGTTCGCAAATTATTCTCCAACCTTTTGAAAATATATCAGGCTGGTGTCGCTCCGGGAACCGCCCTTCAAAAAGATAACCATCAGCTCCACTAATGTTTCCGCTTTCAATGAAATTAGAAATAATATCATACTTCTCGTTGTTTCTATATTCCATTCTGAAAAACCCTCCAAAATACCAAAAACTGTTTCTTGCAATACAAAATTCTAAAAATGAGGAGATAATTATACATTATTTTGGCAATGATGAGGCGTTTTATGTGGTTTCACCAAACACAAATACATCTGTTTAGTATGGCAAGTTCTTCTCTGAGATCTTTCCATGTTCACAAATTAATTCTACTAATATTGCCATAGAGAATCATTTTGGGAATGGCAAGATTCCCATGTAATAACGGAAATGACTTCCATTTTTGGAAATTACTCAATAATGATATGATTATATTATATTTCTTCGAAAAGGAAAAGATTGTCTATTCAATGCGACCAATTTCGCGTATAGTTTGTATTGAAAAAAAAGATACAAGTTTATCTTATAGCCCAAACCGTTGTGTAAAAAAAATGTTCTTATATACATAGATTTTAATCAGAAATGTGCCTCGATAATGTGAAAACATGTTTCACGTAACTTCATTAGTACTCAAGATATGGTAATTTGCTCAAATCTTGGAATATCGAAAATTCAGAATTGATCAGATTTCACGAATAAGGTGTTCCCGAAAATCGAGATAATTTTTTTCCTTCTGTAATTTTTCACATAGTTATCGAGTTTGGGACACCCTGTACACCGCATCACAAATAATTGTGAAACGGTTTACTACTTCTCCTCTACTTTAATCGAAACGCAAATGAAATCGAACAAAAGTATCATTGATTCTTTTCGGATCATTTCATTCTGAGTAATTCATCATGAATGAACGGAGCCGGGTGGATCGGCCGAATTCTTCGTAAGAATAACAACTCATAAAGTTGAAAGATTGCCAAGATCAAGACGAAAATAATAATCCGCCACGAACAAGATGTAAATGCCCCGAAGCGGCAGATCCTATAGCTGCTCTGTTTTCAATTTCACGCTCGAATCCTGAGCCATTGTTTGGTTTTCCTACAAATTGCTTTATCGCGGATTTGTCGCTAGCCTGGAAAACATATTAGTTACTGAGTTACTGAACTGAACACTGGAGTTTCTAATAAGTGGATTTATGTGGTGATCATATACCACAACGGTTTAATGGAAGTCATGCCTTGGCTGGCGAAGATTTTATAGGTTAAATTGAGATTGTCTTGTTATTATGTTGGAATTATATGAATATACGGTTTGTAGATCCAAAATGGAATAAATTCAATAATATCCAAATCAAGTCTGAAGCTGTTGTTGATTATATCAATCCTGATTATATCAATCAATCTTTCATCTTTTTCCTTTATTTATTTATTTATTACAAAATTTATTTTATTTATATATATATATATATATATATATATATATATATATATATATATATATATATATATATATATATATATATATATATAGACAAGTGCAACTAAGCAGGATTCCGAGAAACGAAGCGGCAGACTGCAGTTTCGCCCTTATTAGGAGCTCATCAGTGTCGCATATCGCTTCTCAGTATCCTATCAAGCTACATCGGGGTACACTATCGATTCCAGACAAGGACGCACCTCGTACATATGTATGAGAGTCGCCCTCTATGAACCGACACGGCGAACCCGCTACCGGACTTCGAGAAAGATACGAACAATAACAAACAGATGTGGAAACGTTAAAAATTCCAAACATTTGGGAGACATCTTTCGCCGTTTCCTGAATCACATCAACGGTAGAAAACAAGCGATAGAATCCCGTTGGAATAGTGCTCTTAGCCTCTGTTTCCGAGATTAAACCTCCCGTCGGTATATATTTGATGGGACAAATATCTTCCGCGATAAACTTCGCGAGGAGTCTACATATGTAAACTTGAGAAAAGATTAAAAAATCCGTAGATCAATGAATAATCCTTCCTGACAAGAGCTAGTTCCCAAATCTGCCTGCCATGCACGCAGCCCCCAAGAGCCACACTAGTGCAATGATATGTTGAAATGAAAATTTCAACATAATACAAACATCATATCTTTTTAGTTCAGGGCATCACAATAATCACAGCTCTTAATTTTAAGGGAATACAATAATCACAGCTATTTGGATAACAATTTTTTCATTTGAAATATTGACAATGCAAAAATATCACCAGAAATATATATATATATATATATATATATATATATATATATATATATATATATATATAAACGGACAAGGCGCACCATCCTATCAATAGCGGTGCCACTTTTTGACATCCTGCTCTCGAGAAAACCATTAACATTTAGATTGTAACTGTAGAAATTTGTAATTATGTAGTTTGTGTACCAGGTGTCTCGTTTTCGATTTTTTAGTACTGCAACTATGTGAAATACTGCAAATAGAGAAATCATAAGTGAAAATTCATTGCTGAAAACTGGTCACAGCTATCTTATCTTGTTTTCGAGTTTTGACATATGACAATATCTCGGTTGCTATCAAAGTTAGATGAAACTTTTTCAATATCCTATGGTTATTTTTTCGGTTTCTTATATCAACTCAAATGTAACAAACAAGAGAATTTGGATACAATAGGAAGAGTATTTTTTCTCTTTCCAAATATGTTCAACATGCCTGACAAAAAACGTGAATTTTTCCAAAGAAAATAGAACATTGTGGTTCGATCTAGTATGCTGATCCGAGTTTACACAAAGCATCGCAGATGTTTTCAACTCTATGCTCACAATGTCAAAATTGATCCAATAATAAATTCGCGTTGATTCTCAAAGAATTAGTTGAAAACTTTCTGATGATAAATGTTAGTGAATTAGGAAAACTTTGAAAAATCGATATGTTTCTATGCTACGATCAGAATGGGGTTGATTCTTTCGAAAATTATTCTGTTCGTTTTTCTGAGAAGAGGCAACCTCACAAGGCTATAGGATTGAAATAGAATATCATAAACACTGGTCCTTTCAAAGCACTCAGAAGAAAAAATCACAATGAGAAAGATAATGAAGAAGTTACAATGGAAATTTCAGGCGCTGTTATTGCAAATCCATAAATTTCTTGTCGTTAACTTGAAACAGAGAGGGCGATACCAAATTCTAAGGTTTCGCGAGTACTCAGAAAGTTTTGACCTTATAAGATGAGGAAATCTCAGTTGAATGATTATCAGAGTCTGCTAGAATTTCGCCGATGGTATCCATGGGGGCAGAAAATCCCGAATTCTACCAGTATACCATATAGACTCATGAAGTGAAGGTGACCAGCGACGAACTATTCAATCGTAATAATGAACATAATTATTCCAATTTTTATCCCATTGGCAAGTGAATTTTAAACGAGTTACTTTTGATTATATCATTTTCTATCGTTCAAAATGAAGTCATTTCGAAACTTAACATTCGATCTTCATTAATAACAACAAACATCTATCTTTTTCAATGGAATGAAATATTCGTACGTAAAACGAAATTTATCATAACCTAATCTGTGATATGTTTCTTTCCTGCATTAATGAGAAGTTTCAACGTCTCCTCTACTGACACGCATTTCCTTCGTTATGCATGTGCATCTAGATTAACCCAAATATCCTGCCCTACATTTATAATTCCAGAAGCCTTGTTGTATGAGATAATTACAAAATTAGCATATCTTGATTGTAATTAATGTATGGTCAAGATTGCTCGTATATTTTCCAGATAACCTTATTCGTATTAAAACATGAACTGAAGTGTAAAACTGAAGATTTGATTCCGGAGCAACTCGGTTGGAATAAATTTATTAGTCGAATCAGTAGGTGAATGGACATCCCAATAAACACATTGAAGACTTTTATTCAGGGAACAATATTCAACCTTCCGTAGGATGTTAAATATCTCTCCCTGAAGGAGCTGGTATTCTATCCACCCGTCCTAATCATTGTAAACAAGAGCGAGACAGTTGTCATACACTCCAATTATGATAGGAGAAAAAGATTGTAGTTTCGGTCTCATTATTATTGAACGCCCATACACAACACCAGAACAGACTGCCACCTACTCACCTCATGTCAATCAGTTGAAGCGGATCGAGTACATGTATATGTATCGGCGCCCTCTAACGAACTGACACAGAGGCTACTACCAGCGCCACTGGGAAATGATGAAAACAAAAAGTAGATCAAACAGAAAACTTGAAGAAGCCATAGTAGTTCAACTATCTACCGCAACGCTGCACATCGTTTGGAGGATACAATCTGTCGAAAAACTAACGCTCATCATAATAGCATATCTTAATCTCAATAATATCATGCGAAATTTATCACTATATGTGTTAACACATTGAAGACCCTTCATGATGATGAGAGGGATATTCAGTATTCTGCGCAAGGTTGAAAATGACTTTCTCGAATCAAAAATATAGACCTAGACATCGAGCCACTGGAAACGATATCTATCTATTTTCAAGGGATCGTCATTTATCTCCGTTCAGAAGAACCGCACATGTGAATCGCTAAATTAGACGATCACTTCGACTAGGGCGCCTCGATCAATGCTTAGGGTAGGATGAGCGATTGAACGCGTCATTCATTTCTTGTTCTTGTCGTTCATCCTTCGCTGCTCTCGAACAAAAGAGTCGGGAAAAATTGGAGGATGTATATAATGTATTCGTTTTCGCCGACTCTTTAAGGTTAGAGCGATAGACGATGATTAATGTCAGAACGTTTCGAATGCCTTTCACGAAGAGATAGTTGATGATATCAACATAGATTCATTCAACTGATTTGAAAATCCGTAGTATAATTGTTCAAACTTATCGAAAACAAATATACTCGGATATTACTCTTCCTCAAAATACTGAATACATACTATTTTAAAACGTCGCTTGATGATTTATAATTTCAATATTCGTTGAATCAGTTTAGAACCCGTTTAAGACGAACACTCTGAATAATTTAGTAGAATTTAATTGATGTTTTATTAAAAATTGTGTTCCTTTCAATTTTCCACAGTTTTGAAATATTAAGGAATAACAAAATTATTGATTGAATGAAATATTCAACGATGATTTGGTGTAACAAATTTTAGTTTTTTCCTTTAAGTACCTTTGAAGAACTTTTGTATGATGATCTAGGTTTTCTGTTACTTCACAGATACTGGCATGTGAGCCATACAAAATTACCGATAAGCCATATAGTTTTTCCGCGAATTTTGAATTTTGACATAGACGTTTATTTCGAATAACGAAGTTACTAATAATTCGATGTTTTATAGTTCCTTGAGAGGAAGAACATAAGACGATTCCATGGATTATATCATTAACAATTATAGATAGATAGATAGAATTATTCATTCTCATTTGTAACTATGAGTAATTATGCCTCAACCGTATAACCTGTCGAATAAAAGAAAATAATCACGTTATAGATGCTTTGAACTCACAATCATAACAAGAAGAAACTCAATTTGCAGGAATGAAATAAACAAATATATACACTGTAAGAAGTGAAATTCCCTTTTTCCTCAGGAGATTGCAAATTTTTTTTGAGTAAAATCAATTTCATTTGAACCGAAGCAAAACAGTTTTCATCAAGAAAACTAGTTGTTTATAGGGAAAGTTTTGTTTATTGCACCTTGAATGTCGTACACTTACACATATAGCTGTCAATTTTTAATACACACGCAAGTTATGAATTTATAGTCAACTGGTGGTTGTGTGAGTGAACGAAATATTTTCATTGTAGCGATGTGTTTATGATTAGGTTAAGTGCCGGTATGATATACTCATAAGTATGCGTTAGTCAGTTTCGTTTGTTATTTGGTAAGATATAGTTCGGTTCATTTAGTTTCAGTGATCTACAGCATGGTTTTGTGCCGGGTCGATCTATAATCACCAACTTACTCCAATGCCTCAATGATTGGACCCAGTCCCTTGTTAAACGAATTCCTGTAGACATTGTTCATTTGGATTTTACCCGTGCCTTTGATAAGGTTCCCAGGAAGCGCCTTTCACATAAACTTGAACATTTCGGCGTTCGAGGTCCATTATTATGTTGGGTAAAGTATACTGGGAACACATTTATTTTCGAAGATGAATGAAAAACTCCAAAGACGGAGTACAGAAATGTATTTTTCTATGAAATATTGTATCAAACACTCTGAACAACAGTTTTAGGAAATGTTTCACTCTCACGCGAACTACAACGAAAATTCGTATCAGTCAAAGATCTTAGCACACATGGTACATTCGATTGAAGAATGTTCAGAAACAGAGCATGTTCAATTCGATTCGACATGTCAGTTTCCTCAGTTTTTCAAGAATATTCTCATTATGTCTGCAGGCAATACTAGTACCAAATATAACAAAAATATATAGAAAGATTTAGGAGTTACAGAAAATAGAAGATTCGGCTTCAATTCATGATAAAGCCTGTACATTTTAAAATAATGACTTTACCTAGCTTCCGTTTTGCAGTTCTAGCTTCACCTAGTATCTTCTATCTACCGTTGAAAACTTTGCATTCATTTTTGAAACAGCCTCTATATAAACTTCATTAATTTCATAAACGGGATTATTTCGGGAGAAAATTAAATAGACTGTGCCAAGAAATAAACTCACAAAATCGAAAGAAGAATTATTTTTCAGAAATCCACCAGCACTAAGGAATACTTGAGAACAATCGAAATGAAAACAGTACTCAGAGAAATTGAAATAGAACTAAACATGAAGAATGTAAGACATTGCAAAAATCAAAGTCGAAGACATTTACGATTCATACTCAAACTCAATAACCTTATAACATTCTGATCCATTTCTTTCCAAATTTGGATCAGTCTGTTTCGAACCTCCATCGCAATAGCTGGTTGGTTTTGCTGGCTTCTTAATCTTTTATTGAAAATGTCTCAGTCATACATGTTCGACGGAGTTAAGTTCTGGACTTCGAGCAGGTCAGTAAATTGGGGTGATTTCTTGAAGGTAGTTTTAACGATAGAAGCTTATTGAGGTCTGGCGTTATCATGCATAAACAAACAGTTTTCACCCGTGTTTACAGGAAACAATTCAAAGCAATATGTTCCTCTTAAATGTTTGTAGGTTTCATGGTTCCATTATTATTTTTACAGCGGAGTATCGAAAGTGAAAAGAGGTTTTAGACCCAACTCGGTCATGTCGCTCAAGAAGGATAACGGGGACCTGATTCAAGATGAAGACGAGGTGATTGGGACTTGGAAAACGCACTTTGAGGAGCTCTTGAATGTGACACATGAAGAGGGATATAAAGAAAGCACATACCTTACTGGAGACCTACCAGTAGAAGAACCTAGCCTTGAAGAAGTAGTGAGGGCAATAAACAAGCTGAAGAACTGGAAATTTCCCTGCACTACCAGCTGCATTCGTTGATTAAACGCATATGAGAGGAAGAAAGCATACCAACTAAGTGGCAAGAAAGCCTTATCATCCCAATTCACAAGAAAGGAACAAGAACCAAATGCACGAATTATAGAGGAATCTCATTGCTCAATTCCCCACAAAATTATGTCAAATATCCTACTGGATAGGCTGACCCCCTTCATGAAAAACTCTATAGGTGATTATCAGGCCGGGTTCAGAAAAGCTAGATCCACAATAGATCAACTGTTTACGCTAAGGAAATACTTGAAAAGTGGTGGGAATACAATCGAACCATACAAAACCTCTTCATGGATTTCTGGCAGGCGTACGACAGCATAATAAGGGCACAAACAAGGAACGCAATGTCGGAGCTCTCCATACCGAAAAAGCTCATTAATATGACAGAACTTTTTATGGATGGAATCAAAGCAAAAGTTCGACTGGGAAGTAAGACCTCTGAAGATTCCAGAATCAAAAATTGTCTCAAGCAAGGCGATGCACTGTCCCCTTTACTGTTCAATATAGTCCTGGAAAAAGCCATACGAGCAGCACAAATAAAAGCGGAGTTTCTCACAGTTGCGGGTCCCGTATTATTGCTTGCGTATGCAGATGATATAGATCTCGTTGGAAATACAGTGGCCACTATCAAAGGTATCTTCAAAAGACTAGAACCAGAAATAAGAAAGGTGAGCTTGAGAATCAACGAGGAAAAGACAAAGTACATGTGCCTCAACCGACAGAGACTTATGACAGAAGAGATAAAAGGTAGAATACAATCGGCCAACCGATGCGTGTATGTTCTGGAGAAGCTTCTGAGATCCAAAGGTCTATCTAGAATGTCGAAGCTAAAAGTTTATAAATCGATAATAAGACCTATTGTCACCTACGGGTGTGAAACCTGGACATCAACCAAAGACAATGAGGAGAAGTTTAGACGGTTCGAGTGTAAGATCCTACGGAAATACTACGGTCCCCACCACGACCCCACAACAGATCAATACCGTATAAGAACTAATGCGGAACTAAAAGAGCTATACAGAGACAGTAAAATCATCCAGGAAATCAAGTCGCAGCGGTTGATGTGGGCAGGTCATGTCCAGAGGATGGGGAACGAAAGGCTTTGGAAGGAGATACCACACGGAAGGAGACTACAAGGAGGTCCACGGTTGTATTGGCGGGATAATATAAAAGCAGATCTGTCTAAATGAAATATCTCCTTTGATCCAAACCTAATGGAAGATCGCGATAGGTGGAGGAGTATTGTGAAGTTAGACCCACCCAGGGTTGTAGCGCTTTTTTGTTGATGATGATTGATGGTTCTATTATTTGCGATGACCACATCAGTGCGGGCGTTTAAATAAATTCCTCCCCACACCATTATTGAACTTCTACCAAAACCATAGATAAGTAAAAAGTTGTATTAGGCACACAGGAGACCTTCAATGAAAAAGACGAAACCTCGACTCATCTATAAACAAAACCTCTCCCAGTCAACTCCTAACCACTTAACATGTTCCCTAGCAAAATTCAATCGGGCGTTTCGGTATTCTACCGTTAGAGCTTGGCCTCGAGCTGCAACACGAGGCCTCACAATAAATTCCCTGAGACGTTGTCGTATCGTTTCAAAGCTAATTTGCAGTTCACTGTTCTATCGAAGCTCAATATGAAGGTATGATGAATATGGATCGCCGTTCCTGATCAGGGATGCAAGTTTCAAGAAGAACAAAACTCAATCAACAACTGCTATAAGCAATATGTGGTGGTTTCTTGCAAAATCTCAATTTAATTTTCTCATTTTATTTCTCATGAGAGGAAAATGTGAGCCAAGGAAAACAATTTTTCTTGGCAAATGGCCGGAGATTGATTTCTTGACGCGGTGTAGAAACTTGTGCGGAAAAATTTATTTGAACGATTATTTTCATCGATCTATAATTATTGAGGAAACTATAATTTTGGAAATCAACAAGATGTTGGAGCAGATGGAATAGCACGAAAAAAGTAATTCATCTAGAAAACTTTTGACGGTACATTGGAGCCAAGGATGGCCGAGAGAAAGAAAAGCGACTATACGAACTCTCATTGGAGATGAACAAATTTTTTTGGAACATAATAATCCGCACTCGCTTATTCGTTAGACGTCACGAAGTTTATTATTATCAATCAAGTAGCTGATGACCGAATTGTCTCCCATCCCTTATACGTGTTTGATCTATTTCCTTACGCAATGAAGCCGATTTGTGTATACGGAGACAGTCGACAAGGGATATTTAGATAACAATATAAAACCGAGACAACCATACGTTTTTTCATCACGAAGATGAAAATTATAGTATCTATTTCGTATATTCTTAACGTTTTTCAGGCCAACGGAAAATCAATATCGAAATCTAGAATACGTCACGTGCAAATGCACAAGTTGCTCCTTCTCTTGCAAGAGATGACTCTTCACTAACTAATTAGCTGCGAAATGCTTATTTCAAGAACATACGCTACACAGATAATTATTCTTTCTTTCGAGAACACTACAGAAACGTGTCTTTTCCTGATTCGTCAAGCACTCTTCAGGCAGAGAAAATGGCCTACGTTGAAAATTTCAACATGAGCCCTATATATCTAAGCTCACTCTCTAGTTCACTGAATTTCTTTATCCGTCTGTCAAATATCACAATGCAGAACTACAAAAAGTTGTGAGACCTCATAAAACCAAGTAAGATATTTCAGTATATATCTCTTTTGATGATGTCTTTGTTATGCTCAATTCGATTAAATTATCGGTGAGTTTGTGTGGCACAAACCACGAATTAACCTTCGTAAGGCCCAACATGCCTAATTCCATTTCAATAAATTTCACCGATGATTTTTTATTGTTTTTGATTCATTCACGCACTTTTTCGATTTTTTCTATGCGCGCTTCTCAGTAATAGGCGAACCTGTTACATCACATGAGTGGGTGCCTGGTAAGAATTGAGGTGTCTGTTTACTCGCTTCTTGAAGAGAGCCGAATTGTACGATGTTGGAAAGATGTTGGAAGGAAGCGAGTTCTACAGCTCACAGAACAAAGGAGTTCTTATAGAGAGAGGTTTTAGGGGTCGTTAAATGTACCGCCATATGATGATAACTCCTTGCCAGCCTAGTGTTGCGGCAAAGTATAAATTTTTCAGGAACATAATCAGCTCCTTGGAGCATCTTCCGTAGAGGCACAGAAAGAAGAAGAAGAAGTACTGAGTTATCGACAGGTACAATATTACAACAGATGGCAATAGTAGTACTGTTTAAAAACAGTTCGGTTGCTTTTGGAATGGAGGGTGTATAAAGAATTCTTCTGGTTTAACTAGAGAACAGAAGGAGAATAAATGATATCTCTACCTCCAGAAGATACTGTCGGGGAATATTTGCGCACCAGCAATTCAAGAGAATCTACACTTTAACGCCGTTAATTTTCACTTAGGAAATCATGAGTTATTTCATATTCCTTTCAAAAGAACTTGCTTTTCTAAGAATGCGCCTTTGGCGAGAATGTTACACATCGGCAATGAACTTAATCTGTTGACATTTTTTCAACTAATGTAATTCTATCTAAAAGAATTCTGAAGTATAATTTACCGTTTCAGAATCCTCAAAATAAATCCTTGATGGTACAAAACAAGATGAAGAGTTTGTATTGGGCCATAACTGATGTCATAGTATAAACATTTGTAGTTGTGTAAATCAGTAACTAACCTTAGCATCTATATCAAATTATTAGTAAATTAAATCTAGAACCGACATGAGCAAGACATAAAATACCCAAGTTGTTGGCACTTATCTGTCAAAACTTTTGACAGATTTAATTATTTTTGTTATAAACTCGATTTTTGAGGAACATTTAAAAGAATTGTAGCTCGTAGATCTTTTGCACTACAGATACAGTTTTTGCTTGGGTGGATAGAAGAAGGATCAAGGAATTTTCCAAGCAATCCACACATGTCAAATGTTTATTGCGTTGTTTTGTATGATTTTTTCAATTTGGCCTTTTTCAAACAGCAATAACTCAATTTTTTCAAATTGCACGTGCCAATTTTTATATCGCCATCAGATGAAGCGTCAAATTTCAGATGGAATTGTATAAGCATGTACTATACCCACCTCTTATAGTTCCTAAATAATTTGGGAATATATTGAATTTTGATGATTTTGCAAGAACTAACAGAGAATGCTTTGAAATATTTGAATCAAGTAGCTGAACTGGCTACGCTCAGCTGACATGTGCCTAAAATAAATGTTCTTCATCCAAAAAATACAACACATTTGGAATAAAACCACTTGTTATTCAAACGAAAACATATTCAATCTTTTCTTAATTAATTTAAGAATGTCAAAAAGTAGTAGGTAGAAATTTCAGGCAATTCAATAACCAATTTCCAAATTTACCGTCTATGAGTAAAATAAAATTTCGAAGCATTAGAAGCAATTTTCTACAATTCGGATGAATAAAAATTGTAGGAACTAAGCGAAAACCAATCATCGAAGATAATTACATTAATACGAATAAATGATACCAAACATCATAGGAAAAAACTAATTTACGATCTGAATAAATGACAGCTCGTATACGAACCTGATGAGTTGCCTTCCTAGTTTCCTCAGGACCAATATTACGAAAAGCATTATGAATGCGCTCTTGTAACTCTTCTTTACTTCTTATAGGAATAAGATACACTTCACCCTCGATTTTGCCCCATAAATAAAAATCAACGGGCGTCAGGTCCGTAGAACGCGGAGGCCATAAATTTGGTCCTTGATTACCCCTCCATCTATCCTCGAACATTTCTGTTAGCTGCCGATCTACAGCTCGTGTTTTATGTGCTGGTGCACCATCTATTTGGTAAAAGCAATCCCTCAGAATGTTAGGGGGTAATCCATTTAAAAAATTTGCTAATGTTCCTCTCAAAATTTCCAGGTATCTTTGTCCATTTATTGAAATAAAAATTGCAAAAATGTTCACGCTGAATTTATTTTAGAAATCAATAACCTCAATGAAATGTGGATTTTCTGTGGCCCAAAAATGTCAATTTCTCCTGTTGGTTATTCAACTATCATTGAACTTGGCTTCATCAGACCATATAATTTTTTGCAGAATTGTCTCGTCTTCTTGAAGCCGAATTAATAAATTTTCACAGAAATTTAGCGGCTTGGGAAGGTCAGTTGGTTTCAATTTTTGTAGTCTGATAAAAGAATACGGGTACATGTTACGTTTCTTAAGGATCCTTTGAGTGGAAGTATAACTCAATCCAATATCCATTGATGCTGACTTAATTATTAACTTAAGTATTAATGGACGCATGTGGATCGGCACGAAAATACGCTATCGTATTAATTTGATTGTCGTCGTCCTCGAGAATTGGTTTTCTTCTAGATTCTGTGTATTTTGTTCCTCCAAATTGCAGAAAATTGCTTCTAATCCTTTTTTTTTGTTTTACTCATAGGCGCCAAATTTGGAAATTGGTTATTCAATTGCCTGCAAGTTCTATCCACCACTTTTTGACATTCGCCATGAATTAAAAAGAGATTAAACATATCCTCGTTTGAATAATCAGCCATTTTATTATCAATCTGGTGTTTTCAAAAATTTTCACTTCAAATTACCAACAATTCTTGTTGAAATATCAAATTCGAATGAACGAAGTGACAAGTACATTAATTTTGGGCACCTGTCAGGTGAGCGTAGCCAGTTCAGCTACTTGATTCAAATATTTCAAAGCATTGTCTCTTAGTTCTTGCAAAATCATCAAAATTCAATATATTCCCAAATTATTTCGGAACTATAAGAGGTGGGTATAGTACATGCTTATACAATTCCATCTGAAATTTGACGCTTCATCTGATGGTTATATAAAAATTGGCACGTGCAATTTGAACAAATTGAGTTATTGCTGTTTGAAAAAGGCCAAATTGAAAAAATCATACAAAACAACGCAATGAACATTTGACATGTGTAGACTGCTTAAAAAATTCCTTGATCCTTCTTCTATCCACCCAAGCAAAAATTGTGTCTGTAGTGCAAAATATCTACGAGCTACAATTTCTTTAAATGTTCCTCAAAAATCGAGTTTATAACAAAAAAAATTAAATCTGTCAAAAGTTTTGACAGATAAGTACCAACAACTTGGGTATTTTATGCCTTGCTCGAATGTCAGTTCTAAATGTATAATAAAAAAGGTAGATTGCCATTAGAAATAACAAAGTGATGACCCACTTCCGGTATAACCGGAAATGGTATCACTTCGAAAATATTTCACTTCAATTGGAAATCACTAGTTATGGCCGCGTATAAAATTTCAGCTTGCTATTGTAATTGGAACTCAAAAAGTTTTTAACGGACGGTCCTGGTGGATATCCCTGTATTACTCATTTATTACGCAGCCTTTAATTTGGAATTACCGAAATGCTTAATTGCACATTGGGAGCGCTGCGAACTTACAAAAGAGTCGAAAGTAAATGGATAGAATGGCTTCAAAAAAAGGAGGCTATCGCTCTGCTTTCTTCTCGACATATCGGGGGTACTAGTGCCTCTAATAGAGAACTTAAACTTAACATAAATTTCTAGTTAAACCTAGTTAGAAAATGAAATTTCTAAACGCCAAAGGATAATCAATGCCAATTATAACGTACGATCGCTCAAATTTGTTCAACATTTCAAGTACAGATGAATGTTATTTTCGAAATTACAGTTTGTGTTGCTATAAATCAAACACAAATATCTATTAATATAAAAGTTTCAAATTACAGAAGCATTACCGTATTCATGAATCTCGTCGAATTTAATGCACTCGAGTCAATCCAACAATCGAATTTGAACAAACGCTATATTCCTAATGACGTAAATATCGGATCCGCCGTTCCATTATGCCTATTGACTATTCGGAGTGTATTAAACCTATCGTATGAAAATGAAATACCGATGGAGCTCGATACTGAATGCCTTCAATTATTGAACAATCCAGGAATAAACTAATTATGTACCTATAGCACTCGAGTATTATGGCTGCATGGAATTAATATTCCCGGCGTGATGGTTATTTTATGAGTAGTGAAATGGCTACGGATTGAAATCATGATGATTGAGAGGAAATGATTTATGTTCGGTGAATGGCTTTTGATTCGAATGAAATGTTACCGAGAGTAATTTTGACGTGTATTCAGTTCAGTGACAGTTTGAATTGGAAGAGAAATTCAGTGAAATGCGGTTATTATACGGAATATATAAAATATATTGGCTCACTGAGACTTCTTCATGATCAACAATGGGAACAATACTTCATTGTTGAAGATTTTCTTCTATCTATCACGATTGTCATTAAGATGGTAAACAACATGATCTCTTGAAATGAATTCCGAGCATGACGCGTGAACAATGAAATATAAATTGGAAAAAATCAATGATACCAGTTCGGTTTACGGAAATAATAAGTATACGGTGGTTGCTATCTTTATTTTGAGCTTCAAGGACGGTAAGTTTACAAGCGCTATCTGACGATTCAAATTGAATCTTTCACCTTTTTAACCACATCCTTACTCAGGAGGTTTTGCTCTAAAAGCTCTACTGTTGTTGTTTGTACTATTTGAATTTTTGTTTCAGCTAAAACGTGGAATCAACTTGTGAATATTTTTGTGTCGTAATTGTTTACCACTTTTTACGTAGATTATCAAAACGGGTTTACATTGGTCAAATTACTGCAACTTTTAGTGATGGAACCTCATTCTTGGTCACTGTGCAGTTACTCTTGTTGCTTCATTAATAAAGCAGTCGTTGTTTATATCTTGGCGGAATAACATCGACACCTGTTAGAAATTCACGAGTGATTAAAAAGCGATAACAATGCGAGTGCGGAGATTAAATACCTTCGTGTTAGACTTTAAATTATTTAAAAAGAAACCGCCGAATATTGTGATTCATAAAATAATAAAAGACCAACTCCAAATAAACGTTGACCAACTATTGTGTGTACAGGTTGATCCCTTCAAGCCTAAAGTGTTCGTAAAAATGGTATCTGCACTTTGTGTAAGAAGAGTTCTCGAACGTTTTTCTGAAGGATACGTAAATTGTGAAGAAAATGGAGAATATAACAAAATTTTCCTTTATGAGGAACTTGACACAATTCTTGTGAAAATTATTGGTATGCCTCAGGAAATGAGTAATGAAAGAATCAAGGCGATATGCAATCAGTATGGAAGTGTACATAGAATATTGAATGACGTATGGAGAGGAGATGACTTCTTGAAGGTGGAAAGCGGTGTAAGAAATGTCATCATGATTATGGAAAAAAATGCCATCGTATATTACTGTGGATGGAATCACAGCTCTCGTTATATACACGGGACAAGTGAAAACCTGCTTTAACTGCCAACAAGAGGGTCATGAGAAAAAGATTGCCCGAAAACCCAACAAATAGACTGCACGAAATCCGAATGTCCGAAGTGTCTCCTGCAAATGATGACATGGAAATTATAGATGAAACTCGAAATACGATATCAAATAACGAAATAACTAATCTAAGCATTCATGATGAGGCTTCCAAAACAATTGAAAAAATGAACCACAAGTAAATGATGATCAAATTCAGAATCAACAGGAATATCAATTAGAAAACCAACAGGTAGATCAAGATGGGAATCAACAAAATCAAGAATCATGCATCGCAAATGAAGAAAACAGGAATGAATTTTCAATTGAAGATAATTCCGGAGAAAGTGAGGTTGACGGAAATGAGGCTGATAATTCAAATATGGAAAATTCACCAGATATCATTGATGACTCCCAAGTTGGATCAGATAAAACTGGCTTGGAATTCAAAATCAAAAATAAGAAGAACAAAAGTACAAAAAACGTAGCAAGCAAAGCTCTAGTGAGGAGGATTTTAGAGTTCCGAAAGTAAGAATAAAACTGGATGGTTCAGGAGGAGCTAGATTGCTAGGAAGGAATAAAGGAAATGAACAAGGCAGTGCTAACGAAAACTTGGATGAACTTTTAGAAACTACAAGTAAGCAAGTTTAATTCCAAATTTCTTTCATATATATAGTTTTCACATATAAATATATATTATGGCTCAAGTTTGTACAATTGCGAGCATTAACTGTAATGGAATTAAAAACCAAACTAGACAAAGTATGTTGTTACAATTCATCAGAAAGTACGATATAGACTTAGTTTTCTTGCAAGAAGTGAATACTGATCATATAAAATGTCCCTTGGGTTATGATATTATTACGAATGTAGGGTCGTCTGAAAGAGGGACAGGTTTAATCTATAGATTAGGCTATAAAATAAAGAATATATTATTTTCTGACGATGGACGAATTTTGTCCGCAGGTGTTAATGGTTTTAAGTTTGTGAATATATATGCCCCATCAGGCTCACAGAATGCAAAAGAGCGGAATATATTCTTCAATTCCGAACTTACTCCTCATTTAGAATTCAATAAAGATCCCTTGGTTCTTTTAGGCGATTTTAATTGCATAACAAGCTCTTTGGATTCTCTAAATAGAACCACGAATATATGTAAACCCCTCATTTCGATGATTCAAAACATTGGAATTGTAGACATATGGCGGCACATGCATCCAAATTTGAGAGAATATACTTTTTTCGTCACAACTCTGCATCTCGGATAGACAGAGCATATATTTCATCCGAGTTTAAAAATTAATAAATAAATGCGAAATTAAACCCTTATCTTTTTCAGACCACTCTGCAGTTGTAGTACATTTATTGAAAACAAATGAAGTCAAACACATTTCTCACGGATGGGGTTTTGGAAACTCAAAAATCTTTACTCAATGAAAATTATATAGGCGAATTCAAAAGGAAATTACTGACTTGAAGAAAAGATCTATATACCGTACAGACCCCAAAATTGGTGGTTCAATGTTTTTAAAAAGCGTGTTAAAACATTTTTCAAAAATGCTGAGATTCAACGGAATATCGATAAGCGTAAAATCAATGACTTTTACGAAAATGCTCTATTTCAGATTAAAGATAAACTGAACTCAGGTGAGAATGTGTTACAAGATTTTAGGAGGTAAAATTTAAACTTTTTGAGCTTAGAGAAAGACACCTCCAGGAGACTTTTGTGATAAAAATAGAGACCCTTTAATGATAGATTTAGCCTCTTTGATATTATGAAGAATCGAAAGAATAAAAGTTCAATAATATCAACTCTTATGAATGAGGATAACATTACTTTGTCCGAAACGTCGCAAATAATAAAATTTGTAGAAAATCAGTTTCAATTGAAATTTCGGGAAGCGCAAATAATTGAGAATGATGCAAATTATATATTGGGATTTTTAGACAAGAAAATATCTTCCAGTCAAAACGAAATACTTACTCGCGATATAACGACAGATGAAGTTAAGGCAATACTTGATCAAGCTGCACAAAAAAAATCTCCTGGGCCAGATGGTATAAATTATGAGTTTTATAGTACTTTTTTTGATGAAATTGGTGAAGAACTTACACTACTCTTAAACTCGTACTTGAATAAACAAATCAAACCCCCACAACAATTCGCTGAAGGAATCGTGATTCTCATTCCCAAAAAAAAAAATTCGAAATCTCTAAAGGACTTCAGGCCAATTACTTGTTTGAACACAGACTATAAAATCTTCATGAAAATAATTGCACGAAGAATAGACGGAATTTTCAATGAACTGGTCGGGGAGAACAGACGTGTTGCACTGGATCCTCAATTTTAACAATTTATTACTTGTGAGAGATTTAATAACATTTTGCGATAAAAACAAAAAAAACAAATGGGCAATTCTCTTTATTGATTTTGTAGAAGCTTTTGACCGTCTGAGTCATAAATTCATTTGGAAAGTTCTCTCGAGAATGGGTTTTAGTGATGCTTTTGTAACAGTTCTGAAAAAGATATATGCCGTAGCTAGTTCCAAGATTTTGATAAATGGTTTCTTAACAAAAAATCTAAATGTAGAGTGCTCTGTACGACAAGGTTGTCCACTATCAATGTGTATTTTCGGTCTAGCCCTCGAACCCTTGTTACGTTGTATATGTAAATTCAATAAAGGCTTTCAGTTCAACAATTCACAACGAATTATTTCTGCATATGCAGATGACGTAGCTGCATTCCTCGGTAATGACGATCAAGTAGACAATATCCAGAACATTTTGAAAATTTTGAAAGAGCTTCTAACCTAAAACTAACTTTCAAAAGTCTGCCCTTCTTGCTCTGGGTGAGTCATCTGACCATCACAGTGAAAATTTTAAAATTGTTAAAGATATAAAATACTTGGGAATGAGAGTAACGAAAAATTTCAACGAAATGATCAATTTGAATTGGCATGCGGTAATGCAAAACATTCAAATAACCCTGATTAACAATAGCATAAGGAATCTTGACATAATAAGAAAAATATGGTTTATCAATACATACTTATTATCAAAGGTATGGTATCTTGCTCAAGTGTTACCGCTTCCCCATGTTTGCTCGCAAAAATGGTTCAGATGTTAGGTAAATATATCTGGCACGGTAATTTATATCGGGTGGCTCGCCCGCAACTATGTTTGAAATATAATCAAGGAGGGTTAGGTCTCATTGATCTCGAAATTAAAGCCGGTGCATTGTTTTTAAAACCCAATATGCTTCTGCGGATATTACTTGTGACAAAATTTCCTATAGGTCCTTATATTCTGAAATTTTTGAAGGAACGAAAAATTTCACGAAAGATCGTATATTCAAGAAGGTTATCGAATTTTGGAATCTGTTAAACTTAGATAACAATCATGAGTTGTCAACAAAAAATCTATAAAAATATTCTTGAAAAAAAATCCGGAATTCCAAATATAGTATCGAAATATCCGCACCTCAAATGGAATAAAATATGGCCCTTGATGAATAATAGTCTGATTCCTACCACCTGGAGATCAACAGTATATAGAATTTTAAACGAAGTAATTCCTGTGGCAACAAAATTGAATAGACACGGCATGTGTGACAATACCCTATGTTCATTGTGCCAAAGCGAAGACACTATTCTACATAGGATCCGTTCTTGTGGTCTTTCAAAGGAGAGCTGGAAATGGTGTAAAACAAAATTGATTGATAAATTTGGTATTAATATAGATAATTTCGACGAACACGGTATATTCCAGCTCTCTTTTGAAACCAAAAAAGATGGGAATGTTTGGCAATGGTTTGTTTGTGCGTTGTTTCACTTTAACATTGACAGCCCAAGTAAGACAAATTTAAATCAGTATATCACTCTGCTGAGATCAGATAGATTTGAAAAATGTAAATCGGGTGCATTAAGTAAATTCTCGAAAAAATCTTTTGCTTCTTGTAAGTATCTGTGATATTAAATTTAAATTTAATGTATTTATTTTGCATTTACAGTAGGATAAGAGAAATTTATGTAACTTTTAACTGAATAAATTTTATATAATAAAAAAAAAAAAAACTGTGAAACGCAGGCATAACAAATTTAATCTAACTAATAATAGTTGTGATGCTGTGCGCAAACTGACATTACAAGATCGTCATGTGACTTATCGGGAGGTTGAGTCTTCCTAGGGAATTAGTATGACGGGCATAAATAAGATGAATATTGAGCTGCTAGCAAGATTTGTTCGGGTTGGACCCCATAATTTGGCAAAAGCTCGAAAAGATGCGCATGTCAGATCGTGTTTACGAAATGCTCAATCTTTGATTAACATATGCACAGGTAATACATCTTAGATCTATGCGCATGAACCAGAAGCAAAACAATATTTCACTCAGTGGGTTTTTCAAGACGAGTCAAATCCGACAAAAGTGATACGTGCGCGAATCACTCCAAAGCAAATAAAATTTGTTTTCGAAATAATTGGACATGTGTGTAGAACGGTGAATTCTATTCTTAATGGTACAAAGCCATTCATTTGCCAGAAGGTGAAAAACAAAGAAAGAAGCGGAAACAAAGGATCGTTTTTCTTACACATCGGCTGAAACACAATTATTCTTTATGGAAACAGTAAGATTCAAACCATTCAAGGCGCATATTCTTGGCTTCAAGAGGTCCAAAGTAGAAACAAAATTCTCGTCCTAAAATTATTGGATTAATTATTCATTATCCGATGAGCTTATCATCAGAATCCGGCAGATGTTGTCCTGTCCGAATGTTTCGCAAAAGTTTTTTCGACAAGCATGATTTGACATTTTAATCCTTTCATTTCTTCTCTGTGTGAATTGCTGTTGCCCAAAACAAAATCAAAAATTTAGTGGAATTTTTCGTTATCCTTATCATTCAATTCTCGTATAATGATTGGACGAAGCTCGGTGCTTGTTCATGACATATTTGGCAGTGATTTTCGCGAGACTAATGGCGAATATGAAGTGATAATAAAAAACCTGTGAAGGAAGCGAGTTCATTAGAGCGCAAAATTCTAGATATCGCATACGTCTGATAAAGTCGTCTGCATTCACGTGTATACACACTAGGGTAAGCATAACCCTCGGCATAACCTACCAGATATTTGCGTGAGAAAAAAAAATGTTATGATTTTCCTCCTTTGAACATCTATTCACGATCATAAAATTTGAGAATGAATTGATGTTATAAGTTGTCGGATAAAACAAACTCCCGCCCTATTTCCCACTCTTATCGGTAGTTCAAAAAGAATACTAGAACACTAATTTTTTATTTTTAACTCCATAAAACATTTCCACCTCCATTTCAGGCCTTTCAAATACTATTACAGAGATCAGAATGATAGAAAGATTTTTTATGTGAAACGTCTAGATCAGAAAAGTGAACCATAAAAAGGTTAACTCGTTAAACCCAAATAGGTACAAAACTATTTTATCAACCTTAGAAACAAAATCTAGTAATATTTTTCAGTTTATATAGTTAGCTCTTGCTCTTTTCCATACAGTATGGCTCACTAAGACATAATACGGGGGTGGGGGTGTTGTTTAAATGTTTACCTGTCAGCTTCCTCATTATTGTTATTGTTTTTCAATAAATTTGATTCAGTGCTAATCTCATTTTGCATCTACGACAAAAATCATTGGAATTAAGAAAGAATTTCAAAGTATGATTGGGCGCTCTGTTGCTTGGGTAGCTTCTCCAGTATTCACTTGCAGCAGCTCTTCCATTACCATTACAATACCCATAATCGAATAAAATACACTCCCCACAAAAATTGTCGCATCACCCTACTTTTACGACAATACTATATAAACTTTTAGGTTGGTCATTCAAGAGTCGCTTGGTGACTTTCAGAAGTGTAAAATAAGAAGAAGATATCATTCAAAAGCGATGAGTTTATGATGGAAAATGACAACAATTTTCGAGTTAATGAAAAATTAAGAAATTCTACAATCTTCAAACATTCGTGAAGAGACCAATCAACTAGCATCGAATGGTTACTAATCATTTTCGAAATCGAGTGTTTCTTCCACGGGCCCTAATTACTGCCAGTATACGTCTCGGAAGCCCCTCAAACCAATTTTGGATGTACTCTTGGGTCACTGAGTTCCAAGTTTCAGGAAGCAGATTTTCTAGTTGATGGAGTGTTCTACAAGACATCCTACGTTGCTGAATTTGCCACCCCATGATCTATGGGATTCAAGTAGGGACTTCTGGCTGGCCATCTTAAAATATCAATTTCTGCATTTTGCAGAAATTCTGTAACTACTCTAGCTGCAAAAGGCCGAGCATTATCATGCATATAAATGAAGTTTTCGCCAATCAATGGGTCAAAAGGTACAACATGGGGTTCAATGATATCTGCGATGTATCTGACCGCTGTCATTCTTCCATTATTCACTAGGACTAACTCAGTTCGACCATGGAAAGAAATACCTCCCAACACCATTACTGAGCCCCGTCCGAAGTTTTCGGTTTGCCGGATATTGCATTGCTGATACCGTTCCCCAGGTCGTCTGTATACAGGCATGCGTCTATCATTTTATACTAGACAGAACCTGGACTCGTCGGAAAAGAGAACATTCTACCATTCTGGAATACCCCAAGTTTCATGTTCCCTCGCAAACTGAAGTTTTGCAACTCGATGCTCTCTGGTGAGACGCCGGTAGAAGCCACCCTTGGTTTGATATCGTCTTCTCTGAACCTGTTCCTAACAGTATGCAATGAAATATGCACATTTCTGGAAAGTGCAAGTTCATTTTGTAGCATTCTAGCCGTACAGTGCCGAACTTAGTGCAGTTAAACGAAGCCAACGATCATCAACTGGTGTTGTTATCCGATTTTTTCCCTGTCCGGCCCTTCTTCCATATTCCCCTGTTTCGTAGTACCGATTAATTGCTATTGAAATAGTGCTTTGGTTAACATTCAACAAGTTAGCCATGTAACGTTGGCTTCGCCTCTCCTCTAGAAGTGTTACAATTCTTACCGCTTCATGATCACTCAAATAGCGTCCAGGACGTTCAGCAGCCATTACAATAAATTCAAAGATTCGAAAATCAACACAGAAAACTTGCATTAATTTATCGTGAAAACTGAAGAGAAATTGAATGAACACTGATAGTCAAATGAACTCATTCTTGTTTCAGACGTGTTTGAGATCATATGGAAACAAATGTTACTACATAGATAAGATTTTCTTCCTCTCAAATGCCCAAAAACATATGTTGACAAAGAAACTACGATCGAGCTGCTTAATCAATTGTGGAATTCAGAATACCAGGTGATGCGACAATTTTTGTGGTGTCTGTATTCGCGTATTCCTCGTTCGAGAAAAGAATCGACATTTTCAATTTCTGAAACTACTTTCAAAAAACCAAAGAAGAATCAATAAAAATAAATTCGTACCTATCAGTTGTTCGGACAGATACAACACAGATCTGTGATTCCGAACTAGAACATAGAGTCATTCGATAATTTTCTATGGAACGAAGTACATAAGTATCTTGATGTTTTCGCGGAAAAAATACATAAAAAATTGGCAACAACGATTTTCATTGAATACCTGGTGTGTCCTATAAAGGGAACAATTGGTCGATCCTGCTTCAATTTTTATGGGGATACTTATGGGATTTAATTTATAAGGTGGAAATTAATTCGCGATTACGTGCGAAATCGGCCTGACGTTATCAGGAAATCTGTTAACCACTAGAAAATATGTTCATACTGATGGAGGACATACTGAACATTCATATTGAAATTTAAAGATTATTGTTATTTTTCACACTGGTTTGAATTTTCTACGTTAGTTCAATTTTTTTGAGTTGAATTGGCAGGATTTTTTCAATTCTTTCACAATTATTTACTTTTTCTTCTGTTTCTCCCGACAATTTACTGTATTCCAAGTGTTAATTGTTTCATAATGTTCAGAGTTCAAACAGAATTTCATTTTTCTGGTGAATATAAAGTTATACACGCGTGTGATCTTCATTGGCTCATTTTTGAAGTGGAAATTGGAATAAATGTAAATTCAAAATGAAATGAACGTCAGAATGTCAGAATTTTTTTTGCGAATTCGCGAGGAAGCCGAAAAAGGCAGGAAGATAACGTTCTTTATGCTTCGACACCAGATTTGAGTCCGACCCTGCATATTTTAGAACCAGATCTCTATAGTCGAATCTGATGGGGAATTCAACGAATCAGTCAGTGCGGTGTTAAACGACATTAATTGTAAAGGTGTTTTTCTATTTTTAACCGATTCCATAAATATCCTCCCAATTTCCAGACGAAAAATGAAGCATTTGTAAAAAATCGACTCCCGATAAAAAAATGTGTGAGTGTGCCACGGGATTTTAGTACTGATCATTCAACTTAATAATGTGGTTTTTCTAAAAAAAAGGTTTGATGAAAATTCAATATACAGGATGATATTTCTGCCTGAACAGTCAAAATGACGATATTTCAGTCCGATCCTGGAATTTCCTAATTTTTTTCGGGAATATTTTCGATGCGATTAATGCCAATAATGTCTGAAAAATCGTTCTATTCCAATGATTATTGAGAATTTTAAAAGGATTTGAACTTTTTGGCAATTTCCAATCTACAGAAGTTTTCAATCCAGGATATTAATCCTCCCCATCGAATTGCATCCACCGTAGAAAGATGTACGGTTCATCCGGATTGACACGGTATATATAAATATTCTTTTTAACTTATTAAATGAAGAGCTTAGTTTGTGACATTTGCTAATTTTATCAAAAAGTAGCACGATGCCGCTTTTTCTCTACACCGCAAAACATAGGACAAGGAAACACCCTGTACAAAGCAAAGTAAATTTAATAAAGATCAAATTGTGGTCGAAAGAATTACCATCGACGAGATATGAACGCCTCACGGTTGTCATTTCTGCAATTTCCTGAACTACAGCGTTCGTGTACGATGAGAACAGTCAGGTCGAAAGAAGCTCTTTTAACTAATTGAAATGAATGCCATTTCGAAGAAAATAAATGGACTTTGACGAGTGGATGAGCAGATTGCTTGTAACATGTTTTTCTGTAAATAACATTTTATCTCACGACGAAGTTTCTCTAGAAAAAAAATGAAATGAGGAAGTTGTAGCAAACAATTTAGCAAACAATTACTAACAGAATGGAGCTCTGCTTCGTTAAAACGAATTCACTCACTTGATTGCAAATGAGCAACACTTTGCCCGAAACTCCCTTTAAAACACATTCACTAGTGTTACCTGAATGTTTTGTTTACTTGTTGTTAATCGGAATCTTCATCCGAACGTCTGAATTGAACTGAAACCTTGCACACATATCAAGAACCGACGACAATTCTATATTTTAATGAGATTGTTCCAACAACTTTAACCAGGATAATCAGCATTTACAATTAATTCTTGATTCACCCTATTTGCTGTGGGCAAGGTTTATGCAACTACTATTGTATATATTACGTACAAATTCAAAAAACAGGATATTATGATAACCTTGAAGGTAATGATAGCCAATGGATCTATTCCCATATGTTGAGGAGGAGCTCAACAGGAATAGGAAATTGAAATCCAAAATTTCTTATGGTTATGATGACATTCCAGGTTTTCTCTTGAAGAAATGTCTGAGACAGATTTTGATGCCACTGACTCACTTGATCAACCTTTCTTTGTCTAATGGCATTTTTCCATCAGAACTGAAAATAAGTAAAATCATTCAATTGCATAAAAAAGGGGATTGGGAAAATGTGGATAATTATCGACCGATAGCCTTGTCTTCTTCTTTCTTAAGATATTTGAGTACTATTTTCTAAATAGACTAATCCAATTTTTAGACATCCATAAAAGAATACCCCAAAATCAGTTTGGTTTCCGTTCTGAGCATTCCACAAGGGACGCTCTGTATACTTTCATACAAAGTGTAGTTGATCATATTGAGTCAGGCGAATGTCCGGCTGGGATTTTTTGCGACCACAGCAAAGCTTTGTACACCTCATACTCTTGACCAAGGTTGAGAAATATGGAATTCGAGGTAAGGCATTAGCATGGTTGACTAGTTATCCGAATGAGAGGAGGCAGTTTGTATCTATTAAACATAGTAATGGTGTTGGACAGGAGATTGTTTACTCAGAAATACTTGGTACCACCATGGGTCTCCCTGAAGGATCGATTTTAGGACTTGTTTCATTTATTTTGTATATAAATGACATAAGTGATTGTCATAGAGATGACTTGTTTCTTTTTGCTGATGTCACTACTGCAGTGGTGTCTTCTAAGGAGAGTGTTTTATTGTAAAGCAGATTACAGCGGAGCTGTGATGAGCTCCATCAATGGTTTTCCAGAAGCTTGTTACATTTCAATCCAACTAAAACAACCTATGTGATATTTCGTAATCATAACAAAATGGTTAAAACTTGATGGTATGTCTGTACAAGAAATTGATAGTACCAAATTCCTTGGTGTGAAACTAGATAAAAATATCAACTGGAAAGATCATTGTACGGAGTTGTCCTCGCGGATTAGCTCTTTTTGTCTAACAGTAAACACTGGGTAGATAGAGATGTGAAGCATCTTCAGGGGATAAGAGATAGATACTTCAGAACCTTTCGCTATACTGGACGTCTGATTCATTATGAACTATATAAGAAAAAAAGAAATGAAGTGGTCACTCTGCTGCGGCTTAAAGTGAAAAATTACTATGAAAAAAAGATTTATCAATGCAAAAACGATGGCAAAAAAATGTGGAAAACGTTAAAACAGTTAGTAGGATCTTGTAATCGGAGTTTTGACCCGGACTCTTTGTCTGGGATGGATTCTGGCTTGTCTGTCGAGGATGAACTAAATCAATATTTTGTTGACAGTATTGAAGATATTGCTGGCACAATAGCTGTTCCGAGGATTTTCATGAAAAGGATTTTGTTGAAACTAAGTGTGGCCTATCTACTTTCAGAAAGATATCCTTAATGGACTCCATAGCATTGTTAAGGGGTTAAGAAATTCTAAATCAGGGGATGACGTCATTGATGCATTTCTGGTAAAGAGTTTGTTTGAGGTGGTTGGATACTCCTGCTTGATATTGTTAATACTTCACTTGAAACTGGTACTTTGCCTTCTGACTGGAAGTGCAGTACTGTTGTCCCCATTCCAAAGGTGTCTAATCCAACGGTACCTGATGATTTGAGGCCAATTAATTTGCTTCCCATAGTCGACAAAATTGTTGAAATTGTGGTTCGTGAGCAGATTAGTAATTTTCTTGAAGAAAATGGGTTGATATACGTCAATCAGTCTGGATTTAGAGGTGGCCACTCATGTGAGTCAGCGTGCCAACTGGTGTTCAGTCAATGGAAAAAGATATCGATAGCGGAAAACTCATTATTAGTGTTTTTGTGGACATTAAAAGAGCTTTTGAAACAATTGACAGAGTATTGCTCATTAGAAAGTGTGAAAAAATCGGTATTAGAGGAATTTTGTTGAAATGGTTAGCATGTTTTTTGGAGGGTAGGTGTCAGAGGACTCTGATTGATGATAATTTCTCTCAGCAGAGGAGGTAAAATATGGAGTTGCCCAGGGCAGTGTACTCGGTCCTCTTCTCTTTATTATTTACATGAACGATTTAAATAGGTACTTGGAACACTCTTTTGTGAATTTGTTCGCTGATGACACATTGATATCGGTCTCTGGGGATGACTTCGAGGAAGTAGTTGGTGTTATTAATGCGGAATTCAAATCATGAATAACTGGATGATGTTCAATGAACTGAAACTGAATAGTAACAAAACTAAATGTATGGTACTTGGTTCTAAAGCTAATTGTAGTAAGTTTAAGAGTGAAGTTTATGTATTGAAAATTCGCGACATGGCTCTCAATTTTGTATCTGAAATTAAATATCTGGGAGTGACTATTGATCCCCAATTGAATCTGTCTCAACATGTGTCTGTCTTATGCAAAAAAATTGGGAAAAAAATCGGTTATTTTTATAGAGTGTGTAATAAACTTTCACTCTGGAGCAGAAGAATTGTATATAATTGTATGATATATCCTAGTTTCAATTATTGTGCTTCTCTTTCGAGTGTTTGTGATAAGAAAGATATTCAACAGTTACAGTTCCTTCAGAATAAGTGTATGAGATTTTTGTTAACATGTAATAGGCGCACCTCTATAAATTTTATGCTTAAAGAACTGAATTTCCTGAGCGTTCGGCAGCTTGTGACTCAATCTTGTCTGGTTCTTATTTACAAAACAGTAAACAAAAAAACACCTTTGTATTTGCAAAAGTTTCTAGAACGAAGATTAGAGTCAGTGTGTTACGGGTTGCGCGGCGCTCAGTATTTTCAAATTGAGAGATATGCCTCAACTGCCATGGAAAGGTCACTTTTTATTGAGGGTTTGAAAGCTTATAATGCGTTGCCACTTTTTGTTAAGTCATCTAGCACTGTAAGGATCTTCAAAGTTAGATTGAAGAAAATGTTTTTTTGTTCCTAGAATTATCTTTTCGAAATCTTTGCTGATTTTTTCATGTAATGTATGTGATTAAGTAGCAGATTGCTAAATAAATAGATATTATTATTTATTATCGTGGACTTATGCACTATATCAGCTAGTAGCTGGATATAATTTACCTTTCCCAGATTTAGCAATCAAAGGGAATAGGCTCGATTACAATATACTTGACATAAATTTCCTAACTATCCTACATGTATTAAGAATTACAGCTTTTGCATTTCTAAATAGGTATTCTTATGCAATTCTAATTTCTTAAGGCTATCATGCAAAGTTTTGGGTATTAAACCAGTCGAGGATACGATGACAGGAACGATATATTATTATTATTATTATTATTGTTACTAAGGACTAAGGAGATAATAAAAAAAATACGTAGTTAGTATAATAATACGATGGATTGACAACTTCATACATTTTAAATCTTCATTCTTGTAGGTTTCATTGATATATGATTCAATTGACTTCATTGTTCCTAAAACTGACAGAAGTTATGAAGGAAGAAATTGTAAAGCAATAACGAACTGATGTATGCAGTAAAATGATGATCTGGCATAAACAAGAATATTTTTTTCAGGAAAATATCAAAACGTTAGAGCGTAGATGGAAGAAGTTTGTTGAAATGAAGGGGGTTATATTAAACTATAAAATCGTCAAATTTTCTTTCTCGCAAGTATTATTTCTACGTTAGAAACGGACTTTACGGACCAACCCTGGTATATTCGTTTATTTATGAATGCCTGACATGTCTGGACAACACAGTGTGTACAAAGAAATAATAACGAAGATGTTAGGAGTCAAAGACATCTAAATTGCTACTTGGATACAAGAATTTCATCGACACTGGAGATAATCATCACTCTACCAATGGGTAACAAATGTCGTACATGAAACTTGAAAATGGTAATAACGTCAATAAATTTCCGATCCAAATATGCCGCGATTACGATGCATCTCGTTAAAATCACTCCACCTTTATGTCATTAATAAAACATGACTTACGTACGAAAGCTCATCAACATAAAATGCATTTTTGGAATTTATTTCCGATCGACACATGTATTCTACTTCCATTCGTACGCAATTCAGCCCAGAATACTAATCGCAGCGATCAATGCAGTCATCTTTAATTTATTAACATAATCTATGCTCGCGTAAGATATTTTTATGAGCGTTGTCGGAATTTCGTATCGTGACGACCAACGATCTCGCCTTATTGGACCACACGTCGACTTATCACATTGAAACATAAAATAATTTTTATAGTAAAACGTTGATTAAGTTGATATTCATTTCATTACTATATTCCACAACTTATCACCCCGTCCGATACTTGTTTTGCCTTTACAGTATATTTAAAGAAACTCATTTGAATTTAGCCCAAAAATACGCTCACATTCCCAAAGAAACAGAAATATTACAAATACGAGGATTATACCAAAAGTATTCGACTTACCTTCATACCTCCACGCCAGAACGTCTGAGCAACCTATGTGGGGCCATGAACATAACCAGTAAGTCTCACGAACTCCCTGAAGATGTTTGTTACCAACAGAACGTCTTCGTTTGTTGAATGTGCGATTATTCAAAGCATTTTTGGAAAATTGTATTTCGTGTATAATTTTACTTCAAACTCATAGAGTTCTGCGAAAACTACCGAAAGGATGAAAACAGCACATGCAAACCAGGAATGGGCGAAACAAAAATGAAAGAGAGATAAATACGATTCAAAGATGTTCGCAAATCTGTTGATAGCGACCCACCGTATGGGCGATTCTTGACGGCAAAAACAAACGATAACATTGAACGTGAGCGACTAGGAAAAAATGAAGATCGTCGACTAATAGAGGTAGAATGTGATCTTGGAATATTGAAAAATAGTTTTGGTCCATTTTATATGAGAATTTGCTGATGGTTCGCGTGTGGTCAATATTCATTCCATAATTACTCAAGAATGAACAGAATAACTGTTGTATTGAAATCGGTCGTTTTGAAAATGATGATTAGCATCTCTTCAAAATGATATTAATTGGTGATCTATCGTGGGTTTTATATCAGAATCCTAAAACCAACAATCAAATGTCGAAGTCGTACCAAGGTCAAGTGAATGTTGAATATTGTGGTTTGTTGTGCAGGTCATACACCACAAATATGCTCCAGAAGTTAAAACAATCAACAAGTAATCTTACACCAAAGTCAAAAAATATTGCATGACGGAATAAGAAAAAAACGTCCACAGCTTTGGACAATCGTTAATTAGCTGCTGAATCACGACAAAGCACCTCAAGCAGTAATATATGTAGAATAACACTGAATAAAAATATAGAGGTATGTTGAAATACACACTACCAAATTTATATGGAATCACCCGATATTTTGAATATTACCTCTGGGAATATGAAAATTTCGAAGGATTGTTAGAATTGATCCCTTTTTTAGATATTTCCATTGAGAAAAGAAATATAAATTAAGGTTTATTTTGAGAAAGAAACAAATGAAAGAAAATAAGACTTTCCGCATGTAGTAAAAAAATTTAAAATTGTGTTCTCACGGAGTAGGTGCTTTTACTCGAACTATTACCTCCTCTTGCCCTGATACGAGCCTGAATCCGTCTAGGCATGCTTTGGGGTAGGTTTTCGACATCCTCTAGGGTGATATTCTGCCACTCTTCTGTGGCGGCTTGGATGAGCTGTTGTGGGGTTCTTGGATTATCCTGGCGCGATCTTCCTCTTGAGATTATCCCATAAATGTTCAATGTGATTCAGGCCTTGAAAGCAAGCCGGCCAGTACAAAATAGCGCTTCCCTGTGTTTCAGGATAATGTCGCGCGAGGTTGCTGGTATGCGGAGGAGCATTATCCTGCATAAAAGTGAAATTATCACAGTGGGCACCTCGCCAGAGTTTCACTATGGGCTCCAGCACTAGGTCCACGTTTTTCTAGCCGTGACATTCACAGGAGATGAAATCAAATCTGTTTTGCCTCCCAGCATAATGCCACCCCAAAACATCACACTGTCCTCTTGGTATTTTGGAATTTGTCTTGCTGCTCGGAGTCTAGTTTGTCTTCCATGAACTCTTACAACCCGAATCCGGCGACCATCTGATCGAACACCGATTCTGGTCTCATCCGAAAAAAGAACATTTCGCCAATTCTTTATATTCCAATTTTGGTGCTCGATACACCAAATCTGTTAATTTTTTGTTGTCTGGTTAGCTATGGAACTGTTAAGGGCCTTCTGCTGTATGAATTCCTTGAGGGAAGTCTGACGTATCGTTTCGACTGATACACTGATGCGTGTTGCTTCCAGAAATTGCCTTTAGTATGGGGTGCGACGCATTAGGGTCTCTTCTTGCAATTTGGCACAAAGCGGTCTTGTTCTTCAGAAGTGATCTTCGTATGACTTCTTCTAGGCCTATTTTGCAGAGATTGTAACTCCACGTATGAGGCGCAGGTTTTTGAACGAGAGCAATAACATGCACATCGGTCAATCCAACGTGAGGCATTTTAAATTATGATCATAGGCTTCTTAAACTTTGAAATTCACAGTTTCAAATCTCAGTGACGACTGAGTATAATATCCCGAACATGTGGTGATAATTCAACATTGTTTATCATACTATCCAGTTTTTTACAAGAAAAAACTTCATTCTTCACAAGTAGTTAAAGATCCATGGTTAAAAATAATCAATATTGTGAAATACCGAGTGATTCCATATAAATTTGGTTGAGTGTATAACACCTGCTAGAATTAGCCGATAGGTACCTGTAAGGATCTGCAGGGGGTTCAAAAAAATTCAAAATGAAACAATGCTACCAAAGACACAGCCAAATATCCAACTTTGACGCCATTTATCTATAGAACTAGCCATACGATTTTACTATAAATACATCGTTCAATCAAAAAACCTAAAAACTGATTTGACTGAGAGCCACTTTCATAATTAATTGTGAAGGACTCTTTGAAAAGGAAGAATACAACAGAATAGAAAAACTGCTACATTTTTGATTATTATCAATAGGGATATCTTGAAGTTCACAAAAGTACTTGCGAATAGGATCTGCTATAGAGATAATAACAGTCAAGATAACTATTCTTTATATTTTCACATAGTTTTCATCATGATTCGTGCTAATCGGAATGTTTTTGAATAATTTTGTGTATTTAACAATCTTTATACGAGTAATGCAGGATCGTTTGATTCGATTTCATTTAAAGACGATTCATTTTATAATATTACTATAAGCAGACTAGTGAATTCATATATTTCGACCAATTGCAAATCCTTTAAAACTATCGGAAGGGGTAAGGAACTCTTTTTCTGAGAATACTTCGACATTACAAGGCATTTAGTAAGATTTCTGATTCTACAAACAAATCCCCAGGATTCAATATCGAATCAAGACGACCGAATCGTTGTTTTCAAGAAAATTTCCCAACAAGGCGTGACTTAAAATTATGTCAAAAAATGATGGATTAAATCGAATCTGCTCTTTTTCCCCCCGGTCCGAAAACGAGAGCTCAGCGTCATTACGATCCGATAGCAGCCTTTTGTGAGTTTAATTGTGTTGTCATAACAGAAAGAAAAGTTTCTTCGGTAGACGGGGAGGCAAGAAAACCCATCGCGAAAGCAATTTGTCAAAGGGCGTCTTGAATCATTATTCGGTTTCCTCGTTCGGACGGATGGCATTTTAAAATTCCGGAATTTCGGACGCGTTTCATACAATCGCGTAATAAAAATTAAATTGATAGAATCTTGACAACGAACAATGAGATAATATTAAAGAGAAGCGGGCAGCAACACAATGCGAACAAAGCCACATTTACAGGACCGCATCGTAGGAAATCGATTTTATGGACAATAAAAGCTGCAAACTTCCTTCGAACCATGAAATACATAGTATGCATGTTCATACAAGGGTGTTTTGATATTTAGTTGATTAATAATAATAATCATTAATTAATAATAAAAAAATAATAATAATGATACACCGAACAGATAAAAAATCTCAGAGAATTATTCTCTGCAAAAACTCTCACTTCTGACCTCCATAGAGTGGTATCGTTGGCTCATAAAGGATATACACCTTGCTCTCACATACGACCTGCTGAATGTACCGTTCCTATCAGATACTGAAAAACAAGAGCAATGCTCAAGAAAGGAATTCCATGGACGACATCACCATGAGATTAATCAACCACACATCGACAAAGAAGCCTCTAACAAATGGTTGATGGAAGGAAAATTATTCGCGGAAACAGAAGGATTCCTTATGGCCATTCAAAACCAAATGATCGCTACAAACAACTATAAAAAAATTTATTATGAACGACGGAACATTATAAACAGAAAAGTGTAGAAAATGCCATATAAGATCGGAGACTATACAGCATATTACGTCCGGCTGCGAACAACTGGCCAATACGGACTATTTTCACAGGCATAATCAAGTGTGCAACATTATCCATCAGAAACTTGCACACAAGTACGGACTTCTGAATACCTTCCAGCCATATTACAAGTATCAACCGGCACCCGTATTGGAAAATGACTCTATCAGATTATACTACGATAGGCCTGTTATCACTGACAGAATGGTGATGAATAATAGGCCGGACATAGTGGTGTAAGATAAGAGAGCCAGAACAGCAATGCTGGTGGATGTCGCCATACCGAATAATAACAACGTGCTGATCAAGTTCCAGGAGGAAAAGTCCAAATACACAGACCTTGCTATTGAGATCAAGCAAATGCGGCACCTCGATAAAATAGATATTGTTCCTGTCATCGTATCCTCGACTGAGTTAATACAAAAAACTTTGCATGATACCCCTAAGAAATTAGAATTGCATAAGAATACCTATATAGAAATGCAAAAAGCTGTAATTCTTAATACATGTAGGATAGTTAGGAAATTTATGTCGAGTATATTGTGATCGAGCCTATTCCCTTTGATTGCTGAATCTGGAAAAAGTAAATTATATACAGCTAACAGCTGAGATAGTGCATGAGTCCATGATAATAACAATAATAATAATTTTAATTACATTATAATTACATTATACAGTGCATGAGAGATGGCGAAACATACAAATATCTGGGATACCAACAAGCCAGATTGTTAGACCAAAAACAATCAAAGGAGAAGATTCGTTCAGAATACAGTCAGCGTCTGAAGTCTGTGCTGAAATCGATGTTGAACTCGGGGAATCTAGTCAAGGCAATTAACACCTACGCCATTCCAGTGTTGCTTTACTCATTTGGAATAATCAGATGGACTAAGACGGAGCTAGATGATATTCAAAGGCAGACCCGAACGATGCTGACAAAGTACAACAACCATCATCCAAAATCGTCTGTGATACGAACAACTTTGAAGCGGAAAGAAGGAGGACGCGGATTAATAGATGTTGTCAATTTACACACCGAACAGATAAGAAATCTCAGAGAATTCTTCTCAGCAAAAGCTCTCACTTCTGACCTACATAGAGTGGTATCGTTGGCTGATAAAGGATATACACCTCTAAATCTTGCTACCAGAGATGACCTGCTGAATCTACCATTCCTATCAGATACTGAAAAACAAGAGCAATGGTCAAGAAAGGAATTGCATGGACGACATCACCATGAGATTAATCAACCACACATCGACAAAGAAGCCTCCAACAAATGGTTGATGAAAGGAGAATTATTCGCGGAAACAGAGGGATTCCTTATGGCCATCCAAGACCAAGTGATCGCTACAAACAACTACAAAAAATTTATTATGAAGGACGGAACATTACAAACAGATAGGTGCAGAAAATGCCATATAAGATCGGAGACGATACAGCATATTACGTCCGGATGCGAACAACTGGCCAATACAGACTATCTTCACAGGCATAATCAAGTGTGCAACATTATCCATCAGAAACTTGCACACAAGTACGGACTTCTGAACACATTTCAGCCATATTACAAGTATCAACCGGCGCCCGTATTGGAAAATGACTCTATCAGATTATACTACGATAGGCCTATTATCACTGACAGAATGGTGACGAATAATAGGCCGGACATAGTGGTGTATGATAAGAGAGCCAAGACAGCAATGCTGGTGGATGTCGCCATACCAAATAATAACAACGTGCTGAATAAGTTCCAGGAGAAAAGTCCAAATACACAGACCTTGCTATTGAGATCAAGCAGATGTGGCACCTCGACAAAATAGATATCGTTCCTGTCATCGTATCCTCGACTGGTTTAATACCCAAAACTTTGCATGATAGCCTTAAAAATTAGAATTGCATAAGAATACCTATATAGAAATGCAAAAGCTGTAATTCTTAATACATGTAGGATAGTTAGGAAATTTATGTCAAGTATATTGTAATCGAGCCTATTCCCTTTGATTGCTAAATCTGGGAAAGGTAAATTATATCCAGCTACTAGCTGAGATAGTGCATAAGTCCACGATAAATTTTAATTTAAGTTTATTAGTTTGATAAACTTCACAAATATTGGTATGATAAACCTTAAAATATTCATATACAATAACTGTTAAAGCAAATTATTACAACTGCAATAACTCGAAATAGAAAGGTAAAATTTCTAAACACAATAAAGATTTTTCTACTCACAAAAGTAAGTAACCTGTGTTGAGTGTTTGATAATGAAAAAATCAGAATTTAATATACAAAATAAAAATCACTTTAGATTCTCATTTGAACATCATCCAGAAGTAATAAAGCCACCTTCTGATAGGAAGGAGCACACACAAAACGGAACCAAGATCACAAATGCATAGAAAGATGAAATAAATTTCATTAATTATTTTTCAAATCTATTAATCTCTCGATGAGATTTCTTTGTGTATTCTGCAACCATTTCTTCAAATTAAATTTAAACTTTTTTCTATTAATTGTTTTTCTTAATAGCAATGGGAGTTCATTGAATATTCTAGATCCTAAAAAGTAGTGACATCTCTGACTAATGGTCTTACTAACTCCAGGAACAACGAGGGAATACCGACTGTATCGGGTGCCAGATATATAAGCAATGAGTACCTGCTTCTCCATATTATTGTTCAGATGCCTCAAAACTGAGGAACAAAATAACTCTAACATTCCATACGCCCGACAAATCGTACAACAACTCAGACGAAAATGTTATATCCTTTTTATATATGACTTTAAGAAGCCATTTATGAGGAACTGGTAGTTTATTCAGAACATTATTGCAACAATTCCATACAGGAGCTGAGACTCGGCCAAGGCCCGATAAACAATTTTTAAGTGCTCTGTATCGAGAATGCCAGACAGATATTTGAATTTTGGTACCAAACCCTTAAGTCTTAGAACCAATCTGGTAACATGCGCATCTCAACTGAAATAAGAATCAAGGATGATACCCAAGTATTTGTTTGTACAAGGTATTTCAAAATTTAACAGCCCATCCCGAAAAACCATTGGCAAATCATCAGGTAGAGAACGCTGATCGATACAAAATCAATTAACCAATTTTCAATTATTATAAAATCCATCTGGACAGTTGATTTGAGCTCTTTCCAGTTCTCGCCTGAATAAAAAATTATTGTATCGTCCGCATAACTGACCCTTCGTCCTCAATAACAATAGGTCGTTCAAATAAATAGTTGAAAGTACAGGCCTCAATACTGTTCCTTGCGGAACCCCACACTCAACATCGCACAATCCACTGAAAACATTTCTCTCCAACCTCTCCATCTGTTTCCTATCTGTTAGATAACTGCGCATCATCCCCAGCCCGATCCCACCGAAACCTAACCTCTCCAATAGACTCAATAAGACAGTATGATAATGCCTTTATTGAATCGATTAAAATGCATAATGATACTTTATTATTATTGAAAGCTCTGTAAGTTTTCTTCAGTAATCGTAGCAATAGCATCCTATGTTGACCTTTCTTCCCTGAAACCGTACTGCAAATCAGACATCAAATTGTTGTTGATTATATAAGTTGTGAGTCTATCCTCGATAATCTTCTCCACAACCTTAGCCAGGGTAGGAATCAGTGAAATCGGTCTGTAGTTGACACAATGCTACCCATCACCCCCCTTATGTAGAGGTATCACCAATGCAGTCTTAAATGCACTCGGAAAAATACCCTTATTTAGAATCAGATTAGTCAGATGTGTGATGGGCAATACAAGAGAATCTATGCCGGTTTTCAGAACTTCGGCCGATATTTGGTCGACCCCCGTACTCTTTTTGTTTTTCAGATTCATAATTATAGATCTTATTTCATCTGCATTTGTTGGAGTTAAAAGAAATGTATGGCTTGAATTAACCCCAAACACTTTTTGAGATAATTTTGAAAAAATTCCAGAAGTAGTTTTGGAATATGCTCTATTAAAGATGAAACAGCTCGCAAAAAACCCTGAAGTACCTGATACCATTTTCAAAATTCCTTACAATCAAAGATCATAGCTACAGTTGTTGGGACTCTTTAATATCACACAAAAATACCGGTATTTCCTTATCGGAAAATTCTTCACGACAATTCTGGGAAGGTTAAGAGAAATCATTAGAGGAAAACTGACTGAAGTTCGTCGTTTTACATAAACATGCGCTTGTTAATAGGAGTCGTGTTGCTCTGATTAAGGTGGCATCATATTTGGTATCACCCTACAGTCTTGACCTGTTTCCGAGTAATTATAACCTATTCCCAAACATGAAAAATGAACTTCGTGGTAGGACATTTTCCAGTGATGGAGAAGTGAAATGTATTGAAGAAGAAAAATGAATCTGGATTCTCGTTATCAGCCCTCATCACCTTCCATTCAGTAAATTCAAAATCGACCCCTCGCAAATATATAATTATCTGCAGTTTATCGGCTTATATAGAGATAACTTCAAAGAATAAATCATAATCGCTAAACCGCAAAATATTGGCGGTTAGTTGAATGCGCTATTTAGCATTGACACGATAGCGGTCACAATTCACTAAGTTCATAGCATTATTGAGAGAAAAGGTGAATAGTAATACCAACAGTTAATTTTTGGTCCAGCACGATTTTCTTGATCTAACAGATCAACGTTCGTGACGTCACGACATTGGGTATAATAGCGGCAAACAGTGCACATACACGTGATGAAGAATACCAAAGAAAATTGGGATTCAATATACTGGAAATATGGCATGCCTTCTCTTATATTTGTATATTACTCAATTAACTATGCAACGGCTATAATTAACTATAACATCACCTAGATTAATATGATTTTCAATTTTGACCTGTTTCGAAACACCTCCACCTGAATACTGGAGTTAGGTACTTATTTGAACAAGATTTTCTGTTATATGTGAAACTTAAATTAGAATTTGTAGATATTTATTTTCCACAATTTTGGCTACCACTAGCCAACTTAAGTACACCGTGGTAGCAGTCTGCAAGTATCAAGCGTACAACATATATTCTGTCGCGTCCTGTCAATTTGACGTGAACGACTATTTCGGAGAAAAAAACGCCGAGTACTATTTGGACGAGTTACAAAGATAGAAATATAGCTGGGAAAAGTGTGTGGAGTCACAAGGAGACTATGTTGAAAAATAAGAAAAAAATATTCCAAAAAATGTCTTGTATCTTTATTAGGTCGGAAACTTTCAGACCACCCTCGTACATCTATAAAAGGCCCAACGCGCCAAAAGTAAGTTTCATTCCATCCCAAACGATCGAGATATTTCGCCCGCATGAAATACACCGAGATTGCACAAATTCGTCATGAATATTGTTTACATGGTGTCCACAGAAAATGATATAAATCCAAAAACAACAGTTCACCAGAAGTTGATTCCCCTCAATTAGTTCATTTGAAGAGAGACTAGGATCATTTCTGCTTCATTTTAATTGGTGAAAACAATTCTGATAGTCACAGTATCATCGTGATTTAATCAGGCTTCCCATTCAGACAAACTCACTTGAGTAAATAGGTAGTTCGTCTATTTTAATGGTGCCAGCGTAAATGAAGAAACTAAGTTTCAAATTGAACCAGACTTGCACAAAATAATATCAAATTTTAGACATAAAATCAACTATGCATATATAACTTCTTTCAAAATGATCGAAATCTTTGTTGAACACTAAAATCACAGACGTTTTTTTTTATTCATTTCAGAGAGACACGTAGTTCGGGCCATGAATTATGTTGGAATTTTTTTGCCAACGACCAGAGCATGCTGAAAAATGTCATATTGGCTCCAGTGATCTTGCACAATCACTGAAGCAGCGTCGTGTACAGTTACGTTAGGTTACATTTTCAATAACTTGAGAACACACAATGTCGTTACTCTATTTGTAGTAAAAATTTAATCTTTGGAAATTGATATTTAGTTCAGGCTCATCAAGCATGGGGACAGCGATGATTGACTCGATCTACACATTAGACTCGCGATGTTAAGGAATGAAGATCTCTGCGTCGAACGCCAACAGAGAAAGCTTATATTACCCAAATCATTCAGCTTTCTTATACTCCGTATGGATTTCGAAACATGATATCTATCTCGAGCTGAGATCAGCAACATTCTAAATTGACATTACAGTGTTCATTATCGTCAGTTTTATGTCGCTTGTTGTTCAACAGTAATCGAAACACAAGAATCCAATCCTGTTTCAACTCTCTCTCGGGACTTTCGTAAACGGTGAGAACACCACGACGCGAAAAGAGTTTATCCATCCGCGATCAAGATAAATAACATTCATTTGTGACCTATGCCCTCCCCTCGCCTTCCAGTCGAAGAGTAGAGATCGTGATGTCGACAGTGACAACCTGTCTGCAGCAATCAGACGTTCACGCTCGCAATAGATTTTTTTACGGTCGATAATTTAATGGTAAGAAGTTTGTTTAAACCGTACACCGCAAAAATATCCGTCGTTCATTAATCTACGATCTGATCTCGTCACGATTTCTTTCCGATTGTTCTACTCGAGATGGTATCGAGTTTTTACGTTTGTCACTTAGAGCAAGTTCCCAAGCGCAGTAATACCAACTTAAATATTTTTTGATTGCATGAAACTAATCATACTATAAAGCAGACACAGTCACGATAAAATTTGATGAAAGTTGAATTCATTTAGTGTAAATGTAAATCAATTATTTGCGAATTATCAAATTATCCTCCATGAGGATAGTTAGTTCTCGGACCTTCAATCAATATCATAGTAGAAAAGGGGTGTATTGATTCGCGTAGAGCTAAATCTTTAATATGTACGCTGATGGCTGCCATAATGCTATAATGAAGATATCTTCAAGTACACCTACATAATATAATACACTCAAAAATTGTAGAGTACAAAGAAGGTAACCTTCCTTTATTGCAAATCTTTATTTCAAAACTAATCTTCAAGGTATTTTGAAAGTCGTAAGATTTTCTTCGAATGAAAACCACTCAATTTAAGGACTTGTCCTCACGTCCAGGGTTATTTCTGTGAGTCCCCTTGCTTACCACGTTTGTGTTGCAAGGTCATTTCATGAGTACGAAAATAAAGCTGAGTTTCGAATGATATGAGAAATTGATTTGAAGTTCAAGAGGATCAAGATCGTTGGCACATTTCCCTTGATCTACCTGCTGAAAGTATGTCCATGATGTTTCCGCACAATACGATTAAACAGCCAGTGAATACGTTTATAATCATCCAGTCAGAAGCTGTGGAATAGTTGTATTAAAAAAGAATTTGAAACCCCATTTTCGACTCTTCGATCCAGAGCTGCTTCATGAATGCGCCAACGTCTACTACGAGGGATGTCTTATATAATTAGAATACTTGGACATTGAGGATACCATTAATCAACTGTAATGAAACTAATCATACCATAAAGCAGACACAGTCAGGATGAAATTTGATGAAAGTAAAATTCATTTAGAGTAAATGTAAATCAATTATTTGCAAATTATCAAATTATCCTCCATGAGGATAGTTAGTTCTCGGACCTTCAATCAATATCATAGTAGACAAGGGGTGTAACAATGAGGGATGTCACAGTACACAACCATAAACTGCAGCATTATTCTTATTATAGGCTCATCAGAATCGTATAATATCCTGAGATTCCAAAAATATTCACGCAAGTAGAATATTGATTCGCGTAAAGCTAAGTCTTTAATATGTAAGCTGATGGCTGCCATAATGCTATAATGAAGATATCTTTAAGTACACCTACATAATATAATACACTCAAAAATTGTAGAGTACAAAGAAGGTAACCTTCCTTTATTGCAAATCTTTATTTCAAAACTAATCTTCAAGGTCTTTTGAAAGTCGTAAGATTTTCTTCGAATGAAACCACTCAATTTACGGACTTGTCCTCACGTCCAGGGTTATTTCTGTGAGTCCCTTGCTTACCACGTTTGTGTTGCAAGGTCATTTCATGAGTACGAAAATAAAGCTGAGTTTCGAATGATATGAGAAATTGATTTGAAGTTCAAGAGGATCAAGATCGTTGGCACATTTCCCTTGATCTACCTGCTGAAAGTATGTCCAAGATGTTTCCGCACAATACGATTAAACAGCCAGTGAATACGTTTATAATCATCCAGTCAGAAGCTGTGGAACAGTTGTATTAAAAAAGAATTTGAAACCCCATTTTCGACTCTTCGATCCAGAGCTGCTTCATGAATGCGCCAACGTCTACTACGAGGGATGTCTTATATAATTAGAATACTTGGACATTGAGGATACCATTAATCAACTGTAATGAAACTAATCATACCATAAAGCAGACACAGTCAGGATGAAATTTGATGAAAGTAAAATTCATTTAGAGTAAATGTAAATCAATTATTTGCAAATTATCAAATTATCCTCCATGAGGATAGTTAGTTCTCGGACCTTCAATCAATATCATAGTAGACAAGGGGTGTAACAATGAGGGATGTCACAGTACACAACCATAAACTGCAGCATTATTCTTATTATAGGCTCATCAGAATCGTATAATATCCTGAGATACCAAAAATATTCACGCAAGTAGAATATTGATTCGCGTAAAGCTAAATCTTTAATATGTAAGCTGATGGCTGCCATAATGCTATAATGAAGATATCTTCAAGTACATCTACATAATATAATACACTCAAAAATTGTAGAGTACAAAGAAGGTAACCTTCCTTTATTGCAAATCTTTATTTCAAAATTAATCTTCAAGCTCTTTTGAAAGACGTAAGATTTTCTTCGAATGGAAACCACTCAATTTACGGACTTGTCCTCACGTCCAGGGTTATTTCTGTGAGTCCCCTTGCTTACCACGTTTGTGTTGCAAGGTCATTTCATGAGTACGAAAATAAAGCTGAGTTTCGAATGATATGAGAAATTGATTTGAAGTTCAAGAGGATCAAGATCGTTGGCACATTTCCCTTGATCTACCTGCTGAAAGTATGTCCATGATGTTTCCGCACAATACGATTAAACAGCCAGTGAATACGTTTATAATCATCCAGTCAGAAGCTGTGGAATAGTTGTATTAAAAAAGAATTTGAAACCCCATTTTCGACTCTTCGATCCAGAGCTGCTTCATGAATGCGCCAACGTCTACTACGAGGGATGTCTTATATAATTAGAATACTTGGACATTGAATATCAACTGTAAGTCTAAATCTATGCGAATAAATGCTTTAGCCACAACAATCTCTCAAATTAGTTGTGTTTTACGTTTATGTAGAGTAAGAATGAGAACTTGAATTTTGAATCATAGGTCGACAGTTGAAGGCACTTACCCTAGTTTTCCTTCGCCTTTCTTGGTGGTAGTAGAGGACTGTATGTAGCGGTTTTAGATCGAGCAACTCCTATGCGCCGGCCGGCGTTGAAAAATAGATGAAGTTGCGGAGAGTTAGCTGTTGTAGAACGAAAATGCGATATTCGAGGAAAACTTGTATTGTCTTCACTGTGCGTGAATCTCAACTATTCCAGATGACTTGCGTAGTCAGAGTTGTGCACTTCAACCATATGCCTTAAGCGCGTAATTTAAATAATAAGATAACAAAACATTTCTGTTCCTGGTTAGAACCCTTCATACCCCAAATAATAAAATAAGAATGAAAATAAAATAAATGAATTTTGAAAAGAAAATAAATAACAATCCAGTGTGAAAGTTGAACAAGTTGAAAATTGGAATTAAACCGTGAGCATTCTTCACCAATACCATGCAAGTTGGCACACAGCTTGGAAAACAATTGAATATTCACCATAGCATTTTTACATCATACTGCTTACAGTCCGGACTAAGTCCCAACGATTTTCTTACTTTCTCGAAAATCAAGAACGGACTACGTGGTCAAATTTTTCAATTTTCAGAAGAAACTGTTGATGCCTTCCAAATGGCCAATTTGATGATAGAATTGGTTCGAACGAATGCAGAAATGTATAAATCTTTATTCTAACTCTATACTCAAACCTTAAAATAGTAGTATTGCAAATTTGCTTGATTTTATATTTGTGGAGCTACAGTACCAAAGTTTGGAAAGTTTGAAATGATCTTTCGGAATCCGGACTGAAAACTGATTTTCATTCAAAAATTTCATTATAACGTTCGAATGACTTCGAAGGATAACATTGCGTTCATAGTCAGCAGCGGTATAGGAAATAATTCTTATCGTCAGAGTATTTGTCTAAAACAGCTGTTTTGAAAATTTATGATTCGAAATAAATCGATCATTCGATATCATGTGTCCTTCATTCAACCTTGGAGACATAAATCAGTGAAAGTTCTTGAATACTGCTTCGAATTTTCAATTTTCCGCTCTTTCAGAAAAAAAACCTAGAGGTTCTCATCATAAAAACCTCAAGACTAACAAAAGACCTTGAAGTTTGAGTTCGACCGTTTTAGTTCATTCAATATAAAAATGCGGTATCGCCCAATCCTTAACTATCAAATCACATATTATCCCTCTTGTACGTCTACTTGCTCTCGTGAATTTTTTCTCCAATACGTGCCCAGGATGACAAATATTTGCCCTCCTAAATCTAAGTATTCAGCAAAAAAAATTAGTAGAATGCCGCATGTGCGGAAGAGGTGATTAACTATGTTAACAGAATATAGAAAAGTTTAAAGTCAAGGTATTGTAGGAAACCTTTCAGCCTTTCTATATTTCTAGAAAATATTCAACCTTTCTTCAATTAGAGATCACAGATAAACTTCATAATACACAGTTCAATATTTTTGAACGATTTTTGACCATTATGAATGGAAAACGTTGCAATGCTGCCGCCAAGTTCGTCGTAAATTGGCGATAAATTGGAATACCGGATGACAATTCAAAACTTCAAATTCATTGCTAATATACCGAATTTGAAGCTGAACAATTCTTAGTCTTGCCGAAATCCAAATCTTGGTTAAGAAGTCACGAAAACAATATAGGCACAGTCCGTTCGACGTAACGCTGTCACTACCTTAATTTTGAGAGAAGTAGGAAACAATGGTTTCAAATTTAAAACATATAGGTATTCCTAGCCAACAAATTGTGAATATCAATTTCAAAACGTAGTTTTCAAGATTAAAATGGTTATGATAAGAAATTTAAAGAATGAGAAATTCACGATTTTCAAATATTCGAAATCGATACAGACAAATGAAAACGAGTAATAAGTCTTGATGAATTAAATCTTAGAGGCAAATAAGTGTAGGTATATGCACACCTTGAATTGAGGGTAGTGACGATGTGACATACATTCTGTCAAAAAAGTAGAGAATTGATTATTTAAAATATCTGCTGAAAACGATTGTCAAAATTTTTGTTGTTGCTGAATTAGCACAACTGTTTTCTATACTGACGCGGAGTTGGAACGCTATGTCATTTAATTTGTTTACATTGCTCGATCTTATCAATTCCTCAAAGTGGATTTTGCGATTTTTACAATGGATAAAAATATCGAACAAAAAATGTGTCTCAAATTACAGTATGATAAAAGAAATTTCGTGTGCCGAATAGCTGAAAATATTGCACAAGGCTTACAATGAGTCGACATTCAACAGCGGCAGAAGATTTATCTCGCCATTATCGGCCATTAACATCTTCAACTGAAGTTAACATCGATAAATTAAAGGAAATGGTAATTGAAAATCGTCCTTTAAGTTCAAGAGAGATAGGCAATGAACTTTCTGTATCTCACGAATCAACTTGTACCATTTTGAACGATTGTCAGGGCACGAAACGCGTTGCTGCTCGAGTAATTCCAAAAGACCAGAATTTTCTTCAAGAATTGAATCGCGTAAAGGTCGTTGAATACATGCTAGAACGAATCAATTCCGATCTCACATTCATAAAACGCAATGTAACTGGTGATGAGACATGTGTTCATGAGTTTGACATGCAAACCAGTCAGTAAGCTCCAGAATGGCGCCCTCCAACTGAACCAAAACCGAAAAAAACACGTCAAAGACGATCAAAAGTCAAAGTAATGACTGTTTTCTTTGATTATCGGGGGGTTGTGCTCACGGAATTCATGCATGAAGCTCAGACGGTAAATAAAGAACATTATCTGAGCGTTCTACGGCGTTTTAGAGAGCTCCAGCCGACTTTTTTCTTTTTCTAAAACTCAAATTAACACTTCGAGGTAGCCGTTTTGATTCGATAGAATACATAAAAGAGAATTCGCGGCGATTACGGGTTGAAAAATGTTTTGATGATTGGATTATTTGTTGGCGTAGATGTAATATTTCCGAAGGGGCTTACTTTGAAAGCGATACAGTAAATATGGATGAAAAAAAATTGGGTTTCATTGACTAATTCCCGTTTTTGACATGAAACTAGCTTAGTGAACGTTCAAAATATTTCTAGAGATAAATAGGCGACTATTCATTGTCCAGCTAAATGAAAATTTCAGACCACTGTGATTACTAATACTCAATCTCTCATAAAAAATCCGAACGTACCATTCCATATTTCGTTCAAAGTACAAACCGAGAAACATAAAGTACTTTCAAGTGCACCGTTCGCCGACAATAAATCGTTCATGGTTCATCTGCGTAGTCGAATTAAATGAAACAATGACGGAAATACAATATGTAACGACCTCTGGGAACATCAAAGGAGGTGAATTATTAATTGCGGCCTTGGCTCTTTGGACGCTTGAACCCAACGGGGCCGGGTGAAGGTTACCACTTCCAATGCCATTCCCGAGTTACAGAGATCACGAAGAGATGTAGCGACGTAGCATTGCGTACACTTAATGAACTATTAGAATATGTACCATTAGAAGAAATATAAAAGGTACGATTCTTCATAACGTGAGAAATTAACTTTTCTCGAGGAATAAGTTGTCACAAGTTTTTTTGAAATTTTTTCTAGGGAACATCGTAGATAGTTGTGAAGGCTTGAGAGTATGAGATAAAAGACTTCTTTTATTTTCAACGACATATTTATCGAGATTCACACATCTCGTGATCAAGAAGAAATATTCACGTATATGAGCACAGCATTATCATTATTGTTATCTTAGCCCTTTCCACATTAAAATGAAGAACGCACGTTATCATCTGCAGATTTAAAACGAAAACTTTTCTTTTATCTGTCTCTTCACTTAGTTCACCAGTTATTTGACCAGTCTTGTTGAATATTATTCCGTGAATTCTGTTTTCTTGTAATGGGAGACGTGCATCTCAAAGTTACCGCGAAAGCTTTACTGTCCCGTCAATCCACTGTAAGTCATTTATGGATTCACTAAAAGCAATTTTTGCATCAGCTATACCATCTCCCAACGGTTTATTAAAACAAACAGCACACTTAAGTCAAAAGCTTCCCTTCTTGAGTTTATAAGGAAATTTTGGTTGTTTTCTATAATGCTATTTCCTTTTTTTTCTTATTTATTCATTAACGGTATGAAGCTTAAAATTACAAAGGAACAAAAACAATATGCGTGCATTGAAATCAGTCGAATATCCCTACTCAGTAATTGAATGAATCTTCGACATCAATCAGCAGGCAAAGGGCTGAAATACCAGTCTGCATTAAAGTACTTATTATATAATCGTATCAAACGGGAAACAGGTGAGTTGGCATAATAATTTGTCCGATAAAGAGGTTCATTGAAGAGAGACCCACCCCTAGTAATCCTCCCTGTAACATGAAGACCAATCTGATACAACAAATCGGGACAATCCACCTCACCATCAAGACATCTACAGAGAAAGAAGATCCAGCACAAGTCTTCTTTCGGATAGCTTTCTTATGCTCATTCGAATGATCCAAATAGAAAGGTGACCAGACAGTAATGGCGTACTCAACAATAGGCCTGCAATAACAATTTCAAAATGTCACAGCTTGTAAACATAGCTGTGACGCCTAATAAAGCCCAAGGTTTTGAAGGCTCGGTTTACAATCGAAATGAAACTTGAAAGTAACTCGTGAATCGATGAACACCCGATATCTCTGACAACATTAACCCTTTGAGTTTGGTAGTGTAATCGAAATTGTTTACAATATCTAACTTACAAGAAGAAATGCACTGGCATTTATCCAAACTGACCGATGCCATTTTCGACAAACCAGTCAGATGCAGCTTCCAAATCTGCCTGAAAGAACAATGCATCAGTGATGCCATTGATACTTTCGAAAATTTTAACGTCATCAGCATAGAGTAGGAAGTCAGATTGCTCAATGACCCAATATTGTTAATGAAAAGTGAAAACAAAAGTGGGCCCAAATGGCTGCCCTGTGGAACACCAGAAATTAGAAAAATAATGGATGATTTAAAACTATTAAAATAATGGATGGCTATTTGGTATCTGCTTCGAGCACTTTGAAATTTGTCAAGTTTGGGTTATTTTATTTGGTAGCAAGATCTGTTATCATACACAATACATACACGATGGAGAGCTCGGTAATTGCTACTAACTACAAAGAGCAGTCGAACTTATCATCAATAACGTCTTTGGTACAATCATATAAAGAAAGCAATGAGAAGAAAATTACATGCGATTAGTTCAACAGTTTGAAAACGGGCCAGGTCAGCACAGCAATGTACTCATCATCGTGTAGTTCGACTTCGGCGAGCCGAAGAATATTAGAACTGGACCTTGAATGAATGGGGAATTTTGCTTGAATCATTCTGATGGATGAGTGAAGGTTCGAAAAGAAAAAGGCAGCATTTTGTAGAGCAATTTCGGGCATTGGAGATATCTCCATTTGAATAGTATCCTTCTTTCGAGATGCTGTGACTGACAATTTACGCCTAATAAATCCCAAGGTTTTGAAGGCTCGGTTTACAATGGTGTAATCAAAATTAATTACACTATCTAACTTACAAAAAGAAATTCACTGGCATTTTTCCAAACTGACCTTCAAGCCATTTCTGATAAACCAGTCAGATACAGCATCCAAATCCGCCTGAAGGGACAATGCATCAATGATGCCTTTGATACTTGAAAATTTTAAGGTCATCGGCAAAGAGTAGGAAGTCAGATCGCTCAATGACCCAATATCGAGAATGAAAGGTGAAAACAAAAGTGGGCCCAAATGGCTGCCCTGTGGAACACCAAAAGTTACAGAAATAATTGATGATTTACAACTTTTTAATTTGATAACTTTCGTCCTAAGCCTATAGTAACTTTCAACCCAAGTCAAAAGTTGTCCGACTCCACTTGATGTCTAAAACGGCATGACAAATTCGATCAAACGCCAGCATCAACCTGATGCACCTAACTTAACTCATCAAGTAAGAACTGAATAAATAAAACCAAATTCTGTCGATCTGCCTCTACTAAAACCATGGAGAATATCATATTTCAAAAACTTCATTTGAAGACCGACATCGAATTATCTTCTTTTTTATTCTCAACTCTTGGGAGCAGATAATGCCTGTCAGGCCACAGTCGTGGCCGCCTAAGATGATCCGGTTTTTCAACGTGGTCCTGATTTTTGCAGAAGTGGTTCAAGCACACTCTAATAAGATTATTCCTTTGTGATGCCATTCCAACTTCTGGACATTCGGAATTTTTTCCAATCATTCGCGAACTACGGGGTCCACCTGTTTTGAGATCTTGGTTTTCTGAGTACTCCTCTCGATGCATTAGCTCTTGGAAAAGCAAATGAAATCAAGTTATTTTTTATAAACTCCTCATACAAGAACCTATTCAGAAGTTTCTTGGAATTGAACTCCAGTCTGAGTTTGAACTCGCTACATTCATTTGTTCGTCCGTATCGTTACATTCCGTTCTAAAACTGAATTGCATCAATTTTCAGCAACGGTGTGCCATCAATTTCTGCATCAAATTTAAACACAATGCAACAGAAACCTTGGAAAATCTTCGGTAAAGGTATGGAGAAAGAGTTTTGTCAAGAACCCAGGTTTTTCGGTAGTTTAGGGATTTTCAGAGGAAGATAGTCGGTTGGAGCCGAACCACGAAGCGGAAGACCTTCAAGTGAAAAGACCGATGAAAATGTCTACAGATTCCGGGATCTCCTAAATTCAGATCGACGGCTGACAGTCAGAATGATCGCAGAACAGTTGAATTTGAATCACATCTCCGTTGTCATACTTCGACCAATGAATTGGCTATAAGAAAAATTTGTGCAAAAATGGTCCCGAAAAACATTTTCAAGATCAAAGTGATCTCAGAGAAGAAACAAAACTGGTGACGAGTCTTCGGTGTTTGAGTATCACTCAGAAACCAAACGTCAGAGCATGAAGTGCCACATAACAACCTCTTCAAGGCCCAAAATAGCACGAATAAGAAAGTCAAAACATGCTGATTTGTTTTTTTATAGCCACAGAATCGTCCACAAAGGGTTTGTGCCTCAAGGCTGAACAGTTAATCAACACTTCAACCGAGAGGCCCTTGAAAGACAACAACTGGGTGTTGCATCACGACAATGCGCCATTTCACACTGCGAGTTGAATAATAGAGTAAAAACATTCTGTTGCTCATCAGCCTCCGGATTCGCCAGACTTGAGTCCTTGAGACTTTTTTCTCTTTCCGAGAATTAAAAATCTAGCTGAAGGCTATTTCAGTATCAAAGGTCCAGCAATGCTATGATGATTGAAAGGACCGTCGCCAGCGATGTGTAGCTTCCAAAGGAACTAATTTGTACAAGATATTGCATTGTAATTATATTTGAGGAAAAATCGGTCTCAATATTTTATTTGCACATCTAGTAGCTCATGGATATTAATAGAGTACGCCACCTGAACATCTGGTAAGAATGTAAAAATGAAACGTTTACATAATAATTCATTTTCCACTTTAAGTAATCAACACATACATAGTGTAGATTCTCTATTCTACATAAAATGCTTTCCGCCGATCGTTTTGACTCACATTAAAATTTGATGTCATGGATATATTCTTCTGCTTCATCAAAATGAGAGAGTACAAACATTTTTCAAACCCAGTGTGAATAACCTGACCAGACTGTATTTTCTCGGTTTTACCCCTTGTTCTTATCAGTTTTATTATTCTTGCTTATGAATAATGAAAAGAATAAACGTATATAAACGAAAAGAGCAATAAGCTTTCGACGAACAGCAATGTGAACAAAACATGAACTCGATTATTGGAAGAACGTAAATGATCCCGTTAGGATAATGTAATTATTAATTTGTTGAGGCCGATGTTAACCTGCACCTGCCAACATTAATAGGGTTAAAGTTTCAACGTGCTAACTTTCCAATTCAACTTATTATTAATTCATCTAACACGCTCATCGCGACCACGCGATGTAAATATATCAATGATTAATGCGTAGAATCACACATGGGGTATCACAATAATAATGACATTAAATGACATTGGCACGTTAACGGATGAATAATAATGCGCGCAATCAACTTAATGTTCTTAGAAGTACTTAACCGATATTGTGATGTGGTAATGAAAACGTGAAATGTAAGATGGAACAATATTATGTGACCTCGTCATTACCATATGACATATTCTATGTAAACTGTGATATCTTGTTTTCATCTAAAACATCAAAGACAATAGAACTTTTGCCTATTAACATGCAACAAGGTTGTAGGGAAAACATGGGGACTAACGCCAAGGAAATCCAGCTGGATAATCAGAGCTGTTATTAGACCTATGACATATGCTGCAGTGGCAAAGGAGAACCAAACCACTGCAGAATGCAGAGATGGCCATTTCTAACCCAGACGCCACATAACTCGACGTCCTAGCTTTAAACATATTTACTGGAAAGCAAACCACTGAATATGTGCTGCAACATACAGCACAGGATGCATCTCTAGGGGAATCACATGTCAGATCTGTTATAGCAAAGGATCATACTTATGCCTAGATGGTACTACAATTGCCAGATTCGGGACTGAGGAACCTCTAGTGATAGAACCTGGGGGCATAGTGTAGTACATAAATTGCTCCACAACAAAGCATGGTGCAGGTGTTGAGATTCACAGGCTTAATCATAAAAAGTTCATAAACATACACCTAGACATACAATGCAATGTCTAACAAGCTGAGGTATGTGCCATTGCTTGAAGCGCTAAGGGTAGTATAGGTCTAGAATACCATGGCAAGGCTATTTTATGTTCACTGACAGTCAAGCAGTTGAACCATAAAGGATAGCTTCTAAAATAGTCCAAGATTATACGCAGAACCTGCAAAGGTTGGATTAGGTAACTGTTAAGTGGGTTTCGGATCTTTACAACTCTGCGGATAATGGCAAATCGGACGAACTGACCAGAAGTGGGTTGAAAGTACTGTTTGTACGAGCCAACCTGCGGCATTTCCTATGAAAACGTTCGGACAGAGGTGTATAAATAGTTGACAGAAAATAAACTTACACTTCAGCAATCAATAACAGAAAACCAAAACCTGAAATGAAACAGGAAATTTGGCCATCGAAGGACCTCCCTTCCAATCTGCACTCACTGGGTAGAAAAAATGAGAAGGACTATTGGTCATCTCAAAGGACACTGTGACCTTTGTCACCACCTACATAGAATTGATATTGATATAGTTAGCCGACCATGTCGATGTTGTGACTTGAACGAAGGAGATTCATCTGAATGTCAAACCCTGGCACTCAAAAGACTTCAACGTCAAGACCCACTAAGCACAAAAAAGAAATCATCATGGAAGACTAGTAGGTACAGCCAGATGGAACATCTGAACATAAACAGATTGTAATGAAGGTCCTCTCCATGGTCGACGCCTCTGGACTCTGCATTGAGAATCATTAGAGCTACCATTAGATCATTTTCATTTCGTGACTCCATATCCTTGAACTGAGTAAAACAGTTTTACAATGGGTGCCAACAAACGACGAAAATGAGGAAGACCTGAAGAAACCTGGAAGGAAAAAGTGGTCAACAAAGCAATGAGCGCAAGAGACCTTCGAAATATAGAATGGCCGAAAGCGAAAGCGAAATATGTAATATATATATATATATATATATATATATATATATATATATATATATATATATATATATATATATATATATATATATATATATACTTATGAGAATGAGGCCCTGTATTATAACGATTCTTCTCTGGCATCCGAAGATGATTGAATCTTTAAGATTAAGCAGCATGGAAAAAGTAATTGGTCCAACAAATCCACCGATAACAGAGCTGAGAAACTTTAATGTACCTGATATTACAAAGAACATTGAGCCTTCCATTGGTGAAAAAAGCTTCTCTAAGGCTGGATGCAAAATCTAGAATATTCGGTTAGCTTGCAAATAGAGCTGTGAAATTTTGGCTCAATAATACACTGTTATGTTTCAAGGTAGGAATTTCGGAAACCGATTTGGTCGTTTGGTTTTCTGTTAATTCTTTTGCAGGCTTCATCTCTTTGGAAAAGCGAATATTGAAGTTGTTGTTTCCAAAAGTTCCTCACACAAGATCCTATTTAGTTTCTGACTTAGTAGAAAGATTTGGTTCTTCGGAACAGGTTAATCTTTGATATACAAAACATTATCTCGACTTAATTAAATTGTGGAAAAAATTATATATATATCGTTACATTCATTTGCAAATGTCGCGCGTATATCATTTCTTTTACATAAGATCAAAATACTGTTCATTTTATTATAATGAAAAAGTGGTGAGTATTTTATCAATTTTGAATAAGGCAAAAATGAAAAACCTTAATTTTTCCCGGTCACACTTTTCTTGAATAATTTTTCAAGTTACCGAGGATAATTTGTTGTTTTTCAATAATTGATCTTCTCTATCTTTGAATTTCGAAAGAAGTAGTTTTTTTTTGGTTTACTATGTGCTACATTTACAACGAGTCGCAAGTTATGAAACGTCATTTGCAAAAAATGCGACATAAACAAAAATTGTCGACTTTATTTTCGATGGTTTCTACAGCAAACATGAGAAAGTAATACATCTGTTGATAAATCAAAAAAACATACACAAATCTTTTTAATGCATACAAGTTATAATTGGGGAAAAAATATCTTTTCAATTTTACAAATTATGAGGCACATAAAGAGAGCCACTAAAACAAAAATATCTTTTCCATTTTATTTGATTGCCAAATATTTTGTCCTGAATTCTCCATGAATTTTAGGTTCGTATTTGTTAATTATATACGGGACATAGTAATCATTCGTCCAAAATGTTTGTGACTCTACAGTTAAACATACAAACAATCACTTGGAAAACCGACACAGGTCATCAGGACGCTTGTGGTTGAATAGAGAAACTAATAGTCATTGCGTTTAAACAATAATGGTAATTTCAAGAACAAAAGTTATTATGATTTTGAATTAGCATGAAGCCATGGGGATGAAGTTTTTATTCTATAACAAAGACATACTGCAAAAGAAGATTAGTTCCGTGAGAGTGCGAATATTTGAGTTTATGTATTATTTTAGTATATCTTTAGTCCTATGAATGGTCTTGCTGCCATCCACCTTCACTCTTCCTTCGGTTGGTACGAAAAGAAAGGAACTACCTACACCATGTTCTTCTGCTGTTTTTCTCTTTTATTTTCAACTATCTCACTACAACCTATCATGAAAAATGGAACGAAAGCACAATAATTATGATTCCATTTTTTATTCACAGCATAGTTATATATCAGCGACAGGCGAAACAGTTTTTTCCTTGAATTATATAAAACATTATATGTGGTTCACTCCTTTCTCTTCATTTACCTGAGCTTAGGGTACTGCTTGCTGGTAAAGGGATCCAATAATTGAGTACACGCGGAAACACACGAAGCAGGTTCGTACTGGTTGCCAGCGCAAATCAGCGCCGACTTTTTACCGGAATGAATTTTTAATTCTTGATCGCTGATTGCTGGCGCATTTCTCCGTTTCGATTATGGATATCACGTTATAAATTTCATTCATGTTCCATAAAACTGAATTGTTTGACAAATGACTCAAGTGTCATACAAACAACGATTAATATAAATGTAGATATTCAACATAAGCTTTGCTTTCTCTATTCTGGGACGTATATCTTACTTCGTGCATTACACGAAATATACTTTCCATCAGAAAAACTATTCACATAAAGATGAATAGAACATTCGGAAATAGAAGTTGCTTTTGAACCTGCCGAAAATCGACATTCTTAGTCTAATAACACTACACGACTAGTAAGCGTTGGTTTTCGGGCTCAAAATAGGCGATAATTGAGATTGAGACATATTCAATGAATTTTCCAATTGTTCGTAACAAGCTAGTTCATCTGAACGAATAAATAAATAAATATTCTATCAAGAGTTTCGGGAATTTCAAAATATTATGCATTCTGAAAAAGGAACAAGATAGCCTACCTATCAATGAGTTTAAATTTTTCGTGCTGTTCAGGAACCCTTTCACCATTTTCCGGAAATTGATCTTAATTGGTCTTAAGAACCCTGAACCTTTCGTTCGAAATTTACCCTGAATCTGGAGCAGGTGTAACAACACAAGAGGGCCAGCAAAACGAGAAATTGCCGGCTTGGAGGAGCTTAGCAGTCAACAATTTATCGTGTTAATTATGTTAACTTATCAACATCCGAATGAAGTGAGCATCAGCAGGAGAAGAAATGGAGTAAAAAGAAAATCCAATTACTTGGCGCGCTCTTACTCAATTTATCCAGGATGAATTAAATAGACGATCCAAGAACTAACACGTAATGAGGCATCCATTGCCACAGTTATTAATAAGCTGATAAGCACTGGATGTCTTGAATTGATTCAGATTATCGACTCGTTTCGTCTCACTCAAGCGCACGTCCGACAGCGAAATAAACGATTTAGTAATTAGATTTAAATTATGGAATTAACTGAGACCAATGGTAAGTTCGATACGAACTGATGTCGTCATTAGTGGAATGAATTAGTTCGCAATAGTAGATAATGTTTTATTTATCTATCGTTTGGATTCCATTTGCCAGTTTCGTTTTTGTATTTGTAAAATAAATTTTACGAGATGCCATTAAGTTCGAAAAAATTGCATACTATTTCTTAGGCGAGAGAAGAAAAGAGACGGAAATCAATTACTACGAGTTCATGCCTTATATTGGAGTCAAATGAGGATTTGCTGTTGACGGAATTTATTCGGAGAAATATGAAATATGAATAATCTTGCAATAATTTTTGAAGCTCCTTCATTCGTCCCAAGAATTTTCCAGTCATTTATGGTAAAATATTGATGGTTCATTGATTTCATTCTATTTCAGAAGGTTATTAAACTGGCCAACGTCACTTTTCTCATTAAACAACTCGCCACTAGATGGCGTTGTAACACAACAACAAAATGGCATTTTCATTTATCTCAAAATCGATGCTTTACATTTTCCCTATAATACAAAAATTCTACATAGTAGTGTTTTAAACAAATTTGAAGAAAGAAAGATTACTAAAACTGGTAATACCTCATTACAATATACTCGCATTAATGAGAACTTGGGTAACTTTGAACAGTTCAACATCATGAATACAGAATCCTTCTTATGAGCCCTCTATAGTGCGAACAAATGGAACCTTTATGTGAACAGGAATTAACATGTTCAGACCTGCAGTATTATATTAATGAAAGGAGACCTATCGCTCTATTAAATACACATGTACTCATTTCGTGTTTGTAGGAGTTCGTAGATAAATGTGCTCAGTGTTTGGGAATTCAATCCGCTGATAAAAAAATGTCTAAAACGACAAAATAGTTGTTTTTGACTCTTCAACAGAATTCCTTGAACATAGAAAAGTTCAGCATCGGTGCATGCTTTATCAAAAAACTCAGGGTCGGTTAGTACATATACTCATACATTTCAGTTTGTGTGAATGCATACGTAGTTATTTCAGTTTGAATTTTTTCGGGGAAATTCATGTATGATTCATTGGTTATTTTAAAAATTTTTTACTTACGTCTGAAGTTTTCACACAACACTATAATTTATTGAAAATTTTGAGTTTAATGTTAATACTTTTCGTTTGACTTATATTCAAACCTTTATACTATTCCATTGAACATTGAACCCTAAAACAATGTTAACCGATAAAAAATCAGCCGTTGGATCAGCATATTGTTTATAATGATCTTAATAAAATTGTTCATTTTATCTCTGAGTCAGAAGAAAATGTTTTCAAATTATTATTCGATTGCTGACTGCATATCTTCTGATAAACGTCTGCTGCTTCTTTGCAAGTGAATTTAAAATTAAGAGGAACTTCAGGGGAAATTACAGGATACCCTTTCTCGATTTTAGTATTTTCGGCGAGATCCTAGAGTTTGAAAAAAAAACATTTGGAAATAAAGCCCTAAACTGACGAGTTCTGTTCAGCGAACGACTATATATATTCATACATCTATAATACAATATATATATATATATATATATATATATATATATATATATATATATATATATATATATATATATATATATATAATCTAACCTCTGTATGAACAAAATCTCTTACTATCCTGAAAAGACAAAGTTCGATTTTGATAGCTTCGTTTTGAACGTTTTTGGCATAAGCTCTTGACTGTTTCGTTTTAGAGTACACGGCTCGATTTTGGCCGCTTCTGAAAATTTTCCACCGACAATTCGGTCAAAATGAGTTTATTGAACACCTCCAAGACGCATTTTTTCGATCAGATTAAAAGCGTATAATTCGGTCAAACAGATGGAATATTCCTTTTTCGACGGAATTTTTACCGAATTATGGTCTAGACGCACCTTTTCCAGTGTTTTAAGGCGCTCGAGATAACCCCCTCCCCTTGGCGTCGGTCGAGCGCGAATTGGATATCGTCTGAAAGAGAAAGCGACGAATTTTTGGTAAAAATTGTGAGCTTTCAGATGGAAAATACTAGAAAGAATCATGACGTTATGTGCTAATGAAACATTTTGATAATTTTTTGTATTCAAAATTCAAGTTGCAGCTCATATTTTCAGGAACTTGATAATCATCAGACGGGAGTTTCGAGGGAACAGGCGTTTCTTGAGTTTCTGGTGAGAATAGGCGACTGTGGTGTGATCACATTTGAAACAACCTCGTCTCCAATAAAACCATCAACCGACTATCTAATTGTCATATTCGTTAGAGCCGCGATCCAATCTTTGTATGGGGATATCTTTTATGTTTTGCATGCTGGATCATAGAGGGCAACATTAATCAACTGTAGTTGGCAAGTTAGTTGAAAAATTAATCAACAATTTTAAAAGACAATTATCTGATCAAATATGTTGCGGCAAGTTGGTTTCTGTTTTCGGCATTGAAGCACCATACCAGTCAGGAGTTTTCCGTTAGTATGGAGAATTTAAACTCAAAAGGGCTTAGCGACGATTCAGAAGCAGGTGTACCGAAAACAGTGGTAACTTTAGAAAAAGTGGATGCAGTACATAGGACTATTCAATAAGACCGCTTTGCAACATATCGAGCGATTGGGGCATCATTGCGAACTTCAACAACCTCACTACAAAAAAAGTTGTTTCCCGTTGGATGCCGCATCTGTTGACCGAAGAAGTGTCCTCAAAAAGATCGTCGCAACGTTTGTTTAAAAAACAAGTCATGTAGCAACAAGAAACCTATCCGAAACAGCGAATCATCCTTCACAAAAACAATGCAAGTTCGCACACAGCTCGGAAAACAATTGAATATTTGAAGCAAGAAAATGTAGGATTGTTGCGTACAGTCCAAACGATCTTTTACTCCTGCCGAAATCAACAACGCACTACGTGGTCAGAAGAAGCTGTTGATGCCTACCAAATGGTCCTTTCGAAGGTAGCAGCATACAATTGGAGTAACTGCTTCCAGAATTGGTTCGAACGAATGCAGAAGTGTATTAATTTTCGAATATTTCGAGAAGCAACAAAGTCTTTAAAAGCTCTCAATTGTTCAATTCAAGCTCTATATGCAAAACTTAAAGGGCATCCCTCGTATGTCGATTTCTGAACCAATTCTTTCTGCTCACTTCGTTCCACTAAGACTATAAAACTCAAATATGGTGTCTTAACAATTCAATCTGACCTAATACCAAATCTCGATCTTGGGCCACAGATTTGCCATTACAGAAACGAAAATTGAAACACTCATTTCGCGAACTCTTCACACTCATCGAGACGAACAAAGTACCAAATATAATCAGGTATTTCGTTTCCAATTCCATCTCCTATGGATGCCATTAACCTAAACGCATTTTCCGGCAATTTTCATGAATGAACGTCAAAACTTTACCGCCCGGATAGAACGGAATGAACCATTATCATGAAACACTTGAAACATTCATTTAAACTTGAACGTGAGCCCACCTTTCGCAAGCCAAATGAAATTATTCATATCAAATCGCGGACGGAGAGGTATGGTATCTCTCTCTTTCTATTCAATTATCGTCATGCGAATGTTTCCCGAATTAAATACGCCAACAGCGGCTGAGCTAACGTTCTGTTGACGGGTCGTTAACATTAACGAAATGGCGATAAAGAGTCCAGAAGATTAAAATGTTCGAGTTTTCATAATGGAATGGAATTATGATTATCTCCCAGATATTACTTTTCATCACGTTACATCGTCATACGTTCACGAGGGAGCGGTGCGTATACAAGATTAAAATGGGTAAATTCCAAATATACGAATTTTTTTCATAAATTTTATCTACCCTTTGTTGTTTTTCCTTGTTTTAAAAATCAATATATGGAACTGAATGATTCGTATCAGTATTTTTTAGTAACAGTGAAATTACTTTTGTGTTAGGTAAAATCCAGTATGACATAATTCAAAACCAAAGAAAATAGAATTCTCGATTTCGGATATTCTTGATTCTAGAAGCTTGTGTATCGTAATTTTTACGGCGCTCGGATTTCTTCGTTCTCACTCACCCAGTTACTAAGTTAAAGTGCGATCATCGTAAAATTCACGAATAATTAGTATTAGTGTTGTTTTATCAAAATAACCAGGGACTCTATTTTGTAGGTAAGATCGAGGTTATTTCGTTTTTTTTTTCATGAATTGATTGATCTAATTTGTTAAAGAAATGGATTGAAGAAATAGATCCTTGACAAACAAGGAGCTGAAACTCGAAGTTCAAAATGTAATGGAAGGCGAAGACCATACTATGGATGGATCAGATAATGAAATGGAGGATGACTGGGAAGAGATAGATAATTTTGAGGTTGAAGACTCCAGCGACGGTATTGGTGAGCCTGAAGATAATGAGGTTGTACAGGCGGAAGAAGATAATCCAGAATAAGGCCACTCGAAAGCACCTGATCGAGATATCTACCGGTTATCTGACGATCCTTCAGTTGGTGATAGTAGTTCGTCTGATGATATAATTCCGATAGCTTGATTACCGGAATCAAGAAAACGTGAGAGGTATGTATGTCTTAAAAACGAAATTTGAGAGGAAAGAATTGTCATAAATGGTCTTCTGTATTGCCACAGAAATCGGAAAGATTTTTCATGCATTTTACTCCTGGAAGCAGACACACACACACACACACACACACACACACACACACACACACACACACACATATATATATATATATATATATATATATATATATATATATATATATATATATATATATATATATATATATATATATATATATAGGGTTTCACCCCGACGAGTTGCCCATATATCTGTTCATGCAAAAACTGATTCCATGAAAAATATAAATCCACCACCCGGTAATTAATACCATTGCCAGGCAATGATTATAATCAAAACAAACATATCCTGGAATAATTATATATTAGGATAACGTTAAATGTTATGAGAATATATCAATCTACCAGAATATATACATACTATAGCATCATCAGACAATAATAATAATAATAATAATAGTTTCCTTTGTGTGAAGTGGTGAACGATCGAATAGAATACTGCTCTGAATATAAATATGACAAAATTGTCAGTTAATATATATATATATATATATATATATATATATATATATATATATATATATATATATATATATATATATCTGCAACTGAAGATGGCAAAGGAAACAAACGAGAAAATATTTCTTCTTGGATGTAAAGAACTAAATGTCATACTAAAATTCCTTCGAGTCAAGGCGAAAGTGAGTATTTTAATGATAAAAATAAGCACAAATACCTCAATTTGCCTCACTTATTCTATTTGCAATGTCTGAATTTGTGTATAAGCAACACCTACATCCGAATTTACCAGCTAGAAAAGCAGATAAATCATACGAAGAGGCAGATCAATAATCAATTACCTGCACATATTAGAAACACAATATTTGAAAAACAAATACTTATTTATAACAACAATTTTGAAAAAATCAAACAGGAACATCGAAAGAAGGTTGACTTATTGCTCGAGAGAGACCACTAAAAACAAAAAGTCCCATCCGAATGGATATGTAATCTCACGCAAGTAAGAATTCATTTTAGTGTGAAACAATTTCTTGGGCTCGGGAGCAAATTTTCAATAGTTGAAAAGAAACTGCAATTTTCAAGAAACCCAATGAAACAAAGAATGAAATTAGAAACATAATATGTAACATACTAACGAACCACAAACAAAAGAACAAAGGAATAAAATACTATAATAAAAAAAAAAGTATATAGACTACATGAAAAAACTAGGAATTCGTCAAAAACAACTCAGATGTATATATTCTTAGAGCTGATAAAACCAACAAAACTGTTTTTATGAACGAAAGAGACTATGATTACAAAATGGAAGAAATGCTTGACGACACCAATACATATAAAAAAGAAAAAATGACCCTACTAACAAAATTCAACTTGATATGAACAAAATGATAAACAGTTGGTGTACTGCAAAATACATTTACAGAGATCTCAAAAACAAATTAATTTGTCATAATGGAAGATCACCCTTCATGTATGGGTTGCCAAAATTACACAAAAAATCAATCCCTTTAAGACCTTTAGTAAGTAACATACATTCACCAACCTATAACTATCTATCAAAAACTATAACTAAAACACTAGGTACGAACAACTACTTCATTAAAGATTCTTGGCATTTTCATGAGTTCATAAAAAACCAAACTGTTCCAAAAAACTTTGTCCTAATATCTTCAGATGTGATATCCCTATTCACAAACATCCCATGTACACTACCACGAAAAGAATTTATAAAAGCTACTAAATTTTGCTTAGACACTACCTATTTCATCTTCAAAAACCAGATCTATTCACAAATATTCGGAACTCCAATGGGATCACCTATATCAGCTGTAATAGCAAACCTCGTATTAGAAGATCTCGAATGCACAATACTATCAACATTAAATTTCAAAGTGCAATTCTATAAACGCTTCGTTGATGATATATATATTGCCTGGCAATGGTATTAATTACGGGTGGTGGATTTATATTTTTCATGATATCAATTTGATTGGATGAACAGATATATGGGCAACTCGTCGGGGTTAAACCCTTTATATATATATATATATATATATATATATATATATATATATATATATATATACAGTACCGGGAATTGATTACTCACAAGTGTGTTCAATAGAATTTGTCCCAAATTTTGTATTGTATTGAATCGTTGAAAATGTTACAGAAGGAAATTGCCGCTCTTTTTCAAGTATTGACACATTGAAAATTCTACATAATGCCTCAAAGCATAAAAATCTCAATTACCTAGAATAAGTTGTTCAAATCACTGTTTGATGCGAACTTTCAGATAATGAACGATCAGACTGAACTATGTAAAACTCAAATTTTCGATGAATTCAAATTAAAACTTCCTTTCAACAGTTGCTAACTGATACTTAATATCTGGCTTTTCCAAATCCACATAGCCACCTATTTTTATATATTTGTGGTCACTTTGTACATGATTTTCATACTGTTATATGATGAACGAGAGTTCAAAACCGCGGTAACAGTGATATATTGATTTAATTCATTTACTGGTAGTAAAAATAGTAACAAATTCTATTCGTGTTTCAAAAACAATGAATTATATATAACCACTGAAAAGTTTTTTGAATCATTCATTAGGCAAATCACAAATATTTTCCGCTCATTTATCATGTCAAGAATAATGTATTACTCATAAGAGTACTTAATACATTTATATTACTTACTCCAACGTTGGTACAATAATTGGAATGGATGTCACGACTTACCTGAAAAGAAAAAAAAACAAAATTATTTCCAGTTTTCAGTAAATATTTCGCAAGATACATAGCAAATCTTTTTCTTATTAGCAAAAACTATAATTATTAAGAGTTTCCCAATTACCATGTTGACTCTCATACCATATCTGTATATGGTCAACTTGATCATTTATCAATAAACTAGATTATGATGTATTGACAACACGTTAATCACTAGGTGTTAACATATATTGCCATGTATCGGGTGTTCTAATTGGAGTGACATATGTCGAATGTTCACAACATTCAGACGTCAAACATCGTTTGATACGATTTATATAACATATTTACAAATTTATTCATGGATTAATCTACAGTTTGAACAGCTTTCAAATTTACCGAAATCTATCAATTAAAAATTTTTGGAGGTCAGAAATATTAGGCATACGCGAATAAGATGAGTGAACAATCGACAGAAGTTCTGAATTCAAACTAAAGGTAGAAAAATCGTCAAATATCTTTCTCTACAGGAGCTGATTTTCTGATCTACCCTTCTTAATTACCGGCAACCAGGTCCTCAAAGGAACGGTACAGCTCGGTCGGATGTCATGAATAGGAGCAATAGCCTGCACTTTCGGTCTCATTTGTACTCGTCAGTATTGCATACTCATTCACAATATCAGGCCAGACTGCCACATAATCATCTCAATACTTTGGAGTGCAACTATTGCTTCTATTCATGACTTCGACAGAGCTGTATCTTTTGTTGTGTAGCCCTGGTTGATGGTGATTGTGAACGTTGTATCGGAAAACCAGCTCCTTCAGGAAAGGATATTTAACATTTTACGAAAGGTTAAATAGTGTTCCTTGAATGAAAATTCTTCAATGTGTCTACACATATAACGATATTTCGCATGTTGATATTGATGGGATGTAGAAAAATCGTCTTTATTCATAGGATTCGACATTATAAGCATAATTTTCAGAATTAATTTTATTTCTCTCGTATTACGGAATATAAATTTGTTTTCAATTGACTAAATAGAAGGTAGAAATCAAACCTGAAAAATGAAAAAACAAGAAAAGACGAATACTCAGAATTTTTAGTCGTCAACTCGTGACTATGTTGAGCAAGCTTATACTAATTTTCGGTCGTCCAACAAGAGGTACTATTTGTGTTAACATTCTACAGGGTGTTACATAATAGTATGTCACAACTTGAAGGGGTAAATCTACGTGCAATTTTAAGAAAAACAGTTCATATAGTAAGTCTGCAAAAGCTTTGTTACGGAGCTACTTAATTACGAATCTCAAATAAACTCATTATTTATTCATTGTGACAAATTATTAAGCGGATGAATAGTTTTCTTTGGTAAGTCCAAATTTTCCCCTTCGTCTTTGCTTCATTTTCTCATCTTTCCTAATTACGTATTTATAATTATACATTGCAATGCAGTCCTCTTCCTCTCACCATAGTTCAGGTTCATTTCACTATCATCTGCGGATACATCAACGCGAAGGTAGGCACAAAATCAGACGAGGCAGAGGTATCAATGGGAAATTTCGGAAGTGGTCTAAGAAACCAACGCGGAGAGACACTTCTGAACTTCTTGTTGGCAAACGGCTTATTGTTGACGAACAGCTTTTACTATAAGAAACCGAATCGAAGGTTGACATGGATAAGCCAAGACGGAAAGACAAATGAAATAGACTTCAAATCACTGATAAGAAATCCATACTACAAGACGTATCAGTGCTGAACCAAGTCAATGTGGGAAGTTACCGCAGAATGGTGAGAGCTACAGTCCAAATCAATATAGGCAAAGAAAGATACAGATTGACTCAGCCAAAAAACACACGATAATGGAGCAATCCAGAAAGTGCTGAGAAATACCAAAAAAACATCAAGAGAGCCTTATCGAAATACACAAGCCATGGAAGCATCGAGGAATTGAACAGGCAAATAACAGAATCCGTCATCGAAACAGTTAGAAGATGCTGCCCAAGGCACATACGAGAAAGTGAAATGAGCCAGCAAACAAGACAAATGATTGAAGATCGAAGAAACCTATAAAAACACGACAACACTAATACCCAACTGATAAACCAACGGAGCAAAGAAATCTCAAAAAACATCAAAAGAGACATAAGAAATTACAGCAACGAACAAATAAAAGACACCATAGAGAATAACAAAAGCTTGAAGATCCTGAAAAGAAAACTTAATAATGAAAAGAACGAGATACTAAAACTTAAGAATAAAAATAACCAGATCACTACAAATAGAGATGAAAAATTTCGAATAGTTGAGGAATTTTATGAAAACCTGTACAAGAGTAGCATATAATTGGAAAAAACACCAAAACAAACACAAAAAGCTAATGGAGTCATGAACCAAGGGTCAGAAAAACTACCAGAAATCACAATGGACGAAATTATATCAGCAATGCAGCAAATAAAGAACAACAAAGCTTCAGGGGACGACTAAATAGCTATTGAGGCAATTAGAATGAGAGGGGAATCTCTACTGCGAAAAATCAAGGATCTTTTTAACTTGTGCTTAGAAAATGCTTCTATCCCAGAAAAGTGGAATAATGTAACGATGTTGCAGATTTATTAAAAAAAGGCGATGCTACGGACATATGCAACTACAGGCCAATTAGCTTACTTTCGCATTTATATAAATTGTTCACTAAGGTCATTAGCAAAAGAAGAGAAAACTCTACTTTTACCAGCCAGTCGAGCAGGCAGGCTTCCGATCAGGTTTTGGAACAAACGATCATCTTCTAATACTGAAACTATTGATCGAGAAGACACTTGAGTACAACAGACCTTCGGTGCTTCCAAAAAGCTTTTGACACGATCGAGATAGTAGCCATCCTAGAAGCCCTCCAACAATGTCGCATAGATTATAGATACACTCGTTTACTGTATAACATCTACAACAACTCAACTGCAAGTATAAGACTTCACAAAGATAGTAATAAGGTCCGAATAGAAAGAGGTGTTTGATTAGGTTAAACTTTTCACTTCAGTGCTCGAATACGGTTTTAAAAAACTCAACCGGGAAAATAAGGGGATTGACATAGACGGGACAAAATTGAGCAACCTACGGTTTGCAGACGACATTGTACTCATCACGGATAATTTACAGGAGACTGGTGTGATGATAAAAGGGGCTCTGCATGAACAAACAAATAACGGAAATCATGACAAACCTAGTACTTGGAGAAACCATCACTTTAGACAGCGACGTCATTGAGGAGGTTAGCGAGTACACGTACTTAGGGCACGAATTGAGAATATGCAAAGACACATGAAATGCATAGAAGAATAGGGTTGGGCTGGACAGCATATGGAAAACTTCGAGACCTATCCAGCAGTGACGTACCAACTAGCCTGAAAAGGAAACTATTTAACGAATATGTTCTACCGGTACTCACATACGGAGCGGAAACTCTTACATTGACCAGAAATACTGTTCACAAATTGGAGGTAACCCAACGAAAAATGGAGAGGACCATGCTGGGAATAAAATTTCAAGATAGGGTAAGAAACACAGAGATAAGACGAATAACAAAAGTTGACGTCATAGAACGAATTACAACGTTGAAATGGAAATGAGCGGACATGTTGCACGGCTCAAAGATGAAACATAGTGCATAAAAATATTAAACTGGCGACCAAGAAGAGATAAAAGAAGTAGCGGAAGACCCCCCCAACTCGATGGAGCGATAACATTAAAAAAGTCGCCAGTCATTGGATAAGAGAAGCCAAAGATAGGACACATTGGATACGCTTAATGGAGGTCTACGTCCAGCAGTGGACACAAAAGGCTGAAAGATGATGATCTGTTGATGAAATATTATTCTTTTTCCATTGTTACAGATTTTTCCTGTCCCAATCCCCCTTCCTGTTCATCCTTGTCTTCGTGAAGAAGTCCTGGAAATCATGGAGTGCAAGATGACAACGAGAAAATGAAGCTGCTAAGCAGAAACATTTTTGGTACTCTTTTTGTACACACGACACTAACACAAAATAAACAGACAAACTATTGCTAGTGCAATAGCGACAGGAAAACGAGTTTTTTCACTCGTTTATTGGTTTATTGAATCATACGCAAGATAGTATGGTTGTGAAACCAGATGTAGCCGAATTCTCATCTCCCGGAGACCATGAGTGAACCAATCACCCCCAGCACAGCTCTCCTTCACCCTTGCTACCTTCTCGGGGAATGAAGATAAAAAAGAATCAATAAATTTATCGATTTCAATACAATTCAACATGTATCTACTTATTATTCAGCATAACCAATCGCACAAGTCACGTCATGTCACATTGAAATCAAAATATTTTTCAACTTTACCCTTCCTTCTTACCTCACATCACTACCTTCTGTAACATTTGACAACGTCGAGGAAAAAGGAAGAAATGTGTCGAGAAGAAGCACACAGACTCTCAGATCGACGTCGATTGAATTTCGCACATCTGATAAGAAGTGCTATTATCCGTGAGCAAAATACTTGCTACATACAGCAAAAATCCAAAAATCTACATAGAATCGCCATCTAACGTCAGGGTAAGTTTCTTTTTCGGTTTTCGAAATGATCGTTTTCGCTTCTTATATTTTATAACACCAAAGTTTTTTCCTTATTGAGAATAATCGGGTAGAAATCAGTTTCTTCTTTTCTTAAAACAGTCCGCTAAATATCAATCATACAATAAGAAACATGAAATTTAGCGAGAAGCAATAACTTTCAGCTAGGACACTGAAAAAAAAAACTGAAAAGTATAAATTTATACTAATATCAGAAAAGAAAAAGTTTCGCTACAATAAACTCATACGGAACCCTAGGTATGGATTTTTAATATAATTCAACTGGTCCAGACAACGAAATATGTAATTGTGAACCAACGACTCATGGGCAAAACACCTTACTATTACATCACAAAAATAGCCTTCACAAATCTTTTCTAATAAGGAAAATACGTCGAACGCTTTTAATATTCCATAGAACTGCGACTTCAGAATAAGGAGAAATTACTTTCTGCGACCTTAAATTTCCACAGAGGTCTTTTGTACGAATTTTCATCAAAATTCCTTTCAAAAGGATCTCATTATCCCTTAATTAAGATGACAACGGCCAAGCGAGATATGAATCGCGATGGAAAAAGAGAAAATGGAAATTTATCCTAGCGATTTACTGTCTCATTCCGGTCGGGGGATTGAAAGTAATCGCAAATGCGAGTAGAAAGGCGAGGAATTAAAAGTCCTTACTCCGCAACATAACTGGGACATCGCAGAAACATAAAGTTCATTTTACCCGGACTCCGTAATTTCCTGGCCTGTTATGCGGCTTCAATTTCTGCCAGTGGCGTAGGAGACCTCAGCTGACCTCATTTTGCCCCATTCAAACTGTCTGCTTCCTCTCAATCTAGGTAAATTAAACTGAAATGGTGTTCGTTGTACGAATTTGGCTTCTTATTGTTTCAAAATGAAAAGCGAGAAAAGCAAGTGTATTGAGTTCAAAGATTATATTGAGAAATAAAACCCTTTTTCATTGAATAAGTCACTGACTTTTAAACTGCCCTCGTACACGAACCAACAGAGGCTTTAGGAAATAAATGCTTGATCTATCTGCAGAGCTTCGACGTACATTTTTTTCCCTAACAAACCACTTAACATTATAAGAAATCATCCATAAAATACTTGAATATTAACAAAAAAACAAAGCGTTTTACTGATATCGTCGCAACGATTTCAACATAGAAAATTACGAAGTTACTGAACGAAAATAATACGCAATAGACTTCAAAAATAATAATGTAGTGCATAATAAAATGCAACGTTACATAATTTGAAATGATGACATTAAAATGATTTACATTGGATTCTGACGATAATAAAGCTTGTTATTGCATTATGGCAATGTAATTGCTTCGACGTTTTAATGTTCCTAAACTGGGCAAAACAATAACCGAGGTTAGATACAAAGAATTTCCCACCGTCATTACAACAATACCTCGCAAATTTGCATTATCCGCTTTTACAAAATCGCCTGTCATCTTTGAAATTTGAAGGATAAGATTGTGAATAATACGTAAATGACATTCTAAATAAAAGTAAGGTAGCCAAGGTGAAAGGCACGGGTTGTTTGTTTACTAACTTAATACGACTTGGGCAGAGGGGTCATGGCAGGTAGCATTTCGAATTATGTAACAAACGAATTAACAATAATTGACTTCTGTAAATCCTAAAATACAAACGACATTATTCGCATAATTATTCTTACACAGCGTCTGATTTTCTTCTTATTTTCAACTCAAAGGCCAATATAAAACACTACTGGATTTTCATTCAGTTATAAACATGTGTTATTGGAAAACAGTTTGTTCAATAAATTTCAAACCACTAGAAATAATAGCTGCTCAACTTCTCTCCATTCTCAAGCCTACATTCTAATGTCTACTATTCGAGGCTATGATAAAAATTTAACCAACCTATACAAACAAAACGTAGAAACAAACAGAATTTGAAAGTCATATTTTACTATTTGGGATATTCTGCTCTTAATTAGATACATTTATTGAAGAAATGAAATTTTCATTTTGCTCTACAAACTATCCATCTCCTATCCTTTCTTCCTTGGAAGAAAATCTCTTTTATTCCAAATGAAGAAAGAAATAAATATCGGAAGGTTGTTAGAGTATTTCAAACCCTAAATCAGGTATTGATTGCATTATAACATTCACCCTAACCTTCATCCACGCAATTTGCTTACAAACTGTATCCAGATACCAAGATTACGTTAAGATATAAACAAATACTTGTAAGATTCAAAACGGAGCTGCAAAGACTGTAATAGCCCAAGAAATATGAAATGCCTTCCGTCTTCCAAATAACTTCAGTATCTACGTGGTAAAAATTCCAACGATATTACAGGCTTTGAACTCCTCAATCTCCAAGGTCAGAACAAAACCCTTAAAATTTCTATGGGTCACCTCCAATATCGGAATAACAGGCAATGAGGAGGCCGACTAGCTTGAAGTGACGGCTGATCATGAAAACTATACAGGAAAAGTGGGATTTGATCTGGAACGCCGCAAACACCCAGCTCAAGTCTGTAGTGCCTACTTTGTCAACCAAACTTCATCAACCCTCCAACAGTAATATAACAGACCAAGTAAAACAAATCGCTTAAGAATAGGCCACACATCATTGACACATAGCCACCTTATGAAACGTGAAGCACTTGATATTTGCGAAACTTGGTGGTGTCGAAACAGCTATAGCACATACCTTGTGTGAGTGTCCCAGATACACCACTGAGCGCTATAGAAAGGGAATTACTAACATTGAAACTTCACTATCATTAAAAACAAACCGACCACAACAATTCTCAAAAAAATAAACCTGTATCAAAAGTTATAAACCATCCCCTTATTATGTCTTACATTTTGTTCGTACTGTATTTTACGCTAATAACTCTTGGTGTTTGATGCGGCTAATTTGAAATAGAGGAAAAATCGATTTATGTGTAGGGTATACCCTGGAAAATACCTTAAGCAAATTTTCCCAATAATCTATCAATAATTATTCTCATTAAGTACAATAGATTACATAAGATATAATACGGTGTCGACCTCTCATGCATTTTAACTTTCAGATCTATTTTGCAACCGAGTACTCTTCACCAATCAGATATCAGGACCTTCGCTTACCTCTAGCCCCCGCCAAAAAGCAAATAATGGTTCTGGGAACCATGTCTTAACAATTGTTCAAGGACAGGTCATTCGCAGAGCAAATGCCAGCTAGTTCGAGATTATTAAGTTGGTAGTTCCCCCAGAAGTGCCAAGTAGGAAAGCCATTTACCATCCTCAGCTCGTACCTGTTGAGTAAGTTACTCTTTTGGACCAGCTTGTTGGGTACAAGATTAATTTTTTTGACTGGCTTAGTCCAGAAACTCCTTTCCAGGTACGGGATATCCTATTGTATTCTCGAGCCTTGTTAGGATGACTTTCTACCTCTGCCGATTGGTCAGCCAATACATTGCCGTGTACCACCCAGCACCCACATGGGAGTGACTTTGTTAGCTGCACTCAGGAAGTTTAGGAAGAGCATGTATTCCGAAATATGATTCGGATCCACCTCATAGTAATTATATATTGTGCTGCAGATATTGTATCATACGTAGCCGATGTTGTAGGCTTCCGTCTAGGATATAGGTGATCATTGAACTCTGGTTCAAGAACAACGAGTCTTTTTTTGCATTCTTCACTAGGATATGCGCTTATCTTTTCTGCAATCTTAATTGCCTATTATTTTGCCTCACTCTCAGCAATTTTTTCATTGGAGTGAGGTCAAGTATAAGCTGCAGTCCTGGATACTTCTGGTATTAAGTAAGTTGCCCTTTAATATTTTTTCCACGTCTATTTCTCCGATTTTGAATTGACCCACCACTAGCATAGCTTACGATGGTCGCACAATTGATCTTGATATGTAATCTGCCATCCTTAACGTTATCCCCAAGGACCCTTATGGGTCAATCAATGCAAGGCGAGTATTTTGTTCAGGTTGCGATTCTCGTGAAATATTTTAGCTTATAGAGGTACACGAAGGGAAATCCATTTTTGGAGAAGTCTGAGTTAGTTGAAGATATCTTTCAACCCGAAATGAATTCTGGTTGAAGTCTGTTTTTGGACTATAGTGGGTTATTGAAACTGATTTATGAAGAAACCAAACTTTTGAAGATATTCTCTTGGATGATCTTGAAGTAAACCAGAAATGAATTACCATTTTTCTGGGGCGAATCTTTCAACTACTGATATCCAACCTCTAAGGAACCATCTACCCCTGTCAGGAGATTACCATCGACAAGAAAACATGCAGATAAGTTCAACGCTTCAGGAACTCTTTCGGTCCTACAGTTTTCCTCTCACTTCATTAACTGCATACTATAGCTTTTGCGTCAGATGTTGATCCAAAATGTTCACTGTAGTTTGAATTATCGATGGTAAACTAATAATTTCATTTTGAGCTAGGCAAATTAACTAAGAAAATTATTCGCCTTCCTTTTTTATATAGTAAATATATGACTTTCAGTCTCAAATACCAAATTTTTTTTGAATCTCAAACTTATAGTCTGGGATTGTTCACGAAAAAGATCAAGTCTTATTTTGCTAGGTTATTCGGATACTTTTTGATTCCACATTAATCTTTCCCAACCAAATAGAAATCGATCTCTGGTTGGCTACCAGAGTATAATATTTAAAATTTGTATAATTACATTATAATTTCTTAGACTTGTCTGATTTAGACTGCTGATTATCCTAATTTATTCATAAAATTTACTGAAACCATGACGAAAAAAAAGAAGAGAAGCAAAAATGTCTTTCCTATTCAATACTAGTAACCGTTACTTGATGCAAATCATTTTCAAATACATTGGAATATAAAATGATAAAACGTCTTGGCAATTCATAGAACAGTTATCTGAATTACCAAGCCGGAAACAAATTAAGTAAAGGGAAATTATTGTGAAAATCTATCTAATATTGTTATAAGATATTTTGTAAAACAAAATTACTCTGTTTCTGTGAATTGCCTTGAGAGGTTTTACTCACTCTTATTCCGTAGAACATATATGTTAGATTTGTTGTACCTTAGTTCAGTTTACATAATGTACTAGGCTGTTCAAGATGCTACCGGTCTTTCAGAGATGGCACCACCAATCTTTGAAAGCTAAGGTATTTTAAGGAATACTAACCTTCAAACGCATTTTCCCAAAATTTCAGCTCAATCTGTCAACAAATTAAGACGCTACAGCCTCTTATAGTAAACAAGCTTTGATATTGAAAAAAAGGACAAGACCACCAGCTCAGAAATCGATCAAAACAATGGCGAATTACGCTTCGAATTGCTTCCTCATCCCTCGTATTCGCCAGATCTGGCCCCCAGCGACTATTATCTCTTCCCATTTGAAGAGATGGCTCCAGGGAAAAAGATATGCGACCAATGAAGAAGTTGAAGCCGAAACTGAGGAGTATTTTAAAGACCATGATAAATCGTACTAGTGCAATGCTTGAAGACCGTCGCAATAAGTGTATTGAGCTAAAAGGAGAATATATACAAGTTATGGCTTAAATCTTATGTGTTCTCTGAGAGGCCGACAGCATCTTGAACAGCCTAGTTTGTCTGATGAATGCACTGTGTCCTCCAAACGGTTACAAATGAAGTAAATAAGTGTAAATCAAATTTTCCTTCATTTATCGTCTTTATTATAAACAGCTCAAAGTGCACACTGAAGATATAATTCTATGAAGTTTGTACAGATTCTTCCCTCTCAAATTTTCCCATGATTCCTCCTGAACACTTTTTGAAGCATTAACGTGTTTGAATAATTACTGAATTTCCCGAACTTTTTTCCTATGCAAAAGTATCACCACCAAGTTACACATTGAGGTGATAATACAAGTATATTAGAAATTATGGATCAATAGAAATCAATGATTTCTATTGATTTATGCCTCAGCATCAGCCGTGATTTTTTCATAGTCGGGTAAACTCATAACAACAAACATGTGTTTCTTTTTCACTATTTCTTGAATTATGTTGACTATAGAGTCACATCCATAAATTTTTCTTCTTATATTCACGTGAAGCCCTTGAAACTACGAAACAGTAATCACATCCGGATATCTGGCTCGATTCGCGGCCGCCACTCACTTTCTCATGATTTTCGTTTCTTTGTTGTCTTGTCCGATGTAAAAAATGGAAATAATTAATAACTACTGTAGATCCATCAAGGCCAGTAACTACTCGAAACAACGTGACCTTGTTTCCACCTACGTACAGCCTAAATAATAATGTGAGAACAATAGAACAAGATTTTATCGCCCACTTAGGCGAGACGAAAAAAAATTATCCGTGAAAAAGTTACGGCATAGATTGTGTTTCTTTTCCTCGCCCGAAATGTTATAATTATATAATTCATCACACCTACAATTTGAAGGTTTTAAATCTCACCAGCAAAACTGGATGAAATGAGTAGAAACATTTTTTCAATCTTTGAAAGTTTTGGCCCAACATTCATGAGGTGAAAATACTTTGAAATTTAAGGTGACCTTTGAAAACAAAAGTTCTTCAAGTAACTCTACTTTGACAAACGAGAATTCGAACGAGTTCATCATACAAATAACTTAGTTATAGTCAAGTTGAATGAAAATTATATCTTTGGGTACTTTAAATTCTATTTCCATAACACTGATATAGAAAATTGTCCAAGCACATTTCATAAAACGATTTATATCAAAACTTTGAAGGCGTACGTTATGCTACCAAAGACCACGTTCTACAAACGTTCCGATACAATAGTATCATTCGAACCCGATTCAAATTTTCATCCCTCACAAAGAAAAACGTTGTTTTTTCAAGCACCCTCCATGTGAAAACGGATTTTGACGTGCTCTCGATCGGAAACATTAAGGAGGGAGCATATTCCTTTGTGCTCAGTGTTTCCGAAAAACAAACATACATCCTAAAGAAGGAACAACCGCGTAACACTCAAGAGAGACGTCCTTAAGCCGCAGGCGTAACGTTAGACAGATGTCGCACAGGATTTCCATCTTCAACTCTTCCAACCATAAATCATGGATTTTCCCTCTGAATGACCACGGATTTTTTCAAGGAAAACGAGACATCTGGAAATTGGTCTCCGTTTATGATGACTTAATCCCCCCAGTCAATGAGATGACTCGTACCGAAGACGCCGCTACAAGGACAAGAGATCTTGTGCACTTCCTGCTGAAATGTCTCGTAAAATCCGATTTCCGGACCGTCGATGAAGCCTGGATATTTTATAGGACGAGTAATACTAGAAACTCTGAACTGTATTGTTAAGGAAGGAAAGAATTTACTACATTCATATCATATGTTCCATTTTTTACCGTTCTAACATATTCTAATGGAATTTCATTACCGGAACAGTGGTCACTTCAGTATCTTCAAGTTAAAAATTCGAGGGCTGTTGAACTATGCGCTTGAAAACCCCGTTTAGTGAATAATGTTAAATTGCTATACTGTAACACAAATTTGAAGGGTACAATTACTTCAGCACTACCTTTAATGAGAGCGTTGATGCGAAACTTTCGATTATTGCTATGAGTAGACCAAACATATTAGATATGTTAAATTATAATGTAGATTATGTGGTCATAACATATTTCCAGTCTGGGTTGAAGTTCGTTCCACAAGTAGTTCTTTGACTCTGTGTTCTTGATGGCCAGTTATTTCATAATAAAGAGTCTTCCATCGGCAGGTTTCATTTTCAATTCCTAATAAAACGCAATTTTTCTAAGAAAAGAGGTGATATTTTTATTTTAACGTAGTGTACAAACTCTGAGGTTAATAATGAATCACGATAACTGGCAAGTGTCCTCGGTTTTTTACAAATTGTCATTCTTTGCGGGAAATTTTTCATTCCATTTTCGCATAGTTGCGGTCGTGTTTCGCGTATAACTGCTCGAATATTGAGTGCCTCAATATTGCTATTGCTGTAGCATTGACGTAGGCCTTATCTTTGACGTAACTTCACAGAAAAAAGTCTAATGTTTTTAAATCGCATACTCTAGGGGTCCAATTCACGTTACCATTGCGAGAAATCAGGATATTGTTGCAATAGAGCCATTGTTTCACCAGCTGTGTGGCGCGTAGCGCCATCCTGTTGAAACAAAACACCCTGCAAGCTTAGAGCATCCACTTCGGGCTGAAAAAAGTCAGTCAACATGGCTGTGTCTCGGTTTCCATTCAATGCAACGGTTGCGCCAGCCCCATTTTCGAAAAAAAAATGCCCGATGACACCTACCGATCAAAAACCGCACCAAACTCACTCGATCGACCAGTTGATCGCGAATGCTTCATGGGTAGATCTCGAGAAAGAAAAAATCTTTAATGAGTAGGTAACTGAACTACAAAAATTTATTACGTAATAAAACAACACTGTGCTGGCGGCAAAAGGCGGCTTTATCATAGAAAAGCCGCGTTTTTTATTCTTGCCGCTTTTATAGATATTTCGGGCGGCGCCATTAACGGGAACATTCGTTGTTAATAGAAGATAGAGAGTCAGCTGAACATACTGATTTAGTTCTTCACACGGACGTCAGGTGGTTGAGTCGCGGAAAATTCCTAGAAAGGTTTCAAGAATTATTGCCCGAAATAACAGCTTTTCTAGACGAAAGAGATGATGATACTCAGATGATGAAAAACGAAAAATGGCTGACTGATTTGGCATTTTTGACTGACATCACAATGCATTTAAACACCATTAACTTGAAGCTTCAAGGTAAAGGAAAAACTATTATTGAGATGATTAGAGTAAACACATGCGATTCAACTGAAAATAAAGGATCTGAAACATATAACGTCTTTAAAAGCAAGGATTCCTCAGTTGAATTATGATACGTACAGGCTGAATTATCAAATATTTTGCGACAATTCGAAATGCGTTTTTATGATTGCAGTAAATTGGCAAATATAGCATCATTTATGAGTTATCCTATTTCATGTAAAAACATTGAGGAATTAGCTACTGAAATAGCAAGTCAGTTTAATATGAACTCATGTTGTGTTGATGCAGATTATATCAGATATACATCTCAAAGCTACAGCATCTAATACAAATTTCTGGTGTTTTATATCTGAAGATGAATATTTAAGGCAAATCGCCCTTCAACTGACGGAAATGTTTGGGTCAACTCACTTGTGCGAATCTGCATTTTCTGAAACGAAGATAATCAAGTCAAAATATCGCAATCGACTAACTGACGATCATATGTCATCATGCTTGCGATTAGCACTCAGTGGTTCCGTACCATCTTATGAAAAGTATGCTGAGGACATGCAGAGCCACGCTTCAACGTCCAAAGTCACTTCTCAGTTAAGTTTAACACCATATGTAACTCTTTTGTTTTGTAATAACCAATAAACTAGCAATTTCGAAAAACTATAAGTTTTTTTGATTGATATTATAGAGAAGAACCTAACTAAACCTTACCCAAACCTAGACTACAATAATGTATATTGTGCGGAAAGGTAATATCTATATATGCTAGGGGTAGGTTGTATGCATCTTGTATGTACGACAATCCTGCATCACATATACTTGCAGCCTCTCAGAGTCGATCGTAAGTAGTCTAAAAATATTGAGGTAGATCGCCAGCAGTTCAAGTGTGAGCATCCCTGGTTTTAAAGAGTCCTATATTCCCTCCTGCAAATGACATGTTTGATGAGAATTGAACAAAATGAAAATAGTCATTCTCAATATCTCAATAGTTCAGCATTTCTGCGTCTATCAACAGAATATCGAATATATAAACCATCAGACAAATGATCCAAATTCAAAAACTTTTGACAAATCACAATATAATTATTACAACAATCGTTTAAATTTCAACGTATATCGTTAACAATTAACGTTCTCGTTATTAACAGATCGATGAACATATTGAATACCAAAACGTCAAGTTTTAACTGGTACTAATAGAATTGTGTGTTGTGTCTATGACGCTTTCACGGCAATACCGCTAAACGGATGTTGACGAAAATTTGGTGTAAATTTCAAACTTTGAATAGAAATTCTTTGTTTTTGGAAAACAAGAAAATTTGTTATTATATAATCTTAGTGAGATGAAAGAGTTTCAACATTTTGACATCTTAAAAGCGCGAAATGTAAGTTAAAACCTTTTCTCATTTTAGACATGAAAAAAGACATCTGTTACAAAAATCCAAAGGGAATTACCGACACATTGATCAAAATCAATCAAATAGCTTCGAAAATAATCAACAAACTACACATAGTAGGATAATTCATCCCAATCAAGGTTGTTCCTTTTAGTCATGCCTGATAATAATAACAAAGAATTATTCCTCATCTGCCTCCACCATTTCCGAGGAATAAAAAACTCATCAGTTGACAATTACCAAGAAAAACAATTATTGCGACTACGAATAATTAATTAAACGAATAAAAAAGCCGACGACGTGAAAAAAATATGTGAATGTGTCTCTCACAGGCGGTCTCAGCCATGTAATTGTCTGCGGTCTCGTAGGACGTAGACGTCGCTACACTAAGATCGAGAAAAAAAAACAAATAAAACAAGCGACGCATTACGCGAGAGGAAGTAACTATTAGTATCTCATTATCTTAATAGAGAACAGAGCGAAGATCGCTTAACGGAAGCACTGTGATGCTCGACGAGACAGTTGAAAGCCAGCTGCTAATAGGATATTTCAGCATTCCGAATTATTATTCAATCTTCAACTAACTTAAGCACACTGAATATAGAATGATGAACTCATTCTGTCAAGCAGATATTTATGAGTGCAAAAAAACAATACATTATGAGCTAATGAATTGGTTAGTTTTCGTAATAATAATGCACTACTTTTATAGATAGATAGACAGAGATTGCTTTATCAGTTTCATAGCGTGAAAATACAGAATAACGTGTCGAAGTATGTGATCAATGACAGTTCTTGTATTCAAACCGTCCTCGAGATATTCTTGCCCGCATAGCAAGCCTCATTTAATGTGTTGTTTCAAACTAATTTTGAATCAGGTAGTTGTTAACTCCCTTATCGATCTCGACAATTTGTAATATATTTATAAGGTTAGGTTAGGTTGGATCAGTTGACAATTACCAAGAAAAATAATTATCGCGACTACGAATAATCAATTGAACGAATAAAAAAGCAGACGACGTAAAAAAAATATGTAAATGTTTCCTTCACAGAAATAACACTCCACTGCCAGTATAAAGAGTTATGTCTCAATGTATTTTAATTGCTTCTAAATCTGGTGGGATATTGATGCTTGAATCAATCAAAAAGTAGACATTTTCAAGAATAGGTAGCATTCCGAGATGAAAAAACTTGGAACAGTAAGTTTTCTTTCAACAATAAAATAGGTTTTACAGCTTTCTCTAAAATGTAATTCCAACGTAATCCCGATGTATTTCTTCTGTAGAATAAAGATAAGTTCGCAGAAAGTTTAGCATCCCCAAATGATAATGCCATATCTAAGGTGTGACTCGGCATATGCATTATACGCCATACGAACAGCTTCGGCATTAACCAATTTTGGTAGAATCTACAGCGCATAGCACGCTTAGCTGATCTGCTTAGCCTTAGCCTAGAAATGAGACACTATTCGCAGTGTTTCATCATTATATTCTAAATTGAAATCGAAATATTTTCATACGGTGATTTTGGTTCACTGTGTAAAGATTATCACAAACTAAGCTGGAAAATATTCAATTAACAAACGTAATAGCTATTTCGATATTGCTAATTGTGTTTGTTTTTAAGAACTATTTTGTCTTCTATGGTAGGGGGGTAACCGTAATTACTGGCGATAGTTTTTATGGCGTAAATAATAACAGTTACCTCCCCCCTACCTTAGTAGACAAATATTTCTTAAAAAACGAACTTCGTCCGCAGCTAGTGATGTTTTCTTATGTCAAAAAAGAATTATCAAGTGTATAGCAGGTGTCAGTCAAATGACATCGTGTAGGCGGTTATTTATTAAATTTAGCGTTCTGACTCCACCATTTATTGTTATCTTGGAGCTGACTACTAAACTACATTTTTTGCAAGATAAAAATTACAACCAATATGACACACGCAACAATAGTAATCTGGTGATTTCTTAATGTAAATTTAGGATAGGGCAGATCACCTATGTTTCTTGGCATACAGGTTTTCAATAAATTGAGTGAGGATATTAAAAGCTCTCCACGCTTGAATGTTTTCAAGAAGAAACTGAAGGCCTTTCTAACTGAAATGTGTTACTATAGTATAGATGAATTCTTAATTTAATACTTTGGTTTGTACTATAGTTTTATATGAAACTGTGCAGTATACCTATATACCTGTATACTCATTTATTTTAGTGTATTCAGTGTGTTTGACATTTTCCATAGTGTCCCTTTCTTTGTACACTCTACGGAAATAAAGTTATTATTATCATTATTATTATTATTATACAATAGTATATACCCCCATGTTAAACCAAATACCGATATTCAAAGTTCTCTCCCTTAACTTATTTTGGTCCATTTCACAGCAGATTGCAAATCAAATGTCAAGTCACAACATAAAATTTGTCTTCAAACCTACATATAAATTATCACTATCATTTTTCAATGCCAAAGACAAAACCCACAAATAACACAATTCAGGAGTGTGTTTTGCCCATATTGTGAAGTGTATACATAGGCCAGACCGGAAGATCTTTTCGTATTAGATAGTTTTGTAAAAACAAAAGTGACACCACCATCGCGCAGAATTACCTAGAGAACAACCTCCGCTTTCCTAGTATAGATAATCTTAGCATTATTCATCGTGCCCCGAAAACCAATAAACTCAATTACCTAGAACCTCTTGAAATGTTCAAAGATAACAAAATTTGCCCCTTTTCTTTGTACACTCTACGGAAATAAAGTTATTATCATTATTATTATACAAAAGTATATACCCCCATGTCAAACCAAATACCGATATTCAAAGTTCTCTCCCTTAACTTATTTTGGTCCATTTCACAGCAGATTGCAAAGCAAATGTCAAGTCACAACATAAAATTTGTCTTCAAACCTACATGTAAATTATCACTATCATTTTTCAATGCCAAAGACAAAACCCACAAATTACACAATTCAGGAGTGTGTGTTGCCCAGATTGTGAAGTGTATACATAGGCCAGACAGGAAGATCTTTTCGTATTAGATAGAAAGAACATCACTCCTCGTTTTGTAAAAACAAAAGTGACACCACCATCGCGCAGAATTACCTAAAAAACAACCTCCGCTTTCCTACTATAGATAATCTTAGCATTGTTCATCGTGCCCGAAAACCAATAAACTCAATTACCTAGAATCTCTTGAAATGTTCAAAGATAAAAAAAATAGAAACAATCTTTATATTCTCTACGGCAACACAGATCTAGGTTATTCACCAATATTTGGGATTTTCAAGTAATTATGAATGTACCTTTGAATACCTATCTATACTTTGATAGTAGAAAACTTGTTTTTCTCTCTTTATAATCCATACCTGCTTTTTCATATTTAAGATGAATTGTACAACTGTACCTTAGTTTTAACATACAATTTGTAAACGTCCGATGATGATAGAAATATCGAAACAGCTATCACGTTTGTTAATTAAATATTTTCCACCCAATGTTGTGATATTTTTACGAAGTAAACCAAAATCACAGTATAATGATCAAATATCACTTAGTAACTCAATATCATTTTCGATAGTTGAAATAAATCATTTGTGTTCAAGCTGCGTTTAGTTCAAGATAATTGCACATAATAATTTTCAAGGGTTTGAGGAGCACATTAAGCATCTGAGGGTTCCAAAGTTAGTCCCAGGGGGAACCAGAGAATTATCATCTGTGTACTATTCGACAAAGGGCTGCAAGGCTTTTGCAAAGTCTTCTTCATACAAAATATACTGAAAAGGACCCAGTACTGAACCCTGCGGAACTCACCTGCATACATCGAGACTCTCCGTCTCATAAATCTCACACCCTCATCAGCCTTCCAGGTACCGTTGACGATGAGCCAGATAAGATCTCAGAAGTAAGCGCAACCCCGCGTATGTCACTGTTGTCTAGATTCTCGAAAAGCTTTTAATGGTTGACAGTGTCGAAAGCTTTGATTGAATCCAAGAGCATGGAAATCGTGCACTTTCTTGTATCAATTCTATTCTATTCAATTCTATGAAATTTAATATTCTATTGAGTATTGGCTGTTCGAATCCAGGAACTTCTCAGTATAAAATGATAGATTAATAAGGAGGAACCACTATGGTGTGAGCTGAGTTCTTCAATAATTAAACAGGAATCTCATCTTTCCCAAAAGAGGTTATCTCATTTACATTTTGATAATATTCAATATTTCAAAGTGGTCAGCGGGTTTTATAAAAATGATGTACTGGTGGTTTCAAATCGTTACTGTTGCATCAGTGTCCATGATGCCTAAATGAATATTATTATGCACAAAAGATTCATTGAATTCATTCACAAGTGAGGTCTCATTTGCAAGTTCAATTACAAGAATTCAGCTTGATTTTTTGTAAGAAAATTGAAAATTTACGTTTTTTCTGATTTTTCGAATTTTAAAAACTTTCAAGGATGAAAACCTGTATAAAACCCATCCCAATTTGATGAAGGAGCCTTGATCTGAGCTAAATTTCAAGTCGTTACGTACTATTATACGGAAATGCCAAATTTTTCGTCGACCCCAAGCTGTCTCTATGTTACATGCAGGAAGCGCTGTCACAACGGGTTAAAAAAAGGTATTCGGTAATAAGGATCAAGAGAAGTTTTTTGACTCGCCAGTGAATGTTACATCGAATCTGAAAAATTGCCTAGTTCAGAAATTAGGCAGAAAATTATCTCAGTGAATTCGGTGTGCACATGCGAATTCCCTAATTAACATATTGAGGAATGAAAAAACACGAAAACTGCATTCACTTTTTGAACAAATCTCGTTTAATATAAACCTTACGAGGTATGTCAATTGAATTCGCGGAAATTGGCAATGCTGGGGCGGTTGGTAACTCTGTAGCGTTCGCATTGGTTTCATTCGAAACAATTCATTTCTGCGTCAGCCTGTGCAAATTTCGTGTTGATCGGTTATATACTCCGTGTTTTATTGTCCTTTGAACATCAAGCTGTTTTGACCCACCGTCGTGAAGATGAGTGATAAAATAACTAAGCAGAGAATAGTGATTAAATTTTTGGTGAAACGCGGCGAAACGTCCGTGGAAATTATGAAACAGTTAAACGACGTGTATGAGTAATATTATCTGAGAAAACCAGCTGTCTACGATTGGGCAAAGCGGTTCTGAAGCGGCAAAAGTCAGTGGTGGATGATCCGTGCGAGGAGCTCTCTCCACCACCTCTCAAAACAAAACCTCGATAGGCTGCGCTCGCCCACCGTCGGGTAAGAGAATGTTGGAAGACGAGTTGGGCATCAACAAGGAGACGATCCGGCAGATACTACACGAGGATTTAGGGATGCGTAAGCTGTATGCGAAAATGGTTCCGAAAGTGCTCACAGTTGAGCAGAAAGAGCTGCGGTTGTCCATCTGTCAAGACATGATTTCTCGAATTGACGAATGCTAATACTCAGAGTATGCTTCCAACAGTGGGTTCAACGGTGGCGACGGTGCATCGAACTCGAAGGAGACTATTGCGAAGAAATATAAAGTATTTTCAAGTATTTATGTACTTTCCGGACCGTCAGGACACTTTTCCGCGAACTTAATTGACACACCTCGTATATTTCACGATGTGAAACTCTAAGAAACGAGTAACTAGATCGCCTAATTATTACGCGAGCCATATCGTTCCGTGTTTTGCGACTCCATTAAATATTGATCCATCCGCATCCATCATGATTTTTTTCGCAACGAACGCGGTTGGAACACATTCCGTCGTAGAATTCCATCATAGCTTATCGTTGGCCATTTGTCAGGCCGTTATAAATAATATGGAAAAACGTCAACAATTTATAAAATTTGTTTCAACAAGGTACGCCAGCAAATTACAGCAATTCGAACGAGAATATTTTTCGTCCCCGTACACGCGAGCCTTCACGTATATATGTTTGATTTGTTTAATGCTGATTTTTTGTGGGACTTTTACAGTTTTCGAGATTAAATCTATGGAGCCCAGAACCACGGCAGGGCCGTAACGAAATCAACGTCAGCATTAATTGAAACACCGCACTGGGCTTGCTGAGCAATGAAAATGTGGACATTAAATACTCAATTATAGTCCCATGTTACTTAACGTTGATTTTCGAAACTGTTATAGAGCCCACACAATTTTATATCTTTCGAAATATATCTTCAGAGCTTGACTTTATTTCTTTAATATTTTATTAAAAAACTCTGACCCAATCGTCTTGAATATAAAATTTGACTGGTTATTTTGTGTTTGGGTTGTAATTTAATCTCTTTCTTATAAAAATTCTGCGAACCTGACCGGTGGCAGTGAGAATTATTCGAGAATAGTCGTTGTTTTTTATGTTCTACTATGAGTGGATATTTGTACCTCCCCAGTTTAAATACCTCGGAGTGGGGGGCGGTACCCATCTCGGCCACAGAATGACCATCTCGACTAGTATCTCTTCTTGATGACTCTTTGAAAATACCTATCTTGGCCCAGAGTTCCGCAGATTAGGTTAGAGGTATAATCTCCCCCAACTCCAATCATTAATTTCTCTATATCACTGTTTTTTTGTAGTTGATAAATGTAACAGAAAATGGAAACAAAATCAATCAGATTTCGAAAGTTATTGCCACGTGAGTAAAGGCTATGTTTGAGAATAACAGTGCTCCAACCTTGCGTGAAATGTCCAGTCGCAGAAAAAAAATTATCTCTGTTCATAAATAACATAATCGTAAATTAGCATCAGGGGAAATTGAATGGATGTGCGTTCAAGTTGAATGTCCAGCGTTTCTTCGAACAGTTGGTGAATGTTGGAGCCGTGTGTTAACGAATTCGAATTAAAACCACAGCCACCATCATCAAAACATATGCTGCAACGACAGAATATAAGCTTGTCTATTGAACGAGAGGCAGAGCAAAATGTATGTGAAAATCCGTTGAAACCTTCAAACAAAAATGTGCCAAACTGAAGCTAACATGCTCAACGACGAGTGATTGCTACATTATATATATATATATATATATATATATATATATATATATATATATATATATATATATTTTTTTTTTCCCAGGAGAAAGCCTCTGACACTACTCGTTGGTACATTGATGTCATTGGCTGATGATATGGCTTGTATATATTCTTGTAGATTGATATATTTTTATAACATTTAACGTTATCCTAATATATAATCATTCCAAGGTAAGTTTTGTTTTTTTTCAACATTCAATATGAAATTCATATGAAAAGTAATAGTGTTCATCTTTCTCATAAATTTAAAAATATCGAAGTTAGAAATAACTTGCCTTCATTAAAGAATGAATAGAGGCTTATAAAAATCATGCTTTATCCCCATGGATTACATGAAATCATTTCAGTGATATATTGTAATATTGCATTTTAACCTCATTTAAAATATCAAAATAGGATATAATGTTCAATAAATATTGATATATTGAAAGCTTTCAAATGAACATCGAGAAAATATGCATGGACCTTTGTGAATGCCAAAGCTTTTCACGGATCAGGAAATCATGACTTGAAAAAGCAATATTTAACCTTGAACTATATCTTAGACAACTGTAAGCGATTTGGAATAGTTCAGAAATTCAAAGAGACCTCCCATGTCATTTCCAAAAAAGGATACTTGAATACTCTTCAGACATTACACCTGCAAACTGGTGGAGCCGAGAAGGCATTATAAGAAATATTTTAGTCTGCATAAGTTTCTGCCAAGACGAACAGAAGGTTTACTTCTTTTAAGTTCTACGCCATTCTTAGGAACTAGTTCTAAGAAAATATAGGTTTTTTGTGCCAGACTTCTACGACAAAATATCGGCTCTCCGTAAAAGTTTAAGTGAAAGCTTATGTTAGAATCAAAAACGGGGTATATCTGTCAAAAATTTGTATTGACTCATCTGTGTAATACGCGTTCTTGAACAGCTAAAAAATACAAGAATGTACAAATGAAATGTATGTGGACGAATATTTCAAAAATTGAGAACTCAAAAGCGGGTGTTGTCTTTTCGTGCTGTTACAACAACATTCACGTGATTACCCGTGGATTCGATGTAGTGACTAACATCTTGGGAAATGTTATCCCATTCCTCCTGTATGACATCCTTCAATTGTTGGAAAGCAACAGGGGCTACATTCCTAGCTCTAACTTTCCCTTTGAGCATAGTACCCAATAGGATACGGTTCAAGACTGCATACATCACTTTAAGGTCCATTTCAGCTACCTTTGAGCCATGCAACAAAGCCTTCATTGATTAAAGGACCAAACCAGATGGTCTCTTACGCACTGAAGTCGCCTTTATAGAGGAACAACAGTAAGTTTGGAACCTATTGCAGGTTTGAGATGTTGTTGATGCTTTCGCCTGACTATCTATGCACTAACAGTCAATCCTTGGAGTTCATGCAGCTGCTTGAACGGTAGTAAACCTGCGACAGTCGAAAAGATACATCGGTCATCACGTACTGATATAACCCGAGTTCTTCCTCATTCTTACCGTCGATTAAAGGTACCAATCATTTGCATACTTTTCGAACCGAAGATTGAGTCACATTTAACTAGCGACCCAAAGAACTTTGCCTTATTCCTTGTTGTCAAAGCGACAATTTATGCGACCACTACAGGATATCCGAAGTTGAGTGGCCTATTAGATGTTTATGGTGAACTAATAATGCTATCGTTCTGAAATATTGGTAGTTGATTCAGCTGGTCCGAAACTCTATCTCTGAAATATTTTCATCTCAATGGCACTCCCGGTTATACCGGAAGTGCATACCAATTTTGTTATTTGATAAAGAGCACCCTGTATATTGATGATTGGTTCGATAACACTTGTTATTCCAATCACAAAAACACCTAACACATAAGTCGAGCTTGTTTCGTTCATAAAATATTCAGTCGGATATGAGTTACGTCCGTATTGTGTCTTGTTTGCAAAAACCTTTCATTATTTTGGTAGCTCACGCTGTTCTCGAGATATATCAATTTTTTCAAAAAGCAAACAATCGATAGTTTTCAAGTAAAACTAGGATATTTCATGAACATAACAAGCTAAACTTATGTGTTAGGTGTTTTTGTAATTGGAATAACAAGTGTTATCGAACCAGTTATCAATATAAAGGGTGTTCTATATCAAATAACAAAGTTGGTATGCACTCCCGGTATAACAAGAAGTGCCATTGAGGTGAATCAACTACCGAAATTTCAAAACGATAGCATTATTAGTATATATACCCGGTATAGGTAGTGTCCATTATTATAGATTTTTAGGTGTTATCAATTATGTTACGCTGTAGAATATTCCGGCCGGCTGATAAGAATCAAAAATATAAAACAGTTGCCTATTTGCGCTTTGAACTGAAGTACAAATCAAGTAACCTGTTAACCAAACGAAGAATTCTTTCTCAATTGATGTTTTTATTGCAATAAGCCAAAACAAATGATGTTGGTGATTTCTGATATATCGTGATATCACCTACATCCAGTGCGTCGATTTTTCTACATCATACTCTCAAGACAATGTGCTGTCACCATCAAGAAATATTTCGGAAATATACAGAAGTTGCTGTCGACTCTTCAAATGCAAATTGAAACCGAATAATCAGTTGAAAGAATTATCATTATTTTCAACACAAAAAAAGATCCTTCTTCATTTTAGCCCACTTACAGTTCCTCTCTGTAATCATCAATTTGTCCAAATGTCCCATTCGTAGTCGCGTATCATATATTAATTCTCACGATAGACAGTTTGACCCTGTGCGAAACGTAGCAGGCCTAGGCGACATTTTCGCGTACGTTGACTGCCAGCCGACTATTTTTATCGCTTCCAATGTGAATGCATGTATGAATAAACGCGATAAGAACGACATTTTATGTCGACTATTAAAATACTTTACTAGACTCAAGCCTATCGCGAATAACCCATTGAATGCGACATATTAACGATAAATTCTCAAGAACTGATGAACAAATGTGAATATTAACACGTTTGGCGGATGGTTTATGACCGCCAGATAAGACATATCATCCAATTACGTGAAATGTAAAGTGTAATTAGGTACGCTAATCGGTATGAATGTGAATACCATATTACATTAATACGTCTTATGAACATTTTGTTAAGTGAGACGGTGTTATTGAATGAACCAATATTTCATATTTGAAATAAAATTGTGTATTATATTTACACCCTCCGTTCAGAAGTAACCGAACTGTTTTATAAAAACAGTACTACTAATGCAATCTGTTGTAACATTGTACCCGTCGATAACTCGGTACTTTATTGATAGCTGTTAAAAATTTCATGACATTTGTATGTAAACAACTTGAGTTGTTGCATCATGTTTGTTAGTCCGTTTAGTACTTCGGTCGGAAAATGGTAAATGTTCTACCGAAACGCACTAAATACTACAAACTGCATATGGTAATGATTGTCGATCCCCTACGCCAGGGGTGCTCAAACGGTCGATCGCAAGTGCTTTCTGAGTAGATCTCGAGAAGAAAAATTTATTACGTAATAAAATAACACTCTACTAGCGTCAAAAGGCGGCTTCATCAAAGGAACGCACTGTACTTATCAAAGAAAAGCCGCGTTTTTCATTCGTGCTGCCTTTTTAGTAATTTCGGGCGGATCGTTTGACGGGAACATTCGAGACTTTCGTTCACTCCGATATAAATGTTGCGCCTGCAGGAATTGGAGTCATTCTGAATAATAACTTGAAGACAATACTACGTCGATACAAAGTTTATTATTAAATAGTACAAAATGAGTGCAGCGAAGAAATCTAAAACGCATCATTTTAATAACGATTGGGAGGAAGAATTTTTCTTTTGTATGGTGAAGGATAAGTGCATTTGTCTTATTTGTAATGCGTCAGTTGCAGTACCTATGCGTGGTAACTCAGAGAGGCATCATAAAACGGTTCATAAAAACTATGAAAAGGATTTTCTGCCACAGAGTGAATTAAGAAAAGGAAAAGTACGTGATTTGATATCTTGTTTGAAAGAAGAACAAACCATGTTCACGAGACTAGCCAAACAATCAAAAGCTGCTACGATCACGTCATATGAAATATCTCATATGTTGGCGGAACACAAGAATTCGAAGATGGATCGGTTGTGAAGGAAGTATTTATTGAAGCAGGTAAGACTTTATTTGGAGACTTTGAAAAAAAAAAGAAATCATGTCTACTATTAGAGAACTTCAGTTATCTCGTCCGACTGTCACAAGGCGTATTGAGGTCATGAGTCAGGACATGGCAGATAAGCTAAAACATGAAATCATGAAAGATTAGTTGACTTTAAGTTGCAGTTGGAAGATAGGGAGTCAGCTGAACACACTGATTTACTTCTCCACACAGACGTCAGGTGGTTGAGTCGCGGAAAATTCCTTGAAAGGTTTCAAGAATTATTGCCCGAAGTAACAGCTTTTCTAGACGAAAGAGGTATGACACTCAGATGTTGAAAAACGAAAAATGGCTGACTGACATCACAATGCACTTAAACACCATTAACTTGAAACTTTAAGGTAAAGGAAAAACTATTATTGCGATAATTAGCGCAGTAAACGCATTCCAAAATAAATTGCAATTTATGATAGATCCACTGAAACGAAAGGATCTGAAACATTTTCTGTCTTTGAAAGCAAGGATTCCTCAGTTGAATGGGGCTGAATTATCAAATATTTTGGGACAATTCGAAATGCGTTTTTATGATTGCAGTAAATTGGCAAATAAAGCATCCCTTTTCATGTAAAAACATTGAGGAATTAGTTACTGAAATAGCAAGTCAGTTTAATATGAACTCATGTTTTTTTGAGAATGATTTGGTGCAGATTATATCAGATATGCATCCCAAAGCTACAGCATCTGATACAAATTTCTGGTGTTTTATATCTGAAGATAATTATCCTAATCTAAGGCAAATCGCCCTTCAACTGACGGCAATGTTTGGGTCAATTCACTTGTGAATTTTCTGAAATGAAAATAATTAAGTCAAAATATCCAAATCGACTAACTGACGATCATATATCATCATGCTTGCGATTAGCACTCAGTGGTTACGTACCATCTTATGAAAAGTATACTGAGGACATGCACTGCCATGCTTCAACATCCAAAGTCACTTCTTAGTTAAGTTTAACACCATATGTAATCCTTTCGTTTTGTAATAACCAATAAACTCGCAATTTTGAATACTGATATTGATATTATAGAGAAGAACGTAACTAAACCTAACCCAAACCTTCACTGAAATAATGTATATTGAGCGGAAAGCTAATATCTATATTTGCTACGGTACACCCTACCTAGATATGTAGGTAGGGTGTATCGTGTATGTCGACAACCCTGCATCACACATACTTGCAGCCTCTCCGAGTCGATCGTAAGTAGTCTAAAAATATTGAGGTAGATCGCCAGCAGTTCAAGTTTGAGCACCCCTGCCATAAGCGATTCGAATCAGGTAGAAATATCCTAAATGATGACGAAAGATCAAGCCGTCCCAAAACTGGATTATCGGAAGAAAACATCGAAAAAATGGGTAAATTAATGGAATATAATAAAAAAATCATCAGTGAAATTTATCGAAATCTTTTCAGGCATTCTACAAACAACTGTATACCACATTTTGGCCGAAGTGTTAATTCGAGGTTTGTACCACACTAACTCACCAACGACCAAAAATCTAATTAAATTGAGCATAGCAGACATCATTAAAAAAGCTCGGAAGGATCCAAACATCTTGAAAACAATTGAGACTGCTGACGAGACGTGGTGTTGTGAGTATGAGCCCGAAAGAAAGCGACGAAGTGGTGAATAGAGGGCGTTGAATAAAGGAAAACCCAAAAATAGTCGCTTAGGGAAGTCAAAAGTAAAGATTATACTGATTTGTTTATACGATTGTAACGGAAATATCCGCAAAAAATTTATTCCACGAGGCCAAACTTTTATTTGGAAGTCTTTCTCATTTCTACTGTTACCCAATAAAAAATTCTGCTCTTTAAAAATGTGTACTTTTCTGTGTTGAACTATTGAATGAAAAATGAAGATTGATGAAAAATCTATGCCAATTTCAAAGGAGATGCTGCTACTTCAATCTCATCTTATATGGTTTAAACTTATGTTTTTTTAATATTCTCTACTTGAGCCTTTTCGAAACATCAGCTACACCGGCTATTTCACACGTCGATGCTTCAGAATTTTCAATAACTGCAGTAACACTTCCGATTCAGTTCATTCATTATTTTCTCCAGCATATTCTTCGACCCTCGGTTTTTTGAAAGATCCGTAGGTTCGCAAATTATTTTCCTATCTTTCGAAAATACGTCAGGTGGTTGCTCCGAGAACCGCTCTTTACAAAGATAACAGCTTTACTATTATTTCCGCTTTCAACGAAACAAGTAATCATATCATACTTCTCGTCGTCTCTATATTCCATTTCGAAAGCCAAAATATCACTAACTCTTTCCAACAAATATGCCTAAAATGGGGAAATGATAATTAATTATTTTGACAATGATGACGCGTTCACTGTGGTTTCACCAAACACAAATACACCTTGTTGATCTTTACATGTTCACAGATTAATTATCCTAATATTACCATAGAGAATTATTCACAGATTAATTCTCCTAATATTGCCATAGAGAATTATTTTCCAAATGGCAAGATTCCATCTCATGAAAAGATTGGGTTCGAAATGACTTTTCATTTCTTGAAAAATACGCCGGTATAATATAATTATCAAATTATATATTTACGGAAACGGAACGTACCAATTTCGCGTATCGTTTGTATTGAAATAACTTCAATTTTACCTCATAGCCCGAAAACCGTTACGTCAAAAAAAATTTCGAATGTATCCATGGCTTTAATTCACAAAAATGCATCAAGAATGTGAGAAAATTCTTTAAGTAACTCAATTAGTACCCGAGATATGGGCATTTGCTCAAATCCCAGAAAATCGAAAATTCCAGAATAACTCGAAAACAAAGAATGATAACTGAAATTTGTTTTCACCAGTAAGGTTTTCTCGAAAATTGATACTGAAGAAGGCCAGAGTTTTTTTTTCTATCTGCAATGTTTCAGTTATCTGCCCACGAAACCATCGATTTTAGGACACCCTGTACAATTGCAACTCGGTAGAACATACTTAACTTACCGATTGCTGAATTATTCACAGTTCTCCATGCATTAAGAAGCGATTTTCTTACCTGTAACAAAAACATGCATTAATATGATATAAGATAATATATGGTAAAATAAAAACAAATTAGCAATTTTTGAATTCCAAATATTTAAAATAGATTAAATAAAGTCGTCCTAATTACTCCACCCGAGCAATAACTGACCCCCTGATTTCCGAGCCGTTAAAAACAGGAATAAGTGTCACAGCTATTCCTCCCTCGCACCTCGTTCTCACTTTATCAGGGAATGAGATATTTTTCCATCCCTAATTAAAGTTCCAGGTTATTGCCGACAAAGCGATTTAATTACTTGGCAGGACGAACGATTTACAGCTCGGTAAAAAACGGTAGGACGAGGTAGAAACAACGGCTTGTACAAACACAACAGGGGATATTTCGTTGCTGTCCAGTCCAAAATTGAACGTTCTCAAGCTGGCAAAAAAGCGGAAACTCTCGACTGCATAATTACGAAACCGTCCTTCGGAAACTGGGGTGGTTCGCTCGCATCCGTCCCATCAATGCGACTATATATTCTACCATGTTAGGGAATGCCACTCCTGCATCCCTGAAGTCTTGAAATTATGAAACTCTATTTTGAGGGTGAAGTATCGTATGTACCTTTCTCCTAATTGTGAATCAGAAAGTTAACTTGAAGTATGACTAGTCGTAAAATCTTGTTAGTTATTCGCGTTTCCGTACAGAAATTATACGTCTTGACAAAACAATTTTCATCAAGGGTAGCTTACTTTAAAGATCCAAGGAATCACAGAAACTAATTGTCAATAATAAAATGCAAACTAATAAACTATTATCGTATCTGACATTATAATAAAATTTTCAGTTCTCGGCCTGTTCTGCTTAGTTTACCGACAAGTCAACACATCGATAATTTTGCGTTTTTAACAGAGTGTACTCAGAAATATGAAGTTTTAGAAGTTAGCGATTCGAGAAAATAAGCCTGAATGTTTTTTGGATTGTACAGGTTAAGTATTTAACGAAATTTTCAATTTTTCAAATATTCGATTTTAACAGTTTAATGATTTTGGAGTTTTTATTAATTGATTGCCTCATTGCACTTTCTAGACATCTAGACATCGCTATAAATTAAATCTGAATCACTACTTATCAATTTCGCTAAGATTCACTCTTCGCTATAAATAAAACCTGAATCACTACTTATTAATTTTACTGAGATTCCTTTGTTTAAATAACGCTGTATTTAATTTATATTTTCCTTTCTGCAGCTCGTTCCTGTCTATCATTGGTTACTTTCAAAGTATATATTACAATTTTCAAATGACATTATTGATAAAAAATTCTAAGAATCTATTTCACTTCATAATATATCCCTAACATTTTCCGTTTGCCTTATATCATTCCACGCATGTGGGAAACTTGACGGTGAATCCGACATAATGACAACATAACCTCAAAAAGAAATCGTTTGTGAGTAATTAATTAATTTGGTCGACTTCAGTTTTAAATAATTGTTCACTTGATGACTCATGTTTTCTTCAGGTGGTGATTGCCTTGAATTCCTATACGTTCGAAAGAAATCCATTTTTGGAGGAAGACCAGCTCGGTGGCGTGGAGGTAAGGTCGATAGACCTTTGCGCAGAATCATCTGGGTTCAATTCCCACCATATTTCGGAGGATATGTAAAGCCGTCGGACCAGTCTAACAGAGATGTGTTGGACATTAAATATCCTTTCTTCGACACGAGAGAGGTTCGGCAAAATTACCGGGTTAGTAGTGAGGTGACAGAATTTCCCGGCGTATCATTAGCCGAAAGGCAGAAATAGACCATGTTAAAGGATCAAAAAAAATCCGGAATACCGGTTATTTCAAGTCCTTTTTGGAGATATCTGTTTTTTTAAATCGTCTAATTTTTGAGATCACGTTTTGACGAAACCTTATTTTTAGTTTAGGAGCTGAATTCGATATACGAATTTCACAGTTCTGTTACAGTTCCAGAAATACCTATTCTGAAGCAGATTCCTTCGAGGTTAGGAGAAGCACCCAGCCATGAGATAACACTGATAGTACAGTTTGTAGATAAGTCCACAAGTGTTGAAGAGTTCTCCCAAACTTTCATTTCCATATCGACAGAACACCTATAGTTGAATTGGGAATGGAACTTGACGAGGATTACAAGATCAATAACTTGAAATTCTGGAATCAAGTCGAAAACTGTTATGGAGATTTCTGACATGAGGGATAAGGATGATAATATAAGTGAAAAAGACATGGAAAAAAGAATCTATCCCTGGAGACTGGAAAAACAATTTAATCTTGCCAATCTATAAGAAAAGAGATAAAACTTTGTGCAAGAACTAAAGGGAATAAACAAACAATTGGTAATATGTATGTAATCAGGAATATTATAGAAGGGGCTATAGATAGTGGAGACAAATTGTCACTTACATTCATACACTTAAGAGCTGTATTTGATATGCTTCAGAAAGAAGTGGTCTGGAATTGCTTTAAAGAGCTAGATATAAGTGATAAAATTATGCAGGCTATAAAGGGTATTTATAAAGATGTCCAAGTCAGAGATGGCGAAGGGAATCGAGCAAGGGTATAGCCAGAGCCCACTTCTTTTTATAATAGTGATCTACAGATTATTAAGAGGGAAAAAATTGCCAACCACAATGGAATTCCGGAACCTTGAAGCCATAAAACTAGATAGTCTGCTACATGCTAATAATATCATCTTAATTGCTAACACCCAGAGAAAAATGCCATCTCTAATAAATACCCACACGAAAGAAATATTAAATCTTATGATAGAAGATTATGAATGATACAATACTAAAACAGCATATGAATATCTGAGAAGTGTGATAATCAATGATGGTGAGATTGATCTAGAAATTGCAAGAAAAAGACAAGAAGCATTGAATATCTACTATACATACACGAGACAAAGCAAAACTACAAAGTATATAACACTATAGTACTACAATTTTATACGGGAGCGAAACAAGGTTCCCCTCAAAATGCATGAGCACAAATCAAATGAACAGCAAATTCCTCAAAGAAATAACCGGAGAACCAAATTTGATAGAATTCAGAACTCCGAAATGAAACAGATGATAAAACAAAAACCGATTATGACTAATTTAGAACAAAGGCTAAACTAGTTTGAACACATGAAACGAATGGACCCTTCAAGAATAGTGAGGAAACCAACGCAAAAGGTCGAGGGACAAGGAGGAGAAGGGGCAAATCAAGTAAGAATTGGCTAGAAAGAATGGAACAGATGGGGAATAAACACCGATGTAAATAAGGAAGATGGCTCAGAATCGAATCACATGGAAAACGGATAGAGAACTCAAGGGAATAAACACAAATGGAGACGCCCAGAAGGGCAAAATGGAAAAAAGAAGAAGTTTCTGGTATTGACCAAAATTTTTCAGTCTAGTTTAGTTATACGATCGAGAACTTATTGTGTCATTATCAGTGTGGTGAAACTTTAATTAACTCAAGTAGTCCTTTTTCTTTCTGACACAAAATTACTGAACAAAACTCTTGAGTATCTCGATTAGTGTCGAGTTTTTGTATTTCATGTTATTTGGGAAAAGTTACTGATTTTACTTTCACTGAGACTGAGTTTCCTTGAGTCTCAAACTTATTGGAATTGCTTGCACAAACGTTCATAGAATTCATTTTGCTAGGTTATTTGGCTAATTATTGAATCCAGACTTATCTTCTCTGGCCTGGCCTTAGTAACAATGATCTCTGGTTAGCCACCACAGGATAACATTTAAAAAGTGTAAAATTACGTCTCAATATAGACAGAAGATATGAATTCTTAACTACCGAATGAGGAATTGAAATATATCTTTATTTTGACAAGTATTGATAGCACCAAATAGCTACCCTCAGACCTCACAATTGTCGTTTTCCCCGTAAAAATTTTGTTCTCGATTCGGTCTTGAAACCTCAGAATCGTCGAATGATGATGAATCAATAACGAATCCATGTAATGAAATATTGCGTAACGAAGTGCAAAAGGTGAACATAATAGCCCATTGTTCGCAGGAAGATAATCAATTCTGTCGTCGGAATGATTGTTGTGATGATGCTTATCAAAGCTCATCAAATCTTCGTGCTAGATGATGCTTTTTCTTTCATTAAAAGATCACTGTCGTCAGTTAAGATTATTAATACTGGATAATGATAAGAAAATAAAACGCCTTAAAATTACAAAAGTATTTGAATTTTGAACGGCGGATATAGCAATTATGACGAGTACTAAGCCAAATCCAAAACAACGAAGCTATATATAGGGGGAAGCTTCTCAGTTTGTAAAGAAATCTTCATGAATAACTGAAAAGATAATCATCATCCGTTACCAAGGCATTTTCAATACGATATAATCTGCTTTTAGATGTGAATACGTTCTTTTTTGTTTCCATAGTAGAGGGAATTCATAAAATAATTTTATATTTTTTAACGCTGCTGAAGCTTTCACTGGTAGTTTTCAAGGGATCTAGATCCAATTTGCATTCTACCTGCAATTTACTCATCAATTTTTTAGATATGTCCAGTAGTTGCGATATTATTGAACATTCTTTCACAAACCAAACGCTTTTCTGACCAACCCATTTTTGATTTAGCTGAAACTCTTGTTACGTGTTCTATAAGACGAAAATATATGCCTATTAGAGGTTTTTTTTCTTTTCATTTTTCGGAAAATGAAAAGGATTGAAAGTTTAAGAATTTAGTGATATTTGGCTTGTAGTATTTAAAAAATTAATATTCTATTTGAGCCACAGATTTCGTTTTTTTTTCATTTTGAGGGTAAAAGCTTTAATAAAAAATTAATTACAAATTGCAATTGGTATAAACAATTAAAATGTTCAAATCGATTTTTAACAATGCAAATGGTCCATGTGATGGAATTCGTGGTATGGAAAAGACTTGCTAGCCTACAAAGAATAAATAATCCTATTTGTACCTTAAGAATTGGTCACCGGGGCGACAAAAGCTCTACCAAACATTTTATGTCGTTACTCGACAAATGAATATTATAAAAAAAGAAATATAATTGTCAGCTCGCTTTCAAAAAGCTTTAACAATAGGCCTCTCCATCATATGACGTGCGCAAGCGTAGCCGCCATATTGAAACGGAGGCAATTCAAAACATTCGTATTGTTTTAATCAACAATGGCTGGGCAAGGAATATTATCTCCATAAAAAAATGAATTATTGGAAAAAACTATGGATGATGTTTCACTCGTTTATGATTCAGTAGAAGCTCATAATTGTGAACAATTGAAAAGGTATCTCAAATGTCATGGGCGTCCGCAAAAAGGAAAGAAAAAATGAGCTGATCTAGAGTTAAGGCGTCAACGTTTATTTACTATTGTAAAAACTTATAAAACAAAATTAATAGTTACGATTTTACTCTTATTGATAATGTCAATTCATTTGTAATGATTGAAAATATATTTTGAGTAATATTTATGGAAATAACTAATATTTTAAAGCTGACATTATTAATTAGACAAACTAAATTGAATATGTTTAATAGTTTTTATCATAAATTGAATGTTTAAAATGAGACAATATATTAAAAATGTATGATATTTACAAGTCAAAAATGCAATTAGGAATAAGGTACCCGTTGACAAAGAGAAATGGCTTAATATCTTAAAGACACCCAAATGTATCGAGTCAAAAAATAAATTATACAAACATTATGCAATTCGATGTGTTTCGATTATTTTTCTCCGATATTCCAGACAAGGCTCTAGAAAATTTATTAAATAGTATGTGTTGGTTTTGAATTATTTATACCGTGTATCACTTTTACACACTCCAAAACAACACCGTTTTGTTGGTACTTGCCGTACAGACAACATAATTGTCATGTACTTAGAACTTTATTTCTTCACTTTTTTTAAATAATTCAACTTAAAGTAGTATTTTAATTTCTGATACACGAGAAGCGGGCACTGCAGCATAGTTGTTTACAAAAAACAGTACGAAAAAGATGGCTGATGCTAACGCATGCGCACAAAAAAATTGTAATGAAAAGGTCTATAAAGGGAACTTGAAAATATTACTGTATGATTCCAGTATCTATGCAAGAATTGGAAAAAAATAAAATAGTGAAATAAATTTTTTGAGTAAGAAATGTACATATTTAGGACTATGTAATATAAAATACTAAACGAGGTGCTTGCTCACTGATTATGTCGTATTCAAAATTTTAATACAGTAATTAACATTCTTCAATAATGATGTTTTTCATTTATTTATTTCCTCGATTCGTTATAAAGTCTTCTTGGCTAACAAATGAGATTGACATGAGACAAGAGAATGGCCAATGCGGTGTGACCCGCGTGGCGATGTGATGAATCCCGTTAGATTAATTGATTCTTTTCATCAATCAATAATTATTTCCCCACCGGTGAAAAAAGCGTTCTCGAAAGGAAATTTGACAAAGAATATGATAGAAATATTAAAAACCTGGTACGTAGGGGGAGCAATTGTTGAAAATGGATATAAACATTTTAATTGTTTATAACAATTTCAATTTGTGAATAATTTTTTTCCTTAAAGCTTGTTCTGTTACCTTTGAAGTGGAAAAAAACACGAAATCTGTAGGTCAAATATAACCTGACTCATGAATTTTTTCAAAATATACTACAAGCCAAAAATCACTCATTTTTGAATTTTCAATCCTTTCTATTTTCCAAAATAATTGAAACAGAAAAAATCGCCGAATAGACATATCTTCTTTTGTCGTATAGAACACGTTAAAAAGAGTTTTAGCTAAATCAATAATGTGTCGGTCCATTTTCGACTAAATCTGTACGGTTTGTGAAAGAATGTCCCATATACACACAAACAAATTTATATTTCACATTATTGATTGTTTTTAACCATGGATCTTTGATTACTTGAAGAATAAAGTTTTTGTTATAAAAAACTAGATAGTATGATAAGAAATGTTGAATTATCACCATATGTTCGGGATATTGTATTCAGTCGTCACTGAGATTTGAAATTTCATGTGCAGAGGGGTCAAATAATTACTCTGGTTGAAGAAGGGGTGACAGAGGGATATATCGACCACAATGAGAGTATCACATTGAGTGATTTTAAAAACCTACGCCCGATACGTGGAGCTACAATCTCTGCAAATAGGCCTAAAAGAAGTCATAAGAAGATCACTTCTGAAGAACAAGACTAATGTGCCTAATTGCAAGAAGAGACCCTAGTGCATCGCACCCCATACTCCAAAGGCAATTTCTGGAAGTAACATGCATCAGTGTAACGAAACGTTATGTCAAAAGCTTCGTTCAAGGAGTTTATACAGCAGAAGGCCCTTAAGAGTTCCAGAGCTAATCAGACAACAAAAAATTAACAGACTTAATTGGTGTATCGAGCACCAATATTGAAATATTGAGAATTGGCGAAATGTTCTTTTTTTCGGATGAGACCAGAATTGGTGTTCTATCAGATGAGCGCCGAATTCGGGTTTAAGGGTTCATGGAAGACAAACTAGACTCCGAGCAGCAAGACAAATTCCAAAATACCAAGGGGGCAGTGTGATGTTTTGGGGTGGCATTATGCTGGGAGGCAAAACAGATTTGATTTCGTCTCCTGTGAATGTGACAACTAGAAATTACGTGGACCTAGTGCTGGAGCCCATAGTGAGACTCTAGCGAGGTGCCCACAGTGAAAATTTCAGTTTTATGCGAGAAAATGCTCCTCCGCATACTAGCAACCTCGCGCGACATTATCTTGAAACAGAGGGAATCGCTATTTTGGACTGGCCAGCTTGCTCTCTAGACCTGAATTCCCATTAAAGAGGAAAGTTAGATCGCGCCAGGATAATCCAAGAACCCCACAACAGCTCATCCAAGCCGCCACAGAAGTGTGGCAGAATATCACCCCAGAGGAGGTCGAAAACCTTATCCAAAGCATGCCTAAAAGGTTTCAGCCTTGTATCAGGGCAAGAGGAGGTAATATAAGCTACTGAAATCGAGAAAAAAACTCCTACTCCGTGAGAAAACAATTTTTAATTTTTTTACTACATGCGGAAAGTTTCTTATTTTCTTTTATTTGTTTCTTCCTCAAAATAAACCTTAATTTTTTTCTTTTTCAATTGAAATATCTCAAAAAGGATCAATTCTAACAATCCTTCGAAATTTCCCAAATCCCTGAGGTAATATTCGAAATATCAGGTGATTCCATATAAATTTGTATTGTGTATATTTTCTCATGCTTTTTCAGGAATCTTCTGTAGAAATCAATTAATGTATACTGCATACTTCAGTAACATTTATCAGCACTTCCTTTATGATTGTATATTCAATGTAAGGAGAATACGATATCAAAAATGATTTCGTTAATGAAAACCAAGAAACCTTTTCTATCCTAGAGCCGTAGAATAAGCGGAAGCCTTCGCCCTTAATAAAATACGTTTGGTTAGTAAATATGACAAACCAACGCCAGCAGCCCAATATCTGATTACAAGGCAGTTTGTCACATGTTTTTTTAGAAGGCGTTAGAGTGGGTGGATGAGAAAACAGTTGAACAGCGGCAACGTACATATGTTTAGGATGAGTTCGTTTATACACTCTGATAACCGTGTCTTTTACTATTGAACTTTTTCGTACTTTTCTTTATGAAATGACCCATTTACAGAATTCAACAAGTCGAAGAAACTATACTCACTGCAAAAACCAAGCGATCTTCCTCGGGAAAATGAACGTTTATCATGCAAGAACTCGCCACGAAGATATCGACTTGTTTTACAAACGACTCGAAATGAGTTTTGTATAGAAAAAGTAGGGGATATTTCACTTGTTTCGTTGCGGTAGCATTGGGTCTAGGAAGATATTTGATTCTGACAGTCGTTCGAGAACACTGAAAATTATAAGACAAGTGGGTATAGATATGATTGTGAATCAGAACTGGTTTGTTGGACTGAATTTTCACTCTTGAGAAAAAAAGGTAGTTGATAGGGATAATCCCGTTTCATCACTTGATATGTTGAACATTAAAGATCCCTTCCTCGACAAGACAGGGGTTCTGCCAAATTACCGGGTTACTGACAGAATTCCCGGACGTGTCATTAGCCGTATGGCAGAAATAGATCAAAAAAAGGTAATACATCTCATCGCCTCATGTTTCGGTTAAGGATGGGATAAAAAACAGATAAACACCTGCAAAAAGTGTCTAAAATATTCCAGTCGATGATTTTCACATCAGACGAGGCAGTTCTAAATCTGCTGCCATCTGTTGATTAATGAAGAGGGAACATCGTACTTCAATAAGTACGCAATTCAAGGATAGTATTAATGCAGATACGAACTCCATGTCCAAAATTATTATGGAGTTAAAAATGGTTATACCCTGAGACAAAAATTAATGGGAAACCAAAAATTCACCTTGCACATAAAAAGGCACAAGTGAAAGTCGAACATCAAGGTCATCATTATCTTTGTGCTAAAAGAAAAATGTTTGGAACTATTTCTGCCATTCAGATTGACGCAATACAGCAGCTGAAAGCCATTCCCAAAGAAGCCTTCCAGCAATGTTTCCCGTCATGAATTCAACGTTGAAATATGTGCGTTGCTAGCCAAGAAGATTAATTCAACCCCTTGAGCTTTGTTTTCAATAAGTTTTACTAAGTGTATTTTCTGATCTGATTAATATTGCAATACTGATGGCGCAGCGTGAATACTCTTGACGATTTTACTGAGTCACAATTATTTATATTGATAGGACAACCCGTTTTCGAGAAAATTACAAAATTCTTCTTATACATACACTCCAAAGACGCAAGAAGAAAATTGCCTGGGTTATTTGAACATCTTTTGTCCTTTTGATCTTTGAAAATGCATTTATGGTGAGGATACTAGTAGATGAATGTGTTTTCCGTGAAGGATATCCACAAATCTATCGTAGATAGCTGTGTAGCTATTCAAAGATCTCAATTTATGGTATAACTCATATTATAGTTTCAAGGAACACTTTACAAAAAAGGTAGTATAACACAATTGCTTTCTACCAAAATCATTCAAATTGTTATTTGTTTTGGATAACCAGATGTTAACCTGTATTTTTGCATAATAAAAGGAAATAAGCTTATAACTCCAAATACCTACCCTTCACCCTGAATTTTACAAAAGCTATTATGAATGAAGTGCATAGATACATAGTGTTAAGTAAAGAAAGCACCATTCCATTTCTATATGCTCGTCTATTCACGATCTTTTTGTTTTGTTAAAAACGCTCCATAGAATTTCCGTATTTAGAAAGTATTGACGTTCGACCTGGAAGTGTTTTAATCTCCCGACCATTTCAAAATTGGTGTCAGAAGTGAGATACATTGACTTTTGGCCGAAATACTGAGAAGAGAGTTAACGGAAGAAGAATCTATCAGAAGTCCGGAGATACTCGACCAAACCAACCGTGCAAACATACCGATTATAGAAACTTTCGAAATGTGCAAACTACTCGAACAAAACAGAAAACGAAGAATATTCCAAGACTCTAAAGAAAATCTTCAGTGAAATAGCAGTCCAAACTCAAGTGTCCCACTTATATCTAACTGGGAGAACAGACAGAATCCTATCAGGAACCACCACATCAAGAAAATCTGGAAGATTCCAAATACCTTCATAACTGTAAGTCAATTTAATACTTGATTATATATATATATATATATATATATATATATATATATATATATATATATATATATATATATATATATATATTTATATATTTATACTGGTAATTCCCTTTTCAAAAATTGAATAAATATTCTAATATTGAATCAATATGCCAGAAACTCGGATTCGAGCGCAGGATCCTCAAACTCTCAATCATTCATTAGTCTTGAAATGGCCGAGAGAATGCTTATAAAGTATGATGGTGACAAAAATAAGTTTCACATAAACTTTTATTCACAATGATTAAATTAAAAATCTGAGATAGGGCTACATTTCTCATAAAACTTTCTGATTGGGACTCACTGAAACAGTACCTTATTATTTATTTTATTTAACTTTAACTTACAGGTGAAGCTTAGTAATTATGAAAACTGTTCAATAGACTACCTCCAGGTAGGATAACATAGCTTCACATAAAAAAATCGAAAACTTGTGCCAGAACCCAGACCAGTCTTACTATATGTTTTTGGGGTCTGTGAAACCAAATCGCTTCATCACGTCAGGATTTTTCATAACCTCAAAAAAACATGTAAATCAGGCAAACATTAACTTTCGGGCTTTGTAATCTTAAAAACCGAATAACCGTTTCAACCACGTAGTCACATGAATCTGTAAACCCAAATACTAAATAACACGATTACTTCATAACCTCAAAATTCCCAAAAATTATGTTACTAGAATATTGCACTAAATGGGCTGTTGCCAACTGTAGAACTCCCATATAACCTTATAACTTGACCCTTTAATCCTCCATAACTTAAACATAAACTTTCAAACCCCCATTACCACATAACGTAATTTCCAAATTCCTATAAATTCATATACTCCGTTACCCAGCGGCTACTACGGGATCTAAGTTCTTATGTTATAAGGTGATGGATGGGGATTTGAATGCACCATAACCTCGGAATTCAACCAGCAATAGAGGTCTAAAGTACGTTTCCGAATTGCGTGATGTTGAACTCCTTAATGGAATGCACTTATATGAAAAAAACAACACAAAATAATTACCTTAATTCCTAGGTATTTAAACATATATGTCCCAACAACCTAAGCGGTTAAAAGTCTATAACTTCATACCGTAAGCTTTGAACAGCCATACAGTAAATTTTTAAACCCACAATAACCCATAACCTTAGTGTTGAACTAATGACACGCCCATAGCCTCCTAATCTGACAATTTGAATATAACATCAGGGTAACGGGGTATACAGTTATAAGGGTTTAAAAGCTTAAGATATTGGTTTATAAAGATTCGAGTATACAGAGTTATGGGGCTACGTAGTTAAAAAGTTATGCGGTTTTCAAAATTATAAAGCCCAAAAGTTAATGTTTGCCTGATTTATATAGTTTTTGAAGTTTATTTTTGAGATTATGAAAAATCCTTACATATAGTAAGACTGATCTGGGTTCTGGCATATTTCGAATTTTTTGTGAGCTGTGTAATGAATGTTATTCAAAACGTCCGAGATGGAAATATTTCTACCCTTAACATCTCTTGAACAAAATATTCCGAACTTATGAGCTCAAATTCTGATTAAACGTAGAGAGTTATTGCAGTATATCGAATTTATAATTTCACTGTGGGCGACTTCGCGCTTTCAAGATGCAAATCTCCATTATAAAGTATTTTTCGTTAAATATTCGTATGAACTTTTTTCCATAAAAAAATTTAATCATTCTACAATTGAAGTACTTCCAGTTATCAACGAAACATCCTGCATAATTAAGGTGGAATTTCATCACAGGATGAGGCACTAAAGAATCTATAACTAAGACGAAACTCCTATACATTGAATCATTCAAAGATATACATACATTCAATTTAACCTCCGGTATTATAACTTCTATCACAGCGGATTATTCGATAATTTAATAACGAATTCCATTATTGGCATCCATCATGGAGAATGATGTTCCGATCAAACCAGCCTAGTTAACAAAATGTCGTAAACAAAGACTTAAAGGGTTGCCCATAAACGACTTCCTAGTCTCAGTCTGACCCCGGAACATAATAGTATGGTGCCCCACAGTCTCTAACGTAATTTTCAAGCCCCGCTGAACCTCAGTTTCAGAACCATATGATACGTCCGCTGACAACAGATCCACTTTCATTATATGGTAACCGTGTTAGACGGATGAAAAATTATTTCCTAAGTGAGTATATGACAACTGTTCCTCGATGAAGCTAATGCATGTCGTCCCGAACAATGCAATGTTCGTGATGACATTACAAACATTCACAAAATCGTAATTTTTCATATTCCAATTATGCCGTTTATAGCAGATAATTTCAACTATCCCTGTCATTACCGCATACAATTCTTTAAAATTGACCGGTTGGTTAAATAGGAAAGAATTCTCAGCCTGCGTTAAACGCACACTAGGGTATTGACAGCAAAAAACTTCCATTTCTGAAGCCGTGAACTTACTTTATGAACAATACTGGTGTTCCACAAGCACCTCAAATTAATTCTGTGGATTTAAGCATGGCTTAGCGCCCTCAAATTTACATTCACCAACCTCATAACGAATACTCTGGTTCGCTGTAGGTTCTTCCATTTCAATCTCGAGGGCTTTGGTTTATTTTCTTCACCAGAACGGCTAGTAATGACATGTGAGGTATACCATGAAAACAGCATAGGTTTCGTGACCGATACACTATCACTAGCCTTGAAACTTGGTGTGAACTATCAAAACTCTTTTCAGAATGATAAGAGCTTCTGAATGCATTTAGCAACGAATAGATGGTCTCAGAAATAGTAAAATTTTGTTTCCCTCAGTGCAGTGTAAATTCAGCATTCAGCACTCCCTTTCTTATTTTTTTGTGATAAGTCACTTCAGTGTGAACTGTAACTAGGAGTACGATTCTTCCTTTCAGTAAACTTGCTGAGCAACTCCTTGGTTTTAGTCAGTCTGCAACCTGCTTTCTTCATCCGACTTCGTGCTTTTCTCTTTCCACAGTCGAAAGAAATACTTGATCCATGTAAAGTGTATGCCTACTACTGATTCAACCAGTAAGAGGTAATCCCACACTAAGTTTCATCAGATCATAAGCTATCTCACTTCCTCTGATCTCGGAGATGCAGATTAGTTTGACAGCTCTAGTCTTGGATCTGGTCTGGGCGAGACTATTCAACGTAAACTGTACTTACATGCTTCTTAATTTCGTCATTAAAGTTTTTGTAGGTTACAATGTTACAATGGTAACTTCCCATCTCTGAGAATGTGTTTTAGGTTGCTGAAGGCTACCCAGGCAAGTCCTACTCTTCTGTTTATATCTGTCGTTCGATTTTCGCTGCCAAGCTGGATTTTGTGACCAAGGTAGACATAGTCTTTTACGTTCTCAATGGCTGAATTTTCCACCACAATTATATTTGGCGAACGGGTCATGACTTTTGTTTTACTTAGGTTCATCTTAAAGCCGAATTTCTTGGATGCATCATTTAGTTGTTGGAGCATGGTTTCCAGTTCTTTGGGGTCTGTATGAATCAACACAATATCGTCAGCAAAACGCAGATGGTTTAAATAGGATCGATCTATGTTAATTCCTCTTTCCTCTATGTTAATTCCTCTTTCCTCTATGTTAATTCCTCTTTCCTCTATTTTAATTCCTCTTTCCTCTATGTTAATTCCTCTTTCCTCTATGTTATTTCCTCCTTCCTCTATGTTGATTCCTCTTTCCTCTATGTTAATTCCTCTTTTCCCTATGTTAATTCCTCTTTCCTCTATGTTAATTCATCTTTTCTTCATGTTAATTCCTCTTTCCTCTATGTTAATTTCCTACCAGTTCAGCTCCTTCATGGCGTACTCGAGTGCAAGGGTAAACAGCTTCGGGGATATGGTATCACCCTCTTTCATTATAGGGATTTTTTCCGTCTTCCAGTCTTCATTAAGAGTGACTTGCAGGCTAGCATGGTTGTACATCTCCCTAATTAAATTTGTATACCATGAGTCTATTCGCGCTTGGTTCATACCTTCCAGCACTACCCAGACCTCGATACTGTCAAAAGCTTTTTCATTGTCCACAAAGGCCAAGCTGAGTGGTATATTATATTCGTTGTACTTCTCCACCAAAGTTCGCAGTGAATTAATATGGTCAATTGTTTAATAATAACAGATAACTAAGTAGTTAGACTTAGGAACTTAACTGGTTCCAAATTTTCTCTGGGAATATTCAGAAAACTTGACGTAATCAAATATTTGACATATACTTCACTGATACAAGGGTTGACAGAAAACAAATTTCGCACAAATCAACCATGGATAAACTTTTTTTGCAAAAGGAGTATTTCTGATTTATTTATAAGAGGCAGGGATATAAATTTTTTGATGAAATTGCAAAAAACTGTTCGCTCGCCCGATAATATCACTATTGCGATAAAAAGTATGAAAAATGACACAAAACAATCTACAACTTATTATGAGTAAAATATTTAAATTTACACGCCTACAAGATACAATCGATCCAAGAGTTCCTTCCGATCGATTATTATTCGGGTGCATTTGATGGCCAATTTTCATCAAAAGTCATCTTTACAAATAAGGCGTATTCCACAATGGATGTAATGGTAACAAGCAAAACGGTCGCATTTGGGCCAACGAAGATCCACGTGAATATCAAGAATACCTGATACGTTCTGAAAATGCAACTGTTTGGTGTGCTTTGTGTATAATATGCATCATCAGAACTTGTTTTTTCGAGAATGAGAACAAAAATGCGACTGCCATCAATTCCACCCATAATAACACAATCACAACAGACTATTTTCTGCACCAACTTGATGCAATTGACATGGATGATGTTTATTTTCAACAACACGGTGCAGCTAGCCAAACTATGCGTAAAAATACAAACGAATTGTAAGGGTTCTGCGAAAATCGCTCATCTTCTTCAAAACAAAATCAGTAGTTGAAGATATCTCTCGTTGATTTCATAATGCCATAAACCTAACCTAACCTTTACCATGAAAGCATCTTTCACAAAATTGGAGAATGAAAATGATTCGAGCCATCAAAAAAATTATTTATCTCTATACAGGATACGATTGTTTATTATAAGCAAAAATGGCATAAATCGGAAGATCGACAATATACAGACTATGGTGGATAAGGTAGCAATTCATATTCATCAAGAAAACATCCAAGTTCAATTGTTATTCATTGAAATCAAACTCAATAATGTAAACTAATTTCCCCATATTTCATTTTTATCCAGTTCACGACTCTTGATATTCATGGTTGTCAAAGAAACGTATTTCGTGAATTATATAACAGGAATTTCCCGTTCCTTATATATTCTATTCTGCATATACTCCCGGCTTTTTCCGATGCGTACGTGATCAGGATTTTCTTTTGTGAAATTACTAGACTTTTGTTTCGTTCCTACCAAAGGAAGTAGTTATTCAATATTATTTCGTTCATTCGCTTGCGTTTCCCAGTAGACGTGGCCCAACAAAAGCAAGACATCAAAGGCATTCGTTTCCATACTTGTTCGTTCTTGTTTACCATTCACTCTAATATTCCCATTTTTGTGCACTTCAAAAGGGTTTTGTTATTTGTTATTCGTAGCGAAAAGTTTACAGTTTGCTTGTCATTGATTGCCCCCCACGAAACGGGTGGAAATTTGCATCAAGCGGTGTGCACTCTTTGAGTTAGTATTACGTACAGAGGTGAGCTAATTAAGTTGAGGAGAACTTTTTTTAAATGCATTGCTTGAAGTTTCAGATGATTTTTGCAATCTTCCCGTTCATTATCAACTCATTCTCCATGATGAGCTACACACAACCAAATTTATATGGAATCACTCGGTATTTCACATTATTGGTTGTTTTTAACTATGGATCTTTGACTACCTGAGAAGAATGACATTTTTTGTTGTAAAAAAACTGGATAGCATGATAACAAATGTTGAATTATCGGGATATTAAACTTAGTCGTCAGTGAGATTTGAAACTGAATTTCAAAATTTAAAAAAGACTATAATCATATTTGAAAATGCCTTACGTTGGATTGTCCGATATGCAGAGGGGTCGAATAATTGCTCTCGTTGAAGAAGGGGTGTCACAAAGGGATATAGCGGCCACAATGGGGGTATCACAGGGGCTGATTTCAAAAACCTACGCCCGATACGTAGAGCTACAATCTCTGCAAAATAGGCCTAGAAGAAGTCGTAGGAAGATCACTTCTGAAGAACAAGACCGCCAAATTGCAAGAAGAGACCCTAGTGCGTCATATACCCATACCCCAAAGGCAAATTCTGGAAGCATCAGACATCAGTGTACCAGCTACGACGTTGATCGACGACAAGGATGAAGAATGTCAGTATTCAACGATATACCCAATTTCGTCTATTTCAAGAATGGTAAATGTGGCATACTACCTATACTAAATCTATATATGAACGATTGTTTGAAGGTCTTGCTTGGCGTCCTCTCATAAACGAAAATATAAACACAACCATCAAATGCCTTGAAAGACGAAGAAACCTGCAGGATTATGCAGTCAGGCTTGGTGAACATGACAACATTTGATACTATAAACGAATTATTTGGTAACTACGACCAAGCAATAAGCTATTTGGATTCCTACATAGTATGCAACGAAGTTGCTTCTCAAAGTCTGTTCACAAACTACGCAACAGATTCTAATTTTGTGCCAACTAATCGTCATTTGCGGGAAGTGTTGATCTTCTCCTTTCATTCAAAGAAAACGGCGGCTGAAGCTCATAGAGAGCTCCAAAACGTTTACGGAGATGCTGCTCTAAGTAAAACAACGTGCCGGAATTGGTTCCGTCGCTTCAAAAACGGTGATTTCGATGTGGACGACCGTCCCCGTGAAGGAAGGCCGAAGATCTTCGGAGACGTGGAATTGGAGGCATTGTTCGTTAAGGATCCGTGCCAAACGCAAGAAGAGTTTGCGATTGCATTGGGAATGATTCAAAAGGATTTGAAGCAAAGAGACGTTGAACGTCGTTTTTTCGCCTATGAACAACTGTTCCAGCGGCAAAAAAGAAAGGGTTCTCTTCACCACATCGTAACGGATGATGAAAAATCAATCAGTCCTAAGAAAATAAATCTTGGGGACTACCCGGTCATGCTTCTACGTCATCCCCTCGGCCGAATATTCACGCTGCGAAAGTTATCCTGTGTATTTGGTAGAATCAAGACGGTGTTATTTATTATGAGCTGTTGAAACCGAACGAAACCATCACGGTATCGAACTCAATTGATGCGATTGAGTAAAGCACTACGCGAAAAACGGCAACAATACGAGCAGAGACATGAAAAAGTAATTCTACAGCATGACAGCGCTCGGCCTCACGTTGCCAAACCCGTTAAAACTTCCTCGGAAACGCTCAAATGGGATGTCCTACCCCACCCGCCATATTCGCCATATATTGCACCATCCGATTATTACTTGTATGGCACATGGTCTGGCTGATCATCAGTTCCGCTCATATGAAGAGCTCGAGGAATCTAACCTAATCTAACACTTCTACCGTCACGGTATTCGAGCTCTACCAGAAAGATGAGAAAAAGTTATAGCTAGCGATGGGCAATACTTTGAATGATTCATTTGTAATCATTTTTCACAATAAAGTTGTATTTTCATAAAAAACAGCGAGAACTTTGTTGCGGACCTAATATTTTATTAACTGGAATGCGTGTAACGTCCCACGTGCGCATATCAATGCAATGTCGTTCTTGTGTGACAAGAGTCAAAATTAATATACAAAATTAAATCGAATAGTAGCCGGCTCGGTGGCGTGGAGGACATGACGCTCGTCCCCTGCGCAGAGTCATCTGGGTTCAATCCCCACAAAGTCGGTGCGCTTTTCGGATTCTGGGAATCGCTTTTGTGTCCAAAAAAAAACATATGTATTGTATACGTATACCTTATCGTTCAACTCTGAATCGACAAAAAATGCATAGGATAAATTTTTCACATTCAAAGAGAATGAACGAAATTACTGAAATTAAAACGAATAATTGATATGCAGATATTTTGAGAAGGCTTTTATAATGAGGAAACATCAACTTCACCAAGAAATAAAATTCCATGATTTAAGAGTGAAAACATGTTACAATGTGAACGATAAATATATGGGTTCTTTATGTTAGAGTTTCCATTTTAGTTTTGCATACAAAGCTAGAATGAAACAATTTAGGGCTCTTAAAGAACCGATTGTTTTAAGACTTCCAGCACTGTTTCTCATAATGGGCTATTAGTATCAGGTATTGTTAAGCTGATAGAGATAACAAAAACTCAAAATGTTGTGTATTGTACGGTAATAGTATAATTATTTTATAACTACTCCCCGTATATTTTCCCCATTGTATTCGTATCCATCATCGTCAACGAAAAATGGTTAGTTCGCAAGCGTTCGCATCAAAATGTCCCGGCTATTATTAATCACTACCAGAACTTAATAATGATAAATCAATGGGATTCGTGCAATAATTCAGAGGCAAAAGCGAATATGTTTTCACAATCGGTCGCGATAAATATCCATCAATGTCAGTGATACCACTCGCAAGCAACGACGTCGACATAAAATCACTGACAATATCGTGCATTCCTGACCACGCCTTCGTATCTGTTGTCGTAGCACGTTTCTCAGGTTCTTTGACTTCTCTCCGCTATTGACGGATTACTTCCAATAGTGAGAAGCAATATGTTCAATCCGGCGCTATTTCTACTTCTTTCAGTCGGATACTCAATTTTTATTTAATATAAAATATCGAATCGTTAGCTTAAATTAACAACCAATGATAATGTTGCTTTTGTAGGTATAAATATACGTAAAATTAGGATTAACGAAGGAAAACATGCGAGTGTGCTCGAAAAAGGATGATCCAGTACGAACGTGTAGCCATAAAAAAGCATTACTTGAACTGGCATTCGTCTAATTCAAGAAATGCTAAAAAATATGAAAAAAACTACAAAATACCATAGTGGTCCGTTAAAATGTGAAATATCCAAGAGATAGCTCATAGAATTCCGATTTGAACCACAGATGTCGCCAGTACTGTGCTGACTATTCACATCAAAATTTCTAAAAAAATTACTACAACTGGCAATGAAAAATATCTTGTCTCACCTTGTCAATGTCTACTAATCAACGGCTGAGAAATGTTTGTATTAGGTTAATATTTTCAATATGGTTTAAAATTTATTAGTTTCCCTCGTATATCGTAGCAAATCATACGGAAATCCTCATGCACGATCTATTCTCAAACTTTTCGCACCCTACAGCGCGAATAGAAACCCTCAACCCTTCGCTTTACGACGTCCTAATTACAAGTTCCGAGACGGTTCAAGTGCCTGGCGTCGCATTACCGAACCCAGTTCAAACCTGTCATGTTTTGTACTCGACAAAGGCGATGACTCAAAACCAATTTATACGGTTTCGTTACTTACAACTCAGTACGATATTCCTTCCCACATATTTAGAACGAAGATTTGTTTATCGTTCATTATTCAAAATCCAAAATAAATAATTCACTACTTATAACATTGGACAACAAAATTGCGTTTTTCGTCTGATGAATGACTTATATCACTTGACGTTCACTTATTTTACAGAATCTAAATACACACTCATTTGTTTTCTAACAGCTCTCGTTTACGAGTTATAGTTTTTATAAAAAAAACTCAATTACAGTGATAAGTCGCTGTTAATTGAAGAAATATTGATTGAAGAGTTTGTGTGGATGATTCGAATCATTTTTCTTTCATTTGCGAAGGTATATACACACACCACAAAAATTTTCGCATCACCTGGTATTCTGAATTCCACAATAGATTAAGCAGCTCGATTGCAGTTTCTTTGTCAACGTATGTTTTAGGACATATGAGGGGAAAAAAATCTTATCTATGTAGTAACATTTGTTTTCATATGATCTCAAACACGTCTGAAACAAAAATGAGTTTTTTTGACTATCAGTATTCATTCAAATTTTCTTCAGTTTTCACGCTAAATTAATGCAAGTTTTCTGTGTTGATTTTCGAATCTTTGAATTTATTGTAATGGCCGTTGAACGTCCTGGACGCTATTTGAGTGATCATGAAGTGGTAAGAATTGTAACACTTCTAGAGGAGGGGGGAAGCCAACGTTACGTGGCTTACTTGTTGAATGTTAACCAAAGCACTATTTCAAGAGCGGTACCACGAAACAGGGGAATATGGAAGAAGGGCCTGACAGGGAAGAAATCGGATAACAAAACCAGTTGTTGATCGTTGGCTTCGTTCAACTGCACTAAGAGTTCGGCACTATACGGCCAGAATACTACAAAATGAACTTGCACTTTCCAGAAATGTGCATATTTCATTGCAAACTGTTAAGAACAGGCTCAGAGAAGAAGATATCAGACCAAGGATGGCTTTAAAAAGCCCGAGTCTCACCAAAGAGCATCGAGTTGCAGGACTTTAGTTTGCGAGGGAACATGCAAATTGGGGTATTCCAGAATGATCGAATATTCTCTTTTCCGACGAGTCCAGGTTCTGTCTAGTATCAAATGATAGACGCATGCCTGTATACAGACGACCTGGTGAACGGTATCAGCAATGCAATATCGGCAAACCGAAAACTTCGGAGGGGGCTCAGTAATGGTGTGGGGAGATAGTGGAAGAATTACAACGACCAGATACATCGCAGATATCCTTGAACCCCATGTTGTACCCTTTGGCCCATTGATTGGCGAAAACTTCATTTATATGCATGATAATGCTCGGCCTCGTGCAGCTAGAGTAGTAGTAAATCGATATTTTAAGATGGCCAGCCAGGAGTCCCGACTTGAATCCCATAGAACATATTTGGGACAACATGGAGTGACAAATTCAGCAACGTAGGATGCCATGTAGAATGCTCCAACAACTAGAAAATCTGCTTCCTGAAATTTGGAACTCAGTGACTCAAGAGTACATCCAAAATTTGTTTGAGGGGCTTCCGAGACGTATACTGGAAGTTATTAGGGCCCGGAGAGGAAACACTCGATTTTGAAAATGATTACTAAACCATCCGATGCTAGTTGATTGGTCTCTTCGCGAATGTTTGAAGATGGTAGAATTCTTTAATTTTTCATTAACTCGAAAATTGTTGATATTTTCCGTCATAAACTCATCTCTTTTGAATGATATCTTCTTATTTTACACTTCTGAAAGTTACCAAGCGACTCTTGAATGACCAACCGTAAAGTTTATATTTTTGTGGGGAATGTATTTAAAGAATGTGGCAGAGTTCGTGAGTGAAGCTTACAAACATGGACATCGGCTGGAAATCCGATGTAAGCCTTGAATTCCTCAAAAGGTTTTTAAGTTTCTGCATTTATGGACAAATAAGAAAAGAAAAACTTTCGGTTACTAAACTGTTACGATCTGGAAAGAACCCAACCACCATGATGATTGCCCTTGTTAAACTATGGAATTCTGCACCATTTTAAATTAATTATTTTTTTCTTTCGAAAATAAAGTTATTTCACAAACCTTCCTCACTTAAGCCGGGGACTACCCACCTGAAGTAAATCCCCGTGCTGAGGAAACTAAAATACTTAGATGTCTCAAAATTAACGCAATATTGGAATTGAATAGAGAAGAACAGTTTTTAGCTTTTGATTGTAAATTTCTTATTGAATCACAAAAAACATAGGATAGGGTTATTTATGGAATAACACATCGGGAAAATGCTCTGCATACACAGAAATACTCGAGATAAAAAACACAAAGTTTAACTTTAATCTACACATTATTTGAAAAAATTCGACGACGTTTCGCTGACACAGCAGTTTTTCCGTTTGTCATTCTTGATAAAGCTGCTGTGTCAGCGAAACGTCGTCGAATTTTTTCAAATAAAGTGTAGATTAAAGTTAAACCTTGTGTTTTTATCTCATTTATATCATGGATCTACATCAAGTAACGGCCTCCACAATTCAAATACAGAAATACTCGTTTGTCGAAATTTTCCATGACCACTCTGCATAATTGTGGCTGAAATTTCGTTGATTCTCGTCTTTTAATGCAAGCGTGGTTGTGGGCTTGTTGATATAGACCTAGGATTTTAAATAACCCCATAAAAATAAATATTATGGTGTCAAATCACATGATCTAGGGAGCCAATTGTGATCACCGAAACGAGAGAGTACACGACCTGGAAATGTCTCATTCAGCAATTGAAGTGTTTCATATTGCGCCGTCTTGTGGAATCCACATACTGGTCATATCAGTATCATCCAATTTCGGCAAGACGAAAGATGTTATCATATCGCAATATCGAGCACCATTTATAGTCACTGTTTGACCAGCCTCATTTTCGGAAAACTATGGTCCAATTATGCCTCCATAACAAAATCCACAGCAAACGGTGACACGTTGTGGATGCATTTGTTTTTTTGATCACATATGGGTTCTCAGATCTCCAAAAGCAGCAATTTTGGCGGTTAACAAACCCATCAAGGAGAAAATGTGTTTCGTCGTTTGGGATGATTCTGCTCGAAAAATAGCATCCATTTGTTGATGCTTAGTAATTTATTCAACGAACTGTTTTCGCTGTACATGGTCATTAGGCTTCACTTGTTGTGTTAATCGAATTCTGTAAACATAGAAACGCGGTCTTTAGTGAGTATATGGCGCGAAGAGCTCCTTGAAATTTGCAATTCTTGTCCACAACGTCAATTAAGGTTCTTGGATTGTCACCGACACTCTCATGTACTTTTTCGATATTAACATTTATACGGCTTGTTTTTAGACAACCCGTGTGTTTGGTGTCTCCAACTGACCCGGTTTACCGTAATTTTTCAGCTAACCTCTTCACAGTTGTTAGTTAAAACTATTCCGACCATATTTTGTATGAAATTTTCGATATAAAATTTCAATAATGAAGGCACGCTGTTTGTGTAATGCTCCATTTTTTCCAACCCTAAACTGTCTAACGATTTGTTTTTTTTTTACGGTTGCCAACACTTTTCTGCATAAATGGCGGCAAATTCAAATCTTGCGTGAATTTTGGGATACCCTTTATAAACGATATACCTCCTTGATCAGAAAGTTCCCGACTTTTTTTAATAAAATCAAAAATACAAAGTTATTCATCAAAATCACTATTGTCTCCTTCAAAGTACTCTCCATTAACTGCAACGCACCACCGCTTGATCCAATCCTCAAAACACTTTCTATATTCGATTTGCGATATGGCCTTCAGGGTCATCTTCGATTTTTCCATTATTTCCTCTCGGCTGCTAAAACGCGTTCCCCGGAGCGGCTTCTTCAGTCGACTGAACAGGAAAAAGTCACAGGGAGCCAAATCAGGTGAATTTGGCGGTTGTTGGATGGTATTAGTGCTGTTTTTAGCCAAATGGTCACGGATAATGAAGGCATTATGAGACGGCGCGTTATCGTGGTGTAAAATCCATGAGTTGTTATGCCACAATTCTGGTCATTTTTGGCGAACAGCTTCACGCAAACGCCTCATAACGCCCCAATAATACTCTTTGTTGTTAGTTTGACCGTTTGGAAGGAATTCATGGTGCACAACACCATGGTAATCCATGAAAACCGTGAGCATCGCTTTGTTTTTTGACTGCGGTGTGCTTTCTTCGGTCTTGGCTCATTCGGTACACGCCATTCGCGCGCTTGATGTCTGGACTGGGTGTCATACTCATAAACCCACGTCTCGTCTCCCGTAATGATGCGTTTGATGAACGTTGCGTCGGATTCAGCCTTGGAAATCATGTATTTGGCAACATCAACACGGTCTCTTTTTTGCATAAAATTAAGGTCATTAGGTACCAGCTTTGCAGCCACATGTCTGAAGCCCAATTTATCGACCAACATGCTTTGAGCGGAACCAAATGCAAAACTCAACTCCTCTGCAATCTCTCTGATGGTCAATTTACGGTTTGTAGCCAAGAAATCACGAATTTTGTGGAAGTTTTCCTCATTCATTGATGTCAATGGCCTGCCATAACGCTCATCGTCGGCAATGGACATGCGTCCGCTTTTTAACCGTCCATGCCACTCGTGAACTGTTGTTAGCTTCAAAGCATTATCGCCGAAACACTTGTTCAACATTTCCAACGTGTTCAGAACACTAATTCCATTTTTAAGACAAAACATAATGCAAATCCGTTGCTCTTGTTTTGTATTCATTTTTAAAAATTAAAAAAATCGAAAACACACTGAGAGGTTAATGTAAACAACACGACGTAACTTTGTCAAATATCAATCGATGACGCTGAAAATTATAGGGAATATGAACAACAGTTGTACCAACCTAACAAAAAGAAAATAATTGATATCGGGTGCCTTAGGGCGCCACACGGTAACAAAGTCGGGAACTTTTTGATCAAGGAGATATTTTAACCTCTTATGTTGACAAAGGACATCTAGGAAACATAATTTTGATTCAAACTAATGATATTTTCATTTCTAATATCTGAATTCATTCAGACCTTCCTCGAGTCCTTTTCCAGTTCAAAATAATATTTTCCTCCTCACAACGGGGATGTCCTCAATTATTCACTATAACATTACGTTTGGCTAGCATTTATGATCTTTTGTATCAAAAATTTCTGATATATGATCAAACATTCATTTATTCTCTCCCATTTTCCAATAAATATGATATATCTTCGGCATTATATCATATAAAATTAAAATGTCAAAAAATCTGATCGTTTTTACGCGTGAATTTGAAAATTAATAAAATATTGCCGGGTGTTCCTGAAATATCTTCCCCATTATCAAGCCCTGAACATCACTCAATAAGCCTAGCAGCCATTAACTGAATACTGAACGAACTGAGGGTAATAATTCAATCATCGACAGTTGGCTACCGTCGAATCGTGCGAAATCAACTGTTTCATCCGACAGAGGGAGCCCGAATAAATGATTCAGGCGTTTCGGCGTAATTAATAGTTATTGGTACAACGGTATCGCACTAATTCATCAAACGTGACGTCCATCAGAGCGATTGACAAGCCATGGCGCATGACGGCTTGTGATATCACAAAACGGTATCAACGGTCGTATTATCGAATGAATCAATTTATTACTATGTTCATAATATGAAACATAATTTTCGAGAGAAGTTAATTCAGTGAAGTATTCAATCACTGTGCATAATTGTATCTTATAATTGAACTCTGATGAATAGTCTCTATGACAAAGTTCAACCCATTACATAATCAACTCCAGGTTATATTTCATTCATATTGAATGGTGCTCTAATTCAGAATCGGTTGCTTTGGCGACTTTGAAAAACAGACCTTTCGATATACAACTCATTATCTCCATCTCAAATGGCTCCACAAAATTTAAATTTCTTTTGTGTTTTCTGCAACAAAATTCAAGTGCACCAATGCTCGATTGGCAATGACTTTCCGAGAACATTCGAAATAAAGTTTTGGACAATATTTTCGTCACTATTTAATGTTCTGCAGCCTTACAACCACTTTTCAAGCGCTAGTACTACAAATGAACATTGAGTATTAACATCGTATCACTTCGTTGCTATTTCCAAAGGTTTCCTCCGGTTGAATCCATTTTAAACACCAAAAGTGCAAAATCAACAGAATTCCACACGGTGGTTATAAAGACTTTCTCAACAAAAACTAGTCGTTTAAAATAAACAGAAAAAATAATGTAACAAAGTAATGATTCAAAATTTTTATAGTATCAGAGAGAAAGTTCAGCTATTATAAAAGACAACTGATTTCAGGCAAATATCAACCACATTGACTTTTTGGCAAAATGGCGGTTATATTTCCTTCCACTCACGTCACGGATTTCGTATTTTGAGGCTTCGATTGGCCTACATATAGACTCTGGCATCAACATAACCACACAAAAAATAATCTAGCGGTGTTAATTAGGTCTGCAATAAATTCTCTGTTCCGGTGTGGCACCTTCCTGTTGAAACTATCTATGGTGATATTTGTTTATCAATATTAGGCCAGAATTGGGTTTTTAACGTCTCTCGAAAGCGTAATTTATTGACCGTAACTGTATTTCAAACCAAAATTCGGAAAAAATTTCTTCCAAATTACATGGCGTATCAACAAATGCTATGGATTTTCAGAAGCCTAACACAACAAATTTGCTCGTTGACATATCCAGGTAAATGAAAATAGGTTTCGTTATATGACATATTTTTCCAGAAAAACCAGCAGGTTGTTCCTGATTGAATTGAACGAATCTACGGCGTCTTTAACATAGCTACGTGAAAATGATCCAGTTGTGTTTAATCACGTGTTTGTACAGGCCACATTACAGCTGAATTTCGTGAAATTATACCATCAGGAAATTTGTTTTTCAATAAACTCATTGTTTCGGAAGCATTAACATGTGGTACCATCCTGTTGAAACCACATGCCAGTGATATCCATGTCAGCAATAATAGATGAGAATTGAGTAGTTAACATCTCTCGATAAAGTAATCCATTGACTGTTACTGAATTTCCAGCTGAATTTTCGAAAAACGGACCAATCAAACCTCCAGGCCACATAGCAAACAGCGTTTCGCATGCAAAAACTTCTCATTAATCGCTCTTGGATTTTCAGAATCCGAAATGCGGCATGTTGACTCATCCAGACTAATGTAAACGGACTTCGTAGAAAAAGGATTTCTTCAGAAAAAACATTCGGTTGTTCTTGAATGAATCAAGATAATTTAACCGGCTCGGTGGCGCAGAGGTTAGGTCACTCGTCATCCACGCAGAATTATCTACGTTCAATCCCCACAAAGTCGGTGCGATTATTCGAATTCAAGGAATTGCTTAAGCGCCCATTTTTCGGAGGAGATGTAAAGCCGTCGGTCCTGCCTAACAGAGATGTGTTGGACATTAAAGATTCCTTGACTCGATACGAGAGGGGTTGGTAAAACTCCTGAGTTAGTGAAGCGACAACATTCCCCGTCGTGTCATTAGCAGTAACACGCAGAAAGGCAGAAATAGAGCACGTTAGGGAAACAAATAAAAGCGAATCTTGAGTAATGTGAATGGTCGCCCCCTCGAATAATTGCACCAGCTGCACCTTGTAAGACTTGAATGCTGAATCATTATGCAAAATTCGCCATGTGGTCATTATAGATGACCTCAATCGCTGAGAACGTCGGGGATTTTCTTCCACACCGTGGTAGTGGACCGTGCGGCATTTTCACTACCGAGCCTGTCGACTCAAATTTATCGATCAAATTCTTAATAATGGTCCCAAAAAACTGTTTATTTCGACCGAAAATATCACAAATTCTACGAAATCTAACTTTCACAGTGCCGCCATTTTCGAGTTGAATATTTATTATTTTAATGCAGTATTCGAGCGCAATTTAATCCATTGTAACTATTGTCAAAGATATAACAAAACTAGATATCAAAACTCTCCTGTTTATGAAAATCAAAGTTCTTTTTGAAACCCATTCACCTGAAGGTGGATCAAGTAGTTTTAAATAATATTAAACGCGCTCACTTCAACTACTTTCCCGTCAATAATCACCGATAACTGAAAGCGCATAAGCTCTGAAGTAATTCCGCCAACCTCATATTTTTATAAATTCTCGAAGACTTTCAAAGTTGATAAAACACAAACTGGATTCATCAAAGGACATTAGATTAAGTGCCCATTTTAATAAGAATTAAATTCCGCGTTTTTAGTGGCTATATACATCTGCTAAAATGATAAATATCAGTTATTAGTTGATGTTCTTGTTCTGAAACCCTATCACACTTTTAATTTTATATTTTATTCGTCGCACATTTGAGTGGTTTTAGTAATAGGTAAATTGTATAAAACTAGTAATATCACGGAACTCCTTCTCGGTATTCAATAAAACAAAGATGATGGCTTGCCAACGCGCGAACTTGCGCCATACGCGACAACTCAGAGTTAATTACGCGATGTTCCGATTAGTCTTTAGTATTGTAATGGACAGTGTGAATCAACAGAATTCTCTTCATAGTTACTCAAATTTGTGAACTCCCTCTTTATACAAAAAAACAATAATTACTGAAAACGAATAACGGAAATGCATAACGCAGCTTTCAAAAGTATTGTCTGAAAAGTCATTCCCCCCATACAAAATAAAAATTTCGATTTTTCTACAGTTTCTTCGATTTTTTCTTCCTCATAAACCACTCCAGCATTGAGGCGAACAAAGCAAAATCAAACTATTCAAATCTGTCAAGCCATTTCCAAGTTTCTGTGGGGCTAAGGCACAACAAATGAATTGTTATAAATTGATGAAAGATCATAATCCACATTCATATCAAAACACTGCAATTTTTTCAATAATTCACAGGAACTCTGTTTGAAATAGTATCAGATGTAATTATACATTCTATACCAAATGTTGCCACTATCGACATTTGAAAATTATAATCTAAACGCCATCAGTAGGGATGAATAAAAAGCAGATGTTTTTTGTCTAATTTGAGGTAGACAATCTCGTTCCTCCATAGTCCCTCCCTTATACTACGAGGCACCTGTTGAAAATGACCCTTCGGGCAACTATCGCTCAGATCGGTGTTTATCCTAATTTGATACGTTGGCCAGAAATTCAATTATTCCGTCATTTCAGGTCGGCAGTAATACAAGAGTACAGTGCACGTTTGATAATTTCGTGGATAACAAAATATGAATAAATGATTCGGTGAAAAAACTGAAATAAATAAAGGGTTTGGACCAATACGTCACGTGGTGGAAAGGCATTTTGAAAAACAAAAAAAAATTACTTAATAATTGATGTCCTAAAATTACTGATAACATGATTATCAAATTGAAGTCACTATCATGTTGGAAACAAAACATTCAACCATTGCAAAGCAAGCATTGATTTCGAAGGAGCATACGCACAATAATACTGTAGCATAAACAATCACATGATCCCAAACAATGCTCATTCATATTCGCCATTAATTTACCCGATAGCGATTTTTCATCGAGATGATTTGTGTTGGCTGGAAAAGTAAAAATACTTAGATTGTATGAGGGAAAATTTCAGCTGTGGTGGCCCGAATGAAAAAAACGGCGCATGAGAGTTGATTACGGCAGAAACGATTTAGTGTGTAACTGAGTCGACGAAGTAACCTTGCCTTGTATGCGAGAAGCTGAGCGAGGAGTGCAATTTTATTCCCAATAAGGAACGATGCGAGACCAGTTGAAATCGTCGCTCGAATGAGACGAGAAGCCTTCTTTTCCGCAAACTTTGCAGTACTCCACCCACAATGTGAATGTCAATAATTTTATTCCTTGTCTCATTAGAAACCATGTTTTTTTCATACCTAGCATTTTTTCGAATCGGTAACTGTTCTCGAGAAAAGATTGAATTCTATCAGTTCTCAACAATAACAATGCTTTTTTTCTAAAGAACTGTGCCTCCACATTATGTAAACCTCTTCACATCTTATTCAATCAGTCGTTAGCACAAGGAGTCTTTCCTACTATCTATCATAATACCCATATTCAAGAGTGGCGATAAGACAGTTAATTCAGATTATAGGCCTATAAGTAAACTTTCTATAATAGCCAAAGCATTCGAGTGTTCAATTTTCAAATATTTGTTTTCTCACTTCAAGAACGTTATTATTTCGGATTGTTTAAGGGCAGAACTCTTGAAACAAATTTGATTGTATATATAGAATACCTTCATGGCCTGTTAGACTCTCAGGCTCAGATAGACTCCGTCTACACCGATTTCTCAAAAGCATTTGATAAAATTTGTATATCGACCCTAATTTATAAATTGGTGTAACAGGTATTGACGGTGATCTTCTGAGTTGGGTTCAGTCCTATCTTGAGGGTAGCATGCAGTCTGTCTGGATCAATGGTTTTCAATCCGATTATTTCATTAGTATTTCCGGTGTGCCTCAGGGAACGCACTTCGGACCACTCTTTTTATCATCTACCTTAACGATATCGGGGGTTGCTTCAGACATTCTGATTTCTAACTTTATGCGGACGACTTGAAGGCCAATCGGGTGTTGGGATGACTGTCTGAAGCTTCCAAGTGATTTGAATAACTTATCTAACTACTGTGAGGATAACTATCTTTTCCTGAATTCGAACAAGTGCTATTCTATTTCATTCACTAGATATCATTCACGTTTCCTTATACAATTGACGGATGTACACTGACAGATCACAGATTTGGGTGTGACTTTTGATAGTAAGCTTCTCTTTCATGCACACATCAGTCGGATTGTAAGTGATTTCAATCGTATGTTGGGCTTTATATTTCGGAAGGGTAGAGAATACAGGAATATTAAATCTTTTCTTACTCTCTACTATGTATATGCCATCACTAAACTTAATTTCGCGTCTTGTATATGAAATCCCCGATACATGTGTTACTCCAATCGCATTGAAAGGGTTCAGAATAAATTTATTCGATTCGTTTGCTATAGAATAGGTTTTCAGATTATTAATCACGACTATACACCTGCTCGAAGATATCTAAACTTATTATCTCTAGTGAATCGCCGGATTGTTTCCGATATTTTGTTTCTGTTCAACATCGTGAATTATATTTTTCAAGCACATGAGATGCTTCATATGATCTTATTTAATATTCCCAGTAGATCACTGAGAAAGTATGATCTTTTCTCAATCAGTTTCAAAAAAACAAACTGTGCACAAAATTCCCCAATCAGTAGAATGGTGCACTCTGCCAATCTGAATTCTCATTTAGATTTATGTGGAATCTCTCTTACCTCCTTGAAAAAGAAATGTCGTTCAACTTTTCTGTGATTCAATCTTTCTTTCATTCATAACTTATCAGTGATGTTAATCGCAGTAAATTCTAATAACTTGTATTAGTCAGTACTTTTTCTAAATGTTTTGTTTTAGAATTAATATGTATTGCTTACTAGACTTTTTTATGTATTTTTCTAGTGAATGTCGTTTTGGCTTCGGCTGCTGACATTCATTTGTGATAATAAATAAATAAATAGATAAATAAATAAATAAATAACAATTGAATAAAATTACTAGTGAAAAATGGTATTATATAAAAAAATTAATTATCATCCAAGCTTCAAACTAAAAAGGGAAACTTATTCAGGGAGCAATAATCAACATTACGTAGAATAAAAGATATCCCTCACTGAAAAATCTGGTTCTCCGATGTATTCTTTATGAGCATCGTCAATCAGGACCAAAATAGCCGTGGTACAATTTAGTCGGATGTCATAAACAGCAACATTCTGCAGTTTCATTCTCGTTTTAACTCGTCAGTGTTGCATACCACTGTTGCATGTGTGGCATTAAGCCAGACCGTGTATCAATTTGTGGAACGTATCAAGTATATGTACATCCCCAATTTCAAAATAACCGCACTGTTTTAAAAACAGTACTTCTTTTACCATCTGGTGTGATATCGTACCCGTCGATAACTTAGTACTTTATTGACAGCTGTGAAAAATCTCATGACATTTGTATGTAAACAGCTTGAGTTATTGCGTTGTGTTTGTTAGTGCTTTTAAAACATCGGTCGGAAAACTTGTTTCAAACAAAGATCTGCAATTGAGTTTTGTGTTAATCTTGGTGAATCTCTTACTGAAACCCACCAAATGCTACGAACTCTATATGATTGTCTATTCCGTACGCAAGTGCACGAATGGTTCAAGCGATGCGAATCAGGTAGAAAAACCCTGAATGATGACGAAAGATCGGTCCGTCACAAAACTGGATTATCGGAAGGAAACATCGAATTAATCAGAAATAATGAAAAATCTTTACTGTAATTTATTGAAATCGAATAAGGCATTCCTCAACCAATTTTATAACGCAACTTGGCCGACGTATTGGGCCTCACGGATAATTCCAGGTTTTGTACCACACAAACTCACCGACGACCAAAAATTTAATCAAATTGAGCATAGCAAACATCATTAAAAAAGCTGGGAAGGACCCAAACATCTTGAAAACGATTGTGACTGGTGTTTTCAGTAGGAGCCTGAAAGAAAGCATCAAAGTGCTGAATGGAGAGCGTTGGATGAAGGAAACCCCAAAAAAAGTCTCTTGGCGAAGTTAAAAGTGAAGGTTATGCTGATTTGTTTTCACGATTGAAAAAGAAGTTATCCACAAAGAATTTGTTCCAGGCAGCCAAAGTCACAGGAGACTTTAAAATGGGCGTGATGAAGCGATTACTGGCAAGAATTCGTCGTATTCGGCCAGATATCGATAAAACGGCAGTTGGACTCTTATGTACGATAATGCCGCATCACATCGTTCAAGAGTTCACTGAATTTTCGATCAAAACTCACAATGTTGCCTCGTAACATTCACTCTATTCACCTGATCTGGCTCCGTGCGACTAATATATGTTTCCTGTGCTTCATCTGACGATAAAAGCAAAGCTGCACGATTCGATTGAGGCCATTAAAAATGCGATGACCGACTTCCAAAACAGGAGACAGAGAAGTCGTTTGACAACCTGTTGTCGCGTGCAAATTATTGTATCAATACAGAGGGCGCATACATTGATTAATAGAAGATTTGTATCGAAATTGATACTGGATGTTTCTATTGTCAAAAAGTTCGGTTACTTTTGTAATGGACGGTGTATAAGAACGTTATTACGCAAGGTGGCCTCCAAAGAACCGACATAAAAGATAATCAGGGCCACCGTCTGTTTATTCAGGTGTGATTGTATTTTGTCGAGGAGCAGAATGGCTTCTTGGTAAAGACTTTCGGCGCTTTTGTGATAGCCTTCTTTGAAGTAAGTGTGGTCCTCTGGTAGTTTGTTTAGGAGCTCTTCGTGAGTAGTATAGAATCGATTCCATAGTGTTTCTAGTTCTTTGGATCGTGTTTCAACGTAGGGCTTACTATATCTCGACAGAGAATCTATCTTCATATTTGTTCGGTGACTTTGGCCTCCATGGTTGTTTGTTGACTGTAGATTTCGGCAGTGGGTAGTAGTTGAATGGTTCACGACGCCTCTGGTTTAGTGGATTGTTTCCCTGATATTCAAATGTTGAGTAGTTGTGAATTACCTTAGTCTACGGTAGGAGACCAAGATGGATAAAATTGTAGAAAATCTTAATCTGCGATGAGAGACTAAGATTCAGTAATGATTTGGGCAGAGTGACGACTTGCATGAAATACAGATATTTTGTGATCGTTTATTGTACAATTTTAATTTACTTATATACTGATTATTGCATGACGTAATACATTGATGTCGCTGCTCCGAGTTCCGCGCGTGGTTCGTTTGCACGAGAAATCCATCAGACGCTAGCTTGCAGAATTTAATTCCATATTTCCTGTCACGGGTCGTCGAATTGTTGATTAGGCGACTTGTGGAGTATTTTCACCTTATGCTGGTTTAAATGGATGAAACCAACATATAGCGATAAATTTTACGTGTTATCGGATATTAGGATATAAAACGAATTAAAGATCTAGGCGAAGCACGATTCTTAACCAAAGAAATTAGGTGAGGTTGTTAAAAAATTCTACTTCGGGAGAGTTGAGGCGGGACGAAGTTGTGACAAAATGTCGCCTACGTGTAAAACTAGGAATATTTATTTCTCTACTTTTGGTTCACGTATCATAAAATTTCAAACAGAATTATTTTAGTTAATCTTCTCAAAATAACGAAAAAGAGGAAAACCGTGACCTGGTGGAAACTCGGCGCGGACTTTCCGGATTTCATTTGGCTCCATAGTTTTTGCAAGCCGAAAGTTCGTCTGTTCGCTGAGTGGAATATTTACATTTAATTATCATTTATGCGAAGGATAACAGCACGAAAATGGCAGAGTTAGCGTTTCCTCTTCGGTCGCTGTTCGACTGTGGATATGGAAAACGCGAAGAATAAAAGTTAAGTCATGCAGTCATGCAAAAACTGGTACGCCAGTAAAGCAGATGTGGGTGATCCGAAGTTTCATGATGGCCCCAACATAAAGTTAAGAAGAATTAATAATTCATTACGAAGGAAATCATCATGTAATAAACATTCATTTCAATCCTGAACTACAAATTATTCGTACAACGTCCGTGGGATTTTCTAAGATACACTGAGGGAACTGATACATCTCTCTTATGGAGAAAGTTAATGGAAATGAGACTATAAATATTTAGGTAGATACCTGACTTACAATTTACGACTCAATTCTTGAGAAATCGTAATTTTCAGTAGGATCATAAAGGCTACAATTTTCCACTCAGAGAAAATGTCGGAAATATGGTGTTTTCGACAATTTTCATGAAAAATACTTGTTTGTCCAACAATTCCCGATCGTGTCATGCATATCTTGTACAGTTAATTAATTTTCATATTCAGTACCGATATACGAGTCACTAAATTACTTGTTCAATGTTTCAGAAGATATTGATGACGGTTATCAATATACACTGTGACAAAATATGAATTACACCTTATAAAAAATAAGAATCAGATTTCACGAAACGCCGCCCAGAAAGTCAATTATTATTTTTATTTTCCAGCTTTTGACAACTCATGAAGATAATACCAACGCGGCCATCGGGAGAACTTGCTGGCTTTTCGATGACTCCCAGTTGGCCATTACATCTTTCTCGGAGAACATCAAATCAAGATATTTCCAAACTTCTCTTATATAATGCCCACTTCACCATCGCTTATTCTTTTTTATGTTCATGTTTTTGTTTTGTTTTTCAGTTTATTTTATACGTTCTTGATGATGAATATTTCCTATTTCCGTATACAGCTGCTTCCCGCCGTCGGTACGCTTAAAGCATTCAAACTACGCAACGATTCTTGATGCTGTTTTCATGAATACACAGAGTGATTCAAGAGGATGGTTTAAATGTATAATATATAATATTATAGTACAGAAAAGCCGAGAATTTCCACATTTTGTAATATGATGTGAAAACATGTTTTTGCGCGCACAATCTAGGAAATTAAAAATAATCTTGAAAAAAGTGAGGAAAACGACAAATGCCATGCTAATCTTTTTATATTAGAAAAAACGATGGATTAGTCACGAAGCTTTTTTTGAGCAAAACAGTATTATTCATGATCCAAAACAAATGTATAAGGTACACTGTGCATTTAATATAGATCAAAATTGCTTTTTACAGCATATATTTGAAATGCATATTTTAACAGATATCGAAGATTGAAAACGCAAAGGTAGAGCGGCCGTAGGACCGTACGTCTGTCGGCCAATATTTTTTCTAAACGAGAATAATATAAATGTCCCGCCGGTGAAATCGTCCGATCTGAATTCCATAAAACATGCATGGTAAACCACCATCAACGACTTTTTCAAAATTAAAATCACTTCGAAAATAGGCAGAACCTGTTCCAAGCCTCACGTGATAGAAAGAGTAACATTCCTGAAGAATGAGTTACATCATTTTCTTTGTTTTTCATTGAATAAAACAACGATGTTCAAATTTTCACTATATTGACAAAGAAGCGCGTATCACCACACTGTGGCATCATCAGATAAATAGCATTTCTGAAAAAATGTTGTGCGTTATATATCACATTGATAAAAGCTTCCTATAAGACCTGAGAAGATTCAGTAAAAATGACGAGTTTAGGTCTAACTGACTATAAAGGAAATTTCAGGAATTTTTCTGTTTACTAATTTCTAATGCTCCCCATAGGTTCAGTTTCAATCTATCATTTTCATTAAGTAAAATATCAAAATTATTATGAAAGTATGGATTTCTTCTAGTAGATGGTTTCCATAGTGAGAATCGGAGTTTTGTTTGTCAAAACTGCGTTTATGCTCAGATATCTGTTCTACTGATATAAATTCTATCACAACTTCCACAACAGAGCTTATAAACACATTGGTTTCCGTTATGAATTTTAGGTTTTCAGTCTTTAATACACACAGTCTGTCTCAAAGTAAACCGGACTTTTTAGAAATAAGGAAAACAAAAGGTTTTTGTCTCCTTTCTGCTTCGATACACTGTTCTGCACGGTTGAATAACATTTCGAATGAGTGTTTGAGGTCCTGGCTTGGAGAATGTTGGTACACGTCTTCCGAATGGCCTGAATGTCAGCAAAACGCGTTCCTTTCATTGCCAAATGAAGTTTACAAATAAATCAAAGTCGCACGGAGCAAAGTCCAGCGAATATGGCGAATGGTTGATCGATAAAATTTGATTTTTGGTCAAAAAATAGGTAATTAACGACGATCAGCGAAATGGCACATTATCGTGCAACAAATGCCTTCTCATTCCTTACGATATTCCGCCCGAATGCGACGAATACGATGCAATAAACGCCTCAAAATACCAAGATAATACCTTTCAAACGCCACTAGTCACATACAGGTGGCACCACCAGAAGAGTCCCTTTTGGGAAAGTCCTGTTTACTTCGAGAGAGACAGTTATATGCTCAGAGAGTTAGTTATCTGTTCCTAAGGCCATATTCAAATTATGAGATGAAATGATTGACAGAAGTTCATACTGGGTTTACCAATATAATAATTTTCTAATTAGTCTCTCTAATAAAAGAAAAAACCTAATGGATTGCATGTTTAAGAGGAAGCAATCTGTCAATCATACTAGAATTATAACCATTATTGACACTTATTCCTTTTATAACTCTTGAGCTCTTCCAAGAAATTATTTTCTGACGTTGGTATCGTGGTAAGTCTATGTATCATACTATTTTAAGCAGCTATTTGAATGGTTAATGGAAAATAGAAAAATCTTGTGTGGTCAATTTCGGTTAAAATTAAATCTCAAAAATGTTGATGGAATTCTCTGTTTCCATTTCTATTCTATTCTTACGTTATATACTTTCTAATTATGTAAGAAAATTTTCAGATATTGAAAATTTTTCTTATTTTCTCTGTTTGTATGTTATATATCAGAATTTCAAATATTCATATATTGACATTTAAATTTCATTACAAATTTTAATCTTGCCCTAAATATAATGAATGAAAATGATCCAAACTCAAATTCGTTTGAAATTTCTATTTTATTCAAATTGTTTATATACAGGGTTAAACATAATTGTATGTCACAACTTGAGGGGGTAAATCTACGCAATTTTGAGAAAAAAATTCATATAAACATAGGTCCGCAAGAGCTCCGTTACGGAGCTACAGGGTGTTGAAATTTCCAGAAAAAAAATGGTTGTTTCTTCAAAACTCCTGCAGTTTTTGAGATATTTATTCAGCCCTAAATTTGAACTAGAATCTACAAGGTGTTTTCTCTTCCAGAGCGATGTCTTCTTTCGACCTTTCAAACTTTTTTGCAGTACGCCACTGATCAGCGTACAATCAATTTTCGTCAATTTAGAAACTTTTTTGACACTTGTAATTTTTTTGTATATAATTTCAACACCTTGTAGCTCCGTAACGAAGCTTTTGCGGACCTATGTTTGTATAAACTTTTTTCTTAAAATTGCACGTAGATTAACTCCCTCAAGTTGTGACATACTATTATGTAGCTCCCTGTATTTCAGTCATTTATGTATTATATCAGAAACTTTAATATATCTATTTAAAAAAAACAAAAGTTACTTCCAATTGTTAATTTCGATCAAATTTTATTATTTCTATTTTATCTATTTCACATCGGAAGTATATGTATTGACGATCTACAAAATTTTACATTCTTTGCTTTCCACAAAATATTTCTTCAATCTATCTATTAGCCTCATCTTTTCATTTTATATCGAAAGAGGATCTAGGTTATTGAGTGTTTTTCCACATTTTACAAGTAATTTTGTTCAAAATTTATTCTCTTTCCAATATTTTCTTGTTATAACTGAAATTAGCGAAAAACTTCATTGGCGATTAGTGTTATTTTCGATCAAATTATTATTTTCCTATCATGTCGAAATTCAATAGTCAAATCCTGGAATTTCACAAGCCAGAAAAATCTGACAAATTGGGGATTAAAGCACACCTTTCAGACATTATAAAACTGAATATATTAAATTTCGACTACAATATGCATAACAAAATGTTTGCTAATGACATTGTATACTGAATGTCACCTTTAGAGTTCACAGAATTATTCGGTCTTTATACAAACTAAACCTTTTCTGTTTTGCATTAATCGCCCTAATTAATGTCACTTTGTAGCCGCACGACCACAAATAATAACGTCGACTCCCAAGCGGCCGTACACAACGATCAATCACCGACAATTCCAACAAAACTGCACAATAACAAGGTTTAATTCTAGGAAAGATAAAATCCACATAACATTTCGGCAAAATTTATCAGTAGTAACACAGTCTAATTCCCCTCACATCCGCGTAATGAATCTGCCAACACTCTCGGCCTGTCGGACATTCAATTCCAGGAAGTCGAACAGAGGTAATATGTCCGGTATAAGTTAGCGAGAAAATCCTAAGATTCCACGAAACGCCTAATAGGATTCTGGGTCAGTATATCACGGTGTAGAATTTCGGTCGGCTTATAGCAGGCACGCAAACATGTTTATAGAGAGATGTAGATCAGCCATTTTATCATTAATTTAAAAGTGACCATATAAAACAATTAAAGGTTATAATATGGTACAGTATATAATCATGGCCTAGCAATAATCATTTATTACCGGATGGTTGATTTATATTTTTGACGCAATCGCTTTGATTACAAGAACACAGGCTGAAACAGGTGATTTTTTGATTCGAGGAACGGTTTTAGAGGTTGATTTGTAGAATGTAACATCAACCTTAAGCATCCACCAACTCAAAAATCATTGTAGGGAAAAGGGCTCGATTTCCATTTTGAATTTGTGAGAATCATATGGGCAAAAATAGGTAATTGCACCTCATTACGATGTTAATCCAATTCTCCGAACGATTATTCATTAGTTTCAGGTTGACTCTTGATTACATAGTGACTTGTTTATTGATAATGTTCAACTCATTCGATTCAGAACAACTTGGCGGTAAACTGGTGAAAGGATGGGAATAGATAGAAATAAAAGAACGTTCAGCCCATTCCTTGAAACTTTAAACAGAACAGTGTTTTTCATTTTTTCACAGAGAAAAAAGAAAAATAATATCCAAACGTATTAAAGTAGTAAATAATCATAAGAAAGAGCAAATTTTCCACCAGAACATGAGTTTCTATTTTTCATTTAACCTGCCAGCAGTTGCACATTAGTAGAAACAACGACCTAAATGTGTGATATTTGTTCCGTTATTTGTTTTGTTATTATTAGTTTATACTTGCCGAACTAAGAATCATCAAGTGACTTCTTATTGCATCGATACACCCCACCTCGCCCATTTCGTCTGCAGCTTTCGAATAGGACCAACATTTTTTGTGAAATATTTAGGACCACGCACAAAATGCACTAAAAATTGCATTCACTGAAAGTTCACCAAATTTTCGTCAATTGTACTTCGAAGCACCCTGATTACAATTCTGCAATAAAAAAACATACCTCAATTGATTCGTTTCTGAGATACAGGCTGTTTAAGTTTGGTGATTTTGAAGAGGATTTTTCCTAACTCCTCTTTTTTCAACTGTAAATTCTGTTTAGAGTATTTTTGAATAGAAAAGAATATATTTTTAACTGGGAAGTCATTAAAGTGTTGATAAATGTATGGAAAGACCTGTCTTCATACCATAAAAAATCGTGAAATTGATAATGGAATATCTCGGTTTTCTTTCCATGGAAAACTACAGAACGTCATGAATTTATTAGAATCTTCACTTTGAGCGTTCTTATACTAACGATCACACAACTGTGACTCTCCTTGAGTATACAGGGTATCTCACGAATGGCCCAATATTGAAAAAAAAAATTTCTTCGGAAAATTTTTTTTTATGAAAACATCATTGAATTGTAATGCGAAGGGATAGTGTGAGTGTTTGAGTGTATCCGTATGAGTCTGAATTCTTTGTTTCAGATGTTCTTGATATACAGGCTGTTTGAGTTCGATGGTTTGAAGCGGATTTTCGCTTCAAACCATCCGAACTCCGAAAGAGATAATATTAATAAACTGATGCTGTTTGCAGGTTTTCATTCCCGGAAAACCTAAATATTCTAATATCAATTTCACAATTTTTTATGTTCTGCCCTGTATATGGAGACAAGTTTTCAGTAGCATAAATCAACACTCTTACGATCTCTTAGTGTACAAATATTTCTCTTCCGTTCAAGAATACCTCAAACATATTTTACGGTTGAATAAGTGAAGTTGGCGAAAATCCGCTTCCAATTCATCTAACTGAAACAGCCTGTATATCAAGAACATATGAAACAAAGAATTCAGGCTCATACAGACACACACAAACACTCAAACTATGCCTCCCCATTACATTTTTCAATGATGTTTTCATTAAAAAAAAAAATTCCCAAGAAATAATTTTTTTCAATATTCGTCTATTCATGAGATACCCTGTTTACTCAAGGAGAGGCACAGTTGTGTAATCTCTAGCATAAGAACGCACGGAGTGAAGATTCTAATAAATTCATGCCGTTCTGTAGTTTTCCATTGAAAGAAAACTGAGATATTCCATTATCAATTTCACGATTTTTTATGGTCCGCCCTGTATATAAAGACAGGTCTTCCGATGCATTTATCAACACTGTTATGACTTCCCAGTTGGAAAATATTTTTTTTCTGTTCAAAAATACTCTAAATAGAATTTACAGTTCAAAAAAGGGGACTTTGAAAAATCCTCTACGAATTCCATCAAACTTAAAGAGCCTGCATCCCAGAAATGAATCCATTGAGGTCTGTTTTTTATTGCAGAATTGTAATCAGGGTGTTTCGAAGTACAATCGACGAAAATTTGGTGAACTTTCACTGAATGCAATTTTTAGTGCATTTTATGCGTGCTCTTTGGGGGTTTATTCTATATAAGATTATGCTTGTTTAAGTACTTCTGAAATATTTTTATGAAAGTGTTGCTTAATTGTTTCTAATAAGATATCTTTGATGTTATACATGAAACATATATTTCGATAAAATCCTTCATCAATTTATTTATTGTTCATCTTTATTATTTTATTATTCATTTATATTTCTTCAATTATATTGCTTGTTTTATTGTTATTTTTACAATAAATAAACCTTCAATTGGAAAAAAATATTTTGCAACTGAAATAAACGTAAGTACTGTCTGAAAACTGTCCACAGGATAGTGAAACATGACAATTTCCAACCGTGTTGAGTGTATTTAGTTTATGAATTGAACGAATGATATAACGATCGTCAAATGCAATTTTGTTAATATTCAAAGGGAGGTTTACTCGATATGGACGATTATGTATTTTTCCACAAGAAAGGAAGCAAATATCATTTTCAAATCCTGTATAAAGTATAAAAATAAACTAGAAAATTCTATCCAAGGAAAAATATAAATGTGCATTTTATTGATGGTGCAGTGTCGGGATCCGAAAAAAAGTTTCCTTGTTGGTTATCATCATAACGCCGATATAATATCAATTGAAATACAAAAGATATGTTCATAGAACCGACACCAATACTAATAGTATCACTGCTGTGAATTGTGTGATTACGATTTTACCTTTTTTTCAGTCTCTAAAGTGAAATGAAAAGAATATTCGAAGTATATCGTACTTTCGCTTCGACTGTACAACCTGTATAATCATTTATCTTTTTGAAAAGAGAATATTCGAGTAGAGAATTGAAAGACCTGCCCAACGAAGTGCCACCTGGCCTCTTTTTCCTGTAATGTTTTTGGACTTGGGGGGATGCTGGTTGATTTCAAATGCTGTCCCTCTAATCTAATATTAGCCTGTTTAATGTTTTTCGTTAGTATCCCCTTGTTCCAGAGTTGAAAGTTAGATTTCGAAAAAAGAACTTTGAGTGAGATAAAAAATCTCACTGGAAGAGTCATGAACGTATTCACAAACAAAAAAGTACGTTGAATAGATTATTAGTACTATTCACTTCAAGATACGCGTGTTTTTCGATTAAGACAATTTTTTATTTGTGCAATTCACTCCGAAAAAATACAGTCGCAATATTCATGGAGCTCTATAAGTAAGAATACAACTTCATTTCACTGTGCTCTATGACTATTCAATTTCGAATTGAATTTTTAGGGGAGGGGGAATTGGCTGCAGCGCATCCGCCATTTTGTTAATCTTCATCAACATGTGAAAATTCTGTTACGGAATGGCTTGGTTATTGCTACGTTGGGTTCTACTTATAAAGAACGCTTTGTTATATATGAATATACCGAATTCACTACACTAATATGATAATTTATATATGTAACTAAGTATGCTTGTATGCTTGATAGTGATAGTAAGTTACTACAATATTGATTGGGTGAGATGTTACTGTTTTGAGTGTTGGAGAAATACTACCAGTTTTCTCGGTCATTTTGTGGTAACAAATTCTTCGATCGAAAAGTTCAACGATTTGCTATCAAAATAACAAATACATCTATAATGTTAATGTTATTATCAATTAAGTTGGATTGGGACACGATTTGCCCTAACTCACAAAGTACCATGATCGGATTTAAGTGTGTTTTAATCTTTACACTGAATAAATGCTTTATTTTCAAGTAGTTTAAGTTCAATATATCGCTGCATTCCGCCACCGCCATCTTTTCAATTCAACGAAATTACGCGACTCTGAAAGCAGCTTTTTACGTCGTTCAATTGCTCGACTCTTAGCCGAACGTAAATTGAATTGGTGTCGGAAAATAGAGCTCGATAAAATATCCAAACAATTCCGCGAAAATGGCACGAGAGAATCGATGGCGGAGCTAAAACCGAATGCAATCCCATATCGCGATAATAACTCTGAATTAGAATGAAAATGGGGCAAGTAAGAATATTCAATTTTCTTCGACAATTCGTCGCTGTTTTATTTAGCTCCGGGTTGTTTACACTACGAATCGGGATAATGGAATTCGATATTCCGGCTACGAACATTATTATTATCCGGGAAGATACGTACAATTGAATTTTTTCTGTTGTTTTCATTCGATAAAGTTTACGTACGAGTTCCCTGCTCCTTTCTGAAAATATTCCAAGAGAATATTGCGTCTCGCTAGGAAGATTTCAGTTTACTTCATTCTGGATGGGGTTTTCACAACTTCTGAAAAAGTTAATCGACTTACTTTTTTACGATAATGAGAAATAATTTGAAAATGTTATGACTTGAGTTTCAAATTGCCATGACTGAAAGTTCTGTTATTTCGATATTAGCAAGACTGCAGTGCTTTTTTAAATTGGAGAAACTGCAGATTTCATTCTACTAATAGTCTTACCACTGACGCATACCATTCTCTTATAATCAAAGAAAATACACCTTAATGATACATCAATTGGCGTCAAGGTGCATGTATATAAATTGCATCCTTCACCTATCCTGAATATGAACCCACCCGATAACATGGAGCTCTTCTCAGGCAATATTGAACGAGCTTAAATCAATCTCAATCTCGCAGGGACGATCTCATTTTATGGTACCTATGATCATAATCAAACGTAAAATGTGAAATCTTTTGCGATTTCATCCACGGCGGTTATTTGATGACTAGTTAACACGATATACGGTGTTTTTGCTAAAATTTCAATAAATTACCAGATTTCTTCCTCATCTTTCAGAATTTTTTAATTTACTTATTAATGAAGCTCAACGATCGGAAAAAAACTCAATTTAATACGAGAATTGTCCAACTGTCCTTCATATTTTCGAGGCAGAACGTGTGTGTTATAGACGGTACGCAAGCGTTCATAGTGTCATTTTTGTGCCTGATGTCTTATTCATGCGAAGGAAGGATTAAAGAAGTATTTCGGAACGGACGAATGGGTGAAACACCATTGAAAGTATAGTATAAATCAGAGATAGCCGTACACCTGTAGATCGCGACCCACGCTCTGGGTGCCTCTCAACGGCAAAAACGATAAAATCAAACGGGTGCCACTTGTACCCAATGAAGAACTTCGATTACCTGTTTCAAAATTACAATGTGATCTTGGAATATCGAAAGAAAGTGTTTGAATGATTTTAAATGAAAATTTGTGTTAGAAATTCATTCCAAATTAGCTAACAAAAACTGTAGCATCGAATCGCTGACGAGAACTCGAGATGATTAATTATGACGAAAATCTGTGCAAAAAGATTATAAATGGTGATGAATCGTATTATCATAGAACCAAACCTCAATTTTCACCGTGGAAGATTGCAATCGAACCATGGCTGATAGTCAAAGTCGGAGCAAGTTCAAGGCTTTGTTGTTTTCTTTGTAGTTATGATGGTCTTATGCATGATGAGTATGCTACCCAGCTTTAGGAAAGCGGTTATTCGCTATTTCATCACGATGACACGCCAGCACATTCATCATCGAATCTCGTGTAGCAATACTGGACAAGGCCTTACTGTTACATCAGCCACCGTACGATCTTGATATAACTCCCTCCGTTGGTTGTTTTCAACATTAAAAGCGCGGGCTTGACGACAAATAATTGAAACAAATGCGACGAACTCTTTGATGGCCATACCAGGTACCAGGAAAGGCTTTGGGAGCTCTGCTGAGGACTTCTTCGTAGAATGCCACGAGCTGAATGTCGTAGAATATCGCCGGGAGGAAAAATATGGAAATAGGTCGGTCACCTTCGATACAATACTCGTGGCCCAAACGAGGATATGGTGCGTATTTAGAAACTTCGGCATGAAGAGTTCCAATTCCTTATATATTTTTTAATAAAGTTACCACTGCAATAAATTCGAGCGACACATTCATGAAAGAATAGTTGCAGAACTGGCAAAGTGCGATAGTAAATATGTGACTAAGGCGGGATAGAAAATACGGCGTATAAAGCTATATCAGCTTTACTGTTTCCCAGCAGCAGCATTTCAGGATTCGGTGATATGTAGTCGCTTTCTCGACTATCAGATTTGTACACTGAAAACCTCAATTCAACAAGAGATCGCTCGAATCAGCATAGCCTTATTGGAAAGTGCTGAAGTCTGTTTTCATCTACGACTGCAACAGAGCGTGAACAAAAACAGATCACTTACCTAATATTATTTTCTATCTTGTCGTAGTATTTTTTTCAGAAATATTTGAGTGCAGTGTGCCACTCTGTATTAAATCATGCTACTGAGGTCTTCGCCGGCGATTGCTTGGATCAACAATACTGAAATACTGTGGGGACTTAATTAAATAATGTTTGGTCTGGTTGTTTTCACAAAGAATTGGTATATATAGAGTTGATGAACCGAAAAACTTACGAAAACAATATTGCTAAATGGGTGCATCAGGCTTGAAAGCCAACGAATAAACTCAAACTCTGAAATTAACTGATCAAGTGGACCCACTCTTCAAGTGTAAAATAAGAAGTTATATATTGGTCATAATACTAAGAGTATTATGACCAACCACGAGGAACATTACTGTTCCTTTTCGATATACGCTTGCACCTTAGCGGCTAACGTGAGAAGCCTACGTCTGATGATTATGAATTATACTGAAAATGCGTGGATTCAGAACAAAGCATGATTTGAAAATGTTTAGTCATATGTTAATCACTGCATTTCTTGTAGGTGAGTAATTCAGAATTTTTGATTGCGAAATATAAGGATAAAAGGATTTTTATTGAAAATGCAACATAATTAGAATTCCTATAAAAAATTATACTGCTTTGGCAACAAAATACTGATGATATAGAAAAGAATTTTTTTCTCTCAATTGAATTGACATTATGATTTTATAAAATATTTCTTATTATATATATTTTATATGCAATCAAGTTTTGAAGAAAATATGAAAAATATCTGCGTATTCTTTTCGAGTGTTACTCCTTTCTCCAGAAACATACGTTTTTGTCGGCATTTTTTCCTCGACTTTTTGGATTTTACTTTTTTTCTCATTCTTCGCTTCTTCTTTCGATTCATCTGTTCTATGATCTCCTATCAAGGTATTTGATAGGTGTTTCTTATGTTTCAATTATGTCTTCTTCTTCTTTCAGTTTTTTAACTCCAGCCAATCAAAATGGGTGGAATTTTTTTCAGAAATTTTGCTCTCTGAGCAGAAGCTAGTATCTGTTTTCTTTTGTGAATGATACTCTAACTAGCTGGCTAGCTAGTTGTAAGTTTTTGGTGCCACTTGTCATCATTTGTTTAATTTCAAGCACCATGCATGAGGTACCAATAAAAAATTTTATATGACCAAAAGGTCTGTAGATTTCCCCATATATATATCAATGACACAATGCACGTGGTGAATTTCCAGGAAATTGTCATGGTCTAGCTCAAAGAATTTCTGCACGATGCTTGAAATATGATTTCGATTTTGGAAGAACAAAGCTCATGTCACTATTTTTGATTTTGATACACAAACGTCGCTCCAGATAATAATTCTTCGACGTCCGCATTGTCGAGATATACTGCTTTGGGAAATTCATAAATGGCGCTAGCAATGTCATTACTGGCTCTCCCTTGTACCTTTTTTTGCGATAAACTACGAAGTCAAACATACAACACAGTGAGATTGTAGCAATTCAATTCCATTTCGTATTATGCTGCTAGGAAAAAGTTAGATTTGTAAAACCGTCTTCAAATCAAACGTTACATCACGATGACCTTAGTTTGTCATTTCTACGATTGATATTTTTCTCGTTAGAACAGAATGTTTGCTCTCAATGTGTTGATTGAGGAGCTTGAAGTCACGCGGGATAAAGTGGTTCTTCTAAACTATTCTGCTATCCAGACCTACGCCACTCTGGTCTGGTGGACGAGGGAGGACAAAGATTCGGCGAAGCTGGCTCTGGAAACGCTCAGATCATTAATGATGTGAAGTGTGATGGGTGCTAAAAGAAAAACCCCTACCGCCTCATTTGGTGCACTGTAAGGGCTGGAACCACTAAACCTAACAATTATTAGTAGGATAGAACCAGACCGAGGTTCCACTTCCGTCATAAGACCGAGGTAAAAATCCCATCCAGAAAAGAGTGGGAGGAAAGGAAGTATTCTTTGCCAGGTAGAGGGGTACATCGAGTACACGAAAGGCTCGAAGACCAAAGAAGGGTAAGGTAGCGGAGTTTACTGCCGAAGAAATGGGCTTCTACCCCACATTAGATAAACATATAACTGTTTCCCAGTCGAAGATCTTGGCGATACATGACGTTGATAAAAGGTTGACAGAACTGGATACAATCAATGAGTGGATCGCGATCTGCTCGGTCAGTCGGACCGCTCTTGGAGCCTTGACGCACACAGGATTACTTCTGAGGTGGTGTTGAAGGTACTGGAACAACTCGCGGTAAACAACCATATACATCTCCCCTGTGTTCCGGGTAACACCGGGATCAGAGGAAATGAGATTGTGGATAGGCTGGCCTGTTCAGAAACTAAGAATACTCTAATATGTCCACGGTTCATGTATTTTTAAGGCTAGTGAAACAAGGAAGAGACCCTGGTCGAGCGTTCGAGGTTATCGCCAGTCCAAGACAACGCCCGGTACATCGCCTAGTAAATCTTGACAAGGTTGGTACTTGAAGTCATGACAGCGTCAGATATCACATGTGTTGGAGAATAATCTCGAAGGAGGTGTGAAATTGAGATCGGAACACTAGTTCCGGCATGGATCTCCTTTAGGTCTAACCCACTGGTCGCGGAGATGTTGGATGTGAATCATCTGCCGAAAATACCCCCTCGCCCTACTAGAGACTTCTGTGTAAAGATCAAACAAGAGATGTAGTTACAAGAAAAGGAGACACAAAGGTATATAGGCTCAGAAGGCGATATCCATAAAGGGCCTCTTGATTCAATTCTTATCCAAAGTTAACTATTTGGTTCGTGTAGTAGAAATTTCAATTATTACGTTGATTATTAGTAGATAATAGTCGATTTACAAACTATTGCTTTTTAACATTCGTGTTTTGAACCACATCAAAAATTTGACATTATGAGATGTAGTTTAATTTTTGTAGCTATCCCCCGTACAAAGAAATGAAGAAAAAATGATGAGTGATCAGATCAATGCAACATACAATACATCATGGTCATGTGATTGGTAAAATAAGTGAAATCAAGTATTATTTAGACTACCAGATATTGAGAATAATAGAATGAAATAAACCATAATCGAAGAAAACTTATCACATATGGATTACCTAGATTTACTATCAAAACACCACAGTACTTAGTATTAGAGCCATTGCTCTTAAACATTGTTGCTTCAATCTCTATAAATATCTCACGCAGTGGAAATAATGCCAGGTTGAATGCATAATTTCGACCAAACTGGTCGAGATCACGACTACTCCAGCATAAACGTATTCGCTTGCGTACTTCAACAAAAAAATAATTCCATCTTTTATCCGACATCGGACCACAATTACCCAACAACGGACGTTTAAAAATACAAATGCATCTGCCGAATATGTTCAATATAATCAACTGCAGATTCGCGTTCTCAATACGTTGACCACTTAATTAATGAATTATACCAAACGCAAGAAGCATGTCATCTGCGTAATTCCGAACTTAAATATTCATTATTCAGTAGTACGCACTTGGAATTAACTACAAGTCCAGATGTTGGAGGCTAATGAGAGACGCAAGTAATGGTTATTTAATAGAGATAATATTAACTCATTATGTCAGCAAGTGCATGTTCAAATTCGAGGATGATTCGGTTGATTATTAGTTTTGCGCTGAAAGAATAAGCTATCGCGTGGACAAAATTATTGCTCATTATTCAAATTAATAAAGTTAATTCGCTTCGATTAACTACCGGTGATAATGGATGAATTTGTATAATATCCGCAACCTCCAGAAACCCACTCTATTAATTCGGTTAGAAAGTATATTATGGGTTGAAAATTAATCGAATACTTTGCGTTCTCAACACGGCGATACTCCAAAGAATCAAGAGGCCTTGGAAAATTAACGCTTGAATTAATAACATGGTTGTAATCAGTTTCACGATGAAACTTGTCTCAGTCACTTTTCGAAACACAAGCGGTTAGGCAGGCACAAGTAATTCGAAAAGCGGATTCGTCGGAGTTTAATTAAAAGCAACTTTGTTTTTCAGAATGATGGGAGAATACGATAATTATCGGAGAGTGATAATAGATGTTCAAGAATTGAACATAACTTGTTAAATTCTCGATTCAATTAACGCTTTTTGCATAATTATCGCTTCGCATTCTAGGTAGATTGCTATACAGGGAGGCAGCTAGAAAATCACACGTAGAAGCATTCAGCTAATTTCACAAAAGTAGTATCCCCATTAAATAAAACTGTCTGTAAGAATCATTACCAATCCACATATAAATTTCAACACTTATTTCTCATATGAATTCGACATACTCTATATCCGGAAATTCTCTTTTAAATTGCCCGCGTTGAGTATTTTTAAGTATGTTATTTCTGTACGTGTGTAGGACTATCCTTAATTAATATGGTAAACATGAACGCGACCTGTCAACTAGTTTGTTTACGACAGCTGTTGAAACCAGTCGACCTCAGTGGTACTCTGCGAATTTTACAATGGAAAAAAATAATGAACAAAGAGTTTGTCACAAATTTTGAATTTTGAACGAAATTCCGTGTGCTGAATCGTTGCGAAAGCTGAAAATGGCTTATGGAGTCTCTGTTTTAACGAAAATCCAAGTGGACGAGTGTTACAAAGCCTTTAACGACGGTCGGGGGATCGTCGAAGATTTGCCTCGTTCTGGACGACCTTCGACCTCTTCAACCGGCGATAACAAACAACGGAAAAGACGAATAAGTTTCAAGTATTGTTCAATTTAAGAAGTACCCACACGCGTTTTTCGATGAAGTTTTTTTATAAGTGCATTTAACATCAATAAGAAGGAATCGTGAAGGTGATTTAGCGAACAAAAAAAAGGACGACGTCTGGACTTTAAGTACCGTTCACTTTGAAAAAAAGCCTGTGTTTTTCGATGGAGGCAATTTTTTAATTCGTGCAATTACAAATAGAATTTCGTGTCCCTACTCTTCAATCATATGGTTTCCGAGTAACCTTGGACATTCTCCGGCGCATTCGCCATTTCATTGATCATCGTGCCTGATCATCAGGCTCATATTTTATTTCGTTTTGTTCGTGGTCCTTGATTGAAATGCGTAAATATGCGTAAAACAATGAATTAACTGCATATGTTTTTTGGTTTTTGATAGAACTGCTTTAGTGTCAGCTAGTACTCAATTTTTACAGCTTGAAATCGGCTCCATTTAAGAAAAAAGGTGCATAATCTTAGAAAAATTTCAATTCGTTATCTAACATCAAGCACAAAGTAACGTTGAACCTTTTTGAACTCCAGCTTTGAAAAATTTTCAGATATAAATAAGAATGAAGTATAAAAATAAATTAAATAACTTGGCAGTTCAATACAATTCTCATTATTGCTTCAGATTTAAATCCTAGTGCAAAAATTACTCTCATCGAGCGTCAGTTTATTTATTTGAAAGACGTAGAAGAATGGTCTTTAGTATCAGCAGCAGAATATCCGAGCGACCTCTATAGGATATGAAAGCAACCTGTAAGTCTTACCAACTCTCTGAAGCAATTTTCATGATGTACGATTGCTTATAGTATCTTTTTTGGTTTCGTCGTATTTTTTTCATGGTGAAGAATGGCGGAAAATACGGAAATAAAACTTTTGTTTTATTTTATTTCAAATTTGAAAGAATTTTTGCGCGGAAACAATCGGCAGTATATGCGCGAAACAAGAATAAAAGAAGGGTTCAAAGATGGCCGCACATCTGTAAATAGCAACCCACGCTTTCCGAAATCATAAATATACAACTACATCGAAAGTATGCGAATTGCAATCTTCTAACTGAAAGCTTCCATTTGAGCCATAGCAGAAAAGAAAACGTAAAGCAATGTTAAGTAATTGTTGACCATTTTTTTTAACAAGACAGTTGTGAGCCATGAGTATGCTGCCTAAGATCAGACAATCAACAAGAAATAATATTTAGAAGTTTTAATAAGATTGCGTAACGAACTAAAATGTATTTCGATCGTTTTCAGAATCAAAAGCGGCACTTAAAAGGTGCTGACTTATAGGCGATACCGAAAAGCAAATGCCAGAACTCCTCTCAGAAGTGGAAAAGGCATTGGGAGCATGTTATTTAATCAAACGACGACTACTTCGTAAGATGCCATGAACCAGACGACGTAGAACAATACTGGGGAAAAATATCAAGGAAGATCGAATACTTTTGAGACACTCCTCGTAAAATGCAACGATCTTGTATTTACTATCATCTCAGTCGATTTTCTCTCGCAGATTTTAATCAAGAACTCCGGAGCAAAAAATAAAACCTCAGTTAATTAACGCTCATGACCAACATGAATCCGGGGATCCAGGGTAAGAGAGAGAAATCAGCGACGAAACATAAAGCGAGCATCGGCCGATGCATTCCGGGAATACGGATTCGTTATTCGTTTTTCCAAATTGGAAATGCCCGTCTGACTCGACGAATCTGCATTGTAAAGCGAATAATAACGAACCGCCGCCGACCAATAGAGCGCGTGCCATACACGATACCGGGACGTACCGTTGCCAACTTTTCGTTTAATTAAATTATTCGATTCGAGCATTGTTTCGAATTGTGCGCCCCGAGTTCTTGGCAAAATATGCGAAGAGCAAATTGAATACCTCCCGGATGCCGAGCTGCAAATGTCGAGAAAATGAATCTAATAAACTTTGAGGTTTTTATTTCGGAATTGCTGGCACAGATTTAGAATTTCAAGTAGATGCATCAACTCGATTTCAAATTTGTGAGTTTTAGCGATAGCTGACGAAGAGGATGTCGACAGCTCGTACGTAAAGAAAACCTGAAGAATAATTGGGTTGTTCTTCTATTTATTTCCCTCAAGCAGTGTTGGGCATTAATCGATTAATTTGTGAATTACCTTGTTAATTGACTAAAAAATAATTGCAATTCAATTAAATTAATCGCAATTGAACTTTCAATTGCACCTTGCAATTAGATTAAATTGATTAACGTGTGTCAATTGCAACTCAAAATTAAAATAATTGCAATTAACTTTTTAGTTGTTGTATAAAACAATTAAAATTAACAATTAACTTTATGTATCAAAATGAAATTAGTAAAGATTTAGGAAAATTAAGTATCAGAATTTAGACGAATGAAAATGTGGTCAAAGGATTTGAGTATAGCTTACTTTTTCTAAATAGTATATATATATATATATATATATATATATATATATATATATATATATATATATATATATATATATATATATATATGTGTTTATTTTTTTATGTATAACAATGTTGCACTGATAAATATTTCTACAGCGTAAGATACAACAAAAACATTTCAAGTCGTAACGTGTTCATTATATCGGCCCGAACGAGTACATTGCTCTCGCCTCTTGCTCTCACACACGTCGCGTATACAATCTTCGTCTCCATCACTCTTGCGCCGAGCGCGGGCCGTCGTTCGTTCAATGCGCATTGCTCGCTCGCCACGTGAACTAGTTTCTTTACTCGTGTCGTTTAAAAAAGCTTTTTGCATACATAAATGTTTGTGTGTACATTGTTTCAGCCTAAATATGTAACATAAAATGGCGTCGATAAACGAATTGGACGAAGACAGTAACATTTCAGTGACTATTTCGGTTTCGGATATAAATGATTCATTAGAAACGGTTTCGACTGTGCCACCTGCCGGTAAATTAACAAAACATGACACAAATTTATCAACTGTTAATTATTACTAATACAGTTCACAATTGAATAATTGTTAGTTGTGGGTACATTTACCAATTAATTAGTTGTTAATCTTCAATTATTCTTGCAATTTAAATTTGCCCAACACTGCCCTATAGTCTAGCTATGCCTCGTCTAATCATACAACTTAATTTTATGATATTTTTCACATAATAAGTCAGGTTCTCCGTAGCCAGTCATTTTGGATGATTCCTTCCTCTGCCAGACAGCCACAAAGTTGAATAATTTGTTATTGTGAAGTAATATTATATAAAACCAGTTCTATGCGTGCTGTGTCAACAAACTGTCAAAGTTGACAAGTTAGTTGGAAAATAGAATTAAACCGTGAGCATTGTTAGGCAATAATTTCTACAATTCTAAAACACAATTATCTAATAAGAATATCTTGGCGAGTTGGTTTCTATACCTGGTATTGAAACACCACACCAATCAACAGTTTCACATTGGTTTGGAGAATTTAAATGCAAACGAGATAAAATTAGCGATGATCCAAAAGCAGGTGCACCTAAAACAGTGGTCACTCAAGAAAATGTGGATGCTGTGCAAGAGATTATCTAGGAAGATTGGCATGCAAGATATCGAGAGATTGAAGCATGATTGCGGATTTCGAAGACCTAAATACACAAAAGTTTGCACGAAGAATTGCGTGTACAAAATCAATTTCCCATTGGATACCTCATATGTTGACCGAAGACCAGGAATCTGCAAGGGTGAATTGGTGTCAAAACACTCTGTTTGGGTGTTCGCAAGGGGAAGTGTCTCTAAAAATATGGTCGCAAAGTTTGTTCAGAAACAGGTCATGTATCAACAATTCCTTTACAAGATTTCAAAACAGTTACTGCCGATTGGTACACAGCTCTTTGTTCACCAATTGGAGAAACGAACCCCGAAAGGCGAATCATTCTTCATCGAGGCGATGCAAGTTCGCTAACAGCCCAGAACCCAATGGAATATTTGAAGCAAGAAAACATCGAATTGTTACGTCATCCTGCGTACACTCCGGGCCTAAGCCTCAGAGATTTTTTTACTCTTCCCGAAATCAGGAACGGACTGCGTAGTCAAAGGTTTCAGTCTCCAGAAGAAGCTGTTGATGGCTTCCAAAAGGCCATTTTAAACGTGTCAGCAAACGATTGAAATAACTGCATTGAGAATTGGTTCGAACGAACGTAACAGTGTATTAATTTCGCGGAGACTATGAAAAGCAATAGTCTTTAAAATCTCTCAATTATTTCATTCTAGCTATACATGCAAAACTTAGAAGACATCCCTCGTAGCTAGTCACTCAGATGATTCTAACTTTTTGCCAGACGTAGTTGAAGGTCATGCATAAACTCAAGCGCCAAGGCTATCGTAAATCCTAAAACGTCTGATCATACATTTTGTATTTTTTTCAATATTGTTTAGTTAAGGATTTTAAACAATCGACAAAAAAGACAAAATATTGTATCATTGATAGATTTCGATGTTCCAACATGTATCTATTTTCATTAAAAAAATATAATCATAGTAAATAATTGTACCGATTACGCATCTCTGCAAAGGCGCCTAATATGTCATTTAGGATCCGGGACTAGACGTCCAGGAGTTAAGAGCTATCAGGCTTGACACAAACATCAGATGGGTTTCTCAGGAAATCTAGGACAATGACGCATTTTATCTAATCGATGGACCTAAGGTCGATTAATGTGAATATTGTTAATATTAGTGTAGTACGGAATTTTAAAGGAAACACATGGTGTTCCACCCATCTGAAAATAAAGTTTATGTAGCTTGAATTGAAAGTGATATTCCACTACACTCCGAAACAGTCGATTCGCAAATTAATTCGCCTCAATTCAATAACCTTTTTCGAAAAAACAATTACGTAGTACATTTTTTTGATCTTGTAATGCCCAGTCGGAGTTTGCGATGCGAGCGCACAAAAATATGTTTCTCACATTACGAATCCTTGAAATTCTCGGCTTTTCTGAACTATGTATCATACATGTTGCCCTGCCTCTTGAATCACTCTGTCTATTGATGAAAACCGCATAAAAAACCCTTGCATAGTTTAAAAGACCTAACAAACGGCAAGAAGCAACCTTGTATTTACTACTAAGTAGATACTCAATCATTATTACTAGTGTAATATTTAACTAACTACCCTTACAATTTCATTAAAAAAAATAATATATATGCAAATGCTTTCACGCTGAATCATACGTATGATACGTACGAATGTTGAAATCGTCAAGTAATCTGGGTAATATCTTCAAGTAGTTTCCCAAATAATATATATCAAAATCAACATTTATGATATGACGCTCAAGTATACTTATACCACAGCTCTACAAAAAAATTTTTTTCATTGTTGCCCTGGATATCATCGCAAATTTTTATGTTTTCAAGTGCCCAGATTACGAATATATTCATGAAAGTTCTCAATGTGCTCGTATTTTCATGATTTTTGCATTTCTTATATTTTGAACAATTATAAGCTTGTTAGAAATAAAATTTAATTTTCCAGTCATGATTAGGCTTCTGCGCAACTTTTTCGCGCATACAAACATCACCTGATCCCCACTCTCAGACTCCTTGCTCCACAGAACAGCTGAGATCTCAGTTATTTGACAATATTGAAGTACATAAACACGTAAATCTGGATAAAGTGTCATGGATTAATATTTTGTTTCAATTACTGAATGTCGATTCTTATATATTTGTCTTCTAGTCTAAAATATGAGTTCGTCACGAAGAAAGTGTAAATATTGTAGTGATTTATTTTGTTATATTTGCGGTGTTTATATACCAAAAAAACAAAAAAGAAATATCACAGACTTTGTCAAGGAGACTTATGTTGAATATTTTGGTTTCAAAATGGACAAATTAGGTAAACCATGGGTTCCTAATAAAGTTTGTAAGTCCTGTGTTGAGTTTTTACGGTTGTGGAAAAAAGGTGAACGTTCTGGATTAGACTTTGGTATTCCTATGATCTGGATGGAGCCTACGAATCATTTAGATGATTGTTACTTTTGCGCGTAGTATATGTTAAAGGTTTTAATCGAAATCAAACGTGGAGATACCCAGACTCACAGTCTACGAAATGTCTGGTTCTACACAGTGAAAATCTCCCTCGGCCCATATACATTTCAAAAGTAATTCGCATGCCCTCAGAAACAATGATGTTACCAAATTCACAGAAATCGGGACCATCTACTAGTGGAAGTGAATGGGAAGGTGAAACATCTACGCCAAAGTTATTTTCTCAAAATGAACTCAGTGATTTAATACGTGATCTCAATTTATCAAAACAAGGATCAGAACTGTTAGCCTCAAGATTGAAAGAAAAAAAATTATTGGCACCAACAGTAACAATTACAACATACAGAACGCGAGAAAAAGAGTTATTACAATTTTTTAGTGAAAATGAAGGATTAGTGTATTGTAATGATATCGCGAAGCTGCTTATAGACATGGGTTTAAAAGAGTACAAATCCACTGAATGGCGCCCTTTTATTGATAGTTGCAAAAGAAGTTTAAAATGCGTCTTATTGCACAATGGAAATAAATTTGCATCAATTCCAATTGCCCATTCAACGAAACTCAAAGAAGAATATGAAAATGTAAAATTAGTTATAGAGAAAATTAAATACTCTGAGCATCAATGGCCGATCTGTGTGGATTTAAAATGGTTAATTTTTACTTGGCCAACAAAGTGGATATACAAAATACCCTTGCTTTATTTGTATGTGGGATAGTAGAGCAAAGCAACTTCATTGGGAACAAGATGTTTGGCCTGTAAGAAATTCTTTAACTGTCGGTAAAGCCAACGTAATAAGGAGCCGCTGGTGAGCAGAGACAAAATCATACTTCCACCATTACATATTAAGTTAGGTATGATTAAGCAATTTGTAAAAGCGTTGAACAAAGACGGAAATTGTTTTAATTACATTTGCAGAAAATTTCCGAAGCTTAGTATGAAAAAATTGAAAGGTGGAATATTTGATGGTCCTCAAATACGGCAATTGATGAAAGACTCAGATTTTATCAAATTTATGACTGTTCCGGAAAGTAAAGCTTGGAAAAGTTTTGTGTTGGTTGTCCTAGGTAACCATAAAGCAGCAAATTATGAAGAAATTGTGCAAAATATGGAGACAAACTTTCAGACTTTAGGAGCAAATATGAGTATTAACTTACACTATCTCCGCAATCATCTAGATAAATTTCCGGATAATTTAGGAAATTATAGTGAGGAACAGTTAGAGCGGTTTCATCAAGATCTAAAAGTGATGTAAGAAAGGTATCAAGGTCGATGGGATTGTCACATGATGGCAGATTACTGCTAGTCTTTGAAAAGAGATTGTCCCCTGAAAAATTATAGAAGAAAAGCTCATAAAAGGAGTTTTATGGAAATATGAAATATATTTTCGACATTTTCCTCTTTATTTACTTCGATGTATCCGAATTTCTCAAAACATAACTGACATTATAAATATATCTGTTATTTTGTTTCTTGTTTTACGATTTTTGTTATGTAAAATGAAAATAAAGATTTAAAAAGAAATCAGAGCAAATCCTACAAAATCATTGATAGTTTCACGAATTGTGTGCATAAATAGACCCAAAATCATTTTCATATCTAGGGCAACATAACCATTGTAGACCAGTGTAATCTCTAGCTATGGCAGGAAGTTACATGGGAAAATATAGTTGCCAAATAACATAAAAATCTGTTTTTGAGATGTATCGTTAGAACATAGACCAACTATTGGATATTAGGGTTGTCTGGCAGAGGGAAGAAATCGTCTAAATTGACTGGCTATGGACAGCGAGGCTTGTAATTGTACCCTGTAAAGATATCAAAGAAAAACAAAGCAAATAATTCAACGATTATTAATTTTTGATACCCTCTTCACCTTCAACAGAAATTTCTACAAAAACTGGTCATCAATTGCGGATTCGCAGTAAACAAAACTAAAAGTTTCGGAGAATACAATTATAACTTAGCTCTTGTATAGTGTTTCCCAAATCTAAAAGAATTACCGAAACGAAAGTGCCTGTCATTGCAAAAACAACGGATAAGGCAAGAAAGGAATGAAATACACTCCCTTCGAGCTATCGGAACGGCAAAAACAGAAAAACCGAATCGGTAAGAAACCAATCTGCACCTTGATTGGTCAGACATAATTGAATAGCAACAAATCTACGTGAAAAAAGCGGGCCACTGTTTTCACTGAAAACACAAATGCCTTCGCCTCGAGGTCAATGACTAGCACGTTTTCAATTCCCCCGTTTTTCCGATAATACCTGCCAGTGAATCGCCCCCATAATTTCCTTTTGTTTCTTGTTAAACCGATCGCCACGATCCTTGTTACGACAGGGGAACAAGGAAGAACAGAGAGGGAGTTCGAATTACACAACGCCGCGGCCTTTTGTGTTTATCGCGTCAGGACGTAACGGAATAAATGAATAATCGAATCGATTCCCAATTTGTATACGGCGAAAGTCGATGCCTTGCGACAAATCAATACGCAAGTTCATCTCTCGCGAATGAATGTCGTTCGGAGATACGTTAAAATGCGAAGAAGAAATCGGATCCGAATCATTAGCTGTAATTGCGTCTGTTTCCAACGGAAATGGATTATGTGAAGAGGAAATCGCTTTTTGAACAGAAATGCTCATATTCCAGATAAAATTCCTCGAGACGAATTGAGAAACTGTATAAGCTATTAGAAAGTCTTTTGATATAGTGTTCCAGCATGAAATGACAGATGTTGAACGTCATTATGTTCCATTCATTTGATAAAATTGGTCTTCAACGAAATTTAATCATAATCGATTGATCAGCGTGTTAAAATCATCGGAATCTATTAGGAAAATGGTTTTATCGATCTCAATAATTACCCAATTCTCGTTAGGCTGACGTGCTACAACAAACAAACTGGCACGACAGATATATTTCAAATATTGTCACTTATAATCAGAAATACCTGAAAATTCGTTCGAATTTACCGACTGTTCAATCCTGAAAATATTTTTATACTGAGAAACAGATGGCGTTAAGTTAGGGAATCCATATTATTTATTTATTGTATAGATACTGGAAAGAGTGCTTTACACTAAGACCTGTTACCTGACTTCCAGGCGGAGTTTAGGAAATTTTTCAGCACTGGAACCGCTTTGCCAAATTTCCCTAGATGGAAAGCTCATAGTAGTTATGATTCTTTTAGATTTTTCCAAGACGATACGATACGATTAATCATCGTCTCATGATTGCTACGGTTAAATACTATGGTTTCTCTGCACCTGCTTTCTCGCTCTTGAAGTATTATCTTACAAACAGGACACAGATAATGAGAGTTGGAGGAGCCACATCTCAAAGTAGCCCTATTGAAGCTGGTCTCCCCAGTGTTCAATTCTCGGACCACTTTTATTTATCATTTACACGGCCGACATACTCTCGAAAGTGCTCCAAACAGGTATACGCCGATGATGTCCAGCTGGTACATAGATTTTCCTTGAGCAGTTTATCTCTTTCACAGGATCAAATCAATCAGGTTCTCCAGAATATCTACGAGGTGGCCTCTTCACACAATCTTTAGTTGAACGCTTCTAAAAGTTAAGCTTTAATTTTCTGTAACAGTCGAGATAATTATAGGGTGATTGAGAATTCAAGAAGAAAGCGATGAGGATCGTCTTCACCCGTTATTTTTGTTGACGCACTTTTTGAGGCCTCCCACGGCCCGGACTGAGTCAAGCGGACGACAGCCGCTTCGTGGAAGGATCGTATTGCAAACACCAAGTCTCGTCACCAGTCATAATTGAGGTTAGGAAGTCTGGAGTGGTCTCGCAAGTATCGATAAAATTTTGACAACATTCGACGCGAGTCTGCTTCTGCTCGTGTATGAGAAATTACAGAACAAATCGAGAACAGACCTTCCTACGGTTCATTTTTTCTTTCAAAATCAAAGCTACGCTAGCCTTACACATGTTCAGTTCGTCTGCTAACATTCTGAGAGACATGTGGCAATACTATTGGCGGCCGACCGCTTCTCCCGTCGTCTTCTATGGACTCTCTACCCTTCTTGAACCGCTTGAACCACGTGTAAACTGTTGTATGCGACACTACACCTTCACCGTTAGCCAAATCGATCATTTTTTTTTCGTTTCCGTGAACGTTTTTTAAGTTTATAACAAAATTCAATCGCCGCACGGTGTTCAAATTTCTCATCCATCGCGAAGCTTGTACCGGGGTACCAAACACACGTTCAAACACGTCTATCTATAGAAATAATGAACCGATACTGGGGAAAAAAATCTCAGACACTCCTGAAGGATGTAGGAACATGATACCGGTGTCGTTCAACAGATCGCGCCACTTGTATGGGCGCTAAAAAATAAGTTTGGGAACTTTTTCGACATACTGTGTATGTAACGGCTATGATTTGCTATAGGAATTAAACGAAGAATGAATCTACAATATCTCTTCGGACTTGGACCACCTAATTATTATGTAACGAACAGGAATCTCTCTTTCATTGAATTTGTTCGGGTTATCACATTACGAGGCATAATAGTGCACTTCTTAGAATAAGGGAAACATAAAATCCAGAACTTTCAAAAACTAGGAAATTCTTTAGAATTCTTGCCAACTCAACCATGAATTATGTGGTGTCTGTTGACCCCATACTTTGTGAGAACCAAATGTATTTCAAAAGATACTTTGTCCAGGTCAATGCGGTCAGTGGCATATATAGGCCACAGTTACATTGATTAAAAAGATTCACTCAGACTCATTAACTCAGTTCTCATTCTTTCAACTTTCATTCTACAGTCAAGTTCAGAGTAGTTGTCATAACCACGATTTACAAATATACATATTCTCCTGTGATCAAAGGTATTGTGATGTGGAAATTGATTGTTAAGTGTTTACATGTATTAAGCTTTTGTATTTAACCAAAAGAAATTGACTGATTGAAACCCGACCCATTACACCTTGAAGGCTACTGCGATTGTAGATACCCTTCCTGCGGTAACAGAGATCAGGAACGTCGAGAAGTGTAAAAACGAAGGGGCGATAGTATCTGGACTTGCGTGTATGAGGGCGTAGACTTTCACGCCGTTAGTATGGAGCCAGCATTCTGTTTACAAAGGCGTCACGTCACGTCACGTCACTTGCAATTGACCTAAGGCATACATCAAGAAGAATCAACCAAACACATATGTTTTCAATCAAGTCTATACACAACTATTTATTCTTTTTATTTTAAATTGTATCGATTATATCAGTTCCTGAAGCTTGGCAAAAAAGTGAACTTACTTTGGAGTATTATATAAAATGGTGTGCTATCATTCTCAACACGAAGACCAAAATATGTCGAGAATTTCTTACAACTATTCGTGGTTTTGATAGTACAAATTACAATGTAATAGATTTAATTTAGGTGCTCAAATGTTAGGCTTGCAAATACTTCTTTCAAGTGGGAAATGTTCGGTTTTCAAAGTTGGCAAACCCAGAATCGGCGATAATCGGCTATGCAGATTCTGTGGTTGATTTGATGATAATTGAACAGATTCTTGTAAACATTTCTATCTACAAATGTATGCAACACAGAAAATTACGCGACCAACTGGCATTAATATCAAATTGTTAAAATTGTGTAATTAATTATTTTTTCGTATATTATGTATCCAATTCGAATACAATTCAATCTTCATAAAACATATACGAAGTATATAACGAAAACATAACAATTCCAGTAGTTTATCTTTGAAATTATCATAGTATCTTAGCAACAAGTGGTAAAATTCCTTTCTCATCACCAGTTCCGATAACGTCAACGAGAATTGAGAAAACACTTTGAATATCGAAATTATGAAAACTTAATTATGTCATTCAACAAACAATATCAAAGTAAACAAATTATTTCAATTACAGATCCTTCGAAGCCGACATCAACAGAAAACCATCATATGTTCCCAGAATAACCCAATTTATTGATGACATAATAATGAACGTAAACAGCAGAGACACCCTAACGATCAATCTTCCGTTCGACGATAAGCCGATTAGCCGGTAATTCTAAACCCCGACAGCCACCTACCATCATCATCAGCATTACTACAAATAAACACAGGTAGAGAGCGAATGGAGCAGGATACAAGGGGCGCAGATATAGATAGGGAACACCGGGGAAATCGATACTGCATAAAGCACGGCGTTGCACCGTATCCGAACCGTATTTAGTTGTCAAATGTACCAGGTCTGAACGATAATTACTACAACCCTAATTGGAGCAGCTGCACAAATAAGTTTTTTTCGAAAACTTCACAAACTGCTGAATGCAGGGTTATTCTGAAATAGAGATTGAAATTTCAGGGTTTGATTCTTTAAGTGAGAACATGGTCTTTATTTTTGAGATAGATTGTATACTATACAAAATTTGAAATTATAAAGGAGACAATTGTTATAACTTCGGTACCCTGATATAGTATCAAAGTCGCCCCAAAATGTTCTATTTTCTTGTGTAATTTCATAGTAACTGAACCTAGTCGATGAATACTTGGCACATATTTTGAGTCATTCGAAGGAGAACCGAATCATTTTCAATGATAACAGTGGTGTAGACATGGATAATTCCTGTTGGTTTTTCTGAGAACATGGTCTGTGATTTTTCGCAAGAACCGAACGAATTCTATTCACGTCTTTGTGCGTATTGAGCAAAAATTGAAATAGCAACAAATGCAGCTAGAACCATTCGGAATAAGATACAGGATAATAGGATGATTAGAAAATTATTACTTCAATGAGAATGTACTTGAAACATTGTGGATGACGCTTAGAAAAGTGGTTTATTCACATATATATCAACCTTATTGCAGAAGAATCTTAAGTTGCATCAGAAGCGTCCCTTCATTAGAATTCCTTGAAAAACTTCAGAACTATTGGTCGTATCGCGAAAATCTAGAAAAGTTTCCATTGAATTTGAAAATTTTTTCAACGACGGAATGATATAATTGTGCAGTATCAAGTGGCGTACCCTATTTTTCTCAAAAAAAGTTATCTAAGCAACTCGTATGGTAATAAATGAACCGGTTCTCCAGAAAAGTAGCATCTGAGGCTCGCCAGAAATTGAACCCACACGCAGAATAAACCGCAGCACACGCGCAGTCCACGCACGGGTGATACAATCTAGTATGAGTGGCCGCATAATGAACCCAGTCCACGGCTATCACACTCTGTTGGGATAACGGGTTGAGCGTATGACATGCGTGTATTGTACGGGGCATGGGTTACTTAATTTGTGACGAGCCTTAACGACTCGTAATATGAACCGAGTTTCCACCGCCTGGATTAACTTTTATGAAATTACTTTCGACAACTGAACAATTAAATATTATTATTCTATTAGTTTTCCTTCGATTCCGAATAACTAAGTATGCGTCACACTAAAAATACAATACTTTTTCCCAGAAAAAGCAAGAACTTTTCGAAAATGAACCTAATTTTAGACAATAGTCAATATCATAAGAGTCTGTTGTTGAGTTATGCTCTAGCAACATTTCTTATTGAAAAAAGTTTTACCCCTGAAGATTTTCTATTGTAATGAATCTCTTTGCATTTTCGACTACTATTGCACAATGAGCATTATCTTTTTAGAAGAACCAATTTGGAACCATTGCTCGGAGATAATACTACTTATTGATATAATCTCATACCTTTTTCCATCAAGACATCTATGATTTCTATCAATTTCTCGAGCATGCTAGAAATAATTTGCATGTTCAAACTCTCAACATATTCGAATAAAAATAGAAACTGAATCATGATTCATTACTGAAGAGAATTGTGATCCATTTCTCTTAATCTCAATTTATGTGTTCTTGGCATCCAGCTAAACGGGCAGCGAGGTTCGCGAGTGTCGAGACTCTCAAAGAGTGGACTTGACCGTCATGGAAATTCTGACAGTTTGGCCAGAACTGTTTACATGAAATATTCGGGATAACTCTTAAACCAAACGGAATGATGTGATAGTATCATCTCTTCTGACTTGTAAAACCACAAATCGACTTGAAAGGGAAGAAATCCTGGAACGACTTGTATGGCGGTCTTCCACGCTATCTTTCCCAATGAAACGCGACTATAGGAATTGGGAGTCTGATTGGTTTGCTTCAAAATACGAACATTTTTTTTTGCATGAATCCACAAATTGTCAGAAAGGTGGTCAAAATATGTGAAAATCAATGGTTAACAATAATAATTTCTTTTTACTTTCCCATTCGAAATTAGTTTTCATTTTCACAAAAACGCTTATTTCAATGGTACCCTGGTTTATATATATATATATATATATATATATATATATATATATATATATATATATATATATATATATTCTTTTGAAAAGAGAGGATTTACAAAAATCGAATAATTGTATTTACAATAAATGCTTATATCTATAATTTTGGTGTGTGTCAAAAACAAATCACAATTGAGAGCTCAGGAAAATGTAACAGGGAAATCATACTATCTTGTGTATGATTCAATAAAAGAGTAAAAAAAAAACCTGAGGAAAAAACTCGTATCCCTGTCGCTATTGCACTAACAATAGCTTGTCTGTTTATGTTGTGTTATTGTCATGTGTACATAAAGAGTAGCAAAGATTTTTCTGCTTAGCAGCTTCAATTCTCATTTTGCACTCATTGATTTCCAGACAAAGACAAGGGTGAAAGGAAGGGAGTTTGGGACAGGAATCTGTAACAATGGAAAAAGAAAACCAGCAAAAAAATATTTCAACAATCATACCTAACTCTTATATGTCTAAACACACTTGAATTTAAGAAAAGATTTTACATAGCAAGCAAGACCATAAAAAGGACTAAGGAGATAATAAAAAAGTACATAACCTACGAAATTTCCTCTTTCGCGGAGATGTTCTTCCGTCGCAGTGTGAGTCTCCTGAAACATAATCACTTCCTTGTTCTTGCTTGCCAATTTTGAAGTATAATCGCAAAGTCCCTTCAATATTCAAACTCAACAAAACAATCCCCTTTCTGTTTGACCGAGAGAGCCCCGATGGCTAGGTGCGGTCTTCTAAGTGATGCCGATTATGATCTATAGATGTTCTAGAATCATTATGAACCCAATAATTTGGGTTGACATCTCCCATATATTATTTCTTCGTGGTTCTTGTTTAATTTAAAGAAAAATTTGCGAAAAAAATTTGACAGTCGTTTTAAAAATATGACAAATGTCACCTGGTATAACTTTCTATAAAGAAACACTGAAAATCCAGTAAAGAACAAAAGCGGAAGCCACGTTTCCTTGGCGAATGGAACAAAATGAAATTACTAGAACTTCTTCATGTCGTTCCTTCCATTCTTCCTGTATCATTGTTGGTGAAATATTTTATCGCAACCCCCGTAACATTGCTTTTATTTCACCATTCGCTATAGCACTTACTCTTCTGCCGCAATCGCAGCAGGTTGTCTGTGCGACATCTAACGGCGATTACCTCTCATCCCGGTCCTCTTGTATGTATTGCAGACGTTCAAACGACGATCTCCGACAAACAACCCTCTTATCGTTACGAGCATTGTTGCCGCCGATCCAAGAATGCCCAGACGCTTTCATCGTTTCCATCTTTTCTTCGTCACTGACAATAGGTTAAAATCGTCGGATACAGCTTGACCGACCATTAACAGCTGCTTTTGTCAGGTCAGTGCTCCTGAACAACGAAGGAGAATAATTCGAGATAATCGAAAATCGCACTTAACACCACTGCGTTTATTGAGAATCATATATACAGGGTAGCACACCGAAAAGAAGTGCTTCGAACATAAGAAGGTATTTATTACGATACTCGTAAGATCATTTGGTAACTTTCATTATTTCCAGTGTTGAAATGAACAAAATGGTAATACACAAAAATTTGATGCTCAAGCGTCCACTGTGCCATGATACTGACAATAAAAATTGTTATTAGGTCCGCAAGTAAGTTCTCGCTGTTTTTTTTAATGAAAATACAACTTTATTGTGAAAAATGATTACAAATGAATCATTCAAAATATTGCCCATCGCTAGTTACAGCTTTTTCCCATCTTTCTGGCAGAGCTCGAATACCGTGACGGTAGAAGTGTTCACCTTTTGAGGCTATCCACGAATCAATCAAAGCCATTTTTCGAGCTCTTCATATGGGCGGAACTGCTAATCAACCAGACCATGTGCCATCGACCGGAACAAGTAATAATCGGATGGTGCAATATCTGGGGCCATTTGAGCGTTTCCAAGTAGTAGCATTGTTATGTTGTTACCTTTTCGAGTCTCTGCTCATATTGTAGACGTTTTTCGCGCATTGATTTACTCAATCGCATTAATTGAGTTCGATACCGTTCTTCAGTGATGGTATCATTCGATTTCAACAGCTCATAATAAATAACACCGACTTGATCCCATAAAATACACAGCATAATTTTCGCAGCGTGAATATTCGGCCTAGGCGATGACGTAGAAGCATGACCGGGAGGTCTCCAGATTTTTTTTCTTTGGATTGCTGTAATGAATTCACTTTTCATCACCCGTTACGATACGATGAAGAAAACCCTTTCTTTTTTGCCGCTGGAGCAGTTGTTCACAGGCAAAAAAACGACGATCCACGTCTCTCGACTTAAAATCATAAGGAACCCATGCTCCTTGCTTTTGAATCATCCACAACGCATGCAATCGCTTGGAAATGGCCTGGCGGGTAACTCCTAAGGCTGAAGCAAACTCTTCTTGCGTTTGGCATGGATCCTCATCGAGCAATGCCTCCAATTCAGCGTCTTCGAAGATTTTTGGCCTTCCTTCACAGGGACAGTCATTCACATCGAAATCTCGGACGGTTGGATACTGCAGCCACATTGCGTCTATTATATGGTACTTGGGAAACAATCAATATAATATCATAAGTGTACCTAACCCAGATATATTAATTGTCTCTATTACTATAGAGAAAGAAAAATGAAGCCTCATAGCCAATGACATTAAAACTCATATTTTCATCATTTCTCAATGTTATTATAGATCAGAATGTTGAATTTGTAAATCTGACTTCAAATTCATGATCAGCGACCTTGAAAACCCATAGAAACGTGATTTCAGATATTTCTTACGATTCAATTTGTTGGGGAAAATTCAGCTTGATACTGAAACGGTTCACCTGTCTTTACGATTGAACTTGAAAGAGGAAAAAAAAATATAAAAAACAAAAAAAAATTTGATTATGAACTGATGGACTGTAAGAATTAATTAAAATAGGCCGAATCCCAACACAGTAAAGAAAGGATAAATGAACTCAAGAAAGTAACAATATTTTCTTACCTGATAAGCAGAAAATAGATGGAAATGGATCTTGTAGTAGTACTCACCCTCCAGGGACAAATTGATTGAGCTCAACAACCGTACCCGGGGTGGAAGATCCTTGTTGTGAAAAAGCTGCAAGGTGTCAATCAGAATCCACTTATCCTTAAAAATTGGCACAAAACGCCACTGGTGAACTTGAAGGAAAAAAAACTCGACACGAACCAAAGTCTTTGAAGTCAATATTCAAGGAATATTTAATGTTCTTTATGGAAGCACTTTCGTTTTGAACGAAATGAAGTTCAATGAATGAACGAAAATTTCGACTTTTCATTATGAATGAATAATTAGGAAGCAGATATAACAGTGTGCATACAGATGCGTATGTCATTCGACTGACTTGAAATAACAAATTGAAAAATAAGGAAAACGTATTTCCTTGTCGGGTGCAGAGAGAGATAACTACATATTTCACAGCTGGATCATAGAAAGAAAAATAAAATGTATGTGTTTATTTACTTTGCGTGAACAAATTAGATTTGACCTTCAAAAGACTTTCAACGGTTCTATGGGAAGGTCATCTGACTTTGAATTCGGAATCAGGGACCCTAAAAACACAATATAGTGGTTTGGTAAAATACACAGAAACACTTTTTTTGTAAAACTTGAGGTAAATCTGTGTTATACAGTCAAAGGTAGCATTTTTATGTCTGTTATCTCCCATATTTCAAAAACCAAAGTTGACTCCCTCCTGAAAATTTACAAGTTGTACCTTTGAATGATAATGTGATAAACAATTTGGAAAGATTTTCGAGGTCCCACATAGGTTAGGTTGAAAACGCACAATTTCCTAATTTTCTTTGTTAGACCAGGTACTTTCACATTCACCAAACCCTATGTAACTCTCGCGGAGGCCGGTCCCCAGATCAAATGTGCCATACCTATCCGATCTCTTTTGAAATTAGTATCGCATCCAGAGACTTTTCCGAATCCCTTCGGCATCTCAAAGGACTTTTATTCCGCCTCAGATATCAATAAGTTCAGATGCCCTCTACATCTTCGGCGTTATTGAACGTCGCGGGAACGAGGAAATGACATTTATTTATTGACAAATTTGCAGATGCGAAAAGATATATAAGGGATCCGATAAAATATGGCCATCTTTTCAGTCCCTATCTCGGATGAATGCGATATTCATGGGGATGAATTGATTGCTTCTATTTGTTTATTTTCCCGAGTTTCCGCGATCTCTTTGACTGCCGAATATAGATTCGAAAACTTCGATTGAATTTCTGATGCCGGGGTTTCCACTGACGAGTCCATCCTGCCTGCATTCAAAATTATGATTTATATGCAAACAATAACATCATCTCATGGATGCGGCCGAGGATCAACATCATAAGACCGAGAGTATGATGTGGAACGTTATAAAATCTGTTTTAAACAGGGACGTATCTAGGAGAAAAATTAATGTTTAACTAGTAATCAACCCTACCGATGTAAGTCGTATCTCAGCTGATTCTTTAATGGTCAACGGTATCGGTTTCACTGGAAAGATACTTTTCAAAGGTAACAAATACGCGATGCACGATTTTGTAGACTGTAACCGTGAAATCAGATCGGTAATCAAACATTTAGCTCTTCACATATCTGCACTGCTGGCGGTAATCATAGATGCCTCTGTGATCGAGGGACAGTTCCTGAAAATACTGAAAATTGGCCGCACTATATTCAAAAAGCGCGACCCGCAGAAATGGATATTATCGGCCTATTTCCATTCTTAGAACTTTTTCAAAGAATTTCGAGAAAGCCTGGTGCAATTTTCGAACAGTAGTTTAGGGCATCTCGATCAACAAACACAGATGTTGCTGAGATAGTCCAACAAATATCTCAAGGGATGGGCCACGGAGAATATATCGTAATGCTTATTTTTGACCTGGTCAGGGTATTCGATTGCCTGAGACCAGACTTTGTGACTCATCAATTGCTTCAAATGGGAGTCAAAGGTTCCATTAATAGTTTTAGCTTAGGTCATTCCTCGAGAAAAGACAAATTATTATAATTTTGACGATGTGTTGGTTAGGTAACGTAAGTTATCATTATTATTATTCAAGCTGAATAAGAGTTGAGAAATGAAATTCTTATGATAACTCTATATAGAGTAAATGAAAAAGTTAACAGTGTAAAAAATTATTGTCCAGCAAAATTTTGAAATTCGTAACATCTCTCGCCTCTACAACTTCTTTTGGCGGTCATGAAACACTCTGTTAGGAAGAAACTGCTGACGGCTGGTAGTTCTGAAATTTTCTCTGCGAAGTTTGAACCAATTCCTCGAAGTCTTTCGTCATCATTCAGGGTGTAAAGGTGAGCTACTGGGGAATCCAGCAAACACAAAGCCTCGAATGTTTGGATGAGATCACCACGTTTTCTTCTCCGCTCCAAGGGAATGAGTTTCATCACTTGTAAACTTTCTTCGTGAAGTGGTCGTTAAGGAAAATAGAATGGTATCAGCGTGAAGCGTCTCTGTACGTTTTCTATCATTTCGATGTCCCGCACAAGATTAGGAGATCAAATAGGATATGCGAATTCAAGAATTGGTCTTATATACTTCCTGAATAGAGTGGAGCACAGTTTGACGTCACACGATGTGAACACTATCGAAAGTACATAACAAATAGAGTTCACTTTTTTGACTTACTGAAATGTATGTTTGGACCGAGAAAGTGTAGAGTTTATAATAACTCCAAGGTCTTTGAGGCATTGATTATTAATGAAGTATTGCACTTTTGACTTCTACCTACCGAGATGGAGCACAATACACTTAGAAGTATTGAGCGCGAACACGCGGTCGAGATCAGTCTGAATGACACTAGACTGACTACTTTTGCCGTATATTTCAGTATCATCCGCGTACATAGAAAATCCTGACTCAACGGCGTATTTTGAGTCGGATGTATACACGTTAAACAGCAGAGATCCAAGAACGGACCCTTGTGGCACACCACTTAGAACTTTCTTACTCACTCTCAACGAACTATTTATTTTAACGTGGTAGTGCCTATCACTAAGGAATGCTAATATCCAAGCAAGCAGGTCCCCCCCAACTAAATTGCTACTAAGTTTTGCGCCTCTAGCACTTTTACTATTCACAGCTCCAATCTGACAACTGCGTCGTGTATTTTAACATTTTCTCACCTAAACGAACTTACAACACATTGACGTACGAGTGAGTTTTGTTTTGTAAATATCGTTTGCAAATTGTAAAATTTAACTTGGACAAGAAATGAAATTAAACCGTAAAACATTTACGTGCGATGATTTTTTCCAATTTTTGATGTGGATGTGGAAGTGCTTCGGAACGCTGTCGTAGAGGATATGACGCTCGTCCCCTGCACATACTTATCCGAGTTCAATCCCCACAAAGTCTGTGCGATTTTTCGGATTCTGGAAATCGCTTTCGGAGGTGTAAATCCGTCGGTCCTGTCTAACAGAGATGTGTTGAACATTGAAGATCCCTTCCCTCGACACAAGAGGGGGTCCCGGGTTAGTGAGGTTGAAGAATCAAAAAAAAAGTACTTCGCAACAAATGATTGCCTGTTCTTCCAGGAAAAACGGACATGTCGCCACCATAGAATTGGTGCAACGAAGAACGATCGATTCTGAACGGTATACAACCATATGTTTGCCACAACTGTTCGATGAGTTGAGGAAATCAAATCTAAGTACTAAAATTTTTCTGCATCATGACAATGCAATTTCACACACATTTGGTAAAGCCGTAGGGTAATAAATCTTTAAGTGACAGGATGGCCAAAGGCGTGCCATTAGTTATATTCTTCTTACATATTATAATCCGGGGTACCTGGGTATAATATTGGCAATTTAGATGGGTTTCATCTATATTTTTCTCGAAAACTCATAAGCACTTAGTTTAATACCCATTAACTGATAGGACGTTCCATTTTACCTCACTGAAACTTGAATAGTCTCAGGGAAATAGTCTCCCCTATCTTTCAGTTGCTCACCCTGTATCTTTCACAGTTTTCAATTAAAAATGGAAATTCATTCAAGGCAATGTAGACAAAGATACCACCTTTCTTTTGAGTCATCACTCGACTCATCTTCCCTATTCAGAATGTTCAAGGATTGCAACCCCCGCTTAGGGAGTTGATATTTCAGGCAAGTATTGTACCCCAAAAGATGCTCCCCTTGAAACAAAAATTGACCTGTTTTTGCGCTTTGATCAGAAATGAATATCTTGGTAGATACAGCCTCTGTTCAGGCTGAAGCACCCTGTATAAAATAAATGTTCATTTTCATAATTTACTAAAATTATTGAATCATCTGAAATATCATAAACATTATTTAATTATATATTTCAACGTATAGAATTAAGCGTAAGTTGAGTGTGCATGAATTTCATGAAATAATTATTTTTGGTAAACGAAACTAACTAGATATTTACATTAAATTATTATCGTTTTTAATAATTAGTGTTCAATTGATTCAATTTTATATTCCAAGAGAACCCTAATACACATATTCGTCTACGTTACTGACAAAAAAATTCAGACGTATGACGTAAACATCTTATTTAAAACGAGGACAGTAATATTCGCAAATAACAAAAAAAACAGAGAAGATCGTAGTCAGGTAGTTGGGTTCTTTCAGGAGATTTGTACGAAGATTTCTATCAAAGCTCCAGAAATAAATTGGTGCCTGCTCCAAGACAAAATCATAAAAACTACTTTTCTGTACTGTATATTCTCGTACAAGCTATTGAAGTCAAAAATTCCATGTTACCTATATTCTATTATTAGGAAGAGGTCAGATGAACGCGGTGTTCCTCTTAGAAGAGATACCTTTGCAATTCCAATGCATGTAACATTAAACGTTGAGGGTTGCTTGTTGTATACAGCGCCAGTTTTACTTAACATCGTTAACAGGGTGTTTTCAATATTAAATTTGAATGAAAAAAAAAAATTTAATTGAATTGAGAAAGGTTATCGATGTTTGATTCGTCTTACTGTTGTTTATTAATTTTTGTTTCTTTTTTTCTTTATTTTGCTATGTTAACGTTAGGCAGGATGAGTGGAAGATCAGAAAACTGAACTCGTTCATTTGTGTCCCTTCTATGTAGGTTAGGTTAGGTTAGGTTGTTTATTAATTTTTGTTTCTTTTTTTCTTTATTTTGCTATCTTAACGTTAGGCAGGATGAGTTGAAGATCAGAAAACTGAACTCGTTCATTTGTGTCCCTTCTATGTAGGTTAGGTTAGGTTAGGTTGTTTATTAATTTTTGTTTCTTTTTTTCTTTATTTTGCTATCTTAACGTTAGGCAGGATGAGTGGAAGATCAGAAAACTGAACTCGTTCATTTGTTTCTCTTCTATGTAGAATAGGTTAGGTTAGGTTGTTTATTAATTTTTGTTTCTTTTTTTCTTTATTTTGCTATCTTAACGTTAGGCAGGATGAGTGGAAGATCAGAAAACTGAACTCGTCCATTTGTGTCCCCTCTATGTAGGTTAGGCTAGGTAAGGTTGTTTATTAATTTTTGTTTCTTTTTTTCTTTATTTTGCTATCTTAACGTTAGGCAGGATGAGTGGAAGATCAGAAAACTGAACTCGTTCATTTGTGTCCCTTCTATGTCGGTTAGGTTAGGTTAGGTTGTTTATTAATTTTTGTTTCTTTTTTTCTTTATTTTGCTATCTTAACGTTAGGCAGGATGAGTGGAAGATCAGAAAACTGAACTCGTTCATTTGTTTCTCTTTTATGTAGGTTAGGTTAGGTTAGGTTGTTTATTAATTTTTGTTTCTTTTTTTCTTTATTTTGCTATCTTAACGTTAGGCAGGATGAGTGGAAGATCAGAAAACTGAACTCGTCCATTTGTGTCCCTTCTATGTAGGTTAGTTTGTAAGTTACTGTAATAGTATTATTATCATTATTATTATTTTAGAATTTGCCCACGTACTACATTTCTACGAGTTGCATACTTAATGAGCTTTAATTACTCTTGTTCTTTACCAAATAGACTATAGTGGAAGAATTTGTCGCCTTCATGATCAAGATTCACAATTGTGCTAGGCAAATGACCTTGCAAAAAGAATCCAGGAATTTTCTTCATTTCTGAAAGATCCTTTGCATATTTGTACGGCACTAATTTCATGATTTTCATTTAGATCTTTAGATAACAAATCGGACATTGACTAACGGCAAGATTGAAATGTCAAGTGCCAAGGCAATGTCAGATAAAACAACGTCTGATAGGCCCATTAGAAAGTTAAGCCAAACTTAAGATAAGCAGCAAGGTAATTGTAGAACAAACTTCACAGAAGTATTCTCTATAGAAAAGATTTCATCATTTTAAATGATAAAAAAAGGATTGGTATTTAGGTGAGATTCAACTCAACAGCAGGAGTAATACTCAAGCAGCTGTCTGCTGATTAATTAACGAAAAGGTGGAAGATTGAGACAATCATACTTTCAACAATAATATTCAGAGGCAATTACAAATATCCACGTTTGTACCTCTCACCCACCATTTCAAAACCCCAGACATACGTCTGTAATTAATAATAATGATCCTAACTTATAATTTCATCCAAGAGGAAACGTTTCATATTCCGGAAACTAAAGAAAACATTTCATAAAAACTAGAAAAAACATGTGCTTTTTGCGATATTGAAATGAGCTCTGTAACGACGTATTGACCGTATTTCATTCCATCCAGATCGTATCGGCGCACTTCCCATATTTATGGAAACCCCTTGTTCGCAACATATTCATTTTTATAGTGACGGCCGTAGGAAAAGAATATTCCGGAGTTGCAATTTCAAGACGAAATTTATGGACCATACGTTATTATTCGGTCGTAAAAATGTTTTACGTCCCATATCTGAAATAGAAATCGGGATCGTAAAACAAACTAATTCACCTCGGAGATCCATGAATATTTGTATACCTTTATCCGGGTAAAAGAACGTTGGATATGCGGATAAGGCGGTAGCGTATTTATGTTTGAAGTAAGGTAGTAACAGATTTTCTTGACGAATATTAACTTCCAGTTCGGAAAATTCTGCTGATTTATTGAAGTAAACACGGTACTTGAATTTAAATTCATAAAAATCAATGGTGATGAAGTCAGATTTGAGGAGGGGGAGAAATTGAAATATACTTTATAACGAAATCTGATTTGATTTGATCTGAATTTTAGTGAGAGAGATTTATTTTCGTATGTCGTGTCCAGAACTCAGAATTTATCACTTCTTGATAGTCCCAGATCATATGGCCGAAAGGCATACCTTATGACACTTAAAATTACAAAGGTGAATGATGAATCATATTAAAACATTTTGAGCAAGACAAACTGTTTCATTCTCCGAATACTATTTTTATGAATTTTCAATCATCAAAAAGCCTCTTCGAAATTTATGATATTATGAAAAATTAATTGGCTAATCATTTTCATTAATTACTGCCAACATTACTTGATTTTCGCAATTCATAAAAACTTGTCTGCCATTGAAAAACATAATTTACTTCATTCAACATGCACAGCATTTGGGTATAAAAAGAATTCAAGATATTACCGCTAACTCCATAAAATATTCATATTCAAACATTCATTATTATTGAAAATGGATCTGGAGAGGAAAAATTATTTTAATATGCCAAACTTTACTTTTTTATACAATGTTCGCAAACTTCATACATAAAAGAAAAATTACTAATGCCGTTTTGAAAATCTCCGTTGATACTTGAAATCTTATACTAAAAAATTAACTAGTACCGAAAAACTGATCTGGCATTAAAACATTGTGATCACTATACCACGCCAGACTTTATACTATACGTCTGGCATAATAAATAACTTTCTTTCTATACCATTTCTATTATTAAGTATAAAAGAAAATTCAATAAAATTAAACTCTGTCTGATTATAGTTACTTGTGAAAAAGAATTTGCGAAATATACCTATTTTAAATGAGTAGTGGGAAGTGTTTCAGTTCTAATTGACTATTGCGAGTGGTCAATTTTGGGTTTTGTCAAAATTTCTTTCCAACAGATTCCTTGTTATCTATTCATTGTACATTGTAGATGTGATATATTTAAAAACCTGCGGATTTGTAATCTGAGGAGAGATGTTCTTCGAATTTTGATTCAAAAGTTCGATATACTTGTTCAATGTAAGCTGCTAGGCATTCATTGCATTCAATTCTGTATATTCTGGACCCTTCAACTTAATTAGTTTTTTGTTTGGTATTGAATAGTAATTTCTTATATTGGGACCACTGGAGAAGGTGTTAAATTAAATTTGGAAAGATAATTTCTGATGTTAACAGAGTGGGGGCCAATGTAAGTTAGACATGCGTATTTAAATTCTGGGTTTTTCATCATAGAATATGGTAATTGAAAAAAAATTTTTGTTCTTTGCGTTTAATTATACTGTTTATGTGGGAGACTGGAATATCATTGTTTTATGCAATTTTCTGAATGATATTGTTGAATTCCCATTAGCTTACGTAGGACAAACAGGTCGAAAGTTTGAATCAAGATTCAAAGAACATCTCCTCAGATAAAAAATCTATAGGTTATGAATATATTAAATCTACAAATCGCATAATTACGTGAGATAATTGAAAAATTCTCCACAACTGTAATAATGGGATGACAGATAATCTGTTGGAAAGTTTGGAAATTAACAAGTTTTCTGAAAACCCATTATTCATCACTTTATAGTGAACTACCCATACCTCAACATTCAAAATATGTATAGTTTGCACATCATCCTCACAACTGTTAGCTCTAGACACATGAAAATGACGTAAATGTCAAAACCGGTCGTGTGAATCAAAAATGAACATTGTGGAAATCAGACAAGAGGTTGTCATTTCATTTAAGTTGAAATCAATCTCCATAAAATAAACCCATCAATAATATCATTAATTAAATAAAGGCAAACTCAAACTCCATGAAAGATCAAAACAGCATGAGTTATACCTCATAGTATGGTCATAGTAAGCAAATTTTATTTTCAACGCCAGTCGGAACGGTAATAAAATTTCAAACCTTGAACAAATTTTAGGTAGAAACTAATTATATTCTTGTATTCATAAAATTCGAGAATATCGAAAAACAAAATCTGGCATAATAAATAAGATATTTTTCAATACCAATTTTCAATAAAAGAGCCACACACTATTTGTTGATGAAGTTGGTAAGAATACCTTATATTTATTTCATACGTAAACGCTATACCCATGAAATGAAGTATGTCATAGTAAATTAATATTTTTCAATGACATCAATTTTTATGAATGAGAGGAGTCCTTAATTAATTTATTAATATGGTCGACCAGTCCAGTGCTAATGAAAATAGCTAAACAGAGAAATTTTATTATATGAATGGTCGATAACTATAAGTATACTAAACTTCAGCGAATTTTGAATGCAATATTTTTGTTTACTTTGAAACTTCATGAAAAATAGTCTGAACACAAACAATTGAATGTAAGGATTGCAATACATAAAAATTTAATGAAAATTCTCAATAAACAAGTCGTTTACATTTTGTCTTGTAAATTCGAAAACTATCTAATTGTCGCTGGGTTCAGGTTGAACTTAACACCTAAAACCAAAACCTAGCTTACCTATAAAATGAGTTCCGGAGTCGATGACTTCTACAAATTGTGCTAGTTTTTCGAGTAATTTCTGAAAATCCTTTTGGTTAAGTGTCATAACATTTCATTTCGCACTTTAATTCTCTATTACTCTATTTTTATATCTCCTCTTCGCTTTTGGCACAGAACAATTGTCCGCCGCCATGATCATGAACACAAAAACAACACGATATCAGGAACTCTAGCTGTGAACAGTGTAATATTTTACGATATATTTACTAATGTTTGACTCTATTATGAGTCGTTGAGCATATTGTCAAATATTGATTATTGATTGCAAAATCTCTTTAAGTGTGGGCAGCGGCTATTTTCATTTCATGAAATGGTCCAAAATAAAGCAATAAACTCTAAGATCTAGCCAACTCCCAAATATAAATGTTTCTGAAGATATAGTCATAATGTGAACATAGGCAACATTCCATCTTCTCTTTCACCATAAACTGCTAGGCAGATCGTGTGTCAAAATTCAACCAAATAAATCCAACTCAACACTCTAATAACCACAGTTGTCGTATTGGACTGCTAGACATTCGGCTTTCAAAACGCACTCCTTTGAGAATCCAAGCAGGAGTATTGCCCGATAGTATATTCGCAGTTTTCATTCCATTTTTCGTCAACTGTCGAAGGTTCTAATCAGTTTTTGATGTCGACATCCCCGAAAAACTCACGATCACTTATGAAGCCTACTTTCGAAAGAAAATTACTGAAACACTCCCGAAACTATCTTGTACAAAGAATTATAGCAGTTATGTCAATTCATCAAAAACATAAAATACTGAAAATAGAGGTCGACCGAGGCAAACTTCAAATCATCGCACTGAATTTTGAGAGGAATGCTAATAATGTATAGATTAAAAAAAAACCAAAGGGTACATCCGGTATCAGAGTTATAGGTACACCGATTGACATCACCAAGACAATCTACTGAACTGCTGATGCGCTAAGCACAACAACGAAATTACGCATAAATCCACCGAAACGAATTAAACTGAACAACAACTATATATGGAGAAGAAAGATGAAAATATCGGACTTACCTTTGGATCGAAGTTGAAGACGTTATCGTACTTGAAGTGACACTCTAATCCACATTTGCATGTTCCCGAACTCAAAAGATATTCCTTTATCTGTTCTGGACTACTCAACGCTGCATTGCTTGGGCTGAAAAGAAAAAAGGTCACCATTAGATATCAGGACAAATGTCTAGAATCAATTCGTATTTCTACAAAATAAACGAAACACCCATAGTCGAATATTTGTGTATTCAATAAATAATTTCGCTTTCAAAAGAAAATAATTTAACCGCAATATTGTTCCGAGTTTTAACAAAAACTTTGATTCAGTTAAATTTCAGAAACTTTCTTTTATAATTTATAATTGAAATCAGTATTAAATATAATGAACTAATGAATACAGTGCTTCAACTTTTTATTAAATAATGCTCTAACGAGAACAAAATATTCAATAATTACGAAACTTTTCATTCTGAAAAAAGAACGCAAAAGCAATTCGATTTTGGTTTGGGGGATATCTTTCAGAATAAGGTGCTTATGTTTATCAACCATTACATCAAGTGTGCTAATTACTAAATTTTTAATAGAAAAATAAGTTGCTTCAAATTTTCAATGAAATAAAACTATGGTATTTAGATTTTCACTATATTCACTCAATCAAATTATTGCCTCAAATTGCTAACTGTTAAGAAATCTTAGAATTCTGGATCATTGAAGGTGTAGAAGATTTTTCTTAGTTTACGAGGATGGATTGATAAGTTTCCGGCCTAACCAAGAAAAACAACGTTTTTAAGATTTTTTTTTATTTCTCAACATAATCTCCTTTAAGGCTGATACATTTCTCATAGTGGTGTTCTAGTCTAGTAATGCTATCTCTATAGACTGATTCGTCAAGTTCCTCAAAATACCCATTTACAGCTTCGATTACTTCTTCATTTCCCGCAAATCTCTTACCAGCAAGCCATGTTTTGAGGTTAGGAAACAGATAATAGTCACTCGGGGCTAGGTCTGGAGAGTAGGGAGGGTGCGGCAATTCGAACAGATCATGGATTTTAGCCATGGCAACGTGCGAAGAATGCGCTGGTGCGTTATCGTGATTAAACCAAATTTTTTTCTTCGCCAAATGAGGTCGTTTAATTTGCACCTCGTGGCTAAAACGTTGCATTAAGTCTGCGTAGTCTTGACCAGTGATAGTTTTACCATTTTCAGGGTAATCAATGTATATAATACCTCTTGCATCCCAAAAAACAGTAGCCATAACCTTGTTGACCGATAAAATTGTGTTTGCCTTTTTTGGAGTTAGTTCCCCTGTTCCAATTCACTGTTTCGACTATTGTTTGGTTTCAGGAGTATAGTGGTGGGCCCAAGTTTCGTCAACAGTAACGAATCGACGCCAAAATTCGCTTGGATTATGCTCATACAGCGCCAAATTGGCGGTAGAAATGGTTTTTCGAATCAATTTTTAGTAAACGTGGCACCCATCTTGCACAGAGCTCTTCCATATGCAAATGTTGGTGAAAATATTTTGCACACGTTCATATGACATCTTACAGGTCTCAGCTATCTCACGCACTTTTGATCTGCGGCCTTCCAGCACTATTTTATGAATTTTTCGATCATATCTAGATTTTTGATCACCACCGGAGTCCTGAGCGTGGCTCATCAGAGATGCTCGCACGACCCATTTTAAACTCGAAACCCACTGCTTAACGGTTGAATAGGATGGGGAGGATGTCTCCAGTGTTGAATCAATCTCTTATTTAACTTCCTTCGGCGTTAACCCCTTCAAATGAAAGTATTTGATGACAGCACACTTCTCCAATTTTGCCACAACAAACAACAAAGAGACGTCTTGTTAACCGTACTCTCAAAAGTAAACTAACATGGCGATCGGGCTGAAACTATACCTACAAGCTATCTAAGGATGGTACTGTAGAAAGACAACTCCGAAGAAGGCCTAGTGGCGCCATTTCTTAGTCAGGCCGGAGACTTATCAATCCAGCCTCGTAGAATGAAAATCACAAACTGGCAGAGTTATGGGAGGGGGGAAAATTCATCTGTAATTGCAATCGGTTACTTCTTGGCTTCTCAAATATTATATTATACTGTTTTTGTTTTATACCAAGTTGATACCTATGAAGAAAAGGAAACATGTGGGAATGTTGTTCCCAGTTGTTGTTGACAAGGATTTTGTAAGAATTAGTCGTTGTTTGTCGCTAATGTTTCAGGTTATATTCTTATGCCTTTTGATTCTTTCAGGAAGTTCTTCAATTTTTCAAGATTGCCTATTGTGGTTGTCACTGTTACTGTTATAGCTGGGGTTGTCTTTTGGGAGAAACAATATACAGCCAACGTCGAATCTAAGAATGCTATACTTAGGACCTCGAACTAAGGTTCGAATCTAGGTGTGATGTGTCCCGATTTTGGGTGAATGTTTTCCAGAGATTTGAAAAATGTCATATCTGCCACAATCCTAGGACCAATGAAGCTAATGTATACATTGCCTGAACACGTCTTTTGTTAGATCAGACATCATCTTCACCAATGGCATAAATTGGATCACGGTACGAGATCATTTAGCATGCGCCCGCAGATGTTCGATGTGACAGTAACTTTTGTCAACTATCTCATACAAATATTTTGGGATTACTTGGAAGTACTGAGTAGAGTGCTCTTGATCGAATCAACCCAAGAATCCATGTATCTCAAAAACTCATTAGACGAATTCGGCAGGCTGGCTAACATACGCGAAGCCAAGATCAAGGTCTAAACGCAGCACTTGTCGCCTGCAAAGTATTAACGAACCAACAAATCTGAGGGTTTGTCTTCTACCTAGCGCACACAACATCCTCCGGATGTAGGCTTGATTTTGCGAGAGAAAGCGACTGAAATATGAAAGGATAGAAGCACGTTCTTTTTTCAGATGAAAACACATTAGCCTTGAAGAGTCCAGATGGGCATGAGCGGATCTACAGACATGACAATGAACTGTTTTTCCCCATATCACAGAAACAATGGGTTACTTAGATGGGTCAATAATAATTGGGAGGAGGGGGGGTTGTTACCTTATGAAACTAATAGGGGCAGCATAAACGCTCACACATTCGTGGAGAAAGTTCTCTGAGATCATGTCGTTCCATTAAATGGAAAATTAACTATTGTAAGTCGCTAGATTAGTGAAACAATACATTAATGAGGTCAGTAATCAAACTGTGCCATAGGCAGCTTCTAGGAGGAGGAGAAAGGATCGACTTGTCTTCCTTATTCAAAGATCTTAGGAATATAACAGGATCATATTCGAGTTGGTAAGATGATGACGAATATCAAATGAAAATCGCCTTGTTTTTTCACCTTCGGAATCGTTCTAGCTATACTTTTTAAGGACTTCAAGTTTTTTCGTTTTCCAGTAGTTCTCTGTTTTTTACAGAAATTGTGACTAAATTAAAAATGTTACACACCTATGTTATATCCGATATTTAGGGTGTTATAAGACAAGCCAAAGATTGCAGATAAATTTTTCATTTTAGATCGAGCCCTGCCTGTTCGTGATTTTCGTTGAAAGCCGAAAAACCTTGCAATGATTCCCTTTTTCAAGCCATCCAATGATTCATCCTCATTATATTTCGTGGTTGAATTCAAAAGCTCGTTCACAATCATGTAGTTATTCAAGGCAGCTTTCTATTGCAGTAACTATTCTCTCTATTGTTTTTATTGTTACCATTTGGCCGCCTTATGCAACATCCCTCAATTGGTGTTCTTCTCAATCTTCTTTCGAAGAACGATGCATACATCATAGACTGTTTCAATCCCACAGAGTAGATAAAAATCGAATTAAGAACTAGCTGAAACGATACTCAAGAGAACAAAACGTTGGTCGGAATCGTCGAAATGGGAACAGCCGAATACGATGAATCAATCATACTCCCCATCAAGTACGTGCGGTCCCATGAATAAATGATATTCCAAAGTTGCCGTTTCCTCGTATTTCCTATCTGTTTGCGAGCATCTTATTTTGCATAATTTCCTTGTAGACCTGTCGCCCGGTTCCCTTTTCCTCCATTTGAATTTAGTGTCCCCTTTTCGCTGACATCGCTTATGACAGCCAGGGGTTTATTGAATTAACCCCAGTTAAGCGACACAGTGGGGGTGTTTCTGCCAAAAGGGACCATGTATAACGGAGGTGCAATTATTATCGAGTTGTTGTTCCGCTTTCCCCACGAATGTGCATTAAATTCGAAGAATTCGCATGAAACATAAAATAGGTACTGCCTGTAAACTTTTCCCCTCCTTTTTCGAGAAAAACTCAATTTTAAAGGCGATGATGATATTTTTCATGTCTCGTGAATACTAACTGATAAAACTTATAATTACTTCTATAGTGAAAGCTTATTCTGAATTGAATTAATTGAATTGAAGTTGTATGAATCTTGTATAATTAGAACGAAGCCTACATCGATCAGCAACTGTTTTAATAGCCTACTTTCTTCAAGAGATGACTAATCAACAATCATCAATTAATACGTATTGAGATGAGAATGTATGCATCGAACCCATCAATGATGAATTGCATTCTATAATACTTCACAATGAATAAATTAGTTATCTTAGCATCTACAATTGAGAGGTACCTTTTTGTTCTATAATACTTTCACAATAATATCTAATGAAAATGGTAAAATATTTGTCTATAATTTCTAATCAAAATAAGACGTTCAAAAATTTGATTGAGGAGGTCGTTACTTGATGAAAATCGATATACATATTTTCAATGAAATAACTAAAGTATTTAGATTTTCACTATATTAACAAAACTATGACCGGTTTCACCACACTGGTTTCATCAGATGGATACAAACTAATGAACAGAGTTATTCTTTATATATTAGTCTTATTTCCTACTTAATATTACAATAGGTACAAGAGGTATGTTGGAAAACCCATCGGAGTTTCTTACTTTAAGAATTGAAAAGATTGAGTAAAAGAGAAGAATTTAGGTCTAATTGACTATTAAGTAACCTACCTGAATTCTTTTCTTTGTTGATCTCTAAAATTTCCAATAGATTGAGTTTTTGTCTGTTATTTTCATTGTGTAAAATTTTGAAGTTATCATTAAAATTATGGTTTTCTTCGAGTAAGTGATCAGAATAATGGAATCTGATTTATGATAATTAAAACTACGTTTGTGCTCGGATAATCTAACTTTGAAATTTCTGAAAGTTCTACCAATATAAATTTTATTACAATCCCCGCAAGACAGTTTAGAAACACCGGATTTATTACTTTTATCAATTTTAGATTTGCAGTTTTTGATATGTCGGCCTAAACAATTATCAGTTCGGAATGCTATATTGAAATTATAATGCGAGAGAGATGATTTTAATTTTAGACTAGGATTACCAATATAAGTTAAGCTGTTGTATTTTGTGTTTGAACTTTTTATATTTGGAAATACTTCCTGGATTGCTTTTTGAAAAATTTTGCGGGGTGTTGAAATTTCCGGGAAAAATTGTTTTTTCTTCAAAACTCCTGCAGTTTTAGAGATATTCAGCCCAAATTTGGGATGCAAGCTATTTTTCACAGCCTCCATCGTTCAAACTTTTTTGCAGTACGCCACTTATCAGTGTACAATCAATTTTCGTCATTTTCGTTCAATTTAGAAACCTGTAATTTTTTCGTATCTCCGACCGACAACAGAAGCTGGGCGATTATATCAGGTGCGCTTTCCGGATCGAGTAACACCAGACTGACGAACATTTTCAAATATCCACAGAAGGTTGAGGGAAACTAGTACTTTTACTGCAAATAGTCATTTAAAAGGTGCAACTCAAACTATGAGAACTCCAGATATTGAGGAAGCAGTTTTGAATTGTATTGATTTGAATCCTCATGTAAGTACAAGAAAAATTGGATATCAGTTGAATATTTCACATGTTCTAGTTTGTGAGGATTCTCCACGACTTTTTATTGTACCCGTTTCATATTCAACACGTCTAAACTCTACTTCCTAGAGATTTTCCTTCAAGACTGAATTTCTGCCAATGATTCTTAGATAAAATCAAAGAAAATGCTCACTTTGATAGTGAAATAATGTTCACACACGAAGCTAACTTTTCGAGAACTGCTATCATAAATTTTCACAATAATCATTATTGGGCTGAGGAAAACCCACATTTGATTGAAGAATCTCATCATCAAGAACAATTGTCACTAAATGTCTGGGTCGGAATAATTGGAAATTATATGATTGGGACATTTTTTTGCCTAACTAAACGGTTCCGCTTATCGGCAATTTCTTGAGGAGGAGTTACCTTTATTGCTCGAAGATGTGCCACTTTTGGTGAGAAACATAATGTGGTTCATGCATGACGGGACACCAGCATATTTCAGTGGAGAAGCTAGGGAATTCTTGAATAATACATTCAACAACCGATGGATAGGTCGGCGTGGGCCAGAACCATGGCCTCTTAGGTCCCCAGATTTAAATAGTTTAGACTTTTTCTCATGGGGGTATCTCAAAAGTTTAGGCTATACCACCCCAGTGAACACTGTAGAAGAATTGAGAAATATACATATACTAGAATCTACACCTTGTAGATTCTAGTTAAAATTTAGGACGTGTAATGATGGAGGCTGTGAAACATATCTTGCATTCCAAATTTGGGCTGAATATCTCAAAAACTGCAGGAGTTTCGAAGAAAAAACAATTTTCCGGAAATTTCAACAACCTGTAGCTCCGTAACGAAGCTTTTGCGGACCTATGTTTATATGAACTTCTTTTCTTAAAATTATATATATATATATATATATATATATATATATATATATATATATATATATATATATATATATATATATATATATATATATATATATATATATATATATATATATATATATATATATATATATATATATATATATATATATATATATATATATATATATATATATATATATATATATATATATATATATATATATATATATATATATATATATATATAATATTCTTCTTCAAAATATCTTGTCCAAACTTTTGGAACAGGTTCCGCAAACAATTCGGCAGAACGTGTAATTGATGTACGATGGTGTACTGTATTTTAGTAGCTTGAAAGTTGGAGAACATCTCAACATGGCCTGATCTAAACGAAAAATGAGTCTAGAACTACCTATCTCATGGCCACCAGGTTGCCTGACCTGAATCCTCATAGATTCAATTTCTATACGAAACATAGAAAAATATATTACTCCAATGAAATAAAGAAATCTGTGAAACTCATATTAAAATCTCTTGTTACAACAGTCCAAAAACTCATCAGGGGGGTTCAACTCTGAACGTTTAATATCAATAAACAATTTTTTTCGTAACAACCTTTGAAATATTACAATAAAGGATGCCTTCAATGCACTGTACATTCTTATTCGATCAACCAATTTCTAATTTGAGAATTTTCATATAAACAATCTTCTTGCATAGCTTCCCTGAAAAATTGCATGTGTTCAATCGATATTTGAGTTCGATCACCCACAATGTTATTTTTGGAAGTAGCGGCACCTTACACTCTTTTCGAGTCTATTTAAGTTGTTAGTAGTTCATTTCTTCGACATCTAATAATTTAAGATTACAATCAGATTCACAAAAATTTCACCCCTTCAATAGTCGAGGGTAATTGGTGTTTGGTTAGAGATTTTCATCAACTAAACATCTTTTTTTTAACTTGGTGTGAATAGTGGTGGTGTGGCAATGAAAAAAGTTATATGAAGTTGCTACATTATTTTAATGAGGTCAAATTCCAAGATTGCTATTGTATTCTGGGACATACTGTATATCGATTTCAACTGATTCTTTCCAGATTGAATTGAAGGATGCCACAATTTCTATATCTACTATCAATAGTTCGTATTGGTTACAATCTAAAATCATACCCTGAACTATTTTCGGGGTTGAAAAAAACATTTTTTTCTCAAACCATCCGTAAAACATTCAATTTCAATTATTCGAGATTGGAAAAGTGAATTTCAGGGACCATTGAAGCCCTCTGCTGGTACCACCTTTTTCTTCTTTCTGGTTTATGTACGTTTAAAAAAGGAGCTTTTTTTTTCAGAAGGAGAAAATTTTAAGTCGAAATTAAACACAGAAAAATGTTTTTAATATCCCTGAAATTGGCTTTATGAGAGATAATTTCATGGTTTTAATGTTTAAATATGATTTCAGATATGGCGGTTATAACGGCTGGCGGGTAGGAAGCATAATTAAGACGTCACACTTTTTGCAATAAATCAGACTTCATCTGGACGTAGACATGTTACTTTACACATCACCAAAGTTCCAATTACGATATCAAGCTGAAATATTTTCGAAGTGATATCATTTCCGGTTATACCGGAAGTGGGTCATCACTTTGTTATTTCAAATGGCAATTTACCTTTCTATTATACATCTAGAACCGAAATTTGAGCAAGGCATTAAATACCCAAGTTGTTGGCACAATTAAACATATCCTCGTTTGAATAATCAGCCATTTCATTATCAATCTGGTGTTTTTCAAAAATTTTCACTTCAAATTACCAACAACTCTTGTTTTAATATCAAATTCGAATGAACGAAGTGACAAGTACATTAATTTTAGGCACCTGTTAAGTGAGCGTAGCCAGTTCATCTACTTGATTCAAATATTTCAAAGCATTCTCTGTTAGTTCTCGCATAATCATCAAAATTTAATATATTCCCAAATTATTTCGGAACTATAGGAGATGGGTAGAGTACATGCTGATACAATTCCATGTGAAATTTGAAGCTTCATCTGATGGCGATTTAAAAATAGGCACGTGCTATTTGAAAAAATTGAGTTATTGATGTTTGAAAAAGGCCAAATTGAAAAAATCATACCAAACAACGCAATAAACATTTGACATGTGTAGATGTGCTTAAAAAATTCCTTGATCCTTCTTCTATCCACCCAAGCAAAAATTGTGTCTGTAGTGCAAAAGATCTACGAGCTACAATTTAAATGTTCCTCAAAAATCGAGTTCATAACAAAAATTATTAAATCTGTCAAAAGTTCTGACAGATAAGTGCCAACAACTCGGGTATTTTATTCCTTGCTCAAATGTCGGTTCTAGATGTATAATAAAAAAGGTAGATTGCCATTTGAAATAACAAAGTGATGACCCACTTCCGGTATAACCGAAAATGGTATCACTTCGAAAACATTTTACTCCGATTTGAAATCGCTAGTTATGGCCGCGTATAAAATTTTAGCTTGATATTGTAATTGGAACTTTAAAAGTTTTTAACGGACGGTCCCGGTGGATATCCCTGTATATTAATAAATGCTCGATGCGTTCCGATACACGGTATCTTTGTCAAGAGTGAATGAATCATACAAAATTATCTTAACAAAAGTATACTTATATAGACCAAAGAGGCAATCCATTCAGAGTTATCTGTATTTGAACTACAAAAAAAACACTAGTTCAAATACAGATAACTCTGAATGGATTGTCTCTTCAGTCTATATAAGTATACGCTTGTTAAGATAATTTTCTAGTATTAATTCGCTCTTGACCAAGATACTGTGTATCGAAACGCGTCGAGCATTTATTAATATATTTTAGTGGAAATCTTTGTTTAATTATATCATTCAGTATCATTTGTATCATTCGGCGCATATTGCTGAAGAGACAGGTATCTAAAATGAATGACTTTCAATTAAGGTACCAACAAGTTAGTCATTATGTCTCTGTACCGCTCAACCTTGATTGTAATATCAATAGCACACTTTCGCCGAGGCAAAGCGAGTTTAGGCGAGTACGAGACTACTATATCTCGCCTGTGGGCACCTCTCTAACCCTACAAAAAAATTATCGATCTCTTCTGTAATACACATTACATTGTCACGTTAACGAGCGCTTCAACGAAATTATACAGAAAACTGAAAATAATGAATCCACTTTACCACAAAACGCACCAAATAATGAATTTTTCTGCAGTGGTTTGTGGATTATCATCAAAAATTTTCAATAAAAGTGTGATCAATAGCGCATTCAACAAACGATGTCATGTCGAGACGAATTAACATATTTGAATCTCCATAAACATAATACTGAACATTGCAAGATGTCCTCCGAGATAGGTGTTTTTGTTTAGAGTGAACATCCAAACATGAACATGCACTTGTGCACATATTATTTCCATCTTTCACTTTCTCACTCGGATCAAACTATACCCTTGACTCCGTTGCCTTTTACCTCTCCATAATTTCGCTAGTATTATATATTTCTGTATCGCTTCCAATTTTCTGTGATTATGTCAAATGAATTGATTCATTTTTACTCCGATATAACCTCAAAAAGGCAGTTGAAGATTTCAATTTTGCTTTTGAAGAAGTATCTACAGTGAATAAATAAAATGACCATTTGTTAACTAAGTTTAAACTTTGAATAGTGGATTGCTACTTTAATTTTCAGATTTTCCTTAATGTCTCAACATCATCGTAATTCAGTTTTTCTGTTTTTCCTTTGTTTTTCTTCTTTTCACTTCAATGAGCCACGTTCTGTATAATTTATTGTATATTGAAATATTGTAAACCTTTTCAAGAAAATTGTTATTAGACAGAACGGGTGCATTGAGGAGGTGAGAATACTTTTCACTATTGAATTGATAGTCCTAGGTTAGACCTCCACAACTTGGCCTATACACGACGTTTGGAATTGGTAACGACCTCAGCAACCCGAAGGGATAACTGTTATCTTTTTGAAGGATTCCTAACGACTGAGATGTCAACCTTTGTTTCACCCCCTTCAGTTTGTTAGATAAGTGTTTTCTCTTTTGTGTGTCAATTAGAAACACCTGATTGTGAATAATTTGAATACAGGGTGCTTCAACGAAAACTAAACAGGGGCTATATCTACCAAGATATTCATTTCTGATCAAAACGCAAAAACAGGTCAATTTTTGTTTCAAGGGGGACATCTTTTGGGGTACACAACTTGCCTGAAATATCAACCCCCTAGGCGGAGGTTGCAATCCTTGAACATTTTGAATAGGGAAGATGGGTCGAGTGATGACTCAAAAGAAAGTTGGTATCTTCGTCTACATCGCCGTGAACAAATTTCCATTTTAATTGAAAACTGTAAAGGATACAGGGTGATCAACTGAAAGATAGAAGACTATTTCCTGAGACTATTCAAGTTTCAGTGATAAAATGGAACAGATCCATGCTGAGCTATTCACCCTCATCTCAATTTCGACCCTAGAGCAGGGTGAAAAAATGGAACAGATTCATTCCAGATCAAAGGCTGTCATCTTTGATCATTCCAGATCAATGAATCTATTCCAGTTTTTCGCACAAACACTCCAATAGTCTTGAGGCGATAGTCTTCTATTTTTCAGTGGCTCACTCTGTATCTTCTACAGTTTTCAATCAAAATGAAAATTCTTTACGGGAATGCAGACAAAGATAATACTTTCTTTGAGTTATCACTCGACCAATCTACCCTCTTCCAAATTTTCAAGGGTTGTCACCCCTGCTCCAGTGGTTGAAATTCGAGACGAGGATGGTACTTGATGATGACTGCCATTGATCAGCATGGACCTGTTCTATTTTACCTCACTGAAACATGCATAGTCTCAGAGAAATAGTCTTTCCTATCTTTCAGTTGCTCACCCTGTATCTTTTACAGTTTTCAATTAAAAATGGAAATTCGTTCAAGGCAATGTAGACAAAGATACCACCTTTCTTTTGAGTCATCACTCGACCCATCTTCCCAATTCAAAATGTTCAAGGATTGCAACCCCCGCTTAGGGGGTTGATATTACAGGCAAGTTTTGTACCCCAAAAGATGTCCCCCTTGAAACAAAAATTGACCTGTTTTTGCGTTTTAATCAGAAATGAATATCTTGGTAGATATAGCTTCTGTTTAGTTTTCGTTGAAGCACCCCGTATAATAATTTGAATAAAAACTGTCTAAATTTCAACCGCGGATTCTGGGAAAGCTGCTCCGCAATATTTCAGGATTTTTGTGACCTAACCAATCTAACCTAACCTAACCTAACCTACCGAGCAGCCGGGGCATTCTTTGAAAGTTTCAATATCGTTATTCGCAGAAAGCACGACGAAAGCGACATATGGTTGTAGCGTAAAATCATGCTCGTCAATTGTATGACATGTGAAAAATCCGTATAAATAACAATAAATTGTTTCAAAAACGAATTTAAAAGTAAATATGTGTTATAAAAATCTGTGATCGTGTTTTTAAATTGAAAAATTCATAAAAACTTATTACGATGAAAGAAGTATAAAGGTATAAAAATGTTTATAAATAACTGAAAGAAATTTTAGAATCCCATGAGGTTAACCAGTGAATTGTAAACAAATGTAATACATGACAACTGCAATAATAAAAATTACAAGAATAGTTGATTATTAATATGATGGCAATGTAATTACGAATTGTAATTCAGTTATTAATAATTTCCAATTTTTGTTTTTAATAATTTTTAGGCACCTATCAGCATAGTTATACAAACTGGATTTGAGGCAATCACCCATGGCATATTTTGGCAACCTGATACTGTTAACAAAGGAAAATATCTAGTCGCAGCTAGTCACGTGAGAGATGTTAGAGAGTTTAGAGAAGACGAAATGAGTTATTTAATTACATTGAAGGTAATTCGACAAATTGCTGTTAACTTATCGCCTTATGACACAATTCCACAGGTAAGTAAAAAATTTGAAAATTTTCAATTTCACATCCAAGTTTTAATTTTTCATGTTACAGATTGACGGTGAACGTTTTGTTAAACAAATGTGCTGTTATTGCGTTTACAATCGTAGCGGCAAATGTAAACATGTAGGAGCTTTGATTTTTTACATAAATCATAAAGAAAATTTGAACAAAACCAGCCAAAAACACCAGTGGGGGAAACAAAGTTTTCAAAAGGACGAAATTTTGAAGAAATGTGGCCTTGTAAAAAATTTATAGACATGCAAGAAAATTTACCTCTATCGATTGATCTCGAAGAGCTGATTTATGAATCACCACTAAAATAATCTCAAATCTGACGATTTTTACACTACGAAAAATTTGTTGTCATCATTAACTGAAACACTAGATTTAAACCACAAAAAAGATGATTGTCATGAATGCCTTGAAATTTTTTTTAATTCGAAGTTTATTCTAAAACATATCAGTTGGTAGATGAGTTAAAATAATTTTATTGTAAAAACATTGTGATGTCTGAAGAAGCTATTTATGAATTATGCGCTCCCACCGTTACTCAATCACAATGTCCAGAATGGTATCAGCCTAAGCGTTTCAGATTATGAGCAAGCAACAACATCTATAACATTAAAATTAAAACTCGAAAAACTATGGGGAAATTAGTGTACGATATTTTGTGTCCGTCTTATGTTGACAACGATAGCACTAATTATGGTTCAAGTCATGAAGAGAAGTCCAGAGATCAACATGAAAATTTAAATAAGTGTGAATTTAAACAAGTCGGTGTTATCATTAGCAAAAAACAACCATGGTTATGTGCCAGCATCGATGGCGCTGTTATTGAAGATTGTTGTGTTTCAAAAATTATTGAGTTTAAGTGTCCGAGGTAGCGTAAGGATTTACCAGTAGTAGATTGGAAAAACAAGTGTTGCAATGTTGCATACTTGTCTAAAATGGCGAAGTTATGTTGAAAAAAGCAATATTGACTTTATTCAAATACAGGTACAATTGTATGTATCTGGGATGTTTGTGATTTATTTATTTACTCGCAAGTAAGCGATGGCTGCTTAACCTTACCAATTGATCGTGATGAAGAATTTTCGAAAGATGTGATATAAGCAGCAGAAAACTTTGCAATAATATTTAGCGTAGAACAAAGGGTTAAGAAAACCAAAAAGTGCAAAAGATTCTATAAAATCGTTATGAATTTCGATGTTATAAACATTAAGTTTTCAATATTTATTAAAATTAGTTTTAAAAGATATTTGATGTTAAGAAATGTTGATATCTTTGTACCACCCAAAATTTAATAAAAGACAGCAATGTTTACATAAGAAAATGAAAGTTTGAAGTACAATTTCTTCAAAATTCACATTAATTCAATTTTCTTTCTCTTTATAAGAATCAGTAGCAGTAGAGATGGGCGATTTTGGGCACCAAACGATGTACAACGAATTTGTCGAATTGCCTTCTCAATATCAATTTGAACTATTTTCAATGCGTCAATCTGTTCATAATGAATTGCAAAATCAAACTAACCAAAAAACGACAGAGATCTGTAAAATCAGAAGTCTAAGAACGCAGTGTTACTATTTAAATATTCTGCGCCCCTTATAAAAGCATAGTAATAAATTCTACACTACTAATCAATAATTCATTGTGTTAAAGTGAAGAGCCATTGAGTTGACCTCAAAAAAAGTGGATAAATCTTGGTTCAATGCTAACAGTGATTTTTCCTTCCTTCATTATATTGAAAATACGCTTTTAGTGTGATTAAATAGAAAGACAAAAAACATTAAAGTAACAATCACTCATAAAAACTATCCCATCAACTAAACTCATTTCATTTAAAAGCTACTTCAACTGTACGTCGAATAAGTGCAGAAATATAGGAAGAATCAAATTACAAACTAAACCATTTTAGCTGGAACGCGAAGGAAAATAACGTTAAGTTTCCAACGTAATAAATAAATCAATAATCCCGTCGTAAAGTTATCTCCCTACCTTATTTTCTTCGGCAGGGATTTTCCCTTACATTACCGTCGCTCTTGGAAAATAATATTTGACTTTTATCATATAGAGTGGAACGAATGAAAATGCTTTGCATAATCCCTGTCGAGGCCCTTTTATCTGGGGGTTGACTCAGTTCTAAAGCCCTGGTATTTGTTCGTCGATAAATTGATTGAATTTCCATCGCTTATTCTATATTTTCCTGACACGAAAGAGATACGAGAGTTGTTCGTTACGATTTTTCCTCGTCATATTACTATGATATTCCCATGCTTCAACCTTAAATCTTTACTAAACAAAATGATTGCAAAAAGAACATTCTTTCCGAGCTAACAACAAAAAAAAAACAAAAACACGAGAAAAGTCTTTTTTTCCTGGAAAAGGTAAAGCAATTCCACTTAACAAATGTTCCCTTGGTTGCTCAACTCAAAACTGCTTCAATTTTCTATTCGCATAGCACATTTCCTTCACTTGATTGCTCCCCAGTGTAGGCAAACTTTGTACATTTTTTGGATTTCGTTTACCAAGAGAAAACATAAGTAAATATTTGACTCTATCTTCGAAAAATCGTGTTCCGACTGATTTATTGTATTCAAATACATACATTCACTGAAAATATGGTGTTTCAGTATCGTCAATTTTTGTTCAGATAATGACCGAGGATTGATGTGGTACACCTGCCTTTCGGCTTATTGCCACAGTCACCATAGGATAACGATTGAATTTAGAGATTGAGAGGTAACAAGTCCTCCATCTCCACTGGTGAGAGCGAGGCACTATCAAACCTCTACCAACTTAGCAGGCTAGTACCCGAGTTGAAAACGAAACTTACACGTCGAAGTTACCTTCTAGCCCATAGTGGGCTTTCAACTACTGTCACCACGAGCCCACCTTCAAATTAGGACAGAATAGGAATTCACATGTTGGTCACTACCCCCCTTGGTACTGACTAATCATCGGTAGGACAGTTTGGATCAACAAAAATTCCTTAAAGGTAAAAATTTACCTCAGACAACATAACCGGCAGTTGTAGAGAGCTATTTTCTTGCATAAGGAGAATCCATCGCACTGTCCTAGAGAAGCACAGACAGAGTTAGGAATTTGACAATCCCATTGTAAAGATGATCTTCATCTCTGAAGGTATATGTATATGATGGAGGGATAAGGAACAGCTAATTCAATCTATAAAATTCGTGAAGATCTCAAAATAACGAATCATTTGAATCAGAATGTCAATTGCATTTTTGAGAAAAGTTTTTTTCTTTTAGTTCCAATATAATGAATGGATAACCAAAACCATAGAAGAAAATAAAAACATGAAAATACTTCAAAACAAACTGAGTTTGGGAAAAACAGAAATAGTTAAATTACAAAATGAAAGGGGAGAAGTAACAAACGACGAAGGGAGATAATCGCAAATGTCGAAAATTTCTATACCAGCTTATACAGTGACCAACACCAAGCCGGAATATTAAAAAATGCACCTCCTTTACCTCATATAGTAAACCAGGGATCAGAGGATATTCCAACCGAAAATGAAGTTTTAAGATCGCTTAACGAAATGAAGAACAATAAAGCACCACGTGAAGACGGCATCGTTGCAGAAGCTATAAAAATGGGAGGAAAACAACTACTTAAGTCCATAACTCGACTTTGCAACAACCCCAGAGAAGTGGAACAACGCCATCATTGTTATTATGCACAAAAAGGGTAATATCACCGACCTACAAAACTACAGACCAATTAGTCTCCTTACACATCTTTATAAGCTTTTTACTAAAATCATAACAGCGAGACTTACGAACAACCTGGATTTATATCAGCCAAGAGAACAAGCGGGCTTTAGAGCTGGATATGGAACAAACGACCACTTACAGGTTATAAAGTCACTGATAGAAAAATGTGTGGAATACAATAAACCTCTTGTACTCACGTTTGTAGATTATGAAAAACCGTTCGATTCCATAAATCACTACGAGATGCTTAAAGCTCTTGACGACTGTCGTATAGATCATCGATATATCTCCCTACTACGACATATCTACGAACACGCAACAGCAAAAGTGAGATTTCACGAAGAAACAAACCAGTTTAAAATCGAAAGGGGAGTCCGTCAGGGCGATACAATATCTCCCAAGCTCTTCACAACTTTATTAGAGTAAATGTTTAAAAAGCTCGAAATGGGAAATAGAGGCATACGTGTGGATGGGGAAATGCTAAATCACCTGCGTTTCGCCGACGATATTGTGTTGATCTCAGATAGCCTAGATGAGGCATACGAAAGGCTCTCAGAGTTGTCAAGTATCTCCCAACAAGTTGGATTAAAGATCAATACCGCTAAAACAGAATTCATGACTAACTTAGTCCCCAGCTGTAACTTAAAACTAAGGGAAAAAGAAATCCAATTTCTAACCTCATATAAATATCTGGGGCACGAAATACGAATTGGAAGAGACAACCAGACCTGTGAACTAAGCAGACGAATAGGACTGACCTGGGCTGTCTTCGGAAAATTACGACACATTTTCAAGTCTGATATTCCAATAAGTCTTAAACGCAAAGTTTATGATCAATGTGTCCTTCCGGTACTGACATATGGCTCCGAAACACTAACACTTACCCAAAGGACTGTCAACAGAATAAAAGTGACCCAACGAGCCATGGAAAGATCCATGTTGGGAATAAGCCTGAGAGATCGGATTTCAAATGAGGAGATACGAAGAAGAAGTAAGGTTACAGATGCTGTAGATAGGGTCACACGTTTAAAATGGAACTGGGCAGGCCATGTCGCAAGAATGTCAGACAACTGATGGTCAAAAAGGATATTGGACTGGCGCCCTAGACACGAAGCCTTCAGAAGCAGAGGCAGACCGCCAACAAGATGGACGGACGACATAAAAAGGATCTCCACAAATTGGATTCAGGATTCCCAAGACCGATCAAATTGGAAAAGGTTAAGAGAGGCCTATGTCGAGCAGTGGACGAGATGAGGCTGTGAAAGAAGAAGAAGAAGAATAATGAATGTTTCTTTCACTTCACTCGTTGAATTATGATGAGTAAAACATTTGAAGACGAAGTCGAAAACATTGTAATTTCGTTCATTTTGAATCACAGAATAGGATTCGTCATTCCAAGAGATTTCGAAGCTCCTGTATATAAATTGCACTTGTGCTGCAAAATTACATTAACAAAATTACGTAAATATTCTGCGGGCATACCGTGAAATAACAACATAAGAGCCGAGGAGGGCTGGGATATCAATCTGCAATGGGCAAGTCCCCGCGCTGTCTCAACTTGACGTCTACAAATTAACGAGCGTCGTGTCTAGATTTCCGATGACGACTCAGTCTAGGCCCGAAGCAATCCTGTTCGGTTCTCTCTCTATTTGGTTTCGACGTATAATTTACCAGAGTTGTTGATCCTTACCGCCGACTTTATGTCCTTAATAAATTGCCCGCTCCTGCGGTTTCGGCTCGATCAGTGCTATTGCGAAATAATCCAGACGGCTGATGAACGACAATCGTCATGGTAACCGATAGACGTATTCAATATTAATCTTGCATAATTCCGTCATTAGCTGATAAAATATCAATCCATTACTAGCAGAGCGCAGTATTAGGAAAGCTTACAATTCAAAGCGTGCCGGATTTACTCTCAAAATGAAATCAATACGAATAATAATACAAAAAAGACTTTTAACATAATGATTTCCTGATTTTTTAATAGCATCAAGTTATTTAATGCTTTTCAACTTTGTAGGATATAATTTAGACAAAGTATTAAAAGTAAAATGAGACACTTGCAAAACATCCTAAATTCTTGAGAATATTAGCATCAGTCTCACCAAGATCTCCAACTGGAAAACTGTTCTATCTTTATAGTTTGGGAGATAGAAACCACTCTCGTCATCCGGCAATAAACTGTGGTCTCGAGCAATCCCAGTACCAAATGTACCCTCCACCTGGCAATGAATCCTTCGTTTCTTCTCACCCTCGTCCAGATGGGATTTTCACCTCTTATCAACGAAGGGATAGCCATACTTATACCAAAAATACCCTCCACCTCGCAAGGAATCTCTCTTTCCTCTCATTCTTATCTAAATGGAATTTTCAACTAGATCTTATCACCGAAGTGGTATCTCATCGTGATTCTATCCGAAATCATCCAGAGGAGGTGGTCGCTAATAGCTTCGAGAAACAGATTATGTCTCGCACGAAGTAGCGTGCCTCCCCCTCCAGTGCGTCCTTAGCCTATAAGCAGTCAAAACTGATTGTGAGGTGCAGTGGTTCTACCCCTAAGAGTGTACCTAGCGCTAAGTTTCTTTGATCACTCTCTAAACTTCTCACCATAGCCTCTGTAGAGGCTCAGAACACGTGTGCCTTCAAGCCCCATGTGCTGCTGACGGTCCTACATATGAGGGCAACAGAAAACCTCCCAGTCTGCAGTTTAAGATGCTGAGCCCAGCTAAGGCCTATTCCTATTCTTCATGGTCGCGTCTTAATCCAAAGAAAATAGACGATAGTATCGTTCCTCGTGAAAACAACCAACTCCGTCTTTTCTGGGTTTACCCACAGACCCGAGGACGTACACCAGCGTTCTACTCTTTTCAAAGTTATATGCAGTGTATTCATACATGCCTGTTGTTCTCTTCCTTTGCTAAGAGTGACAAAGTCGTCGGCTTAAGCTTGAAAGCCAGCATGCGCCAGACAGACGACGACACTTTGCCTCGTCACACCATTCTTAAGACGGTGACATTTCCCGTCGTCGAGGTGATTTTCCTAAGCTCCACGAGCCATTCCGTAAAAGGAGTCCTGAATATCGAGCTCCTCTGCCTTTCTGCGAACCAGGTTCAGTGGGTTGTAGTTAATAGCCCCCTACTCATCCAGAAGCGTCGACAGCCGAGTCCAATGCTTCATGTGTAGATAGTCCAGCGGCGTGCGCGTGTTGATTAGGTTGCAAAGGAGTAGTACTGAACACCTTATTATGAATTAAGCTGTCTGATCATCTTGGAGTGTCAAAATATGCAGCAGAATCCGACGTAAATGACCATTATCGCAAAAAAAATGTGTCACTATAAATTTACAGTTTTTGAATCTTTTCTATATAACTGTTGCCATGTATTCAGCATTCCCTACGACTGTGCATTAGCCAACAGACAAAGCGAACAAATACAAATTTTAATTTCAGAATCAACTGGGCCGCTGGTTATCTATCAACCTCGAGCATCGCCTGCATCAAATTGAAAAACGAGTTTTATTCGGTCCTTTTAATGTATGCGGCGCGACCGACAACGCCAGTTTATAATATTTGATTACACGAAACGCATTTCGTTTATATTTATCTTTAATTAATCGAAAATTTCGAACAATGCTTCGTTATTCCTGCACCGGTTAATTTCGGAATGGCGGATAGATTGGGGCCAGTGCGAGCGTGTAATATTTTGCGTGTTTCCAATTAACTTCAATAGTCGAATGAAATGGTAAAGCGGCGATACAATCGGTCGGCCGAATGGCGAGCCTTTGAAACGTTAGAAAAAAATCGAATAGGCAACCCATCCTTTGTAGCGAACGGCTACAAAACGGGAAACCTCGATTCACAAAATAGATACCTGGAATGTTGTTGCTAGGGACGTTAAAAGATCAAAGCGTAGGGAGGTTTATGATTCAATTTCGATGTATCAGGTTCGAACCAAATAATATGGTCGATTTTTTTGTATTTCCATGTTTCCATTTCGCAACGTCTTCTATTACACATTTTTGTTGAAACGTGATACGATAATTATTCCAGGTCAGGCAATGTTGTAGGTACTTTGCATTAACCATACTGATATTTATATGTTTTGTTGACACAGGAAACACATCAATGCTTCCAAATATTTCATAAAGGGGTGAAGTGCATGAACGCCATTGATTTAACAATCTAGAGACCATGATTGAAAAACACTCAACAGAACAGCAAGAGATCTTCTAAACAGACTGAACTCTACTATATATATATATATATATATATATATATATATATATATATATATATATATATATATATATATATATATATATATATATATATATATATATATATATATATATATATATATATATATATATAGATATATTCTACTACATCTTCATAGAAAATTTGGTACTACACGAAATGTTGCGGAAAATAGGGGTGAATGAAAACGAAGTTGAATTTTTTTGAATAAAGCACAAACTTCCAATTCAATTCAAAAAAACTCCTTTTGGCAGAGCCTGAAGGCAAAGGTAGATTTCATTTTTCACTCTGAGGAATCAGCTTAACAAAACTATATACAACAAAAACTTGCCACCCCCTCTCTCTTATCATAGACTGAATTTGGCGGAAAAATCTTAAGAAGCATCAATTTTTGATTGAGACCAATTTCTGAGTTGGATCGGAGCATGTAAAACCAATCTGCTACCATCACCTGAGTCAAAATTCATCATAGGAAAAGTTGGTCGAGTGGCATATCTTTGGAAAGGTCTTTCAATTCTCTATTCAACAACACTATATTTGCGGACATTTGATAATTAGACAATTCGCACACATCGAAAGTTTGTATTTCAACAAGAATTTGACAACGCCAAAAATATAATTAAATGCTCAAACTGACCTCCTACCTCCATACAATGATACAAACTATTCTCGAATTCTCTTCTAACTAACATTTTGAAGAATTTCTGACGTAAAAAGTCTGTCTTCGGTGACGATTCTTCTCCGCAGTTCTTCCAAGTTTCCTGGTTGTGTAGCATTAACTATTTAAATATATTTAATAATAGAATAAATCTAAAGGAACCAAAGCAAGTGGCCTGGCTGGCCTCTCAACCTCTTGTACCAATGCGTCGACCAGCGGAATTTGCATCCAAATATTGTCGCACACGAACAATGAAATGTGCAGTAGCACCATTTTACTGAAAACGTATCTAATTATCTGAAAGAGTTTCATCTTCCATCTTTTTTATGAGCCTATAATTTATCCATTTTTCCAACAACTTTGAATAAGTGTCTCCATTGAGATAACATTCGATGAAAAAAGGTCCTACAATATGGTTTCCATAAATTCCAGCCCAAATATTAAATTACTGAGTCGTTTATGCGTATGCCTGTGTGAACCAATGAGAATTCTGGGTATCCCAATATCGATATTTAAGCTTATTCACTTCACCATTGATAAAAAAGGTACTCTCGTCAGGAAAACAGGTGGAAACAGAATAGTTGCTAAGTCTTACTTTCTTACGTTTAAATTCTCCATACCAACGGGAAGCTGTTGACTGGTGTGGTGCTTCGATGTCGTAAACAGAAACCAACTCACCGAGACATTTTTGTTGATCGTTATTCTGAAAATTGTGGAAAAATATTTCGCGAAAATGCTCTCGGTTCAATTCTATTTTTCAACTAACTTGTCAACTTTAACAGTTTTTTGTGGTTAAAACACAGCAGGCACAGAACTAAAATTTTGTATTTATATCAACAAACCATAGAGGTCCATTTTTAGTACTGAAAGTTGATTTATGGTGTCTCTTTGTCCCAGCATGCAAAACAGAAAATACATCCCTTGAAATAGTAGGTACTTGACATTAGTACGTGTTATTGTCTTATTGAATAAGAGGATTAAGTTGCATCATAAACACCAACAATTACGTACCGGCGTTCTCAAATAACCACTTTGTTCTTCTTAGTTTTAGCTCCAGATAGAAACTGTGACTTATCGGTCTCAACCCTCATAAATAGTGACAGTTTGTTGTAGCTGAAACACTGGGAGCATAGAACTAAAATTTTGGATTGAAATTGACAAATCTTAGAGGTTCATTTTTTGTACTCACAATTGATTGATGATGTTCTGTATAGTGTCCGCCACTTACTTTGTTTATGTAATAAGCGGTTAGGTGTAGTCAAAATTTTTTTTTATTTTCTAAAAGTATAACATCACAGAAATATTCTCTGAAAATTTTAAGTAATTCCGACAAATACTTTCGAGTAATTCGATGATTAGCCAAGGGTTCTCCGGTGCTCCGAAATGTTATTGGCGCTTTTATCAGCGCGCTAAAGCAAGTGGAGAGCTTGCTACTTGTACTCACTACTATTTTCCCTTAGCTCCTGATGTTTTAGAAGCTCTTAAGCCAATTTATGAAGATCTCAGTAATGACAATTGAGTGTAACACTTCAAATGCGTTTTTTTCAAAACTATGTTTTCTGAACTGGTGGACCACTGTAGCTCGAAAACCACTCGATAGATTTCAATGAAATTTATACAGCTTTTTTTTAAAACATGAAACATTAGTGCCTCATCGAAGGATTTTTTTCTTTCAATTTCGATTTTTTATAAACAATTAATTGTTTTTTTTTTCGAAAATCTGGAAGAAAATTTTTTTGAAGCCGCCATTTTGAAAATTAAAAAAAAGATTCGTTTAGGCACTAGATTATCTAGTAACAAAACTAATTTTTTTTGTCTGATTGATTTTGGATGAACCTCTAAGGATAAGTGATGGCATCGCAAGGAGCTTTGGTTGCCATTACTTTTAAAATCAATAATTTTTTTAAATTTATGTCGATGCAAGACGAAACCTTATTCAATGATGCTTTTACTTTTATAAAATAAAATAATTTATTGGCAAAAAAAAAATTGTCATTTTTTCATCTCTCTTGGTACACCTAACCCCATAAAACAGAAACGGTTCATCCGATTTCCAAATTTATTTTTTCGTATTTAAAAACGATCCTTCCGGTTAGTTGCGGAATATAATTTCATTAAAATGGCTGCCTCGGCTGGCCTTGCAGTACCTACAATACGAGCGGTCCAATTGTTGAGTACATTTTCGATTGTATGCAGCCCCATTTCAGCTATGGCTGCACGAATGTTGTCCTTCAAAGCTTGAATTATCTCTGGCTTGTCCATAGAACACTTATCCTTGACGGCCCCCCAAAGATGATAGTCCAACGGCATCAAATAACAGCTCCGAGGCATACAAACGAAATGAGAATTTCGACTGATAATTTGATCTTCGGAGACTGTGCGCAAAATATCGATCGTAAAGTTGGCTCTGTGACACAGAACGCCATCCTGTTGAAACCAAATAATATTCAAGTCTTCCTGTTCAAGTAACGGAAAGAACCAATCGGTAATCATGACGCGGTAACGCTCGCCATAGAACGTAACGGCGGCTCCTACCCCATTTTCAAATAAAATAGTCCAATAATGCCTCTAGACCAAAATCCGCACCAAACCGTTACTCTCTGAAGATGCATCGGGTTCTGCATGATAACGTGCGGGTTTTCCGTCCCCTAGATGCAGCAATTTTGTTTGTTGACGTATCCGCCAAGATGGGAATGCGCCTCATCCGAAAAGATGATTTTTTGGTAAAAATCGGTGATGGTTTCAAGCTGGTCGCAAGCCCAACTGGTAAAGTGAAAACGCAACGGAAGGACTCGTGGCTTCAATTCCTAAACCAATTGCACTTTGTACGGCGTCATGATCTTTACGCAAAGTTCGTCTCAGTGATGTCTCTGAAATATTCAATTGTTGAGAACGATGCTTCACTGATGTTCCTGGCGACTCACGCACACTTTCGACAACAGCAGCGATATTCTCGGTTGTGCGAACTGTTTTTGACCTATCACGCGTTCGGTTGTCAATAATAGTGCCAGTTTCTCTCATAACGCACATACGGAGCTGCTATTTTCTTCTCATTTCCGTACGTAATTTTCGCACACATTCTGCAACATTACCATGATTTTCAAAGTAAAACTGCACTATTTTCATGCGTTCCTCAAGCGTATACACAACCATTTTCGTCTAGCGGAATGATCTGAGTAACTTTGTGTCAAATCTGAAAAGTTGTTAAGATTACCAGTGTCAAAATTACTGCTAGGTCAAAAAAAGTTAGATGACGGTCCCAGTATGTCTCCATGTACAAAACATACAAAACATCCCTCGTATTTCTAATATGAATAACTTACGTTTTGGAGTAAAATTTTATTTTGGAACTTTTTGAAGCAGTTGAAAAGTAGAATGTGTTCAAAATGCCGCTTTCGATTTTCTATAACTGGTAAGATACCGAAGAAAAACTACAGCGCAGACTCAGACAAACTTTTACAATTAACTCCCGTATTGGAAAAAACAGAGACGAGTTCGGCAATGTAGATAATCGAAAATGAAAACTAGTTTAAGTTTCCCATCTCGTGGTCCTACGAGAGGCGCCCGTTCGAGAAAGCAATACAAATGAGTTGAATCACAGAAAGGAACGGATACAATGTAGATGATCTCACACGTATTCGCTAGGAATCTGGCCCTTCCTCTCGTCGGGTTTAATGCTACACAAACTATAACGGCGAGCAAGGGCATCGTTGTATCCTCGAAACAAATAACGGTGAGATACATAAAGGAAATAAGGCGTTCAAGTTTCCACTTCGGAGTCGAGTCGACTGCAGAACTATTCAAATCTGGAACAGATGGTCCCCGAGAAAAGTTCTTTCTTATTTTGAACAATTGAATACAACGAGCCCATTCAAAAGGATTTAAATATATACTCGTAAAACTTCTCTCTGCCTTTCCTGGCCTTGTCCGATGCAAGTACATCCAAGCTACACGAGAGAGTGGTTTTGCGCCCCGTAAAACCAATAGTTTTATTTTGTTTTGCTCTTGTTCCACGCTGCGCTTCTTTTAATAAAACTTCATCAGATATGAATGCGCTAGTAAAGTATATGCTCCGTTCGTTTATTTTTCGTATTATTTCTGAATGCGAAAATGATAGAAGCTGCTACGTTTGCTTCGTCCAATGTATGAAATCTTTTGTAATTCGAACTCTCGCTTATATAATGCGAGTTTATTTTCCGGTTTTATTGAAGAAGTAATTGTGGAGACTATCTAACATACTGAAACTGAATACCTAGATAGTTAATTGAAACCGCTCTGTCCAGATCAGGTCTCCAGTACATCATAAACAATTTCTTTCGAAAATACACTCCCCACAAAAATTGTCGCATCACCTTACTTTTACAACAATACTATATAAAATTTTAGGTTGGTCATTCAAGAGTCGCTTGGTTACTTTCAGAAGTGTAAAATAAGACGATATTATTCAAAAAGATGAGTTTATGATGAAAAATTCTACCATCTTCAAACATGGTTACTAATCATTTTCAAAATCGAGTGTTTCCTCCCCGGGCCCTAATTACTGCCAGTATACGTCTTGGAAGCCCCTCAAACAAACTTTGGATGTACTCTTGAGTCACTGAGTTCCAAATTTCAGGAAGCAGATTTTCGAGTTGTTGGAGTGTTCTACAAGGCATCCTACGTTGCTGAATATGCCACCCCATATTATCCCAAATATGTTCTATGGGATTCAAGTCGGGACTTCTGGCTGGCCATCTTAAAATATCAATTTCGGCATTTTGCAGAAATTCTGTAACTACTCTAGCTGCATGAGGCCGAGCATTATCATGCATATAAATGAAGTTTTCGCCAATCAATGGGCCAAAGGGTACAAGGGTATCTGCGATGTATCTGGTCGCTGTCATTCTTTCATTATTCACTAGGACTAACTCAGTTCGACCATGGAAAGAAATGCCTCCCCACACCATTACTGAGCCCCTCCGAAGTTTTCGGTTTACCGGATACAACGTTCTGTTTTTCAAAGTTTGGCCACTACACTATTCGTGACGCAGTGGGGTCCCTGAAAAATACCAAGTCAACTGATTTTAAGTTAAGTTAAGATAAATATTGATTCCATTATTCATCCACTTACGAAATTGATGAATAAATGCATAAGATCTGGCATCTTAAACAACCTGTGTTCAAGAAGGGGATGCTGATGACGTTGAAAACTATCGCCCTATCTCCTTGGTATCGGTTTTCTCGAAGATAATCAAAAAAGTTCTCTGCAGACAAATAATTGATTTCTTCGAGATTAAAGTCTTGTTTTCAGTTGATCAGTATGGGTTTGAGCGGGGTAGGATTACAGCTGATGCGGTTCTTTCTCTTGTCGGTCGTACGATGAAGTGTTTTGAGTTGGGTCTTCACTTTTTTTCCGTTTTTGTGAACCTGACCAAAGCATTCGACTGCGTGTCACGAGACAAGCTTTCGTTTGAGCTTCACAAATACGGTTTCAACGATGTCAGTATGGCCATTATAGACTCTTTTCTATCCAACAGATGTCAGCATGTTTTCGTTAACGACAAATACTCAGGAAACATACCGATCAGTAACGGGGTCCCTCAGGGGTCTGGATTTGTTTTTGGTCTTCATTAATGATTTTCCTTGTTTTATTGATGAAGCTCACTCAACGTTATTTGCTGATGCAGATCTTTTCGGAATGAGAATATTGATGAACTTCAGGGGTTATCTGAGAGGGCTCGGGATCAGGCATTGAGATGGTTCTCAGTTAGTGTATTAGTATGAATAACGAAAAACCCCGACCATGTTGTTCAGTTTGAAGGGCGAATCTGACATGCATGGGTCTGGTAGTGTTAAATTTTTGGGCATATACTTGGATCCGACACTCAGGTGTGATTTTCATGCTGCAAATCTATCAACCAAGATCAGTAGGAATATTTTCGTTCTGAGACAGCTTGTGCCCTCAGTGTCGGGGGCTATTCTTCGCACTGTTTATTTTGCTAACATAGAATCCCACTTGAGATATGGTATCCTGGCATGGGGCAACTGCGCATCTCGCTTTCAGTTATTTAGACTCCAACGGGGGGCCCTCAGAGTGGTGACTGGACTGAACTAAAGAGACTGTTGCAGGGCGGCATTCAGAGACTTGCGAATCCTCACTTTCCTGCTCTATTTGTGCTGGAATGTCTGCTTTTTGCTCTCGGAAGAAGGGATTCTATTTTGGTGAACTCTGATATTCACGATCACCACACGAGAAATGAGCTAGATATGAGAATTGATCGCTTCAGGCTCAGCAAGTCACAAAATGGGCCGAATTTCTTTTCGAAAATTTTCTTCAATAAACTCCCAAGTCACATTACACACGGTGTATTTCAAAAACACTGTAAGAAGAATCCTGATTGATAGTGCCATTTACTCAGTGGATGAATTTCTGGGATTAGATCTCTCTAGATTTTCACTTTGGACCTATGCATTTTCGTTTATATGCTTGTTTTCATTATTTCATACGACCATTGTTGTATAATATGTTCGTTTTGAGTAATACTTTAAATTAAATTTGACCTATGCAAACAATGTATTCTGTAGAGCATCAATAAAGTTTTACTTTACTTTACTAACATAACCAAGCATGAGACTATGATGGAACAACTATAACTCCAGATCATATCCAATCAACCAATTTACAACACATCAAGAATTCAATGAATGACTGAACGGCAGGGACGAAAATAATCTACTTTAGACAATATAAAGTTAAAATCAGAATCCAACATTGCTTTTTTATCGCCGGCAAGGTCGCAGCAGTACGAAATATATCTTCATTTGACAATTCAAACTAACCCATAAAATTAACAAAATATTGGAAAATACTGCCCAAATATTGTGTTGACAATCGAAGTTCGTTCTTATGAGCATTTAATGGACATTTAAATGAGTAATTTATTTACTAGTGTGATGAAATATTTTCTTCTTGTTCAAAAATTATATCAGGTCTGTACTTGGTCTCTTAAAAAACGATTGTTTATATGAAAGAGAGATGAAGAACCAATCAATCAATCAATCAATCCATTTATTTGTTCCATATAAACATAAATTGTTGTAGAACACGCATCATAAACATAAAATACATAAAAACAAACAGAATAAAGACCTAACAATAAGAGACGAAATCAGCTGAGACAGATAGTGTCTATATCCTATATATATATATATATATATATATATATATATATATATATATATATATATATATATATATATATATATATATTAATTACCGGGTGGTGGATTTATATTTTTCATGAAATCAGTTTGATTGCATGAACAGATATATGGGCAACTCGTCGGGGTAAAACCCCTTTTTATATATATATATATATATATATATATATATATATATATATATATATATATATATATATATATATATATATATATATATATATATATATTCCATATGCAAACCTGACAAGTTTGGTCTTCTGACTGTTCATTTTCAACTCATTTCGAGAAAACCAGGCATCAAGATCGACAAGCACATCGTCCATTACCGAATCCAGAGAAATCGGATCGGCGAGCATCAGAGAAGTGTCGTCTGCAAATTGGACCATGAATTCAGTTGTACAACCAGGTAAGCCATTGGTATAAATCAGGTAAAGGAGGGGACCCAAAACCGACCCCTATCAATATCCAACATCGTTGACTGCAGTGTCTTCCCAGTTGTAGGCTCTTTTTCAGCAATACATTGAGATCTTACTGATAAATAAGACCGAAGCAGATCCAAAGGCCTGCCTCTTATTCCAACCGCATACATCTTCTCAACCAAGTGGTCATGATTGACGGAGTCGATGGCTTTTCTAAGATCGATACACATCAGTGCTGTTATTTTATGAATGTTTGAGCAGGAGAGAATCATTTTTTTTAACCTGATATATAGCTCTTGTCGTAGTCCTACCCTTTCCAAAGCCATTTTGGTATTCTGAGAGTACCCTGTAAGTCTCAAAAAAGTCGACAATTCTGTTGTAAATAGCTCTTTCAAATATCTTGCTAATGTTACTGAGTATAGATACAGGTCTGTAATTCCCCATAAGCTGTTTGCTCCCCCTCTTGTACACTGCTCTCACCTTGGCCATCTTAAGTTTATCAGGATATACACCACTGTCAAAAGTGAGACTTATCAGATATGCCAGAACAGGCGAGATCTCATATGCAACCATCTCAATAAGTTTGGCAGGAACTCCATCCAGTCCCACAGATTTTGTGTTCTTCAAAGAGCTGATTAGATTGATGATCTCTCCAGAATCCGTTGACAAGAGCACAAGACTGCTAAACAGGTAAGAACCAGTTTGTCCTAGACCAGAGCCTTGCTCCATCGAATCACCATATCATTCAATACTTCCTGATATCCTTGCTCTCCTCCACTCAGTTCCTCCAAAATAGAGACCTCCCTTCTGACCCCATTGCTGTGCATCCTTATCAAGTTCCATGTTTCAAAATTTTGATTTTTGATCTTAATATGCACTCTTCATTGTACATCTTTTTGGCCTGTCTAACAACTCTTCTGAGTATTCCACTGTATGCTCTGACTAAATCATCAGATACCTGTCCTTCAATTTTCTTTTTATATATCTCCATTTTATGCCTGGAGGATGTTTTGATACCAACAGTAATCCGTGGCTTTTGTTTTTGCGATTTTATTGACTTCATGGAAAATATGCGATTACTTATTGACTGAATAATACCATCAAATATACCATATGCTTTGTTAGGTTCAGACTCATTATAAACTCTTGACCAATCAACAATACTCAATTCCTCACTGACGCTTATCATCTTTGAGTCAGCGAATATCTTTCTTTTTCCGGGTTTTATAGGACTGGAAGGATTTTCATTATGTAGTGGTACATCTATAACCTGAGCATTATGGGGGGACCTTATCCATTTAGGTAACTAGAGCACTAAAAGTTCTAATATGAAATCAAGTTAACATTATTCTGCCATTCCTCTGACAAATATAAAATAGAATTCATCCGCTGTTAATACAAAATGCAACGTAAAAGGCGTCGTCCGAAATCCGGGATGCTGCAACGGTATGCGGATTGTACAAGTTCATAACAAGATTGCTGGATATTCATGCATTGCCGCATCGTATGTAAATTCAGATTAGTGGAAGCAACTCGGATAACTCGAATGTTACAGTGCCGTGGGCTTTTATTGTGATTCAGTGAAGCATAATATTTATTCAATAGTTTTATACTTTCTCGAATGACTTCAATTATTCGACATTTAAAATAATATTAGTTCGGTTTTATCCTGCCGCACGAATTGAATATAAATCGAATGGCGGCAAACGTCCAATCGCTTTTAATGATTTGATGAATTTCAAGCGTTTTGCCATTTCGAACACGAATTTAAAAAAGCAGTTACGCAATGCTAGATTGCTCGCAGGAATATCTGCTGGCAGCTGAGTAAAATGATTTTCTTGAATGCATGCTAAATTCTATTCATAGAACATATGCTATTATCTGCACTTGTTATTATCCTGGTTTTGTGAAAAACCAATCGGAGAACGCTATTTGATCACGTATGACATATAATAGTCTCTGTTGTTGCAGTTGGTTCAAAAATCAGCTAACGATTACAAAACCCATCACTATTTCATAGTAGAAGCAACTTTGGAAATCAACAGCGATATCAACCAAACAAGCTAGCGTAAAAATAGCTTCGTGTAATGAGAGCTTAACATCAGATACGGTTCAATCCGGCAAGGACCAACATTGTAAACAGTTATTCAAATAGAATTTTTTTGGTGAAATCAATTAATTTGATTCGAAATAGCCTCCTGCGCATTCGATAAAAGTATTTGTACTACAAGCATATCAAATGTGTAGTTTCGGTCGCATACTTAGACGACTTTCACGATGGCTATTTTGGACGACATTCACATACTCGAAGCGCTTATCTTTCACGGGCAAATGCATTTTTCCAAAAAGGTTAGAGTATAAAAGCAGGCGAATACGAGAAGTAGTTGATCTTCAATCAAAAAATCAGTGACAAGGATTGATCGATAAGATTTCCAATAATCTGGACGAGTTACGGCCGGTCCTATAAAGGTTTAATTCACAAACTAAATATTTCGTTGATGTACTAAATCCGTTAACTCCATGGTTAAATTTAACTGTGTCCTGCTGAGTTGAATGATTTTCTTGAATGCATGCTAAATTCTATTCATAGAACATATGCTATTATCTGCACTTGTTATTATCCTGGTTTTGTGAAAAACCAATCGGAGAACGCTATTTGATCACGTATGACATATAATAGTCTCTGTTGTTGCAGTTGGTTCAAAAATCAGCTAACGATTACAAAAACCATCACTATTTCATAGTCAAAGCAACTTTGGAAATCAACAGCGATATCAACCAAACAAGCTAGCGTAAAAAATATCTTCGTGTAATGAGAGCTTAACATCAGATACGGTTCAATCCGGCAAGGACCAACATTGTAAACAGTTATTCAAATAGAATTTTTTTGGTGAAATCAATTAATTTGATTCGAAATAGCCTCCTGCGCATTCGATAAAAGCATTTGTACTACAAGCATATCAAATGTGTAGTTTCGGTCGCATACTTAGACGACTTTCACGATGGCTGTTTTGGACGACATTCACATACTCGAAGCGCTTATCTTTCACGGGCAAATGCATTTTTCCGAAAAGGTTAGAGTTTAAAAGCAGGCGAATACGAGAAGTAGTTGATCTTCAATCAAAAAATCAGTGACAAGGATTGATCGATAAGATTTCCGATAATCTGGACGAGTTACGGCCGGTCCTATAAAGGTTTAATTCACCAATTAAATATTTCGTTGATGTACTAAATCCGTTAACCCCATGGTTAAATTTAACTGTGTCCTATAAACGCAATTTATACTAATCTAGAACTAAATTAAGTTCAAGGATTAAAAGTTCACTGTTGAAATATTTAGTTCTATGTTAACTCTGAATTCGATCCTGTAAACGTTAAACCAAAGATTAAATCCACATTTACTTCGGAGTTTGCTAAATTTTCATAGGGAAAGTTAACAAACACATTGTTTTCCTCAAATTGTGCAAATGCAAATGCGGGTATCTTCCTCGTCCCATTGGTGTTTCTGGCACTAAACTCCTCAGCAACTTTCTTCCATGCCATTTTGCAAAGAAATTTTGTTTGTTTCCTTACAAAGGAGAATGTTGCTGTGCCTAATTTATGAATTAAAAGGATCTTTCATTTATCGTTGAGAACTCTTTTGTCATAAATCAAAATGAATACTTGAGAATCAAATGTCTGTGTAAGTCGACCTTATAATAACTATTCATAACTTTCTAATTCATACTCACCTTTACCAAATATCTAAAATATCTTCTTTTTCCTCTTGCCCTCTTATTTTCAATTTAGATAATTTCCTAATGGTGAACTTCAAATTCAAATGACTTATCGTAAACTTCGATGAACGATTGCCGTAAATGCTACAATTCTATTGTTTCAAAGTTTACTTTTATGTTAGCTAACCATTAAACATTCAATCGGGGGGTATATTTATAGGAACGTTTTAAAGTAAGTTCTTGATTAGATTTTAATTCCTTATTAGCTAAACCGGGTTTGAATATCTTTTTATAAGACCGGCCGTTAATGAACTAAAGGCTTCAAAAGTCAAAGACAACTAAATAAACGGATTGGCCGATGGTCTCTCTGGACAAAGATCTTTGCAATGTGAACATTAATTTACATCGTCTTCACTTCTGATTTCTCGGTTCGCCTCGGCATTCTGCCGCTTGATTCCCGGATCTCATATTGAGAACACCATATTTCGTCACCACAACAATGGTATAAAAGTTCCTCTAAACCCCTTTATGATATGATATCTTTTGGTCACTGTCAAATGTTCCGTCTAAATGTGATGAATTATATTTTTGAATGCGCCCAATCCTATATCCATTAATTTCGAAGAAGATTTTGGCTGGTACTTGATGAAACAACGTGAAGTTTCTATGAAATCGTCAGTGATCATGCATTTAGACAGTCCAACATGTTGGGTTACCATTTTGGCCTTGACGAAAGGTTCAAAAGCATACAGTGTGTCGACCCAGGAAATCAAGCAAGCGGTTAGCTTAAACACGCATTACTGTGTAACTATACCCACATTGGGAAGCTGCAGTCGAAGGAATGTATGAACAGAGATGGTTCGTAGAAAAGTACATGGATCGCTTGAAAACGGAACTCCTGGCAATGCAAGACTATCTATCAATATTATGTGAAGCAAACCCCTCGAACAAGGGCGAATGTACATCAAAAGTTGAATTCTGCAGCTGCCTCAGCGACCCATTACTGAACTATTGTAGAAGTGAAATGAATTCAAGGTTATGAGGGATTTTTTTTATGCGCGCTTTCCAGGAATAGGCAAATCTGTTACACCACATGAGTGGGCGCCTGGAAAGAATTGAGGTGTCTGTTTACTCGCAGTAGGATGGTGGGAAGATATTGGACGGAAGCGAGTTCCACAACTCACCGGCCCTGTAAACGATGAAATTCTTATAGAGAGAGGTTCGAGGGTCGTTAAATGTAGTTCTCCGGGAACAAGGTCTTTCAGCTCCTTGGAGCATCTTCCGTGGTATCCGTAAAACAGCGAAAGGTCAGCAACTTGTCTCCTGAGAGCCAGCGGTTAGAGATTGCGGGTGATATCCGGGTGGTGATGAGGCGCACAGCCCGTTTTTGCACACTTTCCAACATCCGCAACGAATGTTTCGCAGATCCCCAAACATAGGAACAATATTCCAAAGCAGGTCGAATCTGCGTTTAGCTGATGCCATCTTAGCTATTACTGATACATGTTCATGCCAGCAAAACCCAGAGTTGACCGTTATTCCGAGAAGGTGCATCGAATCTTTGGATGCAATTTGTTGGCCTTGCATTTTTTGAGGAGGTTCTCCAGCGGGGACCTTTCTAGAAAACGTAGTTGCTTGCTTCTTGCTCGCGTTGAAGCCCACCAGGTTCAACTGACCCAACTCAGATATCCTCTGTGAGTCAGTGAGTTGTTTATTTGTCGACATCTCTGACGCTGAGATTCCGCAGCTGTAATCGACCGCAGACTACTGAAATACGAAACCAGTTTACAATCGATCTGCAAAACCGAAGATATTGTTCTCTGTAGACGACAAGATCGTTTATCTGCAACAGAAACAAGGTTGGCGACAGAATGGATCCCTGAGGTACTGTAACAGTCCGATTTCTCGAATTTATCATTTATATCTTTTAAACTCAGTTTTCATAATTTTTTTTTAAAATTCAATCTCATTTCATCAAGTTAAATATTCAAAGAGTTTGAAATTCGAATCAGGAATCTACAGGTAATGATACCCAATGAAAATTATAGTTATATCCGTAAGGTGTCGCTGCTATTGATCTAGGTTGTTCGCCGGTTAATTGTGAAGTCAGTACTTGAAGGAAGATCGTTTTCTCGTTTCTGTGGGAGAACGGAAAACAGTAACTCATTCTATGTTTCGTTTCCACTTTATTGTTGTGAAGAAAATAATGTCGCTTTTTTATTAATTTTTTTGAATATCAATAGTTTTTTGATAGAACCGAGTCTATATAAGTTCGGAATTCATTAGATTCTCTCTTTTCCATTTAGAAATCTTCGGAATCATTTGTTATTTTATTGGAGCTATGTTGTAGCGATTGAAGTTAAAAATTTGTAGAAATTGAAATTGAGTATTCATTGATTTTCTGGATAAATTCCAATCGTCTGAGGCGTTATAAGTAGGAGGTAATTTTGCCGAATTTCCTCGACAACCAATCCAATTAGCAAGTAGAGAGATATCGAATTTTCTTTTATAAATTAACCTAGATCGATATCTGCTATTTCAAGGGTAAGTCAAATTCATTCTGTTCATTTTAAAACTATATGTTCGAGAGATATGGTATTGTTATAGATTTTTTTGTTCACCGTCAAGATTTTTGAGTTTTCATCTTTATGCCAAACCTTGTTATCTTACGTCTGGGGTAACCACGTCTTTAGGGAAATAGTAACCTGTAAGCTGTACGATACAGGAATACCAGAAAACTGATGTAAAACATCAAATCGAATCATCGTGGGAATTAATCTCATTCCTAAAATGAGATAAAAACACAAGGTTTAACTTTGATCTACACTTTATTTGAAAAAATTCGACGACGTTTCGCTGACACAGCAGCTTTATCAAGAATGAAAAATAGAATGAAGAGTATGGTATTATAAACAAATCGTAGAACAAGTTGGATGAATAACAGGAAAATCCACACCGAGCCATTGTACAGTTAGTATGAAAGGTAATAAAACTAATTGAACAAGTTAAGTAGGGGTGAGTAATTCAAATCTACCTGTTCATTCAAAAGCTTGTCCGAATGTTTGTATCTATTTATTTCTAATGCTTCTAGGAGATCTAATTTTGAACTTTTTGATTTTATATGTAATATGTCAAAGTTTTTATTGAATGAATGGTTTTCTTTTATTAGGTGGTTTGAATAATTTGAATCAGATTTATTTTGTCGAAGCTACGTTTATGTTCAGATGTTCTTATGCCAAAACTCCTATAGGTCCTACCGATATAAATTTTATCACAAGAACCGCAATTGAGTTTATAGATTCCTGATTTACTTGATTTTTCAACACGAGATTTATTATTTTAATATGTTTACCTAAGTTATTAGAAGTTTTGAAAGTTATATCAAGATTTTGTTTGACGAGAAAGGATTTAATATTTGTACTTGCAGAACCGCAGAATGTTAAACTGTTGAATATTTTATAGTCTTTATGAATAGGATATACTTCATTTATTGCTTTTTGATAGAGTTTTTACGAATGATTAGGTCTATCATATCCGGATTATATGAATTATTAATGGCTATCTGTTTGATGATGTTTAACTCTTTATTATAATCTTCTACCGATAAAGGTAAATTGAGTAACCGATGTACCATGCTGTTCAAAGCTGCAACTTTGTGTTGAATGGGATGTAATGAGTAGTTATGTATAATTGTATCAGTATGTGTTGGTTTACGAAAGACCGAAAAAACATGATTATTATTTTGTTTAGTGATTTTAAGTCCAAAAATTTATGGAATCGTTCTGTTCAATTTCTATCGTGAATTTAATGTTCAAATGGATGGAATTAATGAAATTAACAAATAAGTCTAATTGACGAGTAGTTCCAATGAAACATACTAAGATGTCGTCAACATATCTATACCAATAAAGAAATTTGGAAATGAGTGGATGTGTATGAATTTTCTGTTCAATATTATTCAAAAAATCTCTGCTAAAAGTGGACTCAAAGGATTTCCCATGATCAAACCATTTTCACTACTGTAATAGATGTTGTTGAAAGAAAAATAATTTTGTTCAATGCAAACGTCCAACAGATTCAATATTTCTGATTTGATTATGTGGTTAACATGATTCGAATTCAACATGTTTTCGATTAATATTCTGACATCACCTGGAGGAACACTTGGGTATAAATTCTCAACATCAAACGAAATAAGTCTTGCGTTAGGTGGTAGGTTAACGTTTTTATGTTATTTATCAATTCGAATGAATTTTTATAGAAAATTTTGATTTGAATGAACAATAATTTTAATAATATCTATAAGGTAGTGCGACACTTTCACGGCTGGGGCTGTAACGTAAGATACGACTGGTCTAACGGGGTTATTTACTTTATGCAATTTAATGAGTGAATACAGTTGAGGTGGTTGAGGGTTTGGTAAAATTAATTTGTATTTATCTATTGCTTTAATTAAAGATTTTGCGTCATTTATTGCAATTTTAATATTTTCTGGAATTTAATAGTTGGATCTTTGTTTAAAATTGTATAGTTTCCGGACGAAATGAAATTTAGAGTTTTAAATAGGTAGTCATTTTATTTAACGCAATAACAGTATTACCCTTATCTGCTTTTGTAAAATAACTTCATTTAGTTGAGATTTTTGTTTGATGGCCTTTAAAATATTTTGTTCTTTACTCGGTTTAAAGTCAGCTAATGATTCATTTTTATAATGTTAGATGCTAAATATTTAAGGTGAGTGTTATTAGGAATATTTTTCAGAGAAATTTCAGTATCTATGCCAAGTTCCTCTAAATCAGATTTTATCTTGTTTGATTTAATATTGTGTTTGAAACCTTTCTCCAAGAGATTAGTTTCATCAGTTGTGAAATTAGTATCAGAAAGGTTAACGAATCTATCAAAAATTGATGGTCAGAAAATTTAGTTTTACGTGGAGTAGGTTTCGGTTTCGTGACACGAGAAACTTTAATTTGCGGTATTGGATGGTATATTTATTATGTATTATTGATCTAATTTTGAATCTATTATTGTAATCTAATGAATCGAATTCAAGTGGATGAAGTCTGTACAATAACTCGGTATGAATTACCTTGAGATAAATATTGTAGATGTCTCGCTTGTGGAACAAAATCTTGCATTCTGATTTGATCCATATCTTCTGTCCAGAGATAACTGCTCTTCGAGCTGCATAACTGTTGTTGTTGGTCTTGAGTTTGATGTACTTAGGACACACTTCACTCTTCAAACACGTGGTTAAAAACCACAGGTTTTGGGATGTTATAGCATTTTAAGTAACAACTTAAAATACCAAAGGCCAAAAAGCTTGTATTCGCTTTCTTCAACATTTGAATTGTGGAGGCCGTTACTTGATGTAGATCCATGATATAAATGAGATAAAAACACAAGGTTTAACTTTGATCTACACTTTATTTGAAAAAATTCGACGACGTTTCGCTGACACAGCAGCTTTATCAAGAATGAAAAATAGAATGAAGAGTATGGTATTATAAACAAATCAAGACCAACAACAACAGTTATGCAGCTCGAAGAGCAGTTATCTCTGGACAGAAGATATGGATCAAATCAGAATGCAAGATTTTGTTCCACAAGCGAGACATCTACAATATTTATCTCAAGGTAATTCATACCGAGTTATTGTACAGACTTCATCCACTTGAATTCATTAGATTACAATAATAGATTCAAAATTAGATCAATAATACATAATAAATATACCATCCAATACCGCAAATTAAAGTTTCTCGTGTCACGAAAACCGAAACCTACTCCACGTAAAACTAAATTTTCTGACCATCAATTTTTTGATAGATTCGTTAACCTTTCTGATACTAATTTCACAACTGATGAAACTAATCTCTTGGAGAAAGGTTTCAAACACAATATTAAATCAAACAAGATAAAATCTGATTTAGAGGAACTTGGCATAGATACTGAAATTTCTCTGAAAAATATTCCTAATAACACTCACCTTAAATATTTAGCATCTAACATTATAAAAATGAATCATTAGCTGACTTTAAACCGAGTAAAGAACAAAATATTTTAAAGGCCATCAAACAAAAATCTCAACTAAATGAAGTTATTTTTACAAAAGCAGATAAGGGTAATACTGTTATTGCGTTAAATAAAAATGACTACCTATTTAAAACTCTAAATTTCATTTCGTCCGAAACTATACAATTTTAAACAAAGATCCAACTATTAAATTCCAGAAAATATTAAAATTGCAATAAATGACGCAAAATCTTTAATTAAAGCAATAGATAAATACAAATTAATTTTACCAAACCCTCAACCACCTCAACTGTATTCACTCATTAAATTGCATAAAGTAAATAACCCCGTTAGACCAGTCGTATCTTACGTTACAGCCCCAGCCGTGAAAGTGTCGCACTACCTTATAGATATTATTAAAATTATTGTTCATTCAAATCAAAATTTTCTATAAAAATTCATTCGAATTGATAAATAACATAAAAACGTTAACCTACCACCTAACGCAAGACTTATTTCGTTTGATGTTGAGAATTTATACCCAAGTGTTCCTCCAGGTGATGTCAGAATATTAATCGAAAACATGTTGAATTCGAATCATGTTAACCACATAATCAAATCAGAAATATTGAATCTGTTGGACGTTTGCATTGAACAAAATTATTTTCTTTCAACAACATCTATTACAGTAGTGAAAATGGTTTGATCATGGGAAATCCTTTGAGTCCACTTTTAGCAGAGATTTTTTGAATAATATTGAACAGAAAATTCATACACATCCACTCATTTCCAAATTTCTTTATTGGTATAGATATGTTGACGACATCTTAGTATGTTTCATTGAACTACTCGTCAATTAGACTTATTTGTTAATTTCATTAATTCCATCCATTTGAACATTAAATTCACGATAGAAATTGAACAGAACGATTCCATAAATTTTTGGACTTAAAAATCACTAAACAAAATAATAATCATGTTTTTCGGTCTTTCGTAAACCAACACATACTGATACAATTATACATAACTACTCATTACATCCCATTCAACACAAAGTTGCAGCTTTGAACAGCATGGTACATCGGTTACTCAATTTACCTTTATCGGTAGAAGATTATAATAAAGAGTTAAACATCATCAAACAGATAGCCATTAATAATTCATATAATCCGGATATGATAGACCTAATCATTCGTAAAAACTCTATCAAAAAGCAATAAATGAAGTATATCCTATTCATAAAGACTATAAAATATTCAACAGTTTAACATTCTGCGGTTCTGCAAGTACAAATATTAAATCCTTTCTCGTCAAACAAAATCTTGATATAACTTTCAAAACTTCTAATAACTTAGGTAAACATATTAAAATAATAAATCTCGTGTTGAAAAATCAAGTAAATCAGGAATCTATAAACTCAATTGCGGTTCTTGTGATAAAATTTATATCGGTAGGACCTATAGGAGTTTTGGCATAAGAACATCTGAACATAAACGTAGCTTCGACAAAAATAAATCTGATTCAAATTATTCAAACCACCTAATAAAAGAAAACCATTCATTCAATAAAAACTTTGACATATTACATATAAAATCAAAAGTTCAAAATTAGATCTCCTAGAAGCATTAGAAATAAATAGATACAAACATTCGGACAAGCTTTTGAATGAACAGGTAGATTTGAATTACTCACCCCTACTTAACTTGTTCAATTAGTTTTTATTACCTTTCATACTAACTGTACAATGGCTCGGTGTGGATTTTCCTGTTATTCATCCAACTTGTTCTACGATTTGTTTATAATACCATACTCTTCATTCTATTTTTCATTCTTGATAAAGCTGCTGTGTCAGCGAAACGTCGTCGAATTTTTTCAAATAAAGTGTAGATCAAAGTTAAACCTTGTGTTTTTATCTCATTTATATCATGGATCTACATCAAGTAACGGCCTCCACAATTCAAATCATTCCTAAAAGCTAAGTGTTGCTCTCAATCATCGAATTTTTCTTTTTTATGTTTTTTTATTGTTGACAGAGCTCTATCATTGAGTTTCGATTTGTTGAAAAGCTCAGATTATTTTAAATTGAGAATTTGTTCTATGTAATTTGAATTCATCCCGTCTGAGACTCCTTTTATTGTTAGTGGTTAATTTTTTTTCGTCAAGTTATTTTTTGTATTATTTACCTTGATTAGAGTTAGTAAATTATTAATCAGATACTGTGATTTTAAAATGTATCTTGTAATGAAGCTAGTTGATTGAAGTGCAGAGTATTATTCCTTAGGCTATATCTAGGACCTAGGTTCTAGACGAAGTTCACACACTGAGATTAAGGGACTCTGATCTAGCTAGGCATAGATATTAATAGGTAGTGTCAATTGTAATTTTCTTCAACTAGCCTTTCTATAATTTAATCTCATTACACGTCATTAGTTGAGTTTCTTAGTTCCAGTAGAAATGAAATATTTCTCCAATTTTAGATAAAATTAGAAACAAAACCATTACAATACTCCTACTTGCAACTGGAAACAATCAGATGTTATAACTTCGAGCACGACTTGTATAGTTGTATAGCTACTTATCCAACCCCGCAATTTGTCGGGAAGGCCATATGCAGCAAGTTTATTCAACAAGGCTGCATGCCAAACCCTATCGAAGCTTCAGAGATGTCGAGGGTTATTGCTGTAGATTCCCCATGCTTTTCCATCGTTGATGAACAAACATGAGTGACGAAGGCGAGCAGATCTCCTGTCGATCTTTGCCTGCGAAAACCATACTGACGGTCGTTAACAATTCCCTGCAACTCAAGATATTTGATGATTTCATAATTTATGACTCTCTCCATCACTTTGGACATAAAGGAAAGAAGTGCAACAGGGTGATAGTTTTGGGGTAAGGACTTCTTTCCTTTCTTTGGGATCGGTTGAATTCTCGCTATTTCCAGCTACTCGTTAAAGTCCGGCTTTCTTAAGAAATCTGAAACAGACGGTTAAGAATAGGTGCCAGTTCTGGAGCAAACTTTCTCAGGACAACCGCACATGTCGACTGTGTGTGGAGAGGCAATAAACTGCATTCCACTTACAGAGGACATGTTCTGTGCTGTCTGGAGTTCTAGGATTCAGTCTGATATAATTGAAATACTGGCATATTCCAATGAAAAGTAGCCTCCACTTTATCAAAGATATACTCTGTGCTCTAGTACAATTTTATTTTTGAAGAGAACCCTAAAACACACATTGGTTTACGTTACTGACTACAGATTTTGGACGTTTAAAGTGAACATTTTATTTAGAACGAGATCAGCAATATAAACAAGCAACAAAAAAGACAGAGAAGATCGTACTCAGGTAGTTTGAGATTTGTACGAGGATAATTATCAAAGATCCAGCAATAAATCGGTGCGTACTCGAATACAAAATCATAGAAACATTTATTTTTGAATTTCTACATTCTAAGGGATTTGCATACTTAATGAGCTTTTATTATTCTAGGTCTTTACCGAATACACTATAGAAGTCAAAAATATCACCCACTGTTTTATTGGTTCTCAGTATTTGGAAGAACTTTCAAGTGATTACATATTGAACTTTTAAGTGATTACATGTTGGCTGTTTCATTTCATAAGTCGAAAAAAAAAACAAATGTTTGAAAGAACTGATATCGGTATTGAAAGATTCTAGGTCTACCGTATTGAAACCTTGCATCTATTCAATTTGGCAGAGAAATAATAATCAAAATATCATAATCTCGCCGACATTAATAAATCTTTCCGATTCTCTATCTAATATCCAGTAATAAGACTTCTCTCGGAGCAAAAAGTATCGCTCCCACTGAAATAATTCTGTCGGAATGATAATTTTCTCCGTAATCCTTCGAGCAAATCTGGATTGATCCCGCCGCACACTGGCTGAGATGAAAAAAGTTTGCTTTTCAAACTCTAATTAAAAGGCTTCGTCGTTTTGAGGCAAGCTCGTTTTGTTTGGTTTTCATATAGAGCGTAATTAGTATTTTAACAAGTCCGCTGCTCGGCGGAGAGGATAAAATACTACCTACTGTAAAATTATAGCTTGGTTTTTTCGCTTTTTCTTTTTCTGATCGTTCTAAGCACTGACAAGTGGAAGTTAATGTAGCGCAACTATATTATAGGTAGGCACATCAGATATGCAACATATAATTATAATTATTTATACGTACGAAAGGATGAACATTAATAACACTGGGATGCAAGTTGGAATATATCCACATCCGTCCAAAAATAAATCAATGCTCTTTTGTGGAATCCTGCTTACATATATACAGATTGGTTACGAGAGTATAAACTAAACATTGTGTTGGATGTTAAATTGGACAATGTTAATAATAATAACAGTAAATGTTATTCAAATTAGTGTATTCTTACACTAGTTGTGTCACGCTAAATTTGTGCGTGAAAATACGACAACAACATCCGTGCTTCTATTACACATGATGTACCCAGGGCACGAATAGAAAGACCAGTTCTCATAGAACTTTCTAAGTGAATTATTATTATATAAATATTTCTCAATGTAGTTCTCAAACTGGAAGTTTGTTAATTTGAGAGATAAAAACTTGTGGGTGATATAGAGAAATTATTGCCAATATAATTAATTTCATGAGATGAGAAACGGACGAAAATAAACCTGTTGTATGTTTAAAAAATTATCGAGTAGCAAGTTTGCAAATTGCTCGAGAAAATCCGAAAGGAACGAGATATAAGGAGGATGGTAAAGAAAAGAATTGTTCATCTTCCGATAAAGAACAAGCAAAACCAATCTCGATGACTTCGAGGATTGCTTCGTCGTCATATTGTGAACTGTTACGTCGTAGATGAAGTCGTATAGGTACGACTTCATCTACGGTACGATTTTACGGTAGGCCGTAAAACAGATCAGTACAAAGTTTCGAGGATGAAACTGAATATACTAGATCACGTAAGGATCATGAGACTCGCGTGTTCAAGTTCAGTTAACTTGAAAAAATAGCCAATAAAGTTTAGGTCTTATTTTCTGATCCGGAGATTAATCGATCGAGATATTTGGAATGAAGTCGTATGGAGGATGACATCCGACCATTAGAATAACATCTTAAGATGATTACTCGAAAGTAATTTCAAATTTCAAAATAGAGAACATATGATTCTCGTACCAGAAATCGGAAGATCAAGAATTAGCATTAAGTATCATCATTTTCTTGACCTCAAAAGAAGACCTTCAGGTTACCCAAGAAGACTATACACATTCTGAGAATTATTATATTCTTTTATATTCTTTCCGAACAGAAATGATGTAGGAAAAAGTATCTTGGTAATAAAGAGCAACTTCTAATTGATTATGTTGTTTTGCTTCCAATCAAGCTCGTACAGAGAAGATGAATAAATGAATAAATGAAGCTTTCGATAGGTCTCCTCATTCAAAGCTTCGAGAAATTCTTGAAATTTACAAAATTGATGAAGACACGTTTTTCTTGAATATGTCATGTGAAATTGGAAAACCAATGTTCATTTGAATATTCTTAATCAAAGTTAACATCCGAAGTCATTCCAATCAGAAGAGGCACTTTTTCAAGGAGATTCTTTGAATGCTCTTTGATTTCGTTTTTACTTTAATCTATTACCTCATGAATTAAATGCTACCAATTTCGGCTTTAAATTGAAGACCCTATCATTAACTTATTTTATCCATTTAGACGATATTAAATTATATGCTGGAACTAGATCTCATTTGCAAGCATACTGTTTTGAAGATATTGATATGGAATTCAGGCTTCCTAAATGTAAAAATAAAATTTTTCGATTGAGAAAGGAAGACATCACCTCTGATTTTATATAGATGTCCCATATGGAAAATGAGCCTATATATATATATATATATATATATATATATATATATATATATATATATATATATATATATATATATATATATATATATATATATATAATCTAAATACTTTAGTTTTATTTCATTGAATATATATATATATATATATATATATATATATATATATATATATATATATATATATATATATATATATATCAATGAAATAAAACTAAAGTATTCAGATTTCCACTATATTAACAAAACTATGACCGGTTTCACCACACTGTGGCTTCATCAGATAGATACAAACTAATGAACAGAGTTATTCCTAATATATTAGTCTTATTTCCTATTTAATATTACAATAGGTACAAGAGGTATGTTGGAAAACCCATCGGAGTTGCTTACTTTATGAATTGAAAAGATTGAGTAAAGGAGAAGGATTTAGATCTAATTGACTATTAAGTAACCTACCCGAATTCTTTTCTTTGTTGATCTCTAAAATTTCCAATAGATTGAGTTTTTGTCTGTAATTTTCATTGTGTAAAATTTTGAAATTATCATTAAAGCTATGGTTTTCTTCGAGTAAGTGATTAGAATAATGGGAATCTGATTTATGATAATTAAAACTACGTTTGTGCTCGGATAATCTAACTTAGAAATTTCTGAAAGTTCTACCAATATAAATTTTATTACAATCCCCACAAGACAGTTTATAAACACCGGATTTATTACTTTTATCAATTTTAGATTTGCAGTTTTTGATATGTCGGCCTAAAGAATTATCAGTTCGGAATGCTATTTTGAAATTATGATGCGAGAGGAATGATTTTAATTTTAGACTAGGATTACGAATATAAGTTAAGCTGTTGTATTTTGTGTTTGAACTTTTATATTTGGAAATAATTCCTGGATTGCTTTTGGAAATTTGGTGGAGTGAAAATCTAAATACTTTAGTTCTATTTCATTGAAAATATATATATATATATATATATATAGGCTCATTTTCCATATGGGACTTGTATATAACATCAGAGGTGATGTCTTCGTTTCCCAATCGAAAAATTTTTATTTTTACATTTAGGAAGCCTGAATTCCATATCAATATCTTCAAAACAGTATGCAGACTAGGATTACCAATATAAGTTAAGTTGTTGTATTTTGTGTTTGAACTTTTTATATTTGGAAATAATTCCTGGATTGCTTTTTGAAATTTGGTGGAGTGTGGTGAAACCGGTCATAGTTTTGTTAATATAGAGAAAATCTTAATACTTTAGTTTTATTTCATTGAAAATATGTATATCGATTTTCATCAAGTAACGACCTCCTCAATCAATATATATATATATATATATATATATATATATATATATATATATATATATATATATATATATATATATATATATATATATATATATATATATACGTATGTATATAAGTGTGTATGTATGTATATATTTGCCCATCTGCCCATCTCTTTGCTTCCTGTCCTATCTAAAATTATATAAAAATTTTGAAAAACCGCTTAACCACATATATGACACAAAGCAGTATTTTTTGTAGATTTCAGTTTTGTTTTAGGAAGAACAGGTCCACGCAGGATGCCATTGCCACACTGACTGAGAAAATTTATAAAGCCTTTGGTACTGGGGAGGTAGCCTTATGTATCCTGGTTGATTTGGCAAAGGCGTTCGACACAGTTGAGCATGGCATTCTGTTGGATTAGTTGCAGGAGTTGGGTATTGGTGAGATCGGAGTGGGGTTGATACGGAGTTATCTGTCAAATCGAAAACAATTAGTAAAAATTAAGAATACATTTAGTGATGAACTGCCGTTAAACTGTGGAGTACCACAAGGAACCGATTTGGAGCCGATATTGTTTTGTTTGTATATAATTGGTCTCTTTTCCTTGAGTATCAGTGGTAGGCTTATCGGGTTTGCTGATGATACGGCCATTGTTTATTCGGGAAGGAGCTGGACGAAAATGAGGTGAAAGGCAGAATCGGACTTTCTTATTATTAAATCGTGTATGGATGAGCATTTGCTCACTGTTAACTTCGAGAAAACAAAATATATTCCCTTCTCAATTGACAAGAGATCGCTCCCCGTGGAAATGCCTCTGAGAATACGAGAAGATGGTTCCACCTTTGACATACCTAGTACTCATGAATGTAAATATCTCGGCATAATGTAAGATTCGCACTTGAAGTGGAAAAGCCACATAAACGGGTTGATTTTGAAACTGCAAGGACTGGTGTCTAGGTTCAAGCAATTATCAAATATACTGGAAATAGATCATTTAAGAAAAATGTGGAGTCGCAACTACGTTACGGATTAATAGACTGGGGAGGAGCATATAGTAACGTACTAAACAAAATCGGTATTCAACAGAAATGGTTACTAAAAATTATGTTCAAGAAAGATATTCAATTTCATACTCTGCTCATTTATAATCTGGCTAATGTATGGGATATATATCAATTATACTGCTTCTCCATTCTAATGCATTTGAGAAAAAACACACCATGCCAATCTCTTCTAGATCATGGTGCGAATACAAGGTATTGTCAGTTGCCTTTTCGGTTTCCAAAAGTTCAAACAACAGTTGCTCAAAATAGTTTTTATTATCTTGCCTCCAGAATTTTCAACACTTTTTTTTGGATTTGAAAAGTACACAGAATTTGAAAATGTTTGAAAAAAACTCAGGAGATGGCTTAGTATTTATGTTGAATTTGTTTCACAGAATCATTGGGTTGATCTTTTCATATCGAAATAAAATACTATACTTTGTTTATGTAATACTGTCTATATTTTGAATTAATATTATCTACTACTCGTTGTCGTTCTGTTCTAGTTACTGCGAACAATAATTTTTGAAGAAATTTTCTTCATACACATTAACTGGTTAATTAAGTTTTTGGAATGATCTGGAAGCTCGATGGATCTGTTATCACTTATTCTAGGTTTAAGATAATATGTAATGATAGATAAAACTAGTTTACTCACCACAGGTTTCACCTTTGTGAGTTGTAATTCTTTATTGTGTACCCAATGAAGAAATATATATATAAATATATATATATATATATATATATATATATATATATATATATATATATATATATATATATATATATATATATATATATATATATATATATATATATATATATATATACTAGGATTTGAACAAGAAAATACAATTGACCTTACTACACTTGAATGAAATATCAGAAGTGTATATTATAATATATTGATATTTATAATCTTTTTACTCCTTAGTTTCATTCACATCAAGTGAAAACCATTTCAGGGTTTTCTAGTCCTATACGGTTCCTATTCTAGCGTCCTCTTTGAGTATTATTAAATGGCCTAAAATAAATATAAATGAAGTACAAAGTAAAACGAGCACAAGAATAAATATCATGAGCATCACTAGGTCAGCAATTCTGAGTTACACTACCTACCTACCACATCTTGGAGGTCGTAGACTAACTGATTTAAACTATCTTCATAGCAAACACGGTTATCTCCAAATTCTCATTTCTTAAATGAACAGAGAAGGTCTGAATTTCATGATATTGTAGTTGCTTCTTATTATAAACTTATATCACTGAATTTGACAATGCAACAGGTTGATTTTGATATATTAGATGATAATTCTAAAAGAAAAAGTTGAATGTAGAAGGAATTACACGGAAAGCACCCTAAGGAATTAAAAGATGATTATATAAATGAAATCTCTTCTGAAAGATGATTAGTATCTGGAGAATTTTTCGCTGAAACAAGTGTTTGCTTATCCTTCTAGTGCTCTAAATTTAAAAAATAATTGAATTATCTTTAGAAACGAACTCGAATATACGAGTTTCGCGATCTCGACCTGAATTTCGAAAACCTAATATTAAATTGCAAATTGTTGGGATTCGAGACACGTGCGTGGTTCGGTTCATATATATACGAATGGTCGGACGCATCTCCGCGATTAACGCCTCACTGTATACACTTAAAAAATCGTTTTCTACATGTAGCGAACTATAAGCTAATATTTACCCTCCAAGGATTTATTTGCATGTTTGACGTTAACCCATCTCGAATAGCGATGGCGAGAACGAACATCCCCTAGATAAAATTGAATTGTTGACAAGAGGAAAAACGAAGGAAGGCATCAGGGAAGAAGAAATAAATGAATATTATATGGAAATCGACATCCGCATCCTCAGAATATTCCATTATTCGATTCCTCTTTGCGATGTAACTTTATTTTTATGTTAAAACGTCGTCAATATTTCAGTATACCCTTTCAGAGTGCCTAATTTAATAAATAAGAGATTCGACGGAATTATATAGAAACGAGTCCTAACTCCTTCTTTTAAAATTTCATTTACGACAAGAAAAATGGAAAGAATCTGATGAAATGATGTTATACGAAGATCATTATATATTCACGAATATTTAAAGTGGCTTATTTGAAATATACTATCTTCAAACAAAATTTATCAATACTTCAAAATCTATCATGTTTCGCCATTATCAGCATACATGGGCTAATAGAGTTAGTGAATAAGAGCCATTGACATTTTGACGAAGTCTTGCTATAAATGAAGTTCGAAATCCTCTACATCAGGGGTGCTCAAACTTGAACTGCTGGCGATCTACCTCAATATTTCAAACTACTTACGATCGACTCTGAGAGGCTGCAAGTATGTGTGATGCAGGGTTGTCGTACATATACGATACAACTTTTGGGTTAGGTTTAGTTAGGATCTTCCCTATAAAATCAATGAAAAAACTCATAGATATTCAAAGTTGCGAGTTAAATGGTTGTTACAAAACTAAAGAGTTACATATGGTGTTAAACTTAACAAAGGAGTGACTTTGGACGTTGAAGCGTGGCACTGCATGTCCTCAGCATACTTTTCATAAGATGGTACGTAACCACTAATCGCAAGCATGAGGACATATGATCATCAGTTAGTCGATTGCGATATTTTGACTTAAGTATCTTCATTTCAGAAAATGCAGACTCGCACTTGCCGTCAGTTGAAGGGCGATTTGCCTTAGATTCGGATATCTATCTTCAGATATAAAACACCAGAAATTTGTATCAGACGCTGTATCTTTGAGATATATATCTGATATAATCTGCACCAACTCATTTTCAACAGAACATGAGTTCATATTAAACTGACTTGCTATTTCAGTAGCTGATTCCTCAATGTTTTTACATGAAAAAGAATAACCTAGAAAATCATGCTATATTTGCCAATTTACTGCAATCATAAAAACGAATTTTGAATTGTCCCAAAATATTTGATAATTCAGCCTCATACGCATCATAATTCAACTGAGGAATCCTTGCTTTCAAAGACGAAAAATGTTTCAAATTATTTCTTTTCAGTTGATCTATCATAAGTTGCAAATTACTTTTGAATGCGTTTACTGCGCTAATCATCCCAATAATAGTCGTTCATTTACCTTGAAGCTCCAAATTAATGGTGTTAAAGTGCATTGTGATGTCAGTCGAAAATGCCAAATCAGTCAGCCATTTTTCGTTTTTCAACACCTGAGTGTCATCTACTCTTTCGTCTTGAAAAGCTGTTATTTCGGGCAAGAATTCTTGAAACCTTTCTAGGAATTTTCCGCGACTCAACCACCTGACGTCCGTGTGAACAACTAAATCAGTGTGTTCAGCTGACTCCCTATCTTCCAACTGCAACACAAATAGCCGCCGTTGCAAGCTAACTGCACGGATGAAATTCACAATTTTTGTTGCAATGCTCATAATTTCCTCCATGATTAAAACTTTTGAACACAAAACTTGTGGATGTATAATGCAATGGAATGAAAAAATTGAAGGAAAATCTTCATTAGCTCGACACAATGCCACAAAACCGTTTTTGTTTCCAGTCATTGCTGGTGCTCCATCGGTTGTAATGCACACTAATTTATATATTGGTAGCTTGTAGTTTTTCACAAAATTGAAGAAAACGCCATATATATCTTCGCCACGGGTCTTCCCCCTCCGAGGAATGATTGTCAAAAATTCTTCCTTACTAAACATGTCATTGAATATCATCCGAATAAAAATACACAACTGGACAGTGTCTGTCATATCGGTGGATTCGTCAAACTGTAAAGAAAAGTATGTACACTTCATGATATCATGTTTTAGTTTATCTGCCATGTCCTGACTCATGACTTCAATACGCCTTGTGACAGTCGGAAGAGATAACTGAAGTTCTCTAACAGCAGACATGATTTCTGTTTTATTTTAAAATCTCCAAATAAAGTATCACCCGCTTCAATAAATGCTTCCTTCACAACCGATCCATCTTCGAATGGTTTCTTGCGTTTCGCCAATATATGAGATATTAAATGACTCGATCGTAGCAGCTTTTGATTGTTTGGTTGGTCTTGTAAACATGGTTTGTTCTTTTTTCAAACAAGGTATCAAATCACATACTTTTCGTTTTCTTAATTCACTCTGTGACGGAAAATCCTTTTCATAATTTTCATGAACCGTTTTATGATGCCTCTCTAAGTTACCACGCTTAGGTATTGCAACTGACGCACGACAAATGAGACAAATGCACTTATCCTTCACCATACAAAAGAAAAAGTCTTCCAATCGTTATTAAAATCATACGTTTTAGATTTCTTCGCTTGACTCATTTTATACTATTTAATAATAAACTTTGTATCGACGTAGTAATGCCTTTGAGTTACAATTCATAATGGCTTCGTGTCCTGCAGGCGCAACATTTATATCGACGTGAACAAAAGTCTCGGATGTTCCTGTCAAACGCGCCGCCCGAAATGTCTAGAAAAGCGGCAAGAATAAAAAACGCGGGTTTTCTTTGACAAGTACCACTCGTTCCTTTGATAAAGCCGCCTTTTGCCGCTAGCAGGGTGTTATTTTATTACGTGATAAATGTTTGTAGCTTAGTTACCTACTCATTAAAAATTTTTTTCTTCTACTCAAAAAGCGATCGACCACTCGATCGCGGTCGACCGTTTGAGCACGCCTGCTCTACATACTAATATGATCGAAAAATAGAGGAAATTTTCAATTCTAAACTTCTGAGCTAATTCAAACGCATATTTCTTATTCGTCAAATTTCATTCCTGATGCATCACGTGTTCATGAGTTTCGCTTCTTGAAGCCTTCAAACTTGTATCCTGGGTTTTTAGCATGAATGGCATTGACAAAACGAAATAATTGAGAATTTCACCATGTCCGCTTTGATCATATACTACTGTATGCAAAAAACAAGGTGAATTTGTACTGCTTGCACAAATGGATTTAGGGCACAGTGTCTTATTTTTTTAGGTTGGTTTGCATTTATTAAGCAAAGAATTGCAATTAAATTTTGTTCGCGGACTGAATTTTCTGCTGCTGATTCATTGGGGATGGTGCAGAAAGCCTTCGAAGAATTCGTTTACAAGTGGTATAAAGAGTTTCAAAAAGGTCGAGAACGTATAGAAGACAAAGAGCGTCCCGATCAACCATCAACCTCGACCGGAGAAGCTCGCGTCCAAAAAATCAAGGATTTGGTGCTTGAAAATCGTCGATTCACAATTAGAGGTCTTGCTGATCATGTTGGGCATTTCAGTCAATACCATTTTGAAAGATATTACGCACCTCAAACGCCACAAACCTCTATTGGTTCCGACAAAAATAAATTTTCTGGAAAACATCGTCGCGTTTAAATGTGCTGAACAATGGTTTCTGCCTATCAGGACAAATTGTTGTTGTTCATTAACCGCCACACCTGATTTGGCACCGTGTGACTTCTGGTTATTCAAGAAACCTAAAAACTACTTCGGGGACACCGTTCTGAGTCATCAGAAAAGCTACAAGCCGCACAGAAGAGAGAGCTGAAGACAATCCCGGAAATTGAAGTTCACAACCGTTTAGAAGATTGGAAAATCCGTTGACATAAGTTCATTATATCTGGCGGGGATTACTTTGAAGGCCACGAAATTGATTTGGCAGAAAAATAACTGCCGAGTCAGCTTACTTTTTGAACATAGTTGTATTTGTTCTATACATAATTCCCAAATATCTTTTTCACAATTATTAAAATGTTTACACAAAACCATATTTTATTGATTCTCTTAATATTGTACTCTCACTGAGATACCTTTTCAAATGAGCACATGGAATGAAATAAATATATGAGACAAAGAAACAAGAATGAGAAACGTTCCCTGAAATTGGGAAATCCATTCCGAGTCATAAGTGTTTATTGATTTCCGGGAAGTTTATTTTGCATTTATGCTCAATTCTTCGAAAAGATTTAGCTTGGGATCGTTGCCAACTGCATAGGTGATAGTAAAATCTTCATCAGTCATGGAGATGCAATTGCATGGAGAAACGCGATACGCGAATATGCTATTAGCGGAAATCAATACTTTTTATGTTTATTCATATTAATTTAGAATTCCATTTTGAATTATTGCCGTCTATAAATGATTAAATTTCACGGAATTTCTCAAACTGTAATCTATACTGATAGAATATATATGTTACTGTAAAAGCGCGAACTGCAGTAAATCTAACCTAACCTAAGATATTCCAGTAAAACCTAAGATCTACCAATTCCTAATTGTAAATGTCCCAAAAGATTTGCGATTCGAACATTTACATTAATGGCACGGTAAATGTTGAAAACAAAACATTTCATAACGTGCTCAGCGCATCGACTTGTAGCTTGCCGCCCCCGATACCCGCGCACCGTCTCCGCCTCTCCGCGCGCCTCAGTCGCTTGTTTGACACGTTAGAACTCGCACGATAAATTGATTTCTGATTGTATTTTTTGTGTTTAAAAGTTATTTGTGAATAAAAATGAGTATGAAGCAAAGATTTTATGAAATAATGGACGAGCTTGTGGCAAACAAGAAAGATAATAACTTTTATCTCGATAACAACAAATACGCTAAATGTGTTGCATTCCCGAAAAAATGATGAGAATATGATAGAACAGGACAAGGAAAACAACATGGTTGGTAATGAGTCAGAAGGAATAAAAAAGGAAACAATAAAAATGTGAACAACAAAACACAAGAAAAAGAAATTATTGCACTGGAACAGACCACAGAAAAACAAATAACCGATGATAGTGATGATACCAATCTAACTATTCAAATTCAAACCGATTCAGAGATAGAAAGCGCTATTCAAGCTGAACAAGATCCAATACCAAAGAAGATAGAATCTATTCAAACAATAAGAACAAAAGCAAAATTTAATTTGGAAAACCAAGCTGAAAAAATGAAAACCATGCCAGCTGATAAATATTCAGATCTGGAAGTGGGCCAAAATGTAAGACTGAAAGAACCTGAAAATGACAGAGCTAAAACTGACCCAAAAAGCATTATTGCAGTTGTGATAGATGTAAAGGACAATGAGTTTTACCAACTAGGTACCAAAATGGGAATACTAAAACAGCTTTACACCAAGAATCAGATAAAGATAGAAGAAATTATTACGGATAAAGAAGTGAGTCTTCGAGAAGTTGTCGGAAAATTGTCGTTAACTGGAGGACAAGGATTCAAAAAATGTAATTGTCAAAAAAAAATGGTCGAGGAAAAAATGCACTTGCAGATCATCAGGATTACTTTGCAATTCTAAATGCCACAACAACAATCCGTGTTGTAACAAGTGAAATGTTTTTTAGGTACCTTACCTATTAATCAATTACATTTGATTGTCTTTTCTTACTTCTAAACCAAATAATAAGAAAAATAATAATTAAGTTAGACTATCTTTTGTAAGCATTATGTTTGTATTTCGTTGTTAAATTTCAAATAGAAAAGTACTGATTCAGTTAGATAGATATGATAGAGATTGAGATATTCAGAGATATACGTTATGTGTTTTTCAAAATAATTTAAATAAGTTGGTATTAGTTTGTAATTATTATTATCATTATGATACCTTTATAATACTATTTCAGAAATACTTACATTTACCAACTCATGTCGGTAAATCCTAAGACTTACACTTGAATCTTCAGATTTAAGTGTAAGTCTAAGTAGCATATACTGAATTCGAATGGTAAAAGCTCGAAAAAATCGTCGTATCTTCAGAAATACTTACATTTACCAACTCATGTCGATAAATCCTAAGACTTACACTTAAATCCTAAGATTTAAGTCTTAGTACTGAATTCGAATGGTAAAAGCTCGAAAAAATCGTCGTATCTTCAGAAATACTTACATTTACCAACTCATGTCGATAAATCCTAAGACTTACACTTAAATCCTAAGATTTAAGTCTTAGTAGCATATACTGAATTCGAATGGTAAAAGCTCGACAAAATCGTCGTATCTTCAGAAATACTTACATTTACCAACTCATGTCGATAAATCCTAAGACTTACACTTAAATCTTAAGATTTAAGTCTTAGTAGCATATACTGAATTCGAATGGTAAAAGCTCGAAAAAATCGTCGTATCTTCAGAAATACTTACATTTACCAACTCATGTCGATAAATCCTAAGACTTACACTTAAATCCTAAGATTTAAGTCTTAGTAGCATATACTGAATTCGAATGGTAAAAGCTCGACAAAATCGTCGTATCTTCAGAAATACTTACATTTACCAACTCATGTCGATAAATCCTAAGACTTACACTTAAATCCTAAGATTTAAGTCTTAGTAGCATATACTGAATTCGAATGGTAAAAGCTCGACAAAATCGTCGTATCTTCAGAAATACTTACATTTACCAACTCATGTCGATAAATCCTAAGACTTACACTTAAATCTTAAGATTTAAGTCTTAGTAGCATATACTGAATTCGAATGGTAAAAGCTCGAAAAAATCGTCGTATCTTCAGAAATACTTACATTTACCAACTCATGTCGATAAATCCTAAGACTTACACTTAAATCTTAAGATTTAAGTCTTAGTAGCATATACTGAATTCGAATGGTAAAAGCTCGAAAAAATCGTCGTATCTTCAGAAATACTTACATTTACCAACTCATGTCGGTAAATCCTAAGACTTACACTTAAATCTCAAGATTTACCGTCGTTCAATCTTTTACGGTAATATATACATCGCCTAAAAACATACAGATTAATCAGTAGTTAAAGAAAATCCGACAAGGACGAATAGGACTCAAATAAAAATTGGAATCCAAATTGTGAATTACATTCATCTAGTATTTACTAGATACAAAAAAATATAAACCCTATCTATAAATTAATTGAAAATATTTTCAAGAATGATACAGTAGAAATTATTCAAAATACTAAAGAGAAATTAAAGGATTAACATAATAGTACCCGGCTGAAACCCGACAGATAGCACCCAAGACACACTCGCTCACAAAATGATATTTTACGAGAGCAAACCGACTCATCCAGGTCGCCTACCACCAAGCACGCCCAACCGGCACACCTGTGCTTTATACCAAAAATAAGTTTTGAATGTAACCTCAATTACAACCCCGAAAGACGAAATGTCGTCAAGGGCATGTTCAAACAAATCTTTTTGAGAGTTTTCTTCAGACTAATCTTAGATTCAAAAAATACGTCCATATGGTTCAGTTCATTGCAAATCAGAGGGTATTTCTGGCTGCTGCTGGTAGTTTTACCAGGAACAAAGAATACAGAACTCTGCTTTAGCAATCTGCTGGAAGTATAGAGATCCTCACTCCGCAGAACATCATTACACTGCAAATTGTCGAAAAACATCCTATGTACCAAAATTACGTTGTCCATTTTTCTTCGCTTTCCAAGTGATAGGAAACCGAAGTGCTCCAGCAGACTCAGATGGTTTATTCGAGTCATCCAATACCACAACAAAGTTGCATCTAAAACTTAGCAAATTTCTGGATTCTTTCTAACAGAGATATGTAGGTTTGGTTAGGTTAGGTTAGTTTACAGCATCGAAAATATTCTCGGAAACTAGTTCGAATAGCACTCAAAACAACAACAACAAAATTCTCCAATCGGTAATTCCTTTCCATGTACTTTTAATGTCCCATCTCGCGTAGATACCCAGTATACATCTGGCACTACGTTCTCATTGAGCAGAAACTACTTTGTGAATAGACATATTCGCCCATATACACTTAGTGCGTCTTCTAGATCGCTTGACAGATTTCGTAGTAAGACAACATTGCATGAATCTAGAAATATATGAGATAAAAAACACAAGGTTTAACTTTAATCTACACTTTATTTGAAAAAATTCGACGACGTTTCGCTGACACAGCAGCTTTATCAAGAATGACAAACAGATTGAAAAGTATAGTATTATAAACAAATCGTAGAACAAGTTGGATGAATAAAAGGAAAATCCACACCGAGCCATTGTACAGTTAGTATGAAAGGTAATAAAAACTAATTAAACAAGTTAAGTGGGGGTGAACAATTCACATCTACCTGCTCATTCAAAAGCTTGTCCGAATGTTTGTATCTATTTATTTCAAATGCTTCTAGGAGATCTAATTTTAAACTTTTGATTTTTTTTTATGTAATATGTCAAAGTTTTTATTGAATGAATGGTTTTCTTTTATTAAGTGGTTTGAATAATTTGAATCAGATTTATTTTTATCGAAGCTACGTTTATGTTCAGATGTTCTTATGCCAAAACTCCTATAGGTCCTACCAATATAAATTTTATCACAAGAACCGCAATTGAGTTCATAGATTCCTGATTTACTTGATTTTTCAACACGAGATTTATTATTTTAATATGTTTACCTAAGTTATTGGAAGTTTTGAAAGTTATATTAAGATTTTGTTTGACGAGAAAGGATTCAATATTTGTACTTGCAGAACCGCAGAATGTTAAACTGTTGAATATTTTATAGTCTTTATGAATAGGATATACTTCATTTATTGCTTTCTGATACAGTTTTTACGAATGATTAGATCTATCATATCCGGATTATATGAATTATTAATGGCAATCTGTTTGATGATATTCAACTCTTTATTATAATCTACTACTGATAAAGGTAAATTGAGTAACCGATGTACCATGCTGTTTAAAGCTGCAACTTTGTGTTGAATTGGATGTAATGAGTAGTTATGTATAATTGTATCAGTATGTGTTGGTTTACGAAAGACCGAAAAACATGATTATTATTTCGTTTAGTGATTTTCAAGTCCAAAAATTAATGGAATCGTTCTGTTCAATTTCTATCGTGAATTTAATGTTCAAATGGATGGAATTAATGAAATTGAGAAATAAGTCTAATTGACGAGTAGTTCCAATGAAACATACTAAGATGTCGTCAACATATCTATACCAATAAAGAAATTTGGAAATGAGTGGATGTGTATGAATTTTCTGTTCGATATTATTCATAAAATCTCTGCTAAAAGTGGACTCAAAGGATTTCTCATGATCAAACCATTTTCACTACTGTAATAGATGTTGTTGAAAGAAAAATAATTTTGTTCAATGCAAACGTCCAACAGATTCAATATTTCTGATTTAATTATGTTATGATCTGATTTAATGATGTTATGAATTAATTATTCTTGATAAAGCTGCTGTGTCAGCGAAACGTCGTCGAATTTTTTCAAATAAAGTGTAGATCAAAGTTAAACCTTTTGTTTTTTATCTCATTTATATCATGGATCTACATCAAGTAACGGCCTCCACAATTCAAATCTAGAAATATCTTTAATGCTGACAACAGCAATGTTGACGACGAACTCATGAATATAGACTATGGTTTAATAGTCGACAATGAAAGTGCAAGTATGGAAGCAAAGCTGAAGCTATTATTTTCTGATAAGTCGTAATTCGAAATAACCCATAGCAAATTTAAAACGTATTCAGAAGCCACTGGCAAATGATTTTTCGCATTTAATTGAGTTCCCCCCTAAGCGGACACATCTTCCAGGTGAAAAGTTTTTGAGAGTGAAAACTGAAATTCATTTGTTTCGAAAAATGATGAATAACAAATGCTGAAATCAAGGTTGTGAATTGAGGCAACAAAACTTTGAAAGAATGGAACCTCATCATTTTAAACATTTTTTAGTTGGAACCTAATGTTTAATGGCGATCTAACTCATTATCATATAGCAGATATTTAAATTTTTAATCCACATTTAACAAGTTGCCGATGAAAAAAGTTGTTAACTGCCACTTCTTGTTAAGGTCAACTGCTTATCCATACCGACTGACCTATGTATCAACAAGCGATTTCCTCCATTCATTGTGTAGATGGGTCCTTTCGATTAACATCAACTATTCATAACTTCATTCACAAGAGCGCGAAATGCAAAAGAGTCCAACGTTTCCACAACGGATTTAAAATTCAAGAACAAGGTTAGCAAACTAGTTCTATTAAATGAAAAAATATAGCGCACAAGTAAAAGACCTGTCCGGCGACGAGTTCATCAAGTCGACATCGAGAATGAAAAACAAACACTCAATATATATTTCAACACTTTCAGAGAGCCACCGTGAGGAGAAATAAAGGTAAAAACAAACCACTCGGCTAGAAGTTATTTGCAATTGCCGTAATTAACATTTGCCTGTTTCTTTCATCTCCGCAGCTTTGGATGCCACTGCGAATATAAAAATATCCGATTACAACGTCCTTGACTGGACGGAAAACTTGATGGCGTTGTAAGATCTGGTATACTAATAAAAATTAATAAAACGTTCAGGTGGACTTGGCAAATGTGGTCATAATCTCGGTCGAGATTGAATTCGAGTTTTTCCATTAGTGCCCGCTAATTAATAAAGATTAAATTAACTTGTGACTTGTCGTCTTTATTATATTCCATGCTTTTCATTAAATGCGTAAGCGAATTCAATTACACCGTATATTATCCGAGTGGACGAAAATTATAACCATTAATAATAGTAATGAAATCGAGAGAGAGTAATTGAATTTAAAAATATGAATTACACACTGACCACAAAAATATTGTTCTATGAAAAGTGGTGAAAAATGAAATTGTTCATATATATATATATATATATATATATATATATATATATATATATATATATATATATATATATGAATATCATCTTTTGGGGTACAATACTTGCCTGAAATATCAACGAACCTTAACGTCGCCATCTTATATATATTATATCAGCTCTTTTTTTCCCTGACGCACTTCAAGTTTAGAGGGACTTCAGGGGAAACCAGATCACACACCTACTTGTTTTCGCCGTGAAAAGATCATCGTGCCAAAGTGACAGAGGTTACTTTGAACCGAATCCGTTTTCTGCCCAAGACCATATCAAACGCTGATATCGCAGCGAAAAATCGATTTGTGAAAGGAGTTTTTACAATTTTGAGGAGTACAAATGTTCAGAATTCCTAGTGTGAAATCAAACAACAATCGTCTCACCGAAATCATCCATTCTAGCCAAAACCGAAACAGAAATTATGTAGAAATCTGAAGACAATGTAGACTGTTTTTTTCATTATAATATCTTGAGCACCATTGATATGTTCCTGAAAATAAGACAATAAATAGAAAATATTATGTCAATGAAGACTTAGAATATTAGGAATCTGGAGTTAGGTCGAGACAATTCAAGTATTATATGTGATAGTTTTTGTTTGCCAATCACAGGGAAGTATGGCGAGCACTTTAATACGTAATGAAATGAAAAAACATTTGTCCATACATTATTATATTTGAATAAAACAAATAGTTACACCTTGCCAGTCTGAAGGTTGATTTGATCGATAAGTACATAGATACACGAAACCTAATAATATATGCCCTTTTAATCAAACACCCAGGTTTGCCCGAGCTTGTGTATATTGAGTGTGTCCAACCATCCGAAATGAATTGTCCGAGGGCGTATCGTGAAAGCTTGATTAGTATGTGGAAATCGATTCCTACTTCATGTCTAATTAAAGCCATGTCACCAAACGTATCGAGCACCCCTTTGCCGAATTAATTATCAATGGTTCAACCAGACACTGCACATCGTGATACTGCTGATAGAGAATAGATTGGGATAAGGAGAATGTAAACATGACGTCCACATTACGCGATTTGAGGTTTCGTAAGGTAGACTTGAAATTTGTGCTAGACATTGAAGGTCAAGGGTGAGTTTTACGATTCTAGATTCGAAAAAACAGGTTGCTTCATATTCGAATATAAAGAAATAATTTAAGATCAATAAGATCCTGTATGAGACTTTCAATTTTCAATTGGAAAGCCAAATTATTAATCCCTTATTCGAAAAATACTAGTAAGTCATTGCAAAATATTGAAATCTAACCTAACACAATTTTTTGCAACATATTCGGAAAGAGTAGGTTAGGTTCAAAACTAGGGTTATCAAGAACTAATCGTTAATCCTGCTGATCCTGCACAGAATATCGGAGCAAACTTTTGTTTTTAAATATTATTCAAATGTCTTGTTAAGTTCAACTGTTTAATTTATTAGACCCTAAAATATTCCGGGTCCATCAAATTCTTTTGTATCATTGTGTCCCCTAAGTGCGATTTCTACTGTTCCACAAAATGTTATAGAACATACAATTCTTGAAAGTAGGAATCTGTTTAATCCCTTCGTTGATTTTAGAAATGTTCTGCCAATAGTCCAGTTGCTTTTCGATATTAGTTTTCCCTAATAAACTTAATTTTTTTTAGAATGAGTCAAGTATCAAATCTAATTTGGACCGTCCATCGTTCTCAATTTCCAGTTTCTCGGTACTAAATGAAACATTTTTGTTTTAATCAAATAAAATAATAATGTTCAAATTTTTACTATTTTGACAAACTTGACAAATCTAAACAGGGATGCTTCTCTTAAGAACTGGAAAGATATTGACGAATTTAGGCCTTATTGACTATCAAGTAAATTTCCGGAATGTTTCTATTTATTTACCAAACTATTCAATCTATTATTTTCATTATGAAAGAAATCAAAAGTACTATTGAAAGTATGGTTGTCTTCTAGTATGTAATTTGCATAGTAACATCTGATTTCTGTTTGTCAAATCTGTATGTATGCCAGATATCTTAATATTGAAATTTCTAAAAGTTCTACCTATATATATTTCATTACAACTTCCACAAGTGTTGATAAACGCCTAATTTGTACTGTTTAAGAATTTTCGGTTCACAGTTTCTAATAGACCTGCCTAGAGAGTTATGCGTTCTGAAAGCTATATTGAAATTAAGAGATGAAAAAAAATATTTTAAATTCAGACTGGGTTTACCAATATAAGGTAATTTATCATATTTTTGATTAGTCTCTTTACCAAAGAAAAAACCTCGTCGATTGCATGTTGAAATTGTTCACGAAAAAGCATACTGTCAATCATACTGGAATTATAACCCTTATTGGCCGCTATTCGTTATATAATATTGAGCTCTTTCCAGAAATTAATGTCTGACATTGGTAGCGTGGTCAATGTATTAAACTGTTATGGACAGCTAATTATGTTGATATGGATGTGCGGAAGAATTGTGAATGGTAATGTTTGTATGAGATGATTTATGGAAAACAGAAAAATCATGTCTGTGGTGAATTTGGATTATAGTTGAATCTGAAAAGTTGATGAAATTCTCAGACTCCATTTTCAAAGTAAACATAATATTAGAGTGAATTGAATTAATGAATATTCTAAAGATATCTAATTGTCTATTTGTACCTGTCAAACAACAGATTATGTCATCTACACATCTAAACTAAATATCGTGTTTCGACAACGGATGGTTATGAATTATTTTCTCAATGTTATCCATGAAAATTTCTGCTAGTAAAGAACTGAAATGATTACCCATTATTAAGTCATTCTTACTCCTCTAAATTTCATCATTGAAGTTGAAATAATTTCATCCTAAACATTCTTCTAAAAGATAAGTTCTGATTGTATAGTGGGATTCAAATTATTTTCTGCAGAGCTTATCATGAGGTGGAAAACTACGGTAGAAATCAACTACACCCCAGGACCTAAATTTAGCAATATATGGTGGTAAGTGTTGAATTTTTTCTATTAGATCTGAAAAAATCTTAATTTGGACTGAAATTACAACAATGTTCATGAAATAATGTTAATGTTTGGCTGGGGTTGAAAAATATGAGAATCTTTCATAACATGATAAGTTTGCCAATATATTTTTTCATCAAGTAACGACCTCCTCAATAAAAATGTAAATATTGTTTATATGTTTCTGAAATATTCACTCTTCCATGAAGATTGAATACTCTTAAGTAGCTACAGGACAGACAAAAACGAATGATCGGATAATCGAACCGCAAACTCCACCAAATCTTCTGTTTACGTAAGGTATCTTGTCACAGTACAGTACATTTGGCAATCATCAGCAAATTGCTGCTAACTGGTAGACGCCTAGGATCAACGCTATAATCACCCTTTGAGGTTGAGTCGTTCATAGGGGTCGTTGATCCGACAGTTCTTGGACGTAAATAACGGAAAAACGAGAACAATATTCAAAGGAATTGGTTGAAATTTCCAGTGCAGAGTAGTATTATTCTATAAGAGTAATTATAATTTCACGAGGGGACTCTGGTATTATGTTGACTAGAATAATTTTTTTTAGTGTTCTTCTTGCGAACTGTGCAATCAGAGATTCTAATTCGAAAAATTGAAGATGACCTCCAAGGTCGAATCGAAAATCACAGAAAAACAGAACTCTACAAATCCTGAAACTAGTATCATAGATACGCAATTTCGAGATGGGGTATAAGTAGATTATTTTTTATTTTCAATGAAATAAAACTATGGTATTTAAATTTTCAATGTATTAACAAAACTATGACCGGTTTCACCACTTTGTGGCTTCATCAGATAGATACAAACTGTTGAACAGAGTTATTCCTTATATAATGTTCTCATTTCCTACTTAATATTACAATAGGTACAAGTAAAAGGGGTATGTTGGAAAACCCATCGGAGTTGCTCACTTTATGAATTGAAAAGATTAAGTAAAGGAGAAGGATTTAGATTTAGTTGACTAATGAGTAAGTAACCTACATGAATTCTTTTCTTTGTTAATCTCTGAAATTTCCCATATATTGAGTTTTTGTCTGATATTTTCATTGTGTAAAATTTTGAAATTATCATTGAAGTTATGGTTTTCTACGAGTAAGCGATTAGAATAATGGGAATCTGATTTATAATAATTAAAACTACGTTTATGCTCGGATAATCCAACTTTGAAATTTCTGGAAGTTCTACCAATATAAATTTTATTACAATCCCCGCAAGACAGTTTATAAACACTGGATTCATTACCTTTATTTATTTTAGATTTGCAGTTTTTGATATGTCGGCCGGAAGAATTATCAGTTCGGAATGCTATATTGAAATTATAATGCAAGAGGAATGATTTCAATTTTAGACTTAGGATTACCCTTTTACTCGTACCTATTGTAATAAGTAGGAAATGAGACTAATATATAGGGAATAACTCTGTTCATTAGTTTGTATCTATCTGATGAAGCCACAGTGTGGTGAAACCGGTCATAGTTTTGTTAATATAGTGAAAATCTAAGTACCATAGTTTTACAATCGGAGGCAAAATTAGCGGAACACTCGAAAATATAACCAAATTCGAAGTCCGATATTTTTCCTAATTCTCAACCGATTTAGATGATTTTTTCGGCAAGTTATAGAACAACTCTTCTGCTTTGTAGAAATTATAAGGGAAAACGAAAAAAAAATTGAAAAAAATTTTATACGGGGGCAAAACTAAAAGTGTTTTTTTTGTCAAAAATTCGTAACACTCTGTAGAATTTCGTGGTCCGAGTTGAAACGTACAATATCATAGTCTGTCAAGACGCATGTTCCTACAGTAACGCCCTTCTTGTTTTATACATTTATCTCTATTTTTACAAGAGATATCCAATTTGAAGCGAAAAGTCACAAACTTCAAGAATTTATTTTTAATCTTGCGTAGGTGCATAACATCGGAGGTTAGCCAAAAAATAAAATCAAAATTAGAGAAGCGGAAATCTAACGAAATGAAAATTTTTGAAATTCACTGGCCAATTTCACGCTCCGGGAGAACTCGAAGTACACTGGAAAAATCGTTGATTTTGCACATTTATTTTTGAATTTTTTTGTGTGACACTCTATATTAATTATCATTTCTGTCCAAAATTGAGAGCAGGTGTGTATCCTGGCGATACACTCGTGAAATGAAATGAACATGTTGAGAAAAATGTTCATGATGACCCACAAAAAAATACATTTGATTTTAGTAGCGAGTATGACCCCCCCGAGCTCTTATTACAGCGCGCATACGATTTCGCATACTCCCAATGATGTTGTCATCATCTGTTGAGGTATGTTGTCCCACTCTTCCACCAAAGCCAATGTCAGCTCTTCAACGTTGCCTGGATTCCGTTGTCGAACCCTTCTTCCAAGAATGTCCCAAACGTGTTTAAATCGGGTTTAATCCGGTGACCGCGACGGCCAGTCCATTCGTGTGATCCCAACTTCATTGAGATATTCTATCACTATGCGCGCAGTATGAGGGCGCGCGTTATCGTGCATAAAAAGGAAATTTTCCACTATATAAGGAGCAAAAGGCACAACATGGGGCTCCACGATTTCTGTTATATACAGATGGGCATTAAGTGATCCATTGCCAATAATCTTCAGTTCTGTTCGTACTCCCAAGCAAATGCCACCCCATATCATAACTGACCCTCCACCGTATTGCTCAGTTCCTGCGAAGTTCGCTTGATTGTACCGTTCCCCTCGATGCCTCCATATTCTATCTCTACCATCCACGAAATTCACACAATATCGGCTCTCATCACTAAATAAAACTCGTCTCCACTGATTGATTGTCCATGCTACATGCTCCCTAGCAAACGCCAATCTTGCTACCCGATGGGCTCTATCGAGTCTTGGTGCTCTTGCTTGCGCGTATGATCTCAGACCAACTTCATTTAATCGTCTTCTGACTGTCCTCACACCGACGTTAATGTTATCCACTGCTTGTAAACGGTTACGTGCCTGAACAACAGTAAGACGAGGATTTCTTATGGTTTGATTGACGATGAAACGGTCATGTATAGCGCGGGTTGCCCGATTTCTTCCTTGTCCTCGCCTCCTCACGTACAATCCAGTTTCCCTGTAACGTCGGTAGATTCGATGGATAACCGACGTCGAGACACCCAACATGGTACCGACTAAACGGTAGGTGCGCCCTTCCTCGATCAATGTAAATGCCCTTGCTACTGAGGTTGGTGGTAAATCTCTCATTCTGAATGAAAAATACCGTTTCGAATCGTAAACAGTAAAAGAATCACAACCGCAACCGATCAAATTTGTATCAAATCAAAGAATGGAAAACTCCCATTCTTTAAACAAGTGCAAATGTGGTCATATACAAAAAAACGTGTCTTGTATTTCATATTTGATAAAAAAAGGTGTGCACATGTGTGAATGAAAAGTTGGTCCCAGAATTCGGTTTTGTATTTTAATACCTACCGACTGTTATCTCCTATGAATTCCTAATTTTCACAAAATTAACCAAATTGTCATCAATAACTAATGCAATTCGAACATAAAAATCGCAAACGACAATTTCGACACGCCTGAGTGATAATAAGAAAATTCCAAATTGATAGACGAATTTTAATGACAATTTCTTGATTCAATGGAATTTCTCCAAAATGGTGATTTTCCACTTGAAATTAAAGATATTTTGCAAAAATAGAGATAAACGCATGAAACAAGAAGGGCGTTACTGTAGGAAGATGTGTCTTGACAGACCATGATATTGTACGTTTCAACTCGGACCACGAAATTCCACAGGGTGTTACGAATTTTTGACAAAAAAAACACTTAGTTTTGCCTCCGTATAAAATTTTTTTTCAAATTTTTTTTGTTTTCTCTTATAATTTCTACAAAGCAGAAGAGTTAATCTATAACTTGCCGAACAAATCATCTGAATCGGTTGATAATTAGGAAAAATATCGAACTTCGAATTTGGTTAAATTTTCGAGTGTTCCGCTAATTTTGCCTCCGAGTGTATTTCATTGAAAATATGTATGTCGATTTTCATCAAGTGACGACCTCCTCAATCAGATTACTTTTTGTTGAATTTAAATGTTAATAGTGTGTGTTTCTGAAATCATTTGACAAGCCACAAGTTCAATAATAGGATTAGTGATAAAACTGAAACTAGAGAAACATTTCTGAATCTGAAGTAATTCCCATTACGTTAATAATACTGTTAGCATATTGAGCAGCAGATAGGGAACAGGATGAGAATGACACTGAACGGGTGACCGCACGCATCCTTCAAAGACGTAATTGGATACCTGCGGTTTTAGGACAAACTGGACGGATGGAATCCGACATATACTGGCTTAATTGCATTCGGTTATTGGAACTCCGTAGCACTATGAATAGGTTGTTAGTAAATTCGTTACATTAGGAAGGTTTGGATAACTTTAGGCGAAGTTAACATCGATTCCTAATTTCTTAGAGGGTGGACAACTAACTAATAATTGACTCTGGAGGCCACTCACTTAATCAGGTTCGGTTATGGAAACACGGACGGTCAATGGAAGGTCACAGGGTATAGGGAGATCAATGCAATTAGATAATTACATCGCTTCAAACCCGGTGGAATGGGTACTTCGTTAGGAGCATGATATATCATACCAACTTGATTAGGAAGTTCGACGAGTGATCCCCCATATACCGCCTCAGGTTATCCATGCGTAATTTCTGTTGAAGGTTCGGTATCCCAAAACGAATGAATCCATATATGATCAATTCGTAGAGCGTCTTTTCTCGGAATAACGTGTAATCGATAGATGAGGCCGTTTATGTCACTCTGCTACATACCGTGCGATTGTGAATAAAGCATAAAATTAAAAATTCGTTTCGTTTTGGGTTTAGTGAAAAATTCTCGAACAGGTTAATTCTTATAATTTGCTCGAAATTTTGTGAGGAGAATTTTTTTTCATGGTCTCGGCGAGACATGACGTCATCGAACTATTTTCAAATTATAACGCCCTTTTTGCATTTTCATGGTAAAGTACCTATTGTTTTGTCTTCAAATACTCCATTATAGCGGCCTGAGATGAGTAAATTTCGATATAAAGTCTGTTTCATTCGATAGATATAGACATGGTTGACTCTCGGAATAAATTCTCTTCGTCGAAACTCTCCATAAACATCCATTTCGAAATATCACAGAGAAAAAACACGTCAGTTTTCCACGTATATTTGTTGATACACAATTCGACCCTTCGGTCAGGTTCAAGTACTGAATACTAAGATACAAAAGATGATTACAATATATATTTTTTCTAGAATGTTGAGAAGGGGAAATTATTGATTTTAAGTAGGCTATCAAGGTAAGTATAATGTGGGGCTTTTCTATTAATTGAAACTGTACATCAAATCTATAAGAGATGAACTTGTCCACACACTACATAACATTGAAATGGATTGAGATGGATTGCCTAGAGTTCAAAATCGAAATGCAAATTAGCAAAATGCCAGAAGATGAATATGAACGCTTTCACAAAAACTCACAACACTTAAAAGTATATATATATATATATATATATATATATATATATATATATATATATATATATATATATATATATATATATATATATATATATATATATATTCTTTTGAAAAGAGAGGATTTACAAAATTTGAATAATTGTATTTACAATAAATGCTTATATCTATAATTTTGGTGTGTGTCAGAAAAAACAAAAGTGTGAGCTCAGGTAATGTAACAGGGGAACTATACTATCTTGTATATGATTCAATAAACGACTCTCTCTTGCATTTCATGATTTCCAAACGAAGACAAGGGTGAAAGGAGGGGGGGGGGGGTTGAGACAGGAATCTGTAACAATGGAAAAAGAAAACCAGCAGAAAAATATTTCAACAATCATACTTCTTATATGTCTAAACAAATCTTGCTTGAAAGTAAGAAACCTGAACGCCAGTTATCCCAACAAGCAGAACTAGTGATTCAGAGACATATGACATAAATTTCTATCCTCCTCATGATCAGACAAAAACTTCCTTATTTCCCTGATACTTTTGACAACATCTCTTACCCTACGACCACTTTCCGTCCCTGATGAGGATCCGATGAAATTCGTTCTTGTTTGTGTAAGGTAGATTGAATTTTTTGGCCCAAGCTTAATAAATATTGAATATTTAGAGGAAAATGAATATTAGTGAGATTCAAAAACCATTTTTCGTGAACTCTCGGATCGATACTTTCAAGTGGTAAGGTTTGAGTTTTCTTTAATATAAAGAATTTATTTTTCTGACTTTTTTAAGTTTTGACTATTCCCGTCTATAAAACTCTCGTTAACCTGAATTAAAAACATCGTATACTTGTGTTGAGACAGATGAAATTATTTTGTTTTGCGTTTCACTAAGCTGTTTCTTGAAACAATAAACTTTCCAAACCATGTAACTCACCTCTGAACATAAAATTTTCTTTTTAAAGTTGATTAAAATACGATTACACTTGTAGATAAAAGGATTTTTAGAATTTAGCATGATAGAATACACAGATTTTGTTGTGTGTTGAATGTGACTAGGATAGATTTCCAAAAGATAAGAAATTTTTATGATTTTTTTTTATCTTTTGAAAAATGTCCGTTCAATAGACAGTAAGATGCAAGAACACCTTAAAATGACTCAAGCAAACAAAGGCAACGGCATAGTAGTCTTAACTGAAGACCAATACAATATCAAAATGGAAGATATATTGAAAACATTGAAGATCAGGGAATTACCAACATACCCAATAACTATCAAAAAATTCAAAGAAGCATTAGAACATGCAGACCATGGGAAAAACGAAGACTCTTACCGATGAACCCTAAATCACCCAAAATATATGGACTGATCAAGCTACATAAAGAAGAAAAATATGCTAGGCCTGTAGCATCCTACATTAACTCTATATCCGGTACTTCAGGCCAAATTTTTGATCCATGAGTTTATAGGACTCACAAACTTTTGCACAGCTTACCGTTTTGAATTCCATGGGCCTTATAGAAAAACTCTAATTACTCAAAATGAAGTTCGCTTCGTTGATGTAAAAAACATGTATCCGAACATTCCAACAGATGAATTTCGACCTTTAGTTTCAGATATTTCCACCAAAACCAACAAATTTCCACATATCTCCTCATTATTACATACCGAGCCCTCCACGGTCTATTTGATGAATATCTGAGTTCACTTTTCCCCATGAATATCGACGCCCGTTTACAAGTTTTTTAACTTTAAACTGCTGAGGGAAAATTTTAGAACCACCCGTCGGGAGAATTTTCTTTGTAGCCGTGTCTTCCAGTGGTGGAACCGACTTCCACCGAGTGTGGTAAACTGCAACAGTGTAAATAGTTTCAAGAATGCGTTGGACTAGATAGTTTATAATGACTAAGTGTCCATTTTTTTTGTCTAATTTTCATACATTTATGTATGAATTCTTTGTTTCCTTGAAATTACAATAATTTGTAGGAATGTGTCAGGTAGAGTAAAAGGTATATTACATAAAAATTGAAAATTAACGGTAGACAATTAAACACAAGAATCTAGACTCAAAGTCAAAAAATCATCGATACAATAAATACACTTTTGTGTCAAAAATATCTTCAGCTCAGATTTGAAACTTTTAACACTAGTACCATTCCTAATAGATAATGGCAAATTGTTGAAAAGCCTTGGCCCGTAAAAGTTAGTGGAACTACCAGTCACGTTATCAGGCGATAACGAGAGATAATAAAGTCGCCCCTGCCTCGGGTGTCATGGGCGTGCACTGAAGAGTTTCGGGAAAAATTATGACAATCGTCATATATGGACACACATCCAAGAAATGAATAACGACGGCACAGTTAAAATTCCTAGATCAACAAAAAGCTGTCTGCATGAGTGACCAGAGGGAACCCCGGCTATAATTCTAATTATCTTCTTTTGACAAATGAAGACGCTCGAAGACAGAACAGAAGCACCCCAAAACTTTATTCCATATATCAGTCTGCTAGCTACCTCGGCGTGATAGTTTCATACATAAATCTACGCAACAAGGCTTCCAGGACAGAAATCGGTCAACCGTGATGCCCAGGAATTTCACGGAATCTGTCACATCTAATCCAGAATGATCAACCGTCAAAGAAATGGGTCCTAATTCACGTTTCTGAGGCATCTGGAACAGGACAGCCTGAGATTTTTTTCGTATTCAAATGTAAATCATGAGAGCAGAACCAGTCAAATAGGTTAGATAGGACCTCATCGCGTCGTCTCTACAGCTTCGATGGAATTATGAGAAACAAGAGCAGAGATGTCGTCCGCATATGCCGTTAAGTGCGTATTTGGTAGTACATTAGCTAAATCATTGACTTATAATATAAACAGAACCGGTCCGAGGTCCGATCCGTGCGGCACGCCTGTCTTAACCTCAGCATAAGCGGACGACACCCTCCTCCTGCTATTAGAATGAAAACTACCCACCGTAGCATACTGCCTGCGATCATTGGTAAATGAGTTCAACCAATCGAGAGGAACACCCCGTATGCCACAGTCATAAAGCTTCCCGGAGAGAACTTGCAAATTAATGCAGTCAAACGCCCTGCTGAGATCAAGAAAGATCCTAACAGGGCACTCGCCCGCCTCAACCGCCACCAACAGCGCCTAGTAGAACTCCCCCAAAGCGCTATCAGTTGATTTCCCCGCCACAAAGCCGTGCTGATTTCTGGACAAAATACTGAACCTGCATAAAAACGGCAGGAGCCTAGACAAAAATGCATATTCAAAAATTTTTGAAAGTTTTGGAGATACGGCCACAGGCCTGTAGTTCTTAATAGAGTCTGAATTGTCCTTTTTGAAAATTGAAACCACCCTATTGAGTTTGAGGCCAGTTGGAAATTTTCCTGAAGAAAAACTTAAGTTTATTAGATAAACTAGAGGCTTAACAATATATGTTCCCATTTTCGTTATCTTCACATCTACCCATATCTCACATATCTATTTGCGTCAGTCATTTGTTCTTGAATGTATAGGACTCAGTCCTCCACTCTTATTTTAATAAATAATAATAATAATTCAATTACATTTCTTCATTAATCTTTTTCTTGAGATTAATGAAGTTGTTTTGAATGAACCTTATTTACTAAGGTTTTTTTTGAAAAATTTGTGGCGCTCTGGTTCATCACAATCAGGAAATCGTGCCCGATAGAGTGCAAATGCTAGAGGCTGAATCATTTCTATATTTACTTCATTTTCATCTTTCACATTTATCAATTATTCATGAAAGAGACTCGAAACGAAACAATAACAAGAATTATCGGTAGGTACCTAATCGTAAATAATGGCGAATGACATCCATTATAATTCTATGATTGCTCTTTGAGTTTTAATGATATTCCGCCACAGGATTAAAATCTTCTGTTACGTTACCAAAAACACGAAATAATGTGAGTTATCCGAACAGACCAAAACATTTACTGGGGCATAAAAATCTTATCATAGACTCCAACAGTAGCCCATTCTACGAATCACATCGATGAATTGGAACTGTGACTTTTCTTCCGAAATATTTCAATAATTTCTACTTTCTAAGAAATTCAAGTGTTTCTTTGTTGGCAGAAGTTACTCAAAATTTAATAAGTAATCGAAAAAAGAAGAAAATATGGGGTTACCATTCAAAAAGTCCAAGTGAAGGTCAACTTACGGTATTTCCGGAAATTACTGACCAATGAAAATTTGTCAGTCTGATAGATTATCATTCAAGATGCAATTAGCTTCTTGTTTCATTGAAATCCATCAACAATTGTAGGAGTTATAGCGCATTTCACGGAACACTCGATATAATAATTATATGATAAATAAGAACATCCAATATCATCTAACGAATTCTAAATTTGTTTTAAGATTATAGAAATTAATGCATACATTCTACAAACAATTTCAAATGGACGGAGTTCGTTCATCAGATTGAAATTTATATAAATAAACTAATACATTTCGAGAAGCAAAAGTCAAGGTTACCAACCAGACAAGCGTGAACAGTACTACCCACATTTTATCTACCTCTTTATCTGTCTAATGGTTTCGATGTGAATCATGTAACATATTCCTATCTCTACCGTTTCCTGACAAAGACTGTATGTCTATTCCGCAAACAGAAAAAGGCATTCTAGCATCACAATGGTTCGCATGTCTCCGTACAGCGAATTATATGGCGGAATGTTGTCTTAACTAGTTCATTACTTTTGAAAGTCCGTCTGCCAGATTCCTTTGTTATGCCACACGATTTACATACCCGCCGATGAGGTGATCGTTCTACGCTAATCAGAGTAGAACCGAGAAACTTGGAGCAGAATTTATCGTGACGTAGATACATCGGAGATCGATACGAATAAGCCGTAGCCACTGATTGATGATTAACATTTTTAACAATGGGGGAAAGCTCAGTAATGGAATCGAAGTATTTGAAACATATGGGTCTTTCATCGATCAAGCGTACATGAAAAATTTCAAATTCGTTCGTGGATAAAAATATGCCACAGCTGTAGCCACCCAAGATGATTTAATAAGCTGGCGGAAAGATGTTCTATGGAAGCGAGTTCCTCAGCACACTGGACCTGTAAACAGAAGAATTTTTATGAAGAGAGGTATGTGTCTCTTCAACAGTTGAAAATATGGCAACACCAGAACCAAATATTCTGTTTTCGGTAGAGTGAAGCAGATCATAAATCTGCAATAGGAAAAGAGTTGGCAAGAGTATGGAGCCCTGGGGTTCTCCTGCATTAACATGAAAAGATTCACTCATTACACCATCAACTACCACCTGAATCGATCTATTGAAAAGAAAGCTAACAATCTAACCAAGTAATTTTTCGGGTTCATATGCGGTTGGTTCATTCATTTATTCAAAGTCTCAGTATCAAGAACTCAAACCAGAGTAGCTCACAAGAACACTTTATTCAAGACGTCAAAGTAAACCTTAGTTTAGCATGGAAAAGTGTAGAGAGCTTATGTCACACGCGAGAACATATCCACTAATCACGAGCTGTTCGTCAAACTATACCATTGGTAAAGATGCCACCTGATCTGCCAATAAATGTGTTTAAGCAATGTATACTTGTTCAAGGAATGTACTAGATTCCACTACACATCACCGACATGGTATATTTATCGATTCTCATGAAAACTTTCAGTCAAAATCAGGACGCCTCCACTTGTGGCCTAGTTGGAAGTCTCAAGTATTGTGTTCTTGGTTACTCAACAAAAAAAAATGTCAATCGAAATCATGAACAGTGAAAAATTGGAGTATAGAATCCTCATCAGGTTCCTGTATTTGAAGAGGTAAGGAGATTCAATAATGATGAATAATGAAATAAAGAAATAAAACAAGTTACTATGTTTTAACTATCACTAATTTATTGATGTAAAGAATCAAAAATTACATTGGTTTGACAGGTTTCGGACATACTTTCATTATCAACAACAAGCTAATAAAAACTAAATACTCATGTACAATACAGGAACTTACATCAAGATAATGATAGTAGACGTCACAGCAACTTCAATAATGGTGATTGGTAGGTGATTAAGTCTACCTGGTCGTTAAGGAGCTTACCCCTTCCTACCCTAGATGCTTTGAAAATTTCCATCGATTCAAAGAAATTGAGTTTATAAGATTTATCACAAGAATAAAGAATTTTTAGCTGTTGAAGTTCTGGAAAAGGATGACATTCATTTAGACAATGTGCAGCTAATGTTCCTTGTATCTAGCCTGGAAAGAGCGTCCTGTTTGACCTATATAAAAGGAATTCAAGAAGATATGCTTAATACGCTCGCTACTTAATTAATCAATTCTTCTCATGCGAACATGAAAAATTGGATTGTAGACTTCAAAGGAGATGAATTTTAATTTTGCATTGAAGATGGGCACCGAACGATATTTGTTGTGAGTTATAATGAAAACTTACCTGTTTTGAAAATTCAATCAATCACCTGAAACCCTTCTACAAACCGCGGAATTGTACAAATCAATGTGCCTCTTCGTTACCCTAGTAGACAAAATGACTCGGTATTTCGAAAAGGAAAATTCAGTTGTCTAACCCTACTCTGCCTGAAGTAATTCGACAGTTCTATACCGTTTTCGAAGTACAGCAGTTGGAAACAAAATTTCTAGTTGTGGTCGTTCAATTAGCAGATAATCCGTGGTTTCAAGAGTATTAACTTCTGCCTTAAATTTGGTCGTATATAAGCCCAGGCTCGGGGATGTGCTGATCCCGAAATTGCTAACCAACGGTAAACAGGTTCAGATCGGTCACCAGGAGGTCACCAGCTTGAAAAGTCCAACCCTCGCGTCTGAATAGATGCACAAATGTACCGATCTTAGTCTTTCAATTTAGACATGATGTCTAAAGGCCGGAATGTTGTATTCATTGCCGTTTGATGTAGTCGACATGTAGCCCATTTCGCCCGTTGTACAGTTATAGAAGGGGAGGAGCAAGATTGGGAAATCTCCTTGTAATAGTCTGATATAGAGTATATGGGCAGACGACCCATGTTTTTCCGCAGATGCGTCTTCAGGTCCAGAATAATAGTCTCAATCTATGACAAACTGTCTCTAGGTGTTTCACCCAGGATGATGATTTCACCTCGTACAACAGGTGCTTCCAATCAGCTCCACTTTCCTGGTGAAAAACACTTTTTGGAGATTAAGCGATATTATCCCTGATACATCACTTGTTTATGGTGTTCAGTACCTCCCGGAGATCGTTAGAGATTCTTGCCACCGTATGTAAACTTGGATACATTTCCACGAGCCAGGAAGAAAGCTGCATTCAATATAATGGAAATACTCTGGTTCTCCTAGCCTAAGATGTTTCGTGTTCGAATAACTGCTGACAGAAATCTTCACTTCAACTTCATAGGTGCTCAAGCCTACATAACGTCGTCCATAGATATATGCTTCGTCACCTTATGTGTATGTTGAGATTATCTATCTGGCTGTAATAACCATCTTTCAATGGATCTTCTATAATCTTTTTCTCCTTGCAAGTAAAGCCCAGAGCTTAAATTGTTTTGAATGCTAGGTTCTGACTCTTATAAAACCATTGTATCATTCTCTTCATCTCAATATTATCATAGTCGAACGTCACATACGTGAGAAGACCTACATACTCCATTCTTTCATCCTTTACGTCACATTATAGGCATAGTCGTCTATCCATATAAATTCCAATTCTATGTAGTTCTGAGTCAAAGGTCACATACTGTCCTGAATACTCTAAGAAAAAAAAATTGGAAAGAGGACGCGACAATTTGCCTAAAGGTGTTTCATATGCCCTGCGCAACTTAGGATTCGAATCACTCGAATTCACCAGAATTCCCTTCCAACCCATGATGAACTTTTTCTAAGTGAGAATTCCTGCTTAGTGTTTTATTCAGGATTACCCCTACATAATGAACTTCGTTCGTGAACTCGGTGGTTTCAAATCTACTTAACTTTCTTTTTTTGTGGAAAACATATTTTGAGGATTAACCAATATTTTTTCTGATAACCCACTTGCCTATAGTGTTCAGTACCTCCCGCAGAACGTCTGAGATCATTGCCTCCGTATTGTTACTATATAAAAACTTCGCTACTTTTCCATGAACCAGAAAGAAAGCAACATTCAATGTAATGGAAATACTCTGGTTTTCCAAGCCTGAGAACTAACGTGTTCGAAAATCTGCTGGAAGAGTTTCTCCAACCTTAAGCGGTCCACGTCGTCAATAGATGTTTCATCTAGATTTATCATCAATCTGACAAGTTTTCTAATAGTGCCTATAGGATCTTCTCGGGAGTTTCCTTCTTTGTGAACCTACAAACTAGAGCTCGGAGTCTTTTGAATGCTAGGGTATGTCACTTATATAACATGCTCCGATGATACCTCGACACTACCGGCATAGTCGACTATCCGAAGAATTCCAATTCTAAGTAGGTGACGTAGAAGAGTCCTGTGAGATGAGAGGACCTGAAGTTGGGAGAATTCTTCCTTCAGATTTTGTAGTTGCTACGGAATAATCATGATTGATTTTCTCGATATCTGGAAATTACTATTCGACGTTACTGAACACTTTTGGAAAAAAACTGGGAATGATCGGGAAAAAGTGTAGGAAGTTGTTTTTAATCAGGAGGCAGAGCTTCTACACCAATTAAGATTCTACTTATGTGAATTCACGGAAATTCTCTTCCGAAGAAGGGAAGCTGTGAGGACCTAGTTTGTAAAACAGGCGAATTTCTTTTTGAAAGGAAATGACTTGGGTCCCTACGGAAATTTTGAACTGTACACGCAAATTTAATTCAGAGAATCATTCAATACATCAAAAACCCCAAAATATTCGCACCGATAACGTGATTGCCAATCAACATCGTCCAGTTAACCCTATCGTCGTCACTGAACCGTACTGAAATGGCAGACTGCTGGTCGTTACGGAATTAATTCGCAATCTGTCTCTGGAGTTTTGTCCCTGCTCTGCAAATGCATCGACCGACAAGTAACGTATCCCGATTTGACAATCGCTATTTGGCTAGCTTGGATTGTGGCACCATGCAAACGCGATAACGGCATATTTCAAGCGGGAATCGACCGTTCATGTGACTAATTGACAGACGAGGACAGATAGTATTTGCCGATGGTGATTTATCAGGTCATGAACTGAAAAACACAATTGAGAATTCTTCGGGTTATATCATTATCACTACATAATCGACATATGTAGATGAACCAGAGAGGAAGAAAGCAGCGATTTCCTTATTGATTCATGCTGCTTGAATTAAATATTCGTTGATTTATTATTTCAAACCAGGGGCAGTCTGTTTATAAATCGAAAAGGTTTAATCAAGTAGAAGTTTCCAGTCTCATCTGCGTTGTATTTTTGTTGATCAGTTGAATTGAGTGCGGTGATAATATTCAACAGTTCTATGAATGGATAAACTAATCCAGGTTACGAGGACAGTTTTCACCTGCGATTTTCAAGAATCGTATCCCATATCGATTTTCGATAAGTTGCATTGAATTATGGTTCGGTGATACCAACTTCTCATGCAAATCTACAGCTTTGCTTTTGAGCATTCCTCCCAAAAGAGGAAAGTTTCGTCCTCTTTGCTTCACGATTCGAGGAGTTTGTTTTCCATAAAAGGATATCCTTAAAGGACACTTCTTGATCTTGCTTGGTTTCAAACTCTGATTAACTACTTCCGCGTGTTTTCTTTGTTCATCTCAAAGGAGCATATAGTGGATTTAGCTACCCCGAATTTTTTTGATAAAGTAGTGACACTGACACCGTTTCTGAGCTCTTTTATAATGAAAATATTTCTCATACAGAATCGATAACTTTTTTATTGTTTCAGCCATTTTTTTATCAGTGGAATCAATTCCCAAACACTGAGCACATCCGTTTATGAACACATAATGAGTACATGTGTATTTGATAGAGTGATACGTTTCCTTTCATCCCCGTAATACTGCAGGTCTGAACAAGTTGATTCCTGTTCACATAAAGATGCCCATTGTTCACACTATAGCGCTAATGTAAAATATTCTGTGTTCACGTTATTGAGCCGTTTAGAGTTCACATTAACGCGAGTCTACTGCCTAAGCAATGAAACTCATGGTACCATCTCAGAAACATTACGATTCTCATGAGCCATGAGCAAAAATATGACCAAGTGTTATTAATGGCTATTACCTGCAAGACATATGAAAAATCCAAATATTTTCATTGTTTTGTGCAATATTTCAGCTTCTCAACCAGCCATCTTAGATATATTGAATATGGAAACCTGATCTACTCGAATTTTATTTTCAAACAGGCTTCCAATGACGCGAAGAGAAGATTGTTACATTTGAAAAACCAGACTTTATGTTCAAAGAGTTTGAGGTTAGTTCGGGAGCGGGTGATTTTCGAACATTCTGTGTTGTGAAGAACTCGAAAGGTTCGACGTTCACAATGACTAATTTTTTCTCTGTTGATTGGTAGAAAAAAGAATACATACTTCAAACAAAGTAACTTATTTCATATCTCTAAATGAAAACTTGAATCTTGACAAATTTCGAAAAATAAACCTTTCATTCGGTAAATTCAGCAAGTAACAAATGTTGAATAATGTTGTTCAGAAAATATTCTCATCAACAAAAAAGATATAGAAAAACACACCATGTATTTTGAATTAACCATTGCATACTATTCCTGGTGTAATAGGAAGTGCATCGACTTGAGACAGCATGACAAATTTTCGAGATGATTGATTCCGCCGTTACTAAGTGATAGTTAATCATGACTATAATAAGAAATTAAACTATCGAAAACCCACCCTTACACATATTTGTATCCCTTATGACTCAACACACCCAAAATCTCATAAATACGCTGCGTTTTATTCAATGATTCATAGGGCTTTCTCTCGGCCATTATCCGAAGAAAATATGTCAGGAGATGCGCGGAATGTCAACTATTAAAGAGAGATCTAAGAACAATGGTTATCCTCCAAATATAATAAAGGGAATGATCAGATAAAAACAAACACAAATAGCATATCACAATATTCACCCTCTAATAGAATCCACTAATACAGTTGAATACATTTCATTAACATTTTTTGGCCCTATCAGCGAAAATATTGCAAATGTAGTTTAAAAACAGCATAAGAAAGTAGTTTTCAAAACCCTCATGATACTCTCCCAAGAATTTTTCAAAAGTAAAAAAAAACTGATGGATTTGACAATACTGGATTTTACAAGTAGTCCGGTATGGGTTGTGAAGGCGTTTATATAGGTGAGACTAGTCGTTCATTCAAAACTAGATACAAAGAGCATCGATCAGATTACAATAACCAGAAAACCGACAAATCTACTTTCGCCTCACATTGTATCGAAGATTACCATCTTTTTCCATCCAAAGATCAACCTCAAATTATTCACAGAAAACCGAAAGGACGAAAGTTGGATTTTTTAGAATCCATCGAAATTTTCAAACTCCAACAAACTCCTTCAAACTGTTTTTCTGAAAGCGATGTTTTGATTGACAAACGAGGTAGCAACAAGTCGCACTGGTATAATAATGGTTTGAAATTGAACTTGTTGGTGAACTCTCAGCGTTATGGAACAGAAAATCTTAGAAGTCTGCTGAAAACCCTCAAATGCAATTATAAATTTGAAATGAATGATACTCAGAGGAGAGCGAATGAATTATCAATAAAATAATCTTCAAAGCCCCAAATTGCGATGTGGAATATCATCAACTCAAAGAGAAATCTACATAAAAGCAAAGTAAATTCCAATATCGATGTTAATCATTCTAAAGAGTATTTCTCATCATAGAGTCTCTGGATCTGTTCCACCAACAGACAAGTGTTCTGCTGACTTGTTTTGCAGGAGAATCCCTAACAAATTAGGTTTTTCATTTCGTGAGGTGGGTCAGGTGGGGGTACGTGATGTTATTCGATCTTTGAAAAATAGCAGATCTAGAGACTTCTATGGATTGTCTACTGCACTTATCAAGAGAACTGTTAATAGTATTATATCTCCTCTTACATGCTTTGTTAATGAATGTCCCAGAGAGGGAGTATTTCCTGATTGCTTTAAAGTTTCCAAAATACACACACCACAAAAATCAGTATTCATTCAACTTCTCTTCAGTTTTCACGCTAAATGAATACAAGTTTTCTATGTTTCTTGTTGATTTTCGAATCTTTGAATTTATTGTAATGGCTACTGAATGTCCTGGACGCTATTTGAGTGATCATGAAGTGGTAAGAATTGTTAAAACTTCTAGAGGAGGGGCGGACCCAACGTTACGTGGCTGTCTTGTTGAATGTTAACCAAAACACTATTTAAAGAGCAATTAATCGGTACCACGAAACTGGGGAATATGGAATAAGGGCCGGATAGGGTAGAAATCGGATAATAACACCAGTTGATGATCGTTGGATTCGTTTAACTGCACAAAGAGTTCGGCACTGTACGGCTAGAATGTTACAAAATGAACTTGTACTCTCTAGAAATGGGCATATTTCATTGCTAGCTGTTAGGAGCAGGCTCAGAGAAGACAATATCAGACCTAGGGTGGCTTCTACCGGCCCGCGTCTCACCAGAGAACATCGAGTTGCAAGACATCAGTTTGCGAGGAAACATGCAAATTGAGGTATTCCAGAATGGTCGAATGTTGTCTTTTCCGACGAGTCCAGGTTCTGTCTAGTATCAAATGATAGACGCATGCCTGTATACAGACGACCTGGGGAACTGAGTTAGTCCTAGTGAATAATGGAAGAATGAAAGCGGCCAGATACATCACAGATATCCTTGAACCCCATGTTGTACCCTTCGGCCCATTGATTGGCGAAAACTTCATTTATATGCATGATAATGCTCGGCCCCATGCAGCTAGAGTAGTAACAGAATTTTTGCAAAATGCCGAAATTGATATTTTAAGATGGCCAGCGAGAAGTCCAGACTTGAATCCCATAGAACATGTTGGGGACAACATAGGGTGGCAAATTCAGCAACGTAGGATGCCTTGTAGAACATTTCAACAACTAGAAAATCTACTTCCTGATGTTTGGAACTCAGTGACTCAAGAGTACATCCAAAATTTGTTTGAGGGGATTCCGTGACGTATACTGGCAGTAATTAGGGCCCGGGGAGGAAAAACACTCGATTCTGAAAATGATTAGTAACCATTCGATGCTAGTTGATTGGTCTCTTCGCGAATGTTTGAAGATAGTAGATATATAGTAGAATTTTTTAATTTTTCATAAACTCGAAAATTGTTGATATTTTCCATCATAAACTCATCTATTTTGAATGATATCTTCTTATTTTACACTTCTGAAAATTACCAAACGACTCTCGAATGACCAACCTTCAATCAACCAAATCTTCGAGGAGGGTGATAAGAACGATCTGTCTAACTACCGACCTATTTCATTAGTACCAGTTTTCTCCAAAATTCTAGAAAAAATTATGAATAATCAGATTTAAAATTACTTCGAAAGTCACTCGCTTTTTTCACAACATCAGTATGGCTTCCGGAAAGGTCGTTGCACAACTGACGCCATTGTCGAGTTTATCAATAAGACGATTCAATGCTTTGAAGCAGGGTTATACTCTCTCTCTCTTTTCCTGGACCTGACGAAGGCATTTGATTTTTTCCCCATAGGGTTCTTCTTGAGAAACTTGAGTTTTATATGTTTGATGAACAGAACTGTAATCTCATTCGATCTTACTTGACTAGTAGAAATCAGACTGTTTTCGTTGATGATAGTTGGTCAGATATGGAAAATATCACTATAGGTGTACCTCAAGGGTCTATTTTTGGACCTCTTGCATTCCTGATTTTTTATTAACGACTTTCCAGACTATCTGACCTACTGTCTCAGTATCTTGTTTGCCGACGACGCTGTTGTGTCTGTGGAGTATGAGAACTTGGATAATAGATAGTTTTATTTATTTTTATCATATTAAATTTCAGAATTTTACGACTATAGAAAGTCAAATATATTCCGATGGACCACTTGAAAAATTACCCTGTATATTGTGTTCATCAAAAACGCTCCAAAAAATGATAAATTGCCCGTCAATAGGAAGTACAATATCTGCGAACGCCCATTTTTTTCAAGATATCTAAAATGTTTATCTATCACTCGATCTAAAAATTGTTCAAAAAGCCTTTACCTTCTGAAAACAATTCACCTATCACAAACAAGCAATTCCATGAATTCTTTCTCATCAACGTAATTGTTCTTCGATTCCCATAATATTTCAGCTATGCATTGTTTCCCGCCTAATTTTATCATCTTTTATTGCCTGATTCAATCTATTTTCCGTCGAGTTGATGGTGTTAAATTCAACCAAATAATACAACTGCTTTATGCGTAATAAATGTTTTTCATATCTGTCAAAACACCTCTCTAATTAAAATAAACAAATCAGAATTAAATTATTTTCGGACAATAGCTCTCATGTTAATAAAAGATTTACATTTCTACCGTGAATTATCATTTTTAAAATTATACAAGTGTTGGTTATAATTCGTTTATTTTACGAACATATCATTAACCGTGTTTATTTACACTTGGAAACGATGAAAAGATCCTAAAACATGCTTCAAATTAACGCATCGAAATATTCGCAATGAGCTTGTGGAACCGGTCGAAGAAGAAGAAAAGTTCAAGCACTCGCCGATGATGCGAAAAGATAATCGCAGAGATTTTAACAATCCGTGTAATTCGTTTTTTGCGAAATAGAAGAGACTTATCTAATGACCGTTATAAGTCTTTTTGTCGTTTGTTTTGAACGTTCCCTAGAAACGTAACACACAATTACGAAATATACGAGGCGGTATCAGATGAAAACCATACATTGTTATTTTTGAAACAGACAACATTCATTAGGACTTTGTGATTTTACAGAAGAAAGGATTTGGTGAAACTATGGGGTGTGTAAATTAAGTATTAAAAGTATTTAGCGATTATTGCATGGGAAAAATCTCATATGAATTCGCTTCACGCTGTGAAGTATACTATGGGCGCATGCGCAACTGCTGTAAAACAGCCCGTGTACACATAAATGCATTATTAAAAGAGTATGATTGTATAATAATATGTCCTTGTGAAGCACTTTCATAGTTTTCACTTCTACAGGTTCATGTTGTGCATGCAGAGATACAGATTCTAAATACACTCTCCACAAAAATTGTCACATCACCCTACTTTTACGACAATACTATATAATTTGAATTGTGGAGGCCGTTACTTGATGTAGATCCATGATATGAATGATATCAATTTATGGAATCGTTCTGTTCAATTTCTATCGTGAATTTAATGTTTAAATGGATGGAATTAATGAAATTAACAAATAAGTCTAATTGACGAGTAGTTCAATGAAACATACTAAGATGTCGTCAACATATCTATACCAATAAAGAAATTTGGAAATGAGTGGATGTGTATGAATTTTCTGTTCAATATTATTCATAAAAATCTCTGCTAAAATGGACTCAAAGTTTCCCATGATCAAACCATTTTCACTACTGTAATAGATGTTGTTGAAAGAAAAATAATTTTGTTCAATGCAAACGTCCAACAGATTCAATATTTCTGATTTGATTATGTGAAACATGATTCGAATTCAACATGTTTTCGATTAATATTCTGACATCATATTGAACACTTGGGTCATAAATTCTCAACATCAAACGAAATAAGTTTTGCGTTAGGTGGTATGTTAACGTTTTTTAGTATGTTTCATTGAACTACTGTCAATTAGACTTATTTGTTAATTTCATTAATTCCATCCATTTAAACATTAAATTCACGATAGAAATTGAACAGAACGATTCCATAAATTTTTGGACTTAAAATCACTAAACAAAATAATAATCATGTTTTTTCGGTCTTTCGTAAACCAACACATACTGATACAATTATACATAACTACTCATTACATCCCATTCAACACAAAGTTGCAGCTTTGAACAGCATGGTACATCGGTTACTCAATTTACCTTTATCAGTAGAAGAATATAATAAAGAGTTAAACATCATCAAACAGATAGCCATTAATAATTCATATAATCCGGATATGATAGACCTAATCATTCGTAAAAACTCTATCAAAAGCAATAAATGAAGTATATCCTATTCATAAAGACTATAAAATATTCAACAGTTTAACATTCTGCGATTCTGCCAGTACAAATATTAAATCCTTTCTCGTCAAACAAAATCTTAATATAGCTTTCAAAACTTCCAATAACTTAGGTAAACATATTAAAAATAATAAATCTCGTGTTGAAAAATCAAGTAAATCAGGAATCTATAAACTCAATTGCGGTTCTTGTGATAAAATTTATATCGGTAGGACCTATAGGAGTTTTGGCATAAGAACATCTGAACATAAACGTAGCTTCGACAAAAATAAATCTGATTCAAATTATTCAAACCACCTAATAAAAGAAAACCATTCATTCAATAAAAACTTTGACATATTACATATAAAATCAAAAGTTCAAAATTAGATCTCCTAGAAGCATTAGAAATAAATAGATACAAACATTCGGACAAGCTTTTGAATGAACAGGTAGATTTGAATTACTCACCCCTACTTAACTTGTTCAATTAGTTTTATTACCTTTCATACTAACTGTACAATGGCTCGGTGTGGATTTTCCTGTTATTCATCCAACTTGTTCTACGATTTGTTTATAATACCATACTCTTCATTCTATTTTTCATTCTTGATAAAGCTGCTGTGTCAGCGAAACGTCGTCGAATTTTTTCAAATAAAGTGTAGATCAAAGTTAAACCTTGTGTTTTTATCTCATTTAATACTATATAAACTTTTCGGTTGGTCATTCAAGAGTCGCTTGGTAACTTTCAGAAGTGTGAAATAGGAAGATAGCATTCAAAAGAGATGAGTTTATGATGAAAAATATCAACAATTTTCGAATTAATGAAAAATTAAAAAATTTTACCATCTTCAAACATCCGCGAAGAGACCAATCAACTAGCATCCAATAGTTACTAGTCATTTTCAAAATCGAGTGTTTCCTCCCCGAGCCCTAAATACTGCCAGTATACGTCTCGGAAGCCCCTCAAACAAATTTTGTATGTACTCTTGATTCACTGAGTTCAAAATTTCAGGAAGTTGTTGAAATGTTCTACAAGGCATCCTACGTTGCTGAATTTGCCACCCTATGTTGTCCCGAACATGTTCTATGGGATTCAAGTCGGGACTTCTGGCTGGCCATCTTAAAATATCAATTTCGGCATTTTGCAGAAATTCTGTAACTACTCTAGCTGCATGAGGCCGAGCATTATCATGCATATAAATGAAGTTTTCGCCAATCAATGGACCAAAGGTTACAACATGGAGTTCAAGGTTATCTGCGATGTATCTGGCCGCTGTCATTCTTCCATTATTCACTAGGACTAACTCAGTTCGACCATGGAAAAAAAATGCCTCCCCACACCATTACTGAGCCCCCTCCGAAGTTTTCGGTTTTTTTACTTGTTCCAAAATGAAGAACGGACTGCATGGTCAAAGGTTTCCGTCTTTCGAAGAAGCTGTTGATGTCTTCCAAGTCATTCTAGATGTAAAAGCAAACGATTGGAATAACTGCTTTCAGAATTGATTCGCACGGATGCGGAAGTGTATTAATCTTCGTGGGGAATACTTCAAAAAACAATAAAGTGTTTGGAAGCTCTCAATTGATTCATTCTAGCTCTATATGCAAAACTTAAAAGACTCCCCTCGTATATCCAATGAATCTACGTAATTGTTTCGAGTATAATTCAAATTCAGTACAGTCTGCTCCGAAGTTACTTTCTTGAGAAGCCATATTGCGCTGATGATGATTCCTTCATTTCTGATGAGAATGCTGGGATACTCTGACTGGAATATCGTTTATCAGATTGGTACAGACGTTTAAATGTTTTCTATGGTCTTAAATTTACGTCTTCAATCTCGAGAATAGAACCTCACAAGACAGGCGAATAAGAAGGCTGAAGGCAACTGGAACGTTTTTTATTGGCTAAATGCATTGTGAGAGCATCCAGCTTTTAATGTTTGGTCCTTCGAAAATTTTCAAGAGACTCTCTGTAAAAGTGTTAAACAACTGTTTGGCCTTGGAGGTTCAAATCCTTTCTTAATTGATTCTCTAGTTTTCAGAAACGAAAATCAGCTTACATTCAATTATGTCTTCAATCGATCGTTTTCCTTCAACCACCGAAAATCACTAATCTCCATGAGCATGTAGCATTGTGTGCAAGTCTGAAGCAAAACCTAATAGCAAAGCGTTGCTAAAACTGAAGAAGCCCATTGTTAAAACGTGCAAGAAAAAACCGTTCACGAAAACGATCTCACAGGACAAAAGGATTGTTAAAGCAAGTTTGAACACGTAGTGAATCTGCGTTACATGTTATCCTACCACTAGGCAAAGCCGCATCTCCACCACGTTGTCAGATCTTGCGCGAGGTTGTTAGTCTCATTAGCATCTCGTGAATGCCTTTAATCCATATCTTTGCTATTGAAAAATTAAGCTTCCATTGGTAGGAACACCTGTTTTTTATGCATGTCGAGTCCTCAATAAACTAGTTGCATATATCAAACTGAAGTGAAAAATCTTAAATAAAAATTTAGAACTTATGGTACTGAAATGATATCAATAAGAATAGAAGAATGCCATCAATTCATCAAAATTTCTAATAAAAATTCAACTATCAAACTATGAGAGGAAGCCAAAGTCTGTCAAGTACCTTATCTAATGTACATCTTCGAATTTCATGATTAAGCTATCCTACTCCTACTGGAAAACCAAATTCCATACAAAGCTACGGTAATTTTTCGCATTTTTGGCAAAGGTCATCAATTTACCATTGATGTTGCAACATAGCACTAACACACCCATAACTAAACTATATGATTTCTTATGGCCAATAAGTTCGTAAATAACTTAGGTACATACTTTGATGAAGCAGATCTTCCTCTAGGCAAGTATTGCATCAGAAATTCGAAACTATGAATAAAATGTCCTTCAACTCGAAATTACAACCATTCCCAACCCTCACAACTTATTTTTTCGAATAGTACCAGAATCCGAAACAACTCTTTTCTCAATAGTCTCCTGCAGAAAGTCTCCCATAATACTCCCATGCATCTTTGAGCAATTGCCAAGTCACCATCACGAAGGTTCAATAGCTTTTTCTGAATTAAGCGGCAGTTCATGCTAGTTGTGAATTAGATTGGTTTCTAATAGTGTTCAATGTTGGGACTTTGCCTCCAAACATTAACACGTTATTGGCTCAGGTCTTGATCTTTCCCTTTCCAACAAGTACGTCTATGATATCTTGACTCCAGAAATATCACATTTTCAGAAGAACTAGGAACATCAAATGATGATCTAACAACTGGCAATCTCCAGGAACCCCTCTTTAGATATTAGCCATTGTGGTGGAGAACAACAAACTAACCCTCTTCAAGAATCGAGTTGATACATACATACCTTCAAACACCGAGGAACCTCTTTCAGACGATGTAACCTATTCCTGAGAGTGATTAAAAGAAGCTCCTCCAAGACAACCGAGCTAGCTAGCTACACACCCTGTAGGCGATCTGAAAGTGGCCTAGCTCTTCCATACAACCGAAAATAATGAATCCACAAGGTAGAGAGTAAAGATATCAATGATCGAAACGAGAGGAAATATTATAATTAGAGAGAAGAGAACTGCTCCTAAATTAATATCTTAGAGCTTCAAATGTGACCTCAATCAACGTGAACTAAATATTTTACGTCTAACAGGTTGGTTTCTGGTCTGAATTCTGAATTGAAGCAAACTACAAAAATATGAGAGTACAAAAATCAAAATATATATATTACCTCCAAAGTATTCAATGAAATCCATTCTCGATGGCAGTCTAATTGAAAACAGACGATTCATGTCTAAGATTCAACACACAAACGAAACTAACTCATAATGCCAAAATCGAAGAGAAACTAAAGATTTCAGTTGTTTATGATCTTTGATATGAAACCAATCTTTACACTCATAGACCTGCACCTCCTAAAATAGCTCCTCATTCAATTCAAATTCAAGATTATGGGTGTTTGTGATCTTTGATGGGATAGCTGTATTAACACTTATAAACCAGTAGCTCCCAAAACATATCCTCGTTCCATTCATCACGATTTGTCATTTCTACAAATTCGATTCGATTTCAAACGACCATACCTCGTAAGCACCCATCCGCTGCCCCTAACGAATGTCTGAAATTTCGTTCGAACCTCTGTGTGTTGCAAGTATTCGCATAATTGCGTTACAGCATGCGTGTTCTTGGGTCTTGTTCGCTTTTTGACCTTGTCAGTTGTTGCCGAAGCTCGTAGCGTAATTAAATTTAAAAGGTGCAATTTGCGACTATAACTCGGCACTGTTATCCTTTTGTAGTGCATATTTCATTAAAAACGGACGTTGCATCGTTTTATGATCAGCAACGTATCACAGCCGCAATTTCCGAGCATTCTGCTTTTCTATTTGAGGACATGCGACATTGAGTAGATTACATATTTAAGATGGCTGACCAATAAATATTTTTTGAGTTAAAAGGAGAGGTCAGCTCTAGGAGTGAATGAGGAAAGGTTTGTGGAGGCAAATCCAACTTCATCCATCCCTGCTAATCTTCTCTTCTTCTTCCACCGGTAGATAGAATCGTGGTTAGCTCGCCGACAGTTTACATCAATATCAAAAACTCTAGCTTCCTCCTGATTGTTTGACATCATTAGATGGATATTTTCGCTGCTCTTTGAATGTATATGAGAACAATGGATAGCTTCTCCTCTGTCTTCTAGAAGAGCTCCACTATATGTCAAGTATCTGAGTCATCAGAGCCATTGCTTTCATTTACATAAATGCGAAGATGGGTTCAACACCATTCTGAGTAATGTGTCAATTGTTCCATAATGTAAAGAATAGAAGAACATGTGAAAAGACGCGATTGAGGACAGTTCACAATGTATTTAGAATGTCCCCGCGATATTCTTGCACCGCATAGTAAGCCTCATAAACAGGTGTTTCAATCGCGTTGTTGGTAACTCTCTTATCGAGGTAATTTTTTATATAATTGTGAGGAGGTATAAATTACAATTACAAGTATAAATAGTTATGTCTGAATGTGTTTAACCTGCTTTTGGATCTAGGGGAATATTGATGCTTGAATGAATCAAAGAGTTATTTTCATGAATAGGCAGCACTCCAAGATGAAGAAACTTAGAAAAGTAAGTATTTTTTTATAATAAAATAAGTTTTACAGCTTTCTCCAGAAGGTATTCCCAACATATTCCTGATGCATCTTTCTTGTATAATAAAGATTTCTGAAAGTCAAGCATCCCCAAATGATAATGCTATAACTGAGGTGTGACTTGGCATATGCAATATACTATACGCTATTTGGGCAGCTTCGGCATTAACCAATTTTGAAAGAATCTTCAGTGCATAGCACGCATTGCTGATCTGCTCAGCCAGGTGATCTACCGGACAACTCCAGTCCAGTCTATGGTCGATCGTGACACCAAGAAATTTGACTATTTTGTAGGCTCAAGCGTTTCATTATTATATTCAAAACTGCAATTTTCTGAATATTTTTGACAGCTTAAATGAATTAATATGAATTGTAGCTGCATTTAATTTGAAATAGTTTTGCAAATAATAATCTTCAAGGATTCAAAGAGCTCTTCCGCATCATCTTTAAGGGTGTCATGGACCGTTCCAGAAATAACCAGAGGAGTATCATCTGCGTTGGACAATGGGCTGTAAGACACCTGGAAAGTCTTTTGTACTCAAAATGTACAGTACTGAACCCTGTGCTACTTCACTGCACCTCGTGACTCCCTGACTCATAAATCTCACCTTCCTCATCATTTTCTTCCAGGTACTTTGGCAATTGGTTAGATAGGATCTCAGAAGTTTAAGTGCAACCCCACGCAGGCCATACTTCTCGAACTTCTCAACCAGTCTTTGTGGGTTGACAGTGTCAAAAGCTTTGCTTGAATCAAAGAGCATGGAGATCGTGCATTTTCCATGATTTACTGAATTTATTACTTTACTAATGACAGAGTAGATTGCATCAATTGTAGATTTTTGTTTGCAGAAGCCAAACTCCGAATCAAGGAGAATTGTGGATGATAAAATTTAAAATCCTATTCATTATAACTTGTTCGAACATTTCACTAAGGTTTGATACTATTGCTATCGAGCGGTAGTTTTTTATATCAATAGGATTTCCTTTCTGTTTATAGACAGCAATAATTCTTCACTTTCAACTCATCCGGAAGCTTACCAGTGGAAAATGATAGATTGGTAGGGTGAGAGAGTGGCAGTATGGCATTTTTTTTAATTAAATTATTAATCCCAAAAACCCACCAAGGGGCTAATAACAGACAACTACATGATGAATTAAAACTAGGCTTATAATATAATACAGTTCACTTTAGTTGACTTGAAAATATATAAAACCAAAATTTGGCTTACAGTGTTATTAACTAATTCTCTTACTCATAAGATATCTTTTACTCTCTTTGAAAAAGCATGTAAACTATTTGTTATGTCGGGGGCAGTTTATTGAAAAGGGTTGCTGCATACGATGTTATCCTACATCTGCCTGTATTTGTGAATGTTGGTATTATATGTATTTACTGGTTGTTTCTTCACTATTAACAAGATTATTCTTCAGTTTGTATATTATTTTGTGCTATCTAGATCAATTAGTTCATCTTTTTCAAAATTTTCAATTCTCTATAAAGATTTGTTGTACTATAACGTAAGTTTTTGGAATAAAGTTTAAATTGCTCGATTTTGAGCTCTTTGTAGTTCATCTAATATTGTTTTGTTTACCTGGCCCCAAAATGATCTTAAATAATTCAGGTGTGAATGGATACACGAGTAATAAATTTGAAATTTGGTTTTTGGTCCAAATATCTTGTATTTCTATACAAATGATATGTAAAGGAATTCAATTTATTTATCATATTTTCAATGTGGGTTTTAAAATTCAATTTATGGCCTAGAGTTATACCCAGATATTTAATACTATTGGATTCTGCTAGAGATTCCTCGCCTATTTTTAGCTGACCTAAATTGTAATCCTGAGCACCAAAAAACATATAATTGCACTTATCGTCGTTGATCTTAATTCTATTTAGGTTAGTCCACACTATTGTTGTGAGATCTTATTGAGCCTTCCTTATAAGTTCATTTTTGCTATCACCTATATAGAATATCACCGTATCATCTGCGTATAACAGTAGGAGACCAGATACATCACAGCCACTCAAATCGTTTATGTGTATCACAAATAATAGCGGTCCCAGAATGGACCCTTGAGGAACAGCCGACGTTATCGAACAATTCTCACTTTTCGAATTCTGAATAGTAGTAAATTGATGTATTTTTGTTAAAAAATTTCGGAAGATACTTAGAGCTCAGCCAACAATGCCCATTCTCTGCAACTTTTCGAGTAACACTGAGTGGTCCACCACATCAAAGGCCTTGCACGGGTCTAAGAACGTAGCCAACACCAAATTTTTCCTATCGAGGCTGGTATATATTGATTCAAGTAGTTTCATTATTGCTGTTTGTGTACTATTTTTACTTGTAAATCCGTGTTGAAGAGTTATGTTGAAACCAGTTAATTTGAGAAATTGTAGCAATAGATTTTTCAAGACTGTTTCATATATTGTGGAAAATGTCGTTGTGATCGATATAGGTCTAGAGTTGCCTAAAAGTTTTCTAGATCCTTTTTTATGGATAGGTGTTACTTTTCCAATCATAATCTCTTCCAGCAAACTGCCATTTTTCATTTCTTTGTTTTCATTTCGCTAATTATGTAAGCCAATAAATCTTTCATCCTTTTAACAATTGTTGCCTTAATTCCGTCCCAAACTGGGGCAGCGTTTGTTTTGAGACCATTTATAATCTTCTTTATTTCTTTGGATATCGTTGGCATTAAACAAATTGAGGTTTGTGGTTGTTCATTGAGAGGTTTATTATTTTTATTCTCTTCAAGATTTTTTGGAATTATGGTTTTTTAACTATATCAATAAATTGTCTATTCATAGTATTTGCAATTTATTTTGGTTCTTCTATTAAATTATTATTATTATCATCATTTTTTTTCGAACGACTGTCAAAATTTTTTCGCAAAATTTTCTTTATATTAAACAAGTTATACGAAGAAATGATATATGGGCGATGTCAATATAGATTATTGGGTACATAATGATTATAAAACATCTATAGATCATAATCGGCATCACTTGGAAGACTGAACCTGGCCATCAGGGCTCTCTCGGTCAAACAGAGATGGAATTTGAGGAAATACCGCAGGTTATTTATTTTTTTTCCTTAGTCCCTTTCATGACCTTGCTTGCTATGTAAAATCGTTTCTTAGATTTGTTTGTTTAGACATATAAGAAGTTTGATTGGTGAAATATTTTTCTGTTGGTTTTCTTTTCCATTGTTATAGATTCCTGTCCCAAACCCCCTTCCTATCACTCTTGTTTTTGGAAATCATGGAACGCAGGAGAGAATGAAGCGGCTTAGCAGAAAAATCTTTGGTACTCTTTATGTACACACGACACTAACACATCATAAACAGACAAGCTATTGCTAGTGCAATAGCGACAGGGAAACGAGTTTCTTCTACAGGTTTTTTTTTATCTCGTTTATTGAATCATATACAAGACAGTATGGTTCCCTGTTACATTTCCTGAGCTCACACTTGTGTTTTTTTCTGACACACACCTATATATATATATATATATATATATATATATATATATATATATATATATATATATATATATATATATATATATATATATATATCTTTCGAAGAGAGAGGATTTACAAAATTTGAATAATTGTATTTGAAATAAGTGCTTATATCTATAATTTTGGTATGTGTCAGAAAAAACACAAGTGTGAGCTCATATATATATATATATATATATATATATATATATATATATATATATATATATATAATTGCACCTTTCATAATTTCCCATTTTTTCCTTGCACCTTTCATAATTTCCCATTTTTTCCTTTCACTATTTCCAGCAGAATTGAGTAGTTCTTCCATATGTAGCTTTTCTGTTTCTTTTTATGAGATTTTTCAATTGTTTGTTTGCGGTCTTGAAGGTATTGATGTATTCTTCAACTCCTGCAAATCTTCTCATATTTTTGTATGCTTTATTCCTTTCAATCATTTTTCTTTTACTTCTTCTGTGAACCATCCTTCTTTAAAATTTTTAGTTGTTCACCTTTCGGTATAACTCGTTGCGTCGTTTATTGCTGTCTGTAAAGTGTTGATAACCCATTTGAAGTTGTGATCATTAGGAGTTATGTTCATTAGCTTTTGTTGGACAGTTTCATATATTTTGCAAAATTTACTATATTTGCTTGATCTTGGTGCTTCAATAAGTTAACAGAAATATCATCTTTCCTAACCGAGATTGTCTCATTTAGATTTTTTATAAAATTCAATATTTCAAAGTGATGAGCAGGTTTCATAAAAATGCTGTACTGGTGGTTTGAAATCGTTACCGCTGCATCAGTGTCCAAAGTGCCTAGATCAACTTTTTTGAGAAAATGATACAACGCTAGTTCTACTTTATTATAATTTTGTGAAGCCAAGTGCCTTGATGTATTCTAAGTAGGTCGCATAGTATCTGAAAATTTTTGTTTCCTACATTATTTGTTGTAATGTAATGTAAATGACCATGTTGACAGAAGATCACCACACCACTATTGCTTCTTGAGCACTTTTGCATGCATACAGTTACTGCAAAATATTCTGTCTTCAATTTTGAACAACGCTTCTCTCTTCCCAAAAGAAGCCATTTCTGTCACCACATGTTCTATCGAGAAACTAACAGTGGTACCAAAAATGAATAACTGAATGAGTAAGAAACAAGGACCAGACAATACACCGAATGCTTTAGTACTGGGCTCTCATCATTTCGTTACTACTACTCGCTAACATAACCTCAGAGGTTAGACATTCGATAACCTTTCCAATTTTTTTATTAATACAACCTCAACATATAGACAGTTTACTAGCGGAATAGCCGCATCAAATTTGCATTAAGACACTTGACTCTCTGACAAAGACAATTTGCACCCAATTATTCCACCGGGCATCGTGGAGTAATGGAAGTATACAATAGCAATGTTTCCTTTCTGTGTCTCTTATTACAGAAAACATCAAGTGGCGGCGCAACGTGAACACCAACCGTATTGCGTTGCATTCCGCGAAAATGGACGCTCGGCAATTGTGCAGATCATTAATGGGATTGTCTGGCCGACTCCGTCGTCAGATTAAAAGACAATTAAACGAGATTAAAACGAAAATGACAAAGCGGCACGTTGTTTCCGCGCGGCGCGCATGAAATTATTTCATTAGCGTGGAGCGACGGGGCATCCGATTATGCGCCGGCCGCACTTTGCTTCATTACTTTGTCGTTTTTCAATGCAAATCTAGTTATCCTTTTTAGGCCCTGAATGATGCTAGCAGGAGAGTTCACAAAAAACGAGGATATTATCCGCTTGCTCGACGCGAGTTGAGTGCCAGGTTGTTCGATGAATACAAACAAGAAGGATACTTATTGAAGATATAAGCCGGGTCGGTGGCGTATGGGATATGATGCTCGCCTCCTACGCAGAGTTATCTGGGTTCAATCCCCACAAAGTCGGTGCGATTCTGGAAATCGCTTGAGTATCCATCTTTCGGAGGGGACGTAAAGCCGTCGGTCCTGTCTAACAGAGATGTGTTGGACATTAAGGATCCCTTCCCTCGACACGAGAGGGGTTCGGTAAAATTCCCAGGTTAGTGAGGTGACAGAATTCCCCGGCGTGTCATTAGCCTAAAGGCAGAAATAGAGCACGTTAAAGGAAAAACAAACAAACATAAGCCGGGTGGCGTGAAAATTATGATACCTAAATCCTTTTAGTTTTCGAGTTTTTGAAGATTTACAATTTGACCTATACTCTTTGTTCCGGTTGTTACCATTTTACATGCACATTTCTGAGTAGACTGCAGTGACGTAAAATTTTTGATGTGCACTAATACGAATTTGCGAAGCGACTGCTGTCAAAAAAAATTTTGAGTAGAGCACAGTCGAGTTTGTCGAGCGTCCGCCATACCTGCTCCATTATATACACATTAGCACCACACCTGCTACCACAAATATGCCACCTAGTGGCACTACACATGTATGTATTGGAAAGCATTAGTATATTGATCATCTTTATAGTACAATAGACTCGCATTAACGTAAACTTTCGTAACTGTGAACAGCTCAATAGCGTGAAAACAGAATCGTTTGCTTTAGCGCTCTATAGTGTGAACATTCGGCACCTTTATGTTAACAGGAATGAACTTGCTCAGATCTGAAGTATTATGCGGATGAAAGGGGATCTATCAAATACATATGTAATCATTTTGTGTTTGTTGGAGTTCATAGACAGATGTACTCAGTGTTTGGGAACTGATTTCGCTGATAAAATAAAGGCTGAACAACAAAAACGTTTTTCATTCTCTATGAGAAATCTTCAATTATGGTATAGCTCAGAAAGGTTTTCAGTGGTATACTCTATCAAAAAAGTTCAGAAATGAACAAAGAAAAATTTCGGAAGTAGTTAATCAGTTTTAAACCACGCAAGATCTAGGAGTGTACTCTGAGAAAGCTGAATATCCTTGATGGAAAACAAACTCTACAAATGGTTTGTGAAGCGGAAAAAACGAAACTGTCCCACTTCGAGGGATACTAAAGAAAAAAGCCCGTACATTTGCATGAGAAGTTGATGTCGAAACGAAAAATTCAATTCAAACGATTAATTGATGCAACGTTTCAACAGTCGATTTATATGGGATACGATTTTTCAAAATCGCAAGCGAAAAACTATCCTTGAATTATTTCATCGATTCATAGATCGAACTGTCGAATATCATTACCGAACTCAATATAACTGATCAACAAATAAACAATCCAGATAACACTGTTTGAAAAGCTCCAAAAGGAATCATCGAAGAAGATGATCTGGCAAAATGCTTTCCATTGCAAATTATAAATCCATATGTTATTGAGGCAGACTTTTGAGGAAAAAGTAAATTTTCGATCTAACATAAAAACCAGATCCTTTTGAGGAGTTTTTGGCATAATCGAAAATTATGGCGTTTTTTTTCTACGAATGTTACTCACAACACTGCACTTAAAACACATTCAAGTCCAGATGATTAATCGCACACCATCTGGACACAGAATTCATTACAATCTGCAAGTTTTCACAATCGCGTTCGGACGTCATCTTCAAGAAAAAAATTTAGATCATGAGCATACATCAATTAAGGAATATTAATTATCAAGATGTCATTAACGAACATAATGAACAGAAAAGGACCAAGATTTGATCCCTGCGGAACACCAGATGGGCATCAAATTCAATCGAACGAAAACTGCCGACGATCGGTTAGGTAGGACTCAAAAAGAGGGGCCAACTTTTCCGAGAAGCCAAATCTGAACATAAGCTTCCAACCACATCGATATGCAATAAGCTTCTTGAAAATTTGTATAAATTACATCCACCTGAACGGCAGAGTCCAAGATCTCGATTATGTATTGGGATAAGAACTACTTAAACCAGAACTACCAGACAAGAAACTGTGTTATTCAGATTCTCATCATGAATGATATGAAGTTGTATGAAATGATCTCAAGAATCTTTGAAAAGATGGATAGTATCGCGATAGGTCTGTAGTTATTTATAACGCAGGATAGGGCTTTTTCAATATATTTACAATTTCTTTAACATTTTATATCGATGAGTACACTTCACTCCTCAGGACGACATTGAAGATATGACGAAGGGGAAGTGCAGTCTTTCACTTTCTTTCAACTTTCTGGTAGCAAAAATGACATCCTCTTCGGTAATACCATTGAGATGAACCAACTTTCACAATCATCATCCCGTCAATTATGTGTATCGTAGAGACCACCAAAGTACATCACAAAAGCTTCAACGAGATCATCGCTCACCTTTCCAGGAATACACGAGTGAACTTTTTTTGTTTTTGATAAATGACCAAAAATCTTTTGAGTCACAGGTAATTCGCTTGTTAGATGCTCGAATGAAATTCATATAGTCTCAATTTACTTTTGGTTTAACGATACCATTTAACGACTTATATTCATTATAATAAAAACAGATTTTTACCTGTTATAATTGTTATATGCTTTTCGTTCATAAGAATACAATTTTGATTGAGGAGGTCGTTACTTGATAAAAATCGATATACATATTTCCAATGAATTAAAACTTAGGTATTTAGATTTCCACTATGTTAACAAAACTATAACCGGTTTCACCACACTGTAGCTTCATCAAATAGAAACAAACTAATGAACAGCGTTATTACTTATATAATATTCTTATTTCCTACTCAATATTACATTAGGTACAAGTACAAAGGGTATGTTGGAAAACCCATCGGAGTTGCTAACTTTATGAATTGAGAAGATTGAGTAAAGGAGAAGGATTTAGATTTAGTTGACTAATAAGTAATTTGCCTGAATTCTTTTCTTTGTTTATCTGTATAATTTCCCATAGATTGAGTTTTTCTCTATTATTTTCATTGTGTAAAAGTCTACATATGTAAACTTGAGACAAAAAGAATTATTCAAAAGTCCTTAGATCAATAAATAATCCTTCCTGACAAAAGCTAGTTCTCAAATCTACCCGCCATGCACGCAGCCCCCAAGAGCCACAATAGTGCAACTAAGCAGGATGCCGAGAAACGAAGCGGCAGACTGCAGTTTCGCCCTTATTAGGAGCTCATCAGTGTCGCATATCGCTTCTCAGATTAATAGTGCGCATATCACTTCTATATATTAATTTCTTACGAAGGTACGAAGGTTCAACCGAATGTAAAATGCGTTGTACTAATGTAGTAAGATGAAATTGAAATAAGTGATGATTCTTCAGCCATTTCAATTCTTGAATTTTGGCAGAAACATGATCATATTTCCGCAAACGGAAGACGAATCGGCAGCATGCATTCTGGACACGCTGCAGTCTATTTTGCGTCAGCTTGTCCAAGCAAGGAAATACGACAACTAAAGCATAATTCAGAATAGGTAGCACTAATGTCTCAACTAATTTTTTTCTGATTTTGAAATTAGGAACTCTAGCCTTCATGTATAATGCCTTTAAGACTGCATAGAATTTTCTGATCACCTGGGAAATGTAAGCCTGAAAACGAAGGCCACAGTCAAAAATAACACCGAGGTTCTTCACAGAGCTCTTCACATCCCCGAGATCTCAACAACAAAGTCCGAGTACCAAACAGTATGAGATCACACTTACTAGTATTTAATTTAAGACCATGTGCCTCGGCATACTCAAAACTTCTAGACAAATCGGCGTTGCTAATTTCCGCAGCATCTGGAGCACGCAGAGCGCAAAGCTGTAAAAAATCCAACTGTCATCCGCAAAAGCACGAGCCTTACACGAATCAATTTCTTGCAAAATATTTGCAGTGTAGAGAAGAAAAAGTACGGGCCCCAGCATAGTACCATGCAGCAACCCAGACGTCACAGGAAAGGCGTCAGAACGGTCATTGTCGATAACTACCACCCGGGAACGCTTGTCCAAATATGACTCGAAAAACTGTAACTCAGTCACATCGAAACCAACATACTTCAATTTTGCACATAGTAATCGGTGATCAACTCTGTAGAAAGCTTTCGCAAAATCTAAGAGGACAAGTGCCGCGATCATACCTAACAATATCATCAGCCACATCTAGGAGCAAGGTTGCCGTGCTGTGTCAACTACGGAATCCAGACTGCATCAGTGAGATAAATTTATTTTCCAACAAATAATCATTTATCTGGACCACAATGAAATTCTAGAACTATAGATATTGAGGGAAGGATGCTGATGGGACGAAGATCACCATTGTTCGTTGATTTGATTTTTTCTTCTTCTTACGGTGCCTTATCCTTAAGGACGTTGGCGATTACATTTGCCCATCTTATTTTATTTGTTGCAGCTCTGAACAATTCTATAGAGCTCATATTAGTCCATTGACGTAAGTTCTTAAGCCAGGAGTTGCGTCTTCTTCCCGGTCCCCTTTTGCCATTGGTTTTCCTTCGATGATAAGTTGAAGCAGTTCGTACTTTTGGTTTCTCACAATGTGACCGAAATACTGCGTCTTTCTTTCTTTTATTATCTGCACAAGTTCTCGATCCTTTCTCATCCTCTGCATAACTTCTACGTTTGTCGTATGACTCATGTAAGATATTCTGAGCATTCTACGGTAGCACCAAAGTTCGAACGATTCTATTCTTTTTTGTGTTGTTTCCGTCATTGTCTATGCTTCAACGCAATATAGCACGGTGGAGAAAACGTAGCATTTCAGTATTCGAACTCTTAATGAGATATTCAGTTGGCAGTTGCATAGTATTTTTTGCATTTTATAAAATATAGCTCGTGCTTTTTCCAGGCGTGTTTTTATCTCTAGTGAGTGATCCCAAGTTTCATCAAGGCTACTTCCTAGGTATGCTATTTTTGTTACTTGTTCTAATTCTGTTCCGTTGACCCTAATTCCGACCTTTCTGTTTTGGTGTTTGCTGATAGCCATCGTTTTTGTTTTCTTTGTATTTAGTTTCATTCCAAATTCTTTACATGTTATCATCACTCGGTTCATTAGGCGTTGTAGTGCTTCACTATCTGCTAGAATAACCGTGTCATCTGCGTATCGCAAGTTGTTAATGCATTGTCCATTTATTATTATGCCATCCGAGGTATCCTGTAGTGCCTTCCTAAATAACTCTTCCGAAAAAACGTTAAACAACAACGGGAAAAGAACACATCCTTGCCTTACTCCTTTCTCGATGTTAATGTCTTCAGATGTTTCTCCATTGATTCTAATTTTAGCCTTTTGGTCTTGGTAAAGGTTTGATATGATTCTCAAGTCTTTGTCGTCTATGTTACAAGACCTGAGAATTTCTATTAGTTTATCGTGTTTCACCAGGTCGAAAGCCTTTTGAAAGTCTATGAAACACAGATATACATCAGAGTCTACATCCCTACATCTTTCAACAAGCACACGTATTGAAAAAAGTGCCTCTCTTGTTCCAAAGCCATTCTTGAAGCCAAATTGTGTTCGTCCCGTGTGTTCGTCCAATTTGTTATAAATTCTATTGTGATTTGATTTACCTACAGAAATTATTTTTATCGAGAAATACCGAACGTTTCATTTGTCCGTTTTTTGGCCTGCCTATACAATTTGGAGTTCTTTTAATTCCATTCCATCCCTATCGAATTTCGCTTTCAATAATCCAATAATGATCAAGTTTACAATTGAGTTTACGATTTGACATTCTGAACTGAGTAGTGTGAGTTATACATTTAGATTTAGTCTCCAAAAGATCTACGTGCAATTCGATGAACTTAATTCATCATCGATGTCGTTATGAATGATCGTGGATTTATTTATGCTCAAACGATGATTGTTCAGTGTAAATGGACAGTGACTGAGCTCTAGTAACTCCACCTGAATTGAGTCAACAAGAGTTTTAACACACGGAGCCTGAATTCACATGAATGATAATTTGAAATTCACAAAAACGAAACAAGTTATATCATTTTACCGAACGAGGTCCAAACCTTGCACCAATCGCACAGGGGACGATCACAAATTCAAGACAATCATTCCAAAACGCAGGTATAAGGCATGTCAATCCTAATAAGCAGTACCCACTTGAAGGACGTAAACTTTACAAATTATAACAAGAAGACGATTGACCGTCTTCTCGACAGTCAATCAGAAGCTCCCCCGGGAATCACCGTCTCGACTTTATTCTTACATTAAAGTAATTATATCATGCGAGAACGCTTTCCTACCGCGAAGTAATGCGTCTCATTATCTCTTTTTCGTGACGAGGTCTAATATTTAACGACTCCAGTTTCGACTCGGCAGGTGTTCCAACTTTTTTACGGCATGTAAATACAAGTCACAACACCAACTTATACGTCAGAATGATTGAAAACATCGCGCGAGAATGGGAATTACTTTTGAATTACGCCGTAATTTGAAAGGGAACATCTTCAGCGGCCAAATAAACAACATTGGATTGGATTACGGTTTCTCCATTGCAATTATTCGAATTAAGTGTTTTCACAGAACGCTCGTTTGAAAGGGACCTTTATGAATGCGAATTTAATCGCATGTGCTCGTAGCAATGACGTTAACACGAACCAGATGCGTGAAAAAGTGGAATTCGGCGACTAGTCCAGTTTCTTTGCGGTGCGATGAGATATAGGCAACGTGATTTCAGTGATAGGCACTCGAATTTTGGTCGAAATGGTTGCTCTAACCAGTATATTTCCACATACTTGACAGATAGATAAGTATTTCTTTATTAGTTCCATAGTGTAAAAGTACAGAAACACATGACAACGGTATTCAGATTGTTCTCCACGAGATAGCCCTGCACCGCATAAGTTTTATTTAACAAGTGTTCTTCCAGTTTTATTGTAAATCGGGCATTTGCATATTGTATTTGGATTAACTAACTCTTCAGAGTTCGGGCCACTACAGACGTTCAAGGCTTATTGTGCTCCTCCTTGGACATTCTTTCCTGAATATCCAGAGCTATCTCTTTAACAAGGTTTAGAATCCCATTTGCGAGGTCCATTTTGCGTAACTCTTATGAAGTTTCTCGATTCCCTGAAATTTTCCGCCTTTTCCAGGCTAGAGCTTGGCATTCGTTCACAATGTGATAAGCTTGTTCTTCCCCTTCATTGCATAGTCTACATATAGGTTTTTCTCTGTTCAGTCTAAGAGCTTCTTCAGTGAACTTCTTGCTAGGTTTTTCCAGCAGAAGTTTGGTTTGGGTAAGGAACCTACCTGTCAGCGTGTACCTTTCCTATCCTATATGAAATGCTTTTGTTACTCAGATAACAATAAAAAAAAACCTTCTCTTCGGCAAGAAGAGAGATTGATTCTTTTTTCTGCGATACCTTCAACTATCTAGGTTTGAATCAATTCAATTTAGTACATAATAGTAATAATGTAGTCTTGAATCTGGTTTTATGTGATAAAATTGATGTCGAGGTATTGGAATCTGTTCCACTTGTTGGTATGGACACTCATCACCGACCACTAGAAATCTCTTTCAGGATATCAAATATGAAAACTGAATCCCGAATCTCGATTCTTTTATGTCGTAATAAAGCTCCATACGGCATTATTAATGATGAACCCGCGCATACTCATTGGGGTTCGAGTTTACCAAAAGATATTAACCATTATGTCAAAAATTTTTATAACATCTTATATACAATCATTCATAAGTATGTTCCGTTATTGAAATCTATACCATCTGACTATCCTGGATGGATCAGGAGAGATACGCGAGAATTGTTTCGCTCATAAGTGCTACAAACAATCTTAGTCCCAAGAGGATTATAGTGCATTTTCGGTATTGCATATCAATGCAAGAAAGATGAGATCGACTTCATAGAAAGGACTGAAGATAGAATCATTCAGGATTGCCAGAAGTTCTGGAAGTTCATTAATGATTCAAGAAAAGAAGATGTAATTCCAAACTCAATGACTCTAAATAATCAAAAAGTGAGCGGAAGTAGGGCTATAAGTAGTTGTTTTGCCGAATCTTTCAAAAATTACTACAATGATGAAATCTACAATCAGCTGATTGAAGAATTCCGCATAACATATCTTCCGTCCATCAATTTTGTTTCAGATACTCTTACTAACGTTGAATTTTCCCAGGATGAAATACTCAATGCGTTGAAATCTTTGAAATCTAAAAATACTTGTGGTCCTGATTGGATTTCCTTCATTTCATAGTATCGTGTGCTCATAATCTGGTTGATCCCCTCCATGTAATCTTCAATAATTGCTTACAACAAGGAACTTTTCCGGATGACTGGAGGCTATCTAATGTAACCCCAATCTTCAAATCTGGAATACGCACTGATATACGAAACTATCGTCCCATATCAATCTCTTGCAAATTCACTCGTTGAACACGTTGGTAATACTTTTATCGAAGAACAACACGTATTTTGTGCAGGCAAATGTACTGACACAAATTTACTCCTATTTGTCACCTTCGTTTCAAAGAGTATTGAACAGGCGGTAAATGTGGACTGTTTATATGGCGATTATTGAGGGCATTTGATAGGGTTCCAGTCAATCTACAAATATTCAAATTGAAACTTATTTTTGGCATCTCAGATCTATTGCTTTCTTGTATCGAAGCTTTTTTGATTAGGAGAAAGCAGATGAATGTGAATGGTCATATATCAGAACCAATTGATGTCTCTTCGGGAGTAGGACAGGGGACGCATTTGGGACCTGTCTTGTTTTTATTATTCATAAACGATGTTAAATTCTTTTTCAACCATAGCAAATTTTAACTTTTTGCTGACTACTGCAAAATATTCAAGCGCATAGAAACGGTAAAGGACGGAGGTGATTTCCAAATCGATCTCGATAGTTTTCATAAGTGGGTGAAACGAACGGTTTATCTCTAAATATTGCAAAATGTAAGCACCTGAGATTAAGAATGATAAATCCTCAAAATTGCTTTTATTACATTAACAGTGACTTGATAGAGTCTGTTACAAGCTACAAAGATTTAGGAATTTTTGTGGATAATAAATTATCATATAACCTTCACATTGACTACGTCATTAAAAAAGCAAATAAAAAGGAATACTAAAGAATTCGAAAATATTAGGTGCTTGGTGATTCTTTATGTGTCAATAGTTAGACCTATTTTGGAATATGGCTCTATCATATGGTCTCCTGTATATGCAACACAAATTGGAAGATTAGAAAAAATTCAGAAGAAATTCATCAAATTAATTCGTTTCAAAAGTTCTATTAACTTTGAGTCTTACAACTATGAGTACTTCATCTGTTTTCGCTTCCCCATCTTATTAGCCGCAGGTCTTTTTTCTCTATTATATTTGCCTTCAAGGTATTGAATGGGATCATGAAAAGTTCATGCGTTTTGGATCTTTTTTTTCTCTATGTCCTTCCAGGAGGGTCAGAGATAAATATCTATTATCTTATGAATTCCATAGAACGAAATATGATGAGACAAATATCTTCCGCGATAAACTTCGCGAGGAGACCACATATGTAAACTTGAGACAAAAAGAATTATTCAAAAACCCGTAGATCAATGAAGACAAGAGCTAGTACCCAAATCTGCCCGCCATGCACGCAGCCCCCAAGAGCCACAATAGTGCAACTAAGCAGGATGCCGAGAAACGAAGCGGCAGACTGCAGTTTCGTCCTTATTAGGAGCTCATCAGTGTCGCATATCGCTTCTTAGCATTCTAACAAGCTACATCGGGGTACCCTATCTGTTTGTTATTATTCGTATCTCGAAGTCAGGTAGCGGGTTTACCGTCTCGGTCCATAGAGGGCGACTCTCGTACGTATGTACGAGATGCGTCCTTTCTGAAATCGATAGGGTACCCCGATGTAGCTTGTTAGGATGCTGAGAAGCAATATGCGACACTGATGAGCTCCTAATAACGAAACTGCAGTCTGTCGCTTCGTTTCTCGGCATCCTGCTTAGTTGCACTATTGTGGCTCTTGGGGGCTACGTGCATGGCGAGCAGATTTGGGAACTAGCTCTTGTCAAGAACGAACTATGGCATTCATTCTCCGCTGGCTCAAATTGTGAGAAATGTAAATGATGTAAATTTGGATATGTTCTCAGAGAAGTATTTTAAAAGCAATCTGAGGCATTCCCTCTTTAGTGAGTCAGCGGTATCGTATTGTTGAATCTCTACTTCCTCAGTTTTAGTTAAGTCTCATTGGTTTCTATAGTATATGGGTAGGTAGATATTTTTCAGATTGTAAATGGTTTTCCAATTGTAAAAAAAACTTTAAATGGTTTTCAAATTGTGAATGGTTTCCGTAAATAAAGATTATTATTATTATTATCCAAGTGTTGATCGTAGCTTGTACAATATAGTTTATTAGCCACCAAAATAATGGGATCTCACACTGATTACCTATTTTTGGGGTTAAGTGAATAGCCACGATTATAAACACAATCCACAATCAATGAATTATTAGCTAAGTGTGAACACTTGCCAAGTATATAAACAGTTGACTTGAAATTCAATTGCCCCAAAGTACTAGGTCCAGCGACGCCTCCCACCTCTATTAATCACAGTTGTCGCGACAGTCCTCCGTGTGAGCCGAAACTCTTGTATGTGTACATGTTGATTATTGTTCTATCCATTGTATTTTTCTCAACTAAACTAGAACTCCTAAATAGAGTGAGTTGTTGAAGAACGAAGGTGTAGTAGGATGAGCTGGACGATTTGATGTCTGTTTTTCAGATCCTGACATCAATGCACTGAATTCGTCACTGAAGTTTTTCTAGCAGATATTCCACGACAAAACATCCGCACAAAAGCCTTCGTTCTCTAAAAACTGTCAAAAAGCGGCGACAGTTAAAAACAGAGCTTACAAGAACTGAAAGAAGAACCCAATAGATCAATCTAAAGCTGAATATGTGCGTTTCAGTAACATTTGTAACTCAAAAAATGATACAGCGAAATCCTACTTCACTGAAGGAGCTAAGAAGAGACTTTTGCAGTAGACCAGAGTAATCCTTTCCACCTTTGATTAGAAATGACGGTTCTATCACATCATCGCCTAAAGCGGATCTCTTTGCAAAAATGTTTTCACAAACTTCTGTTTTAGATATAGCAAATGCAGTGCCCACCAAGCACCCCACATGTTCAATCGATTATGTCCGAAGTGAAGTTAGAGTGCATACGGTGAGGCGCGTTCCTCAACTGAACTGTAAGTAAGCAGTAGATCTTGATAGAATACCACTGACTGTTCTGGAGAAATGTGCTCCAGAGTTAGCACCTATTTTAAGTCGCTTGTTTCAGATTTTGTATGTACAACCGATTTTTTCCTAAAAGAGCGTTGAATTCAATGCAATGGACAATTTTGAGTCGCTCCATAAGTTTACATTCATTGCAATTCATCTCGCTTACTTCTCCGTGGGCTCTTTGAGACGGGACGAGGCTGAAGGATGAATAAAAACTAGCCAGTCTCTTCCCAATCATTTTCATAAAATTTTCCTTGTGAAATATTTTGGATGTTTCCAACATGAAAATCAACGAAGCCATTTGAAATATACTAATCACTCTCCGAAAAAATCTGTGTGGGCAGCTTCCATGAACCCAAATGAAAAAAAAACTCATCAAGCTGACTGAAAAATAAATAATCCAACTGTTAAGTACCTAACTAATTAAGTATTCAATAAAAAACAAACGAATAATTATAGTACTCTCAAAAAAACAAATTAATCAAATCGCTTTTCAATAACAATAATCGAAAACTGGCGTAATAACTTGATTCCTATTATTTATGGCTGCTGGAGGCATTGACACTCGAAAAATGGCCTTGGTATTTTCGTTCTTCTGACCAAGAGCGCTTACGTAACGCCGCGGTCTCCCGAAGATAATAAACTGGTAGGAAATCAATACAACCTACGCATCGGGCAACAACAATGGCTGTGAAGAAGCAGAATAAAAAGTTCGACACGATAAGTCTCACGTAATAATGAATACTTGGGAACGGACACAATCCTCGAAACGATTATAAGGAACGAGGTTATTGATTGATCACTCGAAGGCGTAATCCAATTCATGTTCGAATTTTAAGTGGAATATGCGTGAGAACAATGGAATTCCGAAGCGTTGCTTAATAATTTATATTAGTTCCAGAGGACGGAACAAAGCACACACGCGATTTCAGCTTTCTCGAAATAACAGGATGCGAGTTCGGAATGATCGTGAATGTGGAATTATCTTCCTCTGACAGTCAAAAGACATTGGGCGAATGGGTTTTACCATACAAGATCTGAGTAAAGAAATTCGAAGATTTATTTTGGTTTGGCTTTGAATCGCGTAAAGGTCGCTGAAAATATGCTAGACATATGGTAAACAAACCACAGTTATAAGAAAATGTCTGATTTTGTGCAAAATAATCGTCATTTCTGGGAACTGTTGATTTTCTTCTTTCATTCGAAGAAAACGGTGGTTGAAGCTCATAGAAATCTCCAGAAAGATTACGGAGATGCTGCTCCAAGTGAAACAACGTGCCGTGATTAGTTCCGTCGCTTCAAAAACGGTGATTTCGATGTGGACGACCATCCCCCCAAAAATCTTCGAATACGCTGAATTGGAGGCATTGCTCGATGAGGACCTGTGTCAAACGCAAGAAGAGTTTGCTTCAGCCTTAGGAGTTACCCGCCAGGCCATTTCCAAGCGATTGCATGCGTTGGGAATGATTCAAAAGCAAGGAACTTGGATTCCTTATGATTTGAAGCCAAGAGACGTTGAGCGTCGTTTTAGGCCTGTGAACAACTGCTCCAGCGGCAAAAGAGAAAGGGTTTTCTTCATCGCATCGTAACGGGTGATGAAAAATGGATTCATTACAGCAATGTACTGCCCGGTCATGCTTCTACGTCATCGCCTCGGCCGAATATTCACGCTACGAAAGTTATGCCGTGTATATGGTGGGACCAAGTCGGTGTTATTTATCATGAGCTCTTAGAACCGAATGAAACCATCACTGGGGAACGGTTCGAACTCAATTGATGCGATTGAGTAAAGCACTGAGCGAAAAACGGCCACAATACGAACAGAGACACGAAAAAGTAATTCTACAGTATAACAACGCTCGGCCTAACGTTGCCTAACCTGTTCAAACCTACTTGGAAATGCTCAAATGGAAAGTCCCACACCACCCGCCATATTCCCCAGAATTTGCACCATCCGATTATTACTTGTTCCGTTCGATGGCACATGGTCTGACTGCTCAGCAGTTCCGCTCATATGAAGAGCTCGAAAAATGGCTTGATTCGTGGATAGCCTCAAAAGACGAACACTTCTACCGTTACGGTATTCGAGCTCTGCCAGAAAGATGGGAAAAACTCGTAGCTAGCGAATGATTCATTTGTGATCATTTTTCACAATAAAGCTGTATTCTCATGAAAAAAACAGCGAGAACTTAGTTGCGAACATAATAATTGTCTTCTTTAGAGGTATCCCATTCGGTGTGGCAAAAGTGTTCCGAAAATTGGTTTAAGCGCATGAAAAACTGTATCGATCCTCAAAGAGAATACTTTGAAAAACAATAAACCTTTTTTTCCCAAAGTTACTCGTTTTTGTCACGGTGGTAAAATTTAGAAGGCACCCTATTTGATGTAAGAAAAAATCATATTAAGGTACCTGAGGAAATTAACGCCCTCTTTCTAATAACGCCCAATCTACGGAAAATGTACTTTCATTAGTTTTATTCACGTCAACGCTCACGCACACTTACAATACACCTACGGGAACACACTAACCGCGAGCGCTAGCCGCTCCCGCCGCCTTCTTGCCAGTGGCCTGATGTGTTTCCGAGACTTCCATCGCAGACGCCACTGTTGTAAAAAATTGCTCCACAAAACTGTAAGGTTCCAGATGTTTTATTATACATCTTTGTTTGCTTTCATATGTGTCGTGTAGTGTAGGTTGTTCTCATTATATCTTGTTTATATTTTGAAGATAGTTTGTATAGTTTAATGCGAAAACTTCCGAATATCAAAACGACAACTCGAGTATTAACGCCCAGACAAATGACCATTGGGTGCTATTACACCACGTGGGCGCTACTGGCCTTCCTTACACCATCAGTAGACACTTAATTTAATTCTGAGGTAATTCTGCTCTAATAACGCGTACCTACTTATATGTGCATTGCAAAATTAAATCTTCAATAAAAATACATGTCCAGAGTCTGAATTCAATATTATCTTAAATTCACTTATTTTATTATTCTGCCCTTGTATTTTGTTAATGAGTATGTACCCATTTTACAGAACACTAAAATGACATCACCTAGCCCGACGACTAGAAAAAGAGGGAAGTCATGAACAGAAGAAGGAAGATTTCATAATATTTTAAGTACTTAATAGTACTTAATAGTATATGACAGTGACTGTCATTGGCATGATTTTCCTACTACCTCAGGGCGCTATTGACCATTATCGTTTAATAACGCTCATTGTATGTTTAAACCTCATATATTTTATATACATATAAACATTCGCTATGCTTTTATTTTTATAATTGTTGATGTCAGAACTTTAAAGTTGTGTGAAAAATGATTACAATTAAAAGTTACAAAGTACTTTATGCGTGTTAAGAAGTGTCAATGTTTTTATATTAAATGTTGATTTGCTACATTCCTTGCTATCTAATGAGGAAATTTATAAATGACTCTTATGTTTTATTAATTTTTTTACTCGAGTAGCATCTGATTTTGGAAGCGGGCGCTAATCAACATAGTGTTTTTAATAACGCCTGAATAAAGTGTTTTAATATAACGTTATTAGCGAGGAAGTTTTGAATAATTAGACTTCCTAACTATCATCTTTCAATTCAGAAATATGTGTTTAATTTTCACAAGAATAAGTTGGGTTCATTTCAAAAACATTCATTTTAAAAAAAATATTTTATGTTAGGTGGGCGTTAATTGCCTCAGGTACCTTAGTATTCTAGGGTTGAATGTCAGTAGTCTTCGAAAATCAAAGCAAACAATGCAACGCAATTCACTTTTGGAAAGAGCGTTCAATTTGAACTTTTATCAGAAATAAATGAGATGAAAAACACAATGTTTAACTTTAATCTACACTTTATTTGAAAAAATTCGACGACGTTTCGCTGACACAGCAGCTTTATCAAGAATGACAAACAGAATGAAGAGTATGGTATTATAAACAAATCGTAGAACAAGTTGGATAAATAACAGGAAAATCCACACCGAGTCCTTGTACAGTTAGTATGAAAGGTAATAAAAACTAATTAAACAAGTCAAGTAGGGGTGAATAATTCACATCTACCTGCTCATTCAAAAGCTTGTCCGAATATTTGTATCTATTTATTTCTAATGCTTCTAGGAGATCTAGTTTTGAACTTTTTGATTTTATATGTAATATGTCAAAGTTTTCATTGAATGAATGGTTTTCTTTTATTAGGTGGTTTGAATAATTTGAATCAGATTTATTTTTATCGAAGCTACGTTTATGTTCAGATGTTCTTATGCCAAAACTCCTATAGGTCCTACCGATATAAATTTTATCGCAAGAACCGCAATTGAGTTTATAGATTCCTAATTTACTTGATTTTTCAACACGAGATTTATTATTTTTAATATGTTTACCTAAGTTTTTAGAAGTTTTGAAAGTTATATTAAGATTTTGTTTGACGAGAAAAGGATTTAATATTTGAACTTGCAGAACCGCAGAATGTGAAACTGTTGAATATTTTATAGTCTTTATGAATAGGATATACTTCATTTATTGCTTTCTGATACAGTTTTTACGAATGAGTAGATCTATCATATCCGGATTATATGAATTATTAAAGGCTATCTGTTTGATGATGTTTAATGTTTAACCATAGTCAAACAGATAGCCATTAAATAAAGTAAAGATTAAATTAAAATTGTGATTTTTATCTCATTTATATCATGGATCTACATCAAGTAACGGCTTCCACAATTCAAATGTTATCAGAAAGAAAAATAGTTCTATAATCTGGTATACGCGATTAATCTTTCCTATATAATAAAATAACTTATCGTTTTTCCACGCAACTGGAATACTAAGAAAACAGCATTAAACATTCAAACAGGGATAATACGGCGAGATATCGACAGGATTACTACCGCGTGTTCTCATTTGGATCACAATTTACGACAATAAAATTCCACCCACTCATAACGATTGAATTGCTTTTTCATTGAGCCAGCATAATGAGAACAAAACAATCAGCAAATTATAATGTGAATATTATATTGCGTCTCCTATATATAAGGTTAATTGCAACAGTAACTGCTGCCCATTAAATATTTATGTAGCTATTTGGTTGGCTATTCCAGTAATTTCTATTTTAAAAATAACGCTTTATGATGGAAATCGTTGCGCTGGGAATAATAAAACTTATTCAAATTACGAACAGATGGATTTTACTGTGCACAGTAAACTTTGATTTTCGATAAATCCTACCCATTTCGCTATTAACATCGAACTCGAGTTGTATACAACCTGAAGTACCCATTAGAGAGATTTTGAAACTTGATTGGGTTCACATTGCTATCAAGAAAATAATGTACAGGGTGACATACCGAGAATATTTGTTTTTTGAATGTCTTGCAGATTTTCGAGCACTCAAAAATAATAAACTTTACGAAGTTTATAAATAAAGTAATAAGACTGGCAACGTCGCTTCCGATCCAGCAACGCATGAGAGGTTTTGAGCTGAGTCAGGTGCACATGTGTAACGCCTCAAGTATGAGTTCAAACTCGCTACAATTCTAGTGAAACAGTTTTTCCTTGTGCATTCTAAAAAGAAGTGGCATCAATTTCGAGCGACGGTGTGCTGTCATGATTCAAACTTGGACATAATGCAACAGAAACATTTGAAAATATTCGTAGAAAGTGTTTCGTTGCGAGCCCAGGTTTATCAGGCAGTTTAAGGCATTCTCAGAAGAAAGAGAAAGAAAGTCGTCTAAAGATGAACCACGAACGTAAGGCCTTCGAAAACCAATGAAAATGTCAACAGAGCCCTGTATCTTGTGCATTCAGATCAACGCTTGACGGTCAACATACAGACTTCGGATCATCAAGAACAAGTAGGTGTTGCATCACAACAATACGCCATGTGACACTGAAATCTTGATAATAGAGTTTCGAGCTGTGGCTTTTGAGCCTCCTTATTCGCCAGACTTGAGTCCTTCTGAGTTTTCACCTTTCTGAGGAGAATATATATATATATATATATATATATATATATATATATATATATATATATATATATATATATATATAAAGAATGAAAGGAATAAACCGAATTTGAAAACCCTAGATTTTATCGTTGCATTATCAAACCCTTAACATTCTTAGTTCCACGCTCATTTCGAATTCCAGATTGTCAATGATACCAAAAAATTTGAATAAGGGTAGCAGATGTAAAGTAAATTAAGAAGCCACCCCCTATCTGTTAATAACATCTTGTGGTTACGCGCGAACGATTTGTTGAAAAATAGGAGAAAGTTACCATTCTTTCTCTACGAGTGTCTTACGTTACGTGACATCTCAATACTTTCCTAATCTTACCAGAAAGAAATGATGATAGGCTAACTATATTCGACCAGTCATCCCAGTCTATTACCTGCAACAAAACGAGAAACATTAATCAATATTTCATGTGATATTTCGCTCAAGGGAAAATAACTTTGACCAGCTGGTCTGGTAGTAACCTATAATTATCATGAATACGGCTACATCATTATTCAATTTTCTATTTATTCAAACAAGGTTATATAATCGTTCCTTCTATATTTACTGTGTTGTCGATATGTATTCTTTTTCTTAGTGTACTCAGAATAGATCACCTGCTATAAATAAATACTTTTCTAATACTTCAACTTGTATTTTCTATACTTTATTCAAAATTAAAAATAACAATGCTTGAAGGAATATAAGAAATAGAACTGAGAAAAGTTGATGCTAATGATTGAGCAGTGTTGCCTCCTAGCAAGCTGTCGAAGGCGGCGAAGAAAAGAATTTGAAAGATAACATGTATTTGAAGCTCTGGGCGAAAATTATGATTTTTTCAATTTTTCTGTAGTAGTAAACATTTGAATACATTCATTCCGTAATCTTGTTAAGTTTATATGTCAGAAGCTCCAAAGGTGCAAAATATTTAGGCCAATTATTTTATGCTCTTCCATCTATCGAAAATATTCTCGAATTTTTCAAATTTTTCCATCACTTTTCTTTATACTTTCTCTCTTCTCAACCTCATTCGGAAATTTCAAAACAAAGATTACCTGAATATTTCCTGATAACGAAAATGGCCCTAAGCATACAGGATGTCCCCGCTAAAGAAGTATCTGGGGAAGGGGTTATCGATCACTTTTGGGATTCGAGTAAATGGATACGGATCTACAAATTGCAATTCCTTTCAGAACGGTACAACTTTTAGTAATACCTGATAGGACTACAGCTTTGCTATGTCAAATGACATGATGGTCTTTTTAATTGTTTTTTTAAAGGATATCCTTTTTCAAGCATCTTGTGTTGAGATTTGTCCTATCTAAAATAAATCACCATTGAGTTATGATTATCAAAATTTTCGGAATTTTAGTGTTAACTACTTTGCCAAAAAAATGACTCAGATTTGAGTGAGGTTTAACTTTTTTTAGTGTAACGAGAACAATGTTATTTTCGTCTGTTTGTTGTTTTATTTCCATATAATCACTCAACTTAACACAAAAGACCTCACCTCTTCTATTATTGCAATCTCCCAACCAAGAAGACTGGAGACCAGGAGGACAAATTGCGTTGGTGGGGTGAGAGAAAACAAGTGCCCCCATGCGTAATGTACCCACGCGCATCTTTTTCATAATGGGCTTTGCAGTTTTATTGATAGTATAACCAGAAATATATAGCGAAGTTCGAACCTGGCCGAACACAAAAGCAACAATAACTACGAGGCATACTTTTTATGTTCCGTATGCTGGGACACAGGAGGCACCATTAATCAACTGTCAGTACTAAAGACAACAGTTTCCCTTTGGTATGGAGAAATTAAACGCAAAACAGTTAAGCCTAGCGACGATCCAAGGGTAGGTGTACCAAAAACAGTGGCCACTCAGAAAAAGGAGGATGATGTGCGTAAGATTATCCAAGAAGATCGGCATGCAACGTATCGTGAGATTGAGGCATCATTGCGGATTTCAAAAACCTCAATACAAAAAAGTTTGCACACAGAATTGCGTGTGAAAAAATTCCTGTTGGATACCGCATCTGTTGATCGAAAAACAGAAAGCTGCAAAGTTGAAATGGTGTCAAGAAGCGTTCACAAAATTGTCGATGTTGATGAATCTTGCATTTATTCATACGAGCCAGAAAAACAGCGACAATCTTCTGTTTGAATGGGAGCGAAATGAAAGAAAAACCGACAAAAGTCATCAGTGGCCGAAAAGAAAAGAAAAGGCGATCGCAACGTTTGTTTCAAAAACAAGTCATGTAGTAACAATTTCTTCACAACTTCAAAGAACAGTTACTGCCGATTGGTGTACAACGATTTTTTCACAGCAAGTCGTTAGTAAGCTTCGAGAAATCATTCCTCAACAAGACAATGCATGTTCACAATCAGCCCAGAAATCATTTGAATAATCAACGCAAGAATTGTTGCATACTCCTGCGTACCATTCGGATCTAAGTCAATAATTTTTTATTTTTCTCGAAATCAAGAAGGGACTGCATGGTCAAAGGTTTCAGTATTCAGGAGAAGCTGTTGATGCCTTTCTAAAGGTCATTCTAAATGTAGCAGCGAACGCTTAGATTACCTGCTTCCAGAAATAAGAAACAATGAAGTCTTGAAAAGCTCTCAACTGTTTCATTCTAGCTCTAGATGCAAAACTCAAAAGACATCCCTCGTATGTGAAAACTAAACGATGCACAGAATATTCAATTTCGTTCAATGCGCAATGCGTGAAAGCAGGTAAGAATGAAGATGCTGACGAACAGCACTACATTGTCTCAGCGACCTATCTTTTACCAAAGCAGTTTACCTTCTTGGCTTCTAGTATTCTAGCTTCCATCATACCAATTAGAACTTGTTCCGGTAGTATTCCCTAATTAAACAATTAGTTCATTCAAACTTGATATCTGCATAATTAATTTGTGTCAAAGCAATTATTCTGATCATAATCCCTAGGAGACAGAAATGGCCTAGGTCCAAGGACCGTGCACTTGAGCGTCCCTGTAGGCCCAGACTGTTGGAAAACTACCCAAGGTGTTAAAGCTGCTGTTTATAGTCGAGGAGCTGCTAAAGAACAGTCACCTGTCTTGGGGAGTTAACAAGCTCAATAAAAATTCAGGGATAGACCAGCTACACTGCAGTTCTTGGCATACCACAACTGCACGTCACTTATTGCGCAGAAAGGTTGTTCAACCCGGGTCAAACTGACAGAAAGAAGTAAGCTCTGTCTGTTGTCGGCCCCAAGCTACTCGTACATTGAGGGCAATGAGAAGGCGGACTCATTGTTCGCTCTAGTAACAGCCTTGGGATTCTCTGCACCTCAGCCCAAAAAATAACCGGTGGTTAGTCCTGACGGTACAGTGGCACTGGCTGAGCCTCACAGCTCTCAGACACTCTCGACTTTCCATCAGTGGATCTTCAACTGCGAGAGCCAAAGTTTGGCTAGACCTGAGAGTTCAAATTGCCATATTAACGGGGCACTGTCGCCTCAGAAATCACCTAAATAAGTTAGAATTAATAGAAGACCCTTCATGGAGCGTATTTGAGGAAATAATAAAATCAATAGAAGACGTCATGTGGGAGTACCCACCCAGCTGGGAACAGACTTGAGAAACTTGGATCTTACAAACTGAAGCTGACTGAGCTTATTAAGCTCTACAAGAAGGATGAAACTTGTAGGTGAAATTTAGGACATTGTGCCACAATAGACACTGGGTCGAAATGGCAGTGCTGTCAAGAAGACCACACTCAATTTTATATCTATCTGTATATATATGTCAAAGCATAAATCATTCTAATTCGAAATAAAAGTCTATGATTCGATTAATCAGACGAATAGACCTACACCTTCTATTCATATGTTTCTCTCAATACTATTACACAGAATAATGAATACATTAAAAACTAAAAATGAAGGCTTTTATAGTAGGTCGATGTAAGAACTAGTTTTCGTTTTTTTGGGAAGTTATCCAACAACGACAGAAAGGCAAGCAACTCGATAAATTGAAATAAAAAAGGTTTTAGACAAAGAGTAGACACAAAAGACGTGGGTTGCTTAGGTTAGTACAGTTATGTATACAATACTGAGTCGGGTTTTGAAAATAGAAATATCATCCACAACTCAAATCGATCAATTATTATTTATCTTTATTATTTATTTCAAATCAACGTATTATCATCGATCCTTGATAAATTTACAAAGTTTCAATCAAATTCGATATATTAAAGTAGGTTAAAACTACGTACGAAAATTCCGTTACAGAGATAGATGGATAGATAGATAAATAGATACAGATGAAGCTAATGAATGCGTGTTAAACTCGACGAAGCAGCTTGAAATCTGCATTATTCAAAGAAATGGATAAAACTTATCGCTTCTTCGTCGTGACCCGTTTATGTCAAAGAGAAGAAACAGTGTCATTCATATTGCGAGGTAAATTATCCGAACAGGATCTGAACCCGAAAAACTTGCGGGTTAATGTTCCTACCTCAGTGATTTACGATGCCACCAGCATCTATGACTTATATACTCTAATTGTACTCAAATTTGCTTCATCGTTAAATTACTTAAATTATAGTCCATTAATTTCGGCTTTCGAAGCGCGCGAAACGGCCGATTCCCCGCATCTGCAATAATTGATTAACGTCATAAATTTTCGAATATCCAAAATGGAGTAGAAGGTAATTAGCGAATTAATTTTGCCAACTAGCCTATATTTTATAACGCTCGAATCGTATTCGGATAAATCGTAACCGATTTGTGCTGGTGTAGAACGACATCCAATATTGAATTTTCCGCGTCCGGTTAGAACGGAATAATGACGTTTAATTAAATACGATCGAGCGGAAATAAATTTTTGATTTTCATTGGAACATGATTCCAGGCGGAATTCGCAACACAAAGTTTGCAGCACTCGAAAGTGATTGACATATGGAAATCAAATGAATTGGACATGGCAATTCATTCATCATTCTATAGACTGTTGAATATTCATCAATGCAAAAAACGTTAACTCTGCAATTCATCAAAAATACAAACACTTTGTTTATGGGTGAAATTTGATTCCTGAATACGGAAACAAAATTAAAAGGAAATTTGGACACTAGACTACCATGCTCTTTTATTTTGAAATACTAAAGCGAACTAACCTCTGAACGACTAAGAACAGTCAAAACAGCTGTCACAGAAAACAATACCAATTAAGGTTCTTCGCGTCTAAGGTACACTATGCAGGGTATCCCCAAAGATCTATGACAAGCTTTGATAAGTGGTTCCTGAAGGAATTCCAAGATGAATTACACTGACAAACAGTAAATTTATTAAACGAAATCAAGTCATATTTTCAAACACTACAACCTACCCGCATATAAACTTCATACTTTTTTGTTAAATCACTCTTTCAGTTTTCATAAAACATTGTCTTACTCGATTACGCGAATTTTGCTTACCGATGTGTGTTTCCGAATAAATTAACGAAAAAATATTGAAATTAAAACAGTGTTTTTTTTAGATTAGTGTTATACATAACACTAAGATGCCAAGAGAGTGTGTGTAAACCATCCTGATAACTTCTGTTATATTTGCGGTCAACTTATTGCTAAAAGTCAACGTCGTAGTTTGACACCATTAGTGCACAGTTTGTCACTTTATTAACATCATGGGCTAAAGGATCTCGTCATATGCCGTTCGCAGTTCCAATGATATGGGCCGAACCGAAAAACCACGTATCAGATTGTTATTTCTGCCAAACTTCTATAAAAGGTATTAATCACAAATCTAGGCACTGTGAACTATCCAAATTTACAATCTGCCCAAAGACCTATCCCACACAGTGATGATATACCTGTTCCTCAGCCTCCAGTTAACATGGATGACGTGACCGAAGAAAATGTATCCGAGAATTCAGAGTCCGATCCGTTTTTTGAGCCCAGTATTCCAAACAGAGAACCTCAATTTATAACTCAAAACGATCTCTATGACTTGTTACGTGATTTGGATCTCAGTAAAAGACAGGCAGAGTTGTTGGCTTCCAGACTTCATGACTGGAATTTACTGGATACCAGAATATCCCTATACAGAACTCGACATACGCACTTCTCAAGTTTTTTTTTCTCAAGATGGCAATATAGTGTTTTGCAGTGACATTTCCTCGTGACGACGGAGTTGACGTTTGAATATAAAACATGTGACTGGTGGTTGTTTATAAATTCTTCAAAGGTTCTATTTTGGATTGGCCAGCTTGCTCTCCAGACCTAAATCCTATTGAACATTTTTGGAATAATTTCAAAAAGAAACCCCACAACAGCTCATCCAAGCCTCCACAGAAGAGTGGCAGAATATCCCCCCAAAGGATGTCGAAAACCTAATCCAAAGCATGCCTAGACGGATTCGGGCTTGAAGAGGAGGTAATACAAGCTACTGAGGTCGAGAAAGAAACACCCACTCATTCAGAAAACGAATTTCAATTTTTTACTACATGCGGAAGGAGTCTCTTATTTTCTTTTATTTGTTTTTCTTAAAATAAACCTTAATTTATTCCTTTTTTCAATTGAAATATTCTAACAATCCTTCGAAATTTCCAAAATCTCTGAGGTAATATTCAAAATATCGGGTGATTCCATATAAATTTGATTGTGTGCATATACGAAATGGGAGATCAGGCTTACTCTGAGAGTATGAAGATTATCAACCCAATTTATTGTCGCCTTGTTCGAACAAAATAGCGTTAGATCTTTCGAATAAATCTATCAGAATGTCGCCGTAAATGGAAGCAATACGATTTCAATCCGATTGAAAATATTTACAGTTCTATTCACTTGTCTGTCACAATCGTTAACATAAATTTCAGATGTATAAAATAAGTCTGACAGCTTATATATTTGCATTACAACCAAATTGGTCTACAACTGATCAATTGATGACGGGAAATTGTTATTCCTATGCTATAAGTTACAAGATTAAGTAATGTTCAATAAATATTTTCTAATCCCTCTGAAAGGTTTCAATATTCCATGTAAGAATGAGAATTCATCAAAAATGATTAAATTATCTTGAAAATTATGAAATTTTAAATCATAAAAACATCCATCTAAGACAAAAAAACTAGCTCCATAAATATGGATGTCAGAATGGTGCTAATATAAATTCGTCTGAATTATTCGTAAATAACTCGTATTTTGATAATTTGTCAAAATATCCTCATCGTCGATGGAGAATCTCCGCAAATATATTCGTTATTAACTTCATCCTGGCTATTGAAGCGGCCGACCGCGACCACGTAGTTTTTTATGTACTATTTGACATTTAAAATGATTTGTGGTAGCATTAAACGTTCTCAAGGTCGAATAAAAAGTAGATTTCAAACGAAAAGTCGTTTTGTATGACGACGATTGAATGCTGACCGAATCGACTGGACCAGATTTCGACTTCGGCGCCCATAATTAAGAGTCCGTCTGTAATTTTTATAGTTGGATCGAATTACACACACACGTGCATCATCAACGAAACAGTTCAAAAATTAAATAAAAAGTTGGATGACTCTCGTCACAATTAAACATGAAAGGTAAAAAATTAAAGGACTGAGTGAAGTTTCTATGCAAGCGTCGCATACTGAAATGAAAATTTTGAATTTTTTTCACATATATTGTTAGAGTTGTCCTTTCTTTATATTAGCCCTCTTCAGCTGAGTCGAAGTTGCTTCTATCGCACTACAGACTGCAGTAAAAATGAAATTTTCAATTACTCATTAAAAACAATAAAGTTATCGATTTTCTACATATGAACATGGGAATAATGACAAAGGTGTGTGTAATTAATTAGTATAGTGTCGATAGTCAAAATTCACTGAAAAAGTGTTCACTTACTGATTTTGGGTCCCAGAATCCAAATCTGAAATCGTTTTGCCCCGGAAGACTATCGTTTAAGGAAAAAAAAACTAAATTTCCTTGAAAGTCCTCTTGTCTATTTCATTCAAACTCTATAATTGCTTCATTAAAATGCCTTGTTACTATCAAAATGAATAATATATACACACATGTACAATTAATTAGTAATTCTACGCTCAAATATACATTAATATCTTATTAAAATGCTTTCAATTCGAATGTTTACTTTATAGACAGTTAACCCGTCATTTTTACATGATTGCCCCTCAATTCTCAATATTAGGCAACAATTTCACATATATACAATTCAAGACCTACGTGACATGATCCCGACAATAGTGAAGTACTCGCCATCTTCCGTCATATCAGAGAAACTGAAAATCTTTTCAAACCAAACCGAACTAACCTAACCGAACCTCAAACCTAGTTTTAATTTATAATTTTTAATTGAATAGGTTAGTAGGATAGGTTGTAGGTAGAATTAGGTTAGTTAGGTTAAGTTTGGAAAGATTCCCATTTGAATTTCGGTCTCAGTTATGAACGAGAGAGAAAGTGAGTACTTCTATCTCTTTCTCGCATCGTTGTGAGCCGTACGTCGCATAACATGTAACGTGAAAACATTGTGAATATGAATTGAAAATCATTTTAATGAGAAATTAAAGTATATTTGAGCGTAGAATTACTTATTAATTGTACATGTGTGTATATATTATCCATTTTGATAGTAACAAGGCATTTTATAGTTTGAATGATATAGACAAGAGGACTTTCAAGGAAAATTTGTTTTTCTTTCCCTAAACGATAGCCTTCCGGGGCAAAACGATTTCAGATTTGGATTCTGGGACCCAAAATTACTAAGTAAACACTTTTTCAGTGAATTTTGACTATCTAAACTATACTAAATAATTACCAAGGTATGTGCTTTCAAAGACGAATAAAAATTGACAATATTCCTGATATTGACTATAAACAATGAGAAAAATATTTACGCCCTTTTTTTCTGAAGATTATTGCATATACACTGCCCCAAGAAATAAACAAATAATTTCAATATCTTAAATTTATTTTTAGGTAAGCCACTTATCATTAACTCATGTTTTTTTTTCGGATATGTCCAGACATAAGCCAACAAAATTCGATGTTTTTTCTTGGCGCACATAAATTGAGATTTTGCAGGAGCAGTTTTGTTTTTTTTTTTATCTTTTAACGTGCTCTATTTTTGCCTTTCGGCTAAAGACAAGCCAGGAAATTCTGTCACTTCGCTAACCCGGGAATTTTGCCAAACCCCTCTCGTGTCGAGGGAAGAGATCTTTAATGTCCAACACATCTGTGTTAAACAGGACCGATAGCTTTACATCTCCTCCGAAAGGTGGACACTCAACCCAATCCGAAAAATCGCACCGACCTTGTGGGGATTGAACCCAAATAACTCTGCGCAGGGGACGAGCGTCATGTCCTCCACGGCACCGAGCCGGCTTCAAGAGCAGTTTGTACCTGAGGTGAGTTTTCACGTATCCTCTCGACTAAATGATTTACAAACAAAAATATTCACAGGTTAAAACTTTCTTGAAAAAACTTCGTATCAAAAGCATCCTAGTAGATAATGCTCCATCCCATCCAACACTTTCTAACTCTTGAAATTGATGGGAAAGGTCCCCATGGTATTTATCAAACCTTTTACTGATATCGTTGTGAATTTTTTTTCACACAAAGAATATTACTTAATCAACACACGAAAATCACTTCTTTTCATGGTTGTTGAAATTCGAGATGTTGTCAACTATCAATGGCTGTCAAACTAAATCACGCAGCTTACCCAAAATCTCATTCTTGTCTATTAATTTATGGCGGCAGATGAGTTTGAGTTAGAAACGAAGCAAAGCAGATTTTCCGCAAAGCCACAACATATTTTCATGAATTATAGATAAGAATCCTCTCTATTACGAATCGCATCAAAATCGGTCTATTCGTTTGGGAATTGTCGCAAATTCAAACTTTACTCTTGAACAACCCGCATTTTGCGTTGTGGGATAACAAGGAAATGACATACAATTGTGGTCCAATAAGGACATTCAGTAAGTCTGTTTTTCTTATATTCAATATTTATACATGATTTTTCTTTGAGTTATATTGAATGTAATATGTACTTCATAGTTAACGCCTTCAAATGTTGATCAAATAATTATGACACCTAGCAATTTCAACATTCAAAATAAGAATGAATGGAATTTTCGAATGGTGTAAAGGAAAAAACAATGTAACTCTTTCGCCAAAAAACCGGGGCAAGTATACAATTACTTTGCAAACTAAGCATTCGCCAAATTTGGTTAGATTAAAAATGGATTATCAAATAGCTGAAAATATTGAAGCCAACATACGCGAATCTTCCATTTTTCTCGACTGAATGCCCGAAAAATTCCTTAAAGCACCTACAGATAAGATGGGAAGATATCACAAAGCCACGCTATATTCGTGAGTAAAAAATACAAGAACCGTAGAATCGCAGGTATTGGGACATTAGCGGGACATGCCCTGCGTGAAAAACACGGAACACGCAAAAACACTCTTACTTGGTTCTATTTTTCAGCAAGCGACATTCAAGACGCTCCATTTTCTAATTCACACCACGTGAAATCAATTTTAATGTGGCCAGAAACGTATAGTTTACGTTGTCCATATTTTCGGCGGAATTTTTAACTGAAAATTAGCTTGAAAACCCCGGTTTGGCCTTAGCTCAACTCGGAACTGCACACGAAAGAATTATCTACTCAAAGCTTCACAAGGCGAATGAACACAGGAAAAAGTTACATATCCCGAGCAATAATAACCGAACGCGGCTTTTCTCATCAAAATCCTTTCATCTGTTTTAAAAAAACGTTCTGGGAATAAGTATCGCTCTTTTAACCATTTATCACATGTGTGAGTGTGTTGTTCTCTTTTCACAGCTTCTCACGGCTATTTATAATTTACTCGCGTTCATCTCTTGCGAAATTACTCAACTGATATCGACATTTCATACGCATCATAAGTTCTGCTGCAGTGTAGTATCGGGAACAGCTGTAAACTACAAAATACGACGCATTTATAATGTGCTACTGTCCCACAAGTGTTACATACAACACGTCTTATTATCATACATCCCTATGAAGCAGGACCGACAGATTTATATCTCTTCCGAAGGGTGGATGATTTATTTCGTCTGCTTTTCTCCACGAAGTGATTCCAGAAAGAATGAATACAGTCCAGATCGAATTATTGCTTCGATCCGAGTTTCAGCATCGAAAAAACTTTTTCTGCACAAGTTCATAATTCGAATCGCAAGTGTAAGTATTTATTTAGAAGATAACCATGAAGAGACCGATATCTAGTGGGTTTTCATCAGATTCGAACTCGACCAACAATTTGGAACTACTTTTCGTCTAGTTCCTAAAACATCAAATTCGCTGGGTACCATTGATAAGTCTAGTTGCCCATATCACGAGAAATCTTATTGGCCTTTATAATATATCTATAAATAATCTTGGAATCTGTTAGAGCCTTCAGACTAATGAAGGAGAAAGCAACTCAATCAGAAGAAAATGTGAAATATTAAGAAAGATTAACGCGCTGTTATAAAGTTTTTCACCGAGCAAAACCATAATGGTTTATGCTCAAGAGGGCCAATCGAGAAGACTACTCAGAATAATATTAGGAAAATTAACCACAATAGACTACAAACAATATCGTAGAGTGTTTTACACCTCTGAAGACGAAGACGAAATATAAATTGTTACCGAGTTAATCATTACGAACAGTTACATTGGTATAAAAAAGTCACACCACCAAACTAAGAAGTTTAACTCACAGTCGGTAGCAAAGATCATGGCTACAGTTTTTTAGCATTTAGGAATCATGTTAATAGATTATGAAGACAAAGACACTTCCATATCTGAAGAATACAACGTTACAATCCTAGAGCAGTTAAAAGATATCATTAAAAGAAGAAGAAACTTTACCAAAGGCGACCCTCCTACAGGTAAGCTTTAATATTTTGAGTCAATCAACATACAGTTCTGACTGCGAGCGATTATCACTCCTAATAATCAAAAATAATCCTTTTGATGGTGAGAAATTTTCTAGCAGTTGTGGAAGTAAAGAACGAAGGGCCTTTAAAAAAATAATTAAACTTTTTTTTCCAGGGTGATTATATTGAGGACGAAAGGTAAATTTCTTTCTCAGCAATATAGTAGGTTAGTATGTCGACAAAATTCAGGACACCCTACCTTGTATATCTCATGACTGGCCACAAAAAAGCCGCCTTAAGTCCCTTAGCTTCTCAAACAGTTAGTAACTGATTCAAATTATGCTCTTTCGACAACTTAGTTGGAAAATAGTAGTAGTAAATTCTACATGTCGCCATCATTTATCCTTATTCTATACCTACTACTAGACGTTTTCGACGAACTAACGAGCTAATCGGTCGACCGTGTCTAATCTAACAAACTATAGAGTACACTGAATGGAATCGGACCTTTGTTCTTGTTCAGTCGATGTTTGCATTTCTTTATATGGATACTATCCAAAGCGTTCAGTTTATTCACGTTTTTAACTTTTTTTATCAATTTTACGTTAAAACTTTTTTGAATCTTCCTATCAAAGCCATCCTTTTGTAAGATAATGCTCTATCCCATCCATCAGCAGAGAGGTTGAAAACACCTGACCGTAATATTTTTGTCAAATTTATGCCACTTATTGACACTAGTTATTCAACCTATCGATCAGAGTATGTTGCTACTTACTAAACTTATTACGGAAAAAGCTTGCTTAGTTCTGATATATCAAAAGCTAATAGACTAGCAGATGGTTTTAAGACAATATGAGAGATGCTTCTCTACATGTATATAGAGCTTGAGAACGACTAAAAAGCCAACGATAGTAAAGTGTTGGCATAACATTTCACCAAAAAACAATAGAAATGATGAAGATTTACAGAAACCGAGATTAATGTTACTCTTGACTTACTGCATGAACTTGCACCTTCCGAGTACACAATGCAACACGTTAAAAGATGGAATGAAACATTTCAAATAATGATTCTGACCTGGGAGCAGATGGAAAGAATTATATTTCCGAAGACTGTGAAAATTTGGTTACATCACAACAAACAATTTTCCACTCTGAAGCTATTGCATCAGTCAAAATGGTTTCACAATAGGCAGAACAAGAAAATGTTGATTTCAGGGACATTATAAATCCTAAACGAATTCAGGAAAGAGCAGTCATTGCAAATTTGCACGAAATTCTAACTAAAATAACTTCATTCTTCGAATGACTACATATGTATATGTACAGGTTGATAGTGTCAAGATGAATGAGTATATGCATGTACATCCCTAATAAAATTTGAAGAATATGTAAAGGTGTTTTTTCATTTGATTGATACATTCATTGTTGAGAACATGTCGGAGATGCAGAATCCCCAAATTTTTCAAGTTCACATTATGGCGAGTCTACTGTATTTCTTTAATTACAGCTTATTTCTTATATGCCACTTTTGTCCAAAGCATTAGTCTGGTCTTTTGGGCCATGAAAAATGTAGTTTTGAAATAAGGTTTCGGTGAAGTGGGGGCAGTGTTGTAAGAGTGATAGAAAGCCAAAGGTTCTAGTTCTCAAAATACATTTGAACAATTTAGGCATTTTCATGAGGAAGTTGCAGCCTGGTATTTCCAAAATGATCATAGACGAACCGCTAGTGTTACATGCAAGTTTGACAATATTCAAGGCCTTCTATACCAAGCCATTAATTGTGTTCAAAATTTGATAACTCACAATCAGAATTAGATAATTCTCATAAACTAAAGTACCCTCTTTCACCACCAGATTCAAGGGACAGTACAACTCTAGGTGAACATCGTAGGCTAAACTTTTTCTTGGATAACACGACATAAAAATATTCTCTATCTGTTTGCTGTATAACCTTTTGCATGGAATAAAGAACGTTTCAAAATCATATAGTACGGTAGAAAAATCTTCAATATTGTTCAGACGTAACCTTCTGAAAGATCTAAGAAAAAATTCGAAGGGACAGAGTTCTTAATATCGAAAAGTGTCTTCAAACAATTCAAATTTCTATATTTAATAAATTAGCTGAACTGGCATAACACGACAGGCGATTTTTTATTCAAATCGAAATAAATATATTCTATTATCAAAAAAAAAAGAATATATTCATCAAGGTAATGTTTACAATCTCCCTATATACGAAATCCTTCGAGTCAATAATCCTCAAAACCATTGATTGTCGCATGATTGAAATGGATCAACTATCTTCAAATTATTATGTTTTTATCGTAACAATTTGTGGTCGTTGACAGTTTGTCTGAACTGACATTTAATGAGTTCAAAAGCACCAACACGACTTTTTATGAGTAATGGTGTAATGGATGCCTCACATAACCGGCTAACTTGAATATAATTTCTAGTCGACATGTCAACCAGATGTTCCCTGTTAAAATAACAGACAAGAGAGGAAACAATCCCACCATTTTTTTCCATTGTTTGTCAGTTTTTAAAGTGTTAATGCTCGAGCACAATAATGACGGGACAACAGGTGCGCTCGGTCAGATTTACGACCTTCTGCGGTGATAGATTCAGGAATGTCATTCCCGTATGTACGCCTACCTCGATTTACAATGGATATTCCATGCATTAAGCGTGGAATGGACGATACTAAGTTCTTTGTATTATTGCAAAGATTCGATAAAATATAGTTCTGGAATTCTTACCATCTAAGGATTCTAGATAACACCGAAGAAAATGTCGGATTTTTCAAAATTATTGGTGATCATGAAACCTATTCTATAATTTGTTTATAGATTAATGTCGATTAGTTAAATAGGCAAACTGCTTGAGACGTCGTAAGAGTCATTACAATTGAGTTGAAGAAGGCTTTGGTATACCAATTGGCTCGTGACATGAAATTATATCTAAAGACGCATCTACACTGAGCGAGCTTCTTTCGCGAGTAGTGTGAACCAGCTGAGCTGGTTCGTATTCTCGAAATGTCTGTTTTCCGTGATTCATCAGAGAAATTCGTCTTCGTGTAAACAATCATGCGATTCTTGTGACCGTGCAAATTCGGCCAATGGACCAGTTTAGTCTACTCTGCTAGTACGGTACTCCCTACCATGTGGTGTAAATTCTTTGTCGTTTCAAAACTGATGCAAAAAATTTAAAGAAAAGCATCCCATTGATTTCGTTCCTGAGATAAGACCTGCGCTGTGGTAACCCCAACACAAATTCTTGAATAAAATTTTAAAAAATTATAATTAGAGGTCGATTCCTACACAACATATTGATAACAGCAGTTGTTGATCTATTTTTGTGAGTAATTTTTGTTCTAGGAAATTTCAATTTTCGGTAATAAATTTGACCCTGACAGAATGTAGTATTAGATGACCTTCTATGTTCCTCTATAAAAGAAAGAAAAGAGGAACATAGAAGGGATAACAAATCAGCACCACACAAAAACTTAAGAGACGTCTTAGCAGAGAAGCAGTGGAAATTGAAAAAGGACGTATAATAAACAAAAGAGAAGAAAGCCTCAAACTATCAAATGCTTGGAAAGTTATTTTAACACCTAGGAAACCGGGATCATCAACAGATATTAATGAAAGCATCCCCACCATCAGTCTACCAACGCTCACAGAGGACACAAAAAGAAAACCACCAGCAAACCGCTATCAATCGCGCTCGAGACATCGTCTACCGAACGCCTGAAGATGACAAGGGGCAACTTGACGAAACGTCCCCAAAATCAAAATGGACCAAGGAATAAAACCCGTAACACATCAAATTATATATATATATATATATATATATATATATATATATATATATATATATATATATATATATATATATATATATATATATATATATATTGAGTTTGTTTTTTTTGGGGTTTAAGGTTTATAAGATTATGTAAACACTATCTAAAACAGACGTTTCGGGATTTTTCTTCCCTTCTTCAGTATTTAATCCACTAATCTTTGGATGAGCACAAAGTTTCCACAATGCTTACAAATAAAAATAAAACAATCATCCAAAGATTAATGTTTAAATATTCTTATAAACCTTAAACCCCAAACAAACAACTCAATATCGAAAAAATATAAAAGGTTGAAAAATACTAACAACGCCATATATATAAATATATGTGAACTTAAGATTAAAAAAATTATTCAAAAATCCTTAGATCAATGAATAATCCTTCCTGACAAGAGCAAGTTCTCAAATCTGCCCGCCATGCACGCAGTCCCCAAGAGCCACAATTGTGCAACTAAGCAGGATGCCGAGAAATGAAGCAGCAGACTGCAGTTTGTTCCTTAATAGAAGCAAGCTCATCAGTGTCGCATATCGCTTATCAGCATCTTAACCAGATATATCAGAGTACCCTAACGATTCCAGAAAAGACGTATTTCATACTTACGTACGGGAGTCGCCCTCTATGGACCGAAACGGTGAACCCGCTACCGAACTTCGAGAAAGATACGACCAATAACAAACAGATGTGAGAACGTTAAGACTTCCAACACTTGAGGAATATCTTTCGCGGGTCCGTGAATCACATCAACGGTTCAAAACGAGCGATATAATCCCGTTGGATTTTGTGCTCTGGGCCTCTTTTTCCAGGATAAAATCTCCTGTCGGTAATTATTCGATGAGACAAATATTTTCCGCGATAAAATTCGCGAGGAGTCTACGTATGTAAGCTTGACAAGACAAGAAGAATTATTCAAAAATCCGTAGATCAATGAATAATCCGGTGAGAAAGCCTCTGACACTACTCGTTGATACATTGATGTTATTGGCTGATGATGCTATAGTTTGTATATATTCTGGTAGATTGATATATTTTTATAACATTTAACGTTATATTAATAAAGTACAAGCTCTCTAATCCGAACACACTCTAATCCGCACATCCAGTAATTCGAACAACGAAACTTTGAAATCAGCCACCTCTATAATCCGCACAATTTGTTTTTTACCTCTATAATCCGAACGCCGTCAATAATTGCATCGATTGTGTCCGAACTTGCAATATCTTGTCTTGTCTTCTCACATTCAGCGCCTGATATCCGTACTAATCATGTCGCGTCGACATAAAACGTTAACATTGCAGAAAAAATGCGACATTTTGAAAGAATTAGATAATGGAAAAAGTGTTTCTGAATTGGCCAGAATACTCAATTGGAAAATCTACAGTATGCGATATAAAGAAAAAATGAAAATCAATTGAGAATTTTATATCGTCTCCTGCTCCAATTTGCCTGTTTATTATAAAGGTCAAAGAAGAGGGTGGGTAACTGGAGAACTTTTTTATGAATGGTTCCACAAACAATTCATTCCTGATGTTAAAAATAAAATGAACGAGCTGACATTGCCACAAAAATCTCTGCTCTTATTAGATAATGCTCCCGGACATCCAAGAGAAGAGGAATTAATCAGTGAGGACCGAGATATTCAGGTCATGTTTCTACCTCCTAATTGTACTCCATTATTACAACCAATGGATCAACATGTAATACAGAATGTGAAATTGTATCATCGAAAATCTTTGCTACTGAATATTGTGGGACAAGAAGACAATAACGTTTCGCAGTTACTGAAGCAATTGGACCTCAAACATGTATTGTTTTCTCTTGAAAGGGCCTGGTCATCTCTGTCCCAAGAGTTAATTCAGAAATCATGGAAGAATTTCTATCCCACAAGAAATGATGATTATGACGCAGGTGACCTGTTGTATCTTTCACGGTTGAGATAAAAAATTTTGCTAGAGAAAGAAGAGAAAAATCGCGATCTACGCATGTTAACACATGTGCTAACAAATGTATCTGGTCAAGAATTAACAACAGAAGACATCGAAGAATGGGTTGTAGGAGATAATGATAATTATCTCTCTGAAGCTGAAATAATCAACATAAAAAGTGACGAGGATACAGAAGAACTTGAAGAAGACTATGTCACCATGAATTCAGTGAAACATAAAGAAGTTCTCTTGTGTTTCAACAAATGTTTGAAACGGTGCACGGAAAATGATATCCTTCAGCACCAAATATTATTATTGAATAAATTAAGAGACGAAGCTGCAAATTCTCATCTTCGTTCGTTAAAACAGAAAATGATCCAAGACTTCTTCAGAACCTAAAAATTGATCTGTGAAATGTATCACTTTCTTAAGAATATGTAGTTATAATTTCATGTTTTTCTCTGAATCGCAATAATTTTGAGTTTTTCAATGAATATTTTACGTTTTTCAATAAATATTTCACGTTTTCGATAAATATTTCACGTTTTTCAATAAAAATTTCACGTTTGTCAGCTCTGTCTTTTCTTCACTATTTCATTTCAATTATCTCGATAATCCGAATATTTCAGTATTCCGAACAAGCCCTGTTCCCATATGATTCGGATTAGACAGGTTTTACTGTATATACAGAAGTTAAAAAATGAAAATATTATCTTGTCGAACGATCCTCGTAGTTACATCTACCAATGATCTCATAAATTCCTGCCACCGAAATGCACACTGGCATCTATTCATCTATTTTTAACATTACTTTTTTCAATATATTTTTACACAAATCACCTCATTTCTCTAAATATTTTGTCACTCATCTCTATAGCTCCGAAAACAAATTTTTGGATTAATTTGAATTTTGCCCCTTTCAAAAGTTAAATATAGAATTTTTACGTCAGAAATGGACGTGACAAGTGGATACGTTCCAGTTGGTTGACTTCGAACTTCAAGATGTCGATAGGACGAAATCCTAATAGATGATAACTTCATGAAAGAGCAAATTGTAATACACCGCCAACACGCGAATTTCTAACCGAGTTGTGGGCGTACGAAGCGGACTATTGGAATAATTCGCTTCACTAAACGCCCACCTAAAAATATCAGTTAATTGAGATCATGTGAGACAGCTTACCGATAGCAAATTCGACTTAAGCTGACATGATGTATAATGTTAGTTAATTGAATAAAATATACTCCTGATACGTATTCAGATACAGTGGATTGTTTCTAGTAATTGATGGACTAAGCTCCTGATATATGATTTAATTATAACTAACGAGATTAATGGAAAAAGTTAAAATTAATTGACTGGCTTCTGTAATTACTTCATCTTTACAAGGATAATATTATACACATAAATACGTATAATTTATGGGTGGTGAAAATTGCAGCTGAAGCAGCAATTTGCAATTATTAATTAAAACTACATATTCACGAAATAAATTCTTGTTCAATATTTCGGTTGTACAAAGAGTTCCAAATTGTTCGATTTTGGTGTTAACTACCTCTAAAGAATATAGCGAAAAAGCGTCCGTATAGTGTCCGATTCTTGAAAAAGGTGAAAATCGCTTTTCGAAATCTTTCGTCTTATTTTGAGGAAATGGCAGAAATTGTAATTTGACGCATTTTAAAATACAAGCCTCTAAACGTTGAAAACTTTCCGCAGACACTTTTCAAGAAGAATTGAATGCTGTTCATGAAACAATGTTTACTCGAAAAATTCTCGATATATGGCTTATAGTCGTGAATAAATTTTATCCTGAATCTTCCATGTATTTATAGTTGAATAATGTTTTATTACTGGGAGATGGTAACCCTATTTTTGAGCCCATAATGTTTCTGTTTCATCAGTTGAACATTCTAACATCACTTGGTAGACCGGACCTGGTCCCCTTAACTGAATAGAGATTTAGTGTTGTTTAATCTGAACCTAGCAGGTATGAACGTGTCTTCTTCTTGGATCTTTCAGCAGCACACGATAGTCTGGTGATGGTCTGATACAAAAACTATGCCTATAAGGTGTAGTACAAGATCAAGCTGATCTAGAATATGTTGTCTGATAGACTTCTTGCGTTAGAGAGACCTTTTGTCGTTCCCCCCCTCTTGACCATACATTGCACCTTCATCATTCAAGTAATGAGTGATCTTCCCACAACTTCGTGTAATAAGTTAAATCGATTCGAAAACATGAAAAAGCAGGATAATTTGAAGGATGATGTAAGAATTGCGCCACTTAAATCGTTATACAATCCATTCTTCCTCCATCCCTCAATTCGTGAGGCATATATTCTTTCGTCAACGCCCATACCATCACTTCTTCAGTACTTGTGAGCTTTCTGAACTTATTCAGTCTCCAATAATTTCCAGGGTGTATCCATACGTGATACGTCCTATGCCTGGATAGACCGCTGTGAAGAGGCCTCGAACAGTTTTCAAATGAGGTATCGCTGGACCCCTTGGTCCATTCAATTTCTACAGGTTGATGTGCCCTCTCTTAAGTGTTGCTCATTGAAGCCTCAAATATACGTCAAAAGATGTGCCCCAAACAAATCAATTTTCTAATTACTACGGGATAATAATATATAGGGTGACTCGATTGGGATGCAACACTCTATAAGTATGAACTAATATTTTTTTTTAATCCAAAGATTCTCTGATGTGTGTATGAACAGTCAATGAAACAAGTGAGCTACAATATAGAAGTACTGAATTAACAGAAAATATCGCAATCTGAATACTCAGAAAGGATGATAATCCCTTCGAACTATCCAACTATGAACAACAAGAAAACGATTAGAATACATAACAGGGAGAATTATTATTTAAACCACGTAAAACTCATCATTTAAGAAACCGCGCTTCGAAGCAAAATTATATTCAAACTCCACCTTCTTGAATGGTACACAATGAACCAACAAGGACGATTCGATGGGTAATCGTTACGGCTCTGATACTGATTCCTCTTTAACCTTGGCAAGCGTTCCTTAGCTCGACAACATACTAATGGAACACGAACTCGAACAACAAACTCGGTATAATTCATCATGCGATCAGCCGTTTTGAATTATGCGCGAACATAACACCTACATCTGCACCTACATGATTATGCAAATAATGCACATAATTGAAATCGAACAGATTGGCTGCTGCATTACATACCCGAGAGCGGCGAATACTCCATGATCGGAGGAGTCGAGTACATGGATTAGTAGGAATCGACTACTTACGACTAATTAAACCGAAACCGGAGGTATTCACGAAATTGTAACCGGTTCTATGTCCCTAAAGTTTCCCCCTCAATCTCTTCTTCATTTCCAATGTAACTTGAAATCAATCCATATCATTAAACTCAACTTGAATCAAATATAACACAAAATAATGAATAACTTTAATAACGCCGCTTCACTGTATAGTTTTTCACGAAATTCTTTGAATCTAAGAGATAATTTATAAAGAACATTCGTTCGTCACATTCATTATAGAACAGAAAAAAAGTTGTGTACGATCGGAGTTCTCCGTTAGAAACGGAGAACGGCTCCACGCCCAGGATGTTATATCTATACACACTGGAAAGGTAAGGCAAGTGTTGCGGGGTGGCAGCCATTTGCAGTTTAGGCAAAGTTGATTATTCTCTACTGTTCGTGAACTAATTTAAACTGACTTTTCAAGTGTTAACATCGACTTTTCAAAATCAGTATTTTCGGAAAGAATTTGTGTAACAATAGAAAATTAACGTGTATATAATTAGTTTGTGAGGTTTCTGCCTGAACCTAAGAAAAATGCGTTTTTTTTCAGTGAATTTCGTTCAATCGACGTCTTCGAAAGTATGTACTGACCCCCTCATCGATTCTGATCATTTGGAAAGACCTGGAACACACATTCAGGGATTGAAGATAGAGTCTGTACCTTCTGGATTCCCAAATTTTCCAGCGCATCTTAAGAAAAGATTCCTAAGTTGTGGAAACAAAAGATTTATCCGACAGAACAAAACTCTTCAACCACGACTTCTGATACAAAAATTGAAACAATTGCTGGTGATTCTACTGTGCAAATGAAATTATCAGCTTCAATTCAAACTGAGACAAGACCACAAAGCCCTTTGAAACGTAACTCGAGGAAAAAATTGAAACAATTCTCCGGAGGAATGGAAAAGTTAAAAGCATGAGGAATATGGTAAAAAAATTAAGAGATGAGAACTTACTAAGTGATGAAAAAGGGAGTTTTCTAGATCAAAATTTCAATGGTTTCAGTCTCTCAAATTAACTGAAAAATAAATCCAGGAAACCTACTGGTAGAAGATATTCAAAGGAACTAAAGAAATTTACTGTAACTCTTGAATATTACTCCGCTAAAGCTTATATTTATTGCACGTAATAAATCATGATAATGTTAAAATTGATAAATATTAACAAAATATTTTGTTAATATTCTTCGGTCGAAGCTAAGTCAGGCTTCTTCACTGGAGTTTTTCCGCTCTAGGGAAATTTGTAGAGAAAGATTACGCATGTACTCTTATTTTGGATGGTATGGTTATGCGAAAACAAGTAATTTGGGATCTAAAAGCAATGGACTGCATAGGATATTGTTACTGTGGAAATGAGCTACAGCTAGACAATCCTGAAACTGCAGCTGCTGAGGTGTTAGTGTTTATGTGTAAATGTTTCTCTAGAGAAAAGACCTCTTAAATCATTTTTAATTCTGGCCATTACGCAAAGCATCTTGTTTCTAAATTCATGATCTCAATATTTGTATATGCATTTTTTTTAATAGGTAATAAATTCATTTCTATAGTATATCTTTATTTGTTTACACCTCAAATAACCTTAAAATGGTCGATAATTTTGAATGATGTAGTGATGATAGGGATTCCAAAAATAAATCGCCGTAAGTACTACATCGAAGAAAAAACTCGTTGGCAACACTTTAGTAGTTTATCGAAGATTACATATTCCACAATTAAACCTAAAACTATTTGTGATTATATCGAAAGATATGGTTCTCTCAATTAGATTCAGAATAATCAATAATCATTTCATAAAAAAAACTCTTCATATCAACCCACAAAGTTTTCCCGCCATTCTTTGCCTACACTGCAAATGGCCGCCATGACGTCAACCTGCTTCAGAACTCTCAGTGGCATTATAATGGTAGTTAGCAATCCATCCTCGCTTCACACTCGCTCGTCGTTCATGGCCGCGATTCGCGCATAATCTTTACGGGAAAAATGAAGCCATCTAAGCTCGAAATGTTCACGTTTTCGTTCACAGTTACTTGAGCGCTTTTAGATCTACACTGACGTCTTATGACGTTCGCGGATTCTCACGCCGCGAGGGCCGAGCCGGCATCAAATACGAGATCAAATCAAGAAGTATCATTTAATAGTTTAGCAAAATATTCATCTATGATAAAATAAAAATACTAAATAAAATATATTATTCACAATCGGCTCAAGATAACTATAATAAGACATACAATTTCCCAACTAAATCATATAAGCGAGCATAATTGGTGACTTAAGATGGTATTATTGATGAAAATGAGCTGATGAAAATGAATCATTGGTAAAGGCCTTCGAAGACTTCGACTCCTGATGGACATCGTCTTTCAAATTATATACTGAATCAGTGCTAGCGAACAAAATTGTTGATTGGATAATGAATAAGTCCTTTTCAAATCACCTATTATTTTCGCTTGCACTGATTAAGTTCAGAAATTGTGGAAGATAAACTACCTAGTCCAGCAGAAATCTACGTCTTCTAACACGGTTACCAACAATTCGTTTTCATTAATTCGTTCTCTTTTATAATTCACTATTCTTGCGTATGTTTGTCAATATATTGAATTTTGGACTTCTTAAAGAAAAATTCCTATTCATATTTTTTCTTGTAAATAATAAAAGTATTCTTTTTGATGGTTTACAAAAGCGACTGTCATCAATTCAGTTTATATGTTGTTCATTAATTCCTAAAGCTACAATGCTATTTCTAAAGTAGCATATTAAAAGTAAATGAAAAAGCTTTCAATTATATGAAATAGATTTTCATCTAGTAGCTGTAGTGACAAAACTAACGTGTGTGAAATACAAATACCGTCGATTCTAAACTGAATAAACTCTGTTTATCCATTGACAATATTTGCCAGAATAATCAAGTAGCCATTTGAAACATTCTTTTTTCTTACAATTCGGACAAAAATAATAATTTTCACGAATTAAACGTACAAGATTTCTGAAATCAAGACTAGTATTTATTGTAAAATAACATTACCTGAGCCAATTAACTCACACTGTGACAATAAAAAGTATCCGAAATTTTTCATTTATATTGCCCACGTTGAGTATTTTCGAGTATTTTAAGCTTTTGTATGTTGTTAGGACTGTCCTAAACATGAGAGCGATCTGTCAACTAGTTTGTTTACGACATCTGTTGAAACCCATCGACCTAAGTGGTACTCTGCGAATTTTACAATGGAAAAAAAATTGAACAAAGAGTTTGTCTCAAATTTTGTGTATTGAACGAAATTCCTTGTGCTGAATCGTTGCGAATGCTAGAAAAGGCTTACGGGGACTCTGTTTCATCGAAACCCCAAGTGTACGAGTGGTACAAAGCCTTTAAAGACGGTCGGGAGATTGTCGAAAATTTGCCTCGTTCCGGACGACCTTCGACCTCTTCAACGTCTAAAAAATAGAGGAAATGGTGCTCGAAAATCGTCATGGCAGTGTTAGAGATGTAGCTCGTGATCTCAAAATCTCTCGTGAAACCGCTCGTTTGATTTTGGTGGACCGATTGGGCATGCGGCGCGTCGCCGCTCGACTTGTTCCGATAGAGCTGAATTTTTTTCATAAACAGTATCGGATACAGATAGCTGCAGACATGCTGGCTCGTGCGAATTCTGATCCCACGTTCATTGGACGGATGGTAACTGGTGACGAAACATTAACGGCACACTAACGAGCCAACAATCATAGGAATTGGTGGGAAAAAATGAGCCAAAACCAAAAAAACTCCCAAAGTCGTTCTAAATCAAGAGATTCTGATTGTTTTCTTCGATATTCATGGTTCATCATGAATGCGTTCCGCAAGGTCTAACGGTCAATAAGGACTTCTATTTAATTGTTTTGATACGTTTGCGAGGAATTTGCATCACGATAACGCACCATCTCATCGAGCCACGGTTATGAACGACTTCGAGACCAAACACTCGATAAATACCATCGAGCAGCCGCCTTATTCGCCTGATCCAGCTCCGTGTGACTTTTTTCTTTTCTGCAGACTGAAATTGCCGCTCCGGAGAACCAGATTTGATTCCATAGATGTCACGAAAGAAAAATCGCACAAGGAGCTCAAGGCCATCACTGAAAGCGCCTATAAAAAATGTTTAGACGATTGGAAAAAACGTTGGCACATATGTATCTCTTCAAATGGAGCATATTTTGAAGGAGATTCAATAAATATTGAAGTAGATTAAGATTTTCGCGTTTTATTTCAATTTCCGGATACTTTTCTGTCACTGTGTATGCAAACATCCACGAATTTCACCTGCAATGTAGGAAAAATTCATATTCCAATAAAAAATCACATGTTTCACACAAATGAAATCTTATCATTTCAATCTTATAGTTGACATCTATAAGTATACCATACTTTATTCCTTCATATTTTATTTTTGACGCCAGTTATGTCAAATTCTCATGTTAATGAATTGTACTTTGATGCCCAGGTAGAAGAATGGCCCGCAGTCAGATTTGTATCTAGACCTTCGAAAACACGAGCAGCTGGCCCTATGACTGGATCATAGCAAGAAATATAATTATTTGGAGTCTAGAACGATTGAATCGCGATTAGGCGGCAATATAATTAGCCTCTTAGTAAATAGAACATAGTAACACGTGCAGAACTGGAAGATGTATGTCCAGTAACGGAAAAGTTTGTACAAAAACACAATTCAGCCAAATATATACGAATTCAGTGAATGAAAAACAGGCATAAGTTTAATCATATCTACATTATCCGCTCAGGAAAACAAGCATTGATTATCAATTACTGATATGTACCTCCTCTTCAGAATTTACAGCCCATTGAAAATTCGCTTTTGACACTGTCAACCATCAAAAGCTGTTTGAGAAGCTAGAGAAATTAGCATACGTATGGTTGCGATTAACATTCATTCGTCAAAACTTCAAAACTAGGCAATAATATCGAGCGTGCGCTACTTGCAACTAATTAAAATGATCTATTACTGTTTAAGAACTATGAGAACTACAATCTGATCTTGGAATATCGAAAATTAGTGTTTGAAGGATTCGGAACGAAATTTTGGAGATGAATCGTTTGGAAATGATCAAGAATATTGTAAATTCACTTAAAAAGGTAATAACAGTTGATGGATGTGGGTTTATGTACATGATCTCGATATAAACATTTAAATCAAAGCCAAAAAAGCTGAAAATCAATGTCGAGTTAAGGTTCCTAGTTCATTTTATTATGATGGTTTTGTGGCGATCAAACTATCAACAAAGAATTTTATGTCGAAGTTCTGAAACAATTTCGTGACGCAATGAGAAGGCTACATCATTAGGCAAACAGTGATTGGCTGCTTCCTCAGGAAAATCCGCCACCGCATTCATGAAACATGCGGCAAAATTTGGATCCATACTGTCCCGATATAGTTCCTACAAATATCGTCAGTTCTCAACATTGAAAAAAGCCATCAAAAGTACGACAAACAAACGATTAAAACGAATGCAACAAACTCATTGAAGGTTATATCGAAAAACGAGTACTAGGGCAGTTTTCAGAACTGAGAAAAGCGCTGGGACTGTGCTATTAAATTTAATGGAGATGCCAAGAACATGACGACGTAAAATAGTATCCGACAATAAATATGGAAGCCATATTCTTGTAAACATAGTATAACCCACCCTTCGGCATTGAGAAGGAGAAAACCAACATGATAACTGGCAAATCCATAAGTCCCACGATATGCTCAAAGTTGAGTGATCTGGACTAAACATAAAATATGAAAATTCCCGACGCAACCAGTTTGCATTCAATATGCATTAAAATATTTCTTCAGGATATCTATACGTACTGATTTGATAATTATGAGATATCATAGTAACTTCGCTTTCCATCTGATAAGACACACCTAATCTGATATTAGTTTCCTTGATACTTATTTTAATGATAGTTCAGCAATCACAGAGGTAACATTGGCAAAAAGAAGAGAACATTGAAATAACTACACAGTCAATCGCAGTCTATGGAATGTAATTTTTGCCATCCATCGAAGCTTCTACATTCCTCCTTTATAAAGTTACGAGTTTCTTAGCGTACGTGTTATTATGTCTAATGATGTCAATTATTCCCAAGATACACAGTTTCAGTTTTTCTTCGAGATATCCAGAATTTAGTTTGTAAACAAATGTTTGTAAATCCAATAAGAGCAAAGCTCGAAAAATTTGACAAATTTATGACATCAACACTCTGATGATCTCAATATCACAAATTACTATTTATTCAAACGAATTATTTTTATGATTCATCTAATTCGTATAGAATCCCGCTTTTTGGAACCATGCCAAATACGTATCCTATTCCTTCCACGCAAAAAGACTTCAATTTGATATAATCAAAATCACTGGGACCGATCATACGTTGAGATCGGTACGAAAGAGGAAGGAAAAACTGTGCTCCAACGTTGTTCGTTTTAGCACTTGAAGACGGTCGTGAGACAATACAGGGTGATCGTTAAACACCACTCGAAACTTCAGAGTTTGGTTCCTCGAACCACTTCGAGAAGATTAAGAGAAAACATGATTAATGTATCTAAAATACTTCGTTTCATAGAAGCAGTGTGTCCAAGTTGACATTCTTGGGAAGAAAAATCATTAGAACTTCAGAATCCTGAATTGCAGATTATTGAAGTTTGGTTCATTTCCAGACAATATCTGAAGCAGCATTATGCACTAGAGAAACTCTCGGTGGATGTCCTCAGATAAAATAGCACTAACTACTTTCTGTAAATGAGTTTATTTTTTAGATGATACAATTAAGAAGGGAAAATAGAAAATGAGACCGATGGTACTAGGACAGTTGAAAATGCCAAAAATTGAATTGACCGAACTACTATTTGCAGACGACATCGCATTAATATCGGACTCTGTAAATAATAAACATTATAATAATAATGATAATAACAATGAAAAACAAGAGCAATGGTCAAGAAAGGAACTGCATGGACGACATCACCATGAGATTAATCAACCACACATCGACAAAAAAAGCCTCCAACAAATGGTCGATAAAAGGAGAATTATTCGCAGAAACAGAAGGATTCCTTATGGCCATCCAAGACCAAGTGATCGCTGCAAACAATTACAAAAAATTTATTATGAAGGACGAAACATTACAAACAGATAAGTGCAGAAAATGCCATATAAGATCGGAGACTATCCAGCATATTACGTCCGGATGCGAACAACTGGCCAATACGGAGTATCTTCACAGGCATAATCAAGTGTGCAAAATCATCCACCAGAAACTTGCACACAAGTACGGACTTCTGAACACCTTCCAGCCATATTACAAGTATCAACCGGCGCCCGTATTGGAAAATGACTCTATCAGATTATACTACGATAGGCCTGTTATCACTGACAGAATGGTGACGAATAATAGGCCGGAGATAGTGGTGTATGATAAGAGAGCCAGAACAGCAAGGCTGGTGGATGTAGCCATACCGAATAATAACAACGTGCTGAACAAGTTCCAGGAGAAAAAGTCCAAATACACAGACCTTGCTATTGAGATCGAGCAGATGTGGCACCTCGAGAAAATAGATATTGTTCCTGTTATCGTATCCTCGACTGGGTTAATACCCAAAACTTTGCATGATAGCCTTAAGAAATTAGAATTGCATAAGAATACCTATATAGAATTGCAAAAGCTGTAATTCTTAATACATGTAGGATAGTTAGAAAATTTATGTCAAGTAAATTGTAATCGAGCCTATTCCCTTTGATTGCTGAATCTGGGAAAGGTAAATTATATCCAGCTAACAGCTGAGATAGTGCATAAGTCCACGATAATAAATAATAATAATCCGTTTATTTGTTCCATAATAACACTTATGTTGTAGAACACGTCATATATCACAATTTACATATTCTCATACAAATTATAAAGGAGAAGAAAAATCACAACTTGAGAGAATTCACAAACAAACAAATTACATATTACATCAAAATCCGCACAATCAAACATTTACAGTCTCAGTAAATCGGCAGAGAAATATTCATAAAGTGAATAGTAGGGGTTCTGCACAAGATGTTTATTTAAACTTGTTTTCAGTTTGTTTTTCAGTGATTAAAAATTTTCGCAATGTAGGAAACATTTTTCCGCAGGTAAGCAGACTTCATGTGGGACAAATCTACATCCTTGGCTCCTCTAGTAATTTCTACTCTTTTAACAAAAAGTTCTCCATTATTCTTGATAAAAACAATGCATTCAATATATGTGGAGTCCAACAACTGTCAGCACTGATGTTCTCCCGAAATAGGGTCTACACGATTCTGTCTGGTCCAAGCCCAGCATTGCTCTCAGACACCTCTTCTGCAGAATGAGCAGCCTCCCCACGTGCACAGAGTTTCCACAGACAACGATGCCATACCGCAACCTACTGCTCACATATGCATGGTATGCCAAGATAGCAGCATCCACATCAACAAGTTTTTCGACAGTGTCCTTAACGCGTATATGTACCTAGAGATATTTCTGGAAACAAGATCGATATGTTCAACCCAGCTCAGTCGATAATCCACAATCACCCCCAGTATCCTCAGACTTCCAGAGGTTGTAACCGTAGAGTCCCTACACTGAAATGTTTCGCTCTTGAAGTTCATGCCATAGGAAAACCTCAGCAACTGCATCTTATCCTTATTTATTCGTAAATCACGGCACGAAAACCACTCCTTCAGGTCATCCAGAGCCCCGCCCACTCGTGCATCAATCGAAGTTTTATCTCAAACCATCAGGGTGATGCCATCCGCATACTGAATCATGGGCTCAGGTACCGCAGCAGGCAAATCACTGGTATACACAATATACAGAAGTTGCCCCAAGACAGAGCCCTGAGGCACTCCAGTTTCATTGAAGAGTGTTTTCGACTTTACTTCGTCACCTGTTTCTGGATTTTGTTCAGCAACATATTGAGTTCTATCTGTTACATAGCTCTTGATAAGCTCTAGTGTCGTGCCCCTCACACAGACCGTGTACAATCTATCAAAGAGTTTTTCATGATTGACACTTTCAAATGCCTTACTCAGGTCTACGCATGCCAAAGCAGTGACTCTTCCACTATTTAAGTTCTTCAATATATTTGTAATAGCGACATATATAGCTCTTGTAGTTGGTCTACCCTTTCTAGATCCATTCTGACTTTCAGTCAACACTTTATACGTCTCGAAAAAGCTAAGAATTCTGCTTTGTATTAATTTTTCAAATATTTTGCTAATATGACTCAAGAGCGAAATCGGTCTGTTTGTTGCCCTTCTTGATAATTTCCTTTATCTTAGATACTTTCAGGATGTCAGGATATTTGCCCCTCTCGAACACCATATTAGCGATATGTGCCAATACCGGAGATATCTCCTGGGCCACTATCTTGATCAGCGCTACAGGAATGTCGTCAAAGCCGCAGGACCCATAATTCTTAAGAGTCATTATAATGTTGAAGACTTCGGCTGGATCTATGTTCGCCAGTACCAGACTACTTGTAGGACTTCCACAGCCAACGCCAACCCTGTCAACGTTACTGTGTTCACACCTACCACTACTAACGAAATATGCATTTAGCTCATTTAAGATGTCCTCACTGGTTTTGTCTTTTGTTGCGATCTCATTCAAGACGGAAACATTCTTAGGCTTGTTAATTAATTAATCCATGGCAGTGAAAGTTGGACTCCCATCAAGAACGAAAAGAGCAAAATGAATGCGTCAGAAAAGAAATTTCACAGGAAAATAGATGGAAAACAAGAAGAGATAAAATAAAGAACGAAATATTCAAATAAAACCGATAGTGTCGAAAATACAACATAGGCAATTGGGTTGGCTAGGACATATACACAGAGTGAGACAAAAGGCTTTCCAAATGCACATACCATGCACGAATACAGGGGCCAGAAAACTTGAGATGAAGGAAGCCACCGGAATCAGGAACATTGGGTGAAGAGACATTAAAGGTCTGGCACAAATAGGAAGCAATAGAAATACCTAATCAACTCGACTCCACAGTCCTACACCTTCAGCCTTCAGAATAAGAGGTTAGTTTAGATTTCGAAAAATGCATCCATTTTTCCTGAGAACTATTGCATTTTTTGTAAGAGGCACAGTTTAGGAGTTTTTCGAAAATAAAATAGAGCAGTTACAGTATTGAAGACGGCAGAACATATTCTGTTTCCGAATGAATTTCATAATAACTGAACCTAGTCTGTCTCAGCTCAGCACATATATTATCAATCGTTCGGAATTAAAGAATCGGATGATTTTCATCCATACTAGCATAGATATGACCAATTCCTTTCGTTTTTTTCCGAGGAACAATAGGTAAGCCACTAATTTTTAGCAAATCCCTCACTTCATCGTTTGAAAGAATCAAATTACCATAAAAATGTCCCTTGATTTTTTCAGAAAGGATTACGCTATATATTATACTCCGATTAGAACTAGTTATTCAAGTTTTATGTAGACACTACGTACATACGAAAAATTCTTTCAGTTCCAAAGTAACACGTTTTGAAATCACTTGACAAAAGCTACATTCTTTTTAAAGGGGTTGTGAATTCATCATCATAATTATTTATCGGTCACTCAAAAGCGAGGGATAAACCGCATTAAAGAACTTGTACACTAAACTGCCTTAGAAATTTCCATATTGCTACCATCTCAAAGGGTCCCTCGCCCCTCGCTTGATTTCGAACTCAAAAAAGACCCATTTATTCATAGGCAAGACGACAGTCTGTTACCACTGGAAATGTTTATCTTTCATACGAATTAAGGGTAGAAAGAAAACATGTTTTACTTTGTTCTCCGCCATTTAACAGTAAGAATTGTTCGAAATTTCTTGTTTGAAACCTGTCTGATATATTGAAACTGAAATTGGCTCGTTTAAAAAAACTATTCGGATCCAAGTGAAGAGTGTACATGTAAATGCTGATGTAGTATATCGGGTATTCCGTGAAAAACGATCGATTTCAATTAAACAAAAACCGAATTGCACTTTGAATCATACTCAAATAGGTTGAAATATTTTCAACGAAGATGAACGTTTCGACCGTCAGGTCATTTTCAAGTGGTCAGCTACAAGAAAAAACTTACTTATATAGATACTAGATAATTATTAATTAAGTAGTGGAGAGGTATTGACGTCAATCTGGCTATTAAGGGTGATTTCACTTGGGTTTTTACAGAGCTTATTGATTTCGAAACGTTCCAACAGATTCATTTCATTTCCTTTATCGCGATTATGCGGAATTTTTATTATCTAATGTTGTTGAATGTTTTGTGTATTAGGGAATTATTATCAGAAGATAAGTGTTCTTTAAATCTGGTTTCGAGATTCCTACCAGTCTGCTCAACATAAGCTACCATACACTCATTGCAAACAATTTTGTAGACTGTTGATTTTTTAGATTTGTCTGTCAATCAGTTATTATCCTATCTTTCAACGGGTGGTGAAGTGCGCTAATCTCGATCCTGTAGGCAACTCCAGAGTCAAAAATAAGTAGGGGTCAAATATGGAGAGCAGGCTGGTTACCTATCCAACGATCACCTAAATTACTGTTCATTCAATTCACATTCAAAGCTGCGTTGTGAACAGCAGCACCATCTTGTTGGAAGTAGATTTTTCTTCGTTCTTCCGAAGGCAAATTATTTTAATGTTAGAATGAAAATTTCATTATACTCGTTGTGATTCAAATTTCCTTACAAAACTCAAGGCGTCTAACACACATGTTCTTCAAGAGCTTGATTTTTTTGATAAACGGCTTTTATTTATGTTTCTCGAAAAAAATGAACAGTCGTCGCTGACGTCTGCTCGTTGTATTTCACCAAATCCCTATATTATTATGTTTTTTGGACCGCTGATTTCGAATCCGAGGTCAAATGACCTTCTCAAACCACCGTTCAAGATCTGTTGAAGATCAAATCTAATTGAATCGTAGAAAATATCTGAAAGCACCTTCATATAGGTTTTTAAGGTCGCTAATCACGAATTTGAAGTCAGATTTGCAAAATAGGTGACGGATTCAAAACGACCGACATCCTTTATAAAATCCTTAGCAAATCGAAATCCTATACACCAAAAATCAATCACCAGAAAACCCGCACCCTAATATCCAATATAACAAAACGATAATACCTAATACCCCGAAATCTTGTTCCTTAACTTAATAACCTAAAACTTCAAACTGTTAAACCTGATAACTTGAAACATTGTTACCTGAAACCCAATAGCCTAAGACCCCGAACCCAATAATATTCAATATCTTAAAACACTAAACCCTATAACCTAGAACCTGATATCGTGAAACCTCAAGCCCCGATACCCAATAACATGAAATCCTGTCCAACAATATGTTATACACTGAAACCCCAAAACCTAATACTCTATAACGTGAAACCCCGAAACCTAATAACCACTTTTCATTATTCGAGCTAAGAGAGGAAGATGCATGTGAGAGCGATTCTCGAATGGTTGCATGCTGCAGCCCCATCGTCACTATTACATGGTACTTGGGATACAGTCAATATAAGGGTACTTAACCCAGATATATTAAATGTCTCTATTACTATAGAAAAAGAAGAATAAATCTTCATAGTTAATGACATCAACACGATATTATATTTTTCATTGTTTCTAAATGTTATTATTGACCTGGTATGTTTGAACTTTAAAATCTGACTTCAGATTCGAGATCAGTGATCTTAAAAACCTATATGAATTTGTTTTCAGATATTTTCTACGATTCAATTCGATTTGACCTTCAAATGACCTCAAATGGTCCTTCGAGAAGGTCATCTGACCTCGGATTCGGAATCAGCGATCCAAAAAACATACAGCACTTGGGGTAAAACCTAAGTTATACGGTCATAGATAACATTTTCATGTCTGTTATTACCCATATCAAATAACCTAACCTATATATATATATATATATATATATATATATATATATATATATATATATATATATATATATATATATATATATATATATATATATATATATATATATATATATATATATATATATATATATATATATAATATACTTACAGCTATCAGATACTGGTTTAAGACAAATCACCATATGAAGACGCAATTGACATTCACGTTCATCAATACATATAATATAAATTAAGTTAAAATTAGTTAAAATTACATAGTTAAAATTACAAAGTTGAAATAATATAATTAAAATTAATATATTACATTTGAGATCGTTTTGGAGACAGTTTCACTAAAGGTAAGGTTATAGACGAACATTGAACATGATATCTGACATTTCGAAGTCAGTCATAGAACCAGAGACTCTCTTCCTCTTCTTCTCCTTCTTTGCAGAGTTGGTGTGATTTATTAAGCCCATGTCACACTAATTTCAATATTGTTAAGGTTGGTTCACATCATCAAATTTTAATATGTACGAATAGATGTTTTTTAGGCCCTTGCTGTCACTCTTCTCGTTGATTGTTGCAGGTTTGGAGGTAATGATGTAGCTCTTGCTATATACATGTCTGGCCAAGGTACATTTCTCTGGATGCAAGCGTGCGTCACTTTTGTGTTGTGATACGTTTTTCCAGGTGTTGGTTTGTTTGGCAAACAAAAAAAAACCAATCAAAATGGATTGAGTAATAGAAAAAGAATTAAACTATAGGGTTGCCATGTTAAAAGCCTAAGTAAAGGTCAACTTTCCGTATTTCTCTGAGTGACAGACCAATGGAATTCAAGATGCAATTCGTTTCATGTTTCATTGAAGTCGATTAATAATCGTAGGAGCCAGAGTTTGCAGCGTATTTCAGCGAACACCTAATACACGGAGAGTAAATGTTCAGCTTTCCAAACAAAATAATTCATTGAAATTAATTTGGGGTCAAATCGTGATTCTTAACATTCATACAGCATTCCTCATTTGGCAGAAAGCTTAACAACTCCCACCACACACAGAGAATCGAATTGATAACGCCAAATTGTATTCAGCTGAAAGGAGATCATGTTCGTTTTCTTCTTGAGATCGAGTACTAATAATGGTAATTCTGAGATCATGCAGTTACAAATAGCAACAACAATTATGAACAACATAAACACCATTATTCATATGCATAAACTTCGTTATTTCTATCATACAACATAAAATTCCAACGAAGTAACAGTGAATAGAAAATTTCACTCAATACATATGAATCAAGCCATTGTCGCTATACCCCGGACGTACATAATATGCGAGAATATGAGGCAAATATGACGGCATCACACCGAGCTTGAATCCATTCAAATCAGAGCAACCTTGAGCCGTTCTAATGGAATCTGCTCTCCGTAAAAAGAGGCGGGTAAAAGTGTACCTATACTCTGTTACAAGAAAGAGAAAATCCACTACATACTTGCACTCGAGCATGGACCAACGGTCTCGAAAGCGCATCGATCTGTTGCGACCAGTTTTCTCAGCCGAGGCGAGAGCACAGAACAATCCTCGACTAACTCTTAGGATCTTACCAGGGCCGCATCGAAGCACAATACATTACGCAATATTGTTTCGCCAAATAGAATAATGGATATTGACGAATATTGATTTTAATCGAATACGTTATATCCTGGTTGTACAACAAATTTCAACGAAATTAATTCTTTCCTGCAAAACAAAGAGACAGTATTATTATAGAATGCGAAGAAGTTACATCAGTAAGATATTACTGAGAATAATAATTTTGAAAATAATCAATTTTAACATAAAAGCCCTGAGTAAGTACTTATTACTTAAACCAATCTCAAGATTGTGATTAAGCAGAGAAACCAGACATAATATCATGATAAATAATTAGTTTGTATACAAGAAATGTCTGCATACCGAGAAATTGTTGACCACTTTCAGTTGACTAAATAATTTTCAACAAAAGTCAACTCGTGATGTCTGCATACTGATATAGCGTTGGCAATTTTCAATTGACGGAATTTTTCTATACACAAAAAATTTATATTTCGATGGTTTTTAAAGCTCATCTAATTAGAACTATTGTAACAGCAATCATGTTCATTTGCTCTGCCGAAATAATTATTTCGTTCATTTTAATAGAGTCGGCTCCAATTATTTTCTATACAATAAATCTCCGCATGTAGATTCAATTCAAGGGTCATTTTCATTAGCTCTGGCGAGGTCATCGTTTCAATTACCTCCAACTCTATTAGGATGGAATCGTTCATATTTATTTTGTATCTAATATATATCTTCATATCGAAAAATTGTTGACTATTTTCAATAATTTCAACAGAAATTATATTCAATTATTCTACCGAAATAATTATTTCAATAAATCATGACATCAAAATCATTGAATTGTATTATATTATTTAAAAAGAGATGGTTTTTATTTGCTTTGTCGTCTATGATTTTAATGAACGTCATATTTATTTTCTATAGAACCCATTATCCTGTACTTTTGCACGTCGATAAACTCAATGACCAAGGACTATTACAATATGGTCATGTTTATTGTCCTGGTCGAGATAATCATCTAAATTAGTATGATGCTTGCAATTTTCAACATTTAATAATTTTCTAAAATTGTCATTTTCACTTGTTGTAACTTGTTGATCATTTCAAACCTAAGGTTTTTATTAAATCATTTTCTACCCAAAAAGATTGCAACAATGTCGTTGGTATTATGCAATACTATTTCAACATAGGTCATCTTCATATTCTCTATCAAGATCATTTCAATAGGTATGCAGGATATTTACGATAAGTTCATTATTTAATATTTCATACGAAATAAATGTGTGCAATATTTCGTTAAACATTTTGAATACTTCTATATATTTTCAACAAAGGTCATTTTCATTTGTAGAGCCTTGAAGATCACCCTCAGGTTTCAGATCAAATCATTTGCACTTATTTTATGAACAAAAATGTTCAAAAGTGGATAAGTCATTAACTCTTTCGATGTTCAAATACTATTAAAACATGGGTCATCATCACTTGCTCTTTCGAAATAACTGTTTCAATAAGTATAAAGTATATTTTGGATAGTATCATTACTCATATACTAAAAACTCGAAGATATCTAAAATAATTCATTCAATGAATAATTCCAAACTGTTGCAACAAAGGTCATTTAAATTTATAATGTCTTGTTGATTATTTGAACAGTCATGTTTATTCTGGATGAAATCATCAGTATTTATTTAATACACAAAAACTAATGTGGGTATGCCGATAAACTCTTAATCAAATTCAATGATTAAGTACTATATCAACATGGATCACCTTCATTTACCATATGGAGATATTTATGTCAATCGATAGAAAGATCATTTTGGATACGATCATCTACAATTATTTTTCAACAAGGTCATTTTTATTTTCTATGCCTTGTAGATGATTTAAACCATGACGTTTTGGATGAAACCCTCAGCAGTTATTTTATACACAAAACATTTGGAATACCGATCAGTCAATGATTGAATACTATTTCAACATAGCTATTCTTCATCTGTTATAATAAAATAATCATTTCAATAAGTATACAGATGATATGAATAAGATTAACATCAATTATTTTATACTAAAGCCATTTCTGTATGTCGATTGTGTCCTATTTTCCACACCAATACCATTTCAACAAAAGTCATTCTTATTTGTTCTATCTTATTGATCATAATGATTTAGGCTTAGGTTCCTTTTGGGTGAAGCGATTAGCAATAATTCTTAACACAAAAAATTTTACAATGTTGATGTCTTCAAAGCAAGTTATTTTATATTTAACTTTGTCAAGATTATCGTTGGTTAATTTTGGGTAAGTTCGGGAGAAATTTTTTTGTGCACAAGAATAACAAAGATATTTTGGAAAAGACCACTTCAATAAACTTCGGGGACTTTTCGATAAAATCATTAGCAATTATAAATATACCGGGTGAACAAAAAGTCCCGGATCAGTCAAAAATCTAAAAAATAAAGCGTTTTTGAAAAAATGTTTTATACAAAAGTTGTAGGGTTTTAAGTTATGCTTCAGATAGGAATGTTGGTATGACTTTGATAGCGTTGTCAAGGTCACGTGAAGGTCACTTCCAATTTTTTAATGGAACCCCCCAATTTTTATTATCATTATCCAAAGTGTACCGCGTGGAAGTTGCACGGTCAGATACATACACATACACACAAACAGGTGTAAATCCGATCGTGCAATCTCCACGCGGTACACTTTGGATAATGCTAATGCAAGCGGTACTGTAATTTTCAAGCTTAATAACTCAAACATACTTAACGAAAACCTATTTTCTTATAGTGCTTTGAAAAGCTCTCGAAGCGGCATGACTGTGTAGTGAAAAGTGAGGGGTTCCATTCAAAGAATTGGAAATGACCTTCACGTGACCTTGACAACGCTATTCAAGGTCATACTAATATCGCTATCTGATACATAACTTAAAATTCTACTTTTGTATAAAACATTTTTTCAATCTAACCTTTTGTTCGCCAGATATATATATATATATATATATATATATATATATATATATATATATATATATATATAACTTTCTCTTGTCCATAACCCGTTGACAATTTTGAATACTCAAATTGAATTTCTTCGAAAAAGGTCATTTTGATTTGCTTTGTCGAGGTAATGATTTCAATGTATTAATTGACCTGACGAGATGATTTCATCATTTCAATAAATTTCTGGTAAATATTTCTGAGAATCGAAGTATTTTCATTTCCAATTCAAAGTATAGTGTAATGTTAAAAAAGAAGAAAACTAGGCCACGTGAAGAATGTTGGACGCCCAGAAAATGTTGTGTTTTGAATAAAATAATAAGTATCATTGTCAGTGAAATCAGAATTTATTCGAGGCGTGTTGATAGTCGAAATTATCAAGTGGAAAATACGGAGCTGCACTCTGGTCTTCCCTTATTCGGTTAAGCATCTATAAATAAGAGTCGCTCGCTGCAGCCGGTTCTCCCGTTTTTTCTTCTACTTTTTGTTCCCGTTCCACGTCACCCTTTCGAACGCCCCCCAACCCCCTCGCGAACCAGATATTATGGAGCTGATACGTCAGACTATGCGATGTGCAATTAATTCAGCGAAATGAATGTACACATGCTACTTTTTCAACAGTCGACGCTAGCTGGACGTTTTTGCATGTACAGAACCGCATATTTGCGGTTGCTGCATGCATTTGCGTCGATAAAAGTCCGCGCTGGTCGTGCGAAACGTGTTGGAAACGGCCGTCATTAGCGAAAAGCGACACCGATAATTTGTGACAAAAACATATTTTCGGATACCCGATCTCGGCTCGCGCTTCCTTTCCGTGGCGGAAATAGTTTCGGCTTTATTTCATTTTTTTATGTCACATGCTTGAAATAGTCGACACGGCCATTATTGGAAATACTCTTCCGAGTAATATTCGCGGTTGGCGGTTGTGATTCACCAAAATTCCCGGAACGGGGGTAAATAAAATACTGTGGAATGTATTTATTTCATCTCAATGCCAAGTTTTGAGAATTTTTATTTCAATCGCTGTTGACTTGTTGATGCAACAAGAGTATTCATCTAAATAGACATTGTGGAGTTCGCTTTAAGAATATTTTATACAATCCTCTCGACATATTTTAATACAAACATTTTCGAATGGTAATCAAAATACCTTTTCATTTCCGCATGAGGTCTTTTTTTGAATGGTAATCAAAATACCTTTTCATTTCCGCATGAGGTCTTTTTCTCTTCCAAACCGAGTGCCTCGAAGAAGTCGATCAAATAACAAGAAGGCCAACAAGATAAAGCAATAAATATTATTGGGCAATATAATTTCATTGCTTTTAGCAATATTGAAAAGTTGTGCAATATATTGTTATGTACCTATCATTAAAGATGCAAACTTTCAACGAAATATTCAGATTATATACCGTATTGTCATCACATCATTAGTACTTTTCCGAAATACCAATTCAACAATTATAACTACAAGCTTTCTCGTCACATATTTTCTAAATCCGAATATTTCTAGTGAACTTGTTATTTTTAGAAAGTCTCAATCGAGTAGCATTTTGTAGTTAAGGTACCTGTGTAACTATTAGTAGACAAGTATCATATTTTTCGAACGACTGTCAAAATTTTTTCGCAAATTTTTCTTTAAATTAAACAAGTTCCTCGAAGAAATAATGTATGGACGATGTCAACCCAGATTATTTGGTCCATAATGATTCTAAAATATCTATAGATCTTAATCGGCATCACTTGAAAGACCGAACCTGGCCATCGGGGCTCTCTCGGTCAAACAGAGATGGAATTTGTGGAAATATCGCAGGTTATGTATTTTTTTTATTATCTCCTTAGTCCTTTTCATGACCTTGCTTGCTATGTAAAATCTTTCCCAAGATTTGTTTAGACATATAAGAAGTATGATTGTTGAAATATTTTTCTGCTGGTTTTCTTTTCCCATTGTTACAGATTCCTGTCCCAAACTCCCTTCCTTTCACCCTTGTCTTCGTTTCGAAATCATGGAATGCAAGAGAGAATGAAGCGGCTAAGTAGAAAAATGTTTGGTACTCTTCATGTACACACGACACTAACACAACATATACAGACAAGCTATTGCTAGTGCAATAGCGACAGGGAAACGAGTTTTTTCATCAGGTTTTTTCACTCGTTTATTGAATCAAATACAAGATAGTATGGTTCCCCGGTTACATTTTCTGAGCTCACACTTGTGTTTATTTCTGACACACACCAAAATTATAGATATAAGCATTTTGTTTTTTGTTCCAGCGTCCTTCAGAGTCTTTTTGAGCAGATCGAACAAAAATAAGTCACAGAGAATCACAGATGAATTCGGTATCTGTTGAATGGTATTTAACTTGCTTTAGATCAAAAATTTATAGATACTAATGACATTATGCAACGATTATTGTAGTGAAAAATCCATTTACCGGCTCGGTGGCGTAGAGGATATGATGCTGGTCCCCTGCGCTGAGTTACCTGGGTTCAATCCCCACAAATTCGGTGCGATTTTTCGGATTCTGGGAATCGCTTGAGTGTCCATCTTTCGGAGGAGATGTAAAACTGTCGGTCCTGTCTAACAGAAATGTGTTGGACATTAAAGATCCCTTCTCTTGACACGAGAGGGGTTCCGCAAAATTCCCTGGTTAGTGAGGTGACAGAATTCCCCGGCGTGTCATTGGCCGAAAGCGGAAATAGAGGACGTTGAAGGAATTACAAACAAACAAAAATCCATTTGTTTGTTTTGTTTGACGGTTAATTTACAGTTTGTGTCGATATTTCTTCAATGTTTTGAACAATTTCGTCTGTATTTGAAGTCAACGACCGTTCTTCGTCCACGACTGATACATGTCCTCTTCTTAAACAATCTTGCCACACATTTTTAGGGTTCTGGAACGATCTATTTAAAAAAGTATCGTCAAAGTTTCATAGTTTTTAACATCTATTCAATTCCGGTGAACCAAGTTGAAGGAAGAAATCTGTCGAAGAATATACCGGAAGACATGAAAAAAGTATGTCAGTTTGTGATGAAATTGAAACACAACAAAGTCGAATGATCAATTTCTGATCGCGAGATTTACGAGCTCGCTCTTGCGGAAGAACACCCATCTCGGGCACACGAGTCAATTCGACTGAAAAGTTCGAGAAACGCGAATCTGACTATCAAAACTTGATTTATACGAGAGGAATGCTTTTATATGCGAATTTGTTGGGCCATGCGTTCGAACTTTGCTGAGTGTCCGATGACTCGTGCCTGGGATGCCCGACGAACATTTCGAATACGCTTTCATCGAATACACAGGTTGTTTCATAAAGGACTTAAGTTAGCCATACCTCAGAAAGCACTGATAGACAAAAATGACCTTAATGAAAGTTGAATGGAATTGAATGGGTTATTTTGTACCTACAATTTTTAGAAAATTTGGATCACCCCTTAGTTTTTTTTGCAACAGCAATAAATCTTTTTTTAAGTAAAAACTTACTTTCATTCAGGATTCTCGAGAATATTTAGTCAGGTACACCCCTTTTGAGTGTCCAGCAGCAGTGAGCTAACATGTTCGGACTACACTTGCCTTGGTACCTTTTTGTCCATGTTGGATATGTCCTAATAGGACCGCTCACCGTGTTCGTCGCTAACGGCTCCAAATTTTGAGAAAAAATCCAAATGCGAGTGTAAAAAGTGAATCTAGAGACATATTGCATCCCATGTCCTTGTAAGCCTCTAAGAGGTTGTTGACTAACTCTCCATAGTTTTCGGCCCTGTGGTTTCCAAGAAAATTACGAACGATATTTCATGTCCATGCAGATTTTTCGATTGGACTAAGCTTTTGTTCAAACTCTTCATCAGCCAGTAGGGGTCTTATTTGTAGCCCTACAAATATTCCCTCTTTTATTTTGGTATCACTGATTTTTGGAAATGTTTATTTCAAGTAACAAAAACCATCTCTACTTTTATCCTTAGCTTTGACAAAATTTTTCATTAGTCTGAGTTCGATATGCAATGGAGGTAGCAATACATCTTCAGCATCTATTAAAGGAGTGTGAAGAACATTTCGTTGACCTGGTATAGAGTGTCTCGCTTAGGCCACTCCTTTTTCACATCATGATTTTTTTTTGTATCGACTATCCTACTCATAGAGGAAACAACAAAGCTTCGTATATCCAAGCTGTAGACCTAGCAAAATAGCAATTACTTTCAAACCACCACATATACTCCAGGAATATTGGTTATATTTAAGATGTATTAGCAGTGATTTCATATTTTCATATGATTCTTTCTTTCACTAGCATGAGCTAGTTAACATTATGTAACAGTACAGCTTTCAAACTAACCTTTGAAGAATCTATAAACAACCACCAGTCACATGTTTTATATTCAAACATCAACTCCGTCATCACAAGGAAATGTCACTGCAAAACACTATATTGCCATCTTGAGAAAAAAAAACTTGAGAAGTGCGTATGTCGAGTTCTGTATACGGATATTCTGGTATCCAGTAAATTCCAGTCATGAAGTCTGGAAGCCAACAGCTCTGCCTGTCTTTTACTGAGATCCAAATCACGTACCAAGTCATCGAGATCGTTTTGAGTTATAAATTGAGGTTCTCTGTTTGGAGTACTGGGCTCAAAAGTCGAATCGGAATCTGAATTCTCGGAAACATTCTCTTCGGTCACGTCATCCATGTTAACTGGAGGCTGAGGAACAAATTTGGATAGTTCACAGTGCCTAGATTTGTGATTAATACCTTTTATAGAAGTTTGGCAGAAATAACAATCTGATACATGGTTTTTCGGTTCGGCCCATATCATTGGAACTGCGAACGGTATATGACGAGATCCTTTAGCCCATGATGTTGATAAAAAGACACACTGTGCACAGCAAACACTAGGAGTCCAGGTTTTGTCCAAATTTCGCGCCGTAAAACCAAAATAATCGAAATAACAGTTTTTAACTAATGGTGTCAAACTACGACGTTGACTTTTAAAAGTTGACCGCAAATATAACAGAAGTTATCAGGATGGTTTACACGCACTCTTAGCATCTTGGTATGATGTATAACACAAATCTCAAAAAAAACCTGTTTTTATTTCAATATTTTTTCGTTAATTTATTCGGAAACACACGGCGGTAAGCAAAATTCGCGTAATCGAGTAAGACGATGTTTTATGAAAACTGAGAGTGATTGAACAAAAAAGTATGAGCTTTATATGCGGGTAGGTAGTAGTGTTTGAAAATATGACTTGATTTCGTTTAATAAATTTACTGTTTATCAGTCAAGTAGATCCTTAAATAAAATGTTACAATTAATTCATTTCATTATACTCTGAATTCGAAATGCAGTCCTCAATAATTGGATCATAGTTTGAAAAAATAGAAATAATTGAATGTTTTTATCTACATGCTGATGTTATATATATTTATATATATATATGTCTGCAGAATTTGAAACCTATATTGTTATAAAAGGACTTTTCAGTGATTCTTGCAACCATATTTTTTATTTATTTATTTAATAACGGTATGAACCTTGAAATTACAATATAAGAAAAAAGGAACAAAAACAATATGGATGAAATGAAATCAGTCAAACACCCCGACTCAGTAGGAAAAATAATTGAATGATCAATTCGGCAGGCGAAAGGCTGAAACACCAGTCTGCATTAAGGTACTTATTACCTAATCGTAGCAAACGGGAAACAGGTGAGTTTGCATAATAATTTGTCCGATGTAGAGATTCACTGAAGAGAGGTCCACCCCTAGTAACCCTCCCAGGAACATGAAGACCATTCTGAATCGGGACAATCCGAGACATCTACAGAAAAAGAGAAGATCCAGCACAAGTCTTCTTTCGGATAGCTTTCTTATGCTCATTCGAATGATCCAAATAGAAAGGTGACCAGACAGTCATGGCGTACTCAAGAATAGGCCTGCAATAACAATTTCAAAATGTCACAGCTTGTAAACATAGCTGTGACGCCTAATAAAGCCCAAGGTTTTGAAGGCTCGGTTTACAATCGAAATGAAACTTGAAAGTAACTCGTGAATCGATGAACACCCCGAAATCTCTGACAACATTAACCCCTTTGAGTTTGGTAGTGTAATTGAAATTGTTTACAATATCTAACTTACAAGAAGAAATGCACGGCAGATACAGATTCCAAATCTGCTTGAAGGGATAATGCATCAGTGATGCCATTGATACTTTTGAAATTTTAAGGTCATCAGTATAGAGCACGAAGTAAGAATGCTCAAAGACAGAACCAATATTGTTAATGAAAAGTGAAAACAAAAGTGGGCCCAAATGGCTGCCCTGTGGAACACCAGAAGTTGGAAAAATAATGGATGATTTAAAACTATTGAAATAATGGATGGCTATTTGGTATCTGCTTCGAGCACTTTGAAATTTGTCAAGTTTGGGTTATTTCATTTGGTAGCCAGATCTGTTAGCATACACAATACATACACGATGGAGAGCTCGGTAATTGCTAATAACTACAAAGAGCAGTCGAACTCATCATCAATAACGTCTCTAGTACAATCATATAAAGAAAACAATGAGAATAAAATTACATGCGATTGGTTCAACGGTTTGGAAGCGGGCCAGGTCAGCACAGCAATGTACTCATCATCGTGTAGTTCGACTTCGGCGAGCCGAAGAACATTAGAACTGGACCTTAAATGAATGGGGAATTTTGCTTGAATCATTCTGATGGATGAGTGAAGGTTCGAAAAGAAAAAGGCAGCATTTTGTAGAGCAATTTCGGGCATTGGAGATATCGTCATTTGAATAGTATCCTTCTTTCGAGATGCTGTGACTGACAATTTTATTTCAATGTATAAACAGTGCCCGACCGCATCATGCAGCTCTTGTTGATAATGAGTTACATTTGCACGCATTTGAAAAATGCGATGGCAAACACGTTCACCAGAAAGAATCTACACTGAACACGTTTGGGCTGAGATTGAGTTATCATTCTTCAAAATCCTCCTGAACTTCACAAAGAGAGATTGAATTCGTTGAATGTCAAGAAGAGTTTCGTGTCTTTTACGCTCTGGTGTGGCCCACAAGATATATACTTTCAGAGAAAAAGCAGTTTAACGATAATTTTATCCATAAAATCTGGTGAGAACAGAAACCAACTGGCCGAGACATTCTTTTTGATAATTGTCTTTGAAAATTGTGGAAAATTATTGCACGAAAATGCTCACGGTTTAAATCCCTTTTTCACCTAGCTTTGACAGTTTGTCAACTAAACTAGAACACAGCACGCGTAGAATTGAAATTTTGGTTTTTTATGTACAGATCATAGAGTTTCATTATTATCCCTCGAAGCATCTTTGCGACTTCAAAATCTCCATAACCACCAGAAATTCCAATTTGCTCAGACAAAACGCAGTCCACCTGAACGACTCGAAAGTTACCCACGCTTTGCCGAAAATATCGCTTTGCGCGTAGCCAATTTCTCCGCAAATATTTGAGGACCGCATTTCCGAATAAAAAGAAGCGAACACATCCAGTCCGTGAAAAATCGAGTGAATTACTTCGGAGCAACGCTGGAACAAATGGGACAAATCCCGGGAGGCGACGATGCAAAGCGGCAATGAGGCGACATTTCTTCTTGAAAATTGATAAATTGCCACCGGGAAAGTCCAATTCGCCATCTGCGCTTTGTGGAAGTTTATTCATGTGAGACTTTAATCCGAATATATTCAAACCTGCCGGGAGAGCTTTATTGGTTTTACCGGAATATCCGTTCGAAAGTTCTCCCAATCTCTCAAATGGATCCTGAACCTATCGATTCGAAACGTACGACAAGAGTCGACTTTATTAATGTAGTTCACGTAAGCGATCTCCTAAGCTCCCCCGATCTCCAAAGCCGATTTCGACAATGTGGAGAACAGAAACCATACCTAGACAGATTCCAGTATATAAAAAATCAGTTAAACTAACTTTGATATTTCCTGCTCCACTTCATTTGATATTCGTACAGTCGTGTGATCACAGATTATCCGCTTGTTCAGGTAGATTTATCAAAATGGGAAGTATTTTCAGCTTTCGTTAATTACAAATGAAGGATAATCTTAGAAATTACTTAAAACTCCGAAACGTCAAAACAACAGATAAATAAATTTATACTTGACATTTGCAGAAAACAGAGAGAGTAACCTTATTCCCAAAATGGGATATCATGAAATCTTTAAATTCATCAATAACAATATTTCCTAATTAACGGAACCTAACAGGAATCTAAAATCTGAAAAATCTACTCAAATATGTTCCAAATGAAATCGACGCGATCCCCACATTTATCACCTCAGCATGATCTGATATAGCACACATTTTGATAACTTAACCTCAAATGTGTTGATAAAAAATCAAAATTGTTGGTGACGACGCATTTCATCTTGCATACATGCGAGTATACATATTGGTCTTAAGGGATCCATAAGTAAGGTATCATTTAGCCACTTTTGAGCGTACGCTTTCATTGGAAATGCCGAAGGCAGGTTTCGGTCCTACCGGTGTCTCCGACCCAATTGTAGTTACTTCATCCCTCTTTCATTACCTGCGTGGTTCGAATAACCCTGGACCGACCTAATAGTTGGACTCAAGGCCCGAGCCAGTTTTTGTACAATATTCTTACAACTACTTTAAAAATTATTCGATATGATTCATGTGATTCAATGGGAGTTTGACTATCATTGAGAATAAAAATAGTCCTGCCGTAGCATTCTAGATTTATACTTTCCTAAGCAGGCAGAACAATAGAACAAATTTCGAGCCTGGTACACAGTGTAGTGTTATAGACTTTTCACAATGTTTTCTATAAATTCTAAAGCTGTTTTACATCCACCTATATACCACACCACAACAATACCAGTTTGAATCAGCAGCGCTTCCTAAGTCATCTCTGAAAGGGATGAGTGTCCCCAAATGATGCTTGAAATTGAACGTCGGTATCAGAGATTGGTAGTCAGGCAGCATAAGCATGCAATCCTCATTTATAGCAGAGTGACATTTATGAAGATGCCTCCAGTATTCAGTCTGTACGCACTTATTCCGGCTTGCCTTGTTATAAATTAGTTTAAAGCTGCCAAGTCGAGTAGTGTATCAAGGGCATACATAACAACGCTAGACATGACCAAAAACACTTCAAAATACTTAATTCTCAGAAGCGTACAGGAAAACCGTCACAGGAACTACAGAGACGCTCATATCTACATATGCTCTGATATCGAGAACGCCTTGTCATACCTGAAACATCCAAGGGTTACATCCAAATTAGTTGAAGATTGCGAAAAAGCACAACGACACATTAGTACTACAATTAGAGTTACTCTCCTCTGGTAACCAGCCCATCAAGGAATCGAAGAGAAAGAGAAAGCGGATAGCCTTGCCAAAAGGCAACAGCTGTTAGGCCGATGAGACCAGAAGCTATTCTGTCTATCCCATGGACTCACAATGCCCTCTTTTTCCAAGACTGGAACACTTCCGAGGCCCTGAACAACTAGGCAGGCATCTCGGGACTGAAAGGGGTCAAAAAGAGATACATGAACTATTGTCCCTTGACCAGAAGTCTATCGCGATGGTATTGGTCTACTTACGCGACAAAGACCCAAAATACACTTTACTCCATAAAACTGACGGCAACCAAGCAATACCGTGGTTACCTAGAAAATGATGAAACAACGGAACATATACTCTTTCAACATCCTTTTCAAAAGGTGACTAGATTGGAGACATTAGACACTGAAACACCTAGTGAGCGAATGATCTAGGATTCCTTCTACCAAAACTTAAAGTTTCTGCAAGACTAGATAACACAACACGGCAAGCGCAATGGACCAAAAAACGGAGTACCGCCCATAAAGGCGTTGCATGAAGAAGAACTACACACCATCAACCGATCTTTCGTAATGGTATGTTTCACTTTGGACCACCAAACCATTCTACCATATATCATAGGTCTAACATCTACTGTAATAATTCAACTAGTCACTTTGATGCCCCTATAATTTCCCTTCTGAATGCACAAAATTCTTGGCTCGGGTAATTTTCCTTTCTAAGTGAACGGTCCAAGAAAGATCCGGTCAAGAATGACATCCAAGTATTTGGTCTCGCTGAACCACGTGAGTTCTTTCCTGCATTACCGTTCGTTTTAAAATGGACGAAAATGTTTTTCCCAGATTAACTCAATTTTTCTTCTAGATACCAATTTTTCACCATTTTCAGAGCTATGTCCATGACAGAGACGAATTTTCCTTATGCAACCAATACTATGTTGTCGGCGTACCCTTGGGGTAAATACCGACACTGTTCAGGCTGACCAGCAGTCTGTTGACTACAAGAATCCAGCGCAATGGAGAAAGTACCACACCTCGTGGCCCTTATCTCCACTGACCCCTCAAGGATAAGCGAATTTATTTGTGTGCTATGCTATTCAATCGCTGATACTCGATTCAACCCAAACCTCTTGGAGGCTCGAATCATCGAGTCATACGATGTGTTAAACACCCCTTCTATGTCTAGATAGGTGACTAGTTCAATCATTTTGTATTCCAACTGGCAAACTAGCACAGAAAATGTAGTTTCAGTGGATATACCAAGACGACCTGCAAATAAATTTTTATGTAGGATTCCTTCCACACCTTTGAAGAATAAGTTGAGTAGGGTATGCACCCTCTTCCAGGTTTCAGGTCCGCCACTGACCACACCTCAGGTGCATATCCCACTACTAAGCTAGCAGTGGATATTATTAACAGGGTCTGTTCAAGGATATCCAGCCGAATCGAAAGTGCATACAAAATTCATATTTTTGCGAATTTTAGATTTTCTCTGCGTTTGTATCACGAAAGGGGACAATTAGTGATTTGATATCTATATCGCGTCTGTACGATACCCAAACCTAGTCCTCCACCAACGCCGCCCTTATTCTCTTCAGCACATTCATCAAAATGATGCTAGCAAATTTCAAGTCTGTGAAAAAAACTTTCCCATTTATTAATGTTCCATGTCCACTGTGGTCGAATTATACGATGGTGCCTTTATAACTAAACCAACCATTGCATTATCTGCAAGTGTAGGTCTTCTACGGAGGAAGGCAGTTCTTTGTTGCCTTCATCATTTATTTATGTTGCTGCTGCATTTGTTAGATGACGACTCCAGATTCTACCCATCACACACCGAGAACAATTCAAACAGAATTAGAAGACAAAATAATTCAACAAATTTCAAATTGACCTAATCAGAGTTAACCTTCGATATCGTCGAAAAGAAATTTACACAATATTTTCAAATGCTGTGGAAGTTTGTACAACATTAACACGTGCTGTCAATAAAAAGCATTCAGTATTTCCACATTATCCCACGATTGAAATATGATCTCCATCCATGAAGACTGCATAGAATTAGATCATCAATGAAGTTTGAACATAACATATCTCAAAGTTTTCACAGAAAATTAGTACTTTGTTGAAGAAAAAACGATTCGAAACACTTTTAATAAAATCATATTTGTTCGTAATAAATACATAAAATAATTATTTGTTCCATCTGTCTTTCAAACAACCACATACATAAAAACATACTACTTGGTCAGCTATCACATAACCTAGTCGATTGTACCGCCATCTGACGTAACTCTTCAAACGACATCTACCACATCCTAAGTAAATAAAATTCCATTACCTACCCATACTAATGAGGATATATATAAAATCGTTGGTTCATAGATAATTATACCGAAAAACAAACTCAAAGATGATCTATTATGTCAAACAAACGGAGAACATAAGTTTCCCTCGAGATCGCTTAGAAATAGGTACAACGTAGGCCGATAATGCAAATACACGCAGAAAACGAAACCACTGTTCCAATATTATGTCTAATAACCCCCTTCTACTTCCTGTTAAATATATCCTTATAGCAATATATTAGCGAAGGTAGAATAATCGCAGTTTCGATCGTAGTAGGCTAATGACCGTTAATTATGCACAACTTACGAGTACGGTTGACGGTAATAAAGAGAATGGCAGCGTTTCCTGACCGATTTGCGAGCAAAGGCGGTTATTAGCTATGATTTGTGTTGCCTACACTCAATAAACCGCGTCGTCATATCTGAGTGAGACATCAATCTAAGAGCTAAACTAAAGCTACCACTTTATGGAGATAGCAACGGATAATAGCCTTTTCGATTAGCTCAGATTTCTAGGATTGTCACGCGAGGCACTGAAGAATGCAATCTAGTCTACAACGTTCCAACATTTTTCTCAGTTCCAGTTTATCCAATATTGGCGAATGGTATATTACAATACCGTTCATGATCAGTATTCATCAATCCAAGTATGAACTGTGAATGGCTGAATAACAAATATTTCAATTGTTCGTCAAGATAAGTTATAGGGTGACACAAGGGAAACAAGTGTCGTCCGAAAGGTAACAATACAATGCAGGATTGAGGATCGAATGGCAACCCCGCTTGGTCTATTGTCGCACATTCTACTTCAGATTTCATCCTCAAACTCTATCTATCTTATAAAGGCTAGTAACTTAGTGGATGACAGCTTATTAACCCCTTTCAATTCCAGATTGTGAGTCTCAAGTTCCTCAAGCTTGATCTTATATCCGGCCGTCCATCGCATATGAGTTTAATTGATTCTTCATCATCCAAGCATGAGGGATCCTCGATTAATCCTAATTCATTCAGATGACTTTTGAGGCTATAATGTCCCATTAAAATTGCCATATTAGCCTTGAAAATTTAGGCCAAACCTTGGTCAATCCAGCGAAAGGCAAACACAGAATGTCTGAAGTCTATACGACTTGATTGATCCATCTGCTGCTTGTTCTTCAACCTTGCAATCTCCAGAGGTATACCGAGCCCAAGCTCAGGCCAAATGAGTCCCGAAGCAGACCCACCCCCATATTACCATGAGTCCGCCATCTCATTGTCTATGCCCCAGTGACCCGGTACCCACATCAGCCAGAGTCAGTTGAGCACGTGTTTCTTCTAACTGGAAGATTGGTGCTCAAAAAATATGAACAAATTAAAACTATTCGAGAAAGTTTCTGACGTATTCGACGAAACTAGAACTATCCTTCATGAAAAAGAAGAAGTAGTGTCGGTCTTTGGTTGGTTTCCTACAGAAATAAAAGGCTCTTGAACAAAATTTCCAAAAAGAAACTCTTTGAAGCAAATAACGTCTGCATGGAATGAGCAAACATGATTAAATTATCGTAAGTAATACGGCAAGAGCACAGATTTGGGCGGAAAACGAGTTTAGAAAAATATCCTGCCAAATGAGCTCGAGTGGTATTTGCTGAGAAAATTCCGCGAATGACAAAACGTACAAAATGAACTTTATTGAGAAATGCACACAATTTCAACGAGAAAATCATAAAGCATTCATTACAAACATCTTTAGTTATTATTGGAATGAGCAGTTATTGAAAATACAATTACTATATACAATTTTTTTCACTCCGGATCGATTCTATATGAGACGATGCCTGAGGAATTATGGAAGATTCAGCATTCGCAGAAGTTTCTCGAAGATTTGAAACAAGATTCAAATGATTCTCATCGTTCAGTTGCAGGTAGGGCTTATAGAGCTTGCCGTAGAGTGTCCGGTTAGTTTGATCAATTCTTGTTCACTGACACCTGCCTCAGATAGGTTCGAAACAGCACTGGATCTATGAGAATGATTTATGGTCTTTTTATTTTTCGTATCCAGTCCAACTTTCTCCATTTGGATACTTCATTTATGCCTAAAGGCATATTTTTGTACCAACCCTTAGAGTACTGTTTTTCCAAAATTGATTTGGAGCCAGAAATAATCTATCACTTGTAATATGATCGGGTCTTTTCGACAATATCTTATGAAACAACCTCACAGGATATAAATCTGGGTTTTCCTTATTTCTTTCTAGCCATTTACTATCACAGCATTTTTTTGACCCGCATTGGCAAGTTTTCGAGAATACTGGGTTATATTCAATACGACCAGTCACGTCTCCGTTATTAAATTTATCCTCTTTGAAAAAGTGTACCTTGCAAGTTGCTTCTCCATCGCCATGCCATGATAATTCATAAGCAACAATATGGAAACATTTTTCAACAAACCTATCGGGGCATTTTCGTCTCAATACAGAGCCGTGCTATCAATTTCAGTTCTTGTTAATGCAACGGAACTTTCTTTGCGCTTTACCACATCCCCTTGTAACATCTTCCTTTTAGAATTGCGAGCTTCACGAGCCTTTCTAAATGCTGAACCGGTAAAGGGGTTGAAACTCATGTTGAATTTTTCGAAATACATATTCTGCATCATTTTCGCAGTTGTTCCACATTGTTTTGACAACGTATTCTTTGTAATCTTGTCCATTCATTTGTTTCATTTTGAAACCCCAATCCATAAGAATTTCTGCAATATCTTCAATAGAATGCTGTATATCCAAATCGAACGTTCGTTCCTTCCAGAATATACTGAATTGATTCCAAATCGAGCTGTGCATTGTTCTTGTATTTTTGGGGATAGAATTCTGTATGGAACTATTTATTTCTGCTTCACTGGTGCTTCCAAAACGAGACATTTTAATTTATCGGCAGAAACTTTACAATAGGTACTAATATGGCTGTTCTTGACAGTTTTAAAACCGTGCTATCTGTTGTGAATGTTGCGTTGCTATGGAAACGCAAGGATTCTCTATGGGCAGATTCATCCACTAATACCCTACCTTCCTTCGTATTTCTATGCAATTTATCCGATATCAAACTCGAATTTCTGTGTTCTTAAACGTGCATTTTGACACATGAGTGGAATTGTCGGAGCAATGAAAATAGATTCATAGAAAATTACTCCATTCCCTTCTAATGGTTTCATTTCATAGCCAAAATTGAAACCACTCTTAATAGATAAACATAAGCACAGGAAGTCTTGTCTGGGCCAAATTAAGACGTTTTCGGTTAGCTCAAGATATTGGCGACGAATCGAAAAGGATCAAATTTGTGAAGCTGAATATCTTCAAATTCAAAAAAAATAGGATCATGCTGTTCTCACTAATTTGTCTCAGAATTGCTTCAGGAATCACCATCTAACAGTTTTTGATAGAGCTTAGGGGACACCTGTATAAATATTGAATCAATTTGTCACAAAGGTAGATATTTTTGGAATAACAGCAAAATGTAATCCTATTATAGCAATTTATCGCATCTTCTTTAGGTAATCAACGAACGAACGACGATATTGCCGTACTCATAACAAAAATCCACTTTTACAGCTTCGAGATCGCCCCGCGCATTTATTTCCAGAGTAACGCGGCAATCGTAGCGCCGAAGAGCGATAAAAAAATTATCCAAACGATCTCGCCAGAAATTTATTGGAAATTCGAAAAACGCGCTTTGCATTTTTATAACGAGAACGAGCCGAAACGGAAGAACGGATAACGTATCGGCCGGTTGATTTGTATGCGCGAATTGAAGAAATAATAAAATTTAACGACCGCTATAACGTAATATAATTATGCCATACAAAAGCAAGGTATAGCTGGTGAATCCGCGCGTATGAGGACGGGGCGATTTACTACCATTTAATCGGATTAAGCGCGTGGAAGCATCGGTAACAAGGACGGACCGTGGAAAAACGGGGGAACGAAACAAACCACAGGGCAGTTTGGTAGACGGCGATCGCCTCCAGTCGGATGAGATCAGTAAAAGTCAACATTCAAGTGGTCTAATAGCGGCTCAACACCAATCATGAATAAAAGATTGAATACTAAGACCACCATAATTACAACGCGACGAGTGCAAACAATTGTTAGGAGTTAAATCCATTATTACAAGTCCTCAACCTGACGAGAATATTTTCTTCCTAATGACTATCAAGCACTATCCGTACTAAAACGGAGATCATTTCGAAAAATTTATATATTTTTGAGATGTTTCCACAAGTTTTCCTTACGAAATGTTAAAACGTAGCAAAAGGCTTGCTAGCTCCGAATTTGACATTTGTAGGCTGTCATATTCGGTTTTTTACAGCGCATTTCAAAATTTCACCCAATTGGCATTAGGAGGGTGGTCTGGTAAGTTTCCGACCTAAAAAAGATACAATTTTCCAACATAGTTTCCTTGTAACCCTACACACTTTTCCCAGCGATGTTCCCATCTCTGTAACCCGTCCAAATAGTGCTCGGCGTTTTTCTCTGCAAAATAGTGATTCACGAATATGATTGCCTCTTTATTTGACGAAAATCTCGGTCCTCCTACCGCTATTTTTAGATATGAGAACAAAAAGAAGTCACCTGGGGCTAGATCTGGTGAGCCAGGCGGATGGTCCAGCAGTTCAAACCGTAATTCGTTGATTTTCGCCATGACAACCGCTGAGGTGTGAGACGGTGCGTTTACTGGTGAAATAATTGATTAAAATGACTCCATAACTATCCCATAAAATAATCGCCATCATTTTACCAGCCGAAAAGAGTTTTTGCTTTTTTTGGAACCGACATTGAAAATTCCTTTTCCGCAGTATGCGGAATAGCTTGGAGAATATTATGTTGGTAGCGAAAATCAGGCACATCACTTTGAATGGAAATTATGGCGGCAAAACTATGAATTTCATATGTTCCTCGTACGTAGAGTAATAAATCTACAAAATTCGTGGTACATTTTCAAAATGGGTGACATTGAAAATTCCTTTTCCGTAGTATGCAGAATAGCTGGGAGAATAATATGTTGGTAGCGAAAATGACGCACATCACTTTGAATGGAAATTATGGCGGAAAAACTATGAACTTCATATGTTCCTCGTACGTTGAGTAATAAATCTAGAAAATTTGGGTGCATTTCCCAAATGGGTGACATTGAAAATTCCTTTTCTGTAGTATGCGGAATAGCTTGGAGAATAATATGTTGGAAGCGATAATCAGGCACATCACTTTGTATGGAAATTATGGCGGAAAAGCTATGATTTCCATATGTTCCTACTAAGCGGTATAATGAACAAAAAAGAATCGTAGATCATTTCTCGTATTAGTGACATTGATATTTTCTTCAATTTTGCAAGTAGAATAACATTAAAAAATATAGTTCGATAGCGAAAATTTAAGCACAATATTTGGATTGGAAACTGTCGCGGAAAAGCTCTTAAATCCATATATTCCTCTCACGTGCAGTGATAAATTATGAAGATTGATAGTTCATTACACAAATCGGTGGCATTCAAAAGTCGGTCACATTAACGCAGAAGAGAATATTCCGACAGTAAAAATCATGGACATTATTCGAAATGGAAAACATCGAGGAAAAACTCGGGAAACTTTATATTTCTTGCGATAGATGATATGAATTAAGGAAATACTGAGCTGATTTCATAAACAGATGAAATGCAAAATCAATATATAGATTACGGTATAAAAAATTAGTCATTTTTCATAAAAAAACACCGAATTCGAACTGAAAATTAGCGAGGACTGGAAACCGTGGCTGGAATCGAGACCTACGCTGAAACAATGCGGTGTTGCCAAATTGAAATCGTGGATGAGAACCGTGGATGAAAAGCGTGTATCTTCACATCAGTCTCACTATGTAGTTGACTCAATTTTTTTTGTCACAAGGCCTTGATTTGTTTTCGAGACATCTTTTCATTGAAAGATGTACGATAGAAGCGAGTTCCACAGCACACTAGTTCTTCAGAGCATTTACTATGGAAGTATCTGTGAAAAGAGAGAGATCAGCAACATTTCGATGCCCTTGCATGATTAAAAATAAGTGACTTTCCTGGAGAACGTTGTTGAATGCGTCGTGTTCGCGTTAAAATTGACCAAGTTTAACTGGCCTCACTCTGATATCTTCTCCACGTCTGAATTCAGAGACATGCTCTGTTTATATCTTTGTCGGTGTGACTACTCAGGAGTCATAGGACCCTGACTAGAAAATGGGGATACCTACTACAGTTCATTACTCCATGGCAAGAGATTTTTTGCAAAACCCCAGTTTTCAGCTCCATATCTTCCCTAATATGTGGTGGACCTGCTGCACGTAGCTTCCTTCTAACAGTACATTAATCAACATTTCTTCTTATAGTTGATAATGGTCATCTGTTTGGTGAAGATTTTTGTTCGACTCAACCTTGCCCTAATCCCGTTGATAATGGTACACTTTCTGAACTACACATAGATCTTTCAACAATTCTGCCTATTTCACTGTCTTCGGCCATCTCGTTAGAGCGCAACTACGATAGCATCCAGAGGCATTCAACTGATTAATTAGACATTCTGCGACTAACAAATTCCACCTATAGTCATCGTTGAAAGAAAATAATTATGAACTTTAAAGAATATATCGAATTGCAAGTTTTCAATACACGTAAATACAAGAAACAAAGTTTCCGACTTCTACGTGAAGATGGCAGCACTCGTAAATAAAAGTTAGTAAAAATCATGCACATTATTCCGAAATGGAAAACATCGAGAAAACTTTATATTTCTTGCGATAGGCGATATAAATTAAGGAAATACTGAGCTATATATATATATATATATATATATATATATATATATATATATATATATATATATATATATATATATATATATATATATATATATATATATTCTTTTGAAAAGAAAGGATTTACAAAATTTGAATAATTGTATTTACAATAAATGCTTATAACTATAATTTTGATGTGTGTCAGAAAAAGCACAAGTGTGAGCTCAGGAAATTCAACAGGGGAACCATACTATCTTGTATATGATTCAATAAACGAGTGAACAACCCTGAGGAAAAACTCGTTTCCCTGTCGCTATTGTATTAGCAATAGCTTGTCTGTTTATGTTGTGTTAGTGTCGTGTCTACATAAAGAGTACCAAAGATTCTTCTGCTTAGCCGCTTCATTCTCTCTTGCATTTAATGATTTCCAAACGAAGACAAGGGTGAAAGGAAGGGGGTTTGGGACAGGAATCTGTAAAAATGGAAAAAGAAAACCAGCAGAAAAATATTTCAACAATCATACTTCTTATATGTCTAAACAAATCATAAACCGATGAAATGCAAAATCAATGTATAAATTACGATACGAAAAATTAGTCAATTTTCATAAACACCGTTTTCGAACTGAAAATTAGCGAGGACTGGAAACCGTGGCTGGAATCGAGACCTACGCTGAAACAATGCGGTGTTGCCAAATTGAAACCGTGGATGACAACCGTGGATGAAAAGCGTGGCGCTCTTCACATCAGTCATAGTGAGGTGTGCTGTAAATGGTTAGACTCAGTGTGAGAACTGAAGGGGGAAAATTAATCGGTCAAAATTTTCTTGCGAATATTATGAATACGTCAGGGGTGGACGTATCGAATGTCACAGAGCACTTACGGGAGCGAGTCCACGTCAACGTCGATTGTGATCTAGAACGCAAGCACGCCCATTATCTTATCAACTATTTTCCTAAAATTAAAGTTAAAACAGTATGCAAAACCAGATACCCCGACATGCAGACCGTCTAAAAAGGGGTGCGTGTTTGAAAAATGCGTGCAAGATGCCAACTGGACTGACTTGTCACGAATCCCGGCCAGAAACAAACGCCTTGTTTTACTACCCCCTTAATGTATGCATTCCGTACAAAAAATACACGGTCGCCGGCGTCTGTGCTGATAAGGTCGACGGACATAATGAAATATTTCATTACGGGTGCCGCGGCTCTACCTGCCGGGTTAATATTATCATCGTGTACGGTCAGGAAGGGGGGAGAGCCGCTGTACGTTTCTTGACGTGGTGATTCACCGGACTTACCTACCGTGCGTTTCATGTCAGACATGCAATATTTGTAAAACTTGGAATTAATGGCTCGTAAAAGGGCCACCCTCTTAACCGTAATAATGGGGTTGTAAATAAATTTATGCGGCAAAGCTAGTAAATAGTTCTGGCTGAGTAATGCATGAATATTAGTCTTGTCACTACCATGTGGTGTGTGATGATTATGTACCTAGCAAAAAAGTGAAATAAACAGTCGAATGTATACATAGAGGGTGGATCATATTTGTTGATAGTACACTGCTTAATGTTTTTCTGTTATTATACATGGAAACAATACGTTTTTTACTTCATCTAACGTATTTAGCCGACAATGGTTGTCAGTCTAACCAGGGATTCGTGAACGGTTAGAAATTCTACACGAATGCAAATTGAAGTTTTGACAGTTATGTACGTAGTGACTATAAGTTAGTCACTATTTACAAGGGTTGAGACCAATAAGTCACAGTATGTATCTGGAGCTAAAACTAAGAAGGGGTTATTTGAGAACGCCAGTACGTAATTATTGGTGTTATGATGCAACTTAATCCTCATATTCTATAAGACAATGACACGTACAAATGTCAAGGGATGTCTTTTCTGTTTTGCATGCTGGGACATAGATACACCATAAATCAACCTTTCGTACTAATAACGGACCTCTATGGTTCATTAATATAAATCAAAAATTTTAGTTCTATGCGTGCTGTGTCTTAACCACAACAAACTGTCAAAGTTAATTGAGAAATGGAATTACACAGTGAGCATTTTCGCGCAATAACTTTTTGCAATTTTCAAAGAGAATTATCTCAACGAGTTGATTTCTGTTTTCGGCATTCAAGTCTACAGTTTTCAGTTGGTATGGAGAATTTAAATGCAAAGGGATTAAGCTTAGCGACGATCGGCAGGTAACATATCGTGAGATTGAGGCATCGTTGCGGATTTCAAAGAGCCCAATACAACAAATTTTACACGAAGAATTGTGTGTGACCGAGGAACAGAAAGCAGCAAAGGTAAATTGGCGCCAAAAAACTCTTGACCGTTTTATTTTGGAAGGTCTAAAAGCGTTCGCAACATTCTTCAGTGCTGATGAATCTCAGATTTATTCGTACGAGGCCAGAAAATAAGCACTAATCTTCTGTTTGGGTTTTATAATCGGAAAAAAAAACAACAGAAGTCACCTGTGGCCGAAGTGTGTTCAAAAAAATGGTTGCGATGTTTGTTCCAAAAACAGATTATTTTTCATTTATTTATTTATTGTTACAAAACATAGAAAACCCCTACAGGATAGACCCAATTACCGGGGTTCACAAAAAATGATAACAGAAAAATGAACAGAAGTGAAACTGTCATACAAAATAAAAATTATAAATAAAAATTGAGGAGAGAAAAAAAAGAAATCTAACCTAACCTAAGACTACAGAATCAAGTAAAATATCATGAAAACTGAAAACTACTACAATGATCATGAATCAGATCTAATGAGATATGCAATAACATCTTTTTTGAAAGGAGAAAGAGGTTCATGAAAAATATCCATACTGGCAATATGCCAATTGTACAGACGCATAATTCGCAAGAAAACAGAATGAAAAATTAACTAGTACGGACCTTCGGAACATAGAAGAGTGCATTTCGACGACTAGGATACACGGGAACATTGAAAGTGAGATAATTAACAAGCGGAAAACTAAAAGAATGATTTAAAATTCGATAAAGAAATACAGTATCGAAAAGGACTCTCCTCTGCTCCAGGCTTAAAATTTTGTGATGACTGAAAAGTCTAAAGTTGAAAGTCTTGACAAACTTTCTCTGGACTCGTTCAATTCTGTCAATATACTTGTAATAGTGAGGGAACCAAACAGGTGCAGCATATTCCAAATTTCTCCTCACCAAAGGGAAATATAGCATTTTTAAAGACCTTGGATCACTGAAACTTTTAGTAATTCTTAGAACGAAACCCAACATTTTGAAAGCCTTAGAAACTATATGATCAATATGATACTCAAAGGACAACTTAGAATCAAGATATATACCAAGATCCTTAATTATGTAACAACAATTCCTTTACAAGATCAAAGATTAGTTACTGCCGGTTGGTACACAACAATTTGTATACCGCAATTCGTTAGCAAGCTTCAACAAACCAAGTGCAAGTTCGCACACAACCCATAAAACAATTGAATACTTAACGCAAGAAAACATGGAATTGTTACGTCGTCCTGCGTACACTCAGGGCCTAAGTCCCAAAGATTTTTTTACTTTTCCTTGAAGAACGGATAACGTTGTCAAAGGTTTCAGTCTTCAGAAGAAGCTCTGTTTTCCAAAAGGCCATTTTGAATCTAATATCAAACGATTGCAATAACTGCTTCCAGAATTGGTTCAAACGAATGTTTATCAATCTTCACGAAGAATATTTCGAAAAAATAATAATGTCTTCTAATTGTCTCATTCTAGCTCTATATGCAAAACTTAAAAGACATCCCTCGTAGTATTCGGAATTGCCAACATTTCACTATTTTTATTCGCTCTATTACTTTGACTTCCAAAGAAAATAATAACCTTCAACTATATCAATGATGTCATAGAATTACAGTTAGTGATGTGATGATCTGATCAATTTGATTAACAATTTTTCGATAATACTTGTAAAAAACATTATCTAGCTGTCAATGAGTGACTACGTTCTCTCTCTGGGGTCAAGCAGTGTCAGCGCGGTTAGTAACCTAGATCGATGACAACTAAAGATCAAAGCGCGAAACATATTTTTTTAACATGTAATCAATTCCAAGTCCACCAACATCCAACAATCAACTTCCCCAACAAACAGCGGAATTCTCATGAATAAAACAACGAATAGATTTTTAAGCTTCTTTCTTTAAAACATTTCAACGTTTCGACACCAGATATGTGTCTTCCTCAGGGAACTACAACAACTACTTGGAGAGGAACAAAACGAAAATGGGACGAATAACATACAAATATTGTTTATATTGGGTACTTACATTGATTGAACGTTTAAAATGTAGGTAATACAACTTCAAGTTCAATCTGTTTTTTCCAAACTTAAGTCCATTGATCCAGGGGAGTTCCAATCAGAGCTAGTGTATAGGGTGGATTGTGGTGCATGCGAAAAAGCCTATGTAGGAGAAACTAAACAATATTTACGAAGGAGATTATACCAACATGACTATCATATTAAAAACATGAATCCGGATCATTCTGCATTATGTCAATATTCTTCGGTACTGGTCATTCTTTTAAATTCAGAAAAGCAAAAATTTTACATAATAGCCCACGTAGGGACAATCGTATTGCCCTTGAATCATTGTATATTCATACGACTGAAAATTGTATCAATTCACAGACGGGAGTGGATGGTTTAAACATTTTCAAAAACCTGTTGTAGTTTATTATACTCGAATATTTGTTGACTGGTCTCCTTAATTTCATGATTGTTTTGTTTATATTTAGCTTGACGTATCGTAACTTTATAGGTTAGATATTGTTTGAGGTCACGTTGTATGCATTGATTTTTCTTCTTTTTCTTGCGTATGAACTTTGTATTGACACAGAATATACTTCTTCTTTTTATATAACAGTGTATTTTGAAATTTATATGACAAATAATATGTCAATTAACATAAAGTTTTTGTAAAACAGAATTTCTTTGCTCGATCAATTTCTTTTACGTTTCAACCGGTTGTGATAATCACCTGTGAACGACAGATTTTTAATGATTTTAACTTAAAGTTTTATTACCTAAATGTAGTTTTTATTTTCTCTGGTTGAGCGAAATATTTTTATTAATTTTAACTTGAAGTTGTATTACCTACATTTTAAAGTTTTAATCAATGTAAGTACCCAATATGGGCAATATTTGTATGTTATTCGTCCCATTTTCGGTTTGTTCCTCTCCAAGTGTAAATTTATTTGTAGTTCCCTGAGGAAGACATATCTGGTGTTGAAACGTTGGAATGTTTTAGAAAAAGAAGCTTAAAGATCTATTCATTGTTTTGTTTATGAGAAGTCTGTTGTTTGTTGGGAAAAATGATTGTTATATTTTTTTAATACGTTAACATCTTCTTCTTTCGTAAAATTTCGAAGAAAAGAGACATATGACGCTTGCGGGAGACCCTACTTATTCCCTTTTGTTTCATATTATGGATCATTTGTTATCGTATTTCGATCGTAATTGTCGCATTTGTGGTTATGTTTGCAGAAGTGTATACATACAACGTGATAAAAACGGCTTCTTTCCAAAGAAAAGATAAACGTTTAGATTTCCCTGCATGTATAACTGATATTGTTACGTAACTCTTCACACTATGATGGAAACACTATTTTTTCTTCAACCCCATGAAAACAAACAGGTCATTAATGTTCCTTTCAGTGGTGAACTAAAAATACTGAAGAATTGCCAAATCTATCGGAAATTTCGTTTATGGTCTTATTAAAAGAAAGTTCATGTATAAGCATATTGAGAGATAGAATGATGAACAATTTTCCTTCAAAGAAAATTCCAATGATAAAATATTCGAATATGTTTCAGTTTGAGTCTTCACCAGCGTTAGAGAGTCTTTATCCTCATCAAAATAATACCAATATGCCAAGTCCAGAAATTTGGTTCCAACAAAATGGTGCCTCTACACAAGAAAGAAATGTTAGGGATCTATTTGATTGGATGTTTCCAGAAAAAAGAATTGCCAGCCAAATCCCTGATATAATCCCTGTGGAATTCTTTTGTTGCAAATTCAACATTTCGTGGATTTACTAAGATGAGATCTCAATATTATTCTGCTCTATTTTCAACTCATTTTAATCTTGTTTTATTCTCTTCAAAGTATTCGTTCTTAATATTAAAGCCATAGATCCATGATAAGAAAAAGTAATTTTTTCACTGGGATCACATTCAGGGGAAATTTCACAATTATAAGGTCGCCGTTGCAGAAAGGCACGAAAGTCTATAAAAGTACAGAGTGGAAAAAGAAATTCCTAATGATGCTTTTCTTCCAAAATGATAAAATGGATAACGTTTTATTTTCGACAGGTGTCATAAAAAATAAAACTGAATTTTATTAGGTGGAAAATAAAAATCATTGTGCGTTAACCATATAACTTAAAGACCACCTAATTATTACAGTATGGCCATACTTTTTCCACGAAGTATATCCCAATATACAAAACATAAGAGCATCCCTCGCAGATATGTATTAATATTACAAGTATTTCATATAATTATACAGCTGAAAATTTGCAATACAAAAAACTAGTATATATTGTATTGATCTCAAATTGAATGTTGTAAGTAATATAGATAATGAAAGGTAGATGACGTAACGTCAAAAATGAGTAATACCATTTAGACCGGATGCATGAGGATGTTGAAGGCTGGGGCATTTTAAGTATGAGTGTAAGTGTGGATGATGAATAATGGATGCAACTGCAATCTTGAACCAAAAATTTAAGCCATATCGTATGTAATAACTGTGAACACATCTTTAGTAAATCATACATCTTGGTTTTTCCCTTCTACCAGCTTTGACTTGTCTTGAATATCCAACAAACGAGCGCCAAATTATTACTTCCTTATATCCTAATCACGTACATGAAAAGTTATTACTTAATTTCTAGTTTTGAATAATTTTTTTTTCCTTTTTGTTCATCTCTATTTGTATCAGTTTCATCATTCAAATTAATGCAACGTTTCGAAAATATAACGTAACAAATTCTGCTTTTTGAAAAACCTACCCAATCTTCTCCGCAAGTAAAGTCTATTATAGTAAAATTAAAAACAATCAATAGGACCGACATCTCACAACAAATTAAAATGGAGAAAAGATTGGGTAGGTTTTTTCAAAAAGCAGAGTTTGTTACGTAATACTTTTAATATCTGTTTTTCTTGTAGTCACTGGTCTGAAGATGCTCTGATGTATAGAGAGCGAAACTAGTGACCATAATAAATCTTTAGGAAGAAACTATAGGTACTTTTATTCAATTACATAAACTTCCTACTAAAAGGTTGAATATTGAAAACTGAAAGTTTTGGATGTTACCCTTTTTTCGAGATTTCATTTATTCCTATTCTCTCCACAATACATATAAGGCATTAACAAAACCTAAAATGAGTTTATTTTCGCACTTGCAAAATTAACACACCGAAACACTAACGCATTTTCCTAAAGTATCCACACGCGCCATGACATTTATTGTACACGATAGAATGCATCATTAGGAGAATGAATCATTATTTACAGTTTCTCTGAAATTAGTATTCAATTTCATTACAGTCAGCGACATAATACTGATGAATAGTATACTAATTTCCGGTAGTTATTAATTTAGCAATAAGAAAATTAGAAACGCATTCCTCTAAATATGTCACCCACGGCCCGACATGTCCGGACTGTAGTCACTACTTATACAGGGTGCTTCAACGAAAAACTAAACAGAGGCTATATTTACCAAGATATTAATTTCTGATCAAAACGCAAAAACAGGTCAATTTTTGTTTCAAGGGGGACATCTTTTGGGGTACAAAACTTGCCTGAAATAGCAATGCAATCCTTGAACATTTTGATTAGGGCAGATGGGTCGAGTGATGACTCAAAAGGAAGGTGGTATCTTTGTCTACATCGCCTCGAACGAATTTCCATTTTCAATTGAAAACTGTAAAAGATACAGGGTGAGCAACTGAAAGATAGGGAAGACTATTTCTAGAGACTATTCAAGTTTCAGTGAAATAACATGGAACAGATCCATGCTGATCAATGGCAGTCATCATCAAGTACCATCCTCATCTCGAATTTCAACCCCTAGAGCAGGAGTGACCACCCTTGAAAATTTGGAAGAGGGTAGATGGGTCGAGTGATACCTCGAAAGGACGGTATTATCTTTGTCTGCATCCACGTGAACGAATTTTCATTTTTTATTGAAAACTGTAGAAGATGAAGAGTGAGCTACTGAAAAATAGAAGAGACTATCTATCGCCCTGAGCTATTCAAGTATTAGTGCAAAAAAAATGAAACAGATTCATTCCAGATCAAAGGATGTCATCTTTGGTCTAAATGAATCTATTCAAGTTTTTCGCACTAATACTCCAATAGTCTTCTCTATCTTTCAGTGGCTCACTCTGTATCTTCTACAGTTTTCAATCAAAAATGAAAATTCCTTCACGGGAATGCAGACAAAGATAATACCTTTCTTTCGAGTTATCACTCGACCCAGCTACCCTCTTCCAAATTTTCAAGGGTTATCACTCCTGCTCCAGGGGTTGAAATTCGAGATGAAGATGGTACTTGATGATGGCTGCCATTAATCAACATGGATCTGTTCCATTTTACCTCACTGAAACTTGAATATTCTCAGGGAAATAGTCTTCCATATCTTTCAGTTGCTCACCCTGTATCTTTTACAGTTTTCAATTAAAAATGGAAATTCGTTAATAGCAATGTAGACAAAGATTCCACCTTTCTTTTGAATCATCACTCGACCCCCATCTTCCCTATTCAAAATGTTCAAGGATTTTCAGGCAAGTATTGTACCCCAAAAGATATCCCCCTTGAAACAAAAATTGACCTGTTTTTGCGTTTTGATCAGAAATTAATATCTTGGTAGATATAGCCTCTGTTTAGTTTTCGTTGAAGCACCCTGTATAGCTGTCAGGATTTAATGCAGCTTCCGAATAAGCAAACTTGAGAGGTTACACCACCCTAACTGGAAAAAATACACATAGAAATACCCTTTTTTAGACCCGACGATTTGAAATATAAATTAATCTTCATTTTACGTCGGTTTATCATGAATTTATAAGCAATTTCCAATAATCAAAAAAAAACTACAACAAAAATTAGTCGATTAGTGGAGCCCTCTTTTTGAAATCCTTGCTGACGGTGCTTGTAATTCCGTTCAGCATTATTTGAAAAAAAAAAAAATCTTTATTCTATTATTGAAAAAACAAAACTCGAATTTCCATTGAAATTTCGAATTCAATAAACTGTATAACTTCTGATTACGGAACCCAATCAAAGAAATTCTTTCAAAACCCAAATTAAGAAGTTAATTAGTTTCCATCTCCCTCTTTAGAGTAATTAATACAAGTGCGATTCCTTTAGTGAATTATTATCCTGGGATTTATCGTCAAATCCATTGATAGTATGATAGACTTCAAAAATATCCAACCTGTTTATCATCATCTATTAAAGTTACACGAAGTTATATTTAACGCTCTGTCATAATCAACCTGAATAACGAATAATTAATATAAAACCGAATGACTGACTTCCATTCCGTGGTCAATTATCCCAAAATCGTACTAAATTCGGCGCGCAATTCTCGAATAACGTAAGGGAAGCAATGTTTTATCCCTGTCGCAATACGAAGCCCCAAGTTTCCCATTGTGTCGCCGGGGCGTCATAATTGCAGCGTTCGAGGAGAAAATAGTCCTATAGTCACAAATCGGCGGAAATCAGATTTACTGTTCTTTTTCGGGATACCCCGCGGCAACATTCGGTGAAGGATTTATGGCCCTTCTTGTTATATGGGCCTCTCGAAAAAAGGTTCGTTCCGCTTTCGGTCAATATTCGCATTATCACACATAAAAGATTTCTCGAAACAGCTGACGTGGTCTGTGTCCCAAATTTTAAAGGTTTCGGACCATGTCAATTTTATTTCTACTAGCATTGTGGCTTTTTGAAAGTTAGAAATGTATAAAGTTAAAATTCATGAAACTGCCGATTCGAGTTAAATTTTTTCCTGTTCAATATCAAAGTACATATGGTATGGACCGCGATTAATTCAATAACTTTCAGACAACAACCCATTTGCCTATACAGTAATGGCATTCTCTCTTGAATATAATTTTTGAAAGAGACTTTTTACTAAAATAATTTCCATGTTGAAGAACTCCTAAAATTCGATGCATAAAATAAATTCCTTTGTGTCAACTGAAAAAAAGGTACACATCTGGTACCAAAAAATTCACAATATTCAATAAATCTAAATTATATACTTAACTAAATTCAGAAAATCACAAGATTAAACACATACTCCAACTGTATGAGTTATTTTTGTCATTCCAGAAATTCCAAAACTGAGTTAAGAATAGCTTCAACTTACTCATACGACGAATATTACAAAAATACTAAAAATTCTTTGTGAAGATAAAAGTGAGGAACTTAAATTGCCTTAACTTAACAATCAACAATTCATCTTTTAGCAATTGGTCGGAAAAATATGGATCAGATCAAAAACACTTAACAGGTTTTTATTACAGGAAATTATTTCATAAAGACCTTAACTAAATCTTTTAATTGGAATAGCTTTTGTTCAAACAAAATTAAAATCACAATTTTGAAAAGTTAAGTGGTAAAAATTGAATCTAATAAGAATTTACGAAATCTTTCATGTTCTTCATCTTCATCAACAAATCCAAATTATGCTTTACTTTATTGGTTACTGAATCCGGGAAAAAGAACTTCCCATCACATTTTTCAGGAATATCAAAACAAGAAAATCTTTTGTTCGACCTCATTAAAATTGGGCGGTGGTACTGAAAGTAGTAGGTGGCTAATTTAGTTCTAATTAATTTAAACTTATTAATCCCAGTGGCGTCCTAAAAGACACCCTAACCAATATTTTGTAAAAAATATTATGCGACAGTGCCTATTTTGATTTTTTGTATTTTTTTAAGATTGAGCAACTAAAAATACAACTTTTCATGCTCAAGTATTTTCCGCATTTCACTTCGTTCTTGGAATAAAATGAAAACTACTACTGCATAATGTAGCTTCAACTTTACTTATGTGACGAATATTACAAAAATACTAAAGAATTCTTTGTAAAGATAAAAGTGAGGAACTTAAATTACCTTAACTTAACAATCAACAATTCATCTTGCAGCAATTGGTCGGAAAAAATATGGATCAGATCAAAAACATTTAACAGGTTTTTATTACAGGAAATTATTTCATAAAGACCATAACTAATTCTTTTAATTGGAATAGCTTTTGTTCAAACAAAATTAAAATCACAATTTTGAAAAGTTAAGTGGTAAAATTGAATCTAATAAGAATTTACGAAATCTTTCATGTTCTTCATCTTCATCAACAAATCCACATTATGCTTTACTTTATTGGTTACTGAATCCGGGAAAAAGAACTTCCCATCACATTTTTCAGGAATATCAAAAGAAGAAAATCTTTTGTTCGACCTCATTAAAATTTGGCGGTGGTACTGAAAGTAGTAGGTGGCTAATTTAGTTCTAATTAATTTAAACTTATTAATCCCAGTGGCGTCCCAGAAGACACCCTAACCAATATTTTGTGAAAAATATTATGCGACAGTGCCTATTTTGATTTTTTGTATTTTTTTAAGATTGAGCAACTAAAAATACAACTTTTCATGCTCAAGTATTTTCCACATTTCACTTCGTTCTTGGAATAAAAATGAAAACTACTACATGAAGTCAGAAGTCAATAAGAAAAAACATGTTCTTTCTTATTAGATGATGAAAAGCAATAGCATCACTAAGAGGTGAAAATAAATTTCAATTACAATTATTGCTTGTTTAGTACAAAAAGTTATCACCCTATCTCTTTCACAACAAAACCTATCACACATGTGCACAAGAGTTCACCTTAAAATTGAATGACAAATTGCCTAAAACAATATTTATAATTACTATCAAAACACCCTGTATATAATTCATAAATTTTTTTTCATAGATTATGAGAATTATGAGGGCTCTTTGTCTACTCGATATTTAACTGTCTAATATAATTCAGTTATACTTAGTCAATTTCACAAATATGGTCATCGACCCAACTGTCTTTAACAAAATAATTCATGCCTAGTATTAAATAACAAACCAACCTTATATAGATGACATTTCCATTATTCAGGAGCCTTTTCCATCCATAGGGTACCGACACCAATGAATCTTGGTGATTATGTACAGAACTACCAACTAAGGGACTAGTTGTTTGTTGTTGAGGAATAGATGATGGTCCTACAGCAAGCACTACACCTCCAGGTCTCACACTAACACTAGAATCATAAACAACCATTTCTGAGGTGGGATTCTGCACCACAACAATTCCTTCATCAACTGAACTCAAGCTACTACAGCTTGATTCTGCTGTTTCAGAACGGACTGAATCACAACGAACACTTTGTGTAGGGCATTCTGCACCCATAACCGTCACATAACTAGAATCTGCATAAGTTGATTCTCTATCACATTCTCTGAGTTCAGGCCGTCCGGGACCTGCTTGTCGTTCACCCGATAACACATCACTATTTCCCGAATTATAGTTTTTTATTGGATTTATCACTGCATTATTCTGATAATTGATGTTGTTTATTATAGGTTGTGGAAAACCGTTCTGTGATAACACTTCTGTGTAATAACCCTGTTGGTGATGTACTGTTCCATTTAAAATTTGATTATTAGCATATTCTGGAGACTTCAACACATTACATTTTCCTGTTGTGTTATAGCACTTTGTGGGTCCAACCACGGGGGCCATGGAATGTGGTGGGTTTGTGTATGATCCATTCTGAATGGGAGGATGACTGTTTGATGCAAGGTTTTGTTGCACATTTTGTTGACCCACTGCATAAGCCTGAGCAAAATTATCATTGGATACATAAACTACAACATTCTGTACACCAGCAGTTGCTGATAGCTCAGGCTTTCCTGCCATCGTGACAGCATATCACCGGCTGTCTTAGTGAGCCCGCTATCAGCTCCCAAAATTTCTGTAAACATAAATTAAAATTAACCCTAAATTCCGATTATTACCTTGTAGAAATGTAGTAGTTAAATTATTGTGGTGAAAACGAAATAAAAGGAAAGCAAGTATTAAGAGGTGAAAGTAAAAGGATATTTTACAACAGTCATAAAATTTAGACCAGACGTTTCTATGACAGTTGTAAATAATATTTAATATTACCATGTTATAAATTACCTGCATGTCGTTTCTTTATATTTGTGAAACAGGCGATAATCGAAAATTACCATTACAGCTTATTGAAGATTTAGAGCTTTGTAAATAATTGTTTTGATGATGTAAACGTAGTTGGCTAGTTAACCAAACTCCAACACCTGCCTGATCCGAATTTAAGTTATAGTCATTGTAAACTTATTTATTTTCGACATTTTCCCCGATATTCTTGATAAAATCACTTCAAAAACAGTCAAAAACACAAAACCACTTAATACTTAATTAATCACTTTTCATGCGTTATGATACACAGCGCGTAAAACGTACACTAAAATATGGAAACCATCAAACACTCCCAGAAATCATTGCAGAAGGATCCATGATGCATTACAGATTACACAAAAACAACTAACTACAACGAGATTCCGAACGTGGCGCACTCTAACGACACATATGTCTATTGGAGCAGTTGCGCACTGTAGGCTTCTACACCTACCTTCATTGAAGCATCAAATGGAAACGATAGGATAGGTTATACTTAAAGATAGTTATCAAATATGTTTCTTCAAAGCAATGATAACTTTACTTTTAGCTTCAAAAAATGATTCCACAGCTATTGATACTCATATTTACTGTGATAGTACAATAGAATGTATTTGTAATCCAAAAATCAGTATAGATATCCTGTGTACCAAATACAATAGGCACAAAAGAACAAAAATTTCGAATATTAGGAATTCGGAGCATTTAATAATATTTTGATTGGACACATATTCATATAATTTTTTTCTTTTCATCGTTGTCTTAGTAAAAAGAACACACTTTAGTGTTTTACATCACACTGTATCTCATTGAAGGTAAAACTTATCACGTTTTGGAGAACTTTTCCCCTTAAAATTGAATGACAAATATCCGACAATATACACACACCACAAAAATTGTCGCATCACCTGGTATTCTGAATCGATTAAGCAGCTCGATCGCAGTTTCTTTGTCAACATATATTTTTGGACATATGAGGGGAAAAAAATCTTATTTATGTAGTAACATTTGTTTCCATATGATCTCAAACAAGAATGAGTTTATTTGACTATCAGTATTCATTCAAATTCTCTTCAGTTTTCACACTGAATTAATGCAAGTTTTCTGTGTTTCTTGTTGATTTTCAAATCTTTGAATTTATTGTAATGGCTGCTGAACGTCCTGGAGGCTATTTGAGTGATCATGAAGTGGTTAGAATTGTAACACTTCTAGAGGAGGGGCGAAGCCAACGTTACGTGGCTAACTTGTTGAATGTTAACCAAAGGACTATTTCAAGAGAAATCAATCGGTACCACGAAACAGGGGAATATGGCTTCGTTTAACTGCACTAAGAGTTCGGCACTGTACGGCTAGAATGCTACAAAATGAACTTGCACTTTTCAGAAATGTGCATATTTCATTGCAAACTGTTAGAAACAGGCTCAGAGAAGACGATATCAGACCAAGGGTGGCTTCTACCGGCCCGCGTCTCACCAGAGAGCATCGAGTTGCAAGACTTCAGTTTGCGAGGGAACATGCAAATTGAGGTATTCCAGAATGGCCGAATGTTCTCTTTTCCAACGAGTCCAGGTTCTGTCTAGTATCAAATAAGAGACGCATGCCTGTATACAGACGACCTGGAGAACGGTATCAGCAATGCAATATCCGGAAACCGAAAACTTCGGAGGGGGCTCAGTAATGGTGTGGGAAGGCATTTCTTTCCATGGTCGAACTGAGTTAGTCCTAGTGAATAATGGAAGAATGACAGCGGCCAGATAGATCGGAGATATCCTTGAACCCCATGTTGTACCCTTTGGCCCATTCATTGGCGAAAACTTCATTTATATGCATGATAATGCTCGGCCTCATGCAGATAGAGTAAATACAGAATTTCTGCAAAATACCGAAATTGATATTTTAAGATGGCCAGCCAAAAGTCCCGACTTGAATCCCATAGAACATGTTTGGGACAATATGGGTGGCAAATTCAGCAACGTATCATGCCTTGTAGAACACTCCAACAACTAGAAAATCTGCTTCCTGAAATTTGGAACTCAGTGACTCAAGAGTACATCCAAAATTTGTTTGAGGGGCTTCCGAGACGTATACTGGCAGTAATTAGGGCCCGGGGAGGAAACACTCGATTTTGAAAATGATTAGTAACCATTCGATGCTAGTTGATTGGTCTCTTCGCGAATGTTTGAATTTTTTAATTTTTCATTTACTCGAAAATTGTGGATATTTTATGTCATAAACTCATCTCTTTGGAATGATACTTTCTTATTTTACACTTCTGAAAGTTACCAAGCGACTCTTGAATGACCAACCTAAAAGTTTTTATAGTATTGTCGTAAAAGTAGGGTGATGCGACAATTTTTGTGGGGAGTGCATTTGGGATTACTTTGGAAATACTGTATATTTCTTTGTTTTCTATTGTTGTAATTTGTGGAAATAATGTATGATAGGGGTATTCGATTCCATTTTCAATTTTAAAATAATGTTTTCATATTTGTATGGGCCTCACCATAAAATATATTTTTCTTATTTAAAATCACAACAAGCATAAGTTGTATCAATTATTATTTATCTTTATACAAGGGTATTATATTTCATAATTCATAACAAAAATAAACCAATGCCTTTCGTTTAACAAAAGACCATTATACATTTAATTAGGACTTTGATTTTCAGTAATATCTTCTTCCAATTGATGTGAATACTCATTTATATCAACTACAACAGGAGCATCTTCGTCTTCTTCCCATTCTAAATGTTCAAAGTTCCAATTATAAGTTTCTGTCAAATATTCCTTGAATCTATTCATTTTACTCTTCAAGTTTCCATCCACATTTGAACTCTGAATATTTCTAAACAAATCTCTTACTTTCATATAAAAGAAATTGTTATTTGAGACAATGTCTGCTAGAAATTCTTCGGGAATTTCAGTGACTTGCAACTTGAGTGTATTGAGTAAGAGATCATAGAGTCTTCTGTATTTAGTTATAGCAACCTCACATGAACAAAACAAATTGATTAGCCTTTTCCATTGTTCAAAGGCTTCCAAACTATGACCAACCAAAAAGCAAATAAAACTGAACTGTAACTCCCCTATTATGTCCGAAGGCCTGAAAATAAGAATGAATATTAAGTTTAATTGATTTTTCAAATAATAGTTCATACTTATAGTATAAATAAAAAAGTAACTTTGTTTTATTACACTTTCACAGCTAAATCGCAGAACGCATTTGAATGAAATTTGGTAAGAAGATACCTTGAACTTTAGGGACAAACATGCTAGTTTTTCTTGAACATTCTACTCCTAAAGGGTTAAAAGCTGGAATAGGAATTCTTTGGATCTGGGAGTGGAGGACATAAAAATTTGTATTTCAGATCTCAATTAAAAAATAAATGATTGGTATTTCGCACCCGTAAGATAAAACGAGTTTATATTGGGTAACAAATAATATTATTAACCAAACCAGGGATGTTAGAGCTTCGACTCCGACTCCGTTAAGTCGAAACTTCAGATTATTATTACATCTTCAGTTACAACACTTAATCGAAGGTCGAAGCATAACGTAGAGGCGGCGGCCTGAGTAGACTGTTATGAACAGGTTTATACTTCATTATACATGTCGCACGGGGAATCCCCCTGACTCCCGCTCTATTGTCAATTATTTTTTCACTTGTTAAAATTTGCACGCACACGACACTGTCATAGTTTATATAGACATTTATTCAAATTTTTGCGGCTTAGTATCAATAAAAGTGATCTGTTTTTGTGTTGGACAATGAAACCAAAATCAAGTTGTATTTGAAACTACTTCATTAAAGTCAATTCAGATTCAGCAAAGTGTAAACTGTGTATGAAGACACATTCAAGAAAAGGAGATACGACAACGTCGTTAAAAGGTCATTTGAAGTCCATGCCACTGAATACCAACAATTAATAAAATAAGAAACTGAAAAGAAAAATACAGTAAAGCCTTCAACTTCAACGCATCTTCAGGATGCTAAAAATGCTAAATCTATGGAAATTGACATATTGATTTCCGAAATGATTGCTATACAAGATATACCCTTCAATTTTGCGGAAGGTATAGGATTTCGGCAACTTATGAAGTTCACTGTGCCAAATTATCACTTGTGGGGGAGACATTTTTTTACTGAAAATATTTGTGGTCATTATATGCAACATTAGCAAAAAAAATTGAGGATTTTACCGAACCAAGTTCGAATGTGTATTGAGTCTGACAGCGCATGGCATAAATAGATTTGAAAAGGCTAAAAGTTATTTTAAAATGCCACAAATTTAACGGAAGGCATACAGGACACCTAGTTCTAGAAAACATTAAGAGTATGATGATGGAATCATAAATAAACCAATTCATTGTTTTGTACACAATTGTGGATCTAATATGATATGAGCAAAGAAACTCGGCGACATACCTGATATCAGTTGCATTGTACAGCAGTTGCAACTGTGTGTACGAACACTGTTAGATTGTGATGAAGAAATTGAAGCCATATTATCGAAATGCAAAAAAATCTCGACGCATTTTAACCATTCCCAAATAACTCTGACTGAACTGCATAAAATACAACAAGAACAACCCAACCAAGAATGTTTGAGTGTAATACAGGAGTGTAGTACTCGGTAAGTTTTAATTTGAGCATTTATTTTTACCTCGAGATTATGTCAATCAAAGAGTAAATCGATTTTATTAAAACTTTCTGTGATATATGCAGGCTGATTATAATGAGTGTATTTAGTTTTTGTCATTCATTTAATTTAAATAATACTTTAACTTTACGGAGTCATTTATTAATTTATTAACATATTGTTTGTTCCGAAGCGACGTTTCGAATACTTTACAGTGATCGCGGTGACAGGTAGATTAAGATGTTATTCGTCTTTATATAAATTTAAAAAAAATCAAGTACCATCACCTAAAAAAGCGTTAATTAGTTTAATGAATTTGTTACAGGTGGAATAGTTCATTTTATAAGTTGGAAAGAATGATTAAAATAGAGGATTCACGCATTTAAACATGCGTACAGGCATAGAGAATCATCATCATCATCAATCACAACTGTTGTCTCCTGAAGAATTGCTGCAGCTTAAAAAAAGTGACTATACTTCAACCTTTTGGAGAAATTACTCGAAATATGAGTGACAGTAACACCAGTATCTCATAAGTAATTCCATTTATACACACACTAAAGCATACATTACACACTGAACACAGTAAACGAGACAAATGAAAAATTTAAAGGTATGATAAAGTATACTTCAATTAAACAATTTCTTTACAATAACAACATATCTAGATCCCCGCTATAATAATAATAATATCATTTATTTGCTGTTATAAACTCATATGGCGTACAGCGTGTCAAGATTTAAATTAATGAAAAATAAAACATCAATTGAAATATAAAACATTGAAATAAAACACAATAAAGAACAATATCTCAAGATTTTATGTAGAGAATGTACAACTCTCACAAAATCCAACAAAAACTCATCAGAAACCACTTAGGTCGTCCGCAAAATATTCATCAAGAGCGTAATATGGATTTTCCAACAAATAGTGACGCATCCTAGTTATCAGTCTTTTCTGAGGCCATTTCCTCGCTTTCCTGGGAATGTGGCTATAAATCCGTATAGTCATGTACGGTGAATTTTTTTTAATATAAGACAACTCGGTATGCCTTATATCACCTCTCCCTCGCGTTTCATATTCATGGGAACCCTCCTTGAATACATACAACAAGCATTACTGACTCATAAACATATAGACCTGTTACTGTTGGAATCCGCCTCCCCTCAAAATGCTGTCTACAGCTTTCCAAGTAGTTGAGGTTCAAAATCGATCTTAAGCATCTTTTCTGCAGAATCAGGAGTCTAGTGACATCAGGCGAGTTTCCCCATATAACAGTGCCATATCTCAATCGGCTCTCAACATATGCCCTATATGCTAGGATGGCGGTTTTTTCATTCATATGAGCTGCCAGAAAACGCAAGGCAAAAATGTACCTAGACAAATCTTTCGCTAAATAGTCAATATGACAACTCCATTGAGTCTGCGATTCAACACAACACCAAGAAACCGAAAATTTTCTGAGGTGACAACAGCGCCTTTCTGGTAAGTATATGTTACTTTTTCAAACTCTTTGGCATAATTGAATTGTATTATTTTCGTTTTCTCTATGTTAACCTCAAGGATGTTGTTAGAGAACCATCCTTGAAGCTCAGACATTGCGTTTGTTACCTGCTGGGCTATAGACGAAAAATCTGAAAGCATCACTGACGTGTCATCAACATACTGGACTACTGCCTCTGAGACTGCTTCAGGTAAATCATTTTCGTACACAATATATAGCAGAGGTCCCAGAATAGACCCCTGAGGCACACCTTTATTGGTAGATAAAGTCCTCGAAGCAATAGGCTCACCAGATGTTGGGTTATTTTCAACTAAACATTGAGTATTCAATGGGGTACCCCTAATTCCGAGTCTGTAGATTTTCTCTAGCAGTAAATCGTGGTTAACAGTGCCAAACGCCTTGGTAATATTACATAAGAGCCGTTACTTTCCCTTTATTCAAGCTATCTACAACAAATGATATTGCTTGGTATATAAAATATACGAAAATTAATGTCACTACTTGATGATGCAGATACATCTAAAAATGAGGCTGAAAATATAAACGTGTCTGTAGAAAAACGGGCAAGAACGGAATTACCAGCAGAAGCTACCCATAGTAATGTCTGAAGTTTTGTCGAATATATTGTTAAATAACGATACAGACGATGATAATACCATACCTGAAAATAGTGTAGTTTTTGACCAATTTGTTGTAATGAAACGTATACTTAATGAGTACAATAAAGAAAAACGTATAAGTATTAATGATGATCCTTTATTGTGGTGGAAAGTAAATGGAAATACAAAATTTCAGACCTTTCAATCAATTGCCCGCCAATATTTGTCGTGTCCACCAGGCTTGCAAGCGAACAACTTTTTAGTGGAGATGGCCTAATCTTCGACTCATTAAGAAATAGGTTGGACGAAGACAAAGCTTCAAAGCTTTTATTCATGAAGTATAATACACTACTTTTGGAGTAAATCCCTTTGATTTAATTTGTTTCAAAGCTTTTGTTCATTTAATATAATATAATATGCTACTTTGGGATTCAATTAATTTAATTTAATTTCTTGTTTATTTGGAGACATGCCATTTTTGTGTTTTATTATATAATTGAAATGAAAAAAAATTAGACTGAATGTTTTATTTGTCCTTAAATGAAAAATATTTCTCCTGCCACCACCCTGCCTCCGTCTCCGGTTCTGACTTGAATAAATCAAATTTAAAAACTTGGACTCTGCCTTTGGTTGTGATATAATTACCTCTGTTATATCCCTGATAGATAGATAGATATGCCTTTATTGGATCAAAATGTACCCATTGGGTGTTGATTGTGTCATATGTAAAAATTTATAAACATTAATAGCACAAATAAAATAAAAATATAAGTATAATAAAATTTCAAAATATAAAGAACAAACAGACATATAGAACGTACAGCTCAAATTTTAGTACAAAGTTAGAATGTTCCAAGTTACTATACGAGACCACTGAAATCCCTTTCCGAGAAAATTCTTGACACTACAATAACATTTTTTTTATTAGAAAACGCCTCAGACTCATCTTTTTTTCCCAGTGTCTCTTAAACTCAATTGGGAGTTTATTCCATATAGTGACGATCATGTATGATACGTTCTGTTGGATATATGCGAATTTCGTCTTTTTTTGGGTGAGACATTTTTTGTTTCTTGTATCATACTCATGATTGCCCTCCATTTCTCTGAATTGTGAACAATTTTCCGCCACAAACATCACACACTCATAAATATACAATCCGTACAAGGTTTGCAGATTCATGCGGTTAAAAAGAGCTCTACAACTTTCAGTCTGTCTCATCTTGAAAATGGTTCTCAGACATCTCTTTTGGAGTACGAAGATCCTGTTGGTATCTATTGAGTTTCCCCAGAACACTATACCATATCTGACTCTGGACATAATGAATACATGATATGCTGCTAGTGCGGCATCGAGACCCATAGTACGCGAAATAATATGCAGTTTCCAATTCCGGCTTTGGTCTATGTGCGGTAGATCTTCAACTGACTCAATATTTTCTTTCCCATCTCGCATCGAAAGTTTGAGTTTATTCCTAATGCCAAATGAAAGCAACTTGGTCTTAGTCAAGTTTACACAAAGGTTGTTGTCAGTAAACCCTCCGTTCAAGTTTTTTAGGTCCTCCTCCAGACTCCTCACACAATCCTTCTCATTATCAGCTGCACATACCAGTGACGTATCATCGGCATATAGGACGACTTCATTCCACGAGATATTCGCTAAATCGTTGGTATATAGGATATAAAGGAGAGGACCGATGATCGACCCTTGTGGAACCCCTTTCCTTATACGCTTAGGCTCTGACACAACTCTTTCTCCGTGGCGACCATATTCTACCACTCGCTGCGAACTATTTGCCAAGTACGATCTGAACAAATGCAGAGCAACACCTCTTACATCAAACCTCTCTCCCAATTTCTTCAGCAATACGTCGTGGTCAACACTGTCGAAGGTCCTCGACAAATCTAAGCACAAAGCTGCTGTTTTTTTACCCTCATTCAAACTGTCTAGTATCTTCTTAAGGGCTTGATATATTGCCGTGGTTGTTTATTTACCTTTTCGGAACCCATGTTGTTGATTCGGGAAAGAATTATGAATATTCAAAAATTCAATTAGTTGATGGGAAATTACTCTCTCGAATACTTTATCTACATTAGAGAGAAGTGAGATTGGCCTATAATTATTCAGAGTGTCACAGTCTCCTTTTTTGTGAATCGGTCTCATCCATGCCTCCTTCAGCACAACATCCCACGAACACTCCCCAAAGCACTCACGAAAATGTTGCATCTAGACCTCTGAGAACATCCTCCGCTTTTCAAACAATGACTCCTCATCTGCCGACTTCTTACCAGACAAAGTAATCAATTGAGCCGCATGATCAGACAAGCCAGGCAATACTACTGTGTTTCCATCACAATTCTCAAAATTAACCAGAATATTGCCCAGCAAAGTCTCAGAGTCTCGCGAAATTTGCGTTGGCTGAAAAACCGTCTGCTCTATGTTGTAACTCTTTAGAAGGTCTAGAAACTCATATCTCTCACGACTTTCTACCAAAAGGTACACATTAAAATCGCCACAAATTACCACACGATAGTTGAGGAATTTATTAAATACTGCACCCAACACTTGATCCACTCCATTAATGAAATCATGAAATCTCCAAGTCCAGTTTGGTACACACACAATATCACAAATTTTCTTGTCGTATTTGTCACACAGGACACTTCTATTTCGCTTTCTATACTCATCTCCCTGATAGCAGTGTCTTCCTGAAAGTCCCGATCGCCCTTCTAACCAGAATAAACAACCCGCCATGAACGGTACTTTCCCGCTAAAAACATGAAACCATCCTGTAGTTTTCCACTCTTATGAAGTCAAACTCTTCCTCCACCAACCAATTTTCAGTCAAACACAAAACATCAAGTTCAGCATTCAGTGAGTCAATCTATAATTCTAACTCAAGTGTTTTGTTCTTGAGGCTTTTCTGATATCAACATGATTTTATTCATACAAAGGAATAATAATAGAATATTTACTGTGGTTCCTCAGGATCCATATAGCAAAGGAGGTAAAAAAAAGAAAAATTTCGAGTCCAATCTTGAGTAAATAAAACTGAAATTATCACAACCAAAAATACAAATTGAAAGATATTCCAATAAAACCAACAGAACAGCCTGAAAAAATCTGTTGTATTGTTACAAGGAATTATAACCAACATGCATAATATCTACCTACGTTCAGTATTCAGCTTTTATCATTTATTTGCACATTTTACATTTTTATAGATCCATGCACAAACGAGTGTCACTTATTCCTAGATTATGTCCAAAATATTTGGTTCATTTCTTCAATTTGAAAATTTGTACTAAGCCTTTTAAAATTTTATTTTAGAAAAGCATAATCTCAACAAGAAAGCTTGAATAAACACTAAACAATAAGGTTAAAGAAAATACAAATTAAAAAATTGAGTAGCTATATCTACTTACTCTTTATATTTTGATATCATATTTTCTAGAACATAAGAAGAATCAAGTGAATGTTGCGTAATATCAGATGGAGTAGAACCCTCCGGATAATGCTTTTCTGGAAATTCAGTACTTCGTAATGCTGTACCACTCTTAGCTTTCATTATAGGTAATAACTGATCTTCTGCATCTTCTGCACTGCTACTAGATAATCTCATTCTTTTCTTTTTCTTAAAGTTACTAGTTGAAATTCCATTTTTATCTACTCTAGGCCTATCAGCATCTGAACATCCTTCTAATTCAAGAGCTGACCTAACAATTCCTGAATGAGGAATGAGCTGGGATACTAAGTTACCTTGAAAAGAGAGGACCCGTTAAACAGATACTTTCATATCAATCATATAGGAGTGAAGTAAATCCAATAGATTTATATATTATTTTCGGGAAACTCTTTTTCAACTCCAACACAAACCTTAATCAATTACCTGTGACATTCTCTATCAAATTAATCCATTTTTCATAAATGTCATAAGGATAAGGACCAAGAAAATTATCCATGGCCTTAAGATTATGCCTAAAATTAGAAATTTCTTCATCGGTTCCTAATTTATCACTCATATCTTCCTTATCCATATCCCATTTCCTCAACACTATTTCCCCCCTTTGAAAATTATGAAAGAAGCCTGATCTTGGAGAAATATCACCAGTACTGCTTGTAGCACTATAGAAAATATAATGTATACCAGGGGGAATCATTTTGATTCCTCTGAATCTCTCATCCGTATTCCAAGATTTAAAATCTATTCCAAATTCAGTTCCAACTGGAACTCCCAAGAAAATCAACACTCCCCCTTCTTCAAACAATTTCTTTGCTAGATCCTGGTTCATGATAATTGTTTAAGAATTAGCTCAACTGAAATCATGAACTGAGAAACTGGAATCACAAGTACATTAGTAGTCTGCTATTAGTTTATTATAATCAACATCTCATGTCATGACTACGAAGAACTTATGATTTACCACTAATATATTTGAAATCAGTTCACTTCTTTTATATGATTGTATTTCAAGAGTACAAGTATTTTGTTTCCTGATGTGTTGATGATTTCAATGGGATGTTTTTGTTTTGATGATAAGAGTAGGGTTAACTTAAGGTAATTTTAGGCAAAATTTGGTAGGAGTAGATAGTTAAGCAGAAAACATACCAATTGCGTCATTGTCTCAACCAAGAACAGAATAACCTTCAACGTCTGTTTTATAACTAACACTAATAGAGTATAGTGTACTTCCGTCAACGACAACCTCAAGAGTGAATGGTTCAAACAATTACAAAAAAAGGAAGATCATTCAATTATTCCTAAAATGTGACTAACATGACTATTTAATTCTCTCAATAACAGCGATGGTGATATCTCAGTATAGAGCCACGCAAACTTTTACCTCGTACTTGTTATGAACTCATCACTGCTGCATAATGTTATATGATATCTAAATAAATTGCACTTTTATTTACCATCAATTCCCATTAACCCCCGATTCGTCAACATATATGTATGAAGTAGTGACTTCTGAACCAAAACAATTATTTGAATGAAAAGGAGAAATCAAAAACGTGCCATGAAAGCTTTAATCAAAATTTTTGTCCGACTATAATTTCACAAATAATTTTATATTATAATAATTCCCCATGAAGTAGAGTAACCAAATTTGTCAGGCCGTCGACGCACAGGTCTACAACACCGGTATCAAGACTGACCGTAGTCCAACACTATGTTAATTGCTTTCGTATATTAGGGATAATTTAATGGAAATCTACTCTTTATGTTAGATTTTCAGGTTTTCACTGAAGCAACGGATAAATCTATATTTTCAATTCATTGAGGCACTGATACCTATACATTTTGAAACCCATTTCATCAGTGGCAGGAAACTTAGGTCCTTAGTTTTTTTTATTGCTGTATTTTTCCTTCTCAGGCTCTGTAAGTTATTTTTGCTAATAGTCTTTAAGAAATTAATCATAAATAATAATATTTTATTTCTATTGGATGGTTAAGGGGATGGCCACAAGCCATTGACAACTAAACTGGATGAAAGCATTTTCACCCTTTTTGCCAACGTTACGTTCTTCTTCTTTCTGTGCCTCTTCCTCAACGAAGATTGGCGATCAACGAAGCAATTTGAACCTTGGAGACTGCCGCTCTGATCAGGAACGTCGTACTCTTGCCGAACCACTGTCGAAGGTTTTTCAGCCAGGACATCCTTCTCCCTTTAGGTGCACGCCTGCCTCGGATTTTGACTTGGATAATTAGTTGTGGGAGCCTGTACTTTTTATTTCGAATAACATGACCAAAAAACTGGAGTTTCCTTTTTTTGATTTCTGTGAGTAGCTAAACACCACATCGATTTTGCGAAGGACTTCTACGTTAGATACGTGGTCTCTCCAAGAGATTCTAAGCATTCTCCGGTATATCCACATTTCGAATGCTTCAATTTTCTTCTCTAGGCACTGAGTCAGCGTCCAGCCTTCTGTACCATACAGCACTACTGGGAAAACATAAGAACGAACCATTCGCAACCTTAGATCCAAACTCAGGTTTCTACTAGTTAGCAACTTTTGCATCTCAGTGAAAACTGCTCGAGCCTGTTCAATTCTACTCTGTATCTCAGGTCTCATTTCCCATTTGCTGTTGCAATTGTGCAATTGCGTGCAGCGTTCGATTTGCTGACCCCTCAGTTGTAGAGCGGCAGGTATGTCTTCATTTTTGCTGATTACCATAAGTTTGGTCTTCTTAATATTCATTTTAATGCCATATTTTTCGCTGGCCGCGTTTACTCGATCTATCAGTAATTGCAGTCCCTCAGCTGTTGTTGCTATAAGCACCCTATCGTCCGCATATCGGATGTTATTTATTAATTCCATATTCACAAAGATGCCTTCCTCGACTTCTTCTAAAGCTTCAGTCATTATTCTTTCCGAATACAGATTAAAGAGCGTCGGCGAGAGGACACAGCCCTGCCTCACCCCGCGTTTAATTCGAGTGTTTTTCATTTTCTCATGATCAATCAGCGCTGATGCCACTTGATTCCAGTACAAAATTGCAATTGTATTTACATTTTGATCATCTATCCCGACATTTTTTAGGATTTCGATGAGTGGGACATGTCTCACCTTATCAAAGTCTATGAAGCAGGCAAACACGTCTACATACATGCCCATGTCCATAACATTACGTTAATACAATTTGATTTAATGATTTTATCTCAATCCCAAAGCGGCTCTAGGGATATATTATTGAGTTTTACCATTTTATCTAGATAGAATTTGAAATAGCTTTCTGATGGAACAAAAGCTCCATTAAATCCTTGTTTTATCCATCAGCAGCCTAGCAAGCAATGTCTACAGTTTATAAAATTTCATGTTTGATTGTTCATAACATTATTCTATGATTTCATAATGCATATTAAACACCTCAAAAAGTTTACAAATATCAATAGATTCTGAATAAAAGGTCAGTTTTAAGAAAATCTTTTGCTTCTCATGACCAATTGTTGAGTCGTAAGAAATACCATGATTTGTGGAATTATTTCACACCTGTAAAAAATGTCAACATAGAGAAACCCTTCTTCTGGTAAAATTCAATTTTATATATATGGTCACCTTTGAAGGAGGTACAGCGATTGCAGCGATCAAAAATTTTTTCGATACAATTTTTATAATAAATATTTCCTCTCTAAGTTTGAAATAGGCTTCAGTTTCGGCGGTTACCTGTATCATTAGTCTTAATTTTTTTTTCCAACGAGCATTCTTTTCAAGTATGAAAACAGAAAAAAGTCGCTGTTGGCAAAATCTGGTGAATAAGGAAATAATTCGAAGCCTAATTCGTATAATTTTGCCATTGTTCTGATTGATTTGTGTCCAGGTGCATTGTCTGGATGAAGTAGCACTAATTTCTCAAATGGGATCGTTTCTTCTCGATTTGGTCGTTAATAGGTAATCGATGAATATATAATACCCTACATAACTTGGCAGTTGATTGTTACGTTTTTGCGTCTTTGGATGCAGTTCACCTCCTTCATTCCATTCGACTAACTGTCGATTATTTTTTGAAGTGTAGTAATGAATCCATGTTTCATCCATTGTGATGTATCGACGAAAAAACTCGATTTTATAACAGTTAGTTATCCTCAAACTGTGCTCAAAATCATCGACTTGTGTCGAGTCCGAATAATGTTTATCAAGCCATCTGTATTTTTTCATCAGAAAGCAATGTTTAATCAACACACGGAATTCTCTTTTATCCATTTTCCAACAATAACAAAAGTTGAATCACTTCAATGCTTTATTTCGTTAACCAAGGGTCCGACAACTGAAAACTTTTTACTCGTGTTTGGTTAAGGTAAGTACTTACTCAAAATATGTGGATTTAACCCTAGTAACGCCATCTGTATATCAGCCTACGAACTTTTCAGTCCTGATAGAAGTTTTTCTAAGGTATTTTGAAGTGTTTATATAACGAGCTGTATCTATATCACTCTATATATTCTAAGATGATAGAATAAATATTGGACAATAAATTACTGTACAAATTGGATACAGGCGGCCTAAGAAATGGACGGGTAACGTAGATTGCAAAAGGCCTCCTTACTATGCTCTGCAGTAGACTATAGGTAGGTGATGCTGAAATGACTTCGTACCGAGTATTCAGAAAATCCTCCGATACACTGACTTGGCTAATTGATATATCCATTAATTTCCATCCAGCAATTCGACCTTAATTGATTCTGTAAAAAAGGAAATCGATGATCCTCTCTTTAATCTGAATTCGTTTATAGTGGTCTATTTCATAGCATATTCAAGTAACTTCTTGTATTAATAGCTTACACTTTTCCCAAAAATCGATTGCAATATACGGTCAGATATGAATAAATCATCACTATATTTTTATAGAAATTAGCAGATGTATGTGATAGAACAATGAGATAAATTTCTCTTTAATAATATCCGGTATCACCTCATGTCCAATCTAGAAACAAAAGACCTATATAAAGCAAATATCATCAAACTCATAAGCTTGAAGAATGATATTCTTACTTTGTATTGAGGATTGTTTTTGTGATTTCTGAATATTCGAAAAGAAGTGTCGAATGGTAAGGCGGACAATTGCGTTAGAGAAATGATCAAATGTGCAGAAATGTGAATTTTGTATGTTCGGATATTGGTTAGTCAATCGTGTAAAAACGGCAGAAGGATTTGAATGTAATTTAGCACACAAATATGTGTTACCTTAACTAAAAGGATACTATTGATTTCGAGAAAAAGATGTGTCCCTGAGTATCAAAAAATAAATTGCAGAACGTATATACTTGAAATTTGCTATGGAGACGCCGTAAACTTCAAGGACATACATAGGTTAATTTTTGAATTTAAACTACCCCAAGGTTGCGAAATAGGGAAAAGGATCTGTATTAAACAAGAAATCACTCTGATAAACGCAAAAGATATGTTTAAAAACGGGAAATTACATATTTTCCTCATAATTACTAGTTTGATAACGAGTAGGCATGCGTCGCACCACTGCTACCTTCCTGTCGTTGCGAGCGAGCGTAACTACGGGTTTAGACTAGTTAACATAATAATTGTACCAGAAATCATGTAAAATGTGTATATTTGAGGGAATGAAAATTAGTATTTTGATTATTTTTTTCAGCTGCTTTTCGCCTAGTATAAAATGAATCTGAATTTTTGGTGAAGTATCAAATTTGTAATGCAATTTTCAATTAAAAACTAAATGTCTAGGCCAAAACTGATTTCTATCACCGCCCTACTAAGGTCTTTCTTTTGAAATTATTTAGTGTATTTTTATATTTAGGAATAAATAGAGTACGGATAATATGAGAGAGTGTGTGAGTATTAATATTTATATTTTTATTTGTAAAACCTCTATTTGTGTTCAATTCGGGCTTTATTTTTCATAGAGAAACAAACCGAAGTCTTATTTGTGGATTCGAAAGAAAATCGATAATTTAACTTTATATAATTTATTGAAAATGGATACAAACATTTTAGACATACAAATTTCAGAAATATATGATAGCATCATAAACTGAGTCAGGATATTTTCATATGAATGCAATGTAAAATAGAAATTACATTAGAGAAATAAATAAATGAAAAGAAAGAATTCTATGTCTGGGAACTGACGCCCAAAGTATTAAAATTATTGATAAATTTCTTATAGAATTGTGAATTGAATGTTAACCCATTCAACTATCTCTATTTCTAGAAGTTCAATAGCCTAAAATACTTGTAGTTTATTTTGAACAACCTTGAATTCTTAATCATATTCTTCAAAGTCGAAATATGCATATTCGCTTTCATCGTTGTCATCTCTGTGCTGTCTCAACATCTGTAATACACCCATCTCATTTTGCTCAGTTGGTGGATTTTCATAGTAGTCATCATCAAGCTCTTCTTCAGAAGTTATATTCGATTCTTCTTTTTCCTTAATTTCACTAGTAACAACGGGTAAACCCAATCCTCTATCCTTATTTCTTTTGTTAACAGCTTGGGCAACTGATGGTTTCCATTTCTGTGATGCAGTTGACTTTTCTGAACAATTGGACGAAACTGATGATAATCTTCTACGTTTCGGAATAGATTGGGATGTTGAAGCTTCAGGAATTTCAACTTTGGTTTTAGGTTCAGTCTTTGGTTTTGCATTCAAGCATTTCAGTACATCATAGTTAATCTTAGCAGATATTTTCTTTTCTTGTATTATCTTTTCAATTGCTTCACCAGCTGAATTAGCAGCAGGTATGTTTTTTCTTCTTGTAGCTTTTCTCTTTTTCTTTTCAGGTTTACCTTCTTCTTTCTCTTTACGTAATCTTTCTTCGCGAATTTTTTGCTCTTCCAGATATGCAGCATTCCTCTTGTGCCACAATCCATTTTTATGTTGGTATTCATTTTCTGTCATTATATACATGTCAATTTCGGCATCATCTATGTCATCAAAATTCATGTCTACATTTAATGGTTCTACAGATGCTGGAGAATTTGAAGTATCTTGGAGTGAATTTGCTAATCCCATACTTTCTATATTAGGACCTAATTCTAAAATTTGAGGGCTACTTTTTTCAACATCTGATGATGACTGGCTGATTATTTCTTGTATAGTACCCAAAGTCGATTCTTGAATGAAAAGTTCCGTTTCCTGCGCTTCTGAAACTTTACCTTTAGATGGTCTTTTTGGACGTTTGGATCGATCTTTTTTCAATTGTAGTTCAATTTGTTTTTGCAAGTCTGTTAAATTCTCTGCTTCTTCTTCCATTAATCTGAAAAAATAAAACACGTAATTTTCAATATTTATATACTGGGTACATAAAACTTGTCTGAAAAACCTTTTAATTTGAAGATTTTGGGACTTTTTGACACTTTTCCGTTGAGCATTTTTGAATATATTCATTAGAATTACATACAACCTTAGCACTATTTACTATTTCAAAAATTGAAACAATAAGTATGTTTATTATATATTGCATTTCTTCGCTTGTATAACTTTTTGACATTTCCAATATTGCTTTCAAATCCTTTTAATCTATTTATATTTCCAATTATTTTGTTTCTTCTTTTGGCTTGCAAAGATTAGTTTTTCTTTTTTTTATCTAAGTTTTCTTATCCTTAATCGAAAGCTTCGTGTAAAAGTGATAGAACATTTTTTATTGAGAAATGCTTAATGGCCTATATCATAGTTTTTAACGAGAATGCTAACATCTTTGTGTGGTTCTTCGAGACATTCCGGGGACCAGTCAGTCTCAGAGAAAATTATAGGCCATTAGAATGGCGCTGAAGGGAGAGCAGTAGAAAAAATAGCCTAAAAATTAGAAAAAGTTTTATAAAACTTTTTTCATCAGCTTCTAAGCAAGACGATGTCGGATTTTGAGCTTGGTGAAGATACTCACAACCAAAAGTCTTCAATAAGAGTATTGCGAGTTTTTTATGATCCCGTGACCGATAGGTAGCTCAGCAGATGCTAGGCGCTCCGAAGAAAAAGGACCCTTATTGCCGAAAATTGATTTTTTGGTTACAAGCGAATTATATCAATTGAACATTGTTAATTCATGGTTACCGTGTACGAGGTAAACAGAGAAAAAAATATCAGAAGAGTTGTATTGGGTCCATCGCCTTTCACTTTCTCTCCTAACAAATTCACGGTAAGACCTTGAAGCTCATAGTTATCATGTTTGGATTGTCACACAGTTGTGAATGAAAAGAATATTTTTAGAAGCCATTTTCCAACAATCGCATTTGTCATCCATCTAACGTAGCGCCAGACTCATATTCTACAAGCTTTGAACTAACCTTTTTGAAGTAAAAAGGTTTAATAGATCATTAGCAAAGGGAGTTTTTCCTGCACCGTCCATGTTTATACCCACCAAAAAAGTCACTCTATCTTTGCTGAGTTTGCCGCTGGCAGTTTTCAACCTTGAATGCTAATGTTTCATCATGAGTGCATTTATCCAGGTTCGATGTGCTGCATCATGCCTTGCATGTCTTTCATCCACTGTCCGACTTGTCTGATTTACCACCACACAAGCGAAATGGTGACACCTCTTGAACCCATCGAGCCAACCTGACATTGCTTTGAAAGAATCCTTTCCAGATTCAAAATCAAATTCTTAGGTTTTTGCAAACAAGTGTATGCTATTTATTGAAACTTTCTTAAGCTGAATCTGCTCAGACTACTCTAAAACACAGCTGTCTGCAACTGAGTTATACGGATCTGTCGCCCTTTATCTTTCTTTTCCACTATTACTTTCCCTTTTCAAAATTGGGAACTTCTTCTTAACTCATTTGGTCCTACTGTACTCAAATTGGGACACTTTACAAATAAAATTACTAGAGACATCTATTTGTGAAATTTGATACCAATTTTCAATATAAAGGACTTCTAAGATACATACTAAGAAAACTTGTGCATTTATACAATAGATGGCTTCATTTAATTTCTCAAAAATGTGAAATCAGGCATTTCTAACTGTTAGATTTTATTGTGTAAGTTGGGGATGACTGTGCTTTTTGTTTATTTATATTTTTTCGGTTCTAAGGCTGTAAACATTTTTTCAGATATGTAGTTCAATACTTTATGTAAATAATTTGAAATTACTTGTTTTATTATAATGTTTTTGCTCGTGTTTTGCTGCAGTCATTGTTTGAGGACTAAGGATTTTTGTGGGGTAAAACTGTGATTCGAATTCAATTTATTGTAGACTCAGTTTATAATGGATCCTGATAAATTTGGTGCGCTTATTCATCTTTTTACGGAAAACGCTTCAAAAGGCTTGACATAACACTTGAAGATATTAGTAATCACTATTATCATAACGTCGATATTGTTATAATAACTCCTGACGTAGATGAACTAACGGATGAAGAGGATATAGATGAAAAACATGTACCAGGGGAAATTGGGTTACATCATGACAAATTTTAAGGCAGCGACGATGAAGACAATATGCTCCTTTCAGAATGGATAAAACAAAACAAAAACTTAGAATCTGATCCATCTAAAAAAAGAAAACTCCAAAAATTTAACCAATCTGGACTGAGGATACAATCGACCTTAGTATGAATAAAACGAATGGTTAGATTACCAAATAATGACAAAATATACAAAGTTAGAGCTCTTGTGGAAATTCTGAATAGAAACTTTCAACAGTTTCAACAATTTTTATTCTCAGTTGTCTATAAATGAAGCTATGATCAAATATTTTGGTCATCATTCTGCAAAACAGTTTATTAGAGGAAAGCCTGTGTGCTTTGGCATCAAAGACTGGATGATCTGCCGTTACACTGGATATTGTTGGAAATTTGAATCCTACTGTGGTGCAAAACCATCTACTGTTAGCGAGGAAAATATAGTGATAAGTTCATTACCTCTTGGCTGTAGAGTAGTTTTGGAACTATTAGAATATGTATCTGATCTATCAGATCACATTACATTTTTTGATAATTATTTTACCAACCCTGACATCTTAAAAACACTGAGAGAAATAGGTTTTAGGGTAGCAGGGGCAATTATGGATAATCACCTCAGGAAGTGCCTTTCATCATCAGTTCCACAAATGAAAAAAGAAGAACGTGGGTGTTTTTAATACATTTACGACTCAACAAAAAAATTGTTTTGTCACATGGAAAGACAACAATATTGTGAGAATGGGAACAAATTACGATTGTGTTGAACGACTGGCAAAAGTAAAAGGATGGTCTTCAATTAGAAAGCAAAATATTGATTTTCCACAGCCCCTTATATTTTCCAAATATAATACTTTCACGGGGGTGTTGATGTGCTGGATCGAAGTGATAACAACGACAGAATATCTATTTAGGGAAAAAAAGGTGGAGGTTTTTTCACATATATGGTCAACATGACTGCCGTCAATGCTTGGAAAATTCATACAGTAGTTTGTAAAGATACGCTCGATTTGTTCACTTTTGTTTGGGGCATTACCCATCATTATCTGCAGAGCTTTCCTAAATCATCACACTCCAGACCTTCTGGTTCTACATCCAAGAGTATTATAGAAGAAGGCGGTCATTTTCCAGTAAAAATTGAAAAACTCCTGTGAAGTGAAGTTTGTTATTTCAAAGCATGTTGGAGATGTGTCGAATGTAATGTCCCTCTATGATCAGAACAAAACTGTTTTGTAACATATCACATATCCACTCAGCACGACTTTTTTGGTTGACTTTCAATAAACTTTTTATAAACAAGAATTTTTCGTTAGACCCCTAAATTTTCCAGTGCACCCAAATGCGTCCACCAATTCTTTGTTAAAATGGTTTGGAAAAATATTTTTTCATGGTTATATCTCAACTTTACTGCTTAGATTAAAAACGTGATAAAAATCATGATTCGATTTGAAAAATTTAAATCAAATGGGTTAAGGCATTCTTGTTCTTCTTTAATCACCCCCTCTGGGTGAACCCAATGCCAAGTTTGACATACGCATACCAAGCAATACACTAAAGTTGACTATATGGGACTAAAACACTATAGCATCACTAAGTGGTATTGGCATGACTTCGAGAGGGACTTAGGACAACCCACAACACACAGGCCAAGTCAATGTTGGAAGGGTGGGTGAGAGGTCACCTTGAGTAAGGAAAGGCGTGGTTGGGGAGTCTGGCGGCCTGCGATGGAAATCTTTCCAATTGCAGGGACGGCCTGACCCCTAGGACATGCGTTCTTGTCTCTAAATGTATTAGAACTCACATGTTACATAATTTCTGCTTCAGAGACCTGATAGCAGTCAGAATCGATGGAAAAGGCTACACAAATAGTACCTTTGTAGTATGCTCAGCATACCTCCTATAAGACTCGCAAACACCACTTCCAACAGAAGAACTACAGGAATCGGTGAACTACTGTAAAACAAAAGGCTGGTCACTCGTCGTTGGGTTTAATGCCAATGCTCACCATATTCTGTGGGGAAGCCGAGGCAACAACATCAGGGTAGAGAAGCTAGTCGAATATCTCTACAGCACAAATCTTACACTTCTTAGCGAAGGAAATGCACCAACTTTCGCCACATCGAATAGAAAAGAAGTCTTGGACCTGACTTTATGCAGTGAACAATTCACCCCCAATATTCGAAACTGGGGAGTTGCCACATAAGTAGTATCCCTCTTCGACCATCGACATATCTGTTTCGACATCACAAATTTACCGAAACAAAGACCAGTGCTTCACAGGAACCCCAAAAAAACAGATTGAAACCGATATCGGGGACAACTATGGGAAATGGTGGAACCTTGGTGTACAATAGAGACAGGAAGAAAACCTTATGGTGGGCAGCAGAACTCACTGCCAGAGGATGAAAAGCAGACGCCTCCTAAATAAAGCGATGCGCATTGGCAACAAAAAAGCGATTGGCCCAAAGAGCATACAAAGGATTGATCAAGAAATCCAAAAAAGAAACATGACATCCAACGCGCGGAAATATGGGGTGTACCGGAGGCAAACCGTCTTCGACGCACTTCCCAGGTTTCCTCATCGACAACACAGCAACCCAGAAGTCGAATGGACACGCTGCCAAAGCAAACTGGAACACAGCCTCTATGGTAGTTAGAGTGGAAAGGGTTCGATGAGCAGTAACAACCTTTCAACCATACAAAGCACCAGGAGTAGATGCTATATACCCTGCACACTTAATAAAAGGAATGGATCAAATCGTGCATTTAATCCACATCTTCTGATCGTGCCTAGCCTTGGGATACGTTCCGGACCCCTGGAAAATGGGTCATTCGCAAGGCGGGCAAGATCGTACATAAAATCGCCAAAGATTTTAGACCAATTAGTCTCATTATGGAGAGACTAGTAGAAAGATATCTTAGGGAGAATACCCTAGTAGTAGTAGGGTATCTTGATAAAGAACTGGAAAAAGGCGAAGTCATTCTAGGAATCTTTCAAGACATAGAGGGAACTTTCGACAACACAATTTGCAGGTCGATAGATGAAGCTATCGTAAATAAAGGAGGAGATCATAGCAAGATTGGTGGGACGTCTGCTGTCGACCAGTCGCATCGAGGCTCACCTCGGCGAGTCGACTGTCAGGGGAACCGCTAGCAGGGGATGTCCTCAAGGGGGATTACTATATCCTCTCCTCTGGAACCTTGTGCTGGATGGGCTCCTAACACGAGTCGCCGATGCCGGGCAGTTTGCGGTGGGTTATGCCGACGATCTTGTACTCCTTGTTTATGGAAAAAACCTAAGCACCATTTGCGAACTTGCGCAGAATGCTCTGTGAATGACTGAACAATGGTGCAGAGAGAACGACCTGTCTGTTAATCCAAACAAAACAGACATGATTCGATTCACTCGAAAAAGGTAATTACCGCCTTTCAAGGTACCCATTCTTTTTAACTAACAAAACAATTGAAATATCTAGGTGTGATGCTTGAGGCCAAACTAAATTGGTACAATCACATCGGAAGACAAACGCAAAAGATCGCAAAACACACTCTGGGCTTGCTGGAGATAATTCGGAACCAGATGGAGACTCAAACCAAACATGAGATATTGGTTATACACGATCGTATGGTGGCCTGCACTGGGCAAGGAGACAAAACAGAACAAAATAAACAAAATCCAAAGGCAAGCACGTCTAGCAGTCGCGGGAGCCTTGAGAACCACACCCGCGGCCTCTATGGAGTGTCTGTTGGGCATCTCTCCAGTACACATAGTGATGGAGGAGACTGCCATGAGGGCCTCCTTGAAGCTGTGGGAAGGAGGTATGTAGAAGGACAGAAATACAACTTCTGGACACTCTGCATCCCTCAACAAAATTAGAGAACTCAGACCTAACCCTATCACAAAAGGAGATCAAATGAGAGCTACCTACCACTTTAACTAACCCTTCAAAGTCGTCATACCAACAAAAGAAACTTGGTCCAAAACCAGGATGGGTGCAGGTATCGGCGTCCACGGCCCGAGGGCCAACATTACGATTGCTCTAGGAGACCATGTCACCGTAACACACTCAGAAATATGTGCCATTCTCCGATGTGTACAGCGAAAATCTACACAGGAATTACAGAGACGCATACAACTACATATGCTCTGACAGCCAGAACAGAACTACATACAAACTAGTTGATGAATGCAAAGCAACACTCCGACAACTCAGTGATACAAACAGAGTTATTCTGCTTTAGGAAGTATCCAAGGAAATGAGATAAAAGAGAGCAATGCTGCCCATTAAGGCGCCGTGCAGAAAGAAGAAGAAGATTAGACAAGAAAGGGATGGTCATTTTCCAGTAAAAGTTGAAAAACAATTACGGTGTAAAGTTTGTCATTTCAAAGCACGTCAGAGATGTGTTAAATATAATGACACTTTATGCTTAGAACAAAACTGTTTTGAAATATATCACATATCCTCTTAGCAGGACTTTGACCTTCAATAAACTTTTTTTAAACAAAAATTTTTCGATAGATCTCTAAATGTCCCAGTGGATATAAATTTTTAGTTGAAACGGTTTCAAATAAAAATTATTTTTCATGTTTATGTTTCAAGTTCACTTCTTAGATATTAAAAACATGAAAAAAATCCTGATTTGATTAAAAAAATTCAAATCAAATTGGTTAAGACATTCTAGCTCTTCTTTAATCACCCCCTCTAGATAATGGCAATGCAAAGTTTTAGAGTTTGACGTTTGCATACCAAACAATACACTAAATTTGACTAAATGGGACTCAGACACTACAATATCTCCAATTGGTGTTGGTATGAGTTTGAGAGTGACTTAGAGGGGGCCCACAACACACAGGCCAAGTCAATGTTGAAAGGGTGGGCGAGAGGTCACTTCTGGCTATATCAACAAGCACCAAAAGTCTAAGCCCTTGGAAGGAAATGAAAACTTTGAATTAATCGAATTATTCAAATTACTCACTATTTTCTGGAAATAAAATGCTTTGAACTAAGAAATATTCAAATTTTAGACAATTTTGGATTATGGAAATTTGAAATAATTTTAAACTATGAGAAAAATACTAGACGTTTGTTTAAATTTTCGTGCTACAATTTTAAAAATACAGTTTACCAAGAATGGGAAAAATATACATAGTCTGATAATAAAGAAAGTTCGAAAACCGCGTAAACTGGATCTATCGAAGTTAATTTATTTATGGTAGTCAAAGCATAGTAAGAAATACATTCTTGAAATAATACTAACATACGCTAATATATGCTAAATAACATTAGTCTTAATACAACAAAATCATATTACCTTTGCAGCCTCTCCTTATCTTTCTTCCTAGCAGCTTTGAATGAAGGAGGATCTTGATCTTCTTCTAAATCAACAGTCATAAACTCTTCCAGTGTCAGAGCACTACTAGGAGTATCCCCAAACTCAATTAACCTTTTACGTAATGTTGACTCATGTACTTTAACAATTTTCACAATATCATTAGCAGACCGTCCAAATTCATGCAGTCTTGCTGCCATCAGAAGAGCAGCTCCACAAAGACCTGAAGGTCTTCTACCTGAATGCATAGAATCTCGTTTCATTCTTTGTACTAACCTCAGGGCAGTATTAGCTACTTGTTGGGTTTTAGCTCCAAATTCCAATTTTGCAGCGAAACGAAGAATATAGAGACAGGGATCCATTGCAGGAATATTGATACATAAAGCTTGTGACAATTTCAGGTATGTCCTACCCAATTCATAACAACAAATTTGTAGAATATCACTAATATCAATCAGTAAATGTGCTGTACCCTCTGTTCGGCAAACTAAATAAACACAAGCAGCATGAACATGCGTATTTTTACGTCCCTTTGTTAAATTTCTTGATAGTGCCATTTTGAAGAAACTACATGCTGTATCTACAGAATGTTGATTCAACATTAGTTGATTGCACAAATGCTGAATACCACGTCTAGCTTTTTTCAAAGTTATTTCCCTGGATTCAACACCTAAACCAACATGGAAAGATGCACCAAATTTTGTAGCACCACCTTTAGAATCTGCAGATACGAATTGACCGATTGCACTACTAGTTCCATGATTACCTTCTTCGAATTGTACTTCAGCAACAATAATGTTGTCTTCAAGTACCGCTCCACAATTTGTACAAACTGCATCACCTCTGGCTGAATCGACCTCTATTTCCGTACATCCACAACTTTTACATTTATGTCCCGAAGACATAATTGTATTCTGATTATTTCGAAGTAATATAGAGAGAGAATGAGCTGATTCAAGACAGTACCTCAAATATTTACGCAAATGACATTAAGTAAATTTTATGAAATATGGAATACAAATTTCATGAGAATGTAATTGAGAAATGATATGCTTCGTTTTCAAATTATTAAAGAAACGAGTGCCTTCTCTAAGAATCATAATTCAAGTGCAGCTGTTGACAGCTCTAGTAAAAGGATCGATGAAACCAAAGTGAAAGTGTGAGGTTAACATTTCCTGTCATATTCTTCTTTCACAATGGCAAAGATGGTTTATATACTTCTATACTTGGTCTATGTAGTTTCCCACGTTGTTTAGCCAAATTGCCTAAAGATCTATGACATCTGATTAGGTAAATTTCAGCGAGTGTACGGTTTTCAATAATATAACCAAGTGTTTGAATTTGGTAAGATTAATACAATTTCACCATAAATAATAATGGATTTTGTATATTTCTTGTGAGAATTAAAAAAGTTAAACAATTCGTTCAGAATAATGAAAACGTTATATTTTAATTCGAGTCGAAATATAACTTTAATTATAAATATCAAATTTTAACTTTCAGTTAGTGAATTGCTGAAGTTTTAGATTTCTGAGATTGTTAGGAAATAATAGATCCAGATAGTCTATGCAAACTGAAAAATTTTGTCATTCCGATCAGAATATAGTCTCGTGAAATATCACAAATGAATACTGATAGTATTGAATTCGCTGGCAGATCAAAAAAAATTATACTCATGAGCATCATGCTAGTGTAGGTGAACGCCGTGAGGTGCCTTTTCATTAGAGCGTTTGACGCTCGTTTCAAGTATCAAAATGTTCATGTGACCCATTTTTCTATGAAATCATGACGCTCCCATGAAATGGGGTTTTCAGCGTCAAAATATGCCATTTGTCACTTATTTTAGGTTAAAACACTTAATTGATGCAAAGATGATTTATATACTCTGGTCTATGATTGATGTATATGAAGTCTAATTTTCATTAATTTGGTATCATTTCTGGAATCTTTAGTGTTATATATTGCGAAATTCCTTTTTCAAGACCTCTAATTATTTTGTTCGAGTATCGAAAGCTAATAAGACGCAGTAACTGGATGACTATAAAAAAAGACTAAGCCATTTTGTATCAAAGAAAACTGATTACCTCAAGGTTTTTATTGGCAACCCTTGAAGGCGGAAAATATAAACTTGTCACTTGTCACTTCTAGCCTCTGACGCTACAAAGTTCAGAAAACTCAACTTTCTAGCGTCAACGTTGAAAATCACGTGACAATCCGAATCAGCGTCAAAACGCTCTAATGAAACGGAACCTTTACACTAATTTTTCGCTGAAACCTTGAATATCCAATGCTCGGCCCCAAAGGGGTATGAGGTGCTATGTCAAATAATGACAAATTTAGACCCTACTTTTTTGAAAATCAAAATGAACAAGCACTGACCGTTAATCAATAAAACGATCTCATGGAGCAGAAATATAAATTGGTCATCTAGAAGTCCCGATTTATCGCGGCTGGTCTATTTTTTTCTTATTTTGAAGAGTGCTCACAACACGGACACCAGTTAATCAATATTATCAATTATAAACATGAACATGAACAACAACAAAAAAAAAAGAATTCGTATTGGTATTTTGGCGGCGACAAGTCGGTTTTGTATTATCGAGTGCGTATCGTAATCGAGAGAAAAAGTTTGGTTTTGACATTTATTATAATATTTAAAATATTAAAAGTGGCATAATAATTACTTTGTGGGACCTACCAGCAATAAAACAGGTAACTTCCTTTGATCCCATCCTTTGTTAATTAGCTGCAGCAGTGCCCAGGATCTCATAGGGTCTAGTGGACACTTCATTTTCGACATTTTAGTTCAGGTGTTTGATTTATCGAATTTCCCTCGTTTTGTTTGGAAATTAGAGTCCACAATTTGAATAAAATCTACAATATTATATTCGCGTCATGATTTTCCACTGAATGTAGATATCGTTTTCAAAAATAAATTATTGCGAACATTTTAGGTTTTTTCATTATACCAGTGTCATACTTCATTGTTCGCCAAATTGGATTTAACCAGCTGATGTGAAAATTTACAACTCTGTACGTAATTGCATAATGATTCTTCAGTGTTTTTAGCCATATAATCTTGTCTTTATACAGAACAGAACTATTGATAGTAGAATTTTTCGGATAATATTTTCAGGTGGTTAATCACCTGGATAGCTGCACGGTTAGTGAGTAAGTATGTGGGATAAGCTAAGCCCAGGTGCCTGGTTCGAATCCTGGTTCAAGTTATGGATGTTGTCCTTGAACAAATAGGTGCTAAATTTGAAGGAGTCGCGTAAAGAGGGCATAAACTTCCGAAGACCTGATAACTTGTAATCCTTGTCGTGGCGGTTATAATTGCACGATCTAGGAGAATAGTTCGGATTCGGAATCCACTATAAGCTGTAGGTCCACTGTGTATATAGGCTAGGTTTCCGAGCACATTGTTAAAAGACGAATAAACGAACAAACATCTTCAGATGGTTTATAGTTATTGTTATTATACCTACTTCTTTCATTGCTGGTAAAAACAAATATTCCCAAAACTATATGGTTTCCCTGTTCCAGCAATCGACAATGACAATTTGTACAAAGATCGAAGTTCAACATCTTAGAAGTTATTTTTTTTTTAAATCAAATTATTAATCCCAAAACCCCACCAAGGGGCTATAACAGACAACTACATGATGAATTAAAAACTAGGCTTATAATCTAATACAGTTCACTTTAGTTGACTTGAAAATATATAAAACCAAAATTTGGCTTACAGTATTATTAACTATTTCTCTTACTCATTAGATATATTTTTACTTTGTTTGAAAAAGCATGTAAACTATTGCTGTTTGTTATGTTTATTGAAAAGGGTTGCTGCATACGAGGTTATCCTACGTCTGCCTGTATTTGTGGATGTTGATATTATATGTATTTTTTGGTTGTTTCTAGTTATGTAATTATGTATTTCATAGTTGTACTGTAGCCATAATTCTTCACTATCAACAAGATGATTCTTCAGTTTGTATATTATTTTGCACTATCTAGATCAATAAGTTCATCTATTTTCGAAATTTTCAATTCTCTATAAAGATTTGTTGTACTAAAACGTATGTTTTTTGGAATAAAGTTTTAATTGCTCGATTTTGAGCTGTTTGTGGTTTATCTGGTATTGTTTTGTTTGCCTGGCCCCAAAATTATGTTAAATAATTCAGGTGTGAATGGATACACGAGTAATAAATTTGAAATTTGGTTTTTTGGTTCAAGTACCTTGCATTTCTATACAAATGATATGTGAAGGAATTTAATTTATTTACCTTATTTTCAATGTGGCGAGATTCCTCGCCTATTTTTAGCTGACAAAAATTGTAATCCTGAGCACCAAAAAACATATAATTGCACTTATCTACGTTGATCTTAATTATATTTATGTTAGTCCAGTTTTCCATTGTTGTGAGATCACACTGAGCCTTCCCTATAAGTTCATCCTTGATATTACCTATATAGAATATCACCGTATCATTTGCGTATAACAATAGGAAACCAGATACATCACAGCCACTCAAATCGTTTATTTATATCACAAATAATAGCGGGCCCAGAATGGCCCTTGAGGAACACCCGACGTTATCGGACAATTCTCACTTTTCGCTCTGATGTCTTTTTGTTAAATAATTTCTGAAGATACTTAGAGCTCTGCCACCAATGCCCATTCTCTGCAACTTTTCGAGCAACACTGAGTGGTCCACCACATCAAAGGCCTTGCACAGGTCTAAGAACGTAGCCAACACCAATTTTTTCCTATTGAGACTGGTATATATTGAATCAAGTAGTTTCATTATTACTGTTTGTGTACTTTTTTACTAGTAAATCCGTGTTGGAGAGTTGTGTTGAAACCAATTGATTTGAAAAATTGTAGCAATCGATTTTTCAAGACTGTTTCATATATTTTGGAAAATGTTAAGATCGATATAGGTCTGGAGTTGCCTAAAAGTTTTCTAGATCCTTTTTTATGGATAGGCGTTACTTTTCCAATCATAAGCTCTTCCGGGAAACTGCCATTTTTCATTTCTTTGTTTATAATTTCGCTAATTATGGTAGCCAATAAATCTTTCATCCTTTTAACAAGGGTTGCTTCAATTCCGTCCCAACCTGGAGCAGCTTTTGTTTTGAGACCATCTATAATCTTCTTTATTTCTTTGGATGTCGTTGGCATTCAATAAATTGAGGTTTATGGTTGTCGTTTGAGAGGTTTATTATTTCTTTTCTCTTCTAGGATTTTTGGAATTATGGTTTTTTTAACTATATCAATAAAATGTCTGCTCATAGTATTTGCAATTTCGTTTCGTTCTTCAATTAAATTATTGTCTTCCAGTGTTATCTGATCTATAGAGCTTTTATTTTTTCTAAATGAATTGCACCTTTTATAATTTCCCATTTTGTCCTTTCATTATTTCCAGCAGAGTTGAGTTGTCCTTCCATATGTAGCTTTTTGTTTCTTTTCATTAGATTTTTCAATTGTTTCTTTGCCGTCTTGAAGGTATTGATGTATTCTTCAACTCCTGCGAATCTTCTCATATTTTTATATGCTTTATTCCTGTCATTCATTTTTCGCTTTACTTCTTCTGTGAACCATCCTTCTTTAATATTTTTATTTGTTCTCCTTTCGGTATAACTCGTTGCGTCGTTTATTGCTGTCTGTAAAGTGTTGATAACCCATTTGATGGTACACTGACAGTTATAATTTGTAGCTACATGATCTAGCATTGACTTTCTTCCAGTTCTTTTATCTATTTGGGTGTATGATACCTCATTTATTGTATTTCTTATATCATATCCCCTGTTCTTTAAAATACTGTTACATTCCTTGACAGTTTGCCCTTTCTCAAGCTGACATATGTTCAAATCACCGATACATATAGTATTTTTAAAATTAATTATGTGTTCCAGTTTACTCAGAAAGTGGTGATCAAATGCACTTGGTTGTTTATATATTGCTATCAAGTTAATACCACATGAGATGAGCTTGACATGTATGTAACTATTATATTCAAAGGTTTCATGTGCTAAAACTTCGAAATTTAATTCATCTCTTATATAAACGGCAACACCACCTCCCTTAGATTCTCTGCAACAGTGAACATCCCTGTATCCCTTGAAGCTCATTGAGCCTACCTGTATTTTGTTTAACCATGTCTCTGTTAAAACAATAATGTCTATACACTTACTACTAACCATATGACATTTACTCGTAATATAATCAGTTCTATACTGCCACCTCTTCTTGTTTGCTTCTCCCATGGTTTTCACTCAACAGATACGCCAGTAAAAGATCAACTTTTAAAACACTTTACTCAATCGAGCGCGATATGCTAATGAAAATAGAATGAACAACCATTACCTTAATATAGGTTGAAGGTATAAAACACCAATAACAGGAATGAAAAAAACATAGGCCTGGAGCAAAGTGCACGCTCAGACCAAACGACTCCTGCATATTACCTGCTGATTCACAAATGCCCCTGAAGACAACACAACACTTCAATCTACTTCATTTTGAAATAAAAACATTCGGAATAAGTCGTTTCAGTGCAATATATCTGAAATTTTATAATCTGACCTGACCGCGGCCCGGAACCGCCTCGTTTGCCAGTGTATATTGTAAACATGCATAAAACATCGATTAATTTTTTGTGAAATCAAACTTTATTCATGTATGACTCATAAGTTTCTATGAGCTTTCTACTATCCCTTGAAAGTCTTGAAAGCCCATAAAGAGGCGCTATCACCCACATTGAGAACCTATGATTTAAACTATATTTATATGGCATTATATTTCAGACATTCTTTGAAATGTATCTGTTTTGAACGTAGATGAAGAAAAAGCAATATGTAGATATATAAAAAGTTGAATAGAATCAATTTTCTAGCACTGAATAGAGGGCTTCTATTGTTATTGTAGTTAACAACTAACTTTTTTGCAGTTTATTTTATTTTGAATTTTCTTGAACTTTTAAGGCTAGGAGAACGTACTATTATAAACATGTAAAAGATTGAGACTAGAGAAAATTAGAGAGGAGGAACCAAACCTACAATACCAAAAAAAAGTTATATACTGCAAGCTATGCAACATATTCAATTTTCAAAATTCTCGCAGTTCTTGCAATTTCTAAGATCTAACTTTCTAGAATCTAACAATCCTTTATTAAATTTTGCATTGATATTTCAAAAATTGTAAAATAAATAAAAATTTCTTTATTGATTGTAAATTACAATTTATCAATAGTTCACAATACACAGTCCATCAATTCACAAACTTTTTATATTGAACATGCGTCTGTCTCTCCAGTATGTACATAAGTTGATAAAATATATTTAAATTCTAAATCATATATAGAATAAATTTTATGGAAAACTAATAATTTATTGCAAATATCATTTTATGAAAAAATGCAAATTGAAGGCTTAGATTTGTTTTGCTTGAAATAACTATGACCTGGGATTGAACTGTGGTTTCAATTTCTTAAATTTATATAATAGAGAGCATCTTTTTTTAAGAAGCTACAGAAACTGATTGGAGTTATTTTAATGAAGTGAGTTATTCAGAAAAGAATGAAAGTTTATTTATTATAACTATTTCAAGTATTCTAAGTAAAATAGAATTGAGATATGTTTATTAAATAAGAAACTTGTTTCCAATAATTTATTCCTCAATTTACTTATGCAATAATATAGCAACAATATGAATATTGTGATTTTCTGTAGCTTTTAAATATTATGACATTATTTCCTTTTAATACTGTAGTTTTAAAAATAGTTTGACACCATTGAAATAGTTGTTCATTATTTTCACATATCCTGTTGGACCAAATATCTTATCAATATGAATTGCATCTGTACAATACTTGATTGAAGTGTGAATGTAGTTCTGAGTGAATTCTTATTTAATTTTATTTTTATTTAAATTGTGAGAAATTTTAGTTAATATCGAGTACTATGAATTGGAAACTTTTCATCTGTTTAATCTAACCTTTATATAAAACAATTGTAAAAACGTAATAATCAATTAATAGATTAATATGTTTTCAAAAATAAAATATTTAAATTGATATTGACGAAAATATATCGATACCGTCCTTTTTCAAACAAAATTCATCATTCAAATAATATTCTAAATCAACTATCAACTTGTTGGCAGTTCATATCGAAACATTTGTACAAATTTTTATAATTTAATATAAGAATTATTAACATTAGTGTACAAGATATGGTTTTAATTTAGGACTCTAAAAAATATTTTTCAAGAAAGCTTCGGTTATTCATATACATTTGGAACACTGTAAGATCGATGATAAGGCAAAATGAATTAAACACTTCATGGGAATCTTAAGAAAACAATTTTGATGGCAGAAAAGCAGAGACATATACAAAATAGATATTTTCTATAAATTCGGCGTTTTGAATTGATAAAGCAAAGATAAATAATACAACGGTTCCCACAGGTAAGTGAATATTCAGGATTCATGAAATAATTGAACCAATGTTACACCTCCCATATCATGAAATGAAGATGATCATGTATAGGGAGTCCATGAAATTCCGAAAAGAAGCCCCTAAGAACAAAGGATACAAAATATGTGATATTTTATATTCTAACCTAGCGACTAAAAACTGATCTTAATGAACTCAACAATGGCGGAATGCTCACTTTGAATAAGTGCAATTCCGATGAAATCTAGGGGAGATGTTAAAAGAAACATTTTGTTCTTACGCTACTCCTCTGGTTTCTTGATTTTGTTCTTCCTCATCTCTATTACTGTGATACACACTTGTTTCAAATAATTTGTCCACATTTCTATAGAGATAAGAGATAAGAATTATACTGAATACTAAAAATCCGTTAAAAAGAGAATGTACGCTCTAGGATTACTGAGAAAATTTATAGTAACCTCTATGTAGTGTATCCGAAGGTCAATTTTACACTTTAAATCGGGATTGCGCCTACTCAAATGGAGTCTAGATGATTTGGGTGTTAGTGCGAAAGTTTCAAGAAATAGAGGTTATTCCCAGCAAATCATCCAAGAAATAATAGAAACGACTACTTTAGGCTAGAAACATATACAAGAATTATCATGGACCGATTTTCCACACCCACTGCCTTGGCAATAAACTGTGCAGTGACGGGTCACATTGGATTCGTAAATAAATAGAATTGAGATATTGGAGTACAACTAACCCAAAAGAAATCCATTAACCCTCCGAGTACCATGGGGTCCTCGGTAAACCACAGCGCTTATAATTTTTACGAAAACCTAATGAAAAAATATACGGATCGAACTGGTACTTCATGACTTTTCCTGTGTAACGTTCGTTAATCGGATGGCATTTTTAATTTTTAAGAATTTCACCAATTAAACCAGTAATAATGTAATAATTCCCAAAAAATAGGGCTTGGCGTCCTCGGGAGACCCCAAGGTATTCTATGTGTATTTTTTTTAGAAACGGAATCTTCAGATTCTTGTCTCCATTCACAGATTTAAATCGTTTTTCTTCGTATTTCGTTTGTACAGCTGTCGTTTTTCAACTCATGTATGAGATTCGATTCACTCTTAACGAAAAAGTTAGTACAGATAAATTAGCACCGATTCGGCCGATAAATGATCTTTTTACTATGTATTGTCAGAGGTTTTACAACCCAGGAACTCATCTCACCATAGACAAAAGATTAGTTCCGTTCAGTCGATATGAACCTTTCCGTGTATATATGAAATCTAAGCCTGCGAAATATGGAATTAAAATTTGGGTACTTGCAGACTGCGAAACAGCGTATTGTAAAAATTTTCAGATTAATCTTGGAAAAAATTGGGGTGCCAGAGAAAAACTAGGTTAAAGGAGTAGTACTTGATTTAGTTGAAATTTTGGGTCAAGGATACGGAATAACAATAAACAATATTTTCACGTCTTTGGAGTTAGCGGGAAAACTATTAGAAAAACAGTTAACACTTTGCGGAACCTTAGGAAAAAACAAAGCTTTTATAACTCAAGAATTTCTGCCACAAAACACTTTATTCGTCGATATTTGACTTTCAACCAGAAGCGACATTAGTTTCCCATGTCACACATAAAAACAAATGTGTAGTTCTGCTCTTCTCCGAACAATATGCTGGTGAACTAGATGTGAAAACAAAAAAAGACCCCAGAAATTATTTTACATTACAACAAAACTAAACCAGCAATGGATACCCTGGACCGCATGACGGCAAATATACATACCAGCGAATGACACGCAGGTGGCCCATAGTGATTTTCATGACCATGATCGCCTTGGCAGAAGTGAATGCATTTGTGTTATGGAAAAATCTACACCCGGAATGGCATGCCGGTGACGAGTGTCGAAGACGCTTGCTTTTGTTGGAAGTCGCGAAGCAGCTTGTTGAGCCTATGATGAAACGACGTATAAACGACACATCCGTTCGTAATACTCAACCAACAGCAAGTATGAACGTAATTTAGGGATGTGTCGAAAACCTTACGTCTCTTTCAACTGCAACCGCCAATAATATTGGTTCAGCAATTAATTCGTATTATTTATAAAAACTTTACCAAGTTTTGCCTAAATGTTCAAATAAAATAAAATTTAAGACAGACGAACTCGTAACAAGCGACAATTGTCGGTTGATAGTCTACGTTTGTCCTAACCCGTGGTACTCGGAGGGTTAAAGGTCCCTCCACAGTCTGATGACTACTATTTGGTGCGCCATTACCGCCAAACGCCTTATTAGCTCTTAATTATTATGGTTTATGAGTTGTGTTGCCATACGGTTGTTTAAAAACAAAACAATTCATTTTCAGCAAGATGTAGCCATTAAACACACAGCTAGAGCCTCAATAGCCAAAATAAGAAACATTTTCCTGTATAAGTTAATAAACCGGCCCATCAAACACAGATCTAATCCTGTGCATTTGTTTTCCTGTGAAGTTAACACAGTTCTTGTGTATAGAGCAATGCGCCATCCACAATAAGAACTTTGTAAGAAAATATCCGAAGCGAAAATGCAAGCGAGTCCCTGCCAATAGCAAGTCCAGATTTCAAGAATACCAGCAGCACAATGGACTAATTTAAACAGAGTTATTTGAAGTAATAAATCTGTGTTATTTATGTATCCGAAAATTAATAAATAGTTTTGAATGTATCCATATTTCATTTATTATTAACTTTCAAAGTGTAAAATCTACCATCGGGCACTGGATATTACTATAATGCAATGCAACAAACGGGGCCGTCGGAGGGTATCAGAAGATCTGTTTCTTTTCATCTCATGCACATTTTGTCGGAAACGAGCTTTCCAAAAATATAATCAATACACCGAGAGTTCATTGCTTCTTTTAATATTGCAGCTTTCGAAACTAACATTTTTTCAATTTCTGTCATTAAGAAGAACAGTCTAAAGAATCAAATAAGATTAAGAATGAGGATATTTAATAACTTAAATGTTTTTCATTTAGAAAAATAAATCTTGTTTCTTCAATTGTTGTTGGAAATGGATTTTTACCATTTGTGGCATACCCTTTTGAATATCATAAATTATACAAAATTTGTTGTTTGATTTCACGAAATACTGAACTAGGTCAATCATTCAATAAATTAAAATAAGACACTTCAGTTCCTACAGAGGAAGTGTTCAAATAGAGAATAAAGTAATTAGAGTAACAACTGAATATCAAATACGAAAACGAAAACAGAAATACATGGCATTATTAAAATAGATTATATTAAAGTCTATGATATATCTGATAAGAGCAATATCAAATGTGATTAAGGGTATTGGTACCTGGCAGACGCAAAGTGGGACATTTAGAGTGATCTCTTCACTTCATAACAAATGGAGATATAGAGATGGTTTCGATGTTTTCATTTGAAATTGTTGCAATTGAAATGGCTGATTGCAGAAAGAAATGTTTAATGGAAGATCAGATATTCTTTTATTGACATTTCCATTTCGCTGATTTCATTAAATTTTTCTCAATCATATGTGTCATACTCTACTCTTTTAACAATGTTATTTTAAATATGTATGCTTGGGGATTTTGCCTATCTGCATAAGCTTTTTCTATATCAACACTTTGACTGCCACATTATGCTACTTGTTAGTAATCGGGCGAAAAAAGGTAATTGAATTTTGTGTTATATCATTCGGAATTATAAATGCAAGTCGAGAATATAAAGCTTCCCAGAAAGCCAACTATGAGTTAATTCGAAGACGAACACGCACCGATCTGTACTCCCGCTACCGCAGGATTGAAAGTTGCATCCGACTTTATTAGAAATAGATCAGATCTCAAGTCCAGTACTAGAGTCCAATTGATACTGTTTCATTTTAATTTAGTTGTTAATTCTATTTCATCTTCTAAGAGATCGATTATACAAGTTGTGATTTATACTGAATCATTTCAATGATATACGCAAAAACTATGTGAGATAACTGTTATAACTGTTGGCGGAACCGAAAAAAGGGGAATTGGAAGCAGAATAATCCTGCTGTTGTTTGTTAATGAAAAGACAAACGAAAAGATTCCACCATTTAAAAACAAGCATTCTGTTGAAATGGTGGACGTCAAATTGAAATGTTCCATTTAAAACAGAAGATGACTAAAAACTGCAACCAATCGGTTCAGTTCCTGTCCTACTATTCATCGCTTTAATACGTAAAATGGCATAAACATGTAACACTAGATATATTAGAAATATGTACACACAAAGCGTACAAACTTTCAATGTTTCGAGAAAAGAGTGAACCAGTTTCAAAAAAAATCAAAATACAAGAAATTCATTATTTGCAGTATCTCATCAGACAAAAACAGCACCCAACAAAACCATGTAAAATTTGAAGAAATGAAAAAAATCGAGAACCGCCTTCTTTTCGCCAAGCTTGTGAAGATTGCCAAAGTATTCCCAATATACAAAAAAGGTGACATAAATGATCCAAACAGTTACAGTATATATCAAGATTCGTGGAAAAAGAACATATATTGGATGATAGTCAACACGGATTTAGAGCAGTTACAGCCTTGGTTGAACTGATGGTGGCGGTCACAGATGCCATCGACCAGTGTCAGAGGGTTGAACTTCCAGCCTGTGACCTAACGAAAGCATTCGATTGTGTTATAAGGGAGTTACTTTTGCAGAAACTACAATATTATGGAGTCCGTGGTAGGCAATTAACACATGTAAAAGTGATGCAAATGGGGGTTCCCTTAGGATCAGTCTTGGGTCCGGTCTTATTTATATTATATATAAATGATTTACCATCCAATATACCCAGCCAATGTATGTATGCTGTATGCTGATGATACAAGTATTCTTGCTGTGGATCCCACTGCTGACGACGTTCTGCAGAAAGTTGGCCATTTACTTGGGAGTGCTGAGCAATGGTTCTCATCAAATGGACTGAAATTAAATTGTGATAAATCACAAAAAACTAGATGTGATTTTTACAATCAGAAGAATGAAGACAATTGCATCATCAGAGATTGCTGATATGGATTATTTCGTTAATTTCCATTCTGTTGCTAGTTATAGAATACTTGTGTGGGGACACAGTATAGAATTAAAAAAGTTACTCTTGAAACAAAAGGAAGCACTTAGAAGCATATGTGGTTATGCAAATGCGACGAGCTGTTTGTAATCCTGAATATACTTACTATTACCTCAGTATATATACCTAACTGCCCCAAACATGTGCGCAATAACAAATAACAGCTTCATCAATGCGGATATGATACTAGGCAGAGAAACGTGTTTACTATAAATCTTCATGGCTTAAAGAAAACTCGAGTTGGCACCAACTATTGGTGTATTAGATTCTACAACTCCATACCAGACAACCTAGAGAAGCTGTCAAGCACCACTTTTGAAAGACATGTGAAGAGACTCCTACTGAGCAGGACAGTCTATACATTTGTGGAATTTTTCGAAGGTGTGCAGAAATATAACAAGTAAAAGAATTACGAGATATCTCGTAGTTCAGGGCAAGATCGCTATCTATGAGATAGCCTGTAGTTGGCAGTCAATGTGTTAATTGGGCCTTTCTTGCAATGAAACTTGGATGCTCTAATAACAAACTAAACTTTATAAAAATATCTAGATTTTCCTGTACAACTACAAACATTTCTGTTTATTCATCACAAAACACTTTTATAAATATGCTAACGATTATTTCTCATTAATATGTGTTTGATAATTCAAATAATTTAACACTGAAAACATCACTACTTCCTTCATTGCATACTGTCAACAACCATATGCATTCAAAATTTCTTCGAAATGAAGTATTTCATTAATAAACCAAGTTTCAATGAATATGACAAATGAGAGTAAAAGAAGACTAACACTAACAGAAAAACTGAATATTTCCTTCTGCAATTTGCTCAAATTATAGTAGCGAACCACTCCACTATTGAAAGAAACAATCTGATTATTTCAGTTCATTTTCAAATCTTAGAAAAAAATAACTTATTTATTTAAAGCGAAAATTCGAACATCCCACATTAATTGAAGTTCCATATTATTGAAATTAGAAGCTTATTACTGATTATACACTGAAATATTTTAATAAGAGTTTGTTTCCATGTCCATATTTTTCTGTGAATTGCAGTATGTAAATTCAATTATTTGTGGGAATTTTGAAAATGAAAATTTCTTTTTTGAATTTGTAAAACTATAGCCTAAATTTTTCCAGTCAATAAATATAAGTTTTTCGATGGATCCATCATCAAGTTGAAAAAAGTTCTAACCAAATATTCAAGCACTTTTCGATTGAATGAAAATTACACTATAACAATTATCAAGAAAAACTACATCAGTTCTGCTTCCTTTCATCTCATCACTCCATTAGGTTGCGCTATTGCTCAAATGTGCCGTTTTCACCATTCCCATATTTTTTATTAGTTACCGTTAAAAGCAGATCTAATAAGCTGGGCCAATCAATGGCAGGCATAAGTTAGTCATCGGAGTCCTCTTCTACCCTATCTAAGCCCACAAGGTCAGCTTCGTTCAAGTCTCCTTTTAGAAGAGCGTACTCGATGAGTGCCGAGTGGCAAAAAATATACTGATCGGGCATTTGAATCGAATAGGCTCGTTGCGAACGAATTTTTTCGACTGTACCCCGAACATCTACTGTTCCCACATCTTCCAGTCTCAATATGCAAATATCCAATGTACAAAAGGTGCCTGAAAAAAAATTGAGGTATTATATAAAAACCCGAAACGATTATTCAATATTTTTTGATTAAAACACAATGGAATTTTAATTCTTTACTACCAACAAATAAATTAGTAGATACTGTTACCAGAGTTTCGAATTCTCGTTTATTATCAGACAGAATGAAAGAAACTATAAAGTGCTGTGGTATTTATAAATAGGTCCTAAGTGGATTTAGGAAAAACAGATATTATGTACACAGTTCACAAACTGGGAAAGGCAGTTATTATATGAATGGGGATGCCTAGCACTCCGACCACAGCGACCCATTGGCCTATTGTGGCACACTATCCGAAATTTCATGCACAAGCTCCATCCTAATATGACAAATGTCATATTTTTCGAACGACTGTCAAAATTTTTTCGCAAATTTTTCTTTAAATTAAACAAGTTCCACGAAGAAATAATATATGGGAGAATATATATATATATATATATATATATATATATATATATATATATATATATATATATATATATATATATATATATATATATATATATATATATATATATTTTAAAGGACATGACTCTAGTGGGTAAGAGCTAATAGCTTAGTCTGCTTCAGTTTGTTAGATCCAAGTTCCTTCGTCCTGGCCCACATAACATGTTCCACTGATTCTATATCTTCTTCTGATTTCTGAGGCGACAATGCCCCGTCAGTATGGCGGTCAGAACTCTCTGGTCCAACATAGAGAGTTCAAGGCAAGCCTTGGCTCTCGCAGTGGAAGGTCCACTGATAACAAGTCGAGCGTGTCTGAGACCTGGGAGACTCATATAGTGCTCACGTACCTTCAGGTCCAATCATTGGTTATTTTCCATCCTCGCAGTCTCCAGGGGAATTCCCAACCTAGGTTAGGTTAGGTTAGGTTAGATTTGAACTCTCCGGTCCAACCTAGAGAGTTCAAGGCAAGCCTTGGCTCTCGCAGTGGAAGGTCCACTGATAACAAGTCGAGCGTGTCTGAGACCTGGGAGACTCATATAGTGCTCACGTACCTTCAGGTCCAATCATTGGTTATTTTCCATCCTCGCAGTCTCCAGGGGAATTCCCAACCTAGGTACCGATCCGAATAATCCCAAGCCTGTTCGTCAAGCAGCCATGAGTCCGCCTTCTCATTCCCCTCAATGCCTGAGTGTCCGGGTACCCACATCTTTTTTTTTTTTATTGAAAAATAATATCTGAATAACTCTTTCAGGTTTTGACAGATATAGTTACAAAATATAAGATTATTTTATGATCAGATTTACATTCGAATTTGTATCAAGTGTTCTTGCAATTTTTTTTAAATTTTGTGTGCGTTATCTCCTTCACTTCACGGGAAAGCTTGTTATAGAGTCTGACACCCTCAGATAGTATTTCCCCCACCTTGGTTCTGTGAGCTAAATAATTCAGTTCTTCATTTCTTCTGGTTGCGTGGTCATGTACTTCAGATCTAGTTGTTAAAATAAAATCATCATCTTGTATTTCATTGTCGAGAAATTTTCTCACCAATTTCATAGTTTCAAGCTGCCTCAGTTCTTCTATGGTCAAAATGTTTGTTCGTTTATATACTTCCTTCGTAGGTGTCATTGAGGGAATTTTATACAGGACCTTAATAATTTTATTTTGGCTTCGTTGCAGTTTTTTCATTTCTATTACGTTTCCTGTTGCCCAAAAAGATATCAAATAAGTTAACTTACTTTTAATGTAAGCTTCATACACCATTTTCTTCTCTTTCATAGGTAGGACGTCCGAAATTTTGTGAGCTAATCCCCTGTAATAGGAAAGATTCTTGACAAGCTGCCTGATGTGAGGAGTCCACTTCATATTCTTGTCTAACGTGAGGCCGAGATATTTAATAGTGTATTGTTCAAGAATTTTGTTGTTATTTAGATATATGTTTATATTATGTTTTTCGATTTATTCTCGAAGTTTATAATATGGCACTTTTCACTATTCAGGGTTAGCTTGTTTATCTTCGTCCATTCCATCAACCTGTCAAGATCTCTTCGCATCTGTTTTTGAGTCACCTTATCATCTTCATTCACATAGAAAAGAGCTGTGTCATCAGCATATATCATAACCTTCCCACATAGTTGTTGCCTCTCAAGATCATTTATGTATAGTAAATATAGATAAGGGCCCAAAATTGATCCCTGCGGCACTCCGTAATATATGTTTTACATTCACTCACTTCATCCCCAACCTTGGTGAATTGCTTCCTATTCTTCAAGTAAGAAGCAAAAATATCAAGTGAACTTCCTGCCAAACCCATTTGTTCCAACTTACGCAACAAAACACTCGGATCAACCGTGTCAAAGCTTTTGAAAGTCCAAAATTAAAGCAGTAACACATTTTCCTGGTCCATTTTTGTTTGTATAAAATTGAGTATATGTGTCATCGCAGTTTTTGTACTTCTGTGCCTTTGAAACCCATGCTGAGACTTGCTGAGTATATTCATATTTAGTATGTGTGCTGATAATCTGTCATGCAGGATTGTCTCAGAAATCTTGCTGAACACTGTCAGGTTCGCGATTGGTCTATAGTTATTCGGACATTTTTCATTTCCCTTTTTGTGCACTGGAGTTATTCTAGCAATTTTTAGCTCATCCGGAAAACTTCCCTCTCGAAAGTGAGAGTTCACCAACCTAGCTATTATTGGAGCTATTATGTTCTTTATTTCTTTGACTAGTTTCGGTTTAACTTTATCATATCCTGCTGCAGCATTTGTTTTCAGTTTATTTATGATTTTCACGACCTCTTTGGATGTTGTTGGCCGCAAGTACATCATTGCTGATGGAGGAGATTCGTCACTTTTCTCTTCTAGTCTACCAGGATTGTGGCTATTAATTTTCTTTGCTAGGTTTGCTCCTACAGTGACAAAATGGTTATTCAGTATAGTTGAGATCTGTTTTCGACAAGTTGTGACAGTTCCATCTTCACTTTCAAGTTCTCGAATATCATTAGCTTGTAGATGTTCTTCGTTCTCAAGATTTTTATGATTGACCACAGTTTTTACTGTTACCCTCTGCACTTTGTAGTTGATTTTGAAGAATTCTCTTTTGCCTCTTTAATACATTTTTGGTGTCCCTATCCTGTATTTTGAATTGTTGTTTGAGATCATGTGAGTCTCTGTTCTTCACCATGCTTTTATAGACTTTGTTTCTCTGTTTTATTTTTTCATATATAATTCGAGTCATCCATCCCTCTTTCTCTGTCGATGCATATTTTTTTGTCGTTACTATGGTAGTCTCGGAGAGAAGTTTTATAATTATCTCTTGGAGCTCTTTGAAACTTGTTGTACTTTTCTCTTTCAGTTCCATATCCAATAATTCTTTTAGTTTGTTGTAGTCCGTTTTTGTTTGTTTATACTTCTTAATCAGCGACTTTTTCATACTTTTCACGTTCATTTCGAATTCAATACTTTTGTGGTCGCTTAGAGGAGTATCTTTGAGGATAATTTCAGAAAATCCGTTTTGATTGCGATTTGTTAGTACATGATCTATTATAGTGTCTTCTCCTTTTCTATTTATTCTGGTTATACTTTGTTTGTTGATTTTATTTATTATACTAATATTATTACTTTTCAATACGTTTTTGTAGTCTATAACTTTTTGTTTATTTTTGCTCAGTAAATCTAAATTCATGTCTCCAACTATAACTAGATTTTTAGTCTTGAAAATTTTTTGTTCAAGAAACGAAAAAATGTGTCTATATCACTTTTATTCTGTCTGTATATTGCACAAAAGCTGGCATTAGAATCCTTCAGCGTTATTTTCACGAAATTGTTCACTTTTTCTACCGTTTCACATAATGATACTGTAAAGTCTAAATTTTTCCTCACATAGATAGCTGAGCCACCACCACTTTTTGTAGATCTGCATGAGTGAACACTTCTATAATTTTTTATTTGAAATAGTTCTGTTAATTCCTCCTTCAACCATGTTTCAACCAATATTATGACATCAGGTACTTTCCGACTAATGATAGTTTTCAGTTCATCAATTTTTTTTGCATGCTCCTTATATTTAGATATAGTATTTTGAATTTGTTCAGTTTTTTGTTCTAGATTTTGAAGAGTAGCTTCATCTCTCACTTGTAGAGAGAGAACTGTCATTTATTGTCATATACATACAACAAGAGCCATCGACCTTCGGTCCTTCAGCTCAGTAAATTAAATATCATTATTTAACAAAAAAAAAAAACTGTTTACGTAAAGTATGCTTAAGTTATCTATTACTTCTATATTCCTCCCTGAGTTTTTGGAGTAGTGATTTTGATGGATACTTCCTTGTTGGGTTGTTGTTGTTGGGGTCCTCATGGTACAGCTTGATGACATCTGCCATACCTTCCAATCTGCCGTAGAATTTTGAATTTAATTTTTGAAATCTGTCTGAAATAGGTTGAATCATAGTTTTTTCGTATAGTAATACATTGGGAGGATTGTGCAGTCTGTTGCGTGGATGTCTAATTCTTGATATGTTCCTCAGTGCTATTCTTTCTGCTTTTTGTATATTTTGGACTGCTGGGTTCTTGCAATTGATCAAAATTGGGTGGGCATACTCCAAGATTGGTCTGCATATGGTCTCGTAGATTTTGGCTGCATTCTCCACTGATAAGCCTTGGTTTCCAATAACTAGCTTCGAGAAGTGTTTTGCTCAGGAAGTTGTTTTCTTCTTCATTTGACTTGTATGCAGATTGAAATTCATTTTATTGTCTACATAGACTCCAAGGTATTTTATTGCCTGCTGTGGATTTTTTTGCTAGTTACATATGGATATTGTTGGAGAGCTACTTGATATTCTATGATTGAAGATTATGAATTGAGATTTTGTTGGATTCGGCTTCAATCTCCAAGTACGGAACCACACTTCTATCTTCCCCATTTCTCACTTGTATTATTTTACTATCTTCAGTTTTGCGTAAAAATATTTTTCCCTGTGCGAACCAGGCAAACTTATATTGCAATTCTCTCTTCTTATCGCGAGTTAATTTGAACAGTAACTGATTCTGTCTTGTAAGCTCATGGTTCAAGTATATTATACTGCCTCCAGTCAGTTTCAAGTTCTTTGTTGTTATTTGACTTTATTTCCTCTTGCTCATGAATAATTCCTTCTTCTCTTTGTCTCTGAAAACTAACTTAATTTGTTTTTTACCATTGTTGCCTATTTGGTAACATTTTTCCATATCAGCTTCATTTATATCAACATCACAAAACTTGGCAATCTTGACCACTATTTTCTTTTCATCGTTAGGATTTTTTAAGTCATCCTCAGCTATTCCAGAAATAATGACATCATTCTCAAGATGTTCCTGATCAGTCAGGTTTGTTTTATGACTGGTGGTTTTTATAGCATCTTTGAGTTTCTGCTGATCTTGCCTGAGAATTTCTATTTCTTCCCTCAATTCTTGATTGATCTGTTCCTGGCGTTGGTATTTTTTAATGAGTTCTTTGTTTTGTTTTTCCATTTTATGAGTTTTCGCATCACATCAGCTAGGGTATATTGTTTTCGGGATCTTCATCATCCTCCTCAGTTGCTGAGCTGCTCTCCTCTGATTGCGAAGAAGATTCATTTTCGCTAGAAGAATCCTTGCTCCGGGCTTTTACCTCCGTTTTTGAACAAGATTTGCACTTGTATTTCAGCTTTCCTTGTTCAATTTTCTAGAGTGTTTCTTTTTTTTCATCAATACAATTCCCATGGAACCAACGTTTGCACTTGGCATTGCACTGTATTCTCAGTCCTTTGCCAAGTTTATTGTCGCAAACTTTGTATTTGACAGCGCCTCTTGGCGCCATTGCGCTACGCCGGACCTGCACTAGGTAAGATTCGACTACAAATTGAGCAGTCTGTCAACACCTCACTGGTCAAGCGAACCGCCGAGCTATCAGATGTTGGAAAATTGAAACTTTTTATATTATGTTTTTTCGCAGTTAACACACTTTATTTCACATGTTTTTATCACAGCAGCTGGTTTTACAAGATGTTGATTTGAAATAAAGATGAAAATTTCCGATCGAAATTGTTTTGAGAAACGGAATTTCCCACTAGCAATTGGCAGGAAAATTACTTAGGTAATTTTCACCAACGTAAAAGGCTAGTGCATAGCCTTACTGATGTTTGGATGTCGAAAAAATATTTTTCTTTTACCACTGGACACTATTATCTCGAGTGTTTAATCGGAACTTAACTTGATAAAATGATTTCTAACACTTTTGAAGCTACACTATCTCCGGTGAACATAGGCTATATTCATCAGACGGAGGCTGCTCCGTTCTCTAGTTTGGCAAGGGTGGAACGACATTCCTGCACTTTAAGTGACGTACAGGTATCGGATGCCAATGTCTTCAGTGCAGCTTGAATATTAGTGATGGTGTTTATTTATCTATTTATTAATCCTCCCGCAAGCAAGAGATTAGCACAGTGGCCAATGGCGAATATTTCTGCTTGAAAAACAGTCGCAAGCCCGCCAAGACAGATCGACTGTTCCTTGGAAACACCTTGACCGTAGATACCAGCTCCAACACCTTTTGCAGTTTTTGAGCAGGGCGTGTACCAACAGGCACCCTCAAGTAGGCGGTCCTAGGAGCTGGTCCATTCTTGTCTACCAGGAATGATGATCTGGAATGGTCGCTCCATGTTGGTTTTAGGTATTGCTATGTCAGACCTCATGCTCGGCAACTCGTTAATCTCGATTTCAGACTGTAAAGCGCCGGGCATGAAGTCGAACATTCCCATTCCATTTCGGTGAAGGAATCTGTAGAATGCCATTCTAGCCACTCTTCTAATCACCAGATGAAGAGCGGCAAGGCCAATATCAGTTCCATGGCCACAGTGGGTGTAGAGCGAAAAGTAATCATCATGCAGGCCATTTTCTGCAATTTAGAGAGCTTGAGTTGGGATTACTTCTTAAGACTACACTCCCACCAAGTAATGCAACTGTATGTAATACGTGGTCTAACCCCCATAACATATAGCCACTGAAGTTGCTTTGTGACTAGACACCATTTCTTTCCTCAGGTCATTTGACATGCCCATAAGAAATGTCTAGCCTTGTGTATTGTGTTTTCCAGGTGCGAATTCCAAGTGAGCAAAATTCGAAAGGCAACCTACGTACCCTTATCCTCAAAACAAAACTCATTCTAATGAAAATGAATTATAAAATGTTTTCCGAGTTCGAAGAAATTCCTTATTTGAAAATAAGATTTTCAAGATCAATATAAACAAAATTTCAGCATAATAAACTATTGACATACAAGCATGTAGCATGAGAGTAAAATCATTAGTCTGATGGCAAATATCATAGATGAAGTAATTGACAAATTTTTGCCTCTTTTTCTACTTTGTAATACTATGTTAACTCATTTCCTCTCTATACAGGCAATGTATTTTGAAAAAAATACTACGAATCTCAAAACCTCTATTAACCATAACTCAAAACTCAGTACGCGGGAATAATTGCAAAAATAAATTCAATTCAGATCAAAGAAATCAGATATTTCACGAGAGATATAAAATTACCAACCTGTTCTGCCGATACCAGCACTGCAATGCACTACGATGGGAGGGCCTCTAGGATGACCTGCCCATGTATCACCTAAAGCTGCTACCATGTTCGCCTGTTTCCTCCTTACCCGGCTCAAGAATTCCAACAAGGCTTTTGCAGAGGAAGGAACACCATAATCTGGCCAAGAGGTGAATTGCCAATGGGAAACTTCCCTAGATTCTTCAGTCTGTAAAAAGTAATTGCTTGATTAATATGTTTGTGTTGGGGACAATAATTTAGAGTTTATCTGCCTCTTCTGCTATTTTCTTCTGCATAGATAGTCAGAAAGATAGACAACATTTTCAGGGAACTATATTACATATACTAAAAATGAATTAAATAAGCTTATCTGTAGTATTTTCTATAGAGAAAACTCCACTTCGTTTTTTGTTTTGAAAAAAAAAAAATATGAGATTCAATAATTGCAAACTTCTGAAAAGTTTATATTAATTGTACATGAGGTCAAAAACTTTTATATATCGAGGCAGGTATTTCGGAATACCACCAATTGTTACTATAACACCTTGGATCTCTTTTTGATTTCAGATCCAGGTGATTTTAGACTGGAGGTCTCAGCATCGCTAGGCAACTCAGACCACAACTTTATATCTGCTACTGGAACCATTGTGTTATTTTAAATATGATATGAGAAGAAAACAATTTACAAAAATCTATCGCCCTATAAGTCTCCATTTTGTATTTTTCAAATATTAGAACCGCGATCATTCATGAACCTTTGTTTTCTGAAAAATTTTAATTGTTAAGAATTGTTCAGAATTTAACAACATTTATTCTACGAACATAACAATGTTTTGTGTTAACATATACTACATCAACATTCCAAAGGTGTACTCAACCAATATTTATTTCAGCCCTAATAGTGAAGTTTTTTCTTCTATAAAATCTGGGTTGTGCTGATTCATCTTCGCCGACGATACTATTCTTTTCACCGATCATGTTTTGCCTTACATCAAAATACTACTTATAATACTAATATTTTCACAACAACAACTGGCTCCGCCCTTCAATAGAACAAATAAAGCGGGAAGACAGGCTGAAACTTTCACAATCAACCATAATCTAACGCAGCTAGTCGACGAACCGACAAGAATACCTGATCACCCAACCAACTTCCCAAACACCTTGGATCTCTTTTTGATTTCAAACCTAGATGATTTTGGAGTGGAGGTCTCAGCATCGCTAGGCAACTCATACCACAACATTATATTTGCTGCTGGAACTATTGTGTAGCCGCTAAACCAAGAACTTCAACCACCCAGACGCATTTGGCACTATAATCGTGCTGCTTTGGATGAGCTGCGTGAATTCTTTTCGTGCTTCCCATTCACTTATGTTTGCTTTTCAGATCAATGTGTGTTACAGAAATCATTCATGCAGGAATGGATCTCTACATCCCTCATTCTTCCATGAAGAGAACAGCACAAAAGCCATGGTTCAACAAAGACTGCGAAAGAGCCTCTGCAGCCAAGAGCAGAGCTTACAAGTCATAGAAGATAAATCCAACAGAGGAAACAAGAACAACCATCGTACGAATACGGAGTGTATGCAACCTGACAACTGTAAGGGCAAAGGCCAATTTCAACGAAAGGGTAACTAATAAACTCCTTGAACAGGCAAGCGGGACTAGACAATTCTAGTCTATGGCGAAGACTGTTAGTGCCAATTTGTGCAAATCTGCGTTTCCGCCTCTTGTTAGAGAAGACGGAAGTATAGCATCATCTCCGAAAGAGAAAGCCGATCTCTTTGCTCTCTTGTTTTTAAAGAATTCTGTGCTAGATTCATCTAACGCAATACCACCGAATATTCCACCTACAAATTCTTCCATGGCAGAAATCAAGTTCAGAGTCTGCACTGTGAGACGCGCTCCCGAGCAGCTGAACTGCTAGAAGGCAGTTGGTCTAGACGATATATCGCCAATCGCTCTGAGAAAGTGTGCTCCTAAACTTAACCGTCTGTTTCAGATTTCTTATGAAAGCCAGATTTTTCCGAACAGCTGGAAAATAGCGAGAATTCAACCGATCCCAAAGAAAGGAAAGAAGTCCTTACCCCAAAACTACCGCCCTGTTGTTCTTCTCCCCATTATGTCCAAAGTAATGGAGAGAGTCTTAAATGATGAACTCCAAATATCTAGAGTTGCAGGGAATTATTAACGACCGTCAGTTTGGTTTTCGCAGGCAAAGATCGACAGGAGATCTGCTCGTCTACGTTACTCATGTTTTTACAACAAAATCTTCGGTTTTGCAGACGATTGTACCCTGCTTTTGTCTTTCAGTAATCTGCGGCCGATTACAGCTGCGGAATCTCAGCGTCAGAGATGTCAACAAATTAATAACTCAAACTCTGACTTACAGAGGATATCTGAGTGGGGTCAGTTGAACCTGGTGAGCTTCAACGCGAGCAAGACGCAAGCAACTACGTTTTCTAGAAAGGTCCCCGCTGGACAACCTCGTCTAATGATGCAAGGCCAACAGATTGCATCCGAATATTCGATGCACCATCTCGGAATAACGGTCAACTCCGGGTTTTGCTATGATGAACATGTATCAACAATAGCTAAGTCGGCATCAGCTAAACTTAGTTTTCTTTTCAGAGCCAAGCGATATTTCACGTCATCTCAGCTGTTGCTTCTATATAAGGCGCAGATTCGACCTGCTTTGGAATATTGTTCCCATGTTTGGGGATCCTCGCCCAAACATTCGTTGCGGATGTTGGATAGTGCTAAAAAACGGGCTGTGCGCCTCATCGACCACCCGGAGATCACCCGTGATCTCCAACCGCTGGCTCTCAGAAGACAAGTTGCTGACCTTTATCTGTTTTACAGATACTTCCACGGAAGATGCTCCAAGGAGCTCAAGGACCTTGTTCCGGGAAAACTCATGTTTTGCCGCAACACTAGGCTGGCGGGGAGTTCTCATCATATGGCGGTACATTTAACGACCCCTCGAACCTCTCTCTATAAGGATTCCTTCTGTTACAGGGCCTGTGAGCTGTGGAACTCGCTTCCGTCCAACATCTTCCCAACATCCTACAATTTGGGCCTCTTTAAGAAGTGAGTAAACAGACCTCAATTCTTCCCAGGCGCCCACTCATGTGGTGTGACAGGTTCGCCTATTCCTAGGAGGCGCGCATAAAAAAAAATAATCGGAAAAATAAATACACCTTGAATATTCCAAATTTTCGTTATATTTGATTTGTATAATGACTAGTACTCCCAGCCCTTTACTAGCCGAAATTTTCATGGGTTACATTGAGAAAATAATTCATAATCATCTGATGTTCAAATACTTTGTTGATTGGTTTAGATATGAAGATGACAATATGTTGTTTTACAGCTACAAATAGACAATCAGATTCTTTTGATAGCTTGGTAAATAATTCACCCTAATATAAAGTTCACTTTGGAAATGGAGGCTGACAATTGCATTAACTTTTAAGATTTAACTATAACCAAAATGGATTACAGACATAATTTTCTATTTTCATAAATCATCTAATACAGATATTACAATTCATAATTCTTCCGCTAATCCACATCAACATAAAATAGCTGCTTATAACAGTATGATACATAGACTTAATAGTATTGAACAAATAACGGTTCTAGTATAAACATGCTTTCTCGTAAACAATTTCAAGTTGCATGCATGCGGTTTTTCTTAGTACAGATCAATCAAATATAATATATATTAACTTATATTGGTAAACCCAATCTAAATTTGAAATATTTCCTAATCTCACAATTAAATATAGCTTTCATAACGGATAACTCTCTAGGCAAATAGATTAAAAATTATTAATCCAAAAATTGTAAAGGAAACAAACCAGGTGTTCATAAGCTCAGAAATCAGATTTTTATTGTGCAAACTCTTTACCGGATCTTTTTAGTTCTTAGAGCAATCCTGTTTAGAATTTCCTCGTATTGGCATAAGTACTTACTTCCTACAATATAATATATAAGGCATATTTCCTTTTGAATGTACTACTTATCTGATGATGCCGCTGTGTGGTAAGACACGTCATAACCCAGTCTGAATATAAAATCTTTCCTTCAATCTCATAATTTGAATATAGCTTTCTGAACGGATAACTCTCTAGGCAGATAGATTGAAAAATTTAAATCCAAAATTAATAAAAGAAACAAACAGGTGTTTATAAGCTCTTTTGTGGAAGTTGTAATAATATCTGTATCGGTAGAACTTTTAGAAATTTCAATATTAGCTTATCAGAGCACAAACGCAGTTTGGACGAACGAAAAGCAGATTCTCACTATGCAAATCCTTTACTGAACCTTCCCATAGCGCCCATAGCACATTCGGAATCAGAAGTTATCTGATGTTGAAATTAATGTCGAACAATACACATAATTTTAATCCAATTCTTAACCCGAAGTTTTCAGAACACAATATTTCCAAACTTGGGAAAAATGCGAAAAAATTAAATTTTGAAAATCTGAAGTTATCCAGCTTTAATCCTGAACCTTCCATATATTAATCATATATTTTCAACTTAATATATAATGACATGACTCACTTTATTATTCGTTAGCAACAACGTCGTGACCGTAGTGTCCGGATCTGCATCAATGGCGATTGTTTTCACCGTGAAGCCGCCATACGTTGATTCACCATCCACATCAGATTCCCAATACTGATGGCATTTAGGTCTACCCCTCTCCATGACTTTGGTAGTCATCACAATCACCAGACTGTGCTGCTCCCAGATCATCCGCCAGAATTCGGACGTCGTTTTTGGGAGTGGACCTTAGGAAAGTGGAATAAAATTGTTAGTACGATAAAAGTATGAAAAAATAACATTTCATACCCTGTGTACTGATAAAGGCATTTTTCTGCTTGTAACCATCTATGAAATTGGCATGGATATAATCACTATCTTGTTCTCCGTCTACTTCTGAAAGAATTACTCTACTATCATCATAACATAAGACATCAGTGTATCTATTCTTGGGAAGATTATTTTTCAGCTTGGCCACACTGAATGTTCCATCGGGAGGCCTTGCCCTGAAAATATAAGAATAATAAAATAATAACTATAAATGAAGATTTTATAAATGATATTAACGTTACTTCAGTATATTGAACCTTATGAATATATTTCAAACTTTTTAGGTGAAACTATTAAATATAATTTGTGGATTATGAATTATTCTTTGAACACGAATGAAATTTCATTGGTATCAAAAATCTAACTCCGTTTCTATATGCAGTAGTAACCATCGTGGCACAGCTGTGGCTGTGCTTGATCAGGTCAAATATATAATAATATCTGAAATCACCCAATTATGAATAGAAAGTCATGTGGAGATTACAGCAATAGTATACCACAACAAAACTTGAATATAGTACTATATAGGTCGCCCTTAGAGAACTTTAATACTTTTATTGCACAACTGAACCAGAGCTTGGGAAAAGTCGCTGGCGGCATTTCAAGATCTGTGTTACCGGAGGCTGTTGAAATTGTTTGATACTTGTGGTTGGACGCAGATGTTCTATGAACCCAGTCACATAACACACAGATCTTGTATTGGTTTCTTTCCAAACAAAACAAAACAATTCAATCTGTTTGTGCTTCACTCTTGATCCACACTCATCAGAATATCTAGCAAAATTCAATTTTCAATATTTGCAGCTAAAAGGAAATGCAAATTGATATTTGAGGTTGTAATGAATAGTAATAATATTAGAAAGTTTGGAGAAGAGCTGAAAAACATAAAATGGGACAAGCTGATGAAGAATGAAGCCGCAATATCATATCAAAATTTCTACGAGACCTTGCAGACACGTTCTGATTTGTGCGTCCCCGAATCATGGCCATGGAAAAAATAACCGAGCGGAAGTTTATGAAACATTCAGGGGAAAGTCAAGTTTCGAAATGTGCCATCATGGACGCTGAAACTATACTGTGTCCAGAGAAGTGTTGCATCTGGAGAGTTGATCAGAGCTCCAAAACGATATTTGAGAGCAAGTTATATGACAGACAAAATCAAAATTCCGAATTCATGTCTCATGCAAACAATAAATCCAAGGCTATATAGACACTCATCAACAGAGAAATCGATAAGGCGGTGACTAGGAAAGACGACAGAAGTATATTAACACCATATTTTCTCAATGATTCCTTCTCACCATTAGAAACAGCATACAGAGTGTGTGTCATCCAAGGAAGAATCGCTGAAATTCATGACGAACCAGAAAGAAAATTCGCCCGTGCTGCCCAATTCCATGTTTGTTTGTCCTACATCAGAAAGTGAGTTGAGTGAAATTGAGAGAGGCCTCAAATGAAACCATGCAACTGCTATTTATTATATGACTGATGAAGAGGATAAATCCCATTTTCTCTTCTTTTATGTGTGACATTATCAACCAATGTCTAGAACTGGGTGTGTTTTCCTGAGAGTTGAAAATGGCCAAGGTGGCCATTTAACACACAGATCTTGTATTGATTTCTTTCCAAACAAAACAAACCAATTCAATTTGATTTGTGCGTCCCCGAATCATGGTCATGGAAAAAATAACCGAGCGGAAGTTTATGAAACATTCAGGGGAAAGTCAAGTTTCGAAGTGTTCCATCATGGACGCTGAAACTATACTGTGTCCAGAGAAGTGTTGCATCTGGAGAGTTGATTTGAGCTCCCAAACGATATTTGAGAGCAAGTTATATGACCGACAAGAAAAATCTAAATTCCGAATTCATGTCTCATGCAAACTATAAATCCAAGGCTTTATAGACACTCATCAACAAAGAAATCGGTAAGGCGGTGACTAGGAAAAACGACAGAAGTATGTTTGTTTTTCCTTTAATGTGCTCTATTTCTGCCTTTCGGCTAATGACACGCCGGGGAATTCTGTCTCCTCACTAACCCGGGAATTTTGCCGAACCCCTCTCGTGTCGAGGGAAGGATCTTTAATGACCAACACATCTCTGTTAGACAGGACCGACAGCTTTACATCTCCTCCGAAAGATGGACACTCAAGCGATTTCCAGAATCCGAAAAATCACACCGACTTTGTAGGGATTGAACCCAGGTAACTCTGCGCAGGAGGCGAGCATCATATCCCCTACACCACCGAGCCGGTTGGGACAGAAGTATATTAACACCATATTTTCTCAATGATTTCTTCTCATCATAAGAAACAGCATACAGAGTGTGTGTCATCTAAGGATGAGTCACTGAAATTCATGACGAACCAGAAACAAAATTCGCCTGTGCTACCCAATTCCATGTTTGTTTGTCCTACATCAGAAAGTGAGTTGAGTGAAATTGAGAGAGGCCTCAAGTCAAAGCATTCAACTGCTATTTATGGTATGACTGATGAAGAGGATAAATCCCATTTTCTCTTCTTTTATGTGTGACATTATCAACCAATGTCTAGAACTGGGTGTGTTTTCCTGAGAGTTTGAAAATGGCCAAGGTGGTTCCAATTCACATGAAAGATCGTATTGAAGACTCCAACAACTACAGACTGATATCTATTCCACCAGCGATATCAAAAACTCTCGAGATGATGAGAAGAAGGCTGGTTGAATTCCTGAATAAGACTAGGATACTTAGTGGTGAACAGCATGAATTTTGAAAAGGAAAATCGACAATAACTGCTCTAGCTGATTTGATGGATGCTATAACGATCGCCTTGGATGAAGACTCATACGCTAAGATATTGACTTGTGCTCTGAGCACAGGTAAAGACAGGATTCGATGCAGAGTGCATATTAGTGCATATTTTAGGCATTTTTCATTATTGCTGTATGAGTCTGATTATTAGCATATCATGCATATTCTTTTATTTTGCTCACACGTAGAGATTCACAGTGGATTTTCCTACTAGACCCGGGGTTATTAGAAATAATAGACTAAGAACCATTGTATCAAGTACCTACCTAGAGAAGCCTAAGAACCTCTATGGGGCAAATTAATACCAATAACAACAATTTTGTCTCTATTCATTCATAATTCTTAAATACCTTGAAATCTTTGTTACCATTCTTTCTTTGATTATAATACCTAATTTGGAAATTCAGAATCTGAGTGAAACGAACCTATCTGACTAAGATAATCCCATTATTTACAGGGAGTATTTAGGTCACTTTACATATCTTTGGAATTCACAATACAGTAAAAATAACCAAAAGATTCCAATTATCATCCTACATAACATTTTAGTCCCACAGTCCTGAGTTCTTAGTTTGTATCAACAAATCTCGTGAGTGTTTCTCTGCAATTTGTATATTAGTTTCGTGTGCAATATTTCCAGTGCGTGCAGCAAGATTATGAGTATTTCTAAATTAATTTTCATTATATTTCGAAGTCGCTCCCAAGAAAAATAGGTCGGGCTTCTCATTTCAAACTTTTTTTTTGTTATTTCGAATAATTTATTCCAATGTTCAACAATTCAAATATGGCAAAGTATTAGATATCATTTCATAATATTTTCCTTCTGATTGCAGATCTCTTGCACAAGAAAAGTCCAAGATGACTTGTTGAACGCCTCTGTACGACAGCAAAATTAAGCAAATAGAGGTTGGAGGCATGAGACAACAATCGTTTCGACAATACTTAGAAGCTGTGTCGAAGAAATCCGACCAAGAAAAAATGAGAAATTATGTAAGACAAGAAGTAAAATATAAATTTTAGGATAATATATGATTAGATTTGTAGTATACGTATTATTTCTTCATTTTTGTTTGTCAATTTATGTTGTATACCTATTATTTCATTATTGAAACGTTCAAGAAAGTCTATTTTCTTTATTTGATGTGAAACTAATGATGTGCATATAATTGAAAAAACTTGCATATACATGCGCATATTTTCAAATTTTTGGGTACCTATAATCCGGTCTCTAGTGATAAGAGACATTCTACTAGATAAATTGGGGTTTTATGGAGTAAGAGGAACATCCTTTGATATATTTAAGTCATACTTGAACGATAGGACACAAATAGTTACTTGGAAGGTGTAATAAATCTCAAGAGACCGCATTGAAAGTTGGAGTTCTTCAGAATCTATTCTGGGAGCTCAATTGTTCACTATTTACTTAAATGACCTGCCTTCGAACATCTGTAATGTCAGAATATGTATATATGCTTCTTAAATATCACACCTTCAGCAGAGCAGCTCAGGCTCCATACAACAGTCGCTCCATTAAGTCAGGAAATAGTTCCAAGCAAATGGTCTCAAATTAAATACAGATAAGACTCAAATCAACGCAGATAACACTATGATTAAATTACAGAGTACAACGTTTGATGGGAATCTGACATGGGAGTTGTTATATATCGTTACTTACGAAAAGATTATCCACTGCCCTATTTACAACCAGAAGAGTGAAAGAAATTTCAACTAACATATTATTTAAATTTTCACGGTGTGGCCACCTACGAGATTCTATTATACATAAGAAGAGTCCTCTTGAAGCAGAAGAAGCTCTTCAAAAATCCGCGAATTCTGACGGTGACGGCGGCGTTTATACTCGAATGCTCAAACTAAGTCTACTATAACAAGAATAAATTAGGTACCAATGATGAATTCCAATCCTATAACACAAGAAAGAATGACTGCCTTTTAATTGAGCATCACAGACTAAAAAGAACTTGTTTTAATTGTTGAGGTCTAAACATTTCATACGGGTTTTATTTTGTTTAGTTTCTATTCATTATTGGTGTGTAAATATTGAAGTGACTAGTCATGTAATTATTTTGATAATATAAATAAATACGATTTCGGCGAATTTTTGGTCGTACTTGACATGACTCGACTCAATAACAAATATTATGTAATGTTTTTCATGTTAGTTGGCGAAATAATAAATATTTCTTCCTCATGAAGTTTGAATTTTTATACTTTAATCGTAAATCAATATGAAATGTGGTCTACTATTTCCTAGTAATGTAATACTATATACTAAACGCAATTTTTGAAAGACCCTTACCTGATTTCTCCATATTCTTCAGCCAAACCTGCTCTACCCTTATCCCTAACATGGGCCACTAATTGTGCTATAGTTAAGGCAGCACCTTCTCCATGCAAGGAATCGTCATCTGAAAAACCACTTGATGCCGAGCTGGGCGGGTTCAGACCGGCCTCTTCCGCCCAGCTGTCAACCGACACGTTCTGGGCCGAGTCGTTTTCGTTCAATGGGGGCGTCGTGATTCGTTTCGGTGAAGGCGTCTTCGCTCCTGAAATTGTATGATAAGCTTATGAATATTATTGCCGTAGAACATGAATAATTAAAATATTGTTTTCTTTGTCAACATCGTATGGAAATCTAATGCTTAGTTGAAAGATTGTAGTGTTTTTGCTGATGCTAGAATCTTCCGCGACATTATTCGGAATGCAAGAAGATCTCAGATGATGATGTGTACACGGTCTCTTTCAACAGGCTCACGAACAGCTGCAATATTTCCAGGAGTAATGCTTGAACGGCAGCGTCTTCGGAAACTCACATTTTCCACTTTAAACGCTTCATTACTATGATGCATTGCGCAACCGATGAACCTTTTTCGGTTATTGTCAGAGTTAGTAACTAAATCGGTCGGGGCCTTGGTTTCAGGTGATCTAGAGGTACTACTCTTCCGAAACTCAGCTTATCTCCGACACACTTTTCAAGTTCTCACCAGTAATAGTTGTTTATATATGAATGCTCCTCGTATAACCAATTTTCTTTCCTTTTCTTTTTCAATTGATCGAATTGTAATTGGTGATGAATAATAAGTAGTGGTAAGAAATCTAAAAATTCAATCGAATACAGCTTTATTTTCACTGGTCTACAACTATTTCCCAGAATACTAAATAATATAGAGAACCATAAAGAAAAATCTGAATCATTAATTTTATTGATTCGGCAAAATTCTCCGAACCGACTAAATATTCTTTGAATAGATATTGTAAAAGCGTTGTTCACATTCTCGAATGGAAGCATGTGATATAATCTAGTTTTATGAAACGTAAGTTTTCTTTGAAGTACGAATCATTACGAAAACAACATTTCAATTAGTTAACACGTAATGATAGCAATGATGTGATTGATGTAAATGTTTCGCTGAATCAGTTATACATAGTTCCAATGGAGGAAGCATTCTTAGTTAACCGCAGTTTTTCCTAAGTAGTCAGCTCTGCGGTTTCCTTTTTGATGTAATGTGACTATCTGCCAGAACAAAAGTGGTTGTCTACTTTAGAATGTATGGCAATCAGAAGATTAAGAATTGGTATTGATGCAGTCGTTGAGCGTACTTAGCAGCACTTCTTTCAAAGGTTTCAGATCAGGGGACGAATTGCTCAAAAATTAATCTTTCAATCAACACGAGACCTTGCAAAGAGACTGAACGAAGCTCAAACAATTACATCACGGTATTTGCATTCCTTAAGGAAAGTAGTAAAATTGTATCAATGAGTAACACACGAGGGTCCGTCGAACAAATGCATTGTCTATCCATCTAATGTTATATATAGAATTGAATGTGTATCGCAGCACTGCGTCTGAACCTCAACCGGGAAAAACGTGAAAATATGAATGATTATTAATTCATTCCCAAGAATGGTTTTGACATGGTTTTATTCGCAAAATCATCGTCGAAATACACGACTATCTTATGAACGATGACTTTAACGCCTGAACCAGGGGTGCTCAAACGGTCGATCGTGAGTGCCTTTTGAGTAGATCTCTAGATTATTATTTTTGCCGCTTTTCGGGCGGCTCGTTTGGCGAGAACATTCGAGACTTTCGTTTCGTTCGATAAAAATGTTGCGCCTGCAGGAATTGGAGTCATTCTGAATTGTAACTTGAAAGCAATACTACGCCGATACAAAGTTTATGATTAAATAGTACAAAATGAGTGCAGCGAAGAAATCTAAAATGTATCATTTTAATAACGAATGTGAGGAAGAATTTTTCTTTTGAATGGTGAAGGATAAGTGCATTTGTCTTATTTGTCGTGCTTCAGTTGCAATACCTAAGCGTGGTAACTTAGAGAGGCATCATAAAACGGTTCATAAAAAGTATGAAAAGAATTTTCCGCCACAGAATGAATTAAGAAAACGATAAGTACGTGATTTGATATCTTGTTTGAAAAAAGAACAAACCATGTTCACAAGATCTGCCAAACAATCAAAACGATCGCGTCATTTAAAATATCTCATATATTGGCGAAACACAAGAAACCATTCGAAGATGGATCGGTTGTGAAGGAAGCATTTATTGAAGCGGGTGAGTCTTTAATTGGAGATTTTAAAAATAAAACAGAAATCATGTCTGCTATTGGAAAACTTCAGTTATCTCGTCCGACTGTCACAAGGTATTAAGTCATGAGTCAGAATATGGCAGATAAACTAAAACATGATACCATGAAATGTACATACTTTTCTTTACAGTTCGACGATCCACCAGACACTACCCACCTGTGTATTTTTATTCGGATGGTATTTAATGACATGTTGGCTAAGGAAAAATTTTTGACAATCATTCCTCTGAAGGGGAAGACCCGCGACGAAGATATATACTCAATTTTGTAAAAAACTACAAGCAACCAATATATAAATTAGTGTGCATTACAACCGACGGAGCACTAGCAATGACTGGAAACAAAAACAGCTTTGTGGCATTGTGTCGAGCTAATGAAGATTTCCCTTAATTTTTTTCATTCCATTGCATTCTACATCAACAAGTTTTATGTTCAAACGTTTTAAACACGGAGGAAATTATGGGAATTACAACAAAAATTGTGAATTCTATCCGTGCACGTAGCTTGCAACGGCGGCTCTTTAAGTTGCAGTTGGAAGATAAGGAGTCAGCGGAACACACTGATTTAGTTCTTCACGCGGACGTCAGGTGGATGAGTCGCGGAAAATACCTAGAAAGGTTTCAAGAATTATTGCTCGAAATAACAGCTTTTCTAGACGAAAGAGGTGATGACACTGAGATGAAAAACGTAACATGGCTGACTGATTTGGCATTTTTGACTGACATCACAATGCACTTAAAAACCATTAATTTTTTTTTCATCCAGTGTTTACAACCTGTTGAGAGTAGAGATGTCAAAGTGTTTTTAAAAATTGATAAAATAGAACATCACACCGAAATAAAATCCTTTGTGAAAGAAAGAAAATGGTTTGAAGGCTATGATAATTCATAAGGAAATTACAAATGTGTTGGGTGATGCTGCTCCTTCAATAACAACGGTGTGCAACTAAACTTCAGAATTTCAATGTGGCTGTACAAACTTTGAAGATGATCCTTGCTCAGGACATCTAAAAAGTGTTACCACTGCAAAAATGATTAATTCTGTATATAATATGGTTATGGATGCTATTGGCTACATGCTTGCCGCATTTGTTATGTATAATCAAAAACATAGTCGAGAGATTGTTTTAAGAACATTTGGCCCATTTTCAGATCAATAAATCATTGTTTGTAAACCATGGATGAGACTTACGCTTACCACTATGATCCTGGACTGAACCCGGTTGTTCAGTTCCAAAGCAAGAGAAGGGTCCAGAATCGTCAAAGAAGGTTATGTCATCAGTTTTTTTGGGATGCAAAAGGAATTTTGTTGATTGATTACCTTCAAACCGATAAAATAATAACAGGAGAATATTATAAAAGTCCTGGACCATTTGGATGAAAAAGTTCGGGACGAAAGATCTCCTCTGCGAAAGAAAAAAAATCCTTTATAACCAGGACATTGCATATGGTCCTAGCATTGATATTGTAGAGTGAAATTGTTGGAATCAAAATAAGAACGCTTGGAACATGCATTCTTGTTCAACATCAAAAATCTTCTATGTGGACAGTGTCTCTTTACAAATGAACAAATAATTGCAGCCACTGACGAATATTATGAACGCCTTCCGGAATCGCAGTTCAAGAATGGAATACAATTATTGATCTTCAGGGAGGTTATTCCATTTTTTCAACCATTAACTTGTTTTTTCTATTCGAACTCAGAGTTTTTCAACTTTTCTATCAACCATATATTATAACGAAACCCAGCATCTCTTTCCTAAAGTTCAGGATAGAAAATACCCCAACTTTATGATAAATCTTGCAAACTCAATTTCCTGGAATATGTGGATATTTTAAAACTTGAAAGTGAAGAGCTTCTCTATGAGCAGGTAGATCTAATGACATAACAATCACCTTTATTTAAATAATTGTTATGTTGCCACAATTGTATAATTTTGACTAGCATTTTTCTGTTACAGTGTATGAGATCAAAAATGTTTTGTGTATTGCTGAAGATAGATGAGTGTCGTCCGAAATCGGTCCAATCAGCAAAATATAATGTTTGTTCCAACACAGACTTGAAATAGTTCAGAACGGATTGAATTTTGGCGTTGCTACAAATATTCGAATTGATTCTTCTGAAGTGATGAACACGTGTGTCAACGTTCTTAGATTTATACTAGAACTGATTCTAGAACGGTGAAATGAGTTCTTGGGCCTAGCGAGGAGATGAAAATGATATTATTTTCAGTCATGTAATCAGTTCCAAGTCCACCAATATCCAACAATCAACCTTCCCAATAAACAACGGACTTCTCATAAATAAAACAACGAATAGATCTTTAAGCTCTAATTTTTTTTCTTTAAAACATTCCAACGTTTCGACACCAGTTCCCCGAGGAAGACACATATCGTGTCGAAATGTTGGAATGTTTTAAAGAAAAAAAAAAGAAGCTTAAAGATCTATTCGTTGTTTTATTTATGAGAAGTCCGTTGTTTGTTGGGATGGTTGATTGTTGGATATTATTTTCATATTACGCTATCAACTTGTTAGTTAAGTGTTCCAATGCAGTATAATTGTTGACAACGAATCGGTTCTGAACTAGTAATTCCTCATACTTGCTCCTAAAGTAGATTCGAAATCTATTCAGAACTGTCAGGACCTAACCTTATACAGTGGACTCATGTTACGTGAACACATAATCTTTTTGCATAAGCGCTCTGCAAAGTGAACAATCGGCACCTTTATGTGAACAGGAATTAACTTGTTCAGACCTGCAGTATTACGGGGATGAAAGGAGACCTATCACTCTATCAAATACACATGTACTCATTTGGAGTTTGGTGGAGTTCATAGACAGATGTGCTCAGTGTTTGGGAATAGATTCCGCTGATGAAATGATGTCAGAAGCAAGAAAGTTTTTGACTCTTTATGGGAAGGGTTTAATTGTAGATGAGCTCTGAAAGGATCAGTGTCAATACTTCATCAAAAAAGTTCGGGGTCGCCATATCCACTATATACTCCATTAGAAATAAACAAAGAAAATTTTCGAAAGTAGTTAATCAGAATTTGAAACCAAACAAGATCAAGAAGTGTACTCTTGCGAAAAGCTGAAAATCCTTCGATGAAAAACAAACTCTACAAATGATTCGTGAAGCAAAGTGAAAAAAACATTCCCGCAACGGGGGAAATGCTCAAAAGCAAAGCTCTACATTTGCATGTGAAGTGAATGTCACCTAACGAAAAATTCAATGCAAGCGATGGATGGATGCAACGATATGGAATACGATTTTAGAAAATCGCAGGTGAAAAACTGTCTCGCAATCGCAATTATTTGATCCATTCATAGAAGAACTGTCGAATATTATTACCGCACTCTATTTAATTGATCACCAAATATACAAAGCAGATGAGACTGGTCTATACTGGAAACTTCTACCTGATAAAACTGAACTTTCGATTCCTGAAAACGCTGCCGTTGGTATGAAATTAGGAAAGCAACGAATAACTTTCCTATAATGTGTCAATGCACCAGGTGAACACAAGTTAACACCGTTGATAATCGGGAAAGCAAAGTCACCTAGATGTTTTGAAAATTTCAATAATCCTCTCGTCTACAAAAACATTAAAAATGCATGAATGACCAAAGAAATTTTAAAAACTTGCTCTTTCAGCAGTTTGTTCTGAGATGAGTTTTTCAAATATCTCTTCGTCTTTTTAATTTAGCAAACATAAATATTTACAGGTTAAAACCTTCTTGAAAATGAAAATCTTCGTATCAAAGCTTTTATTCTGTTAGATAATGCTCCATCCCATCCAACAGAGAAATTAAAAACACCTGATGGTGATATTTTGACAAATTTATGCCACCTAATATCACACACCTTATTCTACCTATGGAACAGAATTCGTTGATACTTACTGAACTTTATTACAGAAAAAGCTGGCTTAGCTCTGTTATATTTAAAGATTAATAGACTAGCAGATGCTCTTAAGACAGTAACATTGAAAGATGCTTTTCTGCATCTACATATAGCTTGGGAACGACTGGAAAGGGCAACGTTAGTAAAGTGTTGGCATAATTTTTTAAGAAAAAACAATTAAGATGAGGGAGATTTTTGTTTAGCTAGGCTTCTCGAAATTTGGAAACAAAACGTATCGGAAAACGTGATTAACGATACTCTTGATTCATTGCATACTCTTGAACCTTCTGAGTACACAATGCAAGATGTTGAAAATGGAATGAAGACATTTCAAATGATGAGACTGACCTGGGAGCAGATGAGGAGAGTAATATTTCTGAAGATTGCGATTGTGAAGATCTGATTATAACATAAAATTTCCCATTTCGAAGCTATTGCAGCTATCAAATTTACTTCACAATGGACAGAAGAAGAAAATGTTGATGTCAGTGACATGATGACTTTTTAAAATGAATTCAGGAAAAAACTGAAATAACTACATTTTTCAAATAACTACATATTTATTTATACTAACCAACCATGCAACCATGTTTAGATTTTTATTTTCATTTATATATATATATATATATATATATATATATATATATATATATATATATATATATATATATATATATATATATATATATATATATATATATATATATATATAATCAAACTGATTTCATGAAAAATATGAATCCACCACCCGGTAATTAACACCATTGCCAGGCAATGATTATAATCAAAACATATCCTGGAGTAATTATATATTAGGATAACGTTAAATGTTATGAGAATATATCAATCTACCAGAATATATACATACTATAGCATCACCAGACAATGATATCAATATACCAACGAGTAGTGTCAGAGGCTTTCTCCCCGGAAAAATCCAGTGTACGGACCTTAGTCAAGTAACACTGAATGTTACTCATTAATAGTTTCCTTTGTGTGAAATGGTGAACGATCGAATAGAATACTGCTCTGAATATAAATATGACAAAATTGTCAGTTAATTATATTACATTTATATATACAAATAAATAAAATATGAAATGAGATTCTGAGCAGTATAAACTAAAGAAAAACCTATGACTCTACCTTATTATTATTTTCGGAAAGAAACCTACGAAGAATATTACAAGATTTGATGACTGTTATCTTTTGTAACTGTTCAAACAAATTTTTCTTCAGACCCAAAATCTCAATACTTTTGTGAAGATTTCTAGGAATAACGCCTGTTGTAGAAATAATAATCGGTAGAATAAATATTTTCTTCATTTTCCACATTTTTTAATCTCGTCGCCAAGCATCATATATTTAGAAATTTTTTCATTGTATTTATTTTGTATATTATGTGTGTCGGGTATAGCAATATCAATTATATATGTTATTTGATTCTGTTTATCATTAAGAACGATATCTGGTCTATTGTGTTTTACAGCTCTGTTGCACAGAATTGTTTTATCAAAATAAAGTTTATATTTGTCATTTTCACAAATAATCTCAGGTTCATATTTTGAAATTATTTTCTTTTGGGAATTAGGTCATGTTTAATTCCTAGATTGAAGTGAATAATATTAGCGACGGCATTATGTCTTTCTAAATAATCTGTTGAAGCAAGGACTGAGCAAAATGATAATATATGAAAAACTGTTTCTGAAGAATAGAAAGGTCTACGGCAAGAATCATCTATATTTTGTTTGATCATGTGTTTTTATAATTCCTCGTGAAAACAACCTTATCCTGGATGGCAATTGCCAATTATTATTATTGTTATTGAAATAATATATGTACATATATATATATATATATATATATATATATATATATATATATATATATATATATATATATATATATATATATATATATATATATATATATATATATATATATATATCATTTTTGTTCGAACGGTATTGTATTTAGAAAGTAAGAATCTACTTCAGCAATTTATTTTGCAGTAAACAGGGTGTCCCAATTTTCTATAAAAAAAATCTTGGGTGTTTTTTTCATATTGGAAGACCACTTTTTCGTTCAAGATTCAGGAGCTGCCTAACTAAACTAAAGTAATAAGTTAGTTAGTGAGTAGTTTCCTCACAATTTTTTTTTCCGTAAAAATTCATGAAAATAGGCTCTCACATCATCGCATGCTCCTTCGGCCAGAGAGGATGAACACTTTTTTTCTTTCGTTTTCTTATTGCCCAAGGATAGCTTTATTGATGAATTTAAATAGATTATCCTCATTTTATACAGGAGTGACTCAAAAAAAATATTGAATATTGTAATTTTAAGAATATCATATCTTGATTTTTTCAAATGGAACCCCCTGTATTTTATTATTCATGTCAACGCATAACATATTGTGCTATATTTTTGCAGAAGTAACCTTATCTTTATCTTCGATCATTTTCGAAATATTCGATTATTTGTAAAAATTTTTGATGATAATTCTGCAAACTCTATCAAACTCAACAACATGCATCACATCATTCGCACAGAGGTTTTTTTTCTGTTCTGATTCAAGTAGTAAAAAATGAAACTTAAACAAGATAATTCTTTTAACGAATGATAAAATCAAGATGATCAAAACGTAAATCGAGGTATGTGTTGACATTTTTTGTATTTGTGCCTTCTGTCAGGTGACATATATTCTGCATTTTACATGGTGAACTTATCAGTGTTTCGTTATTAAACATTGTTAACGTGAGGTTTGAACCCAATTTTCTCAATTGACTGCCATGACGTTCTGCAAAGAAGAAATGGTTGATATGATTTTTATTCTGGGTGATAGAAATTCTTTGTTGGCAAGTAGAGTTTATGCACAAAGGTTTCCTGATAAGAGGCATCCTGATTCAAGATGCTTTGAAAAACTTCTAATTAGATTCATTGAAACGGGTAATATCGCTTACAAAAAACATGAAAAACCAAAAACTACTACAGTTGAAGACAACCAGTTTTATTGACAGTTACAGAGAACCCATATAAAAGCCAAAGAGAGATTTCTCAGTTAACAGTTATAAGTCAAACTTCCGTAGAGAGAATCTTGAAAGTGAATAAATTTCATGCATATCATGTACAGCTGCACCGGGAACTGAACAATCAAGAGTATGAAAATCGAATCAATTTTTACAATTGGGCAAGTGACAAAGTAGCGAAAAATCCAAATATGTTTAGCAGGGCTCTTTTCTCGGACGAGGCAACTTTCCACAAGAATGGGCTTGTTAACAGGCACAACTTTCATTATTACGCCACGGAAAATCCACACCTCATGAGACAATAGATCACCAGCATCGTTGGTCCTTGAATGTATGGGCCGCTATAGTACCTGGATATCTAATTGGGCCACACTTTTTCGACGGGCACCTCAATAGTGAAATGTATTTAGATTTTCTGCAAAATCTAGATTTTTTCTTGTGATGTTATATTAAGAGCATCGTTTACCAGATTCCTTCTACAACACAGTTGGATATGAGACTGAGAATAGTCGACGCCTTTCAGACAGTTAAACCGCAAATGTTGTCGGTCTTTCCTCAGAAGGATTGAGTTGTGTCTACAAAGAAACGGGCAACATTTCGAACACTTATTGAAATAGTTCAACACCTTGTAGGTCATCTCACCAAAAACCAATCTATTACGTATTTCATACACGACTACCTTAAATTATCTCCATTTCTCTGATCAAGTATAATGATATGTACTAATAAACTCTTCTTTCGCAACCTCTGATTTTATTATTTTAGTTTATTTCGAAAATGGTCGAAGATAAAGATAAGGTTAGTTCTGCAAAAATATGACACAATATTTTATGCGTTGACATGATTAATAAAATACAGGATGTTCCATTTGAAAAAAATCAAGATTTGATATTTTTAAAATTACAATATTCAATAATTTTTTTGAGTCACTCCTGTATAAAACGAGGATAATCTATTTCAATTCCTCAATGAAGCTATCCTTGGGCAATAAGAAAACGAAAAGAAAAAAGTATTCATCCTCTCTGGCCGAAGGAGCATGCGATGATGTGAGAGCCTATTTTCATGAATTTTTACGGAAAAAAAATATTGTGACGAAACTACTCACCAAAAAAACTTATATTACTTAAAGACATTATAGCAGAGTTTAGGACGCTCTTGAACCTTCAACAAAAAAGTGGTCTTCTAATCTGAAGCTACGAGCTACAGAGCACCGCGCCACTGGTGAATCACCCAGTATATATATATATATATATATATATATATATATATATATATATATATATATATATATATATATATATATATATATAAATCGATTCCTGTTCGTTAGTCTCGCTAAAACTAGAGAACGGCTGGAACGATTTAGCTTTAAAGGTTTAAAAGGTGAATAAATATGAAAATGCTTGGAATTAAATAAAAACAACAATTTTGTTTTTCTTTGATGTGTCCCCGTCGTTCAGAAATCAAATTGAGAGAATAATTTAAAATGAATAACTAATTAGAATTTTTATATTTTTCTAACTACATATTTATCCTCAAGAGGTAAGAAATAGAAAATTTCAGCTAACTACAGTTGATAAAGTTGATAAATCTTAAGTCATTTGTTTTGATGTATTGTCACAAATTAAATTTAAACCAACTAATATGTCGCTTCGACACAAAACAAAATAATACAACACGGCAAGCACAATTGGCCAAACGGCTTGAGTGCTGCCAATAAAGGCGCCGTGCAAGAAGAAGAAATAAATGGTGTATCTACTGGCAAAGTAATATTGCCACAATTGGTTCCACCACCAGATCCTTTACGCCCTTTACTTTCTGGGCTTGGAAATGGTTTTAAACACTTCTTGTCGAACATTTAGAAATATAATAGCAGTTTCCAGATTATATCGTTTGGCGCTACACATATGTGTATTATACAGGACTATTTCATGCCCATTTTCAAGGTATTATACCATAATATTTTTTCATAACATTCAAGTTTATATTAAAAATTATATATCTGAAATAATTAATGGACAAATCTTTTAAAATTACAGATACAAGGACAAATTTATCACTTACTGGGGGCGCTGTTACCACTACCAGATGCGTATCATCAATTTTGACAAATTTATTTTATGTGCAATTCAGAAGTGTGTGTGCTCACAATCCAACAATGAAGAGAACCATTGTCCAAGAATTACGAATGTTTTTCATCAGAACAACAATTTAGTAAACATGTTCAAAATAGCATTGGATCTTAATAATTACGGATACCTTTTGTTTGCTTCAAGTTTTTTTTATACAAAAGATTGGGTCTTTTATTCATCGATTGAGCCAGCACGAAGTCTGCCGGGTCAGCTAGTCCCCAATAAAAATTGAGGAATATGTACATGTGTTTTCTTATTTGATTCATACATTCACTGGTGTGAAATTGTTGAAGGTGTAAGTCTACTGTAATACCAATAAAAAGTGATAGTTGAGACATAGTGATTGCTTGAATACCTGATCCAAAAATATTAAATTATCGAGGGTACATAACTTATTTTTCACAAATTTAGAATATATATTTCCTTATAAACACTGTTATAAATCAATCAAAAACCTCTTCTCTAACGAAATAGACATTTTTTTTTGGTAAATATGAATTGGTATGACTTTTATAGTTGAATATCAAGGAGCAATAAGACTAACCGTAGTTGGGTTGTGGAGAAGCTGTTCTCGCCGTCATTTCAAGCTGCAAGCAGCGCTCCAACCAGCCATCGTGGTCGACGCGGAGCGTGCCGCCCAGTCTCTCTGGCAGCGAGTCTCTTGGAATGTGTTGAAGCAATTGGGCAGCGGACACTGTGTACACTCGTTCACGAAGCTTCTCTCTTATGAATAACCGCAGAATTTTAAACGGGGCTTTGAACCACAATGGAGCGGTCACAATTAGTACTTTCTTAAGTTTGGCTGGATAACCTCCCTGTAAAAAGACGTTTTATTACTTTTCAGAAAATATTGAATACAAAAAATAAGATTTGTGAAGCGGTCACAGATTCACAAATCTAAATTAAGATTCATGAATCCAAACTATCTAGAAAAATTTTTATAATTATACAAAGGCAGCTTTCGAGCTTCTATCTTTCATATGGCGCCAAACTGTATTATACAGAATCAAACAAACTTTCACAAACAAGCCTTGCTATGTCAGCTGTCGAAATATACAATGACATTCAGGCTAAAGTGTGAAGCTGGGTATGAAAACATACAATTAAACCCTTTGTTAGGGGAATACGAAATTTCTTCTCGAACAATCTTATATTACCAATGCTTCTCTCAAGGTTCCTCAAGTTTAATTCGAAAACTCTGCGAAGTTTGGAGAGGTAGAATTACTCAACTTTCGCAATAAATAAACCGTATAGATATTTTATTTTATTTACTTGTACAATGTGTGTTGATTATTCCTAAATTAGCGATTCGAAGATGAAATAATCGTGACAGGGCATATAAAAATATAGTTAATTAATACAATTGAGGTAAACATGTCCTCATAAGGTGAATCAGCTTTTCAAAATAGTTCGTTTATCAATAAATTTATCTCAAATTCAATGTGTGCTTATGCGAATAGATATTGTGTTGTTTTTCCTGGTAAAATAACACGCCAATTTGTTATACTAACTTCATCGCTTGCTACAAATAGAATTATCTTGAAATCCTATGAGTCGTCTAGCAGATTATCTAACTGGATTAAGGATCGATATTTGTTAAGTATCGAGAAATACTATACTCAAAAATTAGTATGGCTTTTCGATTCAAAACTAACGGGGTTATCCAAATGCTGAATGATTTTTAACGTCATTACTTGCTAGTTGATCATGATTGAAACACAAATATATAGTCTGTTCACATTAAGTTTAAAGAGTCATAGCTAGGGATGTCTGGTTGAAAAGATTGCAATGGACAAGAACAAAATAACTAATCTCGCGCAAAGGAACTACTTGTGACATATGGTTATGACAGTTGGCATTGAAATGCGGCATTAACGTATTTTTATTGTTTATTTTAGTTCCCTTTCTTGTGCTGATTGAGACTGGATTTAAGTGTTTTCCTCGAAGTTTTGATAATACTGAAATCATTATTTTAAAATCAGTTCGTTTCAGAACTAGGTGTCTCGAATATTTATTCTATATAAATAGTGAAAATGCCAAGAGCTTTCTCGAGCTAAGCTCAAAACATTATTGCATCATTATGCAATTATTTCCAACAAGAACGAGATAATGATTGGCCTCTTCTCCCCCTTACAGCTGCAAGAGATGTAAGTACCACTAAAATTAATAACAGAAGGGGCGTTCCACCCTTCCAAATTGTCTACACATCTACATACTATGAACTTTTTTGCTTACAGAGGGTAGCGAGTGCTTTACAAGTAAGCATTTCATCCATTAACAATATAATGCAAAGACCAAAGAGTGGTGACCCACTGAGAAGTCCAAGAAAAAAAGAAATTTTGAGAAACCTGTAGTACATATTGACGATTTTGATGAAACTGCCATAAGAAATACTATCTATGACAAGTTCCAGAACAGTAAGTAGTTATTGAAACATTTGTCTAAATCAAGTTTAATATTATATTCTTTATAGAGGAACATATTACGTTGTCTGCATTAAAAGAGAAGCTCCACGAAAGAGATATTTTCAATGTGTGTTAGACATCTCTGTGGAAAATTGTACAAAACATTGGATTTAAGTATTCCAAAGATAATCCAAGAAAAGGCTTGATGAAACTATCTCATATTGCATTCAAGCGTACCCATTTTATGCAATCATATATTCGTATAAAAAATGAAGGATTACTTGAATTTGTCTATCTTGACGAAACTTGGATTTTCAAAGATGGTACTATCGGTCGTTCGTTGCAATATCAAAAGTGCGAATAAAACAAAAGTTGGTGAAACCAGGTGAGGTTTGTTTGTACTATTTCAAGATATTCTGAATTTGATACTCGTTTCAAATTCATTGTACTCCATGCAGGCAACAGGCATAGTTTCTTTCCTGGTGCAGAATTTGTATTTTCCTCAAAACTTTGGACAGTGATTACCACGGGGAAATGAATCAAGAAAACTTCAAGCATTGGTTTGTACACCAACTATAGTTGAATTTGAAAAAGCCTTCAACAATGATACTCGATAATGCAAGTTATCATACAACTATTTGAACAAAGCCCCCACAACAGCAATTAAAAAGGTTGAGATTCAAGAATGGTTAAGAAGCAATAATATTGCTTGAAAAGAAAGTTATATGAAAGCACAATTATTGAGTCTAGTTAAAATGTAAGTACTGAATTCAAATAGGATTGTATTTCAAGGAGTTGGAGTGTTCTCAATTTGAATATGTTTCACAGGAATAAGCCAAAACCAATATATGAGATTGATAATCAAGCTGAAGAATATGGACACGAAGTATTACGTCTTCCTCCCTACCACTGCATTTTCAACCCAATTGAAAATATTTGGGGTATAACCAGAAACTATTATAGGGACCATCTAGGGAAGGAAGGGAGTTCCGCTGAACAATCTCTTTCTGTATGGAAAGAAGCTCTTCAGAAAATTACTCCAGAGATATGGAATAAAACTATTGAGCATACAGAAAAAGAAATTCAATATTGGTGGTAACGCGAACTTCATTTTGATCTTGAAGATGTTCCCCCTTTGATAATAAATATGGACGAGAATGACAGTGACAGTGAAACATTTTTATAATAAGATGGAGTATTTATTTTTTCAATCAAATCATCATTAAATAAATGATTTTGTTGATTTCTGTTATTAGATAGTTTTACCTGTGCTCCTTATTTGAATCTGCAAGTGCCAAGTAGACTAAATTCTAGTGTCTGTTGAAAGATTGAGATATTTCGAAAATAATTATTATTTCATGCCCTAGTAAAAATAATTCTTCATCAGTCGAAAAGTAACGTTTTGATTTTCATTTTGGGCTTATTCAAAACCTGAATTTCTCTAAAAGCTTATCCATTTCCATTGTATTTCAAATTCAATCAGATGGCAAGTGCTCAAAACCTTTATTGAACAAAATGCATAATGAAAATTTCTTTTTTCTGTTTTCATATTGAAGAAAGGTGAACACAATTGAATTGATTTATGCCTCATAATCAGGTCGATTTTTATTTTCAACTCGAAATTTTTTTTCTTACGTTCTTTGAAAGGTACAGAGATTATTTTTCTGAATGTTTTGATACCCCACACTAGAGGTATGAGATGCGTAGTTTTCAATATACAGGATGCTCCATTCAAGAGTTATTGATATGAATGATTATTGAAAAAATTTATTTTCGGGAAAGGAAGGTCGCGAATTAATTTCATATGCCCCAAATTAACATTAGATAAAGTCTTCTCAACATAAAAGTGACAATCGAATTTATTCTGAGAAAAATTCATACCACCAGCTCTTGAATTAAACAGCCTGTATTTCAGAAAATAAGCATCTCAGACCCCTACTATGGGTATCAAAACACTCCGAAAAATAATCTCTGTAGAATAATGATGAAAAAAATATGGGTTGTAATGTTTTAAAAATGGTCGATGACGTCATATCTTGCGAATTACAAAAGAAAAAAGATTTTCTCCCAAATAATTTCGAGTTGAATATAATAATCGTACGTGTCGCACGAAAATCAAAAATAAAGAAATTATTAATTTAATTCCACACTTTACAGTCGCACTAAATAGGAATTTTGGGAAACATTGGCAACATCCAAGAAAACTGGTTGATGACGTCACTTTGAACTTAACGTGAACAGTCTATACGTTTTTACTCTTACTATGTTTCACAGCCAAAAAAATATAAAATTAACACTTTACTGCAATTTTGAACTATTGTTGATCTTCATACATGTATAAATTACATAGAAAGTACAATAGTAATTATAAAGCTTGTAACCTGTACAGGGATATCTAGAATTATGCTATCTGTGAATCACACCAATAGGCCTTTTCATCAAAAGATGTGCGCAAGCGTAGCAGCCATGTTGAAACGGAGGTAATTCAAAACATTCGTACTGTTTTTAATCAACAATGGCTGGCAATGAATATTATCTCCACAAGAAAATAACTTATTGGAAAAAATCAAAGATGGTGCTTCACTTCATTATGATTCAGTAGCAGCTCATAATTGTGAACAATTGAAAAGGTGGCTCAAATTTCATGGGAGTCTGCAAAAAGGAAAAAAAGCCGATTGAAAGGTAAGGTTTGTTTACTATCTAAAAAACGTATAAACAGAATTAATACTAACACTTTTACTTTTATTGATAATGTCAATTCATTTGTAATAATTGAAATATATTTTGAGTAATATATATGGAAGTAGTTAATATTTTAAAGCTATATATGACATTATTACTTAGACAAACATAAATACAAAATTGAATATATTTAATAGTTTTTATCATAAATCAAATGTTTAAAACGAGACAATATATAAAATGTATGATATTTACAGAGTCAAAAATGCAATGAGGAATAATGTACCAGTGGACCAAACAGTTGACAGAAAGAAATGGCTAAATATCTTAAACACACCCAATCCAAGTCCAGTATTGATTCAAAAAATAAATTACCTAAACATTGGGCAAAGTGATATGATTTGATTATTTTTCTCCGATAGTCCAGACAAGGCTTTGGAAAATTTATATACGTATTGATTTTAAATGATTTGTACCGTGTATCATATTTACACACTCTCTAACAACTCCGTTTTAATGTTCCTTTTAGTCAGACAACATAATTATAATATTATGTCGACTTAGTACTCTATTTTTTTCACTTTTTTCGAAATTATTCAACTTAATAAAGTAACATTTTAATTTCTGATTCACGAGAAGTGGACACTGCAGCAAAAAATAGTACGAAAAAGATGGCTGATGCTAACGCATGCGCACAAAAAAGGTTGTGATGAAAAGGTCTACCCGCCTGGTCGTTGTAGCCCCTAACCTAACCTCATTTAAGAGCGTTAAGGTATGTTATTTGAATTTTGAAATGGGAGTATTGAAGATCTTGATAACAAAGTGAGAAATATGAGCATCTGATATTTCGAAAATGAAATCCAAAGAACGTAAGACAGGTTTTGAAAGGCTGTTTTAAAATCTGAAACATATTAAATTGTGTGATATCATTATAAAGAAAAAATAGTCTTAGAATTTATAGAAAATATAGAAAAACCTCCCTGAAGGTGAGAAATAGGAAATTTAGGGTTATGAAAGTTTGTATTTCAGATTTGGATTATGAGGTCAAAAAATTTTGTTCAGTAAACCACCTTTGAAGGGGCGAAATAGGTATCAAATATTAATACTAACTAATACACACAACCAAATTCATATGGAATCACGCGATATTTTTAATATTACCTCAGGGCTTTTGGAAATTTCAAATGATTGTTAGAATTGATCCTTTTGAGATATTTCAATTGTAAAAAGGAATAAATTAAGGTATAGTTTAAGAAAGAAACAAATAAAAGAAAATAAGAGACTCTTTCCGCTTGTAGTAAAAAAATTGATGAAATGAGTAGGTGTTTTTCCTCGACCTCGGTAGCTTGTATTACCTCTTCTTGGCCTGATACAAGCCTGAATCCGTGTAGCCATGCTTTGGATTAGGTTTTCGACCTCCTCTGGGGTGATATTCTGTTACTCTTCTGTGGCGGCTTGGATGAGATGTTGTGGGGTTCTTGGATTATCCTGGCCCGACCATATTTTCCTTTTGAAATTATCCCACAAATGTTCAATAGGATTTAGGTCTGAAGAGCAAGCTGGCCAGTCCAAAATAGCGATTCCCTGTATCAAGATGTCGCGCGAGGTTGCTGGTAGGCGGAGAAGCATTATCTTGCATAAAAGTGAAATTCCCACCGTGAGCACCTCGCCAGAGTCAGAGGCTTCCGCACTAGGTCCACGTAATTTCTAGCCGTTATACTCGCAGGAAACGAGATCAAATCTGTTTTGTCTCCCAGTATAATGTCACCCCAAAACATCACACTGTCCCCATGGTATTTCGGAATTTGTCTTTCTGCTCGGAGTCTAGCTTGTCTTCCACGACCCCTTAAAACCCGAATCCGGCGGTCATCTGATCAAACGCCAATTCTGGTCTCATCCGAAAAAAGAACATTTCGCCAATTCTCAATATTCCAATTTTGGTGTTCGATACACCAATTATGCCTGTTGTTGTCTGGTTAGCTCTGGAACTCTTAAGGGCCTTCTGCTGTATAAACCCCTTGAACGAAGTCTTTGACGTATCGTTTCGAATGATGCCTGTTGCTTCTAGAATGCACTAGGGTATCTTCTTGAAATTTGGAAGAAAAACCGGTGTTATTCTTCAGCAGTGATCTTCCTACGACTTCTTCTAGGCCTATTTTGCAGAGATGGTAGCTCCACGTATCGGGCATAGGTTTTCGAAATCACCCCCCATTGTGGCAGCTATATCCATTTGTCATAGGTCTTTCATTTTCCAATCTCTTGTCCGTTTTCTCGCATATGTCGTCTTTTGTAAGTCAGTCCTGTTCCGAGGCAAGCCTTTGGTTCTGTGAGCCACTTCAGCTTTTTACCATAGACAGGGAGCTAACCTAACCTAAGAACCTTCGTCCTTATGTATGACAACATCGTAAACAACTTTAAGATGCAAGCTGGAGCTGGATGGTACGGTAATTGAAAAGGTCACGAAATTCCAATATTTGGAAATCGAATTGGTAGGTTTTCGAAACGTGGAACATGAAGTAAAAAATCAAACTTCGGACAATCCAACGTAAGGCATTTTCAATTATGATTATAGGCTTTTTTAAACTTTGAAATTTACAGTTTCGAATCTCACTGACGACTGAGTACAATATCCCGAACATGTGGTGATAATTCAACATTTCTTATCATACTATTCAGTTTTTTCACAACAAAAAACTTCATTATTCACAAGTAGTCAAAGATGTATGGTTAAAAACAATCAATAATGTATAATATAAATTTGGTTGTTTTGTATTATGAACATGAGAGATAAGTTTAATCTAATGTGTCAGGGGTTCTGGAAAATAGCTCAAGTGTTTTCAAGCAGTTGTGATCGAATTTCAATGAACTGGTAGCGTGAAAGAACACCATACAGATCGTCACAAGTCAATTTTACGAACCTGAAAAGATCGTATTAGGACAGCATTTTTACGGGTTCAAGAGCTGTCTCAAGTACATGAGGTACGAATTTCTGGACAAACTATCAGAAATCGGTTACATAAAGGTCGAGTGCATGCTGGAAAAATTATTTGGTAGAGAGGTGGATCCACTAATGATGTTTAAGGAAGGTATGTCTTGGTGAAAAAACTGACTTCATTTTTATGCAGAACAACTAGACGAGGAAAATTCTTACAGATAATTCTACCCATACTGGCACTCCACCTTCCATTTATAGCTCCAAATTCACTCTTTAAACAACATAATGCTACTCCTAACTGTGTGCGATAGTACTTAGAAATGAACTGAAAGATAACAATGTCGATTTTCTTCTCAAATCATTATGCTCTTCAGGCCTGAATTCCATCGAACATGTGTGGGACACCCTAAAAGGAAATCTTCATTGACAAAAGTTCTTCCACAACGAACAGGAGTTTCCTTTTAGCAGCCATAGAAGTTTGGAATGAGTTAAGCCAAAATGTGATTGATAATATAACCTAAGTAAGCCAAGACGTTGCCGAAATGTCATTACTTCTAGATATTGAGCATATTCAACTGTTTCGATATTTTTATACTGATCTTTCCTTTTCTACAAGATTTCGCCATGTATGAATTTAATATTTTACTAAAGAGTTTCTGGACTCCTTTTGGTATAGCCGAGTCGATCAAACAGAAAGAAGTCAAAGGGTACAAAATGAGGCGAATTCTATGGCTGTTGATACTTTTTGGTTAACCGTCGTAAAACGCCCAACTTTATCAACTGGAGCGAGAAATAATGGTACATCACATTTTTGTCAGTTTTCGAGAACTTCGCCTTCAGATTGGTGTTAATTTTTTTTTGGTCCCTTCTGGCCAGCACGCCAGGAAGCCATCTGATTGATTATAATGACTTGAAGAGATGTTTTTCATCTTAATTCTTTGATGGTTAAAAATAAACCATTTAGTCAACATTTATTTAATTTTTTGAGTGTATTTAATGCCGAAAATCTCGAAATTATAACTTCTTCTGAAAAATATGTGTAGACATACCAGGTATGTAAATTTGAAACCGGAATTTGCCCATAGATGGTCATAGCTGATGTGGTTACCACAGACCGCGTTATGTGCGCTATTTTATTGTTTCGACATCAGACAAAGATTTTCAACTCATAACAGTACGCATTTCATAGAACAGCATAGTGTGTAATAGCGTTTAACACGTTGAATTTTGTGCCTGGAAACCACGACTTGCGGACAGCATTGATGATCGAAGATAACGAATTGGAAGGATTGTTGGATGAGGATGATGCTCAAACACAAACACAACTCGCGGATCAATGAAATGTGACACGAGAAGCCGTCTGCATACGTTTGACAGCCAATGGCAAGATCCAGAAGATGGGAAAATGGGTTCCACATGAACTGAATGAAAGACAGCAGGAAAATCGGAAACTATTTGCGAAATGCTGCTCGCCAAGTACAAAATTGTGACTGGCGATGAAAAGTGGATATATTTCGAGAATCCCAAACGTAAAAATTCATGGGTAACTCCAGGCGAACCAGCAACATCGACTACAAGACCAAATCGCTATCGACGAAAGACAATGCTCAGTGTTTGGTGGGATCAGAAGGGTGTGATTTATTAGGAGCTGCTAAAACGTGGCGAAACCACTAATACTGAACACTACCAACAACAAATGATCCATTTGAATCGAACTTTGCGTGAAAACGACCAGAATAGCTAAAAAGGCGACACAAAATTATTTTGCTTCATGATAATGCACTATCACACACAGGAAAACCGGTCAAGGACACGATTGAGACGTTTAGTTGGGACATACTTCCGCATGTGGCTTACTCCTCAGACTTGGCTTCGTCCGATTATTACTTATTTGCACGCGCTTGCTGAGCAACGCTTCGTTTCTTACGAAAATTTACGGAATGGCTCAATGCCTGGTTTGCTTCAAAAGAGCAACAGTTTTTTTGGCGTAGTATCCCCAAATTGACAGAAAGGTGGGGAAAATGTATAGCTAGCGATGGACAATACTTTGAATGAACTATTTTGTTTCATTTCCATACAATAAACTGTATTTTCTATTAAAAAAATTCCGGTTTCATATTTACATACCTGGTAAACGTTTGTTCACTATAGATTTTCGTTGCCGGCGCATTTCTCTGATATGTTTCAAAGTACAACAATCCTAGCGTAAATACAAGATGATTCACGTATTCAGTCATGCTATGCTACTTTTGAGTCCATAAAAATCATAGTCTAGTGCGCCACTGGTCTTTTCAAAAATATTCATTCAAAAGTTTTTTCAATTTCAAATTTGTTTATCTCTTGAAATTTTTTTCGGAATCGCAACCGTTCTAGAGTAAAAAGATGATTTGCATTCGTTTTTTGAATGAACTGAAGATAAGGTAGATAATCCTTAATACGGATGAGGTATAGGAACTGTTCATTCTCACAAAAACTAGGAAAATAGCCTTTCGAAGTAGTTTTTATGTTATTTTGACTTTGAATATCATAGTGTTAATTTCATTTAGTGGAAATTCAAATGCCTTGTAACTTTTTGAGCCATCATATCATGGGTAGTTTTAAGTAAAAACCGATAATCGAAAAAGTGCCATCACCAACTTTAGCGCTCTAAATCTCCCATTTCAAATCGATCGAAAACGTATTTTCGCAAAATTTGTTCACGAAAATATTTTTGGACCTTTCAGCTCTTCGTAATTGTAAAGATTTCCCCCAGAAACCAATTTTTCGCCGAGATATCAGTTTCAAACGGTCTCTGCCAGATATCGGATTCGATTCATAGTTACCCCCGTCACTGCATAACGACATGACCTATATGAACAGACTTTGCTTATATTGATCTCTAATTAGTGGGCGATTGTTAGAGATATTGTTCACATAACCAACACCTTATACATATTTCTAGATTCGATCGCTGAAGAAAAATCGTTAGTTTATGGCTTTTTTCCGAATATTCTTCCATTACATTCGTCTAGATCTTGCGGAAAATACCGAAATCGAAGGCGTGCCCTGTATGTTTTCTCGAAGCTCTTCTAAATTCAATAATAAAAACAAGTACCTAATGTTTTTGAGGAATTTTACTGAATAATTGTGATTCGTAACGCGTTTCGCTACACCGTAGCTTCTTCAGACGCATGAATGTACAGAAATTATGACAACTATATATAGATAAAAATGAGAATATAAAAACAAATGTTCTTAAGTAATTAGAAGCTTATTGAGTTGCTTCTTCTCGAGTGGTTATTGATGATAGGTATATCCAATAAAATTAAGGAATAGATCGCTCCCTGAAGGGATTCAATAGAAGTGAAGGGTTTAAATGGACTTGTTCATTAATAAGTCTACCTGAGTGTTTGTGTTTGTTGATTTCTAAAGTTTCCCAAAGATCTACCTTCCAATATTTATTATCTGTATGCAAAATTTCAAATTGTGGGTCGAAAGAGATGATTCGCGTAATTTGAATCTGATTTTTTATTTGAAAAACTGCGTTTATGTTCTGATATTCTAATATTGAAATTTCTATGTGTTCTACCAATGTAGAAATTATTGCAGTCCTTGCAATTCAATTAAACACCTGGTTTCTTATTTTTATCTGATTTGGTTTTATTGTTTTTTATATATTTGCCTAAGAATGATTTCAGTTTCTCACTTGTAATGCCAACGTAGGTTGAGGTGTTGAATTTTTGTTTCAATTTATCGACAGGGTGAACTTCATTGAATGCGATTCGACTACATTTTATATTCAAAATATTATTTATTATTTTGGGATTATAACCATTATTTTAGCTATTTATTAACTAAATTTAATTCTTTGTTGAAATTTTCTGGTGATAACCGGATGTTTATCAATCTATGAATAAAAATGTTGAATGCTGACGTTTTATGTTGATACGGATGACACAACGAGTTATGTATTATAATATCTGTAAGTGACGGCTTATGGTAGATTGCGAAAACATGTTTTCCATTTTCATTCGAAATTGTTACGTCTAAGAAATTTATTGAATTATTGCTTTCTATTTCGGTTGTGAATTCAATTTTTGGATTAAATGAATTTATATAATCAATCAAATAATAATATCGTCTACATAACGATACCATAATAAACAATATTTACTGAGTGGATGATTATGAATTAATTTCTCTAAATTATTCATGAATATTTCTGCTAATAAAGGACTTGATGGATTGCCCATAATCAAGTAGTCTTGACTAGCATAATATTTGTTATTAAAATGGAAATAATTTTGATCTAAACAAATTTGTAATAATGAAAGAATATCTTGATTTAATGATTGTATTGACATGGTTCTATTCTTATAATTCTTTAACTAAGTAGTACGTAGCTTTAGGAGGAATGTTGGGAAATAGATTTATAACGTTGAAAGAAAGTTGGAATTAGGTGGTCTAATGGTATCTTTGATATTGGCAATTATGAATTTTTGAACGAAAATTCTGATTTAAAATTGCAATGTTTTATTAGTTAAAGAATTTTGAAAGTTTGAAACAAGGTGCCGTTACATAAGAAACAACAGGTCTTATAGGGTAATTAGGTTCATGAAGTTTTATCAACGAATATAATTCGGGGGATTGTGGGTTGGAGTTAATGAATTAATATTTTTCGTAGTCTTTAATTACTGATTTTACTGTCGAAATTACATTTTTAACTTCATTCTGAAATTTAGCGGTAGGATCCTGTAAATTTCCAATACGGTTGTGAAAAAACAGTTGAAGTCTATCAGATGGTGAACTTCAAGGTAGTTCAACTATTGAAAGGAATAAATGGAAGGATGGTAAGTGTCGGCAGATTTTATAGGGGGAGTGTATCATGGTTTAAATATTAGTTAAGCGTATAAAAGGCGACCAGTATATAATGCTCCTAAATTCGCTACGTACATTGTACACCTTCTAATAGAATTTGCAGCAATTTGTTTGATTTGCTTCCTCATTTTTTCTACATATTATTTAACTCTATCCATAAGTGGTTAAATTATGTTCTAACCTGAACCTGAAAGTGTTAATATCAGGTTGGTTTTTTCCGAGTATCGTTCTAGATAACAAAACTACATCACTATTGCGTCCACTCTGAATGAAACAGAAATCCATTTCGAAATCTCTTCCTCAATTCTACGAAAGCTTGATAACAAAACGAGAACTTGCCAAATAGGTAGATAAATATTTTGACAACAATGAAATATTTCATTTAAACCATAGAGATCCAGTATCGAAAGTTACATACATCAAATTATTCTGTCATTTCTTCAATTGAAGTTATTCACAGAAAAATTCATCTGTTATTACTTAAGAGAATTAATGCTTTGGTTGGATATTGAGCATATTATAAAATCGAAGAAAAAATAGATGAAGATGTCTTGAAAAACAGTAAATATTTCAAAACACAGTTTGGAATACCCTGTTTAATAGATTCTAAGATTTGAGGTGAAAAATTGAGCGAAAATAACGATCACTTTTGAAACTACCAGTTTATAAGGGTAAACTGATAATTTATTTATTTATTAACTCAAAACGGGACATTATGTTTTTATACCTCAATCCTCAGTTAGCAGGTTACCATTGAAAATAAACACAACTTTTGAATTTCTTCATTCAGAAGAAGTGTAACTCAATGCAATTAGTATTTACTATTATTAAGTTCATATTAATTACATTTATTTTTATTATAACAAGTTGTGAAAAAAGTAAGTCTCCAGTTCTTCAGCTTTATTGGAGAAAAGTTCCTCCGAGAGTAATTATTAAATTACAACATATTTTTTTAATTGTATTTTTATTTGTTAGAGGAACAAACTTGCTGAAAACAATTCTTAGCACGTTTTTTTGACCCTTACCAACATCGCTTTCAGAACTGAACCTCGTTAGTGATTTTTTTTAAACGTTCACAATTTATTCATGAAAGAAAAGACTTTCTACTGGATCATTTGCACCATGTAGACATAATATGTATTCAATTGAAATATTAGTTGCGCAACTAAGTTCCCGCTGTTTGTCAATAGATGGCTCCAGAAATAAGTGCTGGTCGTTTTTTACATATGAAGAACGTCTTGAACAAAGCTTAGACATATGGTAAACAAAGCACTGTGACACATTAGTGATTTTGCGTTATGTACTTGTAGTTGTGAGAAAATGTCTGATTTTGTGCCAAATAATCGTCATTTGCGGAAAGTGTTCATTTTCTTCTTTCATTCGAAGAAAACGGCGGCTGAAGGTCATAGAGAGCTCCAAAAAGTTTACGGAGATGCTGCTCTAATCGAAACAACGCGCCGGGACTTGTCCTCGTCAAGGAAGGCCAATAATCTTCGAAGACGCTGAATTGGAGGTATTGCTAGATGAGGATCCGTGCCAAACGCAAAAAGGGTTTTCTTCAGCCTTAAGAGTTACCCGCCAGGCCATTTCCAAGCGATTGCATGCGTTGGGAATGATTCAAAAGCAAGGAACAGTCCATGTGTCCAAGTAGGTTTTAACGGGTTTGGAAACATGATGCCGAAAGTTGTCATGCTGTAGAATTACTTGTTCGTGTCCCTGCTCGTATTGTGGCCGTTTTTCGCGCAGGGCTTTACTCAATCGCATCAATTGAGTTCGACTGCGTTCCCCAGTGATGGTTTCGTTCGGTTTCAACAGCTCATAATGAATAACATCGACTTGGTCCCACCAAATACACAGATTTCTCTTTGGATTGCTGTAATGAATCCATTTTTCATCACCCGTTACGATGTGATGAAGAAAACCCTTTCTCTTTTGCCGTTGGAGCAGTTGTTCACAGGCGAAAAAACGACGCTCAACGTTTCTTGGCTTCAAATTATAAGGAACCCAAGTTCCTTGCTTTTGAATCATTCCCAACGCATGCAATCGCTTAGAAATGGCCTGGAGGGTAACTCTTAAGGCTGAAGCAAACTCTTCTTGCGTTTGGCACGCATCCCCATCGAGCAATGCCTCCAATTTAATGTCTTAGAAGATTTTTGGCCTTTCTTCACGTGGACGGCCGCCCACGTAGAAATCACCGCTTTTGAATCACGGCACGTTGTTTCACTTAGAGCAGCATCTCCGTAAACTTTTTGGAGCTCTCTATGACCTTCAGCCGCCGTTTTCTTCGAATGAAAGAAGAAAATCAACACTCTCCGCAAATGACGATTATTTGGCACAAAATCAGACATTTTCTCACATCTAAAATTATATGACGCAAAAACAGAATCACTAATGTGTCACAGTGGTTTGTTTACCATATGTCTAAGCTTTGTTCGAGACGTTCTTGATATGTAAAATTCGACCAGCACTTACAGCTGTAGCCATCTATTGACAAACAGCGAGAACTTAGTTTCGCACTTGATAATCACAACTGAACTACTCAAGAACATTTTCTCACATCTAAAAGTATATGACGCAACAACAAAATCACTAATATGTCACAGTTGTTTGTTTACATATGTCTAAGCTTTGTCCAAGACGTTCTTGATATGTGAAAATCGACCAGCAACTTAGTTGCGCACCTAATAATCAACACTAAACTACTCAAGAACATTACGCAAAAACAAGACAATAGCGACAAGTCTGTGTGCATACGCGCGGCTAGCCTAATAACCGAATAGATGCTCCTTTTCCCGCGTTACTAGGGAATCACCGATCGTTGAGAACGCGACGGTTTGTGATTCCCCGCCCGCGCGTGTCTCACGAGTTTATGATTTCAAATTTTCGCGCGGTTTCGGACTATTTTGCTTATTTGGAGACAACTTGAAAGGTGACCATACGTCCCGTTCTGAACGGTAAACGACATTGTCTTGTCAAAACTTATGAAATAATACCAAACAATAAATGATAAAACAAGTTCTGCCCAGAAATAAATTTAAGGAAGACTAAGTCAACCTCTAGATCGTCGATAATATTGCGCAATATTTTTTGTACAATATATTGAGCAGATCACAAAAGATTCGATATTTATTGTGCAATCTAAAACCAAGTATGGTTGATATCTCCAAAAATTACTCCGTATTTCCCCGTCAGTCAACACATTAATAATCAATTTTATTGAACACTATCACTGCTCAAATTTATTGCCAGTCTAGTCGATGTTACAAATATCTACTGAAATAACAAAAAAACAAGCTTTCTTGAATTCTGGCAATGAATAATATCATAAACATAAGTAAGCAAGCTCAGAAGATGTAAACGATTATCTAAAACAAAAAACCAACCTTTCCTCATTCTCGTATTCCTTTTTCTTCGGTTATGGGAAAATGTTTGACATTACAGTCAAGCTCTTTGTGGCCATAAAATTGTAATAAAAACTGAGATTACATTGCGTTTTAAATTGTGGCTCCCAGAAGAACACGGGCATCAGTAAAACTAGACTATTCAACCTAGCCGTCTCAGAAATAAGACATGAACCAACGTCCATCCTTTATTCTTTCTTACGTATATGTGTTTACAGCCTTTCCGGTGAGTTTCCTGAATCCGATGCTATACAAAAATTTACTTTTCATATACTCGTTTGCAATGAGGCTTTTTATATTCTCTTGTACGAGCGCTTTCGGACTATTATATTGCGGTTTGATGTTGCACAATGGCCTATAAATAGTTGCTGAACATTTTCCTACTATTTATGTCTTGATATGCCATTATACAGTCTTGTTTGTAATTGAATTCCTCATTATATTTGCTTGCTTATTACATATGCCCTAATTTCAACATCACTGAATTCTCAGCGTAGAAATATCGAATAATTCTGATCAATAAAATAGAATTACACTTCTAATTTTGTGTCATGCCCTAAGGCATTAAAGATATTCTTTCAGAAACAACAGTACTGTAGTGAAATGTTTCATTAAAGTAAAAATCAGCATAGCTTTTTTTTTGAAAAATGAACGAGACAGTTTTCCTATACAGTTTATCCACTTTGCTCAATTACACACAACCAAATTTATATGTAATCACCCGATATTTTGAATAGTACCTCGGGGATTTTGGAAATATCGAAGGATTGTTAGAATTGATCCGTTTTGAGATATTTCAATTGAAAGAGAAATAAATTAAGGTTTATTTTAAGAAAGAAAAAATGAAAGAAAATATGAGACTTTCCGCATGTAGTAAAAAAATTGAAAATTGTTTTCTCACGGAGTAGCTTATATTACCTCCCCTTGCCATGATACAAGTCTGAATCCGTCTAGGCATGCTTTGGATTAGGTTTTCGACCTCCTTTGAGGTAATATTCTGCCCATCTTCTGTGGCTGCTTAGATGAGCTGTTGTGGGGTTCTTGGATTATCCTGGAGCGATATAATTTTCCTTTTGAGATTATCCCATAAATGTTCAATAGGATTAACGTCTAGAGAGCAAGCTGGCCAGTACAAAATAGCGAATCCCTCTGTTTCAAGATAATGTTGCGCGAGGTAGCTGTTATGCATTATCTTGCATAAAAGTGAAATTCTCACCGTGGGCACCTCACCAGAGTCTCACTATGGGCTCCAGCACTAGGTTCACATAATTTCTAGCAATACGCTCGCAGGAAAGGAAATCAAATCTGTTTTGCCTCCCAGTATAATGCCACCCCAAAACATCACACTGCCCCTTGGTATTTCGGAATTTGTCTTGCTGCTCGGAGTCTAGCTTGTCTTCCACGACCCCTTAAAACCCGAATCTGGTGGTCATCTGATCGAACAACGATTCTGGTCTCATCCGAAAAAAGAATATTTCACCAATTCTAGATATTCCAACTTTGGTGCTGGATACACCAATTAAGTCTGTTAATCTGGTTAGCTCTTAAGGGCCTTCTGCTGTATAAACCCCTTGAACGAAGTCTTTGACGTATCGTTTCGACTGATACACTGATGTTTGTTGCTTCCAGAAATTGCCTTTGGTGTATGGGATGCGTCGCACTGGGGTCTCTTCTTGCAATTTGGCACAAAAAGCGGTCATGTTCTTCAGAAGTGATCTTCCGACTACTTCTTCTAGGTCTATTTTGCAGAGATTGTAGCTCTACGTATCGGGCGTAGGTTTTTGAAATCACCCCCTGTGATACCCCCATTTTGGCCGCTAGATCCCTTTGTCGTAGAAGGTCTTTCATTTTCCAATCTCTTGTCCGTTTTCTCGCATATCTCGCCTTTTGTAAGTCAGTCCTGTTCCGACGCAAGCCTTTGGTTCTGTGAGCCACTTCAGCTTTTTACCTTAGACAGTGAGCTAACCTAACCTAGGAACCTTCCTCCTAATGTATGACAACATCGAAAACACCTTTAAAATGCAAGCTGGAGCTGGATGGTACGGTAATTGAGCAGGTCATGAAATTCCAAGATTTGGGAATCGAATTGTCAGGTTTCGGAAACGTGGAACAGGAAGTAAGGAATCAAACTTTGAACGCGTCAAGAGTGGCTGGATACCTTAACACCAAAATATGGTACAATAAACATATACCCTCGGGAGAAAATTATAGTACAGCATTTCTTCAACTTTAGTTCCAACCCATTGATCGAACACCAGTCACTGAGCCTGTCCAAATCAGACTGAAAACTTATAGCATCGGTTAGACAAGAGATTGATCTGAAGACTTTCAGATTGCCAGCGAAAAGAAGAAATCGACTGAAATGGAAAACGTCAGATATAAATAAAGGGCCCAAGTGCGAACCCTGTGGAACACCAGATGGTATGTAACATGAAGATGACAAACAACCGTTATAACACGCGAAGAAATATCTGTTACGCATAACGCTTTCCAGCCATAGATGCTAATCACCATAGAGTAGAGCTTGGTCAACAGCAAGTTTATGTTAACTCGGTCCAAAGCCTTGCGGAAATCTGTATACATCGCATCAACACTGCACCGGCTTTCTAAGGAATTTGTAATCTCGTCTAAGAAAAGTAGAAGATTTGTAACCGTTGACTTGTTTTTCGAAAAATCGTGCTTCTCATGTATTATACATGCTGAACACCTCCAAGTCAAAAACACTAATACCAGCTCATCGAACAACTTAGTATTAACGAAAGGAATATTGATACCTCTGTAATTGGATACATCGTCTTTATCTCCAGATTTATGAATAGGTATAATAAAACTTGCCTTCAAAATTAGTGGAAACGAACCTGAACACACAGATGGGTTGAAGATATCAGCTAAGGGTCCCGACAACATTTTAGTAGAAATCATGGTTTACTTGTATTTGAGAATGGATTATTATCATGTAAAAGCCTCGTCAATTGAATTTTTGAAGAAAGCTGACTATAGCTTTTTGGCTTTATGGTACTACAAATTACTTCTCCGTGGCCCAATACATTCACAAAACATTTGGTTTTTTACTATGTGTTTGAAAAACGAAGTGATCCCTAAATACATCAACTTGAAGACAAACAACACCAGTGCTGCAGCCATCAAAGGAGAATTGAAAGAAAAGCTGTCGTGGATGAAAGAAGGCAGAAGACTCCAATATAACAAACGGGATATTTGTTATAAATATGTTAAGCTAATTCATTCAGAGCTTCCCCATAGACTACATACAATTGAATTTGATATTTTAGACCAGGAAATCACAGGATTAGTCAATAAAATTATCCAGACTAAAAATGAAACTCAATTGATGAAACTTAAAAGCCTCATTAGAAATACAGTACAACCTCTCTAATCCGAATCATATGGGATCAGGGCTTGTTCGGATTACTGAAAAATTCGGATTATCGAGGTAATTGAAATGAAATAGTAAAGAAAAGACAGGGCTGAAAAACGTAAAATATTCTTTGAAAAACTCAAAATTATTGTGATTCACAGAAAAACATGAAAATATAACTACATTCTTAAGAAAAAGATACATTTCACGGATCATTTTTTAGGTTTTGAAGAAGTCTTGGATTGTTTTGTGTTTTAACGAACGAAGATGAGAATTTGCAGCTTCCTCCCTCAATTTATTCAATAATAATATTTGGTGCTGAGGGATATCATTTTCTGTGCAGCATTCCAAACATTTGTTGAAACACAAGAGAGCTTCTTTTTATTTCACTGAATTCATGGTGACATCGCCTTCTTCAAGTTTTTCTGTATCCTCGTCACTTTCTATTTTGTTGATTATTTCAACTTCAGAGAGATAATTCTCATTATCTCCTACAACCCATTCTTCAATGTCTTCACTTGTTAATTCTTGACCAGCTACATTTGTTAGCACATCTATCATCATGCGTAGATCGCGATTTTTCTCTTCTTTCTCTAACAAATTTTTTTTTCTCAACCGTGAAAGTGGTCACCTGCGTCATAATCATCATCTTTTGTGGCAATTTCAGTTCGTCCGTTTTATTTTTAGCAATAGGAATAAATTGTTTGTGGAACCATTCATAAAAAAGTTCCCTAGTTACCCACCCTTTCCTTTGACCTTTATAATAAACAGGCAAATTGGAGCAGTTCTTGAATTCTCGGGGTTTGTTGGCTTTTCCGATGACAAACCAAAATTTCATTTTATGAGATACCTACTGATGCATTAGAGTATGGCATGAATGTAATACGGTCCTTACTCATCTTCCGACCTGGAGCTGAATTTTCAGCAGCATGGGCTAGTGTTTTGTTTGGAAAAATAACCCACTTTAATCTGCGTTGTAAACTTGATCTGGCACTAGATCCATGTTCCATATTTTTTGAAGAAATTTATTTTCAAACGGTTCTACCACACTAACGTCTGAGGTTAAATTTCTCTCCTGGTATGGTTAAGTTGTCGAATTCCATGTCTCTTATTGAATTTTTCCAACCATCCTTGACTTGCCTTGAAATCATCTCTACCTGTTATACTGGTGTAAAAAAATCTTGCTTTGTCACATATGAGATCACCAGATAAAGGTGTATGTCGAGATCGTTCTTGTAAGAACCAAGTGTATAGAGCATTTTCAACATTCGGATTTTCACTAATTCTGAGCGTACGCCGTTTCCCAGGACCAGAATAAGATATAAAATTCCCCTATTGAGTGTATTCTGGCCAATTCAGACACACTTTTTCCATTATCTTATTCTTTCAAAATTTCGCATTTTTGCTGCAATGTTAACGTTTTATGTCGGATATCAGGCGCTGAATGTGAGAAGAGAATCTAATATGCACAAGTGAAGCGAGTATTCGAAGAAGATACTGTAAGTTTGGACACTTTCAATCGATAAAATTATTGACGGGGTTCGGATTAATTATAGAGGTAAAAAATAAATTGTGCGGATTATAGTGCTGGGTGATTTCAAAGTTCCGTTGTTCGGATTACTGGATGTGCGGATTAGAGTGTGTTCGGATTAGAGGGGTTGTACTGTGAACCTAAAGGTTTGTAATTATAAGATTCTCTAAGGCGTGTTTAATATTGGATTAAAATTCATTAGTAGGACCTTTCTTGATTTTTGATAATTTCCAGATTCAATAAAAGTTTTTGTTTCAAGTAAATAATCTGCTCTTTTCAAAGCTATAACAGTGTGTCCCTTATCTGTCTTAGCAAGTACTATGCTGTCTAATTTACACTCTGATATAATGTATTTTAAGGATATAAACACCTCAAAAAAAACTAGGGAACACTTCTGAATATCGATATGTCGTATCCAGAACGATCAATATGGATGATTTCTTTTAAGAAATGAACACCTGCATCAGTTTCTCACCAAATTATGTAGAGTGCCGCAACAGATTTCAGTTTTTTTTTTACAAAAAACTGAAAAGGCAGCAGATGCGACGCGGCTTTATAATCATTTCATGAATTCAGTGTTTGAAATCAGTTAGTTGGCACTCTGTTTCTGTTATAAGCACAAATAAAAGATTCAAGTTTTGTGATTCGACTATGGAAATACGACATTTGACTAGAGAAGAGATGTTACGAGCCGTTGGCATGCTCCAAGCTGGGAGCTCATAACGGGAAGTATCCAGGGTTCTGGGAAGTAGCCGAAGTGTCATAAACCGTTTATGGTCGCGTTTCAATGAGACAGGTAGCGTAGAAGAACGCCACACAGGTCGTTTCAGGATTACTACAGTCGCCCAAGACCGATTTTTGGTTTTACAAGCCAGAAGAGATCGTACTACCACAGCATCTGAATTAGCTCGAGAGCTATCACGAGTTCATAATGTACAAATTTCCGACCAAACTGTGAGAAATCGACTGCACTAAGGTCAACTCCACTCCAGACGTCCTTTAAGAGTTCCACACCCATGGAAATCGCGCTGCTCGTTTAGCTTGGTGCCAAGAACACGTAAACTGGGATCAAGAGAGGTGGGCCACAGTTCTCTTCAGTGATGAATCTAGATTTATTTATTATCCCAATTCGGGAAGAATTCGAATATGGAGGGGAACCAAAAAGCAATTCCGTCTCCAGCATACTCGAGAAGTTGTTAGACAGGGAGGCGGATCAGTGATGTTTTGGGGAGTTATACGCCTTGGTAGAAGAACTGACATCGTTTTCATACAGAACAACCTCACGGGAAATTCTTACGCAAATGAGATAGTTTTACCTGTAGTGGTACCGTATCTCCAAACAATGGGTCAAAATCCACTCTTCCAACAAGATAATGCCCCTCCTCATCGTGCAAGAGTTGTCTTGAACGTTTTTGAAGAGAATGATATCGATCTTCTACCGTGGCCATCCTGCTCCCCAGATCTGAATCGCATCGAGCATGTGTGGGACACCCGAAAAAGAAATCTCCTGCGTCAAAACGTCTTCCATCATGAACAAGAACTTCGATTAGCAGTTCAGGGGGCTTGGAATGACTTTGGCCAAAATGTAATAGACAATTTAATATTGAGCATGCCGCGACGATGTCAAAGTGTCATTAGTAACAGAGGTGGACCTTCTGGGTACTGAAAAATATAAGTGCTTCCATATCGTTTCGAAAAAATTAGTTCAGGATTTTTTTTGTGTTTTGCAAAATTTCGTCATTTTCAAATTTAAAATTTTTTTTTCATAATAGGTGCTTTGGAGAAGTCAAATATTATTTTGTTTTCTTGAGATTACATTATATACAATACATCCTAACAAAAACCGAAAGATTTCTATAAATTCGAATCATCAAATTCATATTTTAAAGATATCGGTAAGTGTACCCTAGACTTTTTTGAGGTGTTTATTATCAAATTTATTGGGTCTGAAGCGGGTAAACATCCTTTTTTAGTAATGATGCTGCTAAATGTTTCAAACTTTTGAATTGCGATGAATAATTTATGGTTATTTCACCTTCAATTCCAAGCTGGTCAAAATGATATTGGCAAATATTTGACTATAAACTGTGTTCGGAAACCACAATCAAACCAAAACAAAAAATAATAAGCCAAACACGTACCACCGCCTAGAAGTTGTGCGCTTAAATTCGGAAATTGATTTTTATTTATGTACTTTGCTTGCATTTTTTACGTAAATGACCAGTCGAATTACTCATTTCCTTGTGATCAATCATTTGCGATGTTACTTACTACAGTGCCAAATAGAAGCATGATATGAAAATTTACATAATGTACTCACAAGTCTATTCGCTTTGATAGAAAGCGTATTCATCCACACTAACAAATCCGTTGAATAATTATCTAGGAAAAAGCAGATAACCCATTTCCGATTCGACAAATGAATAAAAAAGAACCTTAAATGAATATTACCATATACAAAAAACTAACAAACATTACTCATCCAATTATCTACGAAACAGATAACGCAATTTCGATTTGCTAACATCTCGATAATTCCCCAACTCTCGGTGAATCACCCCGTATACACAACGAACTACACCCACATACGCCATGCAACCTGGATCAATCCGTTGCCGCCAACCACGATATTAATAACGCAAATGCCAAAGACCCAAGTTGACGTTAACTAGATTGAAGCGAAGGTAAATGCGGTGCACAAGCGAAAATATGGAAAAAGATCATTAACTGGCTGCATCCTAATATTCCTACCGGCTACGTGATGTTCGAAGGGAAGCCTTGCCAATAAATCAGCTAAAAATACACCTCGTCACATAGTTAACGTGAATCAATTAGAAGTTTTCATGGAAGAATCGAGATGAATTGATTCAATCAATTAATTGATTTGATTGCACTGTGTTTTAAATAAATATTTCAAAAACTCTATTGAACACCTACAAATCATAAATAAATTCTGAGTAAAATGTTTCAGATTGATAAAAATCTGATTTGATTGGTATTATAGAAAACAAGCTTATACAGTAGACCCGCATTAATGTAAAATCTTCTGCATTAACGCTCTGTAATGTGAACAATTGCCACCTTTATGTGAACAGGAATTAACTTGTTTAGACATGCAGTATTACGGGGATGAAAGGATTTCTGTTTATTGGAGTTCATAGACAGATGTGTCTGGGAATTGATTTCGCTGATGAAATAATGGCTAAAAAAACAGAAAGGTTTTCGACTCCTTATGAGAAAACATTAATTACAGAAGAATGACAGACAGTGTCAGTGTCACTGCTTTATCAAAAAAGTTCGGGGTCGTCAAATCCACTATATGGTCCATTAAAAATTTCGGAAGTAGTTAATCAGAATTTGAAACCAAGCAAGATCAAGAACTGTACTATGAGAAAAGTTGAATACCTAATGATGTAAAACAAACCCTACAAAGAATTCGTGAAGAAAAAGAGTCTACAGAAACACGAAAAATGTATGAATGACCAAAGAAATTTCTATAAACTGGTTCTTCCATTAGTTTGTTTCTGAGAAGAGTTTTTCACATATCTTTTCGACTTTTAATTTCATCATCATCATAATTATCCAGCCTGTTGGATCCACTGCTGAACGTAGGCCTCCATTAAGCGCATCCAATGTGTCCTATCTTGGGCTTCTCTCATACAATGACCGGCGACTCTTTTAATGTCATCGCTGCAGCGAGTTGTGGGTCTTCCTCTACTTCTTTTATCTCTTCTTGGTCACCAGTTCAATATTTTTATAGGCCATCTTTCGTCTTTGAGCCGAGCAATATATCCCGCCCATTTCCATCTTAGCGTTGTAATTCGTTCTATGACGTCGTCAACTTTTGTTCTTCGTCTTATCTCTGTTTCTCACCCTATCTTGAAGTATTATTCCCAGCATGGCTTCCTCCATTTTCCGTTGGGTTACCTCCAATTTGTGGACAGTGTTTCTGATCAATGTGAGAGTTTCCGCTCCGTATGTCAGCACCGAGAGAACACATTCGTTAAATAGTTTCCTTGTCAGGCTAGTTGGTATGTCACTGCTGAATAGGTCTCGAAGTTTTCCATATGATGCTCAGCTCAACCCTATTCTTCCATTCGTTTCATGTGTCCGATTGTCTCTGCATATTTTCAATTCGTGCCCTAAGTACTTGTACTCGCTAACCTCTTCATGACTTCGCTGTCTAGAGTAATGGTTCCTCCAAGTACTAGGTTCGTCATGATTTTCGTTTTTTGTTTGTTCATGCAGAGCCCTACTTTTACCATCTCTTCATTCAGTTCTTTTATCCTCACACCAGCCTCCTGTAAATTATCCGTGATGAGTACAATGTCGTCTGCAAACCGTAGGTTGTTCAATTTTCTCCCGTCTATGTCAATTCCCTTGTTTCCCAGTTGACTTTTTTAAAACCGTATTCGAGCACTGCAATGAAAAGTTTAGGAGACAAGGTGTCTCCCTGTAGAACACCTTTTTCTATTCAGATCTTATTACTATCTTTGTGAAGTCCTATACTTGCAGTTGAGTTGTTGTAGATGTTATACAGTAAACGAGTGTATCTATAATCTACTATCTCGATCGTGTCAATGAAAATGAGCACCAAAGGTCTGTTGTACTCAAGTGTCTTCTCGATCAATAGTTTCAATGTTAGGAGATGATCGTTTGTTCAAAAACCTGATCGGAAGCCTGCCTGCTCGACTGGCTGGTAAAAGTCGAGTTTTCTCTCCAATCTTTTGCTAATGACCTTAGGTAACAATTTATCTAAATGCGACAGCAAGCTAATTGGCCTGTAGTTGCCTATGTCCGTAGCATCACCTTTTTCATAAATCAGCAACATCTTTACATTATTGCAGTTTTCTGGGATTCTTATAATTTAACAAATAAAAATATTTAAAGGTTAAGAGTTCCTTGAAAAATGAAAATCTTCCTAGCGAAGCCATCCTTCTCTTAGATAATGCTCCATCCCACTCATCAGCAGAGCAGTTCAAAACACCAGACGGCAATACCTGTGTCCGATTTATGCCACCCAATGTCACAACCCTTAATCACCTATGGATCAGAATTCGTTGAGAGTTCCTGAACTTTAGTACAGGAAAAGCTTGCTTAGTTCTGTTATATCCAAATATAATACACTAACAGATGCTGTCGAGACAATAACATAGAAAGATGCTTGGGAACGACTGGAAGAACAACGAAAGTAAAGCGTTGTCATAATATTTTAGGAAATACAAACAACCAAATTTATATGGAATCACCCGATATTTTGAATATTACCTCTGAGATTTTGAAAATTTCGAAGTATTGTTAGAATTGATCATTTTTGAGATATTTCAATTGAAAAAAGAAATAAATTAAGGTTTATTTTAAGAGAAAAACAAATAAAAGAAAATAAGAGTCTTTCCGCATGTAGTAAAAAAATTGAAAATTGTTTTCTCGCGGAGTATGTGTTTTTTCTCGACCTCAGTAGCTTCTATTACCTCCTCTTGCCCTGATACAAGCCTGAATCCGTCTAGGCATGCTTTGGATTAGGTTTTCGACCTCCTCTGAGGTAATATTCTGCCCATCTTCTGTGGCGGCTAGGATGAGCTGTTTTGGGGTTCTTGGATTATCCTGGCGCTATCAAATTTTCCTTTTGAAATTATCCCATAAATCTTCAATAGGATTCAGGTCTGGAGATCAAGCTGGTCAGCCCAAAATAGCGATTCCCTCTGTTTCAAGATAATGTCGCGCGAGGTTGCTGGTATGCATTATCTTGCATAAAACTGAAATTCTCACCGTGGGCACCTCGCCAGAGTCTCACTATGGATTCCAGCACTAGGTCGACTTAATTTCTAGCCATTATACTCGCAGGAAACGAAACTAAATCGGTTTTGCCTCCCAGCATAATGCCACCCCAAAACATCACACTGCCCCCTTGGTATTTCGAAATTTGTCTAGCTGCTCGGAGTCTAGCTTGTCTTCCACGACCATGGTGATCGAACACCAATTCTGGTCTCATGCGAAAAAAGAACACTTCGCCAATTCTCAATATTCCAATTTTGGTGCTCGATACACCAATTAAGTCTATTAAATTTTTTGTTGTCTGGTTAGCTCTGGAACTCTTAAGGGCCTTCTGCTGTATAAACCTCTTGAACGAAATCTTTGACGTATCGTTTCGACTAATACACTGATGCCTGTTGCTTCCAGAAATTGCTTTTGGAGCAATTTCGTCACGAAAGGAATTGCATGGACGACATCCCCATGAGATTGATCAACCACACATCGACAAAGAAGCCTCCAACAAATGGTTGATGAAAAGAGAATTATTCGGGAAAACAGAAGGATTCCTTATAGCCATTCAAGACCAAGTGATCGCTACAAACAACTATAAAAAATTTATTATTAAGGACGGAACATCACAAACAGATAAGTGCAGAATATCCCATATAAGATCGGAGACTATACAGCATATTACGTCCGGCTGCGAACAACTGGCCAATAAGGACTATCTTCCCAGGCATAACCAAGTGTGCAACATCATCCATCAGAAACTTGCACACAAGTACGGACTTCTGAATGCCTCCCAACCATATTACAAGTATCAACCGGCGCCCGTATTGGAAAATAACTCTATGAGATTATACTACGACAGGCCTGTTTTCACTGTCTGAATGGTGACGAATAATAGGCCGGAACTAGTGGTGTATGATAAGAGAGCCAGAACAGCATTGCTGATGGATGTCGCCATACCGAATAATAAAAACGTGCTGAACAAGTTCCAGGAGAAAAAGTCTAAATACACAGACCTTGCTATTGAGATCAAGCAGATGTGGCACCTCGAGAAAATAGATATTGTTCCTGTCATCGTATCCTCGACTGGGTTAATACCCAAAACTTTGCATGATAGCCTTAAGAAATTAGAATTGTATAAGAATACCTATATAGAAATGCAAAAAGCTGTAATTCTTAATACATGTAGGATAGTTAGGAAATTTATGTCAAGTATATTGTAATCGAGCCTATTCCCTTTCATTGCTGAATCTGGGAAAGGTAAATTATATCCAGCTAACAGCTGAGATAGTGCATAAGTCCACGATAACAATAATAAACAGTATCATTAAACGCAAAGAACAAAAACAAATTTCTCGATTACTATATTCTATTAAAGAAAATAAATACAGCAATTATCTTTCCAAATTTAATTTAACAATTTCCTTCTCCAGTGGTTTCAACATGAAGAAATTACTATGCAATGCCAAACAAAAGGATAATAATAAATGCAAACCGTTTGGAAAATACAGAATTGAGTGCAATGAACGTCCAACAGCTTACGTAAGACAAACAGGTCGAAATTTTGAATCAAGAATCAAAGAACATCTCTCCTCAGATGACAAATCTCAGCAGTACTCAACCTTCAAAATAGATATAGCTAGCAAATTCTTTCTCACAACTGTTAGCTGTAGACACTCGAAAATAACGTAACTATCGAAACCGATCGTGTGTATCAAAAATAAACATTGTGGAAATCAGACAAAACTATATCATTTTATTTATATCACCACAGAACACAACGAGCTGAAAAACCTCTCTTCGAACAAGATAATCGTCTTCTTTCAAAAGCAGGACTTGTTCAAGGAAATATAATCCAGGTATCAAGGCGAACAATAGTCTGCAAAAACTTCGAGGTCGCATAATCAAAACATATCAAATCATATCCAACCTGAAGCATCCCAATTGCCAGAATTATTCTTACTTGAGATGATAAACGCACTTCAATTCAATTTGTCGTAATATCGTATCATTGAGATATCACGCGACGAACTGATCGTAAAAGTACTCGACTTGATTTTATATAAAAAAATAATTGTTCAAAACATAAAATAGTATGTTCTTTTCTGCTAAGTTAATATCAAAATGCACAAAAAACAGTAATATAAATATACACTAGTAATAAACAAATTATTATATCAAATTTTTCTAACCCAAATATGAAGCTACACTAGAATGCAACACATTTATTTATAAACATCTGAAACAAGTCCAATTGACGATTAGTGCCTGAGAAACACACTAATGTTATTTACCTTCCTATACTGAAATCTATTTTTGCTAAGTGGATACTCAAAAATAGTATTCTTCAAACTATCCATGAAGATCGGTTGATAAACGACTACGAGGATTACTCATAAGCAAATCATCATCACTTAAGTATTTCATTCCATCGAAATTAAAATAAATCTGATTAATGTAAATTTCTTATAGAAAATATAATATGATAAGATTTACTCCTGTGAGCAGTTTGTCAAATTGAGAAATTGGTTCCTGAGATAGCACAATTAGCAAAAATTCTGACTACATAAATCAAAATGTTTTGTTTTAAAAGTTGTCTTTTGTCGACAAAAAAGAATACAAGATTCACATTGAATTTACCAGTCAAAACAAGACATGATGAAAAAGTAACTCCATATCCATAATCTAAATATAAAAAAATATGCTGGTGAGAATAAAATTACTGGAATTTTTGATCGTAGCCTTAATTTTTCTAGTCCAAATTCTTCAGTACTATTCTTAAATGCATTGTTCCACTGATTTGTTATTGATTTGAAGGGTTTATTCACATAAAAACTACTCTCAATTAAGGAATTCAAGTTCAAGAACAAAATAAAGAAAAATAAAGGAAAAGTTCATCACTAGAAGACAGTATTTCATCCTCTCGCATTGTAACAATTGTAACATTGTAATTATTTGGAGTCTGTGGGGCATAATGTTGAGCAACCAAGAAGAACTCAATGTTGAATATTTACCACTCCTACGAGGGATATCTTTGTTTAATTCTAAGTCTATATGCAAAATTTAAAAGACATCTCTCGTATGAGAGATATATTCAACATTGAGTTCTTCTTAGCTTGTTAACATTATGCCCCACAGTGTATTTTTTCTTTGATTTACATTAGTGATATTTCTATTTCATCATGTCTTGTTTTAACTGGTAAATTAATGTGAATCTTGTATTCTTGATTGTCGATAACAGAAAACTCCACAAATAATAGAAAAACTAGGAAGGAAATATTTGAATTTTATGTTGTCGGAATTTTTGCCAAAGTACTATCTCAGGAACCAATTGCTCAATTAGATAAACTGCTCACACGAGCAAATCTTGTCATTTTAAAATTATCTTCAAGAATTTACATTAATCAGATTTATTTTCATTTGAACGAAATGAAATACTTGAGATTGATAGTATTGATGATTTATTTATTTTATGGAAATTCATTTTTGAAGTAAGACGAAATAAGACATTTTTGTCACTTTTCCACAATTTATTCAATAATCACGACCAGGTTCGACCCTACGGTCATTTTCAAGTGAATAACAATATAATACATGAGTAGGCAAGTACAAGTACAGAATGAAATTTATCCTAAATATTGAGTAGTGGGGATCCATTATGCTCTAGTTGGCTGTTCAGGGTAATAAATTGTAGGTTTTTACATAGTTTGTTAACCTCAAACTTTCTGACAAATTCATGTCTCTCACTTTGTTACCTTTATGAAGGATTTTAAGATTTTTCAATGATATCAAGTGGTTAGTTGATTTTATGTGTTCAAATATTGGCAAATTTTTATCTGAGGAAATATGTTCCTTGAATCTAGCTTCAAAACTTCTCCCTGTTTGTCCGACATAGGCCATTTGACATTCATTGCATTTGATCTGATAAATTCCTGATTGCTTGAATTAATCGTTCTTTAGTTTGGCATCGAATAATAATATTAAGTTGTGCGGAAAGCTAATATCTATATATGCTATGGTACACCCTACCTAGATATGTAGGTAGGGTCTATCGTGTATGTCGACAACCCTGCATCACACATACTTGCAGCCTCTCAGGGTCGATCGTAAGTAGTCTAAAAATATTGAGGTAGATCACCAGCAGTTCAAGTTTGAGCAGCACTGTTCTACATAATGGAAATTAATCTGCTCCAGTTCCAATTGTCATTCAACATCTGTGAAACACGAATATACGGTAATTTTAATTCTTTCACAGAAAATAAAATATTTTGAACACGACTGGGTGATCTACGTCGACTTAAAGATGGTTAATTTTTTAATGGGTCAACATAGTGGTTCCATTAAATACCCATGCTTTACTCGTCTCTGGAACAGTCGAGCCAAATCACATCATTGACTTATGAGAGATGCTCTTGTTGATGGGGAAAGAAATGATATGAATGGACCCTTCGTTTCAAAAGAAAAAATCATTCTTCCGCCGTTGCATATAGAATTAGGACTAATGAAGCAATTTGTTAAGGCTTTCGACAGTAATGGTTAATGTTTTCAGTTTATTTCACAAAAATTTCCTGGTTGAAGAAGTGAAGAACTAAAAAGAGGTATCTTTGATGGACCTCAGAGACATCAATTAATGAAAGACCACAAATATTGAGACTTCTATGAATGATCTGGAAAGGCTTGCGTGGAAATCCTTTGTAGCAGTTGCACAAAATTTCTTCGGGAATTATAGCGCTGACAACTACGTAGAATTAGTTACATTTAGACTGCAATAAAAGTATAACATTACGCTATCTCAATAGTGATCTTCATCAATTCCAACACAATTTAAAAGATCTCAGCGAAGAACATGGAGAACGTTTCCACCAAGACATAAAAACGATAGAGAATAGACACCAAGGAAAGTGGACCACTGATATGATGGTCGACTGTTTCTGGGGAATCATGCGAGATTGACCAAGTCAGTTTCATTCTTGAAAATCACTCAAGAGGCAATTTCTTGATGTTTAATGCCAATAAAATATTATTTTTTTGTGAAAAGTGTATTTTTTATCTCGGGAACTAGAGCTGAGAGAAAAAACACGGTAACATTTTGGATATCGTCATGTAAGACCTACTTTATCAGATCTGAAATCCCCGGCGCCAAAATCATTGTAGGCGTGTGTAATGGCACTTTTAAAAAGCTTAAACTTTTAAATGTATTTGGTTTTTGTCGAGTCATTTATCATTATATTAGTGCTAGAATGGAGCGCCTTCAGTGGCACTTTCAGAAATAGGCATACATGTGCCGATGCTAAACAAATAATTAAAAATGCGTAAAAACTATTGCTTAAAAGGGCCTTTAATTCAAGGGGTGCTTCAGTCGAGGTGTCTGTTTTAACAAGTAGTTCTTTGTCTTCAGTGAAAGATATAGTACTGAAATCTATTTAACCTAGTGAAAAGCGAAGTGTCACCGACACATTCAGATATGATTTGGATTTATCAAGAAGGAAAATTTTTCAGAAGTATGAACCACCAACTGTACCTACCTGGTATTCTTAAAGAAGAAGCTGACCAATGTTGAGACAAACATTTTTTGTAGAGATTCAATTCGAAGAAAAGTTTCGCTTAAAATAAGTGTTATAAATGTTATAAATGGATCAAAGGCGAACATTGGAATTTCAACCTTAACAGGTATGGCGTGATAAAAATTCAATGCCTTTCACACAATATTGAGCCAAAAATCGACCAACTCGCGAGTGGAGGGGATAATTTCGTCGGACTTTTATGTCTATACAAATTTTTCCATCGCGTTCGATCGTTTCAAAACCTGGACAAAGAGCAAGTCTCGACTGTCGCATGTTGTGCCGCAATAGTTTCATTCCCGTTAAACCATGGGTAAACTGGAAAATCTTCGATTCAACGAAGGGCTATCGGCGAAATTTCGCTCCATTTTCCTCATTCCGAATATCACTGACGCCCAGAAATTAACGAACGTCAAGCTGTCAAAGTTATTGGTTTTCTTTCATCCGTCTTACTTATACGAGGTTACCGGGAGAATGTATTCGGTTGTCGAACGATTCCTACTTATCTCGAGATCGGATCCGAGAAGAGAAATCGTTACTCTACAACTTAACTTTCAAACACGGGGGCGGAGTCAGTCGCCTCTCCTACCGCCCCTACGTCGCTATTTGATTTTGGAAGTGAGCTTTACCAACGTGTAAAATTTAATGCTCTCTCTCCTTTGAATGGAAATAGTGAAATGGAAATAGTTAGTAACTTTTACTTTCACCAACATAATTTCGGTACTACCAACATCTAGAATATAGTGCTCTCTCTCTTCTGAATGACAAAATGAGAATGAAATATTCATTACATCTAATCGAATCTAACCTTATTTCAATTATATCTTATATCTGATCTGTCAAAATAAGTAATTCCAAATTTTAGTAGAATGAAAAGTTCGACGAAACGTGAAATAAACTTTTAGAGGTAAGTGAACGTAGTTTGATGTTTATTTTATCCATTTTATGTATATTTTGTTTAAGAAAAGAAAATTCATGAATTGAACATTTTGTGGTTATTCTAATAATGTGATTCAAACGGAATGTTATAATTAAAAGAAGTTAAGGAGACAATAATGTTTGAGAAGAAAGTGAATGTAATTGGAGGTTTATTTATGTATTTTAATGTATATTCTTTTCAGCATGCTCAAGAAACGTACTCAGAATTTACATATTTAATTTTTCTTTCATGGTTATTCTAACCTCTATGCGATTTTCTGGATAGGATTTTTAATGAATCAATTGGGACTATTTTACAAAATGATGGGATATCCTTTGAGTTGCTATTAATAGGTATTGAGTTCTTTTGTATAATATTTTTCTGAAAGGAACTCGATAAAGTTTTCTTCAGGTCATTTAGAGTATGTATCATATGAACATTGAAAGCTATCCACTAAAGGCTATATCTGTATTGAAGTATTTCAAACTGGATGTCAATAAGACCGTGCCATTTCAAATTGAATTTTCGTTTCATTTTATTCAAGAGGAAGTACGTTTCTCTTCTACAATTATCCAAATGTAAAAGTAAATGTGATTCAATGTGTTTGACAATATTCGAGTTGGAACCAAAGAAAATCAAATTTGCACAAAAGGTAATTATTGTGAGTTCCTTCTATTCATAACTCATAGTTACTGTTCCTCAGGAAATTTTATCAAGGTTGTTGAATGAATGACAGGTATTCCTCATTGATTTGTTGAAAGTTTCTCTGTTATAGGTGTTTTATAGTGGGAAACATGATGTTCGATATAGAAGTTGCATACGAAGTTTCATTTAGTTCAACCACAAATTTCAATCCAAGATTTATGAAATTCACAGGAAACATGCTGCTGCTTATGTGAATCAAACTTTTGAAAAAATTCAACTACCAGAGAATGCTACGCAATTTTACCATTTTTGTTATAGATAGTTGTACTATAGGTATTTTATATAATTGTGTAAAATGAGTACGTTCATCACGTAATATGGAAATATGAAGTTGTTTTAATGCAATTTCTTCCTTTCATTTTCATTTCACAGTATATTAGAGAGTTTCATAAGAAAATGATTTGAAAGAAGTAGAATTGAAGAATAGAAATTTCATAATGAAAACTGAGTTTTCATTAGCTTGTTGTTGATAATGGACGTATGTCCGAAACCGGTCAAACCAATGTAAAAATTTTGTCATTCTTTATATCTATAAATTAGTGATAGTTAAAATATAGTAACTTGTTTTATTTTATTATTCATTTAGAATATCACGTAGTTCAGGCTTCATCGATCAATTATTTGAATAGAAATTTCAATTATGAGAGCGAGTTTACATGAAGCTGACATTCTCGAAACCAACTGCCAACTCGACAGTTAAGGATCTAGGAAATTAACAGTTACAAGAAACAGTTTTACTAAAACTAATATATAGTCAACATCATTGTATGGTATATGAGGGTCCATAATGTAATTTACAAATTTGTAGATGTTTCAATCTCATTTCTGCTTTTCAGAAGAACACTTCAATTTAGAAGATGTTTCTCTTTTCTGGTAAGCAAATTGTGTGAATTTTGGTCAATTTGAATTTATGCAAAATAGTTATATATCACATAATGTGAAATTTCTGTGTATTGAGTAGTGTTCCTTCATTTGATTGCGTATTTGTCGCTTTTGTCTTTTGGATACTAATTTTAATTAGAGAAGAACTTTCATTTTCAATTTCATTTATATACTTGAGAAGTAATTCTTCCATCTTGATGTTTTGAGCTCATATTTCTTTATTATAATTCATGAGTCTTATTCGATTCTTATCTGGTCTAATTCGAATCAGAACTGTTAAGTAAAAATTAGAAAGTTGAAACTATAGATCTGCTTATATCGATCTTACTGAAGTATATATTTGATACTTTAGGAACTAAACATTTGGGATATTGTGAATTAATTTTTGAGTTGTCGATGATTGAATTTCTATGCCTAAAGGGTGATTGGACAATTTGTTTTTTTGAATCAATGTTGGAATTTTTTCAATTTCATCTTATGCTAGCTCAATTGGAGAAAGTTGAGATTTTCAAATTGAATGTATCTCTTTGAATTGGGATAATAATGAATAGTGGCGAAATTTGTTTGGTTGATGAGTCAGTATCCATAAAACAATACTGGAAGTTGCGTTACCCTAAGGATGTGTGAGGCTATATATGAGAGACTTCCATTTAGCTAAGAACCTAAGAACTGATGAGTATGAAGATCAATTGGATATGAAAAGGCGTTCAGTATATTTGGGTTTAAGTATATTAGGCGTTTAGTATATTTGCTGGTTAGATATAAAAGGCAATCTTAATGGGCTCACTAATCCGCATTAAATACATGTGTAATAGAATTAATAAAAACATTGTTCTATTCCTCAACAAAGTTTGAAATAGTGCATACATCATGTCAATGAAGTGGAAAATGCTTAACCCTCAACAATAATTTAAATGAAGAAAGTGATACATAACTGAATTTGAATGAAGTAGGATTAGGTTGCCAAAATTGATGTATTTCGATTTTGTGGTTTGTAGTCAAAATCCTTATACTGCATATTTTAATTATATCTTGTAGAAATATTTTTCAAGTAGGTACTTATATAGTTTGCTAATTTATTAATTATTCTATTAAAATGTCGATTATAATGTTAAGCAACATTCAGATAGCAATATTTTCAAGACCCAACACTAATGTTTGTGTTTTGATAGAGCTTGGAAAGACACAATAGGCTATTAGCCGGTAGATAATTTGATGCAGTAAAAGTCAACGGTATGTTAATAACCATACTACACTAACTTGTTCCGAGTGTAATTGCTTTTATATAGGGCAGACAGGTAGTTCTCTCAATAGTGGGAGATTTTATGTCTCTGACCACTCCATACATAAAAAACAAGATTCTGCAATTGCCATATATAGTTAAGAAAAAAACATCTCTTTGCATAAGTTCAAGATGTTAAAATACTCCAACTATGTGATAATTTTCTAGAATTCATCTAAAAATCGTCTAAAGTTGAAAGATCTAGTGACCTTTTCACTGTTCATTGAATTTTTGTAACTGTATTATTGCTTTTTGCCTGTTCTTTTTCTACACCACCAATAAAAACACCAATTAAAAATGGTTATAACTTGGACATGTTATCTGTATCATGACCTAATCATAACGATCAACTGTCAGTAATGTAGGATACTATATTATCCAGTATAGTATGTAGTAAAGGTTACACTAATCATTTATCTGAAAATGAATTGGGGAAGAGCTTTCTTTTCAAGTATCCAGCCTACAATATTGCGATTTAAAAGTAATTTATTTATTTTGAAAGAAGTTTCAAAAATGCGGGAAACTGTGAAAAATTACCTCAAGGTGTATACTATTTATATAGCTATGAAAAATTTTCGTCGTTGAAATAACTTGAGCATCAGATAACCCTAATACACATTAATTCCCCTTCAAATGTACCAAACAATCACTTAACCTGCGCCAATGAGGAAATTTCACACAGCACTAAGTGAAACTGACGGCATCTGTTGGAACGACGTCCGTTCCGACGGCAAATATTGACAAACAATACACACAAAACAAATACACATTTTTTCGCGATGTTAAATATTACAAAATGAGCAAGTTGTACGAAGTCTACCGTCCTTACCTTGATTCTCCGGTTAGTCAATTGAATATAATGACCCTATTAACGCTGATTATTAAACAAACTGGAGGCCGTGGGTGTTACTGCGTATTTACAGTTTTTCTACGATGATTTTCTGCGTTTTTCTCTCGATCTTGACGTTCTTCTTGTTTCATTTCAATTTAGGGCAACAGATTGTCGTCTTGTTACGCGATTCACGACTGGACGGATCGATGCCCGGCATCGGTGGCGTCGCGACGTCGCAATGCCGACGCGTGCGCGATCGATACGAGACAGTGGTGGCGCAAATAAGTGAACTCATAAATATTAACGTTTTTTTGACCCATTAATGAATTTCTACTTGATATAATAAGCTATTGACCAGGTGAGCCAATGAATATCAATTAAAAGTAAACAAAAAACAGTTATATCGTAGTTCTTTAAGATTGTTCTATAAAGGTTTTTTGTCACTGAATTCAAGCTATCCAGTTTTATAGTCGAAATACAACAAACTTTATACAGGGTGTTCAAAAAAAGATACGGAAATATTTAAGAAGCTAATTGCTGAATGAAAAAAGTTCATATAAACATAGGTCCGCAAATACGTTAGCGATTTAAAGGGTGTTAACGTTCAATCGAAAGATGCAGTTAAATTTGAATTTATCGTAATCCGCTTGAGATATTGAGGTGAAATTTCGGGGGTGTCGAAAATTTTCAAAGACGCATAATTTTCAATACGAAACAATGGTAATTATTTGATATAGTGTCGATAGTCAAAATTCACTGAAAAAGTATTTACTTACTAATTTTGGGTGCCAGAATCCAAATCTGAAATCATTTTTCCCCGCCCGGCTATCGTTTAGGAAAAAAAAAACAAAATTTCCTTGAAAGTCCTCTTGTCTATATCATTCAAACTCTAAAATTGCTTCATTGAAATGCTTTGTTACTATTACAATGGATAATATATACACACATGTGCCATCAATCAGTAATTCTACGCTCAAATATAAATTAATGTCTTATTAAAATGCTTTTCCATTCGAATGTTTATTTTCTTGACAGTTAACCCGCCATAGCCGGCTCGGTGGCGTATGGGATATGATGCTCGTCTCCTACGCAGAGTTACCTGGGTTCAATCCCCACAAAGTCGGTTCGATTTTTCGGATTCTGGAAATCGCTTGAGTGTCCATCTTTCGGATTAGATGTAAAGCTGTCGGTCCTGTCTAACAGAGATGTGTTGGACGACACGAGAGGGGTTCGGCAAAATTCCCGGGTTAGAGAAGTGACAGAATTCCCCGGCGTGTCATTAGCCGAAAGGCAGAAATAGAGCACGTTAAAGGAAAAACAAACAAACAAACAACCCGCCATATTTACTTTCCACGTATGATTGCCCCTCAATTCTCAATATTAGGCAACAATTTCACACATTTATAGTCCAAGATCTACGAGACATGAACCCGTCAATAGTGACGTACTCTCCATCTTCCAGAGAGCAATATTCAAATGGAAATGTCTTCAAACCAAACCTAACTAACCTAACCGAACCACAAACTTAATTTAAATTTATAATGTTGGATTGAATAGGTAAGTAGGTTAGGTTTTAGATTAAATTAGATTAGTTAGGTTAGGTTTGGAAATATTCCCATTTGAATTTCGGTCTCAGTTATGAACGAGAGAGATAAATTCTCTCTTCCTTGAATCGTTTTGAGCCGTACATAGTATTACATGTAACATTAAATCATTGTAAATATGGCGGGTCAACTGTCTAGAAAATAAACATTCGAATTAAAAAGCATTTTAATAAGAAATTAATGTATTAATGTATATTTGACCGTAGAATTACTGACTAATGGTGCATGTGCGTAAATATTACCCATTGTAATAGTAACAAGGCATTTTACTGAAGCAATTATAGAGTTTGAAGGATATAAACAAGACTTTCAAGGAAATGTTGGTTTTTGTTTTTTCCTGAGCGGTAGTCAGGCGGGGCAAAATTATTTCAGATTTGGATTCTGGGACCCAAAATAAGTAAATAAACAATTTTCCAGTGAATTTTACTATCGACACTATATCAAATAATTACCGAAACAATATTTTGGACCCACCAGTGGCGCGCGTATGAGCACAACGCAGGTGATTCTCAAAGAAAAAACTAGGACGCTATTGATCCTTTCAAAAATGAAAAATATTTTGGAATTTCCCAGTTATTTTTCATGAAAAAAGCTCTCTTGATACTTTTGTGTACGACGCCGAGTTTCTGAGTAAAAAAATGTTGAAAAGTTTTCTAGGAGTTCTTGCGATTCTATTGATAATACCTGTTCTATGCTCTGTCATAGATGTGTTCAAACAAAATGATTCACGTCAGCGAGTTTGAATTTCAAACCGGCTATCATGAATCGTTATACGAAGCCTGAGATGACCGACATGCACTTCATGTAACGACGTGCTGACGGAAATGCATTAAAAGCTAGGCGGTTGTACATTGAAGTATTTCCAACCTGTATTGCTCCCGATAGAAAAACTTTTGAAAGCATTCATCGACGCCTATATGAAAAAGGCACATTAAGACGATGTGAAGGAGCAGGAAGGCAAAGCGAAGTAAGAACGGTAGAGCTGGAAAATGAGGTTCTTGCAATAATTCAAGACGCTACTGGTACCTCCACTGACAATGAGATAAACGATATGATTTATGCACGATGGCGCACTTGCCCATTTTAGTCATCTTGCTCGTGACTTCCTAACTCAAGAGTATCGCTTGATTGGTCGAGGTGGACCTCAATTTTGGTTGGCACGGTCGCCAGACTTAAATCCCATAGATTGCTTCCTGTGGAATCATTTAAAGTATTTGGTTTAAACTACACCTTTGGCAAATGTTGGGAACTTAATTCATTAGTGCATACAGCCCTTTTAAAAGGATCACAATATAAATTTATGTTGTAAATGGTCAAGAGTGGTGGGGAGCCGGCAACACGTGCATTTTCTCATTAGACCTTTCTCGGAAACATTTATGTATTTGACACGACGTGAAATACGATAGTGTTGAATTCATTGACGACCGTGGATTCCAGTTTATATTCTACTAAAAATATTTTTGGAACTCTATTGAAAATTTCCGACGCATTATGGTCTCTTGATTACAACTTCGATGTTATTTTCACATTTTCTTACCAAGTTTTTTTCTAATGCAAGTTTCTCTCGGCGATTCACTTAAAAGGACTATACGCACAGAAGTCATTTCTGTTTCCATTTCAGATTATCTCTTCAACTTTTGGACATCGTAGAGGGGGATGATTTCTATGAAAGTAATACGAAAATATATATTGAACCTCCCAATCAAAATACAGCAGAATCTGAAGAAGACAGCGATGTTTCAGACCAAGAAGCTGGCAATATAAACCACCTACCCAGAGGTATTCTGGGTCAAGGATGCGAAATTTCTTTCGAGAATAGTGAAGATGAGGAAACCCATGAACAACTTTCTGCTAGAACAAGTGGACTTCAACCTCAAACCACCACACTTTCCCATTCATCGGAGAGTGATAATGAAATGAAAAAATATACCACTTTCTGTTATACAACAGCTTTCCTGCAAGGAGAAAGGTAAAACTGTTCAAAGAAAAAAGACAAATTCATAAGTGTACGGGGGATACACCCAAATATTGTATGAACACCACCTGTGATCATGTGCCTCCATCTCGCGATGCACAGTCGGCCGAATCTCCAGCCGATTTCTTCAAACTTTTTTTCACGGAGGCGATCATGGACAATATCGTTCACCAGACTAATCTGTATGGGTCACAAAAAAACATTTCTTTAAATTTTTCTATGGATGAACTGTATGTAATCTTCGGAGCTTTATTGCTCAGTAGATATGCCAAGTGCCCTCATAAACGCATGTATTGGAATGCTACAATGATACCCTTTCAATACTTCGGGACTCGATGAGACTCAACCGTTTTGAGCTTTTCTTACGCCATCTTCACTTCAATGATAACAATGTTTCGACAGACTTCACAAATTGACACCACTCAAAATTTTCGAGAGCACGGCGGTATAGATGAGCATTTATCGATTGACGACAGCATGATACCATACTATGGAAAGTATTATGCGAGGCAATAAATCAAAGGAAAGCCAATCAGGTTTGGTTTTAAAAATTGGGCCTCTTGTCAAAGTGGAGGGTATACAGGGTGCTTCAACGAAAACAGAGGCTATATCTACCAAGATATTCATTTCTGATCAAAACGCAAAAACAGGTCATTTTTTTTTTCAAGGGAGACATCTTTTGGGGTACAATACTTGCGTGATATATCAACTCCCTAAGCGGGGGTTGCAATCCTTGAACATTTTGAATAGGGAAGATGGGTCGATTGATGACTCAAAAGAAAGGTGGTACCTTTGTCTACATCGTCTTGAACGATTTTCCATTTTTAATTGAAAACTGTAAAAAATACAGGGTGAGCAACTGAAAGATAGGGAAGACTATTTCCCTGAGACTATTCAAGTTTCAGTGAAGTAAAATGGAACAGATCCATGCTGATCAACGGTAGTCATCATCAAGTACCATCCTCATCTCGAATTTCAACCCCTAGAGTAGAGGTGACCACCCTTCAAACTTTGACTGATACGCCTGCATCCCCGTGAACGAATTTTCAATTTTGATTGAAAACTGTAGAAGATACAGAGTGAGCCATTGAAAAATAGAGAAGACTATCGCCCCAAGACTATTGGAGTATTAGTGCGAAGAACTGGAATAGATTCATTTAGATCAAAGATGACAGCCTTTGATCTGGAATGAATTTGCTGTTCCATTTTTTGCACTAATACATGAATAGCTCAGGGCGATAGATAGTCTCCTCTATTTTTCAGTAGCTCACTCTGTATCTTCTACAGTTTTCAATCAAAAATGAAAACTAGTTCACGGGGATGCAGACAAAAATAATACCTTTCTTTCGAGGTATCACTCGACCCATCTACCCTCTTCCACATTTTCAAGGGTGGTCACCCCTGTTCTAGGGGTTGAAATTCGAGATGAGGATGGTACCTGATGATGACTACCGTTGATCAGCATGGATCTGTTCCATTTTACTTCACTGAAACTTGAATAGTCTCAGGGAAATAGTCTTCCCTATCTTTCAGTTGCTCACCCTGCATCTCTTACAGTTTTCAATTGAAAATGGAAATTCCTTCAAGGCAATGTAGACAAAGATACCACCTTTCTTTTGAGTCATCACTCGACCCATCTTCCCTATTCAAAATGTTCAAGGATTGCAACCCCTGCTTAGGGGGTTGATATTTCAGGCAAGTTTTGAACTCCAAAAGATGTCCCCCTTGAAACAAAAATTGACCTGTTTTTGCGTTTTGATCAGAAATGAATATCTTGATAGATATAGCCTCTGTTTAGTTTTCGTTGAAGCACCCTGTATGTTAGCATTCGAAATATACACTGGTAAATCTGATAATGAAAAACAATTTGGTTTGGGTGGCGAAGTTGTTTTATCTCTAATTCGATTAGCAAGACTGGAAGAGAATAAGGGTTATAAACTTTATTTCGATAACTACTTTACTGGTATTGATCTAGTGTCCCATCTAGCGGACCGCTATTTGTCCTACTGGTACTATACGCCAAAATCGTTTAGAAGGATGTCCTTTTTCCAGAGAAGAATGTATGGAATAGAGAAAAAAAATCTTTTCAGTTTTTATCGAACGAGAAAATTCTGATGGCTCAATGGAAAGACAAAAAGGTGGTAACGATGGCCACCAACTTCGAAGATCAATCTATGATGACCGCTAGACGTTGGTGCAAAGAAGCCAAATCCAAACAGAATGTTCCCCAACCAAAAGTGGTATCAAATTACAATAAATACATGGGAGGGGTTGATAAGATGGATGGATTAGTAGCTGCGTACCGATCGAGAATGCGGCAAAGAAAATGGTACTGGCCCATTTTTCAGTATTTGTTTGATGTGAGGGTGGTAAATGGCTGGATTTTCATGAAGAAACTGAGACCTGAAGATCCAAACTGTACAAAACTTCCAACATTCAGACGTTGCATAGCCGTGAGCTTTCTGGAAAAATATGGGACCAGATCAGTCAGAAACTGCCGACAGTTTGTCAACAATAACGATGTTAGATTCGATAATGTGGAACATTTGGTCAAATACTCTGAAAGTAACAGGAAATATAAAATGTGTCATAAAAATTCGAAGTTCATATGTGATAAGTGCAATATTGGCTTACACCAAATATGCTCTTATGGAATATAGTCCTTTTAAACGGATCACTTTTTTTTCTGAACTGAGGGAGAAAATTTAAAAACAGCGACAGAACCACGTTTCAAAAGTAAAACTATATCAATTTCAAGAAAAAATTATAATCAAATCAAAAATTTTTTTCCACATGCACTAATGGGTTAAGAAATACAATCTTCGCTGGGTGCAACTCGATAAGAACAGATTCTGGTGTTTTTGAAAGAGTTCGCCGATCAATGAGGAGCTGAAGGAAGTCACTTTGAACAGCTTTTGTAATTCTTTAAAAATTGGTGATACTCAAGTCTTTGTTTAACCTTGAATCAAACTTTTGATTTTCAAACATAGGTTATTTAATGATAAAAGGAAATACACAACGATGGTTATTTTAATCGAAGACTGCGCGTCGTACAATGAAATGTATGAACTTCTTTTCTTATTCCTTTCAATTCAACATTTTTTTACTCAAAAACTTGACGTCGTACAAAAAAATGTCAAGAGAGCGTTTTTCTCGGAAAGTAACTGGAAAATTCAAAATATTTTTTATTCGAGAACAAATCAGTATCGTCCTAGTTTTTTCTTCGGAAATAACCTACGTTGTGCCCATACGCGCGCCACTGGTGGGTCCAGAATATTGTAGAGAAAATTATGTGTCCTTGAAAGTTTTCGACAACCTCAAAATCTCAAGCAGTTCACGAAAAATTCAAATTTAACTGCATCTTTCGATTAAACTTAACACCCTGTCAATCTGTAAGTATCTGCACACCCATGTTTATATAAACTTTTTTCATTGAATGACTTCAGCAATCACCTCCTTGAATATTGCGTGAGATTAGCGGGTTCAGCAAAAGTTTTTCGATATTCCAATTTTTTATTAACTAAGGTGAATCACATTGCGTTTTTCATTCTAAGACTCCCGTTTCCTCGTTGTATGCTTTTGATCAGAGAATAATTAGAGAACGAGTGCAATTTTTCGTTATCATGTGTCGCTTTTATATCTATGTGTGTAAAATCTCTGAATGAGCTTTGTAATTATAAGCTCTGAAGCGGGAAATCTTGAAAAAAATTACAACGGTTTAAAAAAATGAAGAATTTATGATATACGATCACTGCCCCACCTGCCGGATCCAATTGTAAACCTGAACTATCTCGGGAAAAATTTCGCCAAAACCAGTAATTTGATATTTTACGAATTATATAGCGTGTATCAACCGAATAGAATAAATTTGATAATGAAGTTAGTTGTTGATGGCCTCTTACAAAGACTGCACAACGCTGGCTTCAACGCACAAGGCTATGATGATGATCTAGTTATCATCATTAGGGGAAAGCATGATGGAATCTTATCAAACCTGATGCAAAAAAACCTTAACATCGTGAATGAATGGTGTGCTGAAGAGGGGCTCAGCATCCATCCAGACAAAACCATTCTAATACCATTCACAAGACGTAGAAAGTTTAACTTAAACCCCCTTTCTGAATGGACATACTCTGAAATTTTCGGAACAGGCTAAGTATCTAGGGTTAACCCTAAATCAGAGCATCAACTGGAATTTACACATTGACAAAACTCTTTCCAAGGCTACATCGTGCCTATGGCATGCCGTAGACTCTTCGGAAAGACCTGGGGGCTACAGCCAAAAATAACCTACTGGTTATACACAGCGGTTATAAGACCCATTGTCACATACACATCGTTCGTATGGTGGACGAAAACATCAGAAATAACTAAGCAAAACAAGCGTGCGTGGGCATAACAGGTGCTATGAGAAGCACCCCGACTACTGCCCTGGAGGTAATCCTAAATCTCCCTCCTCTTCATCTAAAATTGAAAAAGAGGCGTTGATGGCGGCATTACGACTCCTAGACACAAAAAAATTATTACCTGGTGGTCTGAAGGGACACCTGGGGATTCTGGGTTACATAGCGTAACATACAGAAATCTTATCACAACCATGGGATATAATGCCGCTTCAGTTTGATTTTCACATACCCTTCGAAGTGGCCATAGAAGACCGCATCATCGTAAAGGGAAAAATAAATCAATTGGACCAAATATCCTTCATTTGGTACACGGACGGATCAAAAACGATTAATGGAACAGGAGCAGGCATATATGGACCCAAGTACTCGCCATCAGTGCATCTGGGCTCTACTCCCACAATCATGCAAGCAAAAACACTTGCTGTCAACCTGTGCTGCCAGGAGAGACTACGAAGGAAACTCAAAGGTGCAAAGATTTACATTTTAACGGCCAGTCAGGCAGTGATTAAAGCTCTAAACTCTTACAGTTATCGAAGCATCTCTGTCTAGGAATGCCGTCAATCCTTGAAGCAACTTGCTGAGGGAAACAAACTTTTCCTGTGGTGGGTGCCTGGCCACGAAGACATACAAGGAAATGAAGTCGCTGACGAACTGGCTAGATCAGCTGCTGGAATACCACCCATCGGACCTGAACCGTTCTGCGATCTAAGCAAGCCGCACAGACGACAGGAACTGGAACGGTGGGAAGAATCTAGCGAAAAAGAATAGTGGAGGAAAACTCCAAGCCAAAGGCAAGCGAAAAAGTTCATTGACTCTTCGCCAAAGGAGACAAAACAGCTTCTCGATCTCTGTAGGGACGAGCTGAGGACTATAACAGGCCTCCTCACTGGACACTGCCCACTGAGATACCATTTCAGTAAAATGGGCAAATCGGAAACGATAACATGCAGAATGTGTAAAGAGGGCGATGAAACTGCCGAATATATTGTTTGCAGTTGCATCGCAACTGTCCGTCAAAGACATATACACTTCGGTAACGACAAGCAAGAGCCGCACGAAGTAAAAGCGAAAACTCCCAGGGTGATTCTTAATTTTGTAAGGGAACTAGATCTTCAGGGAAATGAATAAGAGGGGTTACGAACAAAAGACCAACTTGGTCTCAGTTCGGAAAGGCTTGCAAAGCCAAACGACCCCCTCCAATGTAATGTAATGTAATGTGATCATGTAACAGTGGCCAATGGCAACCTTCCTACTTGAAGTGTATATGTCCAATTCTAAATTTCAATACTCTCTTGTGATAGTATAATACATAATTTAATTTCTTTTTATCATCATGATTAACAATTACATAGTAACGCCGGAATCAATTGACTATTTGTATATTATTCAATTTTGGATTCTTCAAAAAGTTCTAGGTACACTTCATGGAGAAAATCCTATACCTATTTTCAACTAATTCGAAAATATTTATTGCAAAAGAATATTGAAAAAATAAAATTATTTTATTTCGCTATAACACACTCAAAAACGAATAATATTAGGTGACAAGTATTGATAATGAGTAAGAAAGCTAAACTCATTCCAGTCTTCTTTTTATTGATATGAAATTTGAAACTCAATCAGTTTAGTTTGCTCTTGTTTTAACCATAGGTTATCCACGTTGATCATAATGCCCTTTTGTGAGTGTTTGGGACTTTGAGGGGGGCAGTAAATAAACCATACAAATAGAGGGAGCACAAAGATAGCGCAAAGGGGCGAGGGTAGATTAAAAAATCAAATCTGAAGAAAGGCAGAATAACGATAATTAAGTATTAGAGTAAAGTAAATAAATGATTTTTGTTATTGTAGGTATTGCAATTGTTATTATTTTCAAATGCTTGAAAATTGATATATTTCAATAGGGCGAGCAGAGGCTCAAAATCATCATTTCTGAAATCTGTAACACATAACAGTATTAATGAAAATACTACAACCAAGGTTGAAGAACAGAGATTATAATCACAAAAATCTCAATTTATTGTTATTATTTGATTTTAATTGAAAGTATAGTAGAATAAATATTAATTCAGTAATTATCAATCTAAGTTTTGTGTATGTTTATAATATAAACTGACAAGCGAACCCTAGTGGAGCCGACCATAAAATCCCACATTTTAACAAAATGGCTTATTCCGAATGGTTTTTAATGAGATTGATTGAATTGTATTGACTATTTGATTGTCAGTATGTTTTCGCGTCAAACAATCTAACCCAACCTAATACATATATGTGAAATATATATACAGTATACATCTTCAATTTTGTAACATTTGCAAGAATCTCTATCGGTCAATACTGATAAAACCAATTCGAAAAAAATCAAAAATATGTACATATATTGGAAATGCTGCCTTTACTCTAGCAGAAAAATTGAATTTCCTATTCATGTGATTTGTTGCAGAAATTTAATAAGATACAGTTACCGTCTTGAGCATCATGTCTTCAGAGTGTTTCCAAAATAACCTAAAATATTGTTGTGGGCAAATCGTCATTCAATTTTAAGGCGAAAAGTTAACAATAAACATAGTTTCAAATGGTTATTTCTTATTATACAGGGTGTCAAACTTCTGTTTTAATGAAATTTTCGTATTTTTTCAGATTAGGCAAATAAAAATACAAGCTTTCAACTCTTTCATATCTCCTATCATTTTTAGATGACAAATGAAAACTTTGTTGTCTGCCCTTGGGACAACATAATGAAAAATTAAGAACTAAGTCAACATACCAAATGCTACTTAGAATGAACATGATTACGTGACGTCACAAAGATGTAGAAATAAATTCTACTCAGTTATAATTTGTACAAAAAGTCATCGCCTTTTATCTTATTATCAAAATTTATCACAATGATGAATTACCCACAACAATGTTACAGATTACTTAGAAACATATTTGTTTAGAAATATATATTCTAAATATTCGAAAATTATCTTTTTTTTGTTAATTTACAGCTTATATGGGCTTACATGGGCTGTTGGAGTAGTTGCCACTTGAAGTTTGTAGACGGTAAATTTCATTGATTTTATTTATTCTTTTGGTAAAGGCTGACTTTACACTTGGAACATGCAGTTGTGCGATAGTTTTATTTTTTATTTTTCAACTTCAAAGTTAGGTAGGTTCTGTGGGTAGAGGTAGTTCAAGACCTCATGGCAGGTGCGTCACAAATATTCTGCGCGAGGGTGGCGCTTCCATTCGTGAAATTCGCTATTTCTAAAAACGTCTGTTCCCCACTAACGCACAGAGCGCGAAGTGGAATAACAATATAGGGCTGAACTTACCCAACCGATAGCATGCGATAATTGCGCTTTTCGCATGAATTGTTCACCGTGATGATCATAATTGTTTTTAACACTATTCAAAGGCAGATATTCAGTGGAGTTGATAATTTCACCTTTCTATTAAAGTGTGATTCAAAAACATGTGCAGTTCAGGGATTCTGTCTTTGAGTTTGATATTTTTCCCGGTTTCAAATCTTGAAATCAAAATTTCTCCAAACTGTATGTACGTCTTTAATATTGAGGTAGACTTCATTTCCTGAATTATTTGCAATGAAATTTTTGTAATGCTAATGTTCTCTTATTTTCATGAAACATTGAAGAGAACATGAGTGCGCCAATAATCGGGAAATGATGAAATTTGTCAAGGGAGAGGTTAGAAAATATGTTCCCATATCGCCGGTCCTTCACAGAGTTGGATTTATCATTGAAATGATATATTGGTACAGAGAATATCGGTTATACACAAAAAACAAACGAAGAAAATAGAATTGTTTTCCCTTAATTGTTTTTCTAGAAGAAAATTGAACACCTTCTGGTTTTGAATCATTCTCTTGAACACTTCAATGAATTGTTCGCACGCTGACACCCGTAGCTTCTGATACTCTATCATATAGGGAGTCGATGGGTATAATAAGATTCTTGACATCTTTTGCTCGTCGCATGAAATCGTATACTGGGAAAATAATTTCCCTCACTTGGCTATGAACAATTCGCTTCAAATTCTTATCCCTGTTACGAAAAATGGCAAAATAAAAATAAGAATTCTATTTCATTAAACAAATACTGATACAGAAAAAATGGAAGTTGTGACTGTAATATATGTTTGGAAAATCTGAAATCCCCTAAAAGATTTTTTTAATCATTCTGTATATCAAAACCGAAAAACTACGTTCTTGTGTATCGCTTCATCAAAAATGCTTGGCTTTCCTTATTAGACCTTTTTAGACAATAAAAGTGATTATGTAATGTTGAACCAATCTGTGGATGAAACTATAAAGCTAAAATTTCATGCTGGTTACGGCAGAATGACAAATTATGGATTATTTATATCTGTAGGTCTATGACGGATTATAATTGAATGAGAACTAAAATATTCAATTTCCCTTTGGAATCCAATACTTGCTTCATTTGAAGAGATAATACTTTTTAAATAAATATACACAGGAGATTCACAACAGATACTTTCCGAAACACCGATAGCTAGGACGGCACTGTGCCACTAGAGAGTTAAATTGGAGATGGACAACTTTTTCAGGTAAGGGTAGTATGGACCGAACTTGGTCTTTTCGCGCAGGGTGACGCACCTGCCATGAGATCTCGAACTATTTCTATATGTGATCTAGATAAACCACAGGTAATGAATAATCTATTATTATTCCTCTACAATATAAATATTTTGATACTGCTAATAGTTTCAAACAACCAGATGAACCAAGTGAGGATAGACAAAATGGAATTTTTGAAAAACTATTTGAGGTGGTTTTAGTGCTCCAAATGTAGTGGATCAATGTTCATTACATGTAACAAAAGTTGAATTCTCTTTTAAAAATCAATTTTTTGAGATGAAAAACCATTTTGCAATTTTCAAAAACTTATTTCACCAAAACCATGGTATCCAGAAAAGGTTGAATTAAAATAGAATTCTACTCCAAAAATTCACTTTTCGACAGACATTGAGTCGTGCTTCTCCCAAATAGTAAATTTCTTGTATGTATGGAATTCTCGCCTAACACTTGGTGAAACATAATGAATAAATGATTCGTTTATCACTTGGCAAAGGTTTCACCAATATTTATTGAAAATACTCGACATATGTTTCGGGTTGTTAGCCCATTATCAAGAGTAATACATTACTAAATTCAAAATGAGTGATTTCACTTATGTATAACGGCATTCACGACAGGGGGTAAATTGAAGTCTAGTTGGTCGTTGCAAATTGGCTGGTTTTCCCTATGAGCTGACGTAATTTTAATGATCTCCAAGATGTCCAAACCTTTTTCCTTTATTACCTGGATGCATGAGTTCGATATTCTCGAAATCTCTGAAATGATTCTTGTTGATGCAGTGGTCCGAAAAACCCGTAGAATTTTTATTTTGGAGAATAGATCTTTTATGTTCTTCAACTTTCTTCTTGATGCATCTTCCGGTTTGGCCTATATAGAATGTCTCACATTCACTGCAGTGTATTGTATACATTCCGCTTTTATCTAATATTTTTGTTTTATCTTTATTATTAACTAACAATGAACCCAAATTCATTTTATTAGTGCTGATGGTGTTAATATTATTTCTGTGTAATCTGTTATTTTTTTTGTTAGATTTCTCAGTATGAAACAGATAAATGCTCTGCAACAAAAGTTTATGTCGTTTCTGTCTTATTAAGATATCAATTAATTTTGGTTCATAGCCATTGTTCTAAGCGATTAATTTTAAAACTTGAACTTCATTCTCAAAATCGACAGCTGACAAAGGAATAGAAAACAAATAGCACAAATGAATGAAAAGCACTCAATTTGATACTCTAGGATTGGTAACTACTGTTATGAATCAGGGTATCCGAATAGGTTGGTTTTCTGTATATTTTAAAGGCGAGTGAGTCATGAGCCCTACTAATCGACAAGTCCAAGAAGTTCAAAGATTTTTCATTATTTTCATTTTCAATTATAAATTGAATCGAATGATGAAAAGAATTTAAAAACTGTATGAAACTATTGAGTTATCTGTCTGTGCCAATCAAATTACAGAAGATATCATCTACATATCTTTTCCATTTTCCACTTCTCCATGAGCCAAAGACCTCTTTCTATCGCAGAAGAAGGCTATTCGAATTATTCTAGGCCTGAAACAAACAGACAGTTGCAGAGAGGCTTTTAAACAACTTAAGGTCTTGACCCTACCATCAATATATATTATCGAATGTGTGAGATGTGTACATAGGCACTTAACTGAATTAGAAACAAATGGTCAATTCTATCAATTCAACACGAGGAGAAAGGGAGACCTGAGGACGACCTTTTATAGCAAAACTAAACTACAACAGGGTATTGATTACTGGGGTCCTAAGTTATACAACCATCTGCCCATTGAAATCAAAGAACATCAACTTGCATTCAGGAGAGAGGTCAAAAACCTACTTCTACATAGGACCATATACGAGTTGAAGGAATTTCTCTCTGAATCGGCCACGTATGCCTCGTAAACGAGGCATACTTCTATTAATTTTGACTTGACATGTAAATAATTGATGTCATAATATATATTTCATTTCATTTCATAAAAATACATTATTGATTAGGATGTTGGGGGAACTGATATTTCTATTTTCTAAATTTGTCATGAATATTTCACTTAACGGAGACAATGGAGGGCCCATAGGTAAATCATCTAATTGTTGATATATTTTATTATTGAACTTGAAATAACTTTGTTGGAGAGATATGTTTACAGCTGACATCGTTTCTTATATATGAGTGGGGCTTAATGTACTATTGGATTGAAGTTGTTGATTAATTGTGGCTTTGACATCACGGCAGGGTGTAGACGGATATAGATTAATTATATCGAAGGATACTAATTCAGCATTTATCGGAATTTTTAGAGATCTCAAGTGATCAGTTAATTCTATAGAGTTTTGTATTGAGTAGATTGGATTGTGTTGTATCAAATTTGGAAGTATGTTGTTCAAATATTTACATAATTCAGTAGCTGGAGCACTTACATATGAAATTCATTCATAACAATCAATTTCAACCCATCTTTTTGCAATAAATTCGTACACATTTGTTAGTAGGATCAACATGTTATTCTATAAATTTTGTTGATGCTACTAACAAATTTCAAACCCAAGTCATATCTTTAATTAAAAAGTGTACGAATTTATTGCAAAAAGATGGGTTGAAATTGACTGTTATGAATCTGAAAGCTCCAATTTTATATTCATTACCCAAAATTCACAAATAAGATTGTCCCATGAGACCTATTGTTTTAGATGTAAGTGCTCCAGCTACAAAATTATGTAAATATTTGAACAACATACTTCCAAATTCGATACAATACAATTCAATCTACTTAATACAAAACTCTATAGAATTAACCAATCACTTGAGACCTTTAAAAATTCCAATAAATGCTGAATTAGTATCCTTCGATATAATTAGCTATATCTGTCTACACCCTGCCGTGATGACAAAGCCACAATTAATCAACGATTTCAATCCAATAGTACATTAAGCTCCACTCATATAGAAGAAACGATGTCAGCTGTAAACCTATGTTTCCAACAAAGTTATTTCAGGTTCAATAATAAAATATATCAACAATTAGGTGGTTTACCTATGTGCTCTCCATTGTCTCCGGTATGATTAAGTGAAATATTTATGACAAATTTAGAAAATAGAAATTTTAGTTCCCCCAACATCCTAATCAATAATGTATTTTTATGGAAAAGATATGTAGATGATATCTTATGTAATTGGATTGGCACAGACAGACAACTCAATAGTTTCCTACAGTTTTTAAATTCTTTTCATCAATCGATTCAATTTACAATTGAAAATGAAAATAATGAAAAATCTTTGAACTTCTTGGACTTGTTGATTAGTAGGGCTCATGACTCACTCGCCCTTAAAATATACAGAAAACCAACCTATTCGGATACCCTGATTCATAACAGTAGTTACCAATCCCAGAGTATCAAATTGAGTGCTTTTCATTCATTTGTGCACAGATTGCTTTCTATTCCTTTGTCAGCTGTCGATTTTGAGAATGAAGTTCAAGCTTTAAAATTAATAGCTGAGAACAACGCCTATGAACCAAAATTAATTGATATCTTAATAAGACAAAAACGACATAAACTTTTGTGGCAGAGCATTTATCCGTTGCATACTGAGAAATCTAACAAAAAAAAATAACAGATTACACAGAAATAATATTAACACATTCAGCACTAATAAAAAGAATTTGCGTTCATTGTTAGTTAACAATAAAGATAAAATAAAAATATTAGATAAAAGCGGAATGTATAAAATACACTGCAGTGAATGTGAGACATTCTATATAGGCCAAACCGGAAGATGCATCAAGAAGAAAGTTGAAGAACATAAAAGATCTATTCTCCAAAATAAAAATTCTTCGGGTTTTTACGGACCACTGCATCAACAAGAATCATTTCAGAGATTTCGAGAATATGGAACAGGTAATAAAGGGAAAAGCATGGACATCTTGGAGATTATTGAAATTACGTCCGCTCATAGGAAAAACCAGCCGATTTGCAACAACCAACTAGACTTCAATTTACCTCCTGTCGTGAATGCCGTTATACATAAGTGAAATCACTCATTTTGAATTTAGTATTGTATTACTCTTGATAATGGGCAAACTACCCGAAACATATGTCGAGTATGTTTAATAAATATTTGTGAAACCTTTGCTAAGTAATAAACGAATCATTTATTCATTATGTTTCACCAAGTGTTAAGCGAGAATTCCATACATAAAAGAAATTTACTATTTGGGAAAAACACGACTCAATATCTGTCAGAAAGTGAATTTTTGGAGTAGAATTCTATTTTAATTCAACCTTTTCTGGATAACATGGTTTTGGTGAAATAAGTTTTTGAAAATTGCAAAATGGTTTTTCATCTCAAAAAATTGATTTTTAAAAGAGAATTCAACTTTTGTTACATGTAATGAACATTGATCCACTACATTTGGAGCACTAAAACCACCTTAAATAATTTTTCGAAAATTCATTTTGCGTCTATCCTCACTTGGTTTACCTGGTTGTTTGTAACTATTTGCAGTATCAAAATGTTTATATTGTACAGGAATAATAATAGATTATTCATTACCTGTGGTTTATATAGAACATATATAAATATTTCCAGATCTCATGGCAGGTGCGTCACCCTGCGCGAAAAGACCAAGTTCGGTCCATACTACCCTTACCTGAAAAAGTTGTCCATCTCCAATTTAACTCGCTAGTGGCACAGTGCCGCATTCAGATCCTAGCTATCGGTGTTTCGGAAGTTTTTGAACCGCTGCATCAACAAGAATCATTTCAGAGATTTCGAGAATATCGAACTCATGCATCCAGGTAATAAAGTGAAAAGGATGGACATCTTGGAGGTTATTGAAATTACTTCCACTCATAGGAAAAACTAGCGAATTTGCAACGACCAACTAGACTTCAATTTACCTCATGTTGTGAATGCCGTTATATCTAAGTGAAATTTAGTATTGTATTGCTCTTGATAATGGGCTAAGAACCCGAAAAATATGTGGAGTATTTTTAATAAATGTTTGTGAAACCTTTGCCAAGTGATGAACGAATCATGTAAATTTCTTGTCGAATTACTTTCACATCAATATAATATTCTATAGCCCACAAAATCTGTAATTTTTATTAGTATGCATTTATATTGGAATATATGAAGAAATTTGTATGAATTGGTAAATACGAAATTTAAATGGATTTGAAATATGCCTAAGATAAAAAGTTCATGCACTACACCAAGCTATCTGCCAAAATGATTCTACATTCAAGAGGAGTACTGCTATCTTCCGCACCTTTTAGAGAATTTTCAACAAGATTTCGAACTGATATCTATTTTGAAGTGTAATTAGTACATATAGGAATACATTCCTTGAAGTACAAATACCGATTTCGTGATACTGAAAAACTAAAAGATTCCAATAAGATTCTTTAAAACACCAACTTTATTCATGATATTGCAAATGGAAAATTTAGTTCTAATAAATGTTGTTCTAGTTTCTTGTATCCTATAAAAGAATAAAGGAAAATACACATGAATTAACTTACCTTCAATAAGGTGAGGATTTTCTGTGATAAATCATAATCAAAATTAGAATATTTTGAGCCAGACATATCATAAATAAACACAATGCCAGCCTTTTGTGTTACTGGATCTTGAAGAGCAGCGTCCAGTTGGTAAACAACACCCTGTAAAGTTGTTTGATGCGTGCAACTGAGCGGAACATGTTTGTGTGCTGTAAAAAGTGCTATAGCCGCATCCGATGCATCTCTTTTAGGCTAAAAATAAGAATATAACTCAAACAATGAAAAGAAGATTTTTATTTATACTCACCAGTATTGTAAACTTCCCTGTAATCAGTTCAGAGCGAAGGGGTTCCTTCAAGGGGTCAAAATTGGTTAGGCCTTCTCTTCTCCTCGTAATTTCATGTTGTTCAAAAAGTGTTAAGGCGCGAATAACATCAAACTTACGGGCATACAAAAATCGGACAGCTAGTGACCAGGAAATAGGACCAAGTTTCCTTCTGTATTTGAGGTTCACTTTCTCAATGAATTCCTTGGTTGCCTGGAAAAAATCAGAAACTAAAACTAGCCCCAATGTAAAATTGAATAAAATACAAGGATTACAATTTTTATATTTAATTTCTTATTGAGAATAATTAAATTTTACGTTCTAAATTAACAATGCTTATCTTTATGAAGGAATTTGAATAGAGATACATTCATAGATAAATTAATCATTTCCGTTTTTCAACAGTTTAATAAAAGGAATGACAACTTACATTTTCCTGTTCTGGGGATAGTGTCGTAGACATTTTTATCTCAATAAATTCCTAACATAGATTTTTATTATATTCTAATTGTAGTACCGAAACCTAAACAGTAAAAATTTTCTCGGTTTAAATGTCATCACCGTCACACCAGTTGCGACTTTATCAAAACAAACGTGTCTTATTTCTTACTGTTATAGAAACAATACTAGTATAAGAATAGATTTGTCTTTATGTAAAATATTTCAGAAAGAAAATTTTGTAAACAACTTATCAATTAATATACTCGCATAGAAAAAGAAAACACATCAAATTAAAATTGAAAGAACTTTGGCTAAAGTTCTTCAATCTTCGTTGAAGACGTAAAGTATGTCATGTCAAATAGTCAAATGTCTCAACTCAGAAGTGAGACTAACAATTATAACGATACTCTGTGGTCCAATCATTGAAAACAGAATTGTTTGTTATTTCTATATACGACCAGCGTATGGACAAAGAATTCCTTATCACTGTCACTTACCTCTCAGAAATCAATGGCTTCCCCAAAAACGTTAAAGGAATAACGAACAAACAACAGCAAGCTTACTTGTTCTCCCCTTCAAAAACATGGATTATTCGCTTTTATTTGCTTTTTTCCGCCTTAAGACATCTTTTCCTGATATACTAACAAGTTATTGGAAAGTGTTTAATTATTAGATTTGTTATTATCTACGGCTCGAATGAGTTGGAACACTAAACTGACATGTTGACAACCTAATCTGAAAATATCCTAGAGCACATATTCAACCAATTTCACCGTTCTAGGATCAGGTCTAAAATAATTCTAGAAACGTTGAAATACGATGTTCACCAGTTGGGATGAATTTGCACCCAATCCACCCTGTTCTGAACCTATTCAATCAAGTCAGTGTTGGAACAATCATATTATTAATCAATGGTATTATTCAACCTACTGAACAACAATCAACTCATCCAACAAACAACGGAGTTCTCATAAATAAAACAACGAATAGATTTTTAAGCTTCTTTCTTTAAAACATTCCAACGTTTCGACACCAGATATGTGTCTTCCTCAGGGAAATTGATTGAAACTTTAAAATGTAGTAACTTCAAGTTAAAATTATTAAAATCTTTTGCTCAACAAGAGAAAATAAAAACGACTTGTAGGTTATAAAACTTTAAGTTAAAGTTATTAAAAATATTTCGCTAATCAAGAGAATATAAAAAGTATACATGTAGGTAATAAAACTTTAAGTTAAAATCATTAAAAATCTCTCGTTCACAAGTGGCTATTACAACCGGTTAACACACACATATATCTGGTGTCGAAACGTTGGAATGTTCTAAAGAAAGAAGCTTAAAGATCTATTCGTTGTTTTATTTATAAGAAGTCCATTGTTTATTGGGAAAGTTGATTGTTGGATGTTGGTGGACTTGGAATTGATTACATGACTTTAACCTACTGAAAGTAGATATGTTAGATCTAGTAGTAGGTAATAATTATTAGCTCATAACATGACGTTTTTTGGTGTACAAATGTAAGATGAATGATAAATCTTGTTTTACTTCACACTTACGTCAATAAATCAGGTGGTCTCAGTAATCTCTGTGGAGAAAGTAGAAAAGAATATTTGTAATTATCGCCGAAAAATATCAATGGTTTAGCACAATCCCTTAGTGTAAGACATAAGCTAAAAAATGATTTTAACAAGATTTGTTAGACGCTTGGGCAGCAGTGGTCTAAACGTTATTCAGCAAACTCCAAAAAAATTCAGCAATGAGCCAACTGGTAAGATTGGAATTTCCCATAAAACAAATAATTTCGATAGAAAAATATTGGTCTGGACAGGAAAATATAAAAAGATAGAAGATGTGCCAGAAAATGTTGGGTATGTTATCCTCCCAGATAAATCTAATTGATCAGTAGATTAGGTTAGATTGATTTGAATTATGCAATCGGTCAGAAAAAATTCAATTAATTCAATTTATCTGAATTATACTGCTATATTTTAAATTAGACAACATATAAATTGAAAATAATTCTGAAATTTTTCACCTACCTAACTGCTTTGTTCTGGAATTCTTGAAATCTTAGAAAAGAGTGAAACATGACGAGTTTGTAAATTATTAAATATTTTTATCATTTTTGGACTATCTAACTACTTTGTGTTGTTACTTATTACACTGAAGCATTAGAAAACAGTGAATCTTTCAAAGAATACAGTTATGTGAAATAATTCTCAGGCAACAAACAATGGAAAGGGCCCGAAATAGAATGAGGATAAAAATTGCAAATTATATGATGGCAGCAACAGCTCTGGGATGTCTCTTGATGGTAGTACTAGGGAAAAGAGATCAAGCAAAAGGAATATCTGTGGGACAAATGGCAGAAAATTGGCATGAAGGATTGAAAAAGGAAAGTTCCGAAGGAAAATGAAAAATACTCAACATAGTGAAGATCAAAAATATAACCAATGTGTTGATATGTAGTTGTTTTTTGTGAAATTAATTTTATTTTAATATAGTTATATTATTCTACACAAAAGCAACATAGCCACTTTCTTTTTCTTACTCCTCTTTTGGGGAATATTTGGAGAAAACATTTCTCTATTGAACTTTTCTCTGAAAAAATTATTTTTGTACCATAAACTTGTAGCAATATACTTTAATGGCTGAAGAATCCATTAAAGTTGATCTCAGAAATAATACTTTAAAAGATTGATTATATTTAGATATAATTAAATGAAATAAATAATATGATTTTAGAGAAATCTTTAGTTCCATTACAAAGTTTTTACTTTTTGAATTGTAAGTGGAAACAAGTAATGTAAATACTTACGAATAATTATGAATAAATAGAAATGTTTATGTTACCATTAATCGGAATTTTTGTACTATATTAACTTTATCATATACATTTTAAAATTTTTTTATAGAAATATCGCAATTCTTTGGCAATATAAAGAATTTAAACAGTCACTTTGTTATTCTCTGTAATAGCTACTTGTCTAGACATGGTGATTTTGCATGTACTAACTGAGCAACCAGTGTCGCAAGATCTCTGCTAGGTCATTCTGATCGTGCCTCATCCGACAAAACGCACTAGTTCTGCAGTCGAGTGTTGTCCGTTTTTGTCGTTACTCAAAGGCTGCTCAAACACTCACGGTTTCATTTTTTCTCAATTACTCTTTGCTCGCTTGCGCAGTTACTAAATTAATGATGTGAAAATGGGGCGCAGATTGTGCTGATCATACCAATAGAGGACTAAGAGAAACAAACTGGGAAATGCACATTCCAATAGCAGAACTAAAAGGAAATAGATTCCTTGCTAAGATATTACAAAAGCGATACTTGCCGGTAGTGACAAGTAGGAATCGTACTTATTTAACATACCGCATCATTAACGACTTCCTATGCAGCATCGTTCCCCCAAGAAATTTTCGATATTGAAGAAATCTGAACTCTGATGCATCTCTGTAATGGTAACAATTAGACATAAAGATTTAGCACTCTAAACTGCATTATGCATCAGAAATGTGAACAAAATGTTCACAACTCGGAAACCTAACTTCTCATTCTCGAACTTTCTAGATATATAGATTTCTGCTAACGTGAATTTATCATTTGCTAGTTTTAATCTGTTAAATTGTTTTAGTTTCATGGTTATAATAAAAACCGTTTTTTTCTTGGAATTATATTTTCTTCCGACAATAATAAGCCTAACAGGATATCCACAACGTGGAAAGTTCTGGATGTTAGAAGAAACTCAAAGTGAACTTTGAAAGTCGCTGAGATCGAAGGGCCAACTGCGAAAACTTAGGATTTTACATTGTTTACCTTCCAGAATTTCTTAATTCATGCTGTAATCAAATGTGTAATCCAGGCTTATAAAGCATTTTACAATCACAAAATCCTGCTGACTTCTGAAAAAACCTTGTCAGTTGGGAGATGTTGACTGCTTGGAGAAGGTCCAGAGGAGGTGCTTGCGTTTTTTGGCATTTAAGTCCTATATACCTGTTGATACAAGTTTGACTGCTGTCGCAAATGTTTTTCACTTATAGCCTCTTGTGGCTAGACGAAGGCAGTCGGATTTGTGTTTTCTCTACAAATTGTTGAATGGCGAGGTGAGCTGCCTTGTACTTTTGGAATTAATAAAGTTCAATATACCTGAAAAGCGCACTCGTCATACCTCACTATTCAATGTCAGTTTGCATAGATCTAACTATGAAAACAATCATTTTGTTTATAGGGTTGTTAGGCTTGCTAATGCTTCAACTATTAGATTGGACTTTTTCTCCTTGACCTCCTCTAAGTTCAAGAAATCGTTTTCATCCCATTTTGGATAATTCCGATCGTCATTTGTTTCATTTGTCATTATCACCTCTATTCCGTTTATTGTAGTTTTTACTTCTTGGTTTCTCGAACGAACCATAATTGGAAAGATTTGCTTCCATTTTGGCGAAGAACTTGCTGTTTGGTTGAATTCTTTGAGGAAATCTATTGGAGAGTGTCAGTCAGGTATTTAATATTGATTAGAATTACTACTTCCATTTCCATTGTCGAACTTACCTATTCAAATATTCTTCTGATGCACGGACTGCGTTACAGTGACACTGAAAGTAGATCTTCAGCATATCAACTTTTTCGTATCTTCTATTTTGTTCCATAGTGTGAATTGCAGAAATTAACTAAACAATCCAAATTCAACAACGAACACTAATTTTACGAATTCAAATAGACACGAAGCCAATATATCCACAGATAATAAATAATAATAATTATTGGTCGTTCTATGGTTTCTAATGAACGTGCATAGATGAAGACTTCTGTGTTCACAGAGAGCATTCAGACATAGAAGATATAATCCGAAGATGCATTTTATGTTTACAACATGATGGAAATCAGTTCGAGCAATATATGTAAATCATTATGAGAAGTAAATTTGAGTAAATTATTAGGTGCCTATTATTATTCTCATGTAGGTATTTCTCAGAGAACTCTAGAAACTAAACGACAATCTAAAAAAAAAACGGAAATTGCGGATGTCATAAATAACGATGGAATCTTAGGAGCAGCCTAGCTCCATTATTTCGGTCAAGAAGATTTTGCATTGTTTTGATCGTTTTCATCGAATAACTACAAATGTTCTATGGTTCGTCCGCTCACGTGTGTTCCTTCGCCCAGCCATTAGGGGTAAATCATTATTCCGTTATTTTCTTCAAATTGGGTGGTATTTTTGTCATCATGTTATATATTTTTGAAAAGGAAAAAAACGGCAATCGAAATATGCCAAAAAAAAACTATGTTCGTATTTAAAAAAATGTAACTTTATGTCATATCTGTCATAATTAATGAAAAAAAAACTTCGAGTACGTCACTGGAATCTACTCAGAAAACCGTTTTAGAAACGTAAAAACAGATTTCAATTATCTTCTATAAGAACCGAGATATCGGGAAAAAAAGAAATCCGGAAATTTTCAAGATTTGCGAATAACTCAAAAACCACTGAAGTTAGAATAATTCTGATTAGCTCTATGAATTTGTCTCGAAAAAGTAGCCAAGGGTCGTGAAAACCCCATCTCTCTATCCTAAATAATAACAGAGATGCTCCTGGTGGCACCCCCAAAATGGGACATGCTGTACATTTATAATATTTGTATGTACGATATTTAATTAAATTAAATTGAAGCTTTAGACGATAAAAAAAAAGAGTAGGAGGGGTAAGATTGGAAATACTAAAGAAAAGTGACTCATGGTATTGGAAACGCTGAAATATCCTCTATCATTCTTAAATTTGTTAATTCTTAGTTGATATTTGTTTCAGAATCATAATTATTAATCACTTTTCCCGTTTTCAATTTGTTGTCATTTTCTTAGAATAACATTTTCTTTCTGCAATAACATGCTTATATTACAAATATGTTTCATATTTATTTCTTTAAATATAGGTCAGGAAAATTTGTAAAATGAATAGGAAAAGTTAGGAAATTTTTATTGAACCTCAGCAGAGGGCACCTCCTACATAATTACTGATATAGTAACATGTTTCAAAAATATATATAATTTTTTTTTAATAATTATTGTTAGAGAAATTTGAGAAAATGTTCAGGGAAAAGCAAAGGAATTTATTTTGACATTAGTAATTGACATCAAAGTCAAGCTGAAAATTCTTCGAATATTCAAAAATTATCTTATGAACCCATATGTAGAGCTACTTCTAATTACCAACCACAATTTTTTGCAACAATGGGAGTAAGATTGAATTTGATGTCCTGGTTGTAGTAATATCAAAATGCTCTGCTATACTACCTATTTCTTTCCTTTCAGAGGTGTGGAAGTTAGGTCAGGGCTTCTAGAGGGCACCACTTGTATACATATATGTGATGTTAACAAGAGTCAATTTATAGCAGAAGTGAATCTTGATGCTTTATATTGACTTATAGTTTTTTAGTTGAAAGAATATGAAAGTATATAAAAGATTTATTCAAGTAATCATTTCTACTACATATAAAGACTAAAAAATTATTCAGGCTTGAAGTACTGTCTACACTTTTCACTGAAAACTTTAGAAGTTCTTTGCTTGATGAGATCTTCCACCGTGAGTTCAACTTGCAACATTCTCAACTGAAAATGAACAATCATTTTACATAATATCCATCCAATCTTATTAGAATTTTTTTTCTTTAATACTTCTTCTGATTCCAGTATTGGAAGTGATGAAAGCAGGCAAATTCAACCTATAATTCAACTCACACACTAAGTGCTAGACTCAATTGTCTCACTTTGGTATTTATTATTAGTCAAAACCTTAAAGTAACATTGATTTTCTTAAAATTTTTCCTTCAAATAAATTGATTCACAAGAAAAGATAATATCAAAAAATCTTGACAAATTATTTTTGAGTAGATTCATAAAAAGGCTGATACTCAGATAATTTTTTGTAAGATAGAATAAACATAGAATTTTTTCCTAAATAGTAGACCTGTGTCATAATTCCTAAGAGAACTAAAAGTTTCTTGTTTAGGCAAACTACAAGAGGTTAGTACGGCTGACTTAATTATTTATAATAATTGATCTAAAAATACTGAAGATCAATTCCAAATTAGACTACCTTTTCTCTTCACCATGGAATAAGATTTTCATGAAATTAACTGCGTGCATGAGAACTATTACCTTGGTTTGTTCTGATCTAAGAGCTTTAGAAAATTTTATATCCCCAGACTGTTCCTCTCTATGCTCTTTCAATTTTTTAACCTTATCTGCTGTTACTGTAATACAGTTTTTTATTAATAGCTCTCTCTTGGTATTTCCTTCCTGAAGTTTATTGTACAATTCACTACATGATTTCGTAGCATTTGGATGGAAAGAATCAGTTGGTATAACAGCATTTAATGTATTTACAATTATATCGTCAGCTTTTCGCATATGTTTAAGAGCATCCTAAAAAAATCATTTTAGGTATTCAAATTATTAGAAAAATGTCAAAGAGTTTTAGTCATTTCTATCGGGAAATTGAATAAAGAAGTTCTTTTATTCCTTCAAACCACTTTTCTTTCAAGAATCCGGCAAATTATATATGAAAATGTGACCCAAAGATATACCTGAAATTCACTAAAATCTCCGCATTCCATTACAGCTTGAGGCATAATTACTTAATTTTCCTTAACGAAAATATATAAATCAAAAATATTATAATAAAAACATTATCTAAATCTTAATTAAAAATTTTTCTTGAATTTTAATTTTTGTAGGTTAGATTTGTATGAAGAACTTCATTCACATAAAAGCTAGATGAAGTTGGGTACATTTGACCGTAAAATATGCCATAGAATACATACTACTAATATTACGTAATTGAGGTCCGCCATGTTTTTGGTTTACATATTTGCATCTATTCAATGGTTATTTGATATCTGATTTATTTCACTGGTTGATATGGAAGGTATAAATCTATGTAGTATATATTCATTTGATTAAAAAATGTCATAAAAGTTCGTTGGACATAAAAGTATTTTGTACTTTAATTCTAGAATAAGGAAATTCATGGAAATGGGGATATATATTATGAAATGGTGCGATAAACTGTATGTTCCTGGGTCCACACATATCAAATTCCATCTTATTACTTGCGACACCATTTGAAATTAGCTCTTGCAAAAAAATTATCAATACAAGCCCGTCATAATCGCCTTGTTAGCTCAATAACGATGGTTTTCGGAAGTCTCAATTTTGTTAATTCTTAAATTATAACCAAATTATTCTCGTAGTTTAAATATTTCAAGTTTGTTAAGTAAACTTTTGTATATGAGCACATAAAAACTGTGTAATTTATTTTGCATGAAACATACTCAAACTCAAACTAAATTGGCGAAAATTTCGCAACATTTTTATAACTCTTGTTCTCTCTTTGAGTAATAATGCTCATAATGTTGATGTAGACTTATTCAGTTGAATTATTTACTAATTAAATCTCTTAGAATAAGAAGTGTCTCTATTTACATAAAAATACAAATTATAGATTTTTTAATCGATTTCTCCTAAATAAATCTGCTTATCACTACTACAAGATACAATTATAGGCTCATTAGGATGAAAATCGATATCATTCACACTTCCATTGTGTCCTGGTAATTTGTATAAAACTCTTCTAGTTGTTGTGTCCCAAACATAAACAAATCTGTCTGCGGAACCTGCACTTATTTTACTTCCATCATTGGACCATCCACATCGCAATAAATTTTTTTCGAAATTATGTTGATGGCCTGTAAGACAAATGATATAGAACATAATTTATTATTATTTCAAAACTTTACCTGTGAACACTTTCACACATCTCTCAGTAGGTGCATATGGCCTTATATCCCATATTCTGAGACTGTTATCCATGGAATTAGTTAATAAATATGAACCATCTGGACTCAAAGACATTCCCGTGACAGTATCTGTATGTCCTTTCATGGTGTACAACACTTCATTTTTACGAAGATCCCATACTTTGATGTCATTGTCAATACCTCCACTAAAAACTTGTTCTGATGTATCATTGAATGACACTGCAGTCACTTGATATGAGGCATCTAAACTTGCAAAACTCTGCTTCTTCCTTACATCCCATAATTTTACAGTATTATCATCACTGCCTGAGACTATTGTTGATGTACCCCTTCTATTAACTAAAAAAAACATTACACATAATTATTTAAGTATTCTTCCTTAAGGTTATTGAAAAGGTTGGTAATCAACTGTGAGGAAGAGTCAGAGGTCTTGTAATTGTGTCAGGTTTGAAGGGTTTATTTGGATGACGCTTTAAGATGGAGTAACATATTGATGTACTATGCAATAGTATTGCTTTGTATGATATGATTAGTAGAATGAAGAGCTCTTTGGCTGTAAAATAGTGTATACTACAACTTTCTTCACTATCATCAAAATTACTTCTATGAAAAATTCTGTGCACTCTTCAAGAGAATGTATGTATGAATGAATTTTTCATTACTATTTTATTAATTTATCTGAAAATAAAGAGTTACCAAAAATCGGAAGACAATTATTATTTTGAATTTTGATGTAAGTCAAAACTTGATTGGAGAAAAGCATATTATGTGAAATGGGTAAACATTCAAAATATGTTAAGTCGTCATTCTTACTCGTAGTGTGGGCTCAGGAAACTAAGAAGAAACATGGTAAACATATGTTATTCTCTATATGAAGAGAACAGAGAGAAAAACTTGCAGAAAAATACTGTCTTTCCTGTCACTGATCCACTAGTTGGTCTGCAAGTGCATTCTGAGCAAAAAGTGAAATCAGGATTATTGTTTCTTCGTTATTATAATCGTTATCATTATTATTGGACGATACAAAATGCTTGCTCGCAGTTTTCAATGAATAAAGACTCATCATTTCTGTAACAGTAAAATATCTGATTTGAGCTAATATGACTACTAGCTTTCCCAAAAAAGTTGATGGAGTGTATTTGTAAGAAAATTATATCCAGAAGAAAACGTGAACTGAGTTATAAAATTTCATCATGAGTAATTAAGTAATGAATATGTAATGTGTCTTATATGTAAAGCTTTAATTAAATAGCACTCAGTATTCAACAATCTGCAACAATTCCCTCTGAGAAACCCGATTCTCTAATTTGCTCATTGTGATCTGAGTCAACAAAGAATATCATAGCAGCGGTAAAATTAATTCAGATATAACAGAAACGAATCTGAGTGCAGTTTAGTCCTTATGAAGACTGGCATATAGCGGGATAGGCTCAGTCCCGCTCTTCGGGGGTAAGTCGACCGTGCATGCAGCGTGCTGAGGAAGTGTGGGTGGGTGGCACAGACAAGTGCAGACTGGCCGGCGTGTAATGACTAATAAAGATAAACGCGCAGGAGAGGGGTGCGTTACGCAATCGGTGCGTGCGACCGCAACATCTCTTTCTCTTTCGCTATTACTATTTCGCGAGAATCTACGAAGAAATAATGAATACCATTTGTTTTAGTGCTTAGAAAGCAGTAATCAAGTAGTGAGTTGCGTTGCGTGCGTAATTAAAAAAAAAATTAAGTTCTTTTTGTGTTTTTGTTCATGAATTACCGGAGTTTACTTATTAGAATCGTTTAAAGATGAATGCAACCGATAGTGATGTTTCGAATTGCTCGGAACCGGAAAACATTGGATTCAAGAAGAAAGTCAAACTAGGAAAATATCGCCTCACGAAATACAGTACGAATTGGCAGAATAATTATAATTGATTGTGTAATGTGGCGTCGAATGGGTATAAAGCTTACTGTCAACTGTATTAAACAGAGTTTACTATTTCTCATGGCGGATTAAACGACGTAGTGAAGCATTCCAAACAAGTAGTTACTCGAAAATCGCGAGTTCTCGAGCGGCAAGTAACATAACTAGCTATTTCCAAGCAACAAGTACTTCCACATCTGATCGTGATAGCGATGATATTAGAGACTTTTTGCAACTTAGACGATTTCGTTAATTTTACCGTTAACTTTAATTATATTTATGATAAATAACGCTAACTTCAAATAGAGTTTTTGCAACCTTACAAAATAACTGCAGCTATTCAATTGACAGTTTGGCACCATAAAAATTGTCACTAATAATTTTACTACGGCCGATTTGTTTTTGTTAGGTTAGGTTGCACACGGTAAATGAGAATAATTACCAGCTCTTATTCTGCCATAATAACGGCAATTCTTTATCGTTATTAGAGTTTTCGGGTACTATTTTTGAAGAGCGCATGCGTTGAAAATAACCAAGTCTGCAAATAAGAGGTGCAAAAACTCTCTATTATGGTCTAAACGTCAGTCGCAGAAATAACTTTTGTATATCGCACCGTTAAACATTCGTTAAGCTACAATAGTATGGATTGTTTTCAACGTTATTACGTCTCATGTACACCGATTCTAAGATAGCTAAGAATGTTAAATTTGGTAGGACAAAGAGTGAAGCAATAGTTTGAAGTATTGGCAAAAAAAAGCATTGAAAGATGTTTCAAAATTTAAAAAAAGATTTTTCTTCAATTTCTACTGACGCCAGCAATAAATAAACCCGGAAAATATTTCCAATATGTGTGCGATATTTCAGTTTGGGCAGAGAAATACAAAACAAATTGATAGATTTTGTGGAGAGCAATGTAACTGCTGACCAAATAATAAATGTAATTTGTGCAACATTGTTTGAACATAAATCAAAATTATCGTAACATCATATGGTGCTGACAATGCAAATATAAACTTTGGTACAAATCATTCTGTTTTCATGAATCTAGTTGCCAAAAACGAAGTTCACATATTGCATAACATGAGCAACTTTGCATGACTAGATTAGACGTCGATGTACAAGCTATCATCTTAAAAATATACGGCCATTTCTCACATTCAGCTAATCGTGCGGAACCGATGAAGATGTTTGAAACTATTTTTTTGGAGTGGGTCGAATTATTACGCCACGTAAATACAAGAATCCTATCGCTCTGTCCAGCTGTGGAAAGTGTAATTAAGATTTGGCCTTTGATAAGCAAGAGTCATGTGCAAAAAGAAAATATTTTTCACTCTGACGCAGAGGAAACAAAAACTCCACTCTACTTGCATTCTGTTCACAGTACGATGTTTGCTTTTGATACATTAACAAAAGAGTCTCAGGGATAGATATAGTCATAGCAGATGTGCATGAGTCATTATGCCTATTCCGTTCAAAGTTATAGGATGGGTTTTTCGGCTATTAGACAAAACAGATTTTGAATAAATTCGCTGAATCTGAAAGGAGTGAAAACATTGAAGACTTCAAAATTTTTCACACAAATTGCCAACAATATATATGATAGACAAACATTATAATTTTTCTGATGAAAAAATTTTTTCTAGACTAAAATACATAAGCCTGGAAAGTGAAGTTTGTTTTGACATGATTGAAAATGCTGTATCTTTAATAAACACACGATATTTCGGTAGATAACTTATATCAAGAATTAAACTTGTTGAAACCTTCCATGGACATAATAGAGGGAAAATGCAGAAACCACTGCCACCACCGCACAGAAATGTCACCAGCTCTGTCAACAGTTTCCAAAAAAAGATACTAGGAATATGTTTAAACTGATGTCTTTCATATTAAGTATCCCAACATCAAACTGCTTTCCTTAACGCGTTTTTTCCCAGATGAATTCAAAATGGTAGGATGCCAGAAACAAATGCTCCATAAATTAAATGAGATCAGAATTACTCTTCCAGTTTAATCTACAGCTATCCAGTGATGAGTTCTGCATTTTTATTAAAGAGAAAAGAAAACTTTAAAAGAAGTTAAATTTTCACAGATATATCATCAATAAGTAATTCTTATAAATGATTATTCTCTTATTGTAAGTTTCAATTTGTAAAACTCACCTCTCAAACTATTGTTCAAACGCCATATTTTTCTAATAGTACTTTTTGATTTTGATTGCTGTATTTTATTGTTCTTATTCAAATCTTATTTTTACTGAAATACATTTTCTATGGCTATTTATCAATTGTCACGTAAATATAATTTGGTCTCAAATTGAAAGATAAATATTTAAAAACTTCTGATGTGCCGTTTTCGGCAAAAGAATCCCGCTTTTTACACTCAAAAAGTTCCGATATCCCGACTTGGCAAAAAAAAAATCTGGCAATGCTGATATTACCCAACTTTCTGCAACACCCAAGATTCTAATAGAAAAACCATTTACATTTGTGAACATCAGCTTCTCTCAGTGTAGAAGTGTTTTAAAAATAATTTATAGCTTTTATAACTTTAAATTTGAACAAAATACAGAAATTTACCGCTTTGGGAGTTTAGTTCATAAATCTCGTTGCTGTTTTACTTTTCTTGAACAAATGATGATGAATATGTTGGAAATATCTTACCATGTAAACTGTTAATAAAAGTGGTGTGTCCTTTGTATTTTTTAATTCTTTGTGCAGTTGGTACATCCCAAAGTCCAAGAGTATGATCTGTGCTAGCTGTGTAAATGTTGGATCCATCTGTTGAAAAGAAAAGTTCCATGACAGCACCAGTATGCCCCGTCATCACTGATATATTTTCGCATTCTCCATAAACGCTCCATAGAACTGTAAACGAACATACTTTTAGTTTGGATTCAAGCCTAGAAAAATAAATATGTACAACAAACCTATAACTTGAACCACCTTAGGTTTGCCAACGACATCGTCCTCATATCCGACAACATAGGAGATGCAAAAGAAATGCTTGAAAGGCTCAAACAAGCTTCTGAAAGGGTTGGACTAAAGCTGAACGCGTCTAAAACACAATATATGACCAATCTCGATACAAGTGGAAATATTCAGATAGGTGATGCTGAAATTGAACAAGTCCAAGCCTACAAATATCTTGGACATGAAATCAAAATAAGTCGAGACAACCAAACCTGTGAAATCTTTAGAAGAATTGGCCTTACTTGGGCAGCGCTTAGTAAACTGAGCAATATCTTAAAATCAGATATCCCAATTTGTTTGAAACGAAAAGTTTACAACCAGTGTGTGTTGCCTGTCATGACATACGGCGCGGAAACTTTAACTCTGACCAAGAAATCAGCCAATAAAGTTCGAGTGGCCCAGTGCCATGGAGAGATGCATGCTCAGATTATACCTTAGAGACCGAATATCAAATGACATAATCAGGCAAAGAAGTGGGGTTGAGGATTAGTAGGATCGCCACACTTAAGTGGAAATGGGCCGGACATCTGGCAAGAACCACCGACGGAAGATGGACCAAGAAAATTCTAGAATGGCGACCAAGACACGAAGCAAAAAGAAGTATAGGACGTCCCCCAACAAGGTGGTCTGACGATATAAAACGCATCCAGACGAATTAGATACAGACGGCACAGAACATAAGGATGTGGCATAGTTTACGGAAGGCTAATGTCAAGCAACGGAAAGAACGAGCTGCTTGATGATGATAACCAATAACTCTTGCATTTGAGAAAATAACTATGCTCAATTTGATAGTAGAATGGCAAAAACAATACATAGATAAAATTTCACTCTCATCTACAATAATACAATACGATTTTCCCCAAGAACTATATTATGAGTTCTATCATTCAAATGAGTGCCATTAATCCATTAATCAAGGGTACTATGAAGTACTAGTTTGGAGCACATACTCAAGTGTGAATAATTTGAGCGATATAGTTTATGTACTAATTACTTACATATTTTACGGTCGAAGCCAGCAGAGGCCAAATACTGTCCTTCAGGGTGGAATTTTATTGTGAATATCTCTCCTTCATGACCCTCTAATAACATTATAGGAGCAAAGAGATTTGAAGTTCTAGCAGGAGCCTAAAAATGGGGTAATATCAAACCAATTAACTTCAAGCTAAAAGATCTTATAACTTACAGCTTGTAAAACACTTTTATTTTTGTTGATATTAGCAACTTCACTTCGGACTTTCTTAGCTGCCGGTACCAGAGCATTTTGATCAGATGCTTTCCTTTTGCTATCGAAAACCATTTCCACTGGCTTTTTTTAATACTTATCAGAAAAAATTATTCAAATATATATTTCTTGTCGATTTAACCACAAAAATGCAATATTATAAACAATTCGAAGTAGAGCAAACATGACAATTCCAACGCCGGAGCATAAAGTGACTTTTCGACTACTATTATGTTTTTTAATGTCAAATTGATCGAACGAACTACTTCAGTCGATTGTTATATAATTTAGGGTTGAATAAAAGCATAAAGTATTAAATAAGAGTTATTCATAGTCTATTTTATACTATGAGAATATTAAAAGGAATTATATTGCCTCACATCTGATTGCGTTTAAATCAGAATTGTCATTAATTAAAACACTACGTTAAATATTGGTGTTTATTGTTGATCTTGATTAATTTTCCACATTTTCAGTTTGGGTCTCATTAAAATTGAAAGTTAGTGTTTATCTATAAACAATTTTGCTGATAATATTGTATCGACATAGAAATACACAACCCTGTAGTCCAAGTAAACAGTTCAGTATTATTCAAATTAAAATTACAGAACCTCTGAACTTCATAATTATAATTCTCTCTGTGATATTCAACATGAATAAAACTGATGATGAAAAGAGAGTTACAGTGAAATTGCAGTGTCCTAATCCTATATTTGAGAAATTATTGATCGAATGGAGGGATGAGGCAAAAGAAAGAAATTCTAAAACTCAACACGCATATTCCTTGGCTCTTCAATCTATTCGCAAATATCCTTTACCTTTGGAAACAGGCAGAGACTGCAAAATATTAAAAGGTTTTGGCACGAAACTATGTGAAAAATTAGATGCTGCTCTAAAAAAATATAAGGATGAAGACAGGATGTCTTGTACAATTACTAAATCTCGAACATCCAAAGAAATAATTTCAAAAACAAATCAAAAAGTTGCAAAAGCTGCACAGACTAAAGAAAAATTGAGTGAATATATACCTGCATATAAGTCAGGGTCATATGCAATTTTATTAACATTATATAAGACAAGTTTAGAAAGTAATTACCAAGGTTTTATGTATAAAAAAGATATAATTAAAGCAGCACAGTGTATTTGCGAAAAATCATTTACTAAATCAGAACCGGGTGCCTTTTATACGGCTTGGAACTCTATGAAAACTTTGCTTAGTAAGAATTTGGTCAGAAAAGAAAGTAATCCTGCAAAATTCTCTCTAACAAGTGAAGGAATTCTGTTAGCACTTAAGTTATATACTGCGACACCATCTGTATATGAGTCCCGAACAATTCCTTCAACTGACAGTGTGATGAAACTTGATAATAACACTGGGAAAGAATATGATAATAAGGTTCCAGATTTGGATATTCAAATGCATAATTTGAAATATTCTATTCCTCAAGCTACAGTTATGAGTTCTGAGTTAAAAGGTATTTGTGGCACGTTTTTTACTGATAGTAATGATGAAAAAGATCTTATCATAAACAATAATGAACTAGAAAAAATGTTGTGAAATGTAAAGATGTTTTTTTTCTCCTTATAACTTTGATATTTTGTTATATGTGGATACTCAAGAAACAAATGGGTGAGTCCTTGTCATACCTCTTATTGATAGTTTGTCCCAAAGAACAGTTATCAAGTTCAATAATTAAAATTCTTATACCTAAGAATTGTTAATTAATTAATTAGAAAATTTTCAATAATTAAGATAAAATGTACAGGAATAATTATAAAAGTTATAGCAATAAGCAAAAGCAATATTGACAAAATTATAGAGAAAACCTCTTTCTGGTTAAAAAACCTCTCAGGTTAACATCGAATTTTTGTATATAATATTGAGTTCTTATATAAATATAACTTCCACTATTTAAATGATAATGTTAGTACACATAATATCAAATCAGATGTAGATGCTCATTGTTGTTTAGAAACCTCCAGAATTTGGTTGGTACTTTAGAGAATCACACTCTATAATCATTTTTCTTGAAGATGATTCAAAAGCAAAGAACTATTTCAATGGATTTGAAAATGTTGGAGGATCTTTCATTACAGAGAATTCAAGAATAATCAAAATTTAATAACTTTCAAGCAAGATCGGAACTGCCATTTTTATAAGAGATCATTCTCAAATTTATAAATAAATTTCTTGTATTTTTAATTGAATTATTAATCAACTATATTCTTGTTCTCCAGAACTTCTTTTATAAGGTCATCTTAAATCTACTGCTTACAAAACAGATACAGACATTTTAAATTTTGATTTGTAGGAAAATATAAACAATACATAGATAGATTCAATTCAATTCAATTCAACTCAATTTATTTCCAGAATTCGCATATTACATAAGTATTCCTACAGAGGTATCTAATACCTGTGCATAGGTCTGGTGTTCTTACAATAAACTTAAAAAAAACTAACTAACACGTTTTTGAGCCGTCTGTGTAACAACAAGGACCCTCAAGTAGACGGTTCTTAGAGCTGATCCATTCCTGTCTACCTAAATGATGATCTGGAATGGTCGCACCAAGTTGGTTTTAGGTATTGTTATGTCAGACCTCATACTCAGCAACTCGTCCTTGATTTCAGACTGTAAGACGCCGGGCACGAAACCGAACATACCCGTTAAATTTCGGGAAAGGTGATGGAATCTGTAGAAAGCCATTCTAGCCACTGCTTTAATCACCAAATAAACAATAGTAGAGATCCTTGGAAATGTAAGAACAGGTTTCGGCTTATGTTTGGAGCAAAACGATAGTTGTTTCCTGCAAGTTATGAATAAAAGTTTTAATTGTTCAAATTAATTAATGATGTTCTGATCTAGTGAATGAGTTACTACAAGGGATAATATTATATTATGTTATTTGAACCATAATCAAAAAAATTAATTCATTTCAAGTATATAAAACTTGTGGACTTCATTACATGAGGCACTCAAAAATAAATGAATCGAAAATATTTTCAAGTATCAGTATTCCAGAAAATCAAAAGACCTTTCCAAAGAGTAATCATTCAACTATTCAAAATTGAGGGTATCTATTAGGCATCATAGCAATTTACTGTGAAGGACAGATTTCCCATAGGAAAGGTTTCATGATAATATCAAAATCGATGAAGTTGCTTATTTTTCTTAGGACAGGCTATAGATATGTTTTTCCTCAGAAAAACTAGAAACATTATATTATTTTCAAAAATCTTATACAAGATGTTTAAAAAGAAATCTGAAATATTATTATGTGCGATTTGTAATTGAGTTTTGAAGTGAGCGGACATATAAACATTGGTCAAGAACTTTTCACACATCTTTATACAATTTTCAGTTTATAATTGCTTACAAAAATATTTCAGATTACTGTGGAAATATCCTTTGAACTTTTCATAGTTTCTTTCAATTTTTAAATATTATTGGTATAATTGGTAAAAGTATTCCTTAAGCACTTGTATTCACGTGGTGCCCTGGCACAGGGCGCAGATCCTAGAGGGGTGCAGAAATGACCAGACCAGTATCTAGTTTTGTTTCATGCATGGTAGTTAGTGGACATTTTGTTTTATTGCGAATATGGTGTAGAAGCGCCCTACTGTACTATCTATATCTATATGACATTTTTCAAGCGATCTTGAAACAACACTTGTGAAGGTGGATTTATATTTGTCTGATGTGTCACGACGTGACGCGTCAGAACGGTATCGGTTTCATACATTTAGTATGATAACGTTCATACTAGTGCGTAATGTGTTCTGATGGCTTATGTATGGAACCGATACAATTCTGACGCGTCACGTCACGACATATCAGACAAATATAAATCCAACTTAAGTTTTGCTTGTAATATTACATACGCAAGCAAAAGTACTTACTCGTTTGGGTAACTTTGAAAATTGTCTTTGAAAGTTTAACAGTGAAAGTTGTATATGTATTTTTTCGTTTGTAGGAGCGGTCTGTGAACAGCAGTAAGACATTTAATACGCTGATAATATCAACAAATATTTATGACTTGTAAATGTTTTTACTTTATATTATTATATTATTATTAAAAGTATAATTATAAGTATACATATAGACAGGCACTTGTGTTGAGTTCAGAACTATAAACTAGACTAGGCCTGGTTCGCGATTCTTCTTTCAGAAATATTACCTGCCGGCTACCGTAAGCTAAGCACGCACGCTATAACAAACAACATGGGTCAAACGTCCATCCGGTTCTGAATTTCGCAAGAGAGAACACGTGAGAGAGATGGAAGCAAAAAAAATGGGAAATGCGTTACGAACGTGGACAGTCATACAACCAGAAAACAGTCAGGAAGATGTGTCCAATGATGACGTTTTGGCCCACCCTGATAATTCTGGAACTGAATCTGGAAACACTTTAAAGATAGAATATAAAGAAAACAGCAAAGTCAGCAAATTCTTCCAAGACTTGACTTTGCCCATCATCACTAGTCCAAGTTCTGAAATTCAAATTGAAGAAGTAGCTTCAACTAATAAGATCCAGTTAGACATAAACGATCCTGTTTCATGGTTACCATGAACTGACCACATTCGTTGTTTCCTTGTCGAGAAAGGTCCTGATCAAGGAAAAGGTAGTTAAAATATTTCTTCAACTGAAGACGCAGGACGATTATTTCATATGCATTGGTTTACAAAAAAGATGAGTAATGGCGTGATGGTACTTAGTTGATTCACAGTGTAAAAAGAGATGCAATATTTTGTTTCCCATGTATACTACATCTACATTTCATTATATTGAGTGGAAAATGCTTAAACAGCAAATAAAAGGTAAGACCACAATATATGCATCCTTACAAAAGGCTACTGATCAAGAAACAAATAAGTGGAGACATATTTTAAAAGTGTGTGCTAGCATACTTTTGTTTTGCGCTAAAAATAATTGAACCCTCAGAAGCTCTCATGATCATATTGTAGAATTAGGATCTGAAGTTTTCTTGAGTGCCGTGGATATGATTTCAAAATTCGATCCTGAACTTAGAACGCACATCGAATCGCTCAATAAAGGAAATATTTCATATTTTACACCTTATATTCAAAACGCTTGTAGATATTCTTGCCTCTGAGGTCGAAAAACATTCTAGTCGACGTTCGTGCGGCAAAATACTTTTCCATACTTTTTGATTGTACGCCACACGTATCGCATCAAGAGCAGATGTCACAAATATTGACATTCGTAAAAGTATCCGAGCAGAAAATTACAATCGAAGAACGATTCATAGATTTCATCCAGTCCCATGAAAAAACGGGCGAGGGATTGTCGAAAGAGATTTTGGAGAAATTAGAAGTTGATGGATTGAATATTCAAGATCTTCGTGGCCAAGGATACGACAATGGTAGTAATATGACCGCTACATGTAACTCGGTCCAAGCCAAAATAAAACAAATTAATGAAAATGCTGATGACGTGCCGTGTGCACGCATTCTTTGAATTTAACTGGCGTACACGCTGCTAGTGTGAGACCTGACATGATCACATTTTTTGGAATAATACAGAAATTTTTGTGTTTTTTTCGATTCCCACGGTCAGATGGGAAACTTTAAGGAAAAATTAAATATTTCTTTGAAAAAACACGCGATGAGCCTCTAAAGCTAGGGCCGTCAAAGCTTTGAACACGCAAATACCCCACATCTGGTGTGTGCTAAAGATTCTAACTACCAATGATTAAAATGCGGAAACAATCGCTACATCTAAAAGCATAATGGGCCTAATTAATTATAAATTCATATGTACTCTGCTTTGGGATCAAATTTTGGTATTTGTGACAGAGTGACTGTAGCTCTACAGTCTAAAACCATTACTATCGACAAAGCGTCTGAAATAATCGAGCGATTAACAAGCCAGATTCAGAATATTCGCGAGCCTGTAGAAATTGTTTTTGAAAAGGCAAAAACAGTTTGATGTTGAAGACAATTTTCCTGAAAAGCGACGAAAGCGAGTAAAAAGACACGATTTAAGTGAAAGCTCAGACGCCGGATACTACATTACTCATCAACAAAGTTTCAAAATTCAGATAAATGAAGTAATAGATACAATAATTTCTGAATTAAAATGGCGATTCCAAAAACTACGCGACATAGACCACTCTTTCGGTTTTCTGACCGTAAAACACATAACTACATATTCGATTGAAGAACTAAAAAATAGTGCAGCTGATTTGAGTATCAAATATTCTGCAGATATAAATGCCACAGAGTTTTGGGTCCAAATAGAAACTTTGAATAGTCAAGTTGAAGCGACTACATTAATTGATAAATGTGAATGTCAGTCAAGTATGGGTCTTCTCAAAGCTATAGTGGAACTGGTTTTAAAGGAAATGTTTCCCAATGTAGTAGTCGCTATAAAGATATTTTCAACTATGCCAGTGACTGTAGCTTCCTGCGAGGGATCATTCAGTAAGCTCAAAGTAATAAAGACGTACCTGTGCTCGACGATGGGCCAAGAAAGATTGTCTGGCCTAGCGATTTTGTCTATTGAATGCGACATAGCACGGCTCCTATCGTATGACAATGTGATCAAGGACTTTGCAATGAGAAAAGCGCGGATAGTAAATCTTTAAAAAGGTAGCTGTCCTCTTTTGTGATTACGGTTTACCTAAGCCTTGGGTCTTTATTATCGAGTACTTTTTGTCATTTCTGTATTTTAACGAATGTTTTTGAATAAACAATATTTATCTTAAAGAAATCTACTAAGTACCTATAGCTCCGTAACCAAAAAATAGATAGATTTATTTTCGTGCACATTTGTCCATTTTATTGCGAGAGCCTGGTTAGAGCATTTTTCAAGGGCGCAGTTTTGAAAGCTCGCACCGGGCGCATAAAAGACTTGATACGGCACTGGTTATACATAGCTTTGGCATCCATGTTTCTAACTCTACATTTCAGGATTAGATACTCTTCCAATTTTGCATTCTACTGATGATAAATAATTAAATGTACAAATATTTGTTACAAGGACCTGCACAATTAGGAAGGAAAGTAGCATTTGAAATTTTCTGAAATTTTGATGACTTGTTTTTCGCGTCTTGATTAAAACGCATTATTTATTAAAATAGATTGATTTTGAGATACAGTGCGTCGAAAATAGAATTCTAGGCTCTATCCATGTTTTACCAATACAGTCGACTCTCCATAATACAAAGAAATCGAATACAGTCCGTATGTATTGGTACAGCAGTAATTCGAAGTGAATTGATGGGGCAAGCCACCTGAAAGTAAGTGGCACTCCCTCTCGGTAATTCGATGTTTGGTATCTAACTATTGTACCAGTTCGAGTTGGCTATCTCTCCACAGCGACCTTCAAACGAGCGAGGCGGCGCCAGCCCCCAAGAGTCTTTCGCTAGGTTAGCCCATCGTCTCCTGCTCTCGCACACACTTCCAATATCTCAAGTCAAATTCATATGGAGTGTGTGCTTCATGACCCCTTTCCCTATTCTAACAAGTCATGCAGTCTCCAACTTCCATTTCAGTTGCACCTACGTCCTCCCTTAGTTACCATCGATTTTTGTGGGGTGTGTCAATTCGAAATGAGTGCTACAAAAAACAAGTATCTGCCCATCTCGAAAAAAAGGAGCTTTTCGAAGATAAAGAAAATGGAAATAAAAATTCGGACATTGGGAAAACCATCGGAATTCTGCTATCCACAGTGTCAACGATATAGAAGATGAAGAACGCTCTCCTTGCAGGCAGTTCAGCGGGAATAAGAAAATGATCGCACCATGGTGAGTTATCTCGCTTAGAAGAATGTCGCATTATGTGGTTAACTCAATGTCTTTGCTAAAACATACCGATAGGAGGTGGCTTGCTTGAAAAGAAAAGGCTAAGGCATTTGCGAATGGTTTAGGTATCAAAGGGTTCTCAGCTAGTGAAGGCTGGCTTACTAATTTTAAAAAACATCACAATATCATTTTTAAAAAACTCTGTGGTGAGAGTGCCAGTTTTGAAGAACTTTGTTCTGTATGGACGGATGAACTAGGCGGGCTGCTGTCAAATTACGATCCCCACAATATTTTTAATATTTTTAACGTAGATGAGACAGTTCTGTTTTATATGTCTTCATGACCGTACATTGACGTTGAAAAATTAAAATGCCATGGTGCAAAGTATAACAAAGAAAGGGTTACGCTGCTTCTCGCGGTGAACAAGGATGATTCTCAAAAACTAAAACCACTGATATGAAAAGCAGCTAACCCCAGATATTTCAAGGATGTTAAATCCTTTCCAACTTATCACCATTGTAACAAGAAAACTTCAATGAGTGGTTGGTTGGCTTGGATCATAACAATCCCCCCTCGACTCTGAAAAAATATTAAAATTTATATACTACATCAAGATTTCAACCTCTAGACGAATTTTAAAACTATTTATGGCGAACAAATAGTAAAAATGGTGCTGGATTGTATTATAAACGGAGTGACATCCAGCATTACAATATTGATTCTTATGACGATTGCTGACAAAGCTTGGAGAACCGTCAACTGCACTACGATCTGCAATTGTATCAGATAGTATGGGTTTATTGAAATTTCTATTCTATAGAACACCAAGTTGAGAAAACAATTTTGGATGATGATCAGGACTGATGGAACCTGCTTCCTGCCCCTTATGGGAATGTTGTTTTTAAGGATTATGTAACTGTCCACGCTAATGTTGCAATATACGGCGTTTTATCTGATCCTGTCATTATAAATTCGGCGGATAGCAAGACGACGACGACATTGACGATGCAGAAGTCATTCCTACCGTCTGCAAAATCTTCAAAATTACTTTCTGGGCTCGGAAGCTGACGACGACATTTTTACTACACTCTGCTTGGTGGAATAAAATAAGGGAACAATATGTCAATAGAAACGCAAGTAGTTTATTGCTACGGCATTGCAAGTTATTTAAAAGTGGAAATTCTGTGTATAAAAGCTAAAATTCGGTCTCCTTGGTGCCAATTATGTGCTGAACTGTTTCACATCAACCAAAAGACATAAAAATCATTAAATAATTATTAAATTGCATAATATTGTCCGATTTCTACAGAAATTAAATTGTGAAACGTGATAAAATTTATCAGTTCCTTAAAAAAATTATAATAATCATTCAGGTGTTTGGATGATTAGGGTGTCCACACACTTCGCGATTCGGCTGTTCATTTCTGGAGTTCCAATATCGGCCGAAGTCTTAGCCCCAGCTAATGTTGTGCGTAGTGATATTGTCAAGGTGGTGCGCATGGGAAAAATAGGTGCTCCAAGTCGTCCGACGAAGGTGATATTTTTGAACTCTGAAATAGCTATCAAAGTACTGAACTGCAGATCATCAATTTTGAGTGCAAGCAAAGTGATCAAACCATAATGGAGCGTACTTGCATAATTAATGCTCGCAAACAATTGGATCAACACAGGCTAGCAGGTGAAATGAATCTTTCACTGAAGGTCATCAACGTTAAACCAACAATAGTTAGGAATAAAAATGAAAAACTAAATATACCTCCATCGGACCTTTTAGTATATTACCAGAATGTGGGTGGCATGAAAACTAACCTCAGGGAACATTGCAGCTATGATGTTGTGATACTCACTGAAAGTTGATGCAAATATCTGGGATTCCGAAATTTGTTCTTCAAACTTCACAATTTTTAAAATGAACAGGAATAGCAATACAAGTTTTAAAAAGAAGGGTGGAGGTGTTGTTTTGCTTGTTGGGTCTTTATTGAGTGCTGAACTGATCCGTCATTCGTACAATGATGTAGAGCACTTATTTGTTCTGGTTTCAAATGGTTCTAGTGAGTTTATTGTTGGTGGTGTGTATTTACCACCAGCTTCGTCAGCTGAAGCCTATGAGGCTCATGGTTTAGCTATTGAAGAGTTAGCTTTGTTACATCCTGACGCGCCAATGTATATATGCGGTGACTATAATTTTAACCCCTGTAGCAGGGGTGACAACCCTTGAAAATTTGGTTGAGTGATAACTCGAAAGAAAGGTATTATCTTTGTCTGCATTCCCGTGAAAGAATTTTCATTTTTGATTGAAAACTGTAGAAGATACAGAGTGAGCTACTGAAAAATAGAGGAGACTATCGCCCTGAGCTATTCAAGTATTAGTGCAAAAAAATGGAACAGATTCATTCCAGATGAAAGGTTGTCATCTTTGATCTAAATGAATCTATTCCAATTTTTCGCTCTAATACTCCAATAGTCTTGGGGCGATAGTCTTCTCTATTTTTCAGTGGCTCACTCTGTATCTTTTACAGTTTTCAATCAAAAATGAAAATTCTTTCACGGGAATGCAGACAAAGATAATACCTTTCTTTCGAGTTATCACTCGACCAAATTTTCAAGGGTTGTCACCCCTGCTCCAGGGGTTGAAATTCGAGATGAGGATGGTACTTGATGATGACTGCCATTGATCAGCATGGATCTGTTCCATTTTACCTCAATGAAACTTGAATAGTCTTAGTGAAATAGTCTTCCCTATCTTTCAGTTGCTCACCCTGTATCTTTTACAGTTTTCAATTAAAAATGGAAATTCGTTCAAGGCAATGTAGACAAATGTACCACCTTTCTTTTGAGTCATCTTTCGACCCATCTTCCCTATTCAAAATGTTCAAGGATTGTAACCCCCGCTTAGGGGGTTGATATTTCAGGCAAGTATTGTACCCCAAAAGATGTCCCCCTTGAAACAAAAATTGACCTGTTTTTGCGTTTTGATCAGAAATGAATATCTTGGTAGATATACCTCTGTATATACAATGAATGAACGGTACTACCCATTTCGAACTCGGAATTGAACATGCACCAGAAAGGTGCCCAAAATAGGTACACATTAACTAAGCAGTTTGACACATACAAACTGAACCATCTAACTAAGTAATTTTATTACATTTTTCTTGGAACGCAAAAATTAAACTCCAAAATAATGCAAATCAGAAGAGGTACTATTACTCAAAGATAATGCCCGGTGAAGAAAAAGTGTTTACAATAATTGTTTCGGACCAAATCAGTATAAAAAATGAAAGAGTTGCTAGAACAAAGTGTAGGTACATTAAGGTTAACACGGCTGAGCAAATCGCTACAAATAATTTCACCATTCAATAACTTATAGAGCATGCTCAGATCCGCACAAGACCTTCTCACACTCAACAAGGGAAGATCCAGCCGCATCCTAAGTTGAGTATAATCAAGTTGATTACACTCTCTAGACAACTGACATAGCAAGTATAGGAAGGGCTCCACACAACCGAGGCATACTCGAGGATACTTCTTACAAAAAAACAATACACAATTTTAAAGGCGCCAACAGAGAAGTTCATACAATTCCTCTGAATAAATCCCAGCAGCATGGAACCCCTCTTTGTGATATCAAAAATATGTTCCCTAAACAATAAACGGGAATCCAAAGTAGCACCAAGGTCTCTTATAGAACTCACTCGATTCAACATACTACCATTGATGCAACTCGACGCTCCCTCGAGAGAACGAGATATTACATTTCGATAAGTTAAGATCTAGCCTATTAAGCTCACACCATACACTAAAACGGTTGAGGTCATCTTGAAATAGCGAAGCATCATTCTGACATGACACGGTTCTATAAACTTTCAAATCGTCACCAAAAAGTAAGAATTTACTATGAGAAATATCATTTATGAACAAGATGAACAGGGGGGGTCCTAAATGTGACCCCTGGGGAACACTTGAAGGCATGTGAAAATATTCTGAAATGAAACCACCATAACGAACACAAAATTTACGGTTGCGCAAGAAGCTACCAAACCAATCGTGCAATGCACCCCTCAGACCATTCCTGCACAGCTTGTCCAACAGTAATGTTATATTAACTCTGTCAAATGCTTTTCGAAAAATTAGTGTACACCGCGTCAACGCTCAAATGACTTTCAAGAGATCTTGTGATATCGTCCAAGAACAGAATCAAATTTGTAACTGTTGATCTTTCTTTATAAAAACCATGTTGTTCATTGATAACACAAAGCAAGCACTTCCATGACAAAAACCGAGATACCATTTTATCAAATTACTGATGGAATACAAACTCCTCTATAATTGGAAACATCTTGACGATCGCCAGATTTGAAAATAGGCAAGATGTAACTTTGTTTCCAAATAGATGGAAACACACCTGCATTTAAAGAGGAATTAAATGTACGCGTTATTGGAGTGGTCAATGCACAGATACAACTCCTGAGAAGAACAGACGGAATAACATCTGGACCGCAGGGGTAACTCTGCTTCAGGGCACCGATTCCCTCAAACACTTCCGCAGGCAAAAAAGATAATGATGTGACATCCAAAACCTCCTGTACTTCAAAACAAGGAGGTACTACACATTCAGAAACGAATACTTGACTGAAAAAGTGAGCAAACAACTGTACAATGTCATCCCCTGCGTTAACCACCCTGTCACCATGAAACATTCTATGTATCTCCAAAACGTTTGAGGATCTGATTTTATTCTAGATTCAGCCTGCAATACATGTTCTTATGACGCTCTTATATTGAGCTCGCAAATTCTTGAAGACCTGATAATTGAATAATTTGAATAATAATTATATTAGCTCTGTTACTTCATGATAAACTTGCAGTTTTGAGATTTTTTTGAACTGAAGAGAAAAGTGTTTTCATAAAAATGTTATCGCGAATTTTGTACTGCTGTTTATGGAGATCAGAAGCGTCATCCTCTTCAAAGTGTTGAGCTAATTTGATAATTTTTGAATAAAAAATGAGATACTTATCGTGAGCGGCGCAAGCCAACCTTATTGAAATAATATTCAGTTGTTTTCTACATTCATACATGTATGAATTTTACTAAGTAATTAATAATCAATACAAATTATAAACGAGTAACAGAAAAATTAATATGACCAATCACTATATAATATAAAACAAAGTCGCTTTCGCTGTCTGTCTCTATGTATGCTCAAATCTTTAGATATACGCACCGGATTTTGATGGGGTTTTTTAAAAAGATTCTGTGATTCTTAAGGAAGGTTTATACGTATAATCCGTGCATAATATAATAGAGGTACACTGATATTTTTAGGGCGCGTGACTATAAATAACGCGGCGAAGGCCGCGCTTCGCTCTATAGCACTTTATGATTTTGTAGCCAAGAGAAGCCAGGCCGGGTTGCTAGTACATATTAAACAACTGAATCTATACCTATGAATGGCAGAAAAATAAACGAAATTTTTATGTCGCCACAAATAGCTAAGAAGCGGCGCATCATTTTAAATAAAACTTTTGCTGGTGAAACATGCATGATCAATGAGAAGGTTGACACTTAGACTTAAAGATTTCTTTGAAGTTTGGAGTATAGTTTGATACAGCCATTCGAATGCAACTATCTAAATGTTCAATGCAAGTCGATTGCGGTATTTGTTCCTTATAAACTTCATATTGGAGAAAAAAGATTCGCGCAAATAGGTTGAAGTAAATAACGCTTTCGTTTTCAAGGACTGAATATTTGTCTTTAACTACAAGATTTCGTATTCGAGACTAACGATTTTAAGCCTGTCATTTTGATATGAATCACTTCTATTTCTGATTGCAGCGATGTCTTTGCCAAAGTTTTGCATAACCCAAAATGTAAACTGTTGGTTATCCATTTCCATGAAGTGTGAAACAATAAATTGCGACACTAAAGCGGTTTCGTTGAAAGCCTTAGAACGATTTTTAAGATATCCTCCAAGTTAGAAACTAATTCTACATGAGATATGGTTCGAATGTATTTATAAAATTTTTCCTGAAAGAATTGATTAGGTTTCGTTAACAGAAGTAAAAGTTTCTGATAAATGTATTTTTATCGGAAATCAGTTCAGCTAATTCTTTATCTTTTTTAAAGCTGCTAATTGAGTTCATTAAGTATTTCTGTAATGTCCACGAGAAAACCAAAATATCTAAGCCAGATTGAATTTTCCAGCTCCGGACGATTCATCTAGTTGGAGTGAAAAATAAACACAGTTATCTAAGTCGGTTCTTAATTGTAAAAGAATACGATTGTTCATTATTTTTATTGGTCTCATTACTGTATTAGCAGAAAGTTGCATAGGTGTTATAGCTGAAATTATCTCGTCAAATAACGAATGTGCAACTTCTAAGTACGCCTGTTTTATCATTTTCCCGTCTTCATAAGGTTTTTTCTTTTGTGCAGTTATCTGGGCCACCGATATAATGGTTCAATCGTAGCCAATTTTTGTCAACTTGTTCTTTAATTGTTTCAATTTTCCTTTTTGGTAACGAAATGTAATGGGTATGATTTCTCAAAATTTGAATGTAAAATCTAAACAGCAAGAACCATCCAATTAGTCCATAAAAGCATATACGTAGGGTTGAAGAAACAAAATGCAAAAATATTGAAAACATGACAGCCAAATATCTAAATTTGACTAAAAGATTTTCTTCTCTAAATATGCGGGATCCTTTTCACATCAAATCCTGTTAATTTGCTCTTTTTTGAAAAACAAATTTAATTTTGTTTGTGTTTTTACAGAGGAAATATTGAACCACAAGAAGATCCTATTTTGTGTGAATTGTTACATTTGAATGTCAAGTATGAAGTGAAGAATCTGAAAGTCGGTGACTATTGCTGGATATGCAGAGATAGAACATCAAAAGATGAGTTGGTTCTACCTTATGTGATTGAAAGGAAAAGAATGGATGATCTAGCTAGCAGTATTAAAGATGGAAGGTGAGATGAATTGAAATTTCGTATGAATAGTGGTTTTTTTCCAATTGCAGAAATGTATTTCCCATTTAATTATTCAAAAAAAGATTTGAATTGTGGAGGCCGTTACTTGATGTAGATCCATGATATAAATGAGATAAAAACACAAGGTTTAACTTTAATCTACACTTTATTTGAAAAAATTCGACGACGTTTCGCTGACACAGCAGCTTTATCAAGAATAAAAAATAGAATGAAGAATATGGTATTATAAACAAATCGTAGAACAAGTTGGATGAATAACAGGAAAATCAGAGCCATTGTACAGTTAGTATGAATAATAATTAAACAAGTTAAGTAGTGAGTAATTCAAATCTACCTGTTCATTCAAATTACTTAACTTGTTTAATTAGTTTTATTACCTTTCATACTAACTGTACAATGGCTCGGTGTGATTTTCCTGTTATTCAAATTTTTTCAAATAAAGTAGATTAAAGTTAAACCTTGTGTTTTATCTCATTTATAAAAAAGATTTTATTGAAAAGATAATGCTTATGCAGAACATATATTCTGGGATGTCACAAAATTCCGGGTTTCACTAATCATGTTCATAAATGGTTCCAAAACACAAGAACAAGATAATTGATTCTTTAAAAAAGTTGAACCTGCTCAAATGATTAACATGATGTGCAACCACAGTCTGTAAAGACACAGTGCAAAGGCGGTACTCGCCAACTCGATTTATCAATCAATCAAGACTACCACTTGAATTAAGTTAAGAGGATCTGTTACTTATTTCCTACGGAAAGAACTATACAATGTGAACGATCAATTTTTATAATTACCTAGAAATTTTTTGGTCTGGTAAATAAGGTATGACGTCATCGACCTTTTTTTCAAATTACAATAAAAATAATTTATCGAGCTAATTTTTCCGAGTTCTGAAATGCTTCATAGTGGAGATCTGCGATGAATAGATTTCGAGATATAAGGTATTACATCCGAGAAAAAATTAATTTCGAAAAAGCACTTTCTGCTGTGAATTTGGTGTGAAGGAAATTTTTCCCTCATCCTTTGCGTCCTCCAATATAAGAACTTTGATAGGAAGCAAATGTTAAGTGAAACCTCATTCGAAAGGAATTGTGAATCGATAAGAAATATTTTTATTTGGTTCGTTCACAAAATTCAGTGTAAATATAAAATGCGGAAAATAATCAGAAACTATGTACACATTATGTGTACCTTGATTTGATTTTTACTAGTAGGCATGGTTTATTGAGCGTTAGTGAAGCTTCTGATCTGTTATTGCCAAACAATTTTAATCATGGGCCTTTGCAGTGTAATATTTTGTTGGAGAATGGCTCTCGACCTCTTCCATTTGAAGAAGTATTCTATGATTTTAAAACGCTGATTATGAGGCCTTAAATAATTTTTTATTACCTATAAACTGGGAGACTATGTTGGGAGATACGGATGTTAACTTGATGGCAGACCGTTTTCATCAGATATTGAATAACGCATGTGTTCTTTTTGTTTCTCGTTAAAAAATTTAAATCTTAAAGGCTTATTATCGCTAAGAAGAGAGCTCATACAACTTTTAAGACAACCCGAGCACTTTTTGATCAATTGGAGTTCTCAGGGCTCAGAGCACAGTGCAAAATTCTATCGAAACAATGCTATGACGCGTATTTGTTGAAGGTTGAGAACTCCCTTGCAAGCAACTCGAAGGAGTTTTGGAACTTTGTTAACTCCTAAAGGAGAGGTCATGGTGTGCCGAGCACTGTGTTTCTCGACAACATTTGCTCAGATCCTGTTGAAGATGTGGTGAATTTTTGCGGACAACTTTTCCTCTGTTTATACCAATGATACTATACATCTCGAAAATTACTACACGAAGGTATCTGTTAGTGTTCCCTTCCTTACTATTCAGCTTATTGACGTCTTCAAGGAAATTGCACATTTAAAGCATGAGTTGAGTAGTGGTCCTGATGGAGTTTCCTCATATTTTCTCAAACGATGTTGTTATTCATTGAGTAAACCCTTATGTTATTTTTAACCAGTCACTGACCAAGGGTTTTTTTCCCTCATGTCTGGAAAACTAGTTATGTAACTCTTATTCATAAAAGTGGCGACAGAGCAAATGTAAAAAACTACCGACCGATTAGTAAACTGTCAATCATTCCCAAATTGTTTGAACTATTTGTAACACGTCATCTTTCTTGGCATTGTAAAAATATAATAGTTGAGCAGCAGCACGGTTTCACCTTTGGAAGGTCCACGGAAACTAACTTGTTGTTTTATCAGGGTGACATCTTCAGAGCCTTACAGGATGATTTCAGGTAGATTCTTTTTATGCGGATTCTTGTAAGGCTTTTGATAGAGTAAACCATGACTTACTTATTGGCAAACTTATCAGAATGATCTTTCCGAGGTGGATAGTGACTTGGTTGTCTAGCTACCTAGGAAACCGCACTCAGTTTGTTAAGATAAAGAACCACATTTCCGGTTTGTTTAACTTCAGGAATGCTATTTGGGCCCTTTATTATTCAGTTTGTTCATAAATGATATAGGTGATAACTTTAAGTATTGTAAACACCTCTCATTTGCAGATGATCTAAAGATTTATGTTCCGGTTTCAAGTATTTCTGACTGTATAAAATTACAGCATGATGTAGAGGTCCTACACAATTGGTCAATTGTAAACGGTATCGAGTTAAACATCGAAAAGTGCTATTGTCTAACTTTCACCAAATCTAAGAACGTAATTAATTATGATTATCATATACTTGAGGACTCAGTAAAGCGAGTAGACAAAGTGAAGGATTTGGGTGTTTAGTTTGACAGTGGTATGACATTTATTCCGCATATAAATCAGGTAGCAGCAAAGGGGCGACAATTACTAGATTTTATGAGCCGTACTCTAAAAGACTTGTCCGCTTTAGCTAGTAAGACTGTCTATGCAGCTCTGATTGTTTCTGTTGTTCAATTTGGTCACCACACTATAAAGTCTATATTACTAATATTGAGAAAATTCAGCAGAGATTCCTGAGAAACATGGCCTACAAACTGCATCTGACTGTGGGAGCATACTCATATTCAGAGGTCAGAAAGATTTCTGACCTAATTTTAATTTTCAGATTGCTATCTGGTCATATTTCATGTCCTGAGCTGCTAAAAGATCTTGGTATAAGGGTGCTTACTAGAGTGACTAGAAGCACAGATCTGTTCTTGCCGTTTCTTTCCACAAATTATGGTCACTTTAGCATTATGACTCGTTGTATGAGATTGGCAAATAAATACTCTGCTTAGGGTCTCGAATTCTCCAGAATAACAAAGGCTAGATTCGAGGTCGTACTGAAAAATCTCTTCTTCGAAAATATTTAGAGTTCCCTATTTTCCTTTTCTTGATTTTTTTTTCTTCTGTATAATTTAAGCTGAGGTTATTATCTATATGATGATACGGTATTATGTAGAATGCGCTGAGTTGTTTATTTTTGTAGATGGTTCATTTTTCATTTCTTGCTTACAAAAATTTTCTTGTAATGGAAACACTAAATGGAGGTATCCAGTATACTTATTAAATAAATAAATAAATAGTCCCTACCTGCGAATGAACTTCTGAAATGAATTAAAAAACTCTAAACGTTCTAATTTCTTCACTTTATTCTTTGAATCAAATAAGAGGCGATGAGTGTTTTGATATTTTCTGGGATTCACACTGTTGAGCTATATTTCCTCTAATTATTCGAGATAATGCCGAGGAGATGTATTTTTTAGGACAATTTGTTTTCATTACGGAGACGGTATTAATTGCAGTATTTCAATTTGTCTTTCATTAGTTGCTAATAATTTATTATTATTTTATTTTCAATAAATTTGACTCTGTAATCCTTTCAGTTGATCTGTTCTCATAATTTTTTCAGATTTCATGAACAAAAATTCAGATTGAATCAATGTGGATTGCAGAATGTCATTTATATGATAGAGACTTATGGCAAAAATGATGAGCATGTTGGGTTGCCTCTCAGTTCATTATACCAAGCGACAATTAATACCATGATACAGGATGGTTTTTCTGTGAAATTTGTAGAAGGAACGAGAGGAGTAGCAGAATATTTGTCATGTATGAGTAATTTATTGAGAAAGAATTATGAGGTAGGAAAAAAACAAAACTTTCTAGTTTCAGGCTATCATATCGTTATGTTTCAGACAAAGACTATTGTTAGCTGCTCTAAAGAAAATATTAGTCGAATCTCCATATGTGATGACCTAGTATCATTAATGTTTTTTAGAGAATTCAACCAATTATCTTCAAAAGCGAAGGTTTGTTAACTCATTAATATTATTTTCATTTAAATGATTGACTCATTTTTCTCGCAGAATTTCACGGTCAAGGAAATGTTTATAAAGCAACTTCTTCAGCTAAAGGGTTTGTCAATAGAAAAAGCCTTGGCCATTGTTGAGATGTATCCAACTCCTCAACTACTGATGAGTGCTTTTGAAGAAAGTCAGACTAAAAATGTTAACATAATTTCGAATATAAAATATGGGAAACTTGGAAAGAAAATTGGTCCATTATTAGGAAATATTATTCATCAACTGTTCACGAAAATGTCCTTTTCATAGTTTCTCCAACTTTTAACTTCAAGAATAGAACTATGTTCCTTATTTTTATTATACAGTATTTTTAATTAGTTTTTAACTGCTCTATCCAATAAATATATACCTCTTTAAGTACACTAAACAAGTATAAAATTCATTATTTTGCAGGCAATGTACACATATTTTATGATACTCAATTTATGTGTATTTTTGAGTCTTTTAATGTCCTTATAATAAGTATTGTTGGTTTTAGATGCCTCTGTTGTCATAATTCTTGTAATCAAATTTTAAGAGTCTCTAGCCAGTTTTAATATGTCATGGAATATACCTTTCAGTTTCAGGCTATTATGAAGTTTATTTCTTTTTTATTCAAGAAACAATATTCAACCTTCCGTAGAATTTTAAATAACCTTTCCTGAAGGAGCTGGTTTTCCGATCCAATCTTCATAATCACCGTCAACCAGAGCCACACAGCAGCGGTACAGCTCGGTCGGGTGTCATGAATAGGAGCAATGGACTGCAATTTCGGTTTCATTTGACCTCGTCAGTATTGCATACCCATTTACAACATCAGCCAGACTGCCACCTGCTCATCTCAATCCGTTGGAGTGCAACAAAACATGTAAATGTTATTGTGTTATCACACTAGTTCGACTATTTACCGTAACGCAACACACCGTGTCAGCAAGAAAGAGATCTATGGAAAGACTAACGCTTCTTATTCATATCTGGCTGTCAACCAGGTATACATCACATCTCGTCAATGACAACTTGCGCGAAAATGTCGCTATATGTGTAGACACATTGAAGAATTTTGACGGTGATTATTAAAGGTGGATCGGAAAACCAGTTCCTTCAGGGAAGGATATTTGACATTCTACGGAAGTTGAATATTGTTCCTTGAATAAAAATTCTTCAATGTGTCTACACAATTTCGCATGTTGCCATTGATGAGATGAAATAAAGTTTATTGTTGGTAGGTCTCCAATGTTGCTAACATATCAATCAACATTGAGAAATGAGCGTCAAGATTTGAAAATTGGAATGTGGTGACGGCATTTATTACCAGCTGTATTATTTTGTTGTTTTATGCTTTGTTCATCATTCCAGGATGATTATATGACTGAAACTGCATTTATCCCCTGTACAGAAAATTTTTCAAGTACCTGATTATGACATCCAATCTTATTCATCACCAGTACTATATCAGTCTCAGGAGAATTAATAATAATGGAAGGCTCAATTCATGTTCAACTACGGATGTGGTAGCCGTTGCCCTGCCTGCAACTCTTGCAGTTATTTATGAGTGGAAAATTGAAGAAATATTAAGTACTTATATAACTTTTATCAAAGTGAAAAGAAAGAATTAAAACATACCACTTAACTCTTCAGTAGCACGTTTTCAAGAGAGCAAAAAATCGTTGAGATCCATAGTCACAGATTATCTTATTCTTAACTTAACTTACTCTTAAACCGCCTCGGTAGCTGCACAGTTAGTGAGCAAGTATGTGGGAATATGCTTAGCCGAGGCCTCTGGTTCGAATCCGGGTTCAGGTTATGAATGTCTCCCTTGAACAAGAATTGTGGTACTTGGAAAAGTCGCCCAAAGAGGGCATAAACTTCCGAGACCAGATAACTTGTAATCCTTGTGGTTGCAGTTATCATTGCACGGTCTGGGGGAGTGGTTCGGTATCCACTATAAGCTGTAGCTCCACTGTGTAAGTGGGCTAAGTTCCCGCGCACATTGTTAAGATGAAACAAACAACAAACAAACTTACTCTTAAATACAATTAACATAATAAAAAATTTGTTGTACATCTACAAACACTTTCTTTAAAGCTATAAAACGAAACTTTTCATGTAAAAACAAATGACCTCAATTTTTCAAGCAGCTGCTTGCCTAAAGGCTTTGTAAATATATCAGCTATATTATCAGATGTTTTAACATATTCAAGTTTAATTAAACCCTTTTCATATTGTCTAGATTATAATGATACCTTATATCCACATGTATGCGACTTTACTTGTTTTCATTATTTTCTACAATTTTAATGGCCGATTCATTATCTTCATGAGGCATTACTTAAACCAATGTATTCTGTCTCTGTGGAAGATAATGAAACGGAGAGTTGTTTTCTAGACGACCACAATATATAACATTAAGATATGCCCCGAAGTTGATTTACAATCCGCCTGCCCAATACGCATCTACAAGCACTTTTATTGGATATAAAAGAGTTATTACTTTTATATTCAAGGGACAAATCTAAAGTAACTTTCACACATCTCAAAATCCTTTTCAATCTAGTATATGACATTTGTCATATTTTTCGAACGACTGTCAAAATTTTTTCGCAAATTTTTCTTTATATTAAACAAGTTCCACGAAGAAATAATATATGGGCGATGACAACCTAGGTTATTGGGTCCATAATGATTCTAAAACATCTATAGATCATAATCGGCATCACTTGGAAGACTGAACCTGGCCATCGGGGGTTATGTATTTTTTTGATTATCTCCTTAGTCTCTTAAATGACTTTGCTTGCTATGTAAAATCTTTTCTTAGATTTGTTTAGACATATAAGAAATTTGATTGTTGAAATATTTTTCTGTTGGTTTTCTTTTTCCATTGTTACAGATTCCTGTTCCAAACCCCCTTCCTTTCACCCTTGTTTTTGGAAATCATGGAATGCAAGAGAGAATGAAGCGGCTAAGCAGAAAAATCTTTGGTACTCCTTATGTACACACGACACTAACACATCATAAACAGACAAGCTATTGCTAGTGCAATAGCCAAAGGGAAACGAGTTTTTTCTTCAGGTTTTTTCACTCGTTTATTGAATCATATACAAGATAGTATGGTTCCCCTGTTACATTCCCTGAGCTCACACTTGTGTTTTTTCTGACACACACACCAAAATTATATATATGAGCACAAAAAACTAAACAGAGATTCATTCCAGATTAAAGGCTGTCATCTTCCCAAACACCATTCACATCTCAAATTTCAACTGTTCCATTTTTTTGCACTAATACTTGAATAGCTCTGGGCGACAGTCTCCTCTATTTTTCAGTAGCTCACTCTGTATCTTCTACAGTTTTCAATCAAAAATGAACATTCGTTCACGGGGATGCAGACAATGATAATACCTTTCTTTGGAGGTATCACTCGGCCCATCCACCCTCTTCCAAATTTTCAAGGGTGGTCACCCCTGCTTTAGGTGTTGAAATTCGAGATGAGGATGATACTTGATGATACTGCCTTTGATCAGCATGGATCTGTTCCATTTTACATCACTGAAACTTGAATAGTCTCAGGGAAATAGTCTTCCCTATCTTTCAGTTGCTCACCCTGTATCTTTTACAGTTTTCAATTAAAAATGGAAATTCGTTCAAGGCGATGTAGACCTTTCTTTTGATTCATCACTCGACCCATCTTCCCTATTCAAAATGTTCAAGAATTGCAACCCCCGCTTAGGGGGTTGATATTTCAGGCAAGTTTTGTACCCCAAAAGATGTCCCCCTTGAAACAAAAATTGACCTGTTTTTGCGTTTTGATCAGAAATGAATATCTTGGTAGATATAGCCTCTGTTTAGTTTTCGTTGAAGCACCCTGTATAACTCAATACTAGCAAAGTGCTGATATCGACTAAGAAAAGTTACAGCAACGTTTAAATCTGGACGAGTACCTGATACTGCATAAAGTAAACTTCCTACTAATTGCCTGCATTTTTTCACAATTCCCTCTTTTTAAGATTTCGAAATTAAAATTAAAAGGTGGTTAACTTCGCCACTGGTGCATATATCTGAGATAAATCATCAGACTGTTCAAAACCCCTTGCTACGAGTCATGCCTTGTATTGTTTAGCGCCTTGTAAACCCCCTTTAATCTTGAAACCCCACTTGCTGGTAATAATCTTATATGAAGAACACTCTGAAGTTACTTCTGTCCAAGTTTGGTTTTCTTTCAATGTCAGTGCCTTTTCCATTGCTTCCTTCCATTTTTCTTTATCTTCAGATTTCATTACTTCTTGGTACAAAGTCGGTTGGTTGTGAATGCTAATGAAACTGGTTTCATAATCCGCAAGCCATTTTGGTATTTTGCCAAGTCTTCTATTATTCTCTTGTTCCTCAACTGATCCATGAATTGTGTCTTCAGAATTTCCTTCAACTGATTTGACTTCCCCATACATTATTTCATTTTCTGATGATATGTCTTCATGGCCAATTTCGTTTTCTAATTCTCCTGTCTACATTTTTTCAAATTTATTTTCGAACCCAAAAAGGATCCATAACAGAACAACTAAAAATAATTGTCGTATGTTCTTATAAATGTAGAAACAATAATATATAATAAAGAGAAAAAAAAATTGAAATATTTTCTAGCAGTAATTAAATTCTTGATTCAGATAGCATATCAATCTTCATTTTCCTTTGGACGCATCTTAAATAAGTAGGTCTTCATAGATTTGGAGAACGCAGAAAGGTTTGGAGAAGTCTTTATATATTGCGGTAATTGATTAAACCATACTGTTTGACTGGTAATCCTTTTCTGTCCTATGTTAGTTGCAGACGGCATAACGTGGAAATGCTGTTTGGTCCTAGTGTTGTATGCATGCTTATCACTATTAAGAATAAGTTTTAGGTCGATATCTACCAAATCATTCAGAATTTTGTAAACCAATTTCACACTATCTAGTCTGACTATTTCTTTAATTTGCAGGATCCTTAAACTCCTGTATAGGGTTGAGGTACTTGTTCTTTTGGGTAATCCAAAAAGTTTTATTGCTTTATTCTGGGATACCTGCAGATCTTTAAGATCAGTTTGTTTGTGGATTTATGCTTTCACTTCCAATGACCTTCAGTATATCTTCTATATCTTAATTATTTTTCCCCACAACTTTCTTTTCACTATCTGGAGATCCTTCATTTATGAATATAACATCCCTTTTTACTGCTACCATATTATTCTTGTGAGGAAATAAAATTCTGTATCCTTTTTGCATTTCTCCATATCCAACTAATGCTTCTAAGTCAGCTTTTGAATCCCTTCCTTGTCTCAATTCGTCTGGTACATGAGTTGCCACCTTTGAACCAAAGACTTTCAAGTTTTTAACATCATACATTTCTGTATTGTTCCAAATTTCATATAGTGTTTTATCTTTAACTCTACTCGTTCCAGTTCTTTTGATTACAAAAACAGCTGTGTTCACTGCTTTGGCCCATAGGTTCTTATCGAAGTTATTTTGTTGTAGCATATTTCTTGCTGCTTCAACTATTGTACGCATTTCTTGTTCTGCACATCCATTTTGCTCTGGAGTGAACACAACGATCGTCTCATGTTGGATCCTATTTTCAATAGTCAAATTTGTTATGCTTTTATTGAGAAATTCTGAGCCATTGTCGCTCCTTAATTTCTTTATGTTATATCCTTGACCAAACCTAGTTTTTTGTAAAAATAATGTATAATGTAAATGTATAAAGTACACTGTTCTGAATTTGGAATAGTCATCTTTCAACATTAAAAATACAAAGCACCCCCTCAAGATGCAGTTTCCATTGGACCGCGAGTATCGATATGAATAATGTCACTGGTGCTCTTGTACCATTAAATTAACAGGAAAACTGTTTTTGTGTTGCTTCCCCTGCATACAAGGTACACATGTCATTCCTTCCCCAGTATCATATTCTATTTTGCTTCCCTTCAGTATCTGTTTTACTTGTTCATGTTCTGATGAGCAAACCTTTTGTGCCACTCACCTAAATTTTCACTTAAGCGACCAACATTTGCATTTTCATGTTCCGCATTTCTGAAACACATTTTATACATATTATGTATTCTATAGGCTACTGCTCCTACTTTGTTGGTCTTCAGAAAACTACACTTATCATATTCCATCTTTACATGTGCTGCACTCACTGAAAACAGATTTTCTGTAAGCCTTGGTAATGCAGAACATTGCCTATGGTGCTTTCTATCCAATTTATGCCATTGAATGATTCCACGGATAATGAGCCAATACCTATAGCTTGTATTTTTGTTCCATCACCTATAATAATGTCTCTTCTTGACAATAAACTTTCATATTCAACAAACTGATTTTTATCGTAGCACATATGATAAGTAGCACCACTGTCAACTATCCATTCATTTGATGTTTCATTACCAAAAAAGGCTGTTGTGTATGCAGAAAAGGTATTCTTTGAGCTTTCTCCATTTTCATGGAGGCCTTCTCCTTGCTCAAAAACCAACAGTCTTTTTTTTAAGTGAACTTTTTTGTTGCAGTGCTCATGGTGCTTTTTGTTTGTTCTACAGCCCTTTTTATAGTGATCTGCTTTTCCACAAGATAAACATTTTCTGCCATCATTCTTTTTACCCACCACTAAAGCAGTCACTTCTTGACGGTTGCAATTTCTTTGCTCTTCAAAGAGTCTTGTAGTCAGATTAGCCAAATTTTGATTCTCAATAGGTACTGAATCCCATGCTGACACAAAACGTTTGAAGGAGGCAATGCCGAAAGAATTTTAGTTAAAACCATTTTTCCTGGAACTTCTCCTCCAGCATGCTTGATTTTATACACAATCTCTTCAACCCTTGATTGCTATATCTTCCTTTGGGTTATACTGCATTGTGAAGAAACTTTGCTGTGGCGCATGGAATGGAATGGAAATATTGTATGCAGTTTTGACCCGATTTCATTTGCTGATTCACAATTCATGATCTGCGATATGACTTTGCTTGATATTCTTGTAACCAGAATAGTTTGTGCTTTGGCATCATTTTTGAGCAAAGATACCTTTTCTTCAATATTAACGGCAGGTTTCAATAACGAACCATCTATTAAATTAAAGATTTCAAGAGTCTTCAATATTGTTTTCACTTGGAATTTCCAGGTGGTCCAATTTGAATCACCTTCTAATTTTAGGGTTCTTGTCGTGTTCCCAATAATGCTCTCCATTGTTTGCCCTTAATTTACTTGGTTTTTTAGTTCCACGTGCTTTTGTTAACCTTTCTTTTTCGATTTACTGCTTTACCACAGTTTTCTCTTTCCTGCAATATACCTTCACTTGTGTCTGGGCCCATAACCTCTTGGAATTATTTATATGTGGAAACTTGAAGCAATATTACGTACTTATATAACTTTTATTGAAGTGGAAAGAAAGAATTAAAACATACAACTTAACACTTCAGTAGCAAGTTTTTAAGAGAGCAAAAAATTGTTTGTTTGTTTGTTTCTCCTTTAAAGTGCTCTATTTCTGCCTTTCGACGAATGACACGCCGGGGAATTATGTCACCTCACTAACCCGGGAATTTTGCCGAACCCCTCTCGTGTCGAGGGAAGGCATCTTTAATGTTCAACACATCTCTGTTAGACAGGACCGACGGCTCCGAAAGATGGACACTCAAGCGATTCCCAGAATCCGAAAAATCGCACCGACTTTGTGGGGATTGAACCCAGGTAACTCTGCTTAGGAGACGAGCATCATATCCCATACGCCATCGAGCCGGCCTGAGAACAAAAAATTGTTGAGTTCCATAGTCACAGACTATCTCAATCTTAACATATTCTTATTCCTAACTTAACTTACTCTTAAATACAATTAACCTACTTTTAACCTAATAAAACATTTGTTGTAGATCTATTTTTTCAAAAGCGCTGAAGCTTAATACAAATTTTAAGCAAAGTTAGTGGTCTACCTTCCTACTGGGCTGCGCCGCCCCACACATTGTGAGTAATGAGTACGGCGCATGGCGGGCCCTGTTCTCGCAATAATTGAAAGCGATCTGTTACGGCGTGAGGGATGTTTAACCTATTTGATTTTTTTTCTCTTAGGGACCTACAGTTTATACACAGAACATGACCTAATGTTCTCTTAGTTTATAGTGGACTCCGAACCACTCACCTAGACCCTGCAATGATAACTACAACCACTCTGAAATACAAGTTATCAGGCCTTCGATGGTTATGGGCTTAGCCGCTAGTTCATGTACCCAGAGTCTATTCAAGGACAACATCCATAACTCCAACTCGGATTCGAACCGATCACCTGGGCTTAGCTAACCTATCCCATACTGACGCAGAATTTAATTCAAGATTTCCCTTCTTCAATTATCATTTATGCTTATAATATTAGCTATTATATTAATTGTAGCCCAATAAAAATAGTTCCACATTTTCCGCAACCTTTGTGTTGTACTAAAAAATTATTTTTTGATTTTTTAATTGAGATCTTAAATACAAATATTCTTGTCTAAAACTATGAATTTTAGCGAACAACAATCGAGATTGATCCTTATTTCTCCTAGTTGTGCTTTTTCAAAAATTCTGAATTGCCATTTTTGTCCTAGTTAATCGTTATCTTAAATAACATTTTTCTCCTTTCAAGCTTCGAAAGTGAAGGGAAACCTATGCAAACTTTTAACCTGTCCTTAGGACGTGCTCTTCACAAAATACTGATACTTATATTCGTTTCTTTAAAGTCTAATAAAATAATTCCCATGGAAAGTTTCAATTCATTTTTCGCACACTCAGAAGAGGAATTTCTTGAAAAGGGGGACTGTTGATAACAAAATTATTTCCGCATTTATGAAATTAGTATAAGTTTGGTTTTGACATCGCCTTGTATATCCCACCATTTTCTCTATGGGAAGCCTTTCCTAATACTTCATGGAGTTTTGAGAGTTCATTCTGTGCAATGTCTTTGAAAAATGAATGTCTGGATCTACCCAGAGCTTAAATGAATCATACAGTTTATAACTTAAATAACATGTGACGAATGATGGGATTGTCGATTTACTTGTACACATCTAGGGTAATACGTACTTTTAAAACATAATATTCTTCCTGAAAAAAGTTCATTCACAAGATCTTTTAATCTACATGACAATTATGACGTTATGGCATCCATTTGTGGTCAACTAACATTTGAATTTACATTTATTTTTTGCAGGAAAATCCTAATATATAAAGTCCACACTCATCACCGTTTAATTGATTACTTTGTTCATTAATTTATTATTATTTGTATTCTTGAACAGTAAAACGTTTATATAGCTGAGGATCATATCGAAATACATACTGTTAAATGAGAATAAACCTCAACTATTCATGAATAATTATTTGCACAATATACTTTGAATATGAATAAAATTCTTCTGTCAAGCTTCATGAAAAATAAGGAACATGATATTTTATGAAAAAAGGATGTATTTTGCAGTTGTGTTGTTGCGATAAGTTTTGTTTACAATAAATAAACAAGATTATATTTTCATAGTTAAATACTGTGTGAACATCCAGCTACAATGAATTAATCTTTCTAAAGTCTTAACCCAAGAATATGACTGTAAGACACCATAGTGGGAGAACTTCCATCTTCTTTACCACATAACAGTATGAACATTTAGTTACCGTATTTTATTAAGTTTTATTTTTAGTAGTTTCATGGAAGGACACGAGATGTCTATCCTTATATCTTCGTACATACTAACATATTTCAGAATGTATTATTGAAGTAAAGTGAAATACACTTCTGTGTACGACTATAGAAGTTACTTTAAAGTTATGCGCTTTCGATTAAGAGTTCATAGAGCGCAAGGCAGAATAATTTTTTATTTAGTGATTACCGAAGAATTTAGTAATTTTAGAGTTTGTTAGGGGAAGTTCAATTCTTTTGAATAGATATCGTGTTTTCTACCTTCGTACGTCCACTTGGTTGAAGGTTGAAGTGCTAATTCATTTCCAGGTAAATTTTTACTAAGCAAAAATATATACGAAGGAAAATCAAAGTCAATTATAGGTAGTATTATTTAAATTGCCTTTGTTCAATAATAATATTCTGTAAGTGTTCATCTTAGGTTTTACGTGATAGAATCATTTCGTTGTAGAAGGTCCTAAATTAGTGGTTATTTTGTTTAGAATATTTAGGTCGTTCATTCTTACCTTGCACCAGAAGTGATTTTGAAAAAAATTATCTGTTTAATTAGTTTCATGTTGAAGTTCCTGAAGACATCTCTGTGAAAAAGAGGTCTTTTAGAATAAAATAGATCCTTCAAATAATTCAAAATTCAAATTCATAATCGTTCACTGAGAATTTAAGAAGGATATTGAAATAGAAAATCAATAATCGATTCTAGGAATATATCCAGAATCTTATGCATGAAACTAATATCACATTCATGTTGAATCATTTTGAAATTGTGGGAATATTTAGGTATTCCAATTCTAATATGAAACATTTGCTGATTGTTTATAAATATTCTTATTGGAAGTCGATGAAAATATAATGACAGCGAAACGCTTCAGAATTAAATCGTGATTCACTAATTTGTCAACCAAATACAAAAATTTGGGTTCAACTTCCTCCACTCGCCTTCAGTTTAGAAAATTTGCTCTTGAGACTGTTTTAATAGTTATTCTTTTATTTCAGGAAAAATGGATGTATATGAACTCAAACAAGATATTTTGCTCTTAAACATATGTATATTTTCTATAAAATGCATTTAATTTCCAATGAAATCAAAGCATTTCTTTGATGATCTTTGAAACTTTGTCTTGGTTGTTGTTCTTGGTGGTATAGTTGAATACTTTTAACTCTCTTTATATTCTTAAACAACATTTTTAGAATTTATACATAACACTGTGATCAATTTTCAAAGGTAATTGGCAAAGTATTCAATCTGATAATTAGCCATATTTAATTAATATCACAGCAACTACATTTGTGTTCTTTGTTGAGGAAAAATACAAATTCAACTGACTGTTTCTGGTATCACCCTTATCGTCTACTGCGTACTTCTATTGAAACAGTTCTTAAGTAGGTATAGTACACTATACGGTGAATTATCAGACTGGAAAGTGGAGGAAACTTACAACATAATATAAACTGTGAATATATTATCTTCTAGTTGTCGGCTTTTTTATCTGTTTTAGTATTGACAATGTTTAGAACTTCCAGATACACTGCATCATTCAGTTTCTATTATTTGTTGGTCATATTTCACCAATCTTGTTTGTACCCTTATTAATTTTGTATCTACCTGTTCATGTATGTATGTATTTTCAACTTGTTGTCTGCTGAAGATGGTCGAGAGACCAAAATTGCAAATCTGATTTTCAATAAATCTCTTGTGATAGTATTACACATAGCTTAATTTCTTACTATCATCAGATTTATATCAATCTTTTCGATATAGATTGTTACAAGGCAATTCCTTATTAAGATTATAGAGAGTTAACACATATTTTACTTCATAGAATTTAACAAATAAAATTGTGTGAGCCGTGGAAGGTGCGCAGTATTTTTTTCTTTCAAATTCACTATGCATTTTTTCAAGTTGTGTTTTTCTTTTGTAGAATATGTCTACAATAACAGATAGAACGAGGCTCAGACGTTTGCTGTATTTGACAGATGTTGATTCAAGATATACAGCAGGCAATCCTGAAGACTACTTTTTAAAAGACTTCAACACTAAGCTTGACTTTATGTTAAATGTATTAAGTAAACAAGAAAACATTTTCATAGACATCTTAAAAGAAGCTAATGATGATGAACTTTTACCTAGACGAGTGACTCTTTTTTATGTGTTAGCATTTGCATTGTCTAGAACAGAATCTCATTCATCAAATCTAACTAGAAATGCATTGGCACTAACGGCAGTCCATATATCGAAAAGTGATGAAGAGTTCTTCAAATTTGTAAGCATATACACGAAATTGAATAGATTCAACTCGAAAAACAAGATTACAACTGCTGTGGGACGAGCTTTTAACCTTCTTTTGGAAAACAAAACACCTTTAGAATATGCTCAAGCTGTTAGTCAAAGAAAAGGTTATCATGGTTGGAAATATAAGGATTTGATCAAATTGTCTCATTATAAGAGTAAATCTAAAGGTAAGTAAATTATTGTGGAATATGAAAAATTTTCTCTCATATATCTGCGGCTTCTCTCGGACGCAACGAAAACGGGCAGAGCTTGGCGACAGGACATATCCTTATCCTACTTAATATTTATGTATTGCCCAATACAATCTCGACGTCTTATTCCGCATTATTAGGTGTGGTTTTGATAAAATGCTGAAACATTAACTTTTTACTTTGTAATTAAGATCTGAAATACAAATTTTCATGGCTTATCTCAAAATTGAGTGAATTCCATACAACCTCCATATATATATATATATATATATATATATATATATATATATATATATATATATATATATATATATAAACACCTCAAAAAGTCTAAGGAACACTTCTGAATTTCGATATATCGTATCCAGAACGATCAATATGGATGATTTTTTTTAAGAAATGAACACCTGTATCACCAAATTATGTAGAGATTTCAGTTTTTTTTATATAAAAAACTAAAAATTCAGCAGATGCGACGCTGCTTTATAATCATTTCATGTATTCAGTGTTTGAAATCAGTTAGTTGGCACTTCTATAGTATCCTGGATTCTGGGAAGTAGCCCAAGTGTCATAAACCGTTTATGGTCGCGTTTCAATGAAACAGGTAGCGTAGAAGAACACCATACAGGTCGTTTCAGGATTACTACAGTCGCCCAAGACCGATTTTTGTTTTACAAGCCAGAAGAGATCATACTACCACAGCATCTCAATTAGCTCAAGAGCTATCACGAGTTCATAATGTACAAATTTCCGACCAAACTGTGAGAAATCGACTGCACGAAGGTCAACTCCACTCCAGACGTCCTTTAAGAGTTCCACAACTGACCCATGGCATCGAGCTGCCCGTTTAGCCTGGTGCCAAGAACACGTAAACTGGGATCAAGAGAGGTGGGCCACAGTTCTCTTCAGTGATGAATCTAGATTTAGTTATTTTCCCGATTCGGGAAGAATTCGAATATGAAGGGAACCTGGAAAGCAAAACCGTCTCCAGCATGCTCGAGAAGTTGTTAGACAGTGAGGCGGATCAGTGATATTTTGGGGAGATATACGCCTTGGTGGAAGAACTGACCTCGTTTTCATACAGAACAACCTCACGGGAAATTCTTATGCAAATGAGATAGTTTTACCTGTAGTGGTACCGTATCTCCAAACAATGGGTCAAAATCCACTCTTCCAACAAGATAATGCCCCTCCTCATCGCGCAAGAGTTGTCTTGAACGTTCTTGAAGAGAATTATATCGATCTTCTACCGTGGCCATCCTGCTCCCCAGATCTGAATCCCATCAAGCATGTGTGGGACACCCCAAAATGAAATCTCCTGCGTCAAAACGTTTTCCATCATGAACAGGAGCTTCTATTAGCAGTTCAGGGAGCTTGGAATGGCTTATGCCAAAATGTAATAGACAATCTAATATTGAGCATGCCGCGACGATGCCAAAGTGTCATTAATAACAGAGGTGGACCTTCTGGGTACTGAAAAATATATGTGCTTCCATATCGTTTCGAAAATTTTAGTTCAGGATTTTTTTTTTTGTTTTACCAAATTTCGTCATTTTCAAATTTCAAATTTTTTTTATAATAGGTGCTTTGGAGAAGTCAAATATTATTTTTTTTTTGAGAATACATTATATACAATACATCCTAACAAAAACCGAAAGATTTCTATAAATTCGAATCATCAAATTCATATTTTAAACATATTGGTAAGTGTTCCTAGACTTTTTGAGGTGTTTATATATATATATATATATATATATATATATATATATATATATATATATATATATATATATATATATATATATATATATATATATATATATATTTATTTATTTATATACATACATATATACTAGGACGATTTCGTAATCTACAAATCTTTTGAAAGAATGTGAGAAAAAGTATCTATGTTAATATATATGCCAATTTTTCAAATAAAATTATGCTGATTCTCAATCCCCAATATTCTTGAGAAATACACAACTATGTATAAGTTATCAACATAGGTATTTAAGAGAAGCACTATTCATGTTGAAGGGCTTTGAACAAAGAACACTCAAAATATTACTGAATCTAATTTAACTTCACATTACCATCACAGTTATATAAAGTTTTCTACTTGTTTATAAATACTCACAGAAAAGAACAGAATACACTGTTTTTATGAGGCTTACTTGTACAGTATGTATTTGTCTTGACCATTTGAAGCAAGTGATATTGAACTATATATTGTCTATTTGTTTAGATTTCTTTGATTTGGAAATTCAATTCAAATCACCAGGAGCTCCCCAAACATCTTAAATTTCCATTTACATTTGAATTTGAATAATTGAATAGCTTGCTTCCTCTCGGATGAAACACAAAATAATAAATAGAACACAGATATGTAGTTCAAAATATTTTGTTTTTCTTGGTCCTGACTGTCTTGTTTAGTTTGAAGTCGGAAACAATAAGATATATTTCCAAAACAGGAAAAATTTAGCTAGTTTGAAATCATTCAAACTCTGCTCATACATTACTAAATTCATCAATATGAATTTTTTGCATCTTACAACAGTTATAAAAACAGGTAGATAATAGATACATGACATGTTATGATCAACTTTTCAATATGCAGATCATATCAAATGTCTAAATGAATATATATATATATATATATATATATATATATATATATATATATATATATATATATATATATATATATATATATACAGTGTGTTCCAACGAAAATTTGACCCCCTCTAACTCCGAAATGAGTAACATTAGCGAAAACACCAAGACACGTCGATTTTTGTTTCGAGGGGGAGCATTTTTCGAAATAATTCGAAACTTGTCAGATCAACCCCCTACCCCCAGCAACCCTAATTTCGAAATTCATCATAGGGAATAAGGGTCGAGTGGCACCTTACTGTAAAGGTCTGTCAATTCTCCATTCTGATTTGTCATTTTTAGAATTTTAAATTAACATACAGGGTGTCCCAACCGAGGGTAAAGTTGAATTCCTGCAAATCCCAAATACTAAATGAAATCGATTTATTTTGGCATAATGCAAGCGCAGGTTTATGCTCGGTCTAGAAAAACGACCTACACTTGTGAATTTGGAGTTGGTGCAATCAACCCCCTATTTCCAGCATCCCCAACTCAAAAATCATTCGATCGAAAATAGGTCAAGTGGCACCTCGTTGGAAAGGTATTTCAATTTTCTCTTCGACTTTGGTATTTTCGAAATTCAGAATCAGCATACAGGGTGTCCCGGAGCAGGAACACTGAAAACCCAAATAACTTTTTGAAACTGGTTCATTTCGGTATAATACGAGAACATGTTTATGTTTGATTCGAGAATAAGACTCTCTTGCATGAATATGGAATTTTTGCAATCAATCTCTTCCATTCAGCATCCCCAACTCAAAAAATCATACAAGTGATTACAGGTTGAGTGGCAAAGTTCCAGAAAGATTTTTCTATTTTCTAAATCACTGAGGCATTGGTTTCAGTTTGGCAATCGAGGTTTTCTGGCGTGAGGATCAGGATGAGGGATGATGGAGAAACTGATTGGATGCTCATCTAAACAGGAAAACGAGATTTATTGAACTTGTATTCAATTGAAAACAAAAACTAACTTGATTATTACAACAATTGTTCAAAATGACCTCCGCCCACCTCCATACAGTTATACAGACGATTTTCGAACTCTCTTCTCACATTAGCGAAAACTTCAGGAGTCAAAAGTCGGCATTCTGTGATAATCCTCATCCGCAGCTCCTCCAGGTTTTCTGGTCTTGTGGCATAAACTTTAGATTTTAGATGGCCCCACAAAAAAATCTAGGGATTTAAATCTGGTGACCTGGCTGGCCACTCAACAGGTCCTCTTCTACCAATCCACCTTCCTGGGAAATTTTCGTCTAAATATTGGCGCACCTGAGCATCATAATGCGGAGGAGCACCGTCTTGTTGAAAACGCATTTCGTCCTCAGAAAGAGTTGGATCGTTCTGTAAAATTTCTGTCAATCTAGGATGTATGTGTTCCTCTAACAACTGTAGGTAGCCATTTCCATTCAGATTACCCTCAATAAAGAAAGGCCCAACTAGATGATTGCCAAAAATTCCTGCCCAAACGTTCAACTTCTGAGGCCTTTGCGTGTGGGCCTCTCTAAACCAATGAGGATTCTGTGTGTCCCAATATCGACAATTATGTCTATTCACTTCACCACTGAGCATAAAGGTGCTTTCATCAGAAAAACAGATGTTATTCAGAAAATTTGGATTAGCGTTTAGGTTTTCACTTAGATTTTCACAAAACTGTAAACGACGATCTGGATCATCTTCGTTTATTTCATGCACTAATTTTACCTTGTAGGGTGAAATTTGTGATGTTTCACGATTCTATGGACAGTTGTAGCTGATACACCAGTCAGACGAGATAGTTTTCTGATCGAAGTAGTATTCTCCATTTGTAGATGACCCACTACTGCCACTTCCGTTGCCTCATTTCTGACAGGACATGCCACTTCATGTTTTTGTTTGCCACCGAACCCGTAGCTAGGAATTTGTCAACCAAATATTTAACGTACTGGTGACTGACTCCTTTCTCTTTCAGGATGGTTCCTATCGAATATCCTTGCCGTTTCTTTGGCACAACTGTTATTTCGAAAATACGTCGATACAATTTCGACCCTTTCCTCAGTGGAATAAACCATTTTCAGATTAATTTCAACTGACGAACAACAACAATAATGAGGAACTGATCTGAATAATAATAATATTTCATTGCAAAATGAGAAATAACAGATGACTGCACGCCAGATGGAAATGAAAAATGTGAACATTTTCAATGCAGAAATCAGCTTTATTTCTTCGTAATTGATGCTCAACACATCGTACCCCAATACTTTTAACAGTTTCGAATTAATTTTAGTTGATAATTTCAAATGACGATATTGAATTTTTCGAAAGCGACATCCTGTATGGAGAGCCGAACTGAATGAAATGCTTTGATCATTCTGGAATTCAAAAAACCTTTCTGAAGATATGCCACTTGAATTATTTGTATGATTTTCAAGTTGGGGATGCTGAATGGAAGAGGTTGATTGCAAAAATTCTATAACCACATAAGAAAGTCCTATTCTCGGATCAAACATGTTCTCGTATACCGAAATGAACCAGTTTCAAAAAGTTATTTGGATTTTCAATGTTCCTGCTTCGGGACACCCTGTATGATGATTCTGAATTTCGAAAATACCAAATTCGAAGAGAAAATTGCAGTACCTTTCCAACGAGGTGCCACTTGACCTATTATCGATTCTAAAAATGACAAATCAAGGTGGAGAATTGACAGACCTTTTCAGTAAGGTGCCACTCGACCCTTATTCCCTATGATGAATTTCAAAGTTAGGGTTGCTGGGGGTAGGGGGTTGATCTGAGAAGTTTCGAATTATTTCGAAAAATGCTCCCCCTCGAAACAAAAATCGACGTGTCTTGGTGTTTTTCGCTAATGTTACTCATTTCGGAGTTAGAGGGGGGGTCAAATTTTCGTTGGAACACACTGTATATATATATATATATATATATATTCACAACATGGTTTGTATTCATTATATATCTGTTGCTATAACTGTTAAAAGATACAAAAATCATGATCATGAATTTAGCACTGTACGAGGGTAGTGAAATGATTCAAAACTAGGCTAAATTGTACATGTTGAAGAAATAAATATGTAATAATAATTTTTCTGTATTGAAATTGAACAAAAATAATGGAATATCCTTCAGAACGCTATTGACTGATAATAGGCACTGCTATATATGTTATAAATCTCATATATATATATATATATATATCTAATTATGATAGGTAATTTCAATATTCCAAGAATCCTAGAATTTTTCTGTATCTTATTGCAAACATAAGAACAGATAGATAATAGATTCATGGCATGTAGTGAATAACTTTCAATATTCCAATATAAATGTATTTACGAAAATAGAATGAAGTTTCTTTCATAAGAAATTCATAAAGAAAAACCTCTCACCTGTTAATACTTTCTGAAGTCTCATTATTTTCTGAGATAGTCTTGATAGATTGCATAAAGAACCCTTCTTATTATAAATTCAACATTCCAGGGCATCAGAAATTAAGAATCAGTTAGAATAACATCAAATTCTAAATGTGAAATATATAAATCATGAAAATTTATTTCTTCAATATGCTGTAACGAAACATATATTGAAATAAACAAATTAAACATTGAATTAGGTTCACTTACCTTTGAAACATTACGTCGAGATTATAAAATAAAAATAACCCAAATTATATTCATATTGTGATATTTGACAGAAGAGAGATTCGCTAAACTAACTTTCGGCAGAATTCGGCTCGAACCGATTCAAGAATTCAAGAAAAGAGCGGAGAAATGGTTGATCGGCCTCCCTATTTACGATTCTTTACTCGATAATAGAGGTCTCAGAAATGGTCCCAAATTCGAAAAAAAAAGACAGTTTCTTTTCACGTATTTGTTGCCGAGATATGTACGATTGTTGTGGTATTCGAATTAAACCTCCCTGTACCCACATATAAGTAGGGCGAATGACAGAAGAACCGCAATTTTAACAGCTTGACTATTGTTGATCTCGTAATTTTCTTGACGTGAAAGTTTGGCGAAACTGAGTGGCGGAGGTAACTTTGAACCGAGATCGATTTCTGGAGGGTATGACTTTGAACGTTAATTTATCGATTAAAACTTGGATTTAGGAAAGAAATACGTACATTTTCTAATAGGCAAAATATCGAAATATATATCGATGGAGGATTTCGCGAGAAATTCGATATAGAAATACGTTTTTGAACGGCTCGAAAATGCTTATTTTGCCGGGCAAAAGTAGATACCGTCATGGCACTCTATATGGCCTGGGAAAAGTCGACCAAATTTGAAGGCGGATTTCTCCGAAACGGTTTGGAATATCGAAATGAGACTACGCTATGGGAACAGAAGAATTCTCGGGTGGCGTTTCTTCTTCAGTAACCGCGGCTCGATATCCGGCCGTTTAGGCTAACACCCCCCCCCCCCTACCAATTTGGTCCATCTTTCGAGGGAAAAATGGAGTGATTTTTGAAATCCTCTCGGAGACGCGTTTTTTCGAATTTTTCGACTTTACCTGGTGCGGCCCCAGTGCGCTTTCTTCTCCTTTTTTCGAGGGGCCTTAGCGCCGCTCCCGGACGTCTCTCGGACTCGAACGGGGCGTCGTCGGCTGGAGAAAACCCCGATCTATCCGAGAAAATTATCCGGTATTCGAAAAGAAATTTCTCCACTGAAAAAATCGCCTCCCCGTATCCCCTGCTACCCCTCACCGAATTCTCTCGTTTGTTTACGCCCCTTCCTTACGGTTTCAGTATGGTTAAATAAATATTTAATATCACACAGAAAGAAGTCCAAACACATCGAATGTTTTTTACCGCAACGAAAATTTCTCACCTCTATATGGAGAACGACTGATTCTAGCAGAAAAGCTGAGGAACGTCAATTTTAGATTGGAGGGCGACCAATTTTTTAGTTGGTTCGGAGTATGTAAAATCAACCCCCTACCCTTAGCAGCACCTCAGTCAAAATTCATTATAGGGAAAGTGGGTCGAGTGACATATCTTTGAAATCTCGAAATCTATTCAAAAATAGTATTTTTGTGAACATTCAATAAGCCTTCACAGTAGAATCTCGTATAACAGACCATAGCTCGATTATTTTATGTCTATAAAAGTTACTCAAAAAACAATCGCGTGTTTCTGGTGTATCAGCGTTATTAGTCTACAGAGTCGTGAAACATCACCAATTCCAACTCTTATAAAGTGAAACTAGTTCATGACATAAACGAAGACGATTCTGATCGCCGCTTGCAATTTTGTGAAATTTTAAGTGACAATATCTACCATATCCACATATTTCACAGAATGTTTCCTGTAAGAGTGCTCCTGTATATTTCGATGTTCATGTGCGACAATATTTGGATGGACTTTCTGGAGATAAAGATACCATCTTTGAATAGATTTTGAAATTTGAAAGTCCTTTCGAGATATGTTTCTCGGTCCACTTTCCCAATAATGAATTTTGACTTAGATGCTGCTGAGGGTAGGTTGATTTTACATGCTCCGAACCAACTCAGAAATTGGTCCCCCTCCAATCAAAATTGACGTGTCTCAGATTTTTACGCCAAAATCAGTCCATATTGAGATAGAGGGGGTGGCAAATTTTCGTTGGAACACACTGTAGGTGTTACCATGTGATTGCGATGTCATTATTTTTATTCTCAACATAAAGATGTTTTAGTCACTCTGAATGTTGGTCCGTAGTTTATGACAAATTTCTTACTAAGCTCTTCCCTAAATATTAACTGAAATAATTGACTTGTTTTTACATGAGAAATGTTTGCGGTGAAATAATTGCTTTCTGAGACTTGCCATTTTTTACACGTTGTGTTTTTTATGGGATATACCATTTCATGTCTTTTGCTTCAGAGAAAACATTGATCACGTACTATGTATTTTTTGGTATGAAGGAATTCGAAGATCAAGATCTAACGGACATGAAAGAAATACATGAAATATTGGTAAAATGGGAAACACTGAAAAAGACTGAAGACGAAGCACAAGCAACTAGTTTAGTGAAACAACTTCATGCAAATTTCAGTCATGTAAATACAGACTTTGTTAAATCACAGGAGGTAATTATGAAATTATTTTAGATGAACTCTTATTTGCATCTTATATTTTTATTCTTAACTCTTGGGAGCAGGCGGCGCCTTTCGTACCACAGGTGTGGCCACCCAAGATGATTCCAATGTACACACAACCAAATTTTCGATTTATACACCACCAAATTTATTTGGAATCACCCAATATTTTGATTATTATTATCTCAGGGATTTTGGAAATTCCGAAGAATTGTTAGAATTGATCCTTTTTGAGATATTTCAACTGAAGAAAGAAATAAATTAACGTTTATGCCAAGAAAGAAACAAAAGAAAATAAGAGACTTTCCGCATGTAGCAAAAAAAAATTGAAAATTGTTTTCTCACGGAGTAGGTTTTTTTTCTCGACCCGTAGCTTGTATTAACTCCTCTTGCCCTGATACAAGCCTGAATCCGTCTAGGCATGCTTTGGATTAGGTTTTCGATTTCCTCTGGGGTGATATTCTGCCTCTCTTTTGTGGCGACTTGAATGAGCTGTTGTGGGGTTCTTGGATTATCCTGGCGCTATCAAATTTTCCTTTTGAAATTATCCCATAAATCTTCAATAGGATTCAGGTCTGGAGATCAAGCTGGCCAGTCCAAAATAGCGATTCCCTCTGTTTCAAGATAATGTCGCGCGAGGTTGCTGGTATGCGGAGAGAAATTCCCACCGTGAGCACCTCGCCAGAGTCTCATTATGGGCTTCCGCACTAGGTCCACGTAATTTCTAGCCGTTATACTCGCAGGAAACGAGATCAAATCTGTTTTGTCTCCCAGTATAATCTAAAAATCTAACCTAACCTAACCCAAAACATCACACAGTCCCCTTGGCATTTCGGAATTCGTCTTACTGCTCGGAGTCTAGCTTGTCTTCCACGACCCCTTAAAACCCGAATCCGGCGGTCATCTGATCAAACACCAATTCTGGTCTCATCCGAAAAAAGAACATTTCGCCAATTCTCAATATTCCTACTTTGGTGCTCGATACACCAATTAGGCCTGTTAACTTTTTATTGTCTGGTTAGCACTGGAACTCTTAAGGGCGTTCTGCTGTATAAACCCCTTGAACGAAGTTTGACGTATCGTTTCGACTGATACACTGATGCCTGTTGCTTCCAGAAATTGCCTTTGGAGTATGGGGTGCGACGCGCTAGGATCTCTTCTTGCAATTTGGCACAAAAAGCAGTCTTATTCTTCCGAAGTGATCTTCCTACGACTTCTTCTAGGCCTATTTTGCAGAGATTGTAGCTCCAAGTATCGGGCGTAGGTATTTGACATCACCCCCTGTGATATCCCCATTGTGGCTGCTATATCCCTCTGTATCACCCCTTCTTCAACGAGAGCAATTATTCGACCCCTCTGCACATCGGACAATCCAAGGTAAGGCATTTTCAATTATGATTATAGGCTTTTTTAAATTAAATATCCCGAACATGTGGTGATAATTCAACATTTCTCATAATACTATCCAATTTTTTTTCACAAAAAAATTCATTCTTCACAAGTAGTCAAATATATATAGTTAAAAACAATCAATAATGTGAAATACCGAGTGATTCCATATAAATTCGGTTGTGTGTATGTGTTCACGTGGTTCTTGAAGATGGGCAAATTGTAAGTTATCGGTAAGATGTTCGATGTAAGCGAGTTCCACAGCTCGTTAGCCCTGTAAACAAAATAATTTTTATAGATAGAGGTACGTGGTGTAGCTATTTGGACCGTTCGCTTATGAGAGTTTTTGGCTAGCCTAGTTTTTCTTTGGAACTGGATTCTTTCTGGAAGCAAGCCTTTTAGTTCTTCAGAGCATTTACCATGGAAGTGCCTGTAGAGAAGTGAAAGATCAGCAACCTGCCGCCTTTGAGCGAGAGGCTGGACAGCACGCGTGATCTCCAGATAGTGAATGAGGCGTACTGCTCTCTTCTGGACACTATCCAATAGATATAATGAATGCTTATGTGCGGAGCCCCACACATGGGAACCGTATTCTCCTGTGCTTTGTATAAATAATCAGCTGTGATGGAGTGAAGTACTGCTCAGCCCTGAAAAGAAAACTAAGTTTGGCAGAAGTAGATTTGGCAATGGCTTACACATGGTCATGCTAGCAATCTCCGGTGTTGACTGTGACCTCGAGTAGATGCAGATTCTTTTCTGAGGAAATTCGATATCCTTGCAAGATTAGAGGAGGTTCTCCAGCAGTGACTTTTCTGGATAACGTTGTTGATTTGTCTTGTTCGCGTTTCTCCAAGTCTGAATTAAGTGACATGCTCTGTTGGTATATTTGTCCTTCTGACTTCTCATCAGTTATAGGATGCCGACTAGACAATGAGGACACCAGAGTACAGTCGTCTGCAAACCCAAATATTCTTTTTTCGATAGAGTGGAGCAGATCATCAATCTGCAACAGAAAAAGAGTTGGCGTGAGCATGAGCCCTGGCGTGCTCCTGTATTAACCTGAAAAGATTCACCATTTACACAAGACTAAACTTGTCAGGTTTGCATATGGAAGAGAACACATACCCATATCTCATGTTTCATCTAACAGCCTTAAATTCCTGGGTGTTTCGGTTGACTATCAACTGGATTGGGGTGATCATGTAGACCAACTTGCAAATGATATGGCCAGATATGTGTATGCACTAAGAACACTGTCCGAACTTGTGAATGTCTCTACAGCATTTACCCCATACAAAGCATACATTGATAGTAGGCTGAGATACGGGATAGTTATATGGGGGAATTCATCGGATATCTTGAGGCTCCTTTTGTTGCAGAAGAGATGTATGCGTGGGATTCTTAAGCTGAGCCAAACACAATCTTGCAGGGCTCACTTTGTGGAAAGATCAGTGCTAACTGTTGTGAGTCTATATGTTTATGAAGCAATTATGTTCATAGTTAATAATAGAGACCTGTTTGTGGAGACTAAGCGCGATCATGAGCATAACAAGAGAGCTAAGAACGATATGAAGCTACCCAGATTTAAGCATACTTACCTTCAGAACAACTCTGTTTATGCTTTGGTGAAAATTTATAATCACATTCCTCAGGAGGCAGGAGGGTGGCCACAAAATAAATTGAGAAGAAGATTAAATACTTACCTTAGGAGGACACCATACTACACTCTCCAGGAGTATTTGGAGGACAATATTTGTCTAAGCTGATTTCGTCTCTTATTGTTAGGTCTTTATTCTGTTTACACTGGTTGTTTCTATGTATTTTATGTTTATGATGACGTGTTCTACAACAAATAAATGGATTGATTGATTGACTCCATCAACTACCACCCGAATCGTTCTACTGAAGAGAAAGCTACTAATCCAACCACAAAAGCCCATATGCGATTACTTTACTCATCAAGACTACTTGCCAAACCCTGTCGAAGGCTTTTGAGATAACAAGAGCAATAGCTCTTGATTCGCCATGTTTTTAGATTGTTGATAATATATCGAGAAATCTAACCTTATGTTGACTGATTGATATTTTTTTTAGGTATGGTCCGCGATCATTTCCGAATTACCTCTCTTGGAATTACTCAGGCTTTTACCCAAATTCCACAGACTTGGTCTGCTAAAAGCAAATTCAAGCGTTCACAATAAAGTAGTTAAAGAATTGTCTTCCTTAGAGAGGATTAGAGAGTCTAAAATTGATCCTATGGCAGTGTTCATTTGTATGAAAGATTTTGAGAAAGGTGGCAAGTAAGTTCAAGTTTTTAATGAATTGATTGTAGTTATAAGCCCCAATTTTTTACTGTTTTCTTTGTTTATTGAGGATAGAGCTATACGTTTGGGTATATAAATCTGAACTACTGAGTTGAAATGCTGACTTGTTGTTTGCTTAAAGAATTAGTTGGACAAAAGATCCTCTGATATGATTCGAGGGCGAGATTAGTGTGATTAATAAATAATTCATAGTTTAATAATTTTTGATAAAAATGGCCAGTCTGTCATCTGAGAAGTTGATTTACCATTTTGAATATTGGCTGGAATAATTTGGTTACTCATCCATTTCTGGCAGGAAGTGTAAATTTAATAAAATAACATTAAGATTACAATATTATAATAAAAATAGTAAAAAACAGAACACAAATACACACATTTACCAAAAAAAACTGCAAATGTTAGTTTTTTTACATGGTGCGTTTACATGGTGCGTAAACGCACCATTGGCTGAATCCATGAAGTGAGTAAAAGAGGACTTATTTTTTTTGTGAAAATTCTTGAAGCAATCGGGATGCAAATGAACGTTGCACTTTTGCAAAGATAAATTGTGTGATTTTTGTATAATTTCTTCTTCTTCACCGTGTAGAAGGCGTAGCGCCTGTTCAGTTCCGGTTTCCCTGGAGCAGTTCTTGTGAAGTTGATGGCCAACTGTCCCGCCATCGTTTTGGTGGTCGTCCAACAGGTCTTCTTCCGTGTGGTATGTTGTTATATACGATTTTGGCTATTCTATCTGTGGTCATTCTGTTTACATGCTGGTTCCATTCTCTTCTTCTTTTTCTTACCCATCTTACAATATCGTCTGTTTCACATTTTTCCCTTATGTCGGTATTTCTTTGTCTGTCATTCAATGTGTAACCGGTTATAGTTCTTAGCGTTTTCATTTCTGTTGTTCTTAGTATCCTCTTTGTTACCGACGTTTCCGCTCTTGTTTCTGCCCGTATGTCATAATTGGTCGCACACATGTTTTGTAGATTCTGGATTTGCATGGTATACTGAGGTGTTTATTTCTCCAAATTGGTTGTTTAAGATGTCCCGATACTGCTGCTGCTTTGTTCACTTGTCTCCTCACTTCATCTTCAAGGTATCCTGTGCTTGTTATTTTGCACCCTAAGTATTCGAATGACATGACTTGGTCTATAGTGGCGTTGTCTATTGTTAACTTGCAGCGCAGAGGTTCCTTAGCTATGGTCATGCATTTTGTCTTACTTGTTGAGATTTCCATATTGACATTTTTTGCGCGTTTGCTAAAGGCGTATAACATTCTTTGTAGGTCGTCTTCTGATTCTGCAATGAGTACGGCGTCATCGGCATAGCATAAGATGTTAATTTTGTAGGTTCCCATGCGGTATCCTAGTCCCAAGTTTTTAACGGTCTCTACAAATTGGTCCATAACAGTATTAAATAGTAGAGGGCTAAGACTATCACCTTGGCGGATGCCCGACGTTGTTCCGAAATGCTGCGTTAGGGTGTGGTTTGGTCGTATTTGCGTTGTTGTATTAGTGTTCAGATCTTTTATGAGTCTTATATATTTTTTGGGTACCTCTTTGTTTTCCAGTATCTTGATTACATCCTTCAGTTGGACTCTGTCAAAGGCCTTCGTTAAGTCTATGAAACAAAGATATGCTGGAGTGTTATATTCAAGAGACTTTTCTACTAATTGCCTTGTTATGAATAGTGCATCGACCGTGGACCGGTTTTTTCGAAAGCCTTGTTGCTCTTCGCTGATTGGCATTGTTGACGTTATGTCATCGGCAAGAATCTTTGTAAGCAGTTTCAAAGAGGTGCTTAATAAGGTTATTCCGCGATAGTTGGCAGGATTTGTTATGTCTCCTTTTTTGAAGATAGGCACTGTTCCATTCTTCTGGTATTTTTCCGTGTTGAATTATGATGTTAAACAGTTTTGTGTACTCTTCTCTCATGGCTTCTCCGCCATATTTGATCATCTCATTTGTTATCTTATCTTCATTTGGAGCTTTCCTATTTTTAAGTTTACTTATTGCCATAGCTACTTGCTCTTTCGTGATTGTTCATTTATAATGTTGTTTTCTTAGTCTTTTTCTGGGGGTCCTTCTTCATATTCTGATTCGGTGTAAAGATTTTTGAAGTATTTTTCCCATGTTTCGTTTGTGATTGTTTTCAGTTGTATAGTTTCATTGGTGTCCTTTTTCATACCCCTTAATAATTTCCAAATTCGTTTTTGCGCTCCGTATATATCCGCTTCCATTTCAGCACTAAATCTCTGCCAGTATTCTTCTTTAATTTCCCGAACTCTGTTATTCACCCTATTTCTTATTTCTATGTATCTATTTCGGTTCTCTGGTGTCGGATGGTTCTTATATTCTAGATATATTTGTTTTTTTCCTTTGTAATGTTTTTGACTTCAGTGGTGAACCAGGGTTTATTATTAGGTTTGCCGTTCTGTGATACCGTGCGGGTTCCCAAGGCCTCTGTGGCACCCTTGTATATGTTTTCTTTTTGTTAGGGCCCTGCTATGTCGGGGTTATCTTGCTGCAATATTGGATTACGAGTTATATACTGTTTGCAACGGTTTGAATAAAGTTGTTTTGTGCTCTCATTGTTGAGCGATTCTACGTTAAATTTTTCAGTTTTTACAGATGGTGTTTTCTTTTTTAATTGAGTTGTCATCTTCAGTTTCCCTAGAACAAGCTTGTGGTCTGTTCCAATGTTAGCTGATGACAAAACTCTTACATCTAAGATTTGTTGGGGTAGAAACATTCGGTTAGTGATAATGTAATCAATTATGGATTTGTTGTTTCTGTTATCGTAGAAAGTATATGTGTGCTATTCTTTGTGAGGGAAAAAAGTGTTATTAATTCGCAACTCGTTCTGTGCACAAAATTCCGTCAACATTTCGCCGTTTCTGTTAATTACGTCTTCGTTATATTTTTGTTTTACCCCGTTTACTACTTCGTTACCTACTCTAGCGTTAAGGTCTCCTAATATGATTATCTTTTCTTTAGTTGGTATTTTATCTAGTTGTGATTGAAGACTTTCATAAAAATCTACCGCCGCTTCCTCTGGTTTGCTTATGTCAGGTGCGTATACTGATAGGATATGTAGCGGACGGTCGAACGACATTGTGACTTTCAGGATTCTATCGCTAACATATTCTACGTTTACCATTTTTTCTTCGTATTCTTCATGTACTAGTAGTCCTACTCCCGATGTTGCTCTTTGGTCTATTTCTACTCCAGAGTATACTAAGATGTAATTGTTTAATTTTGATAATCCTCTTCCCTTCTTTTTGGTTTCGGCAAGTGCACATATATCTATTTTGTGTTCGTTCATTTCAGGGATTATTTCGTGGTCTTTGGAGAATAGAGTTTTTATGTTCCAGCAGGCTACTCTTACTTGATGCTTCTTCCTGTAGAGTTTATTCCTATTTCGCGCGCGGGTCGTATTCCGTGTTTTCTGTCCTTGTTCCGAGGCTGCATCTCCGGTACTTTGAGCAATGAATTGTTTTACCCTAGGCAGGTTGCTAACCTTTCCTAGGAACCCTCCTCCTTGTTCCGGGCTTGGGACCGGCATTAGCACTTGCTGGACTACTCAATCCATCCAGCTTGTACCAAAGTTGTATAATTTACATCTCCTTATTTTATTCTCATGCTCGGTAATGTATCCGACATTATGAGAACGCACCTTATTGAGTACATGTTCCTTTGGAGGTCTTTCAACATGTGAATTAGTATCAGTTTTATCCGTTTCTTCGCTTTTCATAAAAGCGATGGCCAATACGATTTGAAATTTAACTGTGATAGTTTTGTATTATTTGCTTTGTTATATACCTCCAGTAATCTACAACAACACTATCCTAAAAACGAAATGTGGATGTGTTATTGTTTGCAAAATCAAAAGCAACTTGTTCTCTTTTCGCAATTAGTTGTTGAAACTTCCTAGTGGGCATTTAAGTTCTGTTTTCCCGAATTGTCCTTTACTCTGTAGAACTAAAAGAAATTGATTATTTTAAGAAAATAAATTGTCAAAAAAAATTCTTGTGATCAGCAGGAATTTTTTTTCAGATTTGCTTGTTGTTATAAAAATTCCTGCTGATCACAAGAATTTTTATAACAACAAGCAAATCTGAAACCACTTGACCGCCTAAACCGATAAAAAACTTTTCTTTTTTATTATTTGCTCTGGCATATTGAATGATTATAGTCGATTTGGTAAACCCGTAGAGTAATAAATCTTTAGGAGACAGGATGGTAATAGGCGTGCCACTAATAATATACTTTCATATTATAATCGGGGGTACCTAGGTATAATATTGGCAATTCAGGTGGGTTTTATCTCTATTTTTCTCAAAAACTCATAAGCATAAGTTGAATACCAATCAATTGATATGGAAACCGTTTTCATCTTAAGCAATAACCTCTATATGAGATCATTTCAGATGTAAATTTGATGAGTAATTTCTATCATGAATGATTTACAATGAACAAAGCAGTTTTGATTTCTCAGTGGTAGACAGGTACCACTGCCCGCCAGGTATGTTGGGACAAATGTCCACTCGGATAAGGGTTAAAGCATATTATTAAGTATATCTTCCGAATTATTATGAAATGAGATTCTGAGCAGTATAAACTAAAGAGAAAACCTATGACCTCATTATTTTTTTCGGAAAGAAACCTACGAAGAATATTACAAGATTTGATGACTGTTATCTTCTGTAAGTGTTCAAACAAATTTTCCTTCAGACCCAAAATCACAATATTTTTGTGAAGATTCCTAGGAATAACACCTGTTGTAGAAACAATAATCGGTAGAATAAAAATTTTTTCATTTTCCACATATATTCAGAAATTTTTTCATTGTATTTATTTCGTATATTATGTGTGTTGGGTATAGCAATATCAATTATATATGTTATTCGATTCTGTTTATCAGTAAGAATAATATCTGGCCTATTGTGTTTCACAGCTCTGTTGCATAGTTTTATCAAAATAAAGTTTATATTTCTCATTTTCACAAATAATCTCAGGTTCATATTTGTAAAATTTTTTTCTTTTGGGAATTAGGTCATGTTTAATTCCTAGATTAAAATGAATAATATTAGCGACGGCATTATGTCTTTCTAAATAATCTGTTGAAGCAAGGATTGAGCAAGATGATAATATATGAAAAACTGTTTCTGAAGAACAAAAACATCTACGGCAAAAATCATCTATATTTTGCTTGATGATGTGTTTTCTATAATTCCTCGTGAAAACAACCTGATCTTGGATCGCAATTGTCAAGCCTTCTGTTTCAGCAAACAATTCTCCAGATACTAACCATCTATTTGATGCGATTTCATCAATATAATCTTTTCAATTCTTTAGGGTGCTTTCCGTGTAATTCCTTCTGCATCCAACTTTCTCTTTCAGAATTATCATAAAATATATCAAAATCTACCTTTTGCATTGTCAAGTTCAGAGGTGTAAGATTATAATCTGAAGAAACAACAATATCATGTAATTTAGACGTTCCCTGTTTATCATGAAAATGGGAACGTAGATGAAAAATCTGTTTACTATGAAGATTATTCAAATCAGTTAATCCACGACCTCCAAGATGTCTAGGTAGTGTAACTCTCTGAATAGCTGACTTTGGGTGGTGCTTATGATATTTACAAAGCATTTTCGTCGTTTGACATTGTAATTCATTTAGATCAGTTTTAGACCATTTAATAATTCCAAAAGAAGATGTAAGAATAGGAACTGCATAGGAGTTGATAGCTCTGAAAAGGTTTTTACTAGTTAAATGACTCTTGATGATAATTCTAAGTCTTTTGTAATATGAACTTCTAATATTTTCGTTAGTGCTGCTATGGTTAATTGTCTTCTCTTGACCAAATCCAAGATATATATGTATAAGTAAGAAAATTCTTTATCTGGATAAAACTTGGGGTAAATCAAGAGTACAAGGTTCAGAAAACTTGGAATGATAAAAACAAAAGATTGTCCACAAGGCTTCCTCCAAGGATTGTCTACAGGATTTCAGGCTCCGTCAGGAAAAGGTCGACGTATAATAATAACGCATATAGGTAGTGTTAACGGTTTTGTGGATGGGGGGTTATTATTATTTCAGAGTAAAAGCACTGAAGACTATTATAAGGACATGAACGCGGATGTTTTCGAAGAATATTTTGAACAGTTGTTGGATTTCATTCCACTAGGATTTGTTGTAGTAATGGGTAACGCAAGCTACCATTCGCGACAGATTGAATTAACGCCAATCTTCATGGCGTTAAGCCGATATGATCAGATGGCTGAGAAATAAAAATATTCCTTTTGAAGAAAATATGGTAAAAAAATTATTATTATCAATTGTAAATTTACATAAGAAATCATACAAAAAATATAAATTGAAATGACAAAAAAACGGGAAGTATGTATACTCCACCTTCTACCTTACAACTGCGAATTGAATCCGATAGAACTAATATGGTAAACGGTGAAATGACTATAAAGAATACAAGTTTCAAGATAAAAGACGTCGAACTCCATTTCAACAGTGCAATAAAAAGTGTTACATCCCAAAACTGAAAAAAACTGTATAGACAACGTGATTAAAGAAGAAAATAAAATGTGGGAACTGGACCATATTATGGATGCCATGATAGATCCTGTAATAGTGAATTTAGGTAATGAAGATACATCATCAGAAGATGAACTGTAAATATTTCATGAAAATATTGCAGCTCAAATATACAAGGATATCCTTGGGACCGTCCGTTAAAATCTTTTTGAGTTCCAATTACAATATCAAGCTGAAATTTTATACGCCGCCATAACTAGCGATTTCCAATTGGAGTGAAATATTTTCGAAGTAATACCATTTCCGGTTATACCCGAAGTGGGTCACCACTTTGTTATTTCAAATGGTAATCTACCTTTTTTATAAATCTAGAACCGACATTTGAGCAAGGCATTAAATACCCAAGTTGTTGGCACTTATCTGTCAAAACTTTTGACATATTTAATTATTTTTGTTATAAACTCGATTTTTGAGGAATATTTAAAAAAATTGTAGCTCGCAGATCTTTTGCACTACAGACACAATTTTTGCTTGGTTGGATAGAAGAAGGATCAAGGAATTTTTAAGCAATCTACACATGTCAAATGTTTATTGCGTTGTTTTGTATGATTGTTTCAATTTGGTCTTTTTCAAACAGCAATAACTCAATTTTTTTCAAATTGCACGTGCTAATTTTTATATCGCCATCAGATGAAGCGTCAAATTTCAGATGGAATTGTATAAGCATGTACTATACACATGTCTTATAGTTCCGAAATAATTTGGGAATATATTGAATTTTGATGATTTTGCAAGAACTAACAGAGAATGCTTTGAAATATTTGAATCAAGTAACTGAACTGGCTACGCTCACCTGACAGATGCTTAAAATTAATGTACTTGTCACTTCTTTCATTCGAATTAGATATTTCAACAAGAATTGTCGTTATTTTAGATTGAAAATATCCGAAAAATACAACACATTTGGAATAAAACCACTGGTTATTCAAACGAAAATATATTTAATCTTTTTTAATTCATTTTAGGATGTCATAAAGTAGTGGGTACAAATTGCAGGCAATTCAATAACCAATCTCCAAATTTACCGTCTATGAGTAGAATAAAATTTCGAAGCATTAAAAGCAATTTTCTACAATTCGGATGAATAAAAATTGTAGGAACTAAGCGAAAACCAATCATCGAAGATAATTACATTAATACGAATAAATAATAGCAAACATCATAGGAGAAAACTAATTTACGATCTGAATAAATGTTCAATATGAGCCCTATTTTGCTCCATACACTTGACAGCTCGTATACGAACAAGAGTTGCCCTCCTAGTTTCCTCAGGATCAATATTACGAAAAGCATTATGAATGCGCTCTAGCAACTCTTCTTTACTTCTTACAGGAATAAGATACACTTCACTCTTGATTTTGCCCCATAAATAAAAATCAAGGGGCGTCAGGTCTGGATAACGCAGAGGCCATAAATTTGGTCCTTGATTACCTCACCGTCTATCCTCGAACATTTCTGTTAGTTGCCGATCTACAGCTTGTGTTTTAAATGCTGGTGCACCATCCATTTGGTAATAGCAATCCCTCAGAATATTAAGGGGTAATCCATCTAAAAAATTTGCTAATGTTCCTCTCAAAATTTCCAGGTATCTTTGTCCATTAAGGTTTTCCTCATAAATGTGATAAGCCAACAAATCATTCATTAAAATTGCAAAAACGTTCACGCTGAATTTATTTTGGAAATCAATAACCTCAATGAAATGTGGATTTTCTGTGGCCCAAAAATGTCGATTTCTCCTGTTGGTTATTTCACTTTCATTGAACTTGACTTCATCAGACCATATAATTTTTTGCAGAATTGTCTCATCTTCTTGAAGCCGAATTAATAAATGCTCACAGAAATTTAGCCGCTTGGGAAGGTCAGTTGGTTTCAATTTTTGTAGTCTGATAAAAGAATACGGGTGCATGTTATGTTTCTTAACGATCCTTTGAATGGAAGTATAACTCAATCCAATATCCATTGATGCTGACTTAATGGACGCATGTGGATTGTCACGAAAATACGCTAGCATATTAATTTGATTTTCGTCGTCCTCAAGAGTAGGTTTTCTTCTAGTTTCTATGTATTTTGTTCCTCCAAATTGCAGAAAATTGCTTCTAATCCTTCGAAATTTTGTTTTACTCATAGGCGCCAAATTTGGAAATTGGTTATTGAATTGCCTGCAAGTTCTATCCACCACTTTTTGACATTCGTCATGAATTAAAAAGAGATTGAACATATCCTCATTTGAATAATCAGCCATTTTATTATCAATCTGGTGGTTTCCAAAAATTTTTACTTCAAATTACCAACAATTCTTGTTGAAATATCAAATTCGAATGAACGAAGTGACAAGTACATTAATTTTAGGCACCTGTCAGGTGAGCGTAGCCAGTTCAGCTACTCGATTCAAATATTTCAAAGCATTCTCTGTTAGTTCTTGCAAAATCATCAAAATTCAATATATTCCCAAATTATTTCGGAACTATAAGAGATGGGTATAGTACATGCTGATACAATTCCATCTGAAATTTGACGCTTCATCTGATGACGATATAAAAATTGGCACGTGCCATTTGAAAAAATTGAGTTATTGCTGTTTGAAAAAGACCAAATTGAAAAAATCATACAAAACAACGCAATAAACATTTGACATGTGCTTAAAAAATTCCTTGATCCTTCTTCTATCCAACCAAGCAAAAATTGTGTCTGTAGTGCAAGTCTGTCAAAACTTTTGACAGATAAGTGCCAACAACTTGGGTATTTTATGCCTTGCTCAAATGTCGGTATAATAAAAAAGGTAGATTGCCTTTTGAAATAACAAAGTGATGACCCACTTCTGGTATAACCGGAAATGGTATCATTTCGAAAATATTCCACTTCAATTGGAAATCGCTAGTTATGGCCGCGTATAAAATTTCAGCTTGATATTGTAATTGGAACTCAGAAAGTTTTTAACGGACGGTCCCGGTGGATATCCCTGTATATGAGCATTTTGACAAGCATTATTTTGATTTTTATAATTTTAAAGTGTATAAAGAAATTGAATTTAGAACTAGACGTTTTATAAAGCATATATATTCGTCTACGTTACCGACTACAAATTTCAAACGTATAAAGCAAACATTTAGAGGACAGCAATATTCGCAATCAACAAAAAAAAACAGAAGATATTAGTCAGGTAGTAAGGTTCTTCCTGGAGATTTGTGCGAGGGTTTCTATCTAAGATCCAGCAATAAACTGGTGCATACTCCAAGACAAAATCGTAGAAAGTACATTTATTTCTTAATATGCCCAAGTACCACATTTCTAAGGGAGTTGCATACTTGATGAGATTTTATTACTCTACGTCTAGACTAATCTGAATAGCAGTCTGAAAAACAGATACACCATAATTTATGTAGCCAAATCTGACTGGTTTTCCTTTCATAAACATTTTGCAGGAATGTCCCTCAAAATACGGGACCATTTGCTTGTCGATATGAATAGTATGACTGAAAATGTATATTTTTGCGATTTGTTATGTCGAAAAATGGTCTGACTTTAGTGAAATTATCAGTTCGATCGAGATTTATGTTATCACTAAGATGCAAATTTTGTTTGCATCTTTCGACTCATAGTTTTCTTTACTAGTGGAACTTCCTTGTCCTCATCTCTTCTCTAGTATAAATGTGTTTGGGGGGATATATGATATCCTGAAAAAAATAAGTATTCCGAAAAATCGTTTTAGTTCACTTGAACATGGATGAAAATCGTGGCGGTTACTTCGTGATCAATTATCATTGATCTCCATCAATTTATATTTCCAATGCGTTTTTTCGCCAATTTTCATCTCCTATTTTCTCCAAATCTTGTTCCTCATTCGATGCAGGTAAGGATGTATATACTGCTTCTTGCTTTTATCAATTGAGGTGACACGTTTTCATATTCTGCCATTCAGCATGTTTCATTAACCTTTTACAAGACGAATTATGGAAAAAGATTCTTCTGAAAAAATTTTAATAGGTTAGATTGGAATGACAATTTTCAGTTATTTTTTCTCAGTCGATAAGAAATTTTGGAAAAAATTCTGATTTTGATGCGTACACATATAATGCCACTGGGCCTTGGGGGAGAAAATAATGAAAAAATTTTTTTTTATCTTCTTTTATTTAAACCAACCTAACCTAACTGTTTCGACAACGTAAATTTGTTTTTTTTTCCAGATGTACTATTAGTGGAATTGAGGTGAACAAATTGTCTAAAAATAATTTGTGATTGATTCCATCTACTCCAACACAAAGTCTGTCAACTGTCTCCAATTACACCTTAACTTGATTTCTTCCTCTCTATTGATGATCGATACATTTCGAATTTTAAAACATAGCCTTCAACTGTGGCTCTTACCCACACTTTGAATCCCCACTTCTTTGGTTTAGATTTTATATATTGTTTCGATCTATGCCTTCCCTTGAAAGGTATAATCATCTCATCGATAGCTGAAAATTCTGAGGGTGTGTCAGCGGCCTTGAAGATTTCAGATAAAATATCAAGCAAAGGTCGAATTTTTATGAAACTATCTTTGCTATTCTGAGGTATGTCTTCATTATTCGTGAAATGAAGATATCTTTATATTTCTTCGAACCTCTTTAATGACATTGTGTTTTTTATGAGGTCTAAACCTAAGCCCTGGGTTGTAGACCAGTACATCCTATATGAAGAATATTCTATATAAGTGATGACAATATTCATACCAAAAAACTGTTTCACCTCTTCGATAGAAACTGTGAAGGAATGTTTACCGGATTGTATAGCAAATATGATTGTTTCATTTGTTATAAGTCTGAATAACTCCTCTGGAAATAAATTCAAAAAGAATAAATATGGGGTTTCACCATCTATATTGATTTCATGCCGACCTGAGAACTGTGGAGGATTTCCAGAATATTCATTATCTTTTTCCGCAAACCAAATATCCTTTTGCGTCTTACCACTCTGAAGTCGTTCTGCTATTACACTGAAAGGAATATCACTCTCTGATTCTATATCGCTACTCGAGTCGTGTTCAACTGAATCTTCTCGTACTTTTTGCTGTTCATTTACTTCGTCTCAATACACTGAAATACAAAATAATTCACATAAGTCTCACGGAAATTCTTTTCATCATTGCAGTAGAAATTTGATACCCTAACGCTCAAATGACACAAATGTGTACATCGCTCAAACAAAAAAAAATAGAAATTAGCATAATAATATTTTATTTGAAACATGCAATGCCTACAATAGAATATAATTGATCACTTACCTAATTTTTCCAATAATTATTCAATCCCAATATAAACACCTCTTATGATTTGACAACTAACCTCAAACAACACACCACCACCAAAACCCAAACAATGCCGACACACGGGAAAATGCACCGTATTACTTAGTAAGTAAGTAAGTAGTAAGTATTCAACAACCGATTCTAATGGCCACAAGTGTGGCTTCGGAGCGTATGTGCTTCTATGTTTTCGTATACGAAATAACTTTAAACGGTACACATATGTGTATATGCCCTTGAAAAGGTTAATTGTTGTCGCTTTTGAGCCAATATTTCATCATCAGAATTGTCAAGATCGCCGCTAGTATGGATTTCAAATATTCCTGCTATTTCCGTTTGAAAACCGACCTTCATTGATAAGTAAATTTTCGACAATATTCTCTTCGCCTGTAAGATTATTCACATCTGGAGGTATATACACTGCATCCACATATCCTAAATTAAAAACAAAAATAGTGGATACACATTTACTACAATAACACAGGTATTTTACCATTTCTGTCGTATTCTCCTTCATCCACTGCTTTCTCAATGAAAGCTTCTAATTCCTTTTGTCATCATCAAAGAGAGAGAGGGTGATTTCAAGTTATATAGAAAGAGTAAACAAAAACTTGAAAGGAACAAAAAGTATTTTGCGCTTTCGGTGTTATCGGAATTATTTTTTTCTTATGAGTGTTCCTCAAAGAACAACGCATACAGAACTGAAGGTAATGAATTGATAGAGTTCTGTAATCGAATCATGGAATTCTAAATTTAAAAGTTGTTGATCAAGAACTCGGTTATGTACCAACATTTATATATAGTAACCGTATCAAAATTACCCATTTTATTTCTATAAGAGTTATAATGACTTGGTCAGTATTTTATGTTATTTCCATTAATCTGACTCGCTTGATGGCTCATATATTTTAAGATTATAGATTTTCACGTTCTCGTAGAGTTGTAGCTTTTCATTTTTCAACCTTTTTGTTTCATGTTTCAAGATACATTAGTATGACATCACACAACATCATTTACTATTTGAAATAGTTTTTATTAAATTTAGCCTTACTTAGCAATAGAGATTTCCATTTTGATATTGTGATTATGTTACTGTGTGATTGTCTCAACATTATATTTATTATATAAATAAAGATGTTCAATTTTATACGGTTATTATACATTTTGGTAGATAACTTATTTGCTAATAATTTATGACTTAGTTTTTGAATAATGCTTCTATAGACAAATAAAATAATTGGCTTGATTATATATAAGATCAAACAATTGTTTACAGTGTAAAGACCACGTTCCGAGACTTATATTTTTGAATTTTATGTTATTTTTGAGGTGTTAGCGGGTGGTAGAGGGAGAGGAGAGATAGTCCCTACAAACATGAAGAAGTTGGATGTTTGATAAATCATTTATTTATATGCATAAGAGAAATTTGATATACTATGTGGGGTTCCTATCTGATTATTTGGATGTGGAGTGCATTTGTTCAAAGTATTAAAGTTTATCTTTTCTTATTATCCACATTTTTGTTTCTCAAAATTAAACTGATTTTGTTGGCAAATATGCTTTTATTTGGGATTCAAATCAAATCCTTCGAAGAACAAGTTTTGGGAGAATTTCCATGTTCCCAATTTTTTTACTGTTTTCTTTTTTGTAAGGATTACAGCTATACGCTTGGGGTATATTAAAATCAACATCTGAAATGATTTGATATCATGATGGACAGTGTTAGCCATTTTCAGGTTGTTGAACAAAAACTTGAATTTTTTATGATTGAAGATATTTTGCTAAACATTATTATCCATATTCTCGTTTCTCGGGGTTGAACTGATTTTATACCGCGAAATGTTTCCGTTTAGGATTATGATCAAATATTTCGATGTACATTATTTTTTGCAAGAAATTCCACAGCCTCAATTTTTTTACCGCTTCCTTTTTGTCAAGATTACAGTTATACGCTTGGGGTATATAAAAATCAACATCTCAAGTAATAACCCATATTTTTGTTTCTTGTAACTGAGTTGGTTCGCAAATATGTTTTTGTTTGAGATTAAGGTGAAATATTGTGAAGAGCATGCTATGCGGGAATTTTATATCCCCAATTATTTTACTGTTTTTTTTTCGTGAGAATGACAGCTATACGCTTGGGGTATATAAAATTAACATCTGAAATTTGATATCATGATGAGTAATGTTAGCATTTTTCAGACTGTTGAAGATATCTTTGTCATCATCGAAGAGAGGGGGGGATTTCAAGTGTAGTAGAAAGAGTAGTAATCAAAAAGTATTTTTTGTTTTCGGTGTTATCAGAATTATTGTTTCCTTATTAGTGTTTTTCAAAGAACAACGTATACAGAAGGGAAAGTAATGAATTGATAGAGGTCTGTAATCGAATCACAGAATTCAAAATATAAAACGTTGTTGATCAAGAACTCGGTTATGTACCAACATCTATATATAGTAACCGTATCAAAATTACCTATTTTATTTCTATAAAAGTTATAATGACTTGGTCAGTATTTCATGTTATTTTCCATTAATCCGACTCTCTTGATGGCTCATATATTTTTAGATTATAGATTTTCACCTTCACGTAGTTTTGTAGCTTGTAGATAGTCCCTCCAAATATGAAGAAGCTGGTTGTTAAATAAATCATTTATTTATATGCACAAGAGAAATTTGATATACTATGTGGGGTTCCTATCTGATTATTCGGATGGGGAATGTATTTGTTCAAAGTATTGAAGTTTATCTTCTCTTATTATTCTCATTTTATTTTCTTAAAATTGAACTGATTTTGTTGGTAAATATGCTTTTATTTGGGATTCAAATCAAATCCTTTGAAGAACAAATTTTAGGAGAATTTTCTTATCCCCAATTTTTTTACTGTTTTCTTTTTTGTGAGGATTACAGCTATACGCTTGGGGTATATTAAAATCAACATCTGAAATGATTCAATATCATGATGGATAGTGTTAGCCAATTTCAGGTTGTTGAACAAAAACTTGAAATTTTTATGATTGAAGATATTTTGTTAAACCTAATTATTATCCATATTCTCGTTTCTCGTGGTTGAACTGATTTTTCACCGCGAAATATTTCCGTTTAGGATTAAAATCAAATATTTTCATGTTCATTCTTTTTTGCAAGAAATTCCACAGCCTCAATTTTTTTACGGATTCCTTTTTTGTCAAGATTACAGTTATACGCTTGGGGTATATAAAAATCAACATCTCAAGTAATGACCCATATTTTTGTTTCTTGTAACTGAGTTGGTTCGCAAATATGTTCCTGTTTGAGAGTAAGATGAAATATTTTGAAGAGCATGCTTTGCGGGAATTTTATATCCCCAATTATTTTACTGTTTTTTTTCGAGAGAATGACAGCTATACGCTTGGGGTATATAAAATCAACATCTGAAATTTGATATCATGATGAGTAATGTTAGCATTTTTCAAACTGTTGAAGATATCTTTGTCATCGTCAAAGAGAGGGGGTGATTTCAAGTATAGTAGAAAGAGTATACAAAAATTTGAAAAGCATGAAAAATTATTTTGTGTTTTCGGTGTTATCAGAATTATTTTTCCTTATTAGTGTTTCTCAAAGAACAACGTATACAGAAGAGAAAGTAATGAATTGATAGAGGTCTGTAATCGAATCACAGAATTCAAAATATAAAACGTTGTTGATCAAGAACTCGGTTATGTACAAACATCTATATATAGTAACCGTATCAAAATTACCTATTTTTATTTCTATAAAAGTTATAATGACTTGGTCAGTATTTCATGTTATTTTCCATTAATCCGACTCTCTTGATGGCTCATATATTTTTAGATTATAGATTTTCACGTTCTAGTTTTGTAGCTTCTGATTTGTCAACCTTTTATTTCATGTTTCAAGATACCTTAGCATGACATCATTCACTATTTGAAATAGTTTTTTATTGAAGTTAGCATTAAATAGCAATACAGATTCCTATTTTGATATTGTGGCTATGTTACTGTGCGATTCTCATCATTATATTTATTATATAAAGATGTTCAATTTTATACAGTTATTATAAATTTTGGAAGATAACTTATTTGCTAACAATTTATGACTAAGTTTTGAATAATGCTTCTATAGACAATAAATAAAATAATTGGCTTGATTATATATAAGATCGAACAATTGTTTACAGTGGAAAGACCACGTTTCGAGACTTGATATTTTTTGAATTTTATGTTTTTTTTTGGGATGGCAGCGGTTGGTAGAGGGAGAGGGAGATAGTCCCTCCAAACAGGAAGAAGCTGGATGTTAAATAAATCATTTATTCATATGCACAAGCGAAATTTGATATACTATGTAGTACTCCTATCTGATTATTTGGATGTGGCGTGCATTTGTTCAAAGTATGAAAGTTTATCTTCTCTTATTCACATTTTTGTTTCTTAAAATTGAACTGATTTTGTTGGCAAATATGCTTTTATTTGGGATTCAAATCAAATCCTTTAAAGAACAAGTTTTGGGAGAATTTCCATATCCCCAATATTTTTACTGTTTTCTTTTTTGTAAGGATTACAGCTATACGCTTGGGGTATATTAAAATCAACATCTGAAATGATTTGATATCATGATGGATAGTGTTAGCCAATTTCAGGTTGTTGAACAAAAACTTGAATTTTTTATGATTGAAGATATTTTGCTAAACATTATTATCCATATTCTCGTTTCTCGAGGTTGAACTGATTTTATACCGCGAAATGTTTCCGTTTAGGATTAAAATCAAATATTTCGATGTAAATTCTTTTTTGCAAGAAATTCCACAGCCCCAATTTTTTTACCGATTCCTTTTTTGTCAAGATTACAGTTATACGATTGGGGTATATTAAAATCAACATCTCAAGTAATTATCCATATTATTGTTTCTTGGAATTGAGTAGGTTCACAAATATTTTTCTGTCTGAGATTGAGATGAAATATTTTGAAGAGCATGCTTTGCGAGAATTTCCATATCCCCAATTATTTTACTGTTTTCTTTTCGTGAGAATGACAGCTATACGCTTGGGGTATATGAAATGAACATCTGAAATTTGATATCATGATAGGTAATGTAAGCATTTTTTAGACTGTTGAACATATCTACTAGTTTTCCTCAAAGAACAACGTATACAGAAGTGAAAGTAATGAATTGACAGAGGTCTGTAATCGAATCACATAATTCAAAATATAAAACGTTGTTGATCAAGAACTCGGTTATATACCAACGTTTATATATAGTAACTGTATCAAAATTACTTATTTTTGTTTCCATAAAAGTTATAATGACTTGGTCAGTATTTTATGTTATTTTCCATTAATATGACTCGCTTGATGGCTCATATATTTCAAGATTAGAGATTTTCACGTTCTCGTAGTTTTGTAGCTTCTGATTTGTGAACCTTTTATTTCATGTTTCAAGATATCTTAGTATGACATCACACGACATCATTTACTATTTGAAATAGTTTGTTATTAAATTTAGCCTTACATAGCAATACAGATTCCTATTTTGATATTGTGATAATGTTACTGTGCGATTGTCTCACAATTATATTCATTATATAAATAAAGATGTTCAATTTTTATACGGTTATTATAAATTTTGGTAGATAACTTATTTGCTAACAATTTTTATGACTTAAGTTTTTGAATAATGCTTCCATAGACAATAAATAAAATAATTGGCTTGATTATATATAAGATCAAACAATTGTTTACAGTGGAAAGACCACGTTTCGAGACTTGATATTTTTTGAATTTTATGTTTTTTTGAGATGGTAGCGGGTGGTAGAGGGAGAGAGAGATAGTCCCTCCAAACATGAAGAAGCTGGATGTTAAATAAATCATTTATTTATATGCACAAGAGAAATTTGATATACTATGTAGGGTTCCTATCTGATTATTTGGATGTGTAACTGAGTTGGTTCGCAAATATGTTTCTGTTTGAGATTGAGATCAAATATTTTGAAAAGCATGTTTTGCGAGAATTTTCATGTCCCCAATTATTTTACTGTTTTCTTTTCGTGAGAATAACAGCTATACGCTTGGGGTATATAAAATCAACATCTGAAATTTGATATCAGGATGAGTAATGTTAGCATTTTTCAGACTGTTGAACATATCTTTGTCATCATCAAAGAGAGAGAGGGTGATTTAAAGTATAGAAGAAAGAGTATACAAAAACTCGAAAAGCATCAAAAAGTATTTTGCGCTTTTGGTATTATCGGAATTATTTTTATCTTATTAATGTTTCTCAAAGAACAATGCATACAGAAGTAAAAGTAATGACTTGATAGAGGTCTGTAATCAAAACACAGAATTTTAATTATAAACCTTTGTTGATCAACCAACATTTATATATAGTAACCTTATCAAAATTACACAATTTCATAACTATAAGAATATTTTTGACTTGGTCAGTATTTTATGTTATTTTTATCAAACTGACTCTTGATGGCTCATATTTTTGAATATAATAGATTTTCAAGCTCTCGTGGTTTCCCCAATTTTTTACTGTTTTCTTTTTGTAAGGATTACAGCTATACGCTTGGGGTATATTAAAATCAACATCTGAAATGATTTAATACCATGATTGGTAATGTTATCATTCTTTAGGTTGTTGAACAAAAACTTGAATTCTTTATGAGCAAGGAAATTTTGCTAATGTTGTCATTATCCGCATTTTCGTGTTTAGGGTTGATTTTTTACCGCGAATATGTTCCCGTTTAGAATTAAAATCAAATATTTTGAGTAATATTTTTTTCGAGAATTTCCATATCGCCAATATTTTTACTGTTTCCTTTTTCATAAAGTTTACAGCTTGGGGTATATCATTTTTCCATCAATGTGATGGCTCATATTTTAAGATTATAGATTTTGACGTCCTCGTGGTTTCGTAACTTTTTTAACTGTTTTATTTCATGTTTCAAGATAACTTAGTATGGCATCACACTACAACTTTATTTAGTATTTGAAATAGTTTATTATCAAATATAGTTTTACTTAGCAATGGAGATTACCTCTTTTGATATAGTGATTATGTTACTGTGCGATTGCCTCATCATAATATTCATATATCGAAGAATTTTCAGTAAAGGACAATATTCAACCTTCCGTAGAATGTTAAATATCCTTCCTTGAAGGAGCTGCTTTTCCGATCCACCCTTCATAATCACGGACGACCGGGGCCAACAGCAGTAGTACAGCACGGTCATCTGTCATAAATAGGAGCAATAGACTTTGATTGATAATGTTGTCACTTTTTAGGTTCTTGAACAAAAACTTGTATTTTTTATGATCTATTTTTGCCAATGTCATTATCCATATAATCGTTTCTTAGGGCCGAACTGATTTTTTACCGCGAATATGTTCTCGTTCAGTTGAAATCAAATATTTTGATGAAAATTTGTTTGCGCGAATTTCCTGATTGCCAATTTTTTTAACTGTTTCTTTTTTTATAAAATTTCAGCTGTACGCTTGGGGTATATTGAAATAAACATCTGAATTTATTTATATATCCTGATGAGTGTCAGTATTTTTCAGTTTTTGCATAACATTTTGAACTTTTTTGACGTGACAACGTCTTATAATTCGATGGAGCCGGCTGCACGCTCGAAAAAACATGACTCATGCGGCGTTACCTCGCTCTGACGCGTTCAAAGAGGCACAATCGGCCTCCACGTTCGGCAGCGTTCGACATCTGTCTCTCTTCTGCTTGAGTGAGCGATGCGTCCGCGTGGACAGCTGCAGTGGAAAGTGAATTTGGTGTTAATTGTTTATAGCGACGATAATTGCAGCGATAAAGATAATGATTCTTTTGATATTAAATATATGTTCAGTGATATAGTGTCGAATATTCGTGCTTTCATCATTTAAACTAATAGCATCGGTCCGCTAGTGCAGCGATTGTAGGTCATGTTATAATTGAGAAAGCTATAACAAAAAAATAACAGAACTATTTCACGATGAGTAAAAATCAATTGCTTTACTATTCGATCGAAAAAACTAACGAGCGTAGCTATGATTTCAAAAATTAAAACATAAATGTTAAATCTTCCACATATCATAACAACGAGTCTGAAATGACAGGTTGGACCAGCCAGCCGTCAAAGGGAACAATTTTCACCTATAGCAAACACTTTTTAAAAGCTGGAGTTACAAAAATTGTAATGATGTTTCCAAATTTTGAATTAAAGATTTATGAACGATAATTTAATCACAGTTTATTTTTATAATAAATTATTCAAATTTTTTTATAACAAATTACAATTAAATTTCAAAAATAATTAAGTAACTAATTGAACAACAACTTTTATTCAGTTTGATTGCTGAAAGGAATAATGTCAATACAAAATTTATTATTATAAAACAATAAAATCAAAAATTAAGTTTTAACAGTCGAGTAGAAATTTGAACAATAAGTTCTCTTTTCCTATCATCATCCTATTCTCAAGAGAATAACACAAATTGTAAGAAGTTGAATATCACACATGTTTAAAAGTTGTAAAACAATTGCTCAAAGCACATTCATATTTGTAAAAACTATGTACATGTAAAAAAATAAATAAAATTGACATTGTATTTATGCGTACAAATAAATGCAACTTGATCAATTCAATTGTGATTTCCATTCACCTCCTTCTCTATATCCATAAAAGATATCTATCAAACAAATAAAATTAAAATTTTCTTTTGAAAAATGCAACCATTCCATCAATATTTTCTTATCACGTTGTCACGTCCAACTATCGTCAGTAAACCGACTTTACAGACAACCGATTTTTTCATGATAAAATGAATATTTCTGATCTTATTATTATCCATATTTTTGTTTCTTAGAACTGGGGTGGTTCGCAAATATTTTTCTGTTTGAGATTGAGATCAAATATTTTGAAAAGCATGTTTTGCGAGAATTTACATATCCCCAATAATTTTTCGGTTTCTTTTCGTGAGAATAACAGCTATACGCTTAGGGTATATAAAATCAACATCTTAAATTTGACATCAGGATGAGTAATGTAGAAAGAGTACAAAAACTTAAAAAGCATCAAAAGTATTTTACGCTTTCGGTGTTATCAGAATTATTTTTTATTAGTGTTTCTCAAAGAACAACATATACAGAATTAACAAGTAATGACTTAATAGAGGTTTGTAATCGAATCACAGAATTCCAATTATAAAACGTTGTTGATCAAGAACTCGGTTATGTACCAACATTTACATATAGTAACCGTATCAAAATTACGCATTTTTATTTCTATAAAAGTTAGAATGACTTGGTCAGTATTTTATGTTATTTCCATTAATCTGACTCGCTTGATGGCTCATATATTTTAAGATGATAGTTACCTTAAATGACATCCCAACCACTATTTTCTTTTTTATGAATACTACAGCTATACGCTTGGGGTATGTAAAATCAACATCTAGAGTGATTTGATATCATAATGAGTAAAGTGAGCACTTGTCATCCATATCTTAGTTTCTTAGGGTTGAACTGATTTTTTACCGTAAATATGTTTCCGTTTAGAATTAAAATCAAACATTTTGATGAACATTTTTTGCGAGAATTTTCATATCGCTAATTTTTCTACTGCTTCCTTTTTTGTAAAGATTACAGTTATAAGCTTGGGGTGGATTGAAATCAACATCTGAAATTATTTGATATGATGAGTAACGAATGTCAGTTTTTCTAACTTATTGAACAAAATTTTGTTTTTATGATCAAATAAAATTTTTAATCTCATCATTGTCCATATTTTTGTTTCTTATGACTGAGTTCGTACGCAAATACGTTTCTGTTTGAGATCAAGATCAAATATTTTGAAGAGCATGCTTTGGAATGTCCATATCCCCAATTATTTTACAATTTTCTTTTTGTTAAGATTGCAGGTTGTACCAACATTTATATATAGTAACCGTATCAAAATTACCCATTTTTATTTCTATAAAAGTTATGACTTGGTCAGTATTGTATATTATTTCCATTAATCTAATTCGCTAGATGGCTTATATATTTTGAGATTATTATTTTGATATTTTTAACCTTTTTATTTCATGTTTCAAGATACCTTAGTATGACATCACACAACATCATTTACTATTTGAAATAGTTTGTTATTATATTTAGCCTTACTTAGCAATGCAGATTCCTATTTTGATATTGTGATTATGTTACTGTGCGATTGTCTCATCATTATATTCATTATATAAATAAAGATGTTCAATTTTTATACGGTTATTATAAATTTTGGTAGATAACTTATTTGCCAACAATTTATGACTTAAGTTTTTGAATAATGCTTCTATAGACAATAAATAAAATAGTTGGCTTGATTATATATAAGATCAAACAATTGTTTACAGTGGAAAGACCACGTTTCGAGACTTGATATTTTTTGAATTTTATGGTTTTTTTTTTAATAGTAGCGGTTGGTTGAGGGAGAGGGGAGATAGTCCCTCCAAACATGAAGAAGCTGGATGTTAAATAAATCATTTATTCATATGCACAAGAGAAATTTGATATACTATGTGGGGTTACTATCTGATTATTTCGATGTGGAGTGCATTTGTTCAAAGTATTAAAGTTTATCTTCTCTTATTATTCACATTTTTGCTTCTTAAAATTGAACTGATTTTGTTAGCAAATACGCTTTTATTTGGGATTCATATCAAATCCTTCGAAGAACAAGTTTTGGGAGAATTTCCATGTTCCCAATTTTTTTACTGTTTTCTTTTTTGTAAGGATTGCAGCTATACGCTTGGGGTATATTAAAATCAACATCTGAAATGATTGGATATCATGATGGATAGTGTTAGCCATTTTCAGGTTGTTGAACAAAAACTTGAATTTTTCATGATTGAAGATATTTTGCTACACATTGTTATCCATATTCTCGTTTCTCGGGGTTGAACTGATTTTATACCGGGAAATGTTTCCGTTTAGGATTAAAATCAATTATTTTGATGAACATTTATTTTTGCAAGAAATTCCACAGCCTCAAATTTTTTACCGCTTCCTTTTTGTCAAGATTACTGTTATACGCTTGGGGTATATAAAAATCAACATCCCAACCATGACCCATATTTTTGTTTCTTGTAACTGAATTGGTTCGCTAATATCTTTCTGTTTGAGATTGAGATAAAATATTTTCAAGAGCATGCTTTGCAAGGATTTTATATTCTCAATTATTTTACTGTTTTTTTCGTGAGAATGACAGCTATACGCTTGGGGTATATAAAATCAACATCTGAAATTTGATATCATGATGAGTGATGTTAGCATTTTCAGACTGTTGAACATATCTTTGTCATCATCAAAGAGAGGGTTATTTAAAGGATAGTAGAAAGAGTATATAAAAACTTGAAAAGCATCAAAAAGTATTTTGCGCTTTCGGTGTTATCAGAATTATTTTTTTCTTATTAGCGTTTCACAATCAACAATGTATACTTGATATCATGATGTTTAATGTTAGCACTCGTCAGGTTGTTGTTTTTCATCTTCGAAGAGAGAGGGTGACTCAAAGTGTAGTAGAAAGATTACTCAGAAACTTAAAAAGCATCAAATGAGATTTCGCACTGTCGGTGTTACCAAAATTCATTTTTTCTCGTTAGTGTTTTTCAAAGAACATTGTTTATAGAAGTAAAAGTGAAGACCTTAAAGAGGTCTGCAATAGAACCACAGAATGCTAATTATAAAACTTTGCTAATCGAGAACTGGTTGAATATTTATTTTAAAGGATTCTCTCAGAAGAAAATTGTTCTCGAGTTACTTCACACTTCTATTTTATTTCCCAATTCTTCTCTTTCAAGCAAATTACACTAGTTTTCACTGAGAAAATACTGATTATATTGAGGCCATTTGATATATAAATATAAATAAAGTGGGAAACAAAATTATGAACAAAAATAATGGAGATTTATTTATTCTTTTATTTAACTGGTTTTGAATATATAGTAATATTATACATTATAAGCCTGCAGAGGTAATAGGTATAACCTGTACACTGGACTGGGTCTCAAACTGATTATAAATAGAAAATAAAAAGAGACCAGTAAAGTAAAGAGAAGAACATTCTTTTATTTCTTTGCATATCCTCTTCCTCTCAAAGTATACAATTTGGTATGTAATCAATCTATGAATGTATCTTTTCCATAAGAAACCATGAATTAAGTAACTAATCACATCGAAATATATTTTACAGGCCGATAGACCCAAAACTGGAAGTCTACCTAAAATCTAATAAAGATACTATACCCGATTTTCAAGAGAAAATCAACAAATTTCGATCAGAACCAAAATGTCCGATTATATCCTGCGCCATTGGTAAATGTTTGAAATTTTCTTATCCTAGTGATCCATTCAGCTTGGGAACGGGTAAAAGAATATTGCTAGCGTTGGATGTCACATCGAATCCAGGAGCAGTTTGTTTCAAGAATAGGAATATCACATGTTTGGAAGCAGAATTGGCTTTATCACTATACTATTTGAAGACTGAAAAAAATATCAATGTAGCAAAGTTCAGTGATGAGGATGTGGAAGGTTTAGAATTGGACAAAAGTAAGTAACAGTTTTCTTCTACATAATTCATGTTTATTGTCATTTTATAGCCATGAATATTTTCACCCTTTTCGCAGAGTTATATAAATGAAAATATTAGACAAAATCTTTCCCATGATGAAAATATTTCGAAAAATAAATTTGATTTAAGAATTTAGAAAATTTCACGTTAAAAATTTTTATTTTCATTTCTTTATAATGTACACTCGGAGGAAAAATTAGCGGAACACTCGAAAATTTAACCAAATTCGAAGTTCGATATTTTTCCTAATTCTCAACCGATTTAGATGATTTGTTCGGCAAGTTATAGATCAACTCTTCTGCTTTGAAGAAATTATAAGAGAAAACAAAAAAAATTTGAAAAAAATTTTATACGGGGGCAAAACTAAAAGTGTTTTTTTTGTCAAAAATTCGTAATACCCTGTGGAATTTCGTGGTTCGAGTTGAAACGTGCAATATCATGGTCTGTCAAGACACATCTTCCTACAGTAACGCCCTTCTTGTTTCATGCGTTTATCTCCATTTTTGCAAAATATATTTAATTTCAAGTGGAAAATCACCATTTTGGAGAAATTCCATTGAATCAAGAAATTGTCATTAAAATTCGTCTATCAATTTGGAATTTTCTTATCACTCAGGCGTGTCGAAATTGTCGTTTGCGATTTTTATGTTCGAATTGCATTAGTTATTGACGACAATTTGGTTAATTTGGTGAAAATTAGGAATTCATAGGAGATAACAGTCGGTAGGTATTAAAATACACAACCGAATTCTGGGACCATTGATAAAACTTTTCATTTACACATGTGCTCACCTTTTTTTTTATCAAATATGAAATACAACACACGTTTTTTTGTATATGACCACATTTGCACTTGTTTAAAGAATGAGAGTTTTCCATTCTTTGATTTGATACAAATTCGATCGGTTGCGGTGTTTTGTCATTCTTTTACTGTTTACGATTCGAAACGGTATTTTTCATTCAGAATGAGAGATTTACCACCAACCTCAGTAGCAAGGACAGTTACATTGATCGAGGAAGGGCGCACCTACCGCTCAGTCGGTACCATGTTGGGTGTCTCGACGTCGGTTATCCATCGAATCTACCGACGTTACAGGGAAACTGGATTGTACGTGAGGAGGCGAGGACAAGGAAGAAATCGGGCAACCCGCGCTATACATGACCGTTTCATCGTCAATCAAACCATAAGAAATCCTCGTTTTACTGCTGTTCAGGCACGCAACCTTTTACAAGCAGTGGATAACATTAACGTCAGTGTGAGGACAGTTAGAAGACGACAAGAGCACCAAGACTCGATAGAGCCCATCGGGTAGCAAGATTGGCGTTTGCTAGGGAGCATGTAGCATGGACAATCAATCAGTGGAGACGAGTTTTATTTAGTGATGAGAGCCGATATTGTGTTAATTTCGTGGATGGTAGAGATAGAATGTGGAGGCATCGAGGGGAACGGTACAATCAAGCGAACTTCGCAGGAACTGGGCAATACGGTGGAGAGTCAGTTATGATATGGGGTGGCATATGCTTGGGAAAACGAACAGAACTGGAGATTATTGGCAATGGATAACTTAATGCCCATCGGTATATAACAGAAATCTTGGAGCCCCATGTTGTGCCTTTTGCTCCTTACATAGGGGAATATTTCCTTTTTATGCACGATAACGCGCGCCCTCATACTGCGCGCATAGTGATAGAATATCTCAATGAAGTTGGGATCACACGAATGGACTGGCCGTCGCGGTCACCGGATTTAAACCCGATCGAACACGTTTGGGATATTCTTGGAAGAAGGGTTCGACAACGGAATCCAGGCAACGTTGAAGAGCTGACATTGGCTTTGGTGGAAGAGTGGGACAACATACCTCAACAGATGATAGACAACATCATTGGGAGTATGCGAAATCGTATGCGCGCTGTAATAAGAGCCCGGGGGGGTCATACTCGCTACTAAAATCAAATGTTTTTTTTTGTGGGTCATCATGAACATTTTTTTCAACATGTTCATTTTATTTCACGAGTGTATCGCCAGGATACACACCTGCTCTCAATTTTGGACAGGAATGATAATTATTATAGAGTGTCACACAAAAAAATTCAAAAATAAATGTGCAAAATCAACGATTTTCCCAGTATACTTCGATTTCCGCTTATCTAATTTTGATTTTATTTTTTGGCTAACCTCCGATGTTATGCACCTACGCAAGATTAAAAATAAATTCTTGAAATTTGTGACTTTTCGCTTCAAATTGGATATCTCTTGTAAAAATAGAGATAAATGCATAAAACAAGAAGGGCGTTACTGTAGGAAGATGTGTCTTGACAGACCATGATATTGTATGTTTCAACTCGGACCACGAAATTCCACAGGGTATTACGAATATTTGACAAAACACTTTTAGTTTTGCCCCCGTATAAAATTTTTTTCAAATTTTTTTTGTTTTCTCTTATAATTTCTACAAAGCAGAAGAGTTGATCTATAACTTGCCGAAAAAATCATCTAAATCGGTTGAGAATTAGGAAAAATATCGGACTTCGAATTTGGTTAAATTTTCGAGTGATCCGCTAGTTTTGCTTCCGAGTGTATATTGCTATTGAAAATTTTATCCATAATTCTGAAGGAAGCACATACATGCATGATCATAGAACTAAATTCAAATTTTTTAGAACAAAGATATATATGCTCCTATTACACATTCATTATTTAAAATAAATTAGTTTATAGTAATTATCAATCAGAAGAGTAACTTCAGCACAACTAAATCATTTCAATTCAATTTTAATTTTCTGATTGTTTTGTATCACATAAATCGTATCAAGTTCATTAAAAAGCATGTCAAAATATTTAATTGATTGCATTGTATCTACAGTTTTTCATCAACATTAAAACTTATATCTGGGGAGAAAATATAGAAATAAAATAGATTCTAAATTATGAATTTGCATTATGGTCAGAGACATCCATAAAATTTGGACTGGTTTTGTAATAAATGATCTTTAATATTTTATCTTGTATTTCAATTTATGAGGTTAGTATGTATTATCTGCACTTCACTTAACTTTATTAATCATATGAAAGAGAGAGCAGTAAATTCTCATTCAGGAGATGTTTTCAGTGCCATAAAGTCATTTAAGAATAAAGGGGGAATTGGGGCTGACTTTCTATTAGTTTTGAAGCCAATTACACCTTCAATTATGGATTATCTTGCTTATTTCATCTATAACATCAGGGATATTTCCTTCTCTTCTGAAAATAGCAACATTAATACCTGTATATGGAAAGAATGATGCTGCTGTTATAGCTGATTATCTTCCAATTTCAATGTTAAATGTTTCCCCAAGGTCATTGAAAAGGTCGTGTTTAATCATATGGTTTAGAATCATCTCTAATAGTCAACATGGTTTTAGGGTCGGACGCGTAACGCAAACTGCTGCCTTTGATTCTGTTGGATTGAGGTGTCTGTTTATTCGCTTCTTAAAGAGGGCCTAAATGTAGGATGTTGGGAAGGTAGGAGGGAAACGAGTTCCACAGTTCACCGGCTCTGTAAACGAAGAAATTCCTATAGAGAGAGGTTCGAAGGGTCGTTAAATGTACCGCCATATGATGAGAACTTCTTGCCAGCCTAGTGTTGCGGCAAAACATGAGTTTTCCCGGAACAAGCTCTTTCAGCTCCTTGGGGCATCTTCCATGGAAGTATCTGTGAAACAGAGAAAGGTCAGCAACTTATCATCTGAGAGCCAGCGGTTGGAGATCGCGGGTGGTCGATGAGGCGCACAGCCCCTTTTTGCACACTATCCAACATCCGCAACGAATGTTTGGGCGCAGATCCCCATACATGGGAACAATATTCTAAAGCAGGTCGAATCTGCGCCTTATATAGAAGCAACAGCTGAGATGACGTGAAGTATCGCTTGGCTCTGAAAAGAAGACTAAGTTTAGCTGATGCAGACTTAGGTATTGCTGATACATGTTCATGCCAGCAAAACTTGGAGTTGACCGTTATTCCGAGAAGGTGCATCAAATCTTTGGATGCAATTTGTTGGGCTTGCATTATTAGAGGAGGTTGTCCAGCGGGGACCTTTCTAGAAAACGTAGTTGCTTGCGTCTTGCTCGCGTTCAAGCTCACCCGGTTCAACTGACCCCACTCAGATATCTTCTGTATGTCAGAGTTTAAGTTATGAATTTGTTGACACCTCTGACGATGAGATTCCGCAGCTGTAATCGGCCGCAGACTACTGAAAGACAAAACCAGGGTATAATCGTCTGCAAAACCGAAGATATTGTTCTCTGTAGATGACAGACGATCGTTTATCTGCAACAGAAACAAGGTTGGCGGAAGAATGGATCCCTGAGGTACTCCTGCTTGCAACTGGAAACAATCTACTTATCCAACCCCGCAATTTTGCGGGAAGCCCATATGCAGCAAGTCTAGGGCTATTGCCCTGGATTCCCCATGTTTTTCCATCGTTGATGTACAAACATGAGTGTCGTAGGCGAGCAGAGCTCCTGTCGGTCTTTGCCTGCGAAAACCATACTGACGGTCGTTAATAATTCCCTGCAACTCATGATATTTGATGAGTTCATCATTTATGACTCTCCCCATCAATTTGGACATAATGGGAAGAACTGCAAGAGGTCGGTAAATTTGGGGTAAGGACTTCTTTCCTTTCTTTGGGATCGCTTGAATTGTCGCTATTTTCCAGCTGCTCGGATAAGTTTGGCTTTCATAAGAAATCTGAAACAGACAGTTAAGAATGGGTGCCAGTTCGGGAGCACACTTTCTCAGCACTATTGGCGGTATTTTCTCTAGACCAACTGCCTTCTTGTAGTTCAGCTGCTCGAGAGCCCGACTCACAGTGCGGACTCTGAACTTGATTTCTGCCATGGAAGAATTTGTAGGTGGAATGTTCGGAGGTGTTGCGTTAGATGAATCTAACTCATAATTCTTTTAGAACAAGAGAGCAAGGAAATGGGCTTTTTCTTTCGGAGATGATGCTATACTTCCGTCTTCTCTAACAAGAAGCGGAAACGCAGATTTGTAGAAATTGACACTGACAATCTTCGTCATAGACCAGAATTGTCTAGTCCCCCTTGCCTGTTCAAGGAGTTTATTAGTTGCCCCTTCGTTAAAATTGGCCTTTGCTCTTGCAGTTGTCAGGTTGCATACTTTCCGTATTCGTACGAAGGTTTTTCTTGTTTCCTCTGTTGGATTCATCTTCCATGACTTATAAGCTCTGCTCTGGGCTGCAGAGGCTCTTTCGCAGTCTTTGTTGAACAATGGCTTTTGTGCTTGTTGTTCTTTTCATGGAATCAGGGATGTAGAGATCCATTTCTGCATGAATGATTTCTGTAAAAGATTCAGTGCACAAATTGATGTCAGGATCTGAAAGGCAAACATCACTGAATGGGAAGCACGAAAAGAATTCACGCAGCTCATCCCAATTAGCACGGTTATAGTGCCAAATGCATCTGGGTGGTTTAGGTTCTTGTTTTAGCGGCAGCACAATAGTTCCAGTAGCAGATATAATGTTGTGGTCTGAGTTGCCTAGCGATGCTGAGACCCCCACTCCAAAATCATCTAGATTTGAAATCAAAAAGAGATCTAATGTGTTCGGGAAGTCGGTTGTATGATCAGGTATTCTTGTCTGTTCGTCGACTAGCTGCGTTAGATCATGGCTGATTGCGAAAGTTTCAGCTTGTCTTCCCGCTTCATCTGTTCTATTGGAGTGGCGGAGCCAGTTGGTGTTGTGAATATATTAGTATTATTAGTATGTCTTGTTAAATTTTGATGTAAGGCAAAACATGATCGGTGAAAAGAATAGTATCGTCGGCGAAGATGAATCAGCACAACCCAGGTTTTATAGAAGAAAAAACTTCACGATTAGGGCTGAAATAAATATTGGTTCTATTTGAGTAGACCCTTGCAATAGGGATGTAGTATATGTTAACACAAAACATTATTGTGTTCGTAGAATAAATGTTATTCAATTCTGAACAATTCTTAACAATTAAGGTTTTTAAGAAAACAAAGGTTCATCAATGATCGCGGTTTCAATATTTGAAAAATACAAAAAAGGAGACTTATAGGACGATAGACTTTTGTAAATTGTTTTCTTCTCATATCATATTTAAAATATTTCTATTTCTGTATGGTAGAATTGAATATACCCGCAAGACGTACTAGACACACACCTATGCTTATGGTTAGAATGCATAGGAACAATTACGCCAACAACTTTTTTCTGTATCGCACCACCAAACTCGCAAATACAACGGTGGGTTTGGATTTTTTTTCTTGTCGTTTACTGCATTCAAAAGGCATGCATTTTGTGTGGTCCGGTCGCGATTGATTCAGATGTACGAGTAATTATTTTAGGTCATCTGGATGTCAATGGTTTTGTATGTTAAATGACAATAGGTTTAGGATTTAATTTTATTTTTTTTACTTTTTGCTACAGTGGGGGTTTCCTGTTTAATCATGTATGTAATTATACTTCAGCATGATAAATAAAAAAAATACAAACATGAAGAAAAATTTCATATATCAATTTGTATCTTTGATAGATTTATTAATAGAATAGCATATACAGATACTTCATTCAACTTTTACGCGCCAGATATTTTTTAAACAAAACATTTATTTGTTTTTGTTTCAGATGCATCTTTTGCTGAAAACTTACAAATGCTTAAAAATTGCGAATCAGAATACTTAAGGGTGCGGGCTGTTTTCGACTGGGCTCTTGAAAACAACAAGACAGTTGACGTTTTTATTTGTTTCGTACAGACTTTTCAATCCATGCATTCGGTTCCAAAAAGCATGAGAACTCGTGGTTGGAATTCTATAAAAGACGGACTTGCCAAATATCAGAAGAAAAAGCCTCATCCGTCCGCAAAGTGAGTATTCAAAGTTTTTTGTATAATAATTTTTTAAATAATAATTTGAATTTGTGTAATTGTTTATTATATTTAGAATTTATATATGTTATACATTGAGTGTGTCATATTTCCTGAGAGAAGAGTGGAAAGTTTCAGATATTCATCTTTTATGCAATTTTATGAAATTTTTGCAAGATATATTTTGTTGTTTTTGTATATGTATATACTTTGCAGTCATATTTATTCATGGTGATTGGCAGTATTTTGTCAGAGTATAGACAAATAAAATGATTTCGGTAAAATACCATGCAATATTTTTCATGAAATTACACAAAACACATAGATTTTTATTTTCTTTTTCTAATGGTATATGTTATGTAGTATTACACATCATTGGAAAGGCTTCTTCAATATGAATGTAATGAACCATTATTCCATAACTTTATAAATTCCGAATAAAACTAAATTTTAAAGTTGAATTAAAATTAACGCATTAATTGCCTAAGATTACTTCTTGCCAGAAATTTTAGACAGATCTCACCAGAAATATAACGAAATGTGGGAAATGGTTTTCATCATCGATTAGGGTACTGCCAAGAAATAAATGGAGTCCATTTTGAAGCTTTTGTTTGTTCACTTTTATTTAATTCAAGCGTGAACGCCACTTTAGGAACTTGAAAAGTGTCCCAATCTTCACAATTTATAGTAGGAGTGTGGTGAAAGGATTCGTATTTCAACAGTTCATTAAACATGTATTGAAGCTTAAAAGAAGATTTATAAGAATTTCGAAACAAAATGTCTATATGTGTCTACTATAAAATATGCCAAACTTCAGTAGATGATAGTACGAGTCATTTGCAACAAAAATGTCCAAAAGTTGATAATTATCGAATTATTTGAAACTTCTTGATTTTACAAAATTTCTACTTCTCTCTATAAAAACTAGAATATATCTGTTACTCTTACAGCTACATCAAATCTGACCATACCATCGGAAAGAGCATTGAATTTGCTATAAGATAGATAAGTACTAATGGTAGAAAAATTGTATATACCGGGTGTTGTAAAAGGCTGATTGAAAAAATTGTGAAATGAACAAAATTAGTGGTATTTTCTTGTTAGCTGTACTACTGAAAACTGATCGATAAGTAGCTGGTTTTTTTTCGGTAAAAACTACTACATTTAACTGTCTTTCAAATAGTATATCAACTTTTGAGCTAACTATTTTTTTTCAGCAACATCATGGGTAAGAGTAATAAGAACATAAAATTCGAAAACAAATATCTTATATTACTTAATGAAACAGGAACTAAAAATTTAATGAAATATATTTTCACGAAAGAGATTCAAAAACTATAACAGGTGTTCAAAATGTCTTCTTCTTTCTTGAATGCACTTAACACATTTTTTTCTTAAACTATCAACTACTATTTGAAGTTCAATGTATTTTTGACTCATTTCGTTGCAACAGATTCGAATCCTTTCAAATAATCCTTCTCGAGTATTAAAGGGAATTCTATAAACATTAGTCTTTAATGAGCACCACACATAAAAATCAAGCGGTGAAAGGTCACGGCTTCTGGGTTACCATCTCACCGGCCCAAATCGACCTATCCATTTCTCTCCAAATCTCTCAGTCAGCCAATTCTGGACCATTCTAGAATTATGAGCAGGGCAGCCGTCTATTTGAAACCAAAGGTGGTGCCAAGTAGCTGTAGGCATTTCTTCCATAACGTTCATTATTTCGTGAATTGAGACGATCGGGAAGTATAACTGGCCCGACAAGCTAACCCCTCCTTAAGCCCAACCACACATTTACTCTAATCTCGTGCAGAGAATGTGACAATAGTGCCATGAGGATTTTCTGTATCCCATATATGGGAATTCCTCAAATTCATTATACCACCTTTGGTAAAAGTTGCCTCATCCGTCCATAGAATTTTATTTGATCCCCAATCCTATAATTTATTCATGTACCACCTACAAAATTGCAACCTCACCTCACAATCCACTGAAAGTATTACAAGCCTTCTGTGATTTATTCTTTTACGATTCTTTTTTCTAACTTTCTTCTTCTAATCCGAAAAAAATTAATTATTCCTTGTTTCTTAAACATTCAATAACCAGATATGTTATTTATTTATCGCTTATTATTATTGAAAAGTCATTTATGGAATTGTTTAGACGCTCCGGTGAAACTCATTTGTGATCGAAGAATAAGAGAATTTAATGTTCTTACTCTTACTCTTACCCATGCTGGTAAAAAAATGGTAAGCTCAAAAGTTGATATACCGTTTAAAAGCCAGATGAATGTAGTAGTTTCTTCAAAAAAAAAAACGGATTTTGTTAATTTCACAATTTTTTCCTTTAGCCTTTTACAACACTCTGTATACAAAATGTTTTACCATAAGTACTTACCTATCTTATAGCAAATTCAATGCTCTTTTCGATTGTATGGTCAGATTTGATGTAGCTGTAAGAGTAACAGAGATATTCTTTTTTATAGAGAGAAGCAAAAATTTCGTAAAATCAAGGAGTGATAAATAATTATTTACTTTTCGAAAAATGTTATAGAACATTTTTGTTGCAAATGACTTGTACTATCACCTACTGAAGTTTGGCACCTTTTATAGTAGACACCCTGTATATACCTCCAAGATGTCTAGGTAGTGTGACTCTTTGAATTGCTGACTGGGTGGTGCTTATGATATTAATTAAGCATTTTTCTCGCATATATATATATATATATATATATATATATATATATATATATAACCCAGTCAGCAATTCATATATATATATATATATATATATATATATATATATATATATATATATATATATATATATATATATATATATATATATATATATATATATATATATATATATATATATATATATAACCCAGTCAGCAATTCAAAGGAATATATATATATATATATATATATATATATATATATCTATATAATCTATTTGCCACTGGACACCGATGAAGCCCTTGTTGGTGTTTTGAGTGTAGCCACCCAAACAACGAGTAAGTAAATCGTCACTGCTCAATTCTTTATAAAATGGCAAAATAGCATTGTGAACTTCTTGCGGGAGTACTGATTTACACTTGTAATTTTCATCTTCACTTGTCTGTACCCTTTGCCTTTTGGATGAAAGTAGCCTCTTCAGACGAATAAATGTACGGTGTAGTGAAACGCGTTACGAAGCACAATTATTAAGTAAAATTCCTAAAAACACATTACTTGTTTTTTATTATTGATAATGGAATTTTACCAAGTAAAAATGACAAAATATACTCATATATATAATTTAATTCTTATTTACTATTCAATGATGAACGAATTGTTTAGTTAAAAAGAAATGCCTGATGGAGTTTTAGTTGCATCACAAAGTTTGGTTATTGATCTCTTTCGAACCACTTGAATACATATCTGTTGCCATTTCATTCTCATCCATAATCTTCTTGCTTGTATATGTAGGGGTTATTCAAATGAACATTAGTCCAAATACTGGAGATATATTTTGTTCTCAAAACATGTAGGGAATTCACTCTTACAAGGTGGTAAATTACTCCATCAAAACTTCCTAATTTTATTTGAATCGATTCATTTACATCTTCAGTTGCGTAGATATCTATAATTAGTTGAATTCGTTCTGCATTTACATCATTTACGCCTACACAATAATACAAAATAAATTCTGCTGGATAGTGTTGAAAGCAATAGTTTTCCCTTGTTCATTGTTGAAATCAGAATTTGCAAAATTAACAAACATTTGCTGGTATTGTACTTTCTTCTGCAGCAGTTTGAAATGCTTGATCTGCCTTTTTTCAAAGAAAGTAGGATTATAATCACATCCTATTATAGCATGAAATGCAGACTAACTTTTACAAATTTAGCTTCCCTCATTTTCAAAAACTTTGGTGAGATCGATGTATCTCACAAATCATCAATGTGTTGGATTGTTTACTTTGAATATGATACATATGACCCAGTATTATTGCAGCAATATCAGTATCGCAAGCTTGATATTCGCCTCATACTCAATGTTGCAGCTATGGTAAACGATTATTTTTGTATACGCAAACGAATGACACTGTTTGAAGTTAATGTCGACTACCTCATTGCCAATAAATGGAGCAACTTCACTACTTGCCGAAAATGAAATTAACAAATCGACGAGAGCTTTATTAAAATTAACATTCTCTAATTCTTTCGTAAAATTTCTTCTCGGGGGTTTATAATGGAGAAGTAAAAGTTCCTCCAGTAATTAGATATGAACAGACTATCAACATCAGTTCTTGTCGATTTTCACCAACTGAGATTTTCGAGTTGATTTCTGGTATAAAGCCGAAATTGTGTCCTGGCCCTGATGGGATTCCTGCCTTCATTTTGAGAAAATGTGAGAGTACCCTTTCTACGCCCATCAGTGAACTTTTCAATGCTTCTTTAAAGGCGGGTTGTTTTCCCGCAATCTGGGACCAAAGTTTCGTTGTACCAATTTTCAAATCGGGGGATTAATCCACTATCAGTAATTATAGAGGGATATCGATCCCATCGGCTATTCCGAAACTCCTTGACTGCTTGGTCTGCAATTTTTTATCATGGCACATTAATCCTTTTATCATAACTGAACAACATGGTTTCCGGAAGAATCGTTCAGCTGACTCAAATCTCTTGCTATACTTCAGTGATATAGTTGAATGCTTCGACTATGGTGGTCAAGTGGAGTAAACCACAATATTCTGGTAGCAAAGTTGAAAGCTATAGGCATATCTGCTTGGGTCAGATCCTTCTTGTGCGATCGCTCCCAAGTTGTGCGCTATAAACAGTTCTTGTCGAGAAAGTTCGAAGTGTCATCAGGCGTGCCTCAGGGGTCACATCTGGGGCCAGTTTTATTTAATATCTTTATAAACGATGTGAAGTCCGTCCTGAGTGTCAAGTTCTTGTTGTTCGCGGATGACATGAAACTTTTTTCTGTAATCAGAGGTGCGATAGATGTCCTAAATTTGCAAGGTTCTATCGAATCATTTCTCAATTGGACCGTTATTAACTGTTTAGGTCTTAATTTACAAAAATGTTACACCATCACATTTCATAGATCACTGAATCCAATAAACTTCCTGTATTCTCTGGATGATCAGAAACTCGAAAGGTCAAGTAAAGTGGAAGATTTGGGTGTAACTCTTGATTGCAAACTCAATTTAAAAGAGCATATTCAAAACATCACTGCCAAGGCATACGGGATGCTCGGTTTCATAACTCGAAACTCAGGTGAATTTTCTCCTGTCACTTTCAAACTCTTAATTTGTTTCCTAATTAGACCTAATTCAGAATATGGATCGAGCGTCTGGTCGCCACATTATAAGTGTAATATTGATATGATTGAAAGAGTGCAGCGAAAATTTCTACGCTGCCTGTGTTTTAGAATGCACTTGAGGTGTGATGGTGCAAATATTGAAGGTATGCTAACCCATCTTAAAACCAGACGATGTGTCCAGGACTTTTGTATTTTTTATAAGATTCTGAATGGCATCACAGATTGCTCAGAAATTTTGGAAAGGGTTGCTTTCAATATTCCTGGCTGATTGACTAGGTTCACGACCATGTTTCGGGCAAGAACTTGTAGATGCAATTATGGTCTGAATTCATTCTTTTACCGCTGCATTTCCTTGATCAACGTATTTGGTTCTGAATTGGATTCTTTTCGTATTACTCTATATAGTTTTAAGATGAGGGTAAGGAATTTGATAGCCTGTACTATATTGCTTTAATTTTGGTTTTGTTTGTTTTCTTTTTGTATTTTCAACTTGTTACTTTTTGAAATGAATAAATACATAAATAAATAAATAAAATCAGCGGGTATAGCTTGATCAGATCCAATAATAATGAAATTTAGTTTTGAAATTTCTTGACAAAGACTTCTTTCAGTCTTTGATTGGTGGCTCGAAATATTGATCAAATATGATATCAATTCGAGATGCATTAGATTTACAGAACCTTTGTAACATTTTTCCAATACATTTCCGAATGTCTTCGGAACTTCTGTCATTGTATATAATAAAAAGAAACTATTGATTATAACTACGTCTATGTGAGAAGGTTGCCCAGATGTGATTGGATATGACAGAGTTTTGGATTTATCGATATTAAAATCTATTGAAATTTCGAGCATAAGTCCAAATAAATTTCGCTGGATCTTCATTTTTCCCCCTATTTGAACTTTTTTATTCTTTTCATAGTCGCAACCAAAATTCTTAAATGCAGTTTTTTATACTTTTGTAATATTATTGAATAAAAATTTTCAACCCAACAAAGAATTGTAGATTAAACATATTTTACATTGAGTCATATAGGCAATCCGCTCTCTGGAGATTTTACCTTATACCTGGTATGGATGGATGTTAGACCCTTAAACATTAACTTTAAATAGTAATTTGAAGATGATGTATAAATCTTAGCTTTTATACTTTAATGTGAGTGATTTATTGTGGACCTTATTATTTGATACCTGGTGAAGGCACCACTTGTCAAGGTTAGTAACTCCCAAGAGTTGTACTCTATATTATACTACGACTATGAATCCAAAACAAAATTCAGCTATTATACTATAATGTAGATCTGGCAGGCGCTGGTTGTCACTCTTATCTATTGATTTCAAGGGATTCCCAAAAATTAATATCAAGTTTTTGTTAGATGAATGTAAGATTTTAAAATTTTGGTTGAAATTATGATTTTCTTCAATGAAATGGTTTGCTTAATTAGAATTTGTTTTTCATTGATGAAACTACGATAATGTTTATTGACTCTAATATTGAAATTTCTGTAGATTCTATCAATATGCATCTTACTACAACTACCGCAGCTAAGTTTGTATAAACCAGATTTCTTTCCTTTATCTATTTTACTTTTATTTTTTGTGTTTGGAGGTGTTATCATTGGTTTGGAATGAGATGTATTACAGGAACTTTTCTAGTAAATGTTTTAAATTATGGTTAACCTTCCTACCATATGTGAGACTACTACATCTGTGTTGATCTTCAAATGGGTATAAAATTTTATTGCCTTGAGTTAAGTAATTCAGTTATAATATCAGACATCAACAATAATTAAAGTAAAATAGATAAAGGAAAGACATCTGGTCTATATAAGCTTAGCTACGGTAGTTGTAGTAAGATGTATATTGATAGGATCTACAGGAATTTCTAGATTAGAGTCAATGAACATTATCGTAGTTTCATCATTTAAAAGCAAATTATTAATACACGAACCATTTGATTGAAGAAAATCATAATTTCAACTCAAATTTTGAAATCTTCCAATCAACTAATAAAACTTGATATTAATTTTAGGAATCCTTGAACTTAATAGCTATAAACTTACCAACATATTATTGAATGAACAGGTAGATTGTGACAATAATTCCCCATTCCTTAATTTGTTTCTGGCAGAGTTATTTAGATAATAGTTCTGTAAATTGGCTCATTCACTTTTATTCCTATGTATATAAATTATTCGTTTCGTTTTCATTTTGCATCTGTTTGATGAAGGAGATGTGTCGTCGAAAAGCGTTACAAATAAAGTAAATAGGTGTAAATCAAATTCTCATTTATTTATCATTTAAAATAATATTCATTATTGAGAGTTTGACGAACGAAAGGTCACAAGCGATAGTCGAAGAAAACTATCGAAAATAAATTGATTTTTTTTCTTTCCTGGCTTGCATTCTACCAGTCAATCAAAAAACATTCTTATGGACATGGAAAAGTCCCCAAATTCCATTAACAACATTCCACTTTTGATTAGCTGAAAAACTAATCAATTTAATATAGATGGTTGTGCTAACATATAAATATGCATTTGAATATATCCAGGACTTTCAATTTGAAGTCTCACTACCTTTTGTTTACAGCAGAAGATAATTTCTATCTGACATCTCTTTTTTCAGGTTTGTTTTGATCTGCCTTGGTTCCCATAACATACCAAGTTTTATTGATGTTTCAAACACTCTAACCATATGTGGTTTTTCTCCAGAGATACCAAAAGTTATTAAGGCTTTTGTAACAGGATCCTTTAAATAAAATCGAAGTTAAGTACTATCAAGCCATACAAAGTGTGGCGTAGTAACAAATATTACTGGATGGACCAAATTAATTTTATTAACAAATAATACATATTTTCATACATACCACTCGCTAATTTTTAAGAGGGAAGAAATTATCTATGCAATAGAATTGTTCATTATTTTGGTCCATCTAATGTATGTACTAGTTTTAATCTGAAAGATTTAAGAAAATCTGTTGTCTCATGAAATGTTTTCATAAAACGAAAAATCTTTTTCGAATAATCGAAATAAAATTTGTACTTCGAAATATTTACGTAATTATTTATTCTATTCAATTTGTTCAAGTTTTCTGGTTTTAAGTTTCACTTTGGGAAGGCAGCTTTGTGAAATAATTTTGAAGCACTTATACAGAATATATTCAAAGAGGACAGTTTGAATCATTATTCCCGGCATTGTAATAATTCTGTATTATTCACGCTATGGAATGTTCATAGCGTACTTTCGTAAATAATTAAAAACGTGGTGAATTGATACAAAATGTCTTGCGATAAATTTTTGGGGAAAAGTTTGTCATTTGTTGAAATAAATTTCAGGAAAAGTGACAAATTGAATAGAATTATTTCCGACGAATTGTTTATTTTTCGATATCTCTGTTATATATTATAAAAATATTGTTTTTAGATATTTATAATCTTGACTAAACTAATTTTCAGTACAATAGCTGCCTAACAAACTTTTGTGTGATATGCTTTTATTTTGGTCAGAAGTCGTGTGCGACTTGTCAAATGTTATAATTTATTAAAATATTTTTGTCATTCTATAGCATCTCAATAGTTATTCTTTTGTTTTTTTACCAAGTGATAAAATGGTAAGTTGTTTTCTTATTAGTTTTTGTACGCCATAACCTAAACATATATACCCACTATATGTAAATGTGTAAATCTTTTAAATAATTTTCAAAGTATTGGATTTACTGACTTAATTTTGGATGGAATTTTTTCTTTTTGAATTCAATGTTATTTTCATGTTGTATATATCTTCTTTATATATTTGTATGTTTTATATACTTTTAATTATGTTCTATATCAAGTGATAGGAAACTAATTTAAGTTTATATTATTTTGGAATTTTGAAATTATAGTTATGAGTTATTTAATTGAAAATTATTTAGAAGATGGAATTATTGTTTCAGTTAAAGTTTTGGTTATTGTTTACCCTGAATCACTTTTATTTTATTTGGATGGCCATGTGGCAAGCACCCTTTTTCTGTTGATCAGTTTATTGTATATGCTGTAAGGTGGTATCAACCATGGGGGTTGAATATAACAAGTTGATGATAAATTCCACTGTGACATCATTTTACCGCACCACCAATGAACTGTTGCTCGGAAAAAGGTGGTTTATCATAGCTGGTTCTATATTTAATTGTTGTAAACAGTAGTATGTTATCTGAAAAATTGCATGTGCAGCACTGTACACATAATAGAGGTGAAACTTCTTCGAAATAAAGAATATGAGAGATTTATAAATGTGAAATAAAAAGATCAAATTTTATTAATTATAAGCTCACTTGCTGCTACTGTTGCTAATTATCCACTGTTAAAACTTCAATTTATATAATAAAATCAGTATATAATCAAATTAAACTGTTCTTATAAACTGAATGGATACGTTTTTTTTTCTTTCATTTGAATCTGGAAGAAACTCACAAGTTTCTGTTCAACTGACAAATGTGTTTTTCTTTATTAAAAATCAAATGGGAATCCAGCTGTTTACGCTGGCCACTTTCGTGCATCCTGTACCAAGTCGACGGGAAAAGTTTCCCGAACGATTTAAATTTCAGCCAGTGTTGCCAGATTCATTTTCCTGGTATTCATTTGCCACGTCACGTTTGAATTAGAGAAGAAATGTTTCATCTCGATCGTATAGATATTCAACCTCTAGCTGCTGTAGGCATCTTCCGAGCTGATGCAGAGAATTTTATCGAGTATTCTACTACTCTTTTTAAGCTTCCCCACGGATTGATAGGTTCCTTTTTTTGAATTTTTGTTGAAGTCGATTAAAAAGGAGAAGTTTTCTGGAATTTCCAGGCGCGTGTGATATGATGGCCGAGGCTTTCATATCACAAGCGCAAAATATTGAGTTTGTTTCATGAAAAATCTGTGATGAGAATAATATGATTATGATAGATATTTCTTAAATGAGTGTGTGTTCTCAAAAAAAAAAATACAAATCTATGTGTTTATCTGTCAAACTAAGAGGGAAAAGGAATTTCGGCAATTTACAAAAAAGGCTAAATTATGTGAAATTTCATAACCAAGATATCGAGTATAGTGAAATCAGGAAGTTATCAAAATTCTTGAATAGCTTGAAAACTACGTCAGAAATATCTTATTTGATGTTGTTTGTGGAACCCTCTTAATGAATGAAAATAATATATTGTACAGTGTACAATTCTCAATTTATTACCTTGTAGTATCAGCTAAATAGTATAGGTTCTAGCTTACAAAAAACTTTGAAGCAATTCATATTCTGCACTCAGAGTGTCTGAAAATTTATACCAAACAAGGGGAAATATTTTCCCTTACCCTCATCCATAATGTTGAATTTTTTGAATTACTGAAATGAGAGATCAGACCCGAATATCATAAATATTTTTCTGAAGGATACACTGGCTACAATTCAAATACTTTCGGGAAACATCTGTTCGACTTGGTACTGGATACTCGAAAGTGGTCAACATGAACAGCAGGGTTACCTATCAAAATCTTCATCATCATCATCTGGTTTAGATGGGGAGTATTTATCATCAGTAATTATGAATGCTTTGTCAGAAATACGTTAGGTTAGATCAGGCTCAATATTCTTGTTTAATTGAATAAACCACTTCTTGACAGCTCCAGGTATTGAAGGTTTGCCCTCGAATGGCTTTTGATTCCAAATATCAGCTCTTTCAATGCCATCCTTCATATTTAATTGAGAAATATTGTAATACAATAGCAGTAAAGACTCCTTATTTTTTGTGGAGTTATGATCTGAATGATATAAATCACTAATAATTCTACACCAACCTGCATATCCTATCAACTCCTTTATCTTGATATCAGACTTTTTACTGAGAGGTATGAGAGCTTTCAAAGGGGCCATACTATTGTTTTGTAAATGCAGGCCACATGTTGCTGTAAAAACAACCGCGAGCTGATAATTTCTGGTAGATCTTTATCATTTATAACCATAGTGTGAAGTATATTCTTGGACATGATGGTGGCATCGTTTGTTCCCTTCTTAACACTTAGTCGTACTGCATCTGTAAATCCTATTGATGAAGGTACAAAAGGAAAAGCTGAATGAGCATTATGAAGAGTAGAGTAAGCTTCTTCAAATAGTTAATTGGTTCCATCGTTACGATGCGATAGTTAATGATGATAATAATAAGAAATTAAACTATGTATTATACTATCACAAGAGATTTATTGAAAATCAGGATTGCAATATCAGTCTCTCGACCATATACTTTTGCTTCACATTGTATCGAAAATGGCCATCATTTTCCGCCCATAGATCAACTTAAAATCATTCACAGAATACCTTAGAGACGAAAGTTAGATCTCTTGGAGTCCATCGAAATTTTCAAACTGCAACAAACCCCGATAGAGATAATCTTCTGACGGACCAGTATGGCCTGGCTTATTTGTCCTTATTTGATATCTATGTATGTATTTTCAACTTTAGTTCAATACTTGATGTCAGCTGAAGATGGTCAAGAGACCGAAATTGCAATCCTGATTTTCAATAAATCTCTTGTGATAGTACATAGTTAGTGTTTTTGTGTCATCATCATCATCATAAACTTCTTTAGCTCTATCAGAAAGATAACGATTGATTCTGTCATCTTAATCATATGTCTAATAAGTACTAATTTTGAGAACTGTAATATATTCATTGCCTGCTGATTATCTTTCACTTCTTTGCTGTCCGATAAGGCCAACACGCCATCATAAAATGTTTGCACTTCATCAATGCCGGTCTTTTTAACTAGTGGCTCTGAAGAACCAGTTGAAACTTGCACTTTGTCAGCTGTAATCATTGTTGAGATTTCTGTATGCATTTGTTCGTTGTTACAACTGTTTCAGGATAGAAAAATTTATCTTCACTTCTACAGTTGTCATTTGCATAGTTATGAGTGCTTTCAACACTATTTATTATCAAGATATGTGTTTACTATAGAATTCAGTAGCACTGAACGATTGTGCAATTATTATTTGGATTGTTTGTTACAAGTAGCTCGAGTTCAGTTAAAATAAATGAGCTAAGAGCATATGTGTTTGTTGAAGGGCTTGTAAAAAATATTCTCTTCATAAACATTCAACTGCTGGGTTAGCCAAAATAAATCTAACGGTTCCAAACGGCTTTAAGTATTCAATGGGAAAGAATTAATCAATAACATTAACTCAGAATGTAGATGGAATTTCAAAATTTTGTATGCATACGTCATAGATGTTCTATTTGACTTGTCTTCGTCACACGGACATCTAGGTGTAGTTCATTTCACGTCATACATTCTGAAGCATTTGTTCAGTCACCAGTGGTCAATAACAGAATACATTATCGGCATCTCCACTTCTACAGATCTAATGCTTTAGAAGATGTTGGTTTAAAAATATGCAAACCTACATACTCCAGTGTGGGGGTGTATCATCTTTCTGAAAGATGGGATTAGAATCTAGCTGTGGCATTAACCATACCTCAAAGTCAAGGTATAAAGAAGTCTTATAGATAAATTATTTTCCAATAATAATACGTCATATATTCTTCACTCTCCTGGAACGTGTCGCTTCTTTCAAATTTCAATCTCAATTCGCGTCCAATTATTAATTATCAAATCTCCACATAAGAAGTTTCACTTCAAACATTTCATGTTCATATTGTTTCATTAAGTGGTGATAGCAGCAATAAAATGAACAAAGTTTATGTACTACATCACAGTTGAATGAATTTTTTAATTACGTACAAATGAGCTAGAATTAATCTGATATATAGTGTGAAGCAATTATAAGCAAATTCTTCTGTTGTGTTCATTATGTTTTATTGTGATATTGGGACTTTCACGAACTGAAATATTTATTCAATACATTTTACCTTTTTATTATTTTACAACAAAATAAAAAAAAAAAAAAAAATAATTCGTTGTTGTTGATTTACATTCTCACTAAAAGAGCCTATCATTCTTTGATTGAAAAATTCATTTGGCTTTTTTTATATATTAAACTATTTATTACTCCCTACTTCGTGTGGACGAAGCTTGTGATTTATATATTAATTAATAACTGATGATGTTTAATTAATTAAATAATTTGACTCAATTCAAAATTTAATCCTAGTTTAGGATTGAATTTTTTCAGAATTCCATTTTTACTGATACCTGTGCAAACAGAGCATATGTATAAGGGTGGCGCGCGAAACCAAAGATACAAACTTTTGGGGATTTTTTTGGGTTACCTGAAGAATTCTGTAGGTGGTGAAAGACTGAATTCTTTTAATACAAAGAATCAGGAAGCTTGCAATTTTCCTCGAAACCTACTGGACGTTATAAATCAGTTGGCCATCTGGCAGTTCGGTCGAGTATTTGTGTACGGAAGGGAAGGAACATTTATTGTTAAATTTTTCCTCACATATTAATTTATGTCTCTGTTTAGAAATTTTGTCAATGTGGAAAGTTTCGTTGAGATCGATATTTAAAATGATACATTTATCATCTTTATCACCGTCATATTAATCGAAATGCCTCTCAGAAATTTTGTGTGTGTTTAGAACATTGCTTTACAATTGCGGGAAAAGCAATGACCAGTAGCTGTTGAAAAAAGGTTGTGGTAAATTCGTATAACAATTTCTTGAGAATGATGACATGCACACACAGAGTATTTTTTCTGAAAATAAAAATCATTTTTGGAGTACGTCCCTTCTATTCCTCCCTCTGTTCACCCTGCAGAAAGATCAAGTATTTCCTCGAAGAAGACCGATAAATACCAAATTCTGAATTGAGAGTAGGAAGGTACTTTATATATTTTGACACCGCAAAGTTCTTAGACGGGAAAAATCGTCTTCATATTCAGGTGCAATGAAAAAGTTGAATTCAATGTGACAGTTTTAGCAGTAAGCTCATTTTTATAGCAATTTGTGCTCAACAACATCGTGTCAAGGATTTTCAGAAAAACATGTACAGGGTGTTGCTTTGATTCTTTCAAGGAAAAACTACAATGTCTTAGAATTTGATTTTCATTGAACATCAGTTTATTAATTTTAACTAAGTCATTCTTTGTATGAAATATTGAGCGAATCGGTCAACGCGTTCAAGAGTTATTGCGTTTAGAATATTATATCCAAATACATAAAACAGACTATATATCGAATATCCTTACCTTGTATTTTGGGCCTCTATACCGACTCCTTCAATTGTGCTCTAACTACTGTTTACCTAAGTACGATTGCCTGTGAATCGTCCTGCATAGGGTGATCTACTACTTAAAGCATTTGCGTTGATGTTTTGCAAATTTGTTGTGAATGGCCACTTTGGTAAGATGAACATATGTATCTCTTCAGTTTAATCTAGAAGTATGTAGTATCAACAGGTATGTCTACATGTAATATATAAGACATATAATCTGAAATTGTTTCCTCTTGTGAGTGAAATTGGTTAATGCTTCGGCTTCGTCACTTGTAGAAACGAATTTCAAGAATTCATCATTATCAAACTGTTATTGAACTCATTGATATCATAATTTTTTTATGGTGCATCTTGTGTTGCTGGAATTCCCAATGGGAACGGTTTAGCAGAGATCCATCTATATTACTATTACAAATAAGAAATAAATCAAAAGGAATTCGTACAAGTAAGAAAATTCATAATTTACTTGAAAAAATTTTTGTATTTTGTGCTTTAGGCAAATTCAGGTCAAATATCGATTAGTTTAACTAAATCCTAGTATCGCAAAAAAATGAAAAAACTGCTTCGCAGAGATGCCGCAACGTGCTCGTAAAAAGTATTGAAAGTTTAGTAGAAAATGTATCGAAGTGCGCATACGCTATACATTATTGACAGTAAATTTAAATCTCAAAACGTAAATCCCAAATACGGATAGCGATATTGGAGTAAAACGAATCTTCGTTTTGAAATCTATTCGTCTATAGTAATATCTTAGTAGGCATGATATGACTAAATGTTGTAGGTGGTAAATACAGAAAAAGCTAAACACTTTGTACAAATTAACATTCTATTTGTTATAAATAAATAAAGAGTTTTCATGTTCATATTAACCCATTAATTTTGCTTCCAATGAATAGGCATTGTATTTAATATTTCTAAATATCCAAAAAAACACGAAATGTTCTAAATAATTATTTTCGCTTTTTAACTAATCACAAGCACCAACACAGAAATATCGCGATTAAGGGATTCACCGAACCCTTTTCAGAGATCTTAATTTTGATACAGTTTTGGGCGGCATCTATAGGAGCTATAACTAAAACAATTCAATTTTGAACGTGTTTATAGAAAACAATGTTCCTGGAACCGTTCACATCAAGTACGCTTAATTTTCCTGAATGCATGATTTGATGACGTAACTCTTAAACCTGAAAGAATTATTTTCAGGATATATGAAAAGAGCATCTTTAAAAATGTAAGTAAGTTGTAATCGAAGTTGAGTATAAGGTATCATTCATCATCAATATGAAGAAGGAAATATAGTAATGGAAATGGTAAGTATTAGTTCATCCACATTTGATTTTACGACGAACTCAACTGAAAACTTGAAGCTTGTGTAGTAGGATTGCTTCCTTGCACATCAGGAAGAAAGAAGAGAAGAAAACATCTATAGAATATTTTGACAGAGAATTTTACATACACTATAAAAAGCTCGGTGGCGTAGGGGATATGATGCTCGTCTCCTGTGCAGAGTTACCTGGGTTCAATCCCCACAAAGTCGGTGCGATTTTTTGGATTCTGGGAATCGCTTGAGTATCCATCTTTCGGATTAGATGTAAAGCCGTCGGTCCTGTCTAACAGAGAGGTGCTGGACATTAAAGATCCCTTCCCTCGACACGAGAGGGGTTCGGCAAAATTCCCAGGTTAGTGAGGTGACAGAATTCCCCGGCGTGCCATTGGCCGAAAGGCGGAAATAGAGCACGTTAAAGGAATAACAAACACAAACAATACACTACAAAAAGTATTTAGGAATATGCTTAGCCGAGGTACCTGGTACGAATCCGGGTTCAAGTCATGGATGTTGTCCTTGAACAAAAAATTGAATTTGACAAAGACATACATAGTGATTGGATACATAACCATAGTTGTTGGTCCATAACCTCTGAAGGCTAGATAACTTGTAATCTTGAGAGGTGGCAGTTATCATTGTACGGTCTAGGTGAGTGGTTAGGAATCCACTATAAATTGTAGGTCCATAGTAAACAAACAAACAAAAAGAACTCACTTCAAAGTACTGTTTGCTAAAAAAAGAGTGTATTTCGCATGAAAAAGTCCGTCTGCTGGCGCTCTCCTATATGTGCGGTACTTTATCTATTTGTGCGACAAGATAATAAGATAATAAAATATGGCACATAGATGACGTGCGAAATTGAAACATTATGATTTTTTCGCTGACATAAGCGTAGACATGAACAGAAAGAAAGGGTTTTCTATATTCCGTAGTCTAGGGTTGATTACTGAGTGAATGGGAAATAGAAAATTGAAAATAGGTCCAATTATATATCAAAGCATTTCTATTTATGTTTTTACCAACCCATATATACGCAAACACAAAATATTATAAATATCCATTCTACTCTGGCTTTACTTTTCAGGGAGCTGCAGACATATGTTTCATTTTCAATTCAAAGGAAAGAGGAGTAAACATCTATAAAAATGACTGCAACACAAGTAACACGCATTTTAATTCAAATTTTCGAAAGAGTATATCATGCTTTTATCAAAATAGAAATGTAAAATTGAAAATTCGAGTTCAGAAAGTAATTTTCAGATTCAAGAATGCAATTCCTGTATATATATATATATATATATATATATATATATATATATATATATATATATATATATATATATATATATATATATATATATAATCAGGTAATCTATTTCAATGTTTATATTATATCGTATTTGTTTGGAAAACAAAATCGGTGAAGTATGATTTAGTTTTTATGTAGCAGAAAACCCGATGTAACATTAATTACCTAAGTTTCTTCTAACTTCTAAAAGATTAGCCGAAGTTAGTGGGAATTATTGCACTGTTGAAATATATTTGTTATTTTCATTATAACTGAGTATTTTTATAAAAAACTCACAAATCTTCTTTAATTCAGCTGCGTACGTTCATATCTGTTCGGAGGTTGCCTGGAAGTTTTTGTGTACCACGGAATTAATATTCTCTGACTCCTCTTCAACCCCCATTAATAACACGTACGGGTTAAACTACTATATTGCTAATTTAATTGCAGTCACCCCGTACTGATTCTAAAAACAATAAAAAGCAGTAACAGTTCTATCAAGATGTGTATTTTTTTTTAAATAAATGAAAAGATCTCACGAAATGAAATATAAGGTTGAGATAATTTTTATGATATTGGTTTTGGGTACAAAGGAACTGGTACTTCACTCTCTTGAGAGTATTTAAGGATATTTGTCTCACGCCTAAGAGGAGAAAAATCTTCCGAAAGATGTACTTCGGAAATTGGGAAAATTTTTACTGAGTTGAAACATCCTCAGCGGAGCTTCTACCGTTTTGGCAGGGCTGTTAAATTCTTTACCAGAGCTCCTAAATTTATATTGAAAGATACTAATATTGCTCGATTTCTCAAATTTCATGCAACCATATTGAATATGTTGTGGTATGGTGAAATCCTTAAAATGATAACTACGATATATTGTTCCAAATAATAAATAATAACTGACAAATTTTGAAAATTTTGGGAATTAACTAAATGATTTGGAAATGTAGAATTAAAATGACGGAAAAGATTGTTAATAAAATACGGTTTAGGCATAGTCATCAAAAAATAATGTATGTATGTATATTTTTATCTCGAGGAAAGATAAGGACGAATTTGAGGTTATTACTTCAGATATTACGGAGAAGCAGGGAGGAAAATTCAGTATTTTTAGAAACAGTATTAAAATATTTATCATTCCAAATGATGAAAAAGCAACCTCTTTTTTTTAGACAAGGAGGAGGAAAATCTTCGAAAAGATGCACCCCGGGAACGGGGCTTCTGTCGGACTTTGACTGACTAAAAACCTCCTCTTGGAGTTCCAGACCGTAGGCTATAGTCTCCATGTATAGAGAAAAATGGGGGTATTGACCTAAGTCAAATACGCTTTCGCAACCAAGGCCAACCCCCATAGCACATATCGATACTTAATTCTTCACAAATAATTGCTCACCAGGAACAGAAAAATCTTCGGAATTGTTCAACTGTTTTCAGATTGCCATCCGTCCCTATGTTGGAAGAATTACATTGAAGTTTCTTAGGAATATTGAACTCAATATGCTGTCACTGAGATTAGGTATGAATACTTATAAAGTGAGGTACAAGGGCGATATCTTAAAGTATTTTTCTCTTGATGCCAACTTCCTGTTTCAAGATAAAAGACTGAGAAGAAACCAAGATAATAATTGAGGTATTGCGAAGAATCAGAGCCGAAAATTTTAGGTATTTCGCCACAGAAAACATGTATCATATATTTTTCTGTCCAATGATAGCAATAATAATAGTATATTGTAGTAGTAACGTTTCTTAGTTCTTGAAATTATTTGTGGGTTCAAATCAAACACTTCAACGTTACAAAACTCTAACTTGTTTATTTACATGTAGACTGCAGAATTATAACACTAAACTGAATGACTAATTTATATAACACAATCGATACTGCTTAATTTATCTCTAAACACTTTGTCCACTTATTCACGCTCTGTATTCAAGACTCTCTTCTCTGCGCTTCGCACTCTCTTCTTATATACAAGTACGAATTATTCTACAATATTTGCGTTACTTCGGCTCTGTTCCAGATCTCTGTTCGAGAACTTTCTGGAAACGGCAACATTGATTTCTTCGTAATACGGCGCTCTGAAACCTTTAAATCTTTCTCGAATTCTCCCGAAAGTGTCCCGCTCTCATCAATAGGTCGGGCCGTGACAGGGTCGGCTTCAGGGATGATTGGATATCGTTACAATATTATGCATTACAAATGAGGAAGAAACAACCGGGGCCAACTGATTCTTCAGGCATCATTATGAAAACTAGTCCCCCTTAACCCACATCTATACCGAATCCTTTACAGATGACTGCTCATGTTTCAGATGAGTCTTACAAACACCCTCGATGTGTACTTCACCCTCGATGTGTACTTCACCCTCGATGTGTACTTCACCCTCGATGTGTACTTCACCCTCGATGTGTACTTCACCCTCGATGTGTACTTCACCCTCGATGTGTACTTCACCCTCGTAAGAGTATTCCAGTGAGATATCAAGGATTTTTGTTTCTTGATTGGCAGTAGAAAAATCTTCGAAGAGATGCAACCTGTCTACAGAGTTCCAGACGGCAAGCTATAGACTCCATACAGGAAGAATTGGCGTTGGATGGGAATATTGAGCTCAACATGCTTTCACTGAAACTAAGCTTGAAAAAGATCCGGATTGAGAGATGAATCTCAAAGTGTTTTGTCTTGATGTGAACTCATATTGATTAGGAAAGAAAGATTGAGTGAAATTCGAGATATTACGAAGAATCAGAGCTACAAATTTAAGAAATTTCGCCACAGAAAACATGTGGCTTATATTTTACTGTTCAATTGTAGCAAAAAGTATAGTATATAATGCTTTACAAATAAGGAAAAAACACCCGTGACCACCCAACCGATTCTTTAGGCCTTTTCATGAAAACTATGACTCCATAACCCACATCTATACCTAATTCTTTACAAATGACTGCTCATGTTTCAGATGAGTCTTACAAACACTCTCGGATTGGTACTTCATCCCCGTAAGAGTATTCCAGTGAGATATCAAGGATTTTTGTCTTATGATTAGGTGTAGAAAAATCTTCGAAGAGTTGCAACCTATCTAGAGAGTTCCAGACCGTAGGCTATAGCCTCGATACAGAAAGAATTGGCGTTAGATGGGAAGATAGAGCTCAAAATGCTTTCACTGAGATTAGGGGTGAAAGCTTGGAAATAAATCCCGGTTGAATGGTGATATCATTATGTTCCTGGCTACCTGGCTCAGGAAGAAAGGAATTTGACATATTAGTTGGGACAATGATGAGAATTAGAGCAGAAAGTCCAAGTATTCCTCCACAGAAAATATAAGGCCAATATTATTCTGTCGAATTATAGCAATAAGATTAGTGTATCATATATTCTAAGTAATGCCACCAAGGACGGCCAAGAGTTTTTGAGCTCTTTAATGCAGTCTCTTCAAAAGCCCACATATGTAGTAAATTCTCTGAAGATGACTTTGGCATACCAACAACAGAAGACTAAGCCGCTGCTGGAAAAAGAAATCAACAATCAAATTATATTTTTAGATTTAACTGTTCTTAGACATAAAAATCTTCTTACCTTCGATATATCGTAAACCTACCTAAACAGACATTTGCATTCCTTCTGATTCCTCTCATCCTATTCAACATCACAATTATATGATTCATAGAGATTTCACATTACGCCTCTCCATTATGAATCTCAATGAAGAAATTTTATTAGTTAAAACTATCGCAAAAAATAACGGCTATTTTCCCTCGATGATAGACGAAACTAAACTAAAAAACGTTCGTAAAGAGCATATAACAGCATTTATCCTCAAAATAGTTCTGACAGTCACACACATCAACCTAATTCGGTATAATTTCTAAAAACATAGCAAATAACATCAAAATCCCCAATATGAAATTAGCCTACAAATCCATAACCAAACTATCAAATATATTTTTCAATGCCGAAGATAAAACTCAAAAATTAGATAATTCAGGAGTTTATGAACTAACATGTTCCAATTGTAAAGGAATTCATATTGATCAAAGAGGCGATTGTTTAGAATTAGATATAAGGAACATCATTCACATTTTTGAAAAAACAAAACAAATTCTACTTTGGCACAACATTTCATAGGAACAACCATATTTTTCCATCAATAGACAATCTAGAAAACCTATACTAGGCACAAAAAGTATAAGACTTAATTATCTTGAATCCTTATAAATATCCAAAGCCAAACACAATACAATAATCAAATAATACTAATGATCCAATTGATTCATGTTATTCCTAAATATTTGGGATTTTTAAGTAGTTCTCAATGATATATTAGTAGCCAATGTTAGTCTCTAATATGTATTTTACCTGTTCTGTTAACCCATTTCTCTATACCTATATATAAGAAAATTGCTAACTTTGTATTTTAGTGCCAAACTCATACTTGTCTGATGATAAGCGAAAGCTCGAATTAGCTATAACGTTGAATAAACTTCTTCATCTAGAACAGTGATATTTTTACGTAGTAATTAATATTCGCAACCGCAATCGGAATCTGTTCTATCCACTGTACAAGAAAATGTACGCCCATGGATTATCAATGTAAGATATCTTTGAAAACTTTTGCAGCCATCTGATAGTAGTAATTGAAAATAAAAATTTACAGTATTCTGTATTATCAAGAGTCTTATATGAACTTCACCTCAATCTTTCAATCCTGATCTATCCTAACCAACCAGAATTTGCGGTTCTGGTTGGCTTAGAAACTTCAAGCCACTCTACAGGGAGCGTTGTCGACTTATATACATAGTTAATATCTGTTCAAAGAATAGATTTCTCTTTACACTGATGCTTCCGAAAATGAGGAATGCGCTGGTATAGGGGGTTTCAGTTCTCTAGGTGTAACATTTTACTCAAACTTTCCCCAGTTTCTTTCATTATGTTCAGCGGAACTACTGGCCATTTCAAAAGCGATATCTTTCATTCGAAACCTAAATTTTAAAAAATGTCTTATTGTAACAGATTTTAAGAGCGCTCTTCTAAACCTAACAAAGTGGAGATTCCACTCAAAAAATGAGGCTTTACCCCTCAGAATTAGAGAAGAATTAATAGAAATGAAAAATGAAGGTTTCCACATTATTCTCGTATGGTTTTCAAGTCATACAAATATCTATGGCTGACGAATCGGCAAAGTTAGGTTGCAATCAAAGCCTAGAAGAAAGAACAGTTATTAAAGTAGACGCATCTGATTTTTTCTCTTCTTATACTGAATCAATTTAGAAAGAATGGGGTAATGAATTGGTTAATATAGGAAAAGGAAAATGAATAATATACACAAGTATGAAAAACAAAGATAAATTAAGAGATAAACCTTGGTATTTTAAAACTACCCTTCCTAGAAAAGCAGTCATTACCATATGTAGACTAAAATCCAATCACTGTTCGTGTCTCAAACACTTATTCAAAATAAATGTGTTGGACTCTGATAAATGTGAAGGTGCTAAAATAGGAGATCTGAATCATTAATTCTTTGAGTGCCCCATTAATATAGCAAATTGTAATAAATTATAAACTTCTTCATTTAAAAATATACATATTGGTGTTGAAGGCCCTTTGAATATCACACAAGTTATATTTAGTGATAATATAGATGTCATAAATTTAATAGTCGATTTTCTTGCAGCATCTAACTTACAACTGTAAAGGTTAGTATAACCATTAGATCTGAAAAAGATGTCCTAATGTCCATTAATCAATGGGATGTGTTGTTTTAGAGTACATTCCTGGGATTCTGTGTGTGTTGTACTGTTGATTCCATCGCCCCATCAATGAACACGTTGATTCGATGTTTAAAAAAAAAACAGTACAATTGCTAACAAAAATATAAAATTCCTATAACCTGAAAAAAATCTGGAAAGAATAGTAATAATGGAATTTAAATGCTGGGTATTGGTAAATCCAAGTCCTCTGTCACGGAGATCCAGCTATATGATAGAAACTTGTATAAATGGCGAATTAAGTCAAGCACATAGAAAAATAAGTGAAGAACAAGAAGAAGATAGATTTCTCTGCTAAATTTATGTTGTCAAGTTGACGTAAATTTAGGTTAGTAGAGTCTTTAACCTCAACATTTTCTATGAAATAGTACGGAAAGGAAATATAATGATTTTTGAACTAATTTGAAAACAATACCGGTATAAGTATATTTGATACGTAACTTTAAATTTTCAATGCTGTTAATTCGTAATTAATGCCATAAAAATAATAATAGTGGAAATGAAGATATTTTACTTAGTGTTGTTCTTGGTAAACAATCTTATTTGAATCGCCTACACATATTTTAAAATTGTTTTTTCAGATTCTAATTGAGTTAATCCCATGCAACAATGCGAAGGCAAAGACCAAAAGTATTGTTGACAATATTACTGATGTGAAGGATTTCAAAAAATTATTGAGAACCAAAACTAATATCTTGGTCTGTTTTTCCAGATCTATAAAAGAATCTGCTGCTCTAATTAAAGTATTCAAAGAAGCAGCTGAGGATATCAAAGGAGAAGGAACCATGGTTTTGGTGGACTGTTCAGGGTATCTACTTGAAATGAAATTCTCCTACTTATCATTTTATACTATTGAATTTTTCAGAGAAGCTAAGAAAATGTGCAAAAAACTAAAAGTGAATCCGAGTCCCACTCTTCTCAAGCACTACAAAGATGGAGAATTCAATAAAGATTACGACAGAAAAGAAACATTGACTTCTATGTTAAATTTCATGAGGGATCCTACTGGAGATATTCCATGGGAAGAAGATAGTACTTCTTCTGATGTGTTTCATATTCCAGATTCTGTAGTGAGTTTTTATCTTGTTGAAGAATTTGAAGTTAAGCATGGATTTCACATTGATATTCTTTTGAAAAGAACTGAACTAGTTCTGATGCTCTTAATTTTTCATAAGTTTATCTATACTTAAAGCATAATCTATAAGTCTACATTCTAAAAATATAAATATAAATTTATTCAGAAATAGGATAACCTAATATACAAATCATTTTTATATTCTGAAACCAAACATTATTAGATGTTGAAAAAAAAAGAATTAAACAAGATTTTTCTCCAATATATAAACTCTCAATTTCTTTTTGAATACGTTCAAAGTTCGTGAATTCTTGAGGTCCCTAGGAAGACTGTTAAACTCACTAAAACCTCTGAAGAATAGCGTCCTCATCGTTTCCTTATATGTTGTACTGGGGATGTAAACATCTCCTGCCGACCTAGTTGGGTAGCCGTGAACATTACTCCTATATACCACATATTTATTAAAATATACTGGGGCCAAGCCCTTCACCATCTTGAAGACCAGAATCATAGTAAAATAGTAATGCCGCTGCTCCACAGAGAACCATTTCAAAGTTCTTAATATGGACAACACTGTGTCAACCTATTCACAGACATTATAATCCTATACCCCTATTCTGGAGCTTCTGAAGTTTATTGATTTTATTCCAGTTGAACATATATAGCAATGCCGCACAGAAATCAAAATGAGGCTGAATTATTGCGTTGTACACTACCAGCCTAGAACTAGTTGATAGGTACTGTGCCACTCTACAAAAAACATGTTATTTCTTCATAATCTTCTTGCATATATACTTGAAGTGACTCTTAAAATCCAACAAACAATCGTAATTGAAAACCTAAGTATTCAACACATCATGTAATTTGAATTTCATTTTCGCCTACATCTATTCTTAAACTAACCATTTCCAGCAAGTTATTTCTTTGTTTAGTTGTAAATATTACTGCTCTCGACTTAGAACTATTCAACTTCAAGATATTGAATTGAAGATAATCAGCTATTGCTTTCAATACTTTATTCATCTTTTCAACTGACCTTTCAATGCTTACATCAGAAGAGTATCATCGGCGAAGAGGTTTATGAATTCACAATCTATATGCAAACCAATATCATTGATAAATGAAAGGAAAATAAGTAGCCCCAATATACTCCCTTGCGGGACACCATGAACACTTTCAATCTCGTATGAGAAAACTCCACCCCAGCGTATTCTCTGCTTAGGATCTGTCAGATAGTCAGCAAACCATCTCAAAACTCCACCTACCAAACCATATATTTTTAACTTTGACAACAATATGTGACGATCCAATGTTTCAAAAGCTCTTTTCAAATCCAAGAATACACCAATTACGTATCTGCCACCATCCACATCCTACTTTATCTTGCATATAGTTGACTGTAATGCAGTCTCACACAAATGGCCCTCTCTAAAACCAGATTGAATTTTCCATCAAAATTCCATACTTCGATATATGCTCCAAAACCTGATTGTAAACAACTGTTTCTAAAAGTTTTTCAATTTGAGGTAATATATTAATTGGTCTATATGTCTTAGGAAAGATTATTCAAAACTTGAATGTTAGATGTTGATAAAGTTGGAAGTTTATGAATATATACCTCATTGATTCATTTTATGAAAAAATTAAAAATATATTTAGTATCTCTATAGGCAATGGTGCACTTGAGTATTTTTAATTCTCAACTATACTTTCAAAAATGGATACAAAAATATTCTAACATTAACAGTTTCTATATATATGTTTCAGAATAAAACAGAAATGACCAAGAATCTGATAGGTCTGGCCTAAACATGTCACAATTCCGTATAACATTTTTTCTTAAGACCATAATGCACCCTAAAATTGAAAAAAAAATGATTGTCAGAATTGGTTTCATGCAACAAATTTCAATGAAATTCTGGAAATTTCAATAAAAAATGGAACTCTTCCAGATAGCGTTTTTATTTTAGTTGCTTACTATGACTATCAGCAATTTTTTCTTTTATGCGCGCTTCCCAGGTACAGGAGAACCTGTTACACCACATGAGTGGGCGCCTGGGACGAATTAAGGTGTCTATTTACTCGCTTCTTGAAGAGGGAGAAATTATAGAATGTTGGGAAGATGTTGGACGGAAGTGAGTTCCACAGCTTACCGGCCCTGTAAACGAAGGAATTCTTATAGAGAGTGGTTTGAGGGTGAAATACTTTATTATATTATTACCCCTAATTTTGAACAAGGTAAAATTTTCTCAAATGTATTAGAAATTGTATTATTCTGAATTTCTGAAACTCAAAAGCCATTCGTGTTAGATTTTGAAAACATTGAACTATAATAAGAAAACAGGGTCAAAGAGTGTAAGGAACCATTATCATTTTTTCTAAACAGATTGCATAGACTAACTTTCCATATTTAGGCCTCACATTCTGATTCTTAAGGTATCCATGGGCAACACAAATTATATATTGGTTACATACATATATTTAAATGCATTCAATATGTCTTATTGTTGGTTACATACTAACACTATTGCTGACGTCTTGAAAAAGTATGTAGAAGATAATGGCAAGGAATGTGTATCTGAGAAGTTGAAAACAAGGAAGGATCACTTGTATAGTTCCTACTGGCTGGGAGTTTGTTGTGAAGACAAAGTAGCTATTTTATCAGCTTCATTTTGGCCAATGGTATAGTTGTTAATGAGTTTTTAAACCCAAGGTCAGTGCTTCGAACCATAGGCTAAATAATGTAAAAACCACTAGACTCAAGATCATCAACTTCAACATCCAATCACACACAGCCAAGTCTGATCACCTTAGCTATTATGGAAATAAACATCAGGCTGACATTCTATGCATTACTGAGCACCTGTCTCCAGGAATTTCAGGTAGACCACATCAAATTGGAGCGCTTCAATATTACAAGCTCATTTTGAAAAAAGCAGTGTATAGTTGGTATCAAAGGAGAAACATAACACATTGTCTAGTCCAGCGCTGCAAATCTATGTAGTTGAAAATGACATTGAGGTGGTTCGAATAAGATTGCTAAAACTGAAGATTCTTGTGATAACAGTATATCGCTCCCCATTAGGAAACTTTGAGACGTTCATCCAGAACCTTAGAGAAATCCTGAATTTTGTAGACGACATGTATAACAATGACAACTTAATAGTTGCAGGCGACTTCAATGTTAATTTTATGGTAAGTTCTAGAGAACTGCAACAGTTGATTGATCTTTTTGCATCATTTGGAATCCACCTACAATATGTGAACCATCCAGGAAAACTGAAAACACTCACACTTGCATTGACAATATATTTATTTCTAGTTCATTGAGAGAGTACATCATACCTGAGAGAGATGCTGAGTTTGCGGGTGCATATTTCGGCACTATTAACACTGTCATAGCGGGAATATATAGATCACCAGCGGGTTCAGTAGACGTATTCTTGCAAAAAATCTCAGAGGTTTTGCAGTTCCTATTTTTATATTTGCAGAGAACAAAATTATGATGATATCGAGAGATTTCAACATAAATTTCTTTATAGAAGGTAAAGAACGAAGATCAATAATGAATTTGATGCACGCGATTGGTTGCAGAAAAGCTTTCAAAGAACCATCTAGTATAGGACAAAACACAGCCACTTGTATCGATAGTATATTTACCAATATTAACATTGTAAATGGTACAACAGAGCTTTATATGTCCGATCATCTAGCACAAATATTGAGTTTCTCCATGGCTGCAATTAAACCTGAAAAAAGAAGAGAAACTATCATGAGTAGAGATATAACAGGACATAATACTCACCTACTGCAGGAAGACCTAACACTGATTAAATGGGAAAATCTTCTTAAAACGAAGAACGCTGCTGAATCTTTCACAACTTTCCTTAATCTCTTTCTGAAAGCTCTGGATATGAGAATGCCTCTGGTGAATAAGAAAATATTTAACAGAAACGCCAAAAAATTAGCATGGAACACACAAGAAATCAAGGAGATGAAAAGGATATTAGATGCACTTTACACAATATCTAGGGTGAGTGGGGATAGAAAATCTTTTAACGCTTATAAATCATACAAGAGGCAGTTCAGAGAGGCAATTGATAGTACAATTGGAAACATAAATGAGGTATATATAAATAAGGCTGAAAACAAACAGAAGGCATTGTGGAGGGTAATAAAAAGCTATACTGAAGGGAATACCAACGGGAAAGTTAACATCAAACTGACTGCAAATGTAATGACCGCCTACTTTGCAGATGTTGGTAAAAATATCTGTGATGAACTGGTAACTTCATTTTCAGATGTGAGTACCAAGGCGAGAATCATAAGCCCTAATAGTGTTGGGTCTTGCTTTTTCTTTGAGTGTTCAGAGCATGAAATTGTAAACACAATAGCATCGCTGAAGTCCAAATCTACAGTCTATATATATAATGTCTCAACCGAAATATTGAAAAGTGTAAGTGAGGAGATCCAATCCAATTACTATAATCATAAATAAGTGCTTTCAAGAAGGTCATTTTCCACAAGAACTCAAATCTGCAAGAATAATTCCCATTTATAAAGATAATTGTGAAAACTACAGGCCAATTGCCATATTGCCATGCATCTCAAAAATCTTCGAGACGGTTGTAAAAACAAGAATTCTGGATGGAGAAGCAGAAGTTGACAAACAAAAATCAACACGAATATAGGAGAGGCAAAGCACAACCACTGCACTCATAGAAGCAATAGCAGTGATAATTGAAAATCTGGATAATAACGAAATCATGGAAATGGTTAATTTTGATTTGAGCAAAGCATTTGATACAGTGCTGCATTCACTGCTATTGCAAAAGTTGCACAACCTAGGATTCAGAGGAACGGTGTTCAAGTTAATAAAGTCATATTTGACTGACAGAGAACAAATAGTTAACTGGAACATAGAAACACCATCCAAATTGGGGTGTGTTCATGGTGTACCACAGGGATCAGTGCTGGGACCTATCCTATTTATAATTTATATAAACGACATCGACATTCAGAATTGTGGGCACCTGTGCCTATATTGCGATGATACCTCGATCATTATCAGCTCGAAAAATAGGGAAGACTTGACGAATAAAAAAGAAGTCGCTTTGAATGAAGTTAAGACATGGTTTACAAAGAATTCGCTGAAACTGAATGTAGACAAAACTGAAACCATTGAATTCAAAAGGCAACCAGGACTTCAAAGTGCCAAGTTCCTGGGAGTGATTATTGAGAGTAGGTTGAACTGGACGCCACACATAAATTATACATGTAAGAAACTGTCCAAAATTTTGTACATGCTTAGAAGACTGAAACAGAATGGCACTCACCAGATGATGAAGACAGCATATTTCGCTCACTTTCAGAGCATTCTTCTATATGGGGTACTTCTTTGGGGTATGGCACCAGAAGCATCAAGGGTCTTCATCCTGCAAAATAAAGCGATCAGAATAATGCATGGGATTGGCAGTCGAGAGTTTTGTAAACCAATTTTTGTAAATCACAAAATACTTACCTTTCCATCTTCGTATATAAAAGAGTACCTTTTATTTATGCACAGGAACAAGGATTCCTTTCCAAGAAACTGCGACTATCACCCATTTGAAACGAGATACAAACAATTGTAGGATTTTGATGGCAATAAAATTATCTATCTATCAATCAAGCACAGATGAACCGCATCTCTCTGACCATCTAGCTCAATGCATGTAACAGGAGAAAAATCTTCTAAGCTGATGAAGTAACGATATATTACGGAAAACGGCATGTATCTTCTATGAGGAGAACTACAAAAGCTTGATTGGGTAAGTCTACTGAAGCACAAAAGTGCAAAGGAAGCCTAATGCGTCATTTTGGTGACTACAACTTGTCTCAGGCTTACTGGAGATCAGCTGTTGAAGATGGTTCTCTGGATCATGTCCCAAATGGAAGCCCGGCTTTATTAATCGATGAATGTTTTTCGTATCTTGGCTTGAGGGAGGTTAATTGTGTTCCAAATTCACATAATGTGAACCTTGATTTGATTTTTACTAGTAGGCATGGTTTACTGAGCGTTACTGAAGCTTCTGATCTGTTATTGCCAAACAATTTTCATCATGGGGCTTTGCAATGTGATATTTTGTTCGAGAATCCTCTTCCATTTGAAGAAGTATTCTATGATTTTAGAAACGCTGATTATGAGGCCTTAAATAATTTTTTGTTACCTATAAATTAGGAGACTATGTTGGGAGATTCCGACATTTACTTGATGGCACACCGTTTTCATAAGGCATGTGTTCTTTTTGTTAAATCTTCTAATTTCCCTAAAAGGTATTCTCCTCAGCTCAGGAGGTTTATTATCGCTAAGAAGAGAGCTCATGCAATTTTTAAGACAACCCGAGCACTTTTCGATCAATTGGAGTTTTCACAGCTCAGAGCACAGTGCAAAATTCTATCGAAACAATGCTATGACGCGTATTTGTTGAAGGTTGAGAACTCTCTTGCAAGCAACCCGAAGGAGTTTTGGAACTTTGTTAACTCCTCAAGGAGAGATCATGGTGTGCCGAGCACTGTGTTTCTTGACAACCTTTGCTCTGGTTCTGGTGAAGATGTGGTGAATCTTTTTGCGGAAAACTTTTCTCTGTTTATACCAATGATACGATGAATATCGAAAATTACTCCACGAAGGTATCTGTTAGCGTTTCCTTCCTTATTATTCAGCTTGTTGACGTCTTCAAGGAAATTGCACATTTAAAGAATGAGTGGAGTAGTGGTCCTGATGGAGTTTTCTCATATTTTCTCATATTTTCTCATATTTTCTCAAGCGATGTTGTTATTCATTGAGTAAACCCTTATGTTTCATTTTTAACCAGTCACTGGCCAAGGGTGTTTTCCCGGATGTCTGGAAAACTAGTTATGTAACTCTTATTCATAAAAGGGGCGACAGACCAATTATTCCCACATTGTTTGAACTATTTGTAACACGTCATCTTTCTTGGCATTGTAAAAATATAATCGTCGAGCAGCAGCACGGTTTCACCTATGAAAGGTCCACTGAAACTAACTTGTTGATTTATCAGGGTGACATCTTCAGAGCCTTACAGGATGAATTTCAGGTAGATACTTTTTATGCGGATTTTTGTAAGGCTTTTGATAGAGTAAACCATGACTTACTTATTGGTAAACTTATCAGAATGGACTTTCCGAGGTGGATAGTGACTTGGTTGTCTAGCTACCTAGGAAACCGCAGTTTGTTAAGATAAAGAACCACATTTCTCACCTAGTTTGTGTAACTTCAGGAGTGCCATACGGATCACATCTGGGCCCTTTATTATTCAATTTGTTCATAAATGATATAGGTGATAACTTTAAGTACTGTAAACACCTCTCATTTGCAAATGATCTAAAGATTTATGTACCAGTTTCAAGTATTTCTGACTATAAAATTACAGCATGATGTAGAGGTCCTACACAATTAGTCAAGTGTAAACAGTATGGAGTTAAACATCGAAGGGTGCTATTGGCTAACTTTCACCAAATCTAAGAACGTAATTAATTATGATTTGGGTATTTACTTTGACAGTGGTATGACATTTATTCCTCATATAAATCAGGTTGCAGTAAAGGGGCGACAATTACTTGACTTGTCCGCCTTAGCTAGTAACACTGTCTATGTAGCTCTGATTGTCTCTATTGTTCAATTTGGTTCAGTGATTTGGTCACCACACTATAAAGTCCATATTACTAATATTGAGAAACTTCAGCAGAGATTCCTGAGAAACATGGCCTACAAACTGCATCTGACTGTGGGAGCATACTCACATTCAGATCTGGAAGATTTTGAATATTCCATTTTTGGAAAATCGCACAAAGATTTCTGACCTAACTTTAATTTTTAGATAGCTATCTGGCCATATGTCCTGAGCTGCTAGAGGATCTTGGTATAAGGGTGCCTACTAAAGTGACTCGGAGCACAGATCTATTCTTTTCCTTATTTTTCTTTTCTTGAAATTTTTTTTTTCTTCTGTATAATTTAAGCTGAGGTTGTTATCTATATGATGAAACGGTACTATGTAGTATGCGCTGAGTTGTTTATTTTTGTAGATGGTTCTTTTTTGCTACACTGGGAAATTTCTTGCTTACAAAAATATTCTTGTATTGTAAACACTAAATGGGGTTATCCCGTATACTTATTGAATGAATAAATGAATAAATAAATATACTTTCTTCCATGGAGTGCTGATACGGTTTCTTGATGAATACTGCCCTATAAAAGAGAAAAAGATTAAACATAAAAAACGAGAGATAATTAGTTAAGAACTGCCTATGAACATTGAAAAGAAAAATATATAAAAATGATGGATGACCTAATCAGGAAAAGAAATAGTGATTATATATGCAGGCCAGAGAATAAGTCCAAGGCAATATGAGACGTCATTTGCAGAGAAAACAGATGTGCGGAGGTGGGACCTGTGTTGGAGAGTTTGACAGCAGATGGTTTTAACACCTTTTCTGGCAGTGTGGGTGAAAAATTAGAGAATGAATCCTTGGCTGATAGCGGAAGAATGCCAAAACTGATTCCACCAAATGTTGCGAACAGCCATAAGTCATGTTATCTCTTCGATTGTAGGGAGGAGGAAATCAAGAGGTTGCTCACCAACTTGAAGGCCAGCAAAACCCAGGACATTTACCATGTAAACAACAATATTGTCAAGGCAATCTCGAGAGAATTAACTGAAACCATCACGATATTGGTGAACAAATGTTTTGAAGGTGGTTATTTTCCCATGGAATTGATCAAGGCCAAAATTATACCCATATTCAAAAAGGGTGAGATAAATAACTATAATAGCTACAGACCGATTGCCATACTTCCAGTAATCTCGAAAATATTTGAATCCACTATCAAAAACAGAATTGTAGGTAATATGGAAAAAAAGGGGTCTTTTCAATGATGCACAACAGGGTTATCGAAAAAACCGAAGTACAGTCACAGCAGTTAGAGAAGCCATCACCAGTTTTCTTCAAGGCACTGATAGAGGATCGATAGATTGCTATATGATCTCAGCAAAGCTTTCGACACCATTTGTCATGAGATTCTGTTGGGGAAGGTGAGAGCAAACTGGTTTCGAGGACGCGTTTACGATCTCCTGAAATCCTTTTTTAGTGATTAGACACAGGTCTTGGTCTGGGGACATCATGAATCAGCTCCAACAAAGATGAGGTATGGTGTTTCTCAGGGATCTGTGCTTTTTCTCCTTTATATCAACAACATACATATAAATGGTGCAACCCACACAGGGATATATTGTGATGATACTTCCGTGATGATCAGTAGTGAAAATGCGACGTAAATTGGTTTTCTAGTAACAGGCTAAAATTGAATGAAGAAAAGACAAATACTCATCATCGGAAACAGGGAACCACTGAAATCTGCCAAATACCTAACGAAAACTTGTGTGTTTTGTTAAAACAAATACAATTGATCTTACCCTTGACCACCTGGAATAGTTCTGCGGATCACAGCCTGTGAATCACTGGTATATACAAAGACAAACTTTGTTTTTCTCGTTGCTGGTGTATTTTTTCGATATCTAACATCTTCTTGGTGCAAAAAAGTCTAATTGCATTTTAGAGAATTCTAACTCCTTTCAAATTAGAGGATAATGAGCGTTGGAGGTAGTTCATCCCCGGCTCTCGTGAGGAACAAGTGAACGGAAAATGCTTTCTTGTAGAGTTTAATTTATTATTGACATTACCAAAATTCATTACAATTCAATGGACGAAATTGATTTTATTGAATAAAGATCATTTTTTCCCTAATATTGGGGGTGAATATTTCAGCAGAGATCGGTTGTTGGAAAAAATTGATTTGAATTTGTGACTTTTTGACGGGATGTATCAGATTCCTGTTTGTTACGATCTTGTTCTGGGTCTACTAGTATAGGATACTGTTCACGCTGACCACTTTCGCGCATCTAGTACCGAGTCGGAAATGTTTCCTGAACGATTTAAATTTCAACCAGTGTTGCCAGATCCCTTCTCCTGGTGGATTTTTTCAACTTAAGTGATTTTTGAGTTATTCAATATCTCGGTTATTATTGAAGTTACGTAAAAAGAATTTTCACATTGTTCAGCCACTGTTTTGAATAGATTGCAGTGGATTATCCGAATTTTTTTTAGTAGGCTTGACATAGACATTACAGTGATCTCGAAAGATTTTCACTTGATATTTAACCTCTAGCTGCGGTATGCATCTTCCGAGCCGGTGCAGAGAATTTTATCGAGAATTCTACTACTCTTTTTATTTCAATACTGACAGAGGTGTTGATGCTCAATTTTTCCTCCATCTTGTTATGCAAAAAAACCCCATGAATTGATAACCTCCTCGTTTGTGTTTGTGTGTTTGTTTGTTTGTTCTATGGGCCTACAGTTTATATTGGATTCCGAACCACTCACCTAGACCGTGCAATGATAACTGCCACCTCTCAGAATTACAAGGTATCTGGCCTTCGGAGGTTATGGACTCAACCTATCCGTTATGTATCCAGACTCTCTAATGTATATTTATATATATATATATATATATATATATATATATATATATATATATATATGCGGAACAAACACACCAACATTCATATTACATCCATATATTACCTGGGATTCGAATTCGGGAACTCGGCGTAGGAGTCAGTACTTCTACTGACTTACCCAAGGAGGGAGATCTTCCCCTTTTTTGAATTTTTGTTGAAAGCGGTTAAGAAGGAGAAGTACCTTTCAGAACCACAAAACATTATGAATAATGTGATAGCAATGAACAAAATAATTCAATAAATGCCTTAGTTTCTATTGAATTGTGGAAAACAACTCAGTCCATGCAATCTCGCAAATTGTATTTTAACGATCGCTATCCACTGAAGAACTCTCGAAGTTCTATGGTTCGAAAGTCAACATTTGATTTTGCAGGAGGAAAAGCGAAAAATATTGAGTTTTTTTATGAAAAATATGTGATGAGAATAATATAATTAAGTTGGATATTTTTAGTGTGTGTTCTTAAAAAATTACAAATCTATATCTTTAATCTGCCAAACTAAAAAGCGTTTCGATAATTTACAAAAAATCTAAATAATGTGAAAACATTTTTGAAGTAAACTTCATAACCGAGATATAGTGTATGGGTGAAATCAGAAAGTTATCAAAATTCGTGAATAACTCGAAAACCACATCAGAAATATTTTATCAGATCAATGAATACTAATGAATTAATATAACTGAGATGTTGTTAGTGGTACTCTCCAAATGAAGGAAAAGAATATATTGTACAGTGTACAATTCTCAATTTATTACCCTGTAGTATCAGCTAAATAGTATAGGTTCTAGCTTACAAAATATTTTGAAGCAATTCATATTCTGCACTCAGATTGTCAAATTTATACCAAACAAGGGGGAATATTTTCTCTCAACCTCATCCAACATGTTGAACTTATTGAATTACTGAAGTGAGAGGTCAGATTCGAATATCATATAAATATTTTGGAAAGTCTTTAGATTTTGAAAAATTCTTGTGCTATACCACACTACCCTGTCTGAAAGAAGTCAAAATATGTATCTGTTTATTTAGATAATCAAGCGCGGGTTCTTAAGTCCACTTGCGAAAAAATACGAGTCACACATACCCTTCGCTATTTCTTTTTCAACGATATGTAATCAAATCTTCGACGTGAGATAAATTGTGGCAACACTGGCTACAATTCGAATACTTTCGGGAACATCTCTTCGACTCCGGTACTGGATGCGCGAAAGTGGTCATCGTAATCAGCAGGATTACCCTAGTATATTTTATTTGAATTAAACCATACACATACGGGGATGGTCCGAAAGTATATGAGCGACCTCAGTGAGACATGGACGTAACCACTAAGGCTTCATGAACCTCCTGAAGGCGTTTGTTATGAACGGTATGCGATTGTTGTCGTATTTTATTTTTGCATAGAAAGCCTGAAAAACCAGAACAACGAAGTTGTGTTAAATTTAAAAATTCGTTATACGTCCACGATATGGACGTAGGTCGGATACTTTTGGGGTAGTTCTCGTATATAGACATGATGAATTACATGAGAGAATAAATTTTATGGTTATAGTAAGGTATTTTCAGCAGATGTATAATCGAACAATAGTTTTATGTTGAATTGATATTGATTTTCGATGCCAGCGTATTGATTATACTAGTTGTATGCGACTTTAGTTTTTGTATCGAATCTTATAAAAGATGATGCCAGAGAAGGGTAGATCTTTATATTTTCTCAATCTTATAATGCGTTTAGGAAGTTGGTTTAATGCGTTCAATCAAAAGCTAAAATACATTTTGAAGGAGACCTTCTTCAATTCAGTTGAACACCACTTATTCTCAATTTAGTTTTCAGCAGAATAAACTTCCGGTTCATGCACTTTTCACTGCGTGTTAGTACCACCATTAGATGGCGATTGGAATATATTTAAGTTTAGTTTTACTATTACATTAGCCTCTCTTACTTATCATTGTCAGAATAAAAAGTGTGCTAACTCCACCAGAGAGAGGCATATCCAAGCTCTTCCCAATTTGAGAGGTTGGCACTTGACTACAGCACAACTTACACATCAAGGTTACCTCTAAGTAGGCAAGATCATACAACCACGACCACCATTAATCTTTCTTGTAACAATAAAGGAAAGGATAAATCTTGTCAGGCAACTGTCTTTCTTCCACCACGTGTTGAAATTTAAGTCGATTATAGATTGGTAGATCAAATTGAATAATTGTGAGATTTATTATAATAAGCTTGATACTATCAGAGACTATCATCTCAAATTCCTTTTTCTATGCTTGCTTTAGAAATTTGAAACATTCAAGTATGACACAAAGTAAATCATTTTCATTCATCTAATCTGATCATTGAATATCTGCGATAATGGTACGAATAAATAATTTGAAACATATTTAAAGAATGTTGATCTTAACATGAAATTCCCAATTTTAGAGTTTGGCGAGACTTATACGAAAAGAGCAGAAGCCTCTCTTGATAATGTTTTATGCCCCTTGGTGCGGTTTTTGCAAAACTTTGAAGCCTGAATATGCAGCTGCTGCAACAGATTTGAAAGGACATTCGACATTAGCAGCAATTGATGTTAATCGTCCTGAAAATAGTGTAATTAGGACACATTACAATATAACTGGATTTCCTACAATGCTGTACTATCAGTAAGAAGTTTATATTTTATTGTTTTACTCCAATATTATTTGTTTTTATATTGTTATTGAAATAAAAAATGTTTCATCTTCATTCTAGGAATGGACAAATGAAGCATCAGTACGAAGGTGAAAACACAAAAGCAGCTATTGTATCTTTTATGCACAATCCCCGTGCACCTCCTCCAAAACCAAAGGATATTCCTTGGAATGAAACTCAGAGTGATATTGTGCATTTATCCACCTCTGATTTTGATAATATATTAAAAGTTCAAAATTCAGCTCTTGTTATGTTTTATGCTCCTTGGTGTGGTCATTGCAAGCGTATGAAGCCAGAATATGAAAGAGCAGCATCTGCACTCAAACAGGAAAGGGTAAGATGATCATTGACTTCATTTGGATTACTGTAGTTGTTATAATTTGATTTAATTCAATACATAAATTGATAAATGGGGAACCTTATTCATCCATGGAAATTCAATTCAATGAAGGTTTTGCGTTGATCTATAATTTCATTTTCTTTGTTTTTCAATTTGAAGTGAAAAAATCACCTAAGATCGGACTGAAATCATGGAAAAATATTAGATAATTTAAGATTCACTGATATAAAGACAAAAATAATTTTTATACATATTGATAATGAATGACAGATATACTATGAAAATTTCTAAATTGAATTGGTAGTAATTTTGATAGTTACAATTCGACAACTTCAATCTCAATGTGACCAAATAATCTGAAGCAATTTTCTAACCAATTCAAAAATGACTAGCTAAATTTTGCCATTGTAAGGATCGTGAAGATGTAACTCTGACCAATTTTGAAATTCACTAAATGTTGAACTTTTTATAAATTAAATTTTTTTCAATTCAATTTTCTATCTATACCTGTTGTAAAATAATTATGAATTTATGTAAATTGGTTGACATAATTAATAATATTCACTGATCGCATTTTTCATCATAAGTTGAAATAATGTATGTAATCAAATTAAACAGTGAAATTGTTACTTTACAAGAATAGAAAAGTGTTTTTTCGTAAGGTTTCAGGCGTTCTTGCGGCAGTGGACGCCACTAAAGAGCAGTCCTTGGCGTCTCGTTTTGGCGTGAAAGGTTACCCCACCGTTAAGTATTTCTCCCAGGGTGAGCTTAAATTTGACGTCGACTTGCGTGAGGCCAATAAGATCGTAAGCTTTATGAAAGACCCTCAAGAGCCTCCTCCCCCACCGCCACCAGAAACTCCATGGTCTGATGAACAGTCAGAGGTGGTTCATCTGGATGAAGAGGCCTACAAGCCCTTCTTGAGAAAGAAGAAACATGTTCTAGTCATGTTTTATGCGCCATGTAAGCAGTTTTGATTGTTTATGAACCTAGTGTATGTGCTAATGATAACATATGTTATCACCTTGATGTGACTAATATTTTGTTACTCTTGATCATTGTTGAGGGTTAAACCATTTTTTTCATATTCTCAGTAGATTGTTAAATAGGGAGAACATTGTATGCATCAAAAATTGAAATTGAAAATCTGAAGTCAAAGTTCACTGAATGCTTTCAATATTGTATGGGCATGATGAATAAATTTAACATACTAACATACTATCATGTTATGAGAAAAAATTGTTGTGTGTCGTTTGAACTGAGATATTGACGAAAAACGAAATTTGCTAGGGCCAAAGAATTTCACATCAATTAGAGTTTTCAGATGTGTTTAGCTAACACATGGATCAATAAGTCCCGAGACTGACCCAGAGAAGGCGCTCGTAGTAAACCAGTAACCACGTCTTTCGTTTTCGTTTTTTCTATGGACCTACAGTTTATAGTGGACTCCGAACCACTCACCTAGACCGTGCAATGATAACTGCCACCTCTCAGAATTACAAGTTATCTGGCCTTCAGAGGTTATGGACTCAACAACTATGGTTATGTGTCCAATCTCTATGTGAGTCTTTGTCAAATTCACTTTTTTGTTCAAGGACAACATCCATGACTTGAACCCGGATTCGAACCAGGCACCTCGGCTAAGCATATTCCTACATACTTGCTCACTAACCGTGCAGCTACCGAGGCGGTCAAACCACGTCTTTCTAGAGTACTAACCTTTGCTTGAAACGTGTCAAAATTTTAAGTCGATCGGATCAGAAACAGCTGAGTTATCGAGGTTAGACTAAAGTCGTTTTGTAGTTTGTTTAAAAAATGGAAAAAACCGAGTTTCGTGTTCTGATAAACATTGTTTTTAAATGGGTAAAAACACCGTGCAAGCGAAACAATGGATTGAAAAATGTTACCCGGACTCTTGTCCATCAAAAGCAACGATTTGTTGGTGGTTTGCCGAGTTTAAACGTGATCGTACCGACACAAATGACGCGGAACGCTCGGGTAGACCTGTGGAAGCCGTTACATCGGAAAATGTGAGTGAAGTGACAAAAATTATAATGAAAGATCGTAAATTGAAGCTCCGCGAGATTGCTGAGATGACACAGATATCATATGGAAGTGTATTTACTATCCTTCATGAAAAATTGAGCATGAAAAAGGTTTTTTAAAAGTGGGTGCCGCGATTGCTTTCGATGGAACAAAAACAGCAACGAGTCGATGATTCAGAAAGCTGTTTATCGCTATTTACTCGCAACAAAACAGATTTCTTGCGTCGTTACGTGATCATGGACGAAACATGGTTACATCACTACACTCCAGAGTTTAAGCGGCAGTCATCTGAGTGGCGCACAGCTGGCGAAAACCGTCCGAAACGTCCGAAAACGCAGCAGTCAGCTGGCAAAGTCATGGCGTCAGTTTTTTGGGATACGCATGGTGTGATTTTCATTGACTACTTCGAAAAAGGTAAATCGATCAACAGTGATTATTATATTGACTTAATGGTGCGTTTGAAGGAGGAAATCGCAAAAAAACGAAGGCACATTCAGAGAAAAAAAATCCTTTTTTACCAAGACAATGCACCCTGCCAAAAGTCGATGAAAACAATGGCATAATTAAACGAATTGGACTTTGATCTGCTTCCCCACCCCCCATACTCGCCAGATTTAGCCCCAAGTGACTACTGGCTCTTTGTTGATCTTAAAAAAATGCTCCAGGGAAAAAGATTTGGCTCAAATGAGGAGGTCATCGCTGAAACTGAAGCTTATTTTGAAGCGAAAGATAAATTTTTTTATAAACATGGTATTGAAAAATTGGAAAAGCGTTGGAACCATTGTATCACCCTAAAAGGTGATTATATTGATGAATAAAAAAAAAATTTGCGAAAAAAATTTTGTTTTTATTGTTAGTCTCGGGACTTATTGATCCATGTGTTAGTAGTATATTTTATAATTTTACTGAATAGTTTGTTTGATGAAATACTAGATAGAAATACTAAAACAAAAATTTGATACAATTTTTTTCTTAATAGAGCTCTTATGGAATACTTGAAAGTGTTAAGACAAATTGACATGTCTTTCAAATGAACTTTATGAAGCTTATAGAATAGTTCAATACTTCAAATAACGACGAGAATGAGAGCACATACAATGTTTCAGTTTACCCAATCATCAAAAGTGAATGAGGTGTCACATCATACTTAACATGATAAAATGCGCGGGAAAGTGATTGTTGTGTTATGTTGTGGTATCCTTCGTTTTGTTGAGCATAGTTGCCGTATCTACTCAGTGTTAAATGAAAATGTCGTATGTGCTCTGCAGAAACATCGAAAAGAGCTTACGTTCGCTAGTTTATTTATTTTGTCTTATTATGTCGGCTAATTTTTCACTTACGACCTATTTCGTTAACATTTTTGAAGTTTTATAGTGCAGATACGACATTCAGATTTAATAAAGAGTGGAATCAGGATTCTCTCATGTGGAACAGTAAAAAAAATCATTCGTCAATAGTTAAATTATTTTCAAACACTTACATCACTATATTTAGATAGAATCTGTGGCAAACTAAGTTGGCAATTAGGTTGACTACCAAGTTAGTCGTCTCGAGGCCCCCTAACTCTTTGTGGACTTTTTCAAAATGAAAAATTTTTATATATGCTGCTTACTCACCAGACTTCCGAAAATTTTGAGATTAGTCACTTATCGTCATGGAATTCGTCTTCTCCCAGAAAAATGGGAAAAAGTTGTAATGAATGATGGTCAATACTTTGATTGATGATATCTATGTGCATTTCCTTGAAATAAAGGCTTAATTTCAACTACAAAAGATCGGTTTCTAACATATACACTTAATATATATATATATATATATATATATATATATATATATATATATATATATATATATATATATATATATATATATATATATATATATATATATACTTTGATGGTATCTATGTGCATTTCCTTGAAATAAAGGCTTAATTTCAACTACAAAAGATCGGTTTCTAACATATACACTTAATATATTGATTGGACTTACCGAAATTTTAATATTAGAGTCTATGAACCTATCAAACCTATCTATAGTACTTTCATTAAATAAAAACAAATTGTAATTATACGAACCATCTAATCGAAGAAAATCATTACTTCAATTCAAATTTCAAAATGTTACATTCATCTAATAAAAAAACTTGATATTAATTTTTGGGAATCCTCGAAATCAATAGATGTGAACTTTCGAACATATTGTATGAACAGGTAGTTTTTGATAATAATTTCCCTTTACTTAATTTGTTTCCAGCTGAGTCGTTTAAATAAAAGTTCTGTGAATTGCCTAGGGTGGTTTTACCCACTTTTATTCAAATGTTGTAGATCATATCTAAATTGTTGTGTCGCACTTTTGTTTTCATTTTGTATATGTCTGAAGCGTTGTTTCGTCGAAACGCGTTACAAATAAAGTAAATAAATATAAATCACTCGTATCAAATTTTGTAAAGCATTGTGTTTGAAGAAACATTGGTCGAATGTTTTTTATTTATCAAATGAGCATATATTCTTTACAAAGTTATTGGAATCTCTTCTGCTTAATTTTACTGTTGCATGTATAGGAAATGGATTCTTTTCAAGTTTTTCGGTTATGTTGTAACTTGAATCAAATTATATATTTCTAACTATTTTCTGCTGTTTTTTCTTTATTTCATCTATTGAATATTTTCATTCGTTTGTTAGTAATAATTTCTTTGATCATGATTATAATTATTTTTATAGGGTGTGGTCACTGCAAGAGGGTTAAACCAGAGTTCACAAAAGCTGCTGATCATTTTAAGAATGATCCTAGAACTGAATTTGTTGCCATAGATTGCACTACTCGGCAACCGCTGTGCACAATAAATGACGTATCTGGTTATCCCACAATTAAATATTTCAGCTATTTGAATAAAGTTGTCAAGAATTACAGCGGTGGGCGAACGGTAAAAATACATTTTATAATGAAACGGGAAAAAGGCATTCATGTAATTTTTTACAGGCTGAAGACTTCATAACTTTCATGAGTAATCCAGATGGAACAGCTGTTCCTCCCTCAACTGTTTCTGCACCTTCTGATAAAGCGAAATCTTCTGGTACAGATGTTTCTGCTGCCCTGATTGTTACGAATGCAAACTTCAAGGATTCCATAGCGGCAAAGCAACCTACGTTAGTCTTCTTTTATGCTACGTGTAAGTATTTAGACTGACATGAAATTCGATAAGTTGGGAAATTCATCATAATCTTAAACTTTGCCATTGAGAATTCTAATTGATGCTTTACTGACAGGACAAATTAAATAAATTCTGTTAATATTTCCCACACTTTTAGACATTGATGCTCTGAAGGGTTGACGTTTAAAACTTCACAGAATTGATATTTTTGTTAAAGACAATTTATTGGCAGATGAGTGACAATTTGAATTTGGACAAAATAAGCATAGAGAACATTTGTTTGTGGTGTCGTCGATTTTCGAATCGAACCCATTGAAATCGATTTTCGAATTAATCGGACATTATGATCGGTTCTGGATGAATCCAATCAGATATTTCGTTCAAAGATATATTCAATAATTATCAGATATAGTTTTTTAAGGAAATTTAAAGTATAAATTATATTTTGTTCTCAAACGTGCTTTGTGATTATTTAATACGAAGGGTGATGAAAAAAATGCGGTGAATTATTCTATTGAATACAAATAGGGGAAAGTGGCCACTCTTCGGACGCTTTCGTTGTTAAATGGGGTCGTAGCGTGACGGTCAGTTGGTCTGTCGTGGTAAGAACTCGAAAAGTACAAACTATACAAATGATTGGTTGATTAAAAGATTGAAATTTAGTGTAGTTATGAAATTGAATATTACATTGTAATAACAACAGAAAACAATAAACTTATAGCTTATTATATTTCGGTGATTAAAATGATTATTGATGCATTAATTAATTAATTAATGCCAGGTTTGGCAGTGTTTCTTACTTAAAAGTATTTCTATACGTGGATCATTTTTATAAACACTCATTCATAAATAAATTGTTTTCGAAGGATAATGACGATTTCTGTATTTAGTTTTCAAAGCAACCATAGGCTTCTGGGGAGGCTTCTTTGTCGATATGTGGTTGATTAATCTCATGGTGATGTCGTCCATGCAATTCCTTTCTTGACCATTGCTTTTGTTTTTCAGTATCTGATAGGAATGGTAGATTCAGAAGGTCATCTATGGTAGCAAGATTTACAGGTGTATATCCCTTATCAGCCAACGATACCACTCTATGGAGGTCAGAAGTGAGAGCTTTTGCAGAGAAGAATTCTCTGAGATTTTTTATCTGTTCGGTGTGTAAATCGACAACATCTATTAATCCGCGTCCTCCTTCTTTCCGCATCAAAGTTGTTCGTATCACAGACGATTTTGGATGATGATTATTGTACTTTGTCAGCATCGTTCGGGTCTGCCTTTGAATATCATTCAGTTCTGTCTTAGTCCATCTGATTATTCCAAATGAGTAAAGCAACACTGGAATGGCATAGGTGTTAATTGCCTTGACTAGATTTCCCGAGTTTAACATTGATTTCAACACAGTCTTCATACGCTGACTGTATTCTGAACGAATCTTCTCCTTTAATTGTTTTTGGTCTAGGAATCTGGCTTGTTGGTATCCCAGATATTTGTATGTTTCGCCATTCTTTATGCACTGTATAATATCACCGTTTGGAAGTTGTGTTTCACCATCTATGACTGTCCCTCTTTGAATGTTCAGGGTCTTACATTTTTCAATCCCGAATTTCATATGAACATCTGCCGAGAACTCACTGACAGTTTTCAGCAAACCATCCAATTGCTTCTCGTTCGAAGCATATAATTTGATGTCATCCATATACAGCAGGTGGGAGATTGTATGATAATTCCTATCTGTTTTTATCTTAAATCCGTATCCTGTTCTATTAAGCATTGAGGACAATGGGTTCATAGCTAAACAGAACCATAGTGGACTCAAAGAGTCTCCTTGAAAAATTTCACGACGTATGGGTATCTCGTCGGTTTTAATTGACTTATTGTTCATGTTGACCTGCAGAGACGTGCGCCAGTGTGTCATTGTTGTCTTCAAGAATTCTACCAGGGCTGGGTGGATTTTGTATATCTGCAATACTTCAACAAGCCAAGAATGGGCGGTACTATCGAATGCCTTCAGATAATCGAGAAAAGCTGAATGAACATTCGGATGTCCTACGTGTGCCTGTTTCATTATCACAGAATCGATGATGAGTTGTTCCTTGCACCCGTGTTGTTTCTTTCTGCATCCTTTCTGCTACTCTGCTAATATATTGTTGTCGTCAAGGTGTTGGTATATTCGGTTGGATATGCATGAGGTGAGTATTTTGTAGAGTGTTGGCAGGCAAGTGATTGGCCTATATTGAGACGGATCCTGTTTCTATCGCTCTTAGGTAGCATATATGTTAATCATTGTGTTAGGAAAGTGGGTGTTTTCTTGGGATGTTGAAGAACATACGTGAGCTGTTTCGCTAAGGCTCCATGGAGCTTATCAAACTTCTTGTACCAGAAGTTATGGATATTATCTATACCTGTGGCCTTCCAATTGTTGGTCGCTCTAACTACTGTTGTGATTTCTTCTTCCTCTTCCTATTATTATCATCATCATTTGCGAAATTCTTAGTTCCACAGATAGATTTTTCTCTTTCAATTTCTGTCTCTTCTTGCTTATATTTTTTCTCTTCTTTTAACTTGTCTGACTTTTTCGGGCGTATCTCTTAGCACTCTACTCTTCGAAGATTGCCTTCTACATGTTTTCTTCTTTCTAGGTTCAGCTTCTGGTAGTGGCCTCACGAATTCGGGGCTAAATAATTGAGGTTCCGATGTGGAGGTACCGGCAAATATTGCAATTTCTCCACTAGGTTCACTACTACTCGCGTTTATATTCGCTTCATCCAGAGGGATAATTGGTTCCTCGACAACTTGGTTTTCATAAGGACGATCTGTTACATTTGGTGATATAAAATCTGCTTCATCAAATATATTTCTATTTTGGAGAAAAATTGAACTGGCAGGAAAGCCATTTTCTATATTGATTTTACTAAATCAATTTGAGTATGCATTCTTCAGAAATTCGGCTATCTCGTAAATGGTGATGGGTTTTCCTGGGTTATTCAGGCATTTATCATGTTTATACCCCACAAAAACTTTGAAACTGTAAAAATCCCTACGTCCAAGGATTGTAGGGTGGGGCGCGGCTGACTCCCACTTTTCAAAATGTTGGTAAAAACACTGTACGAGATTTTTACAAAAAAAAAATTATTTAGACAGAAAGGTTATATGATATAGTTTCTTCAGTTAAGTTTTAAAAATGATATCGTCCAAATGATGGCCCTGGCGGGCAACACTCATGTTCAGTCTTTCATGGAAATTCCGGATGACTTTAATAAGAGTGACAGGGGTTATCTGCCTTACTTCTATTTCAATTGCGGTTTTCAGCTTATCAATGGTCCTTGGACGATGTTTAAAAACCTCACCCTTGAGATAGCCCTACAGAAAAAGTCACAGGGGCTCAAATCAGGAGAGCGCGGGGGCCGCTGAACTGTTTCCTGCAAGGAGACAACCTGCCCAGGGAACATCTCCTGAAGAATTGGTCGTGGTCGACGGGCTGTATGCGCAGTGGCACCAGAAGCTCTTTTGGTCGTAGCTTTCACCCAATTTCTCGATTTTTGGGCGCAAAAAATACTCAAGCATGCCACAGTACCGGCCAGAGTTCACAGTAACTGTGACGCCACCCTCTTCAAAAAAAGTAAGGCCCAATAATGCCTACTTTTGATACTGCACACCAAACCGTGACTTTTGGTCTGTGGAGGGGTCTTTGGTGAAGCTCTTGGGGTTTTTTGTGCCCAGTGGCGAAAATTTTGTTTATTCACGCACCCTGAAAGATGAAAATGAGCTTCGTCGCTCGTCCATAAGATTCCAGTGGGTGGTACATGTTGAAGGACTGCTTGACAACAGTCCACACGCCTTTCACAATCCGTCGGGGAAAATTCCTGTGCAACCATTACCTTATATGGGTGTAACCCAAGATCAGTATGCAAAATTCGTCTCGTTATTCGAGCCGAAGCATGTTTGCGTGCCGAACGCGATGGACACTGCTCAATCGACGCCCTCACTCGAGCGATATTTTCAGGGGTTCTGGCGGTGGCAGGCGGGCCGATTCCTTTTACATTAAGTGTAGATCCTGTTGCTCGGAATTTTAGCATCCACGCCAAGATTGTTTTCCGGTCGGGAACACTCTGAGAAGAGTTCAAACGATACTTCGTGCGGAAGGCACGCTGCGTCGCGATAACAGATTCACTTGTTTTGATGAAAGGTCTCAACAACAAACGCGCGCTGCTCACCCGACCAAGATATGTTTAAGACTGCAAAGTATACGATCCGCCCTTCTAAACGAAACCAGCGCCACCACTCTAGCACCTCCCGTTTTTGTGCAGTGATTTTTTGAAAAGTGGGAAAAGTTTTTTCTCGGTCAAAATTAATTACATCTAAGGAAACGAAAAAGGGTCTATGTATTTTAGAAAATGTTCCAATCATCCAACCGAATGGATTAGTGCTGTCTGCTGGTCCAGTTGGGGTATTCTTCAACATGAAATCCTTGAACCTTGACCTTGAAAACATGAAGAAAGGAGGGGTTGAATTTCCAATCGCATTAATTGTAGCATAAACTATGACCGTTTCTTCTTTTTACCTACTAGTTGCCCTCCCTATTTATTGTCTGTCTTTCTCGGCAATAATTTTGCTGGGTCGGTGGATTGCCTGCAATTCAGTTTCGTCCACGTTGAATATTGATTTCGGGCCAAAATTGTATTTTTGGAACAGTTTTTCGCATGTATCAGAAAACTCTCCCACGTTTTTCCCATTGAAACTTGTCGATCGGGACAAACGCTTCTGGTTTTCGAATAGTCAACTTTTTACTTGCATTACTTGCACGTTTACGTTGGTGCCAGTTATTATGAACAGTTTTTTGTTGGCAGAATCATAATTATACACAAGGTCTTCCATTTGATATGTGTTATTAGCTGCCGTTATCAAATATTGCGCAAAAGCCATTCTTCATTACTAGTGAACAATTGTTTGCTCACTAATTCAGATCTATATTTTGCAGAATCAGGTAATTTTCCAGATTCAAAATCAGAATAATTGTGGATTTTGGAAAGTTAAAATCGTGACCCGCTTGTCTGATGGATTTGGTTTGGTTTTTTATTTAATTAAACGCTCTCTCAATAATAGCGAGAGAAATATCGTTATTTCTAGCTGGATGTTTCAACACTGATGAAGGTTTTTTGCGATAAATTCTTGAAATGATCTGAAATATTTCAAAAAACTGGAATAAGAAATCGAAGTAATGGGTATGATTATAGTACTGGATGATTGACCTCAAAAAATTGCTTACCAAAATGAGCCAAGAAATTCACTTTGATTGTCTAGGACGAAAAAACTCTGCTAAACTCCATTGTCTAGACGGGAGCGTTGCTAAGATCATTTTGAGGGATGTTCAGCGTGGGAAGTTCGTATGGATTCCTAAATCTTAGAGGTGTCCGAAACGTACCACCGTCCGAGACTTACCATATCTTTACTACAGAAAATTGTCCTTTGCGACCAAAGGACTAATCCTAACGTTGAATATATTCTGCAAACATTCCGTTGACGTGATATGAGAGAATTAAAACGTTTTCTTTCTGCTTTCAACTTCTGTTGAAGTAGCAATTTAGAAAATATCTATGCACTCAACCTCTGAAATAATGAATGATCTGATTATTTATGAATTAGAAATTATTAAAAAAATATTCACTTCAGACAAACAGTAAATTGTGCTTTTACTGAACTTTTTTATAGGGTGTGGCAGTTGCATCAAATTCAAACCCATATATGAAGCTGCTGCTAAGGAATTAGCTGGTAAAAATCCTTTACGCCTTGCATTGTTCGATTGCACTGATGGTGGCGATATAATTGACGAATATGATATCGCACATTTTCCAACTCTTAAATTATTTAGAGATGGGAAATTTGAACGAGACTACGATGGTAAGCGTACTCTTGAAGAGCTGAAACAATTTGCCGAGAAATGGGCTAAACGCAAAGATGAGTTGTAGAGATACTCCGGAATAGACTGTACATAGTTTGGTGGACCAATGTTTGGATATTGAGTTGTAAAAGAGTATTTGTACCGAAAGGTAATTTTTTTAATACACGTTGTCGTAATTCTCAGATTTTATATTGTATTATTAAGTATATTTATTTTCAACCTTTTATACGATTTCTTTAGATCTGATATTGTGTACTTATACATGTTTAAGATGTGAGATTTATAATATTAATGTGATGTATTGAAATTTCAATCATTTCATTTGTTCACACTACTTTTGGTGAAGAGAAATAAAATATTATATAATGATTATTCTGTTTGATATATTTTTGAGGATTCTTATCTTCCTCTTTTCTTTAATTATGCGATTTTGTTGAAATTGACGTTTCCCATGTAATTTTATTTGAATTAAAATCATTACTTCAATAATACAGGAAGATAAGGGAAGTACAAGAAGTTAAATAGTATAGACCAATCTGCCTCTTGAATACTGTAGTAAAAAAGAAGAAAGCATACATCTTATAGTCGGGAAGATGAAAGAAAAGGGCTGGCACTTCTGGATCAGAAGAGAGAAGTGGTTATTCTAGAAGGAACATTATATAGCAAATTCAGGTATACCGTCAGCACAAATCATGAATCTAGGAATTTGACTGAGGAAGTGGTTACTTGATTAAAAGTGATATACATTTTTCAATTTAAAAAAAATATTTCACTGTATTCATAAATTTTTCATTTCAAATTATTCACGCGGTTTACTACACTGTGGCTTCGTTGGATATTTGATGGGAAGATGTGCCTGATACATCAATGTTATTGGTCGTATACTATTCTGCAGGGTGAAAATAGGTACTTAGGTTAGGTTAAATGTGATAGAAATCCAAATAGGGTTGCTTATTTTTAGAACCAAAAATGGAGTAATGGAGAAGTATTAAGGACTAGTTTTCTATTAATAAGTTTCCCATAAGATTCATAAGATTTTTCTCAATATCAGGAATAACCACCAAAAATACAATATCAAGTTAAGAAGTCATTCCTCTCATCTTACAATCTCAATATAATATAAAATTGAAAAAAAGAAACAAGAATTTTGTGATAAAAACAGATTTCTTTCAACTATAATACTATTCTGGATAATTATATTATTGGCTGCCCCAAACAAGCTCTTCCTCCCACCGTTAGAAGTGTTTTTTATAAGAATGCTGAAACATTAATTTGTTAAAATTCAAAACAGACTAAGCCTCCCACGATTGGACTTAGAGTGTAAGCTCGGGAGAATGGGGTGAACCATGCGTTATCCTTTCCTGTCATTGATAGATAGGTAGCATTTATTTGATCTTAGTTGTCGAAGTGAGTTTTAAATAACAATAAAAATACACCTCGTAAGAAACTTACAATGACAATTGAAGTGAGGTATATAGACATTAACAAATTAACTATGACATAACTACACTTCCCTAAAATCCATCACTTGCAATAGGAGTAAAATATAAACATACATAGAGACAAAAGAAACCAAAGATCATGGAAGTCTCTGTTTTCGAAGATTTCTTGAATTATAAAAACATCTTCTAATTAAAAAATTCTTGAGGGAAAATTTGAGCATCTTCAATGATAGCGTCCTAAACTCAGAGGCAAATCTGTTCCATACTTAGGAAACTGTCTGTATGCAGGCGAGGTTTGTCCTATTCTCTATTAAATAATTTTCCTTCTGGTTAATATTTATGATTCCATTCATCTTTCCCTATTAGTAGCATACTAGCATTTGAAATATGACGCATTAATATATGTAAAATCCATACTGAGTTAAAATATTTTTCTCTAAAAATATGCTTCGACAGCTTTCTGTCGGTTTCATTTTGAATATGTTTCTCAAACATCTTTCTTGCAGAACGAATATCCTATCCACATCTAAAAAGTTTCCCCAAAAAATAATATTATATCTTACCCTTGACTGGAAAAATGCTGTTAATGCTGCAGAGACACCTATTGAATCAGAGATAATCCTGATGGCTTTGCAATATCGTGAAATTTATTTGATATGAATTTACTAATGTACACATGTAAGAACGGAAAACTTTCAACCGAGTTCACAGCTGCAGCTCCGTGCTCAATAGAGAATTTTATCTCTTATAATATAAATGGCAGCTTCGGTTTTTGATGTTCAAAAAGAGGCCGCTCCTGAAAAACCACCCGTGCAACACCCTTAGGTCATTCCTCAGAATCATTTTGCAATCTTGATATTTTTCACAGCTCAAATCAGGGATGTATCGTGAGCGTATACCATAACCTCATTTTTACCACTTCAACAAGATCATTTGTGTAAATGATGTAAAGAAGACGCCCAAGATTCGAACCCTGGGGCACTCCTTTGCTCATAAGTACTAAGCCAAATAGGACTCTATTTCTTTTTCAATCAAGATCAACTACTCTACTAGTTCTACTTGTTAAGTGAGATCTGAAAAGTTTAAGTTCCACTCCTCTGACTCCAGCTTGCGCAAGAGGGTTTCATGCTCAACTCTATGAAATGCGTTTGACAGATCCAAGCAATGTGGCTGTGACTTTGCTATCATTTATTAACTCTATAATACCTTTGAGGGCCTGATAGATTGCAGTGCTGGTTGACCAACCCTTCATTTCTACCTGCCATACCAATATTGGAGAGAAGTGAAATGGGTCTATAGTTGTTTGATATGATTCTGGAATACTTTTTGTGGACGTGGCGAATTCATGCTTCCTTTAATTTTTCTGAATACTAACCATTGAAGAGGGACTAATTTATAATATTGGTGATTATTATTGATAATAATTGAAATTAGAGACATTCGATCGGCAATTTGTAAGCTCTCTTGTGGAAGTTGTAATAAAATCATTTTCTCAACTATAAGATCATTTTGGATTATTATTTTATTTGCTGCGCCATACAAACTCGTCCACCTATTTCGCACTCTCAGAGGTGGGTTTAATAAAAATGATTAAATACTAATTTGTTGAAATTTAAAACAGACTAAGCCTCCCACGTATGGCCCTAAGTGTAAGCTCAGGAAAATGGGGAGAAACGGGTGAACCATATGTTACCCTTTCCTGTTCCTGATACATCAGTAGCAGCTAGTCTGTGGGTCTTCGACCGACATTAGGATAAAAAAACAGTAGAAAGCATGGAACCACTAATAAATGTCAATTTGTATCTACCGAATATAATTGAAAGAAGAATCCTTAACTTAATAAGCAATACCATAAACGTTAACGGTTAACATCCCATATCCCATATCCAGTTAACAAAGAATTCATGAAATAAACAGGGTAAAATATTTGACATTTGAATTCATTTCGTAGACTGATTATAATAATAAATGATTATCCGTAATTAATCACTACTTCATATGACATTATAATTTAAGCGTATTGGTGAATATATCTTATTAGAAAGTAACCCGTCTTTCTATATGTTTCAAATTGTATTTATTTTTGTATAGAAGAAGGAAACTCACTCACGAGGGATATTCACGAACGCATTAAAATTCTAGGTAGACATGGTTCGTAAAAAGATGATTCATTTTCAAAAGAAAATTGACCTGTGTTTTTGGTGTCCGTCTAGAGAATGGAAATTTTTTGAGAAGTTTTCCTGTTTTTCTGTGATTTAACCTTATCCTTGCAGAAAATATGATCACATTCGAAAATTCAGAGGCAGCGATGTAAAAAGATATAAAAAGGTCATAAAAAAAAACATTTTCTTCAATGTTATTGCAGCTGTTTCCTTTTCCTTGAAGCATATAATGTAATCCTAAGTTTATTGATTTATCTTCTGAAGAATCTTATCGATAATTTTATAGGCATTTCAAGATTTCAGTATGCTAAAAGAAAATATGGTACGTTAAAAAAAAGTTTCAGCTGTGAGGTGGTGAAGTGAGATATTTCTCATTTGTGTCTGGTTTGTCATTGAGTGCTGTTGAAATCTTCAAGGTAAGAAATAATGTATCGAATTCGGTAAAGTATACTTACTACAATGATTCAAGGAATAAATGATATTTTGAAATTTCTTTTATGTAGATCCTACGTTTAGCATCATTATACGATATATCAACCATTACGCCCTCTGGAATTATTTTGATACCATAATATATAAGACATTGATCTATTTTATCTTGGAGTAAGTTGTGGTGTTAAGATATGAAAATCATTCAGTATTCTTAATTGAAAAATATTGGTTAATGTAAAATACTATGATGGCTGAAGAAGCGATGAAATTTTGTAACCACATGCGTTTTGAATCTACTATTCAATTTTTCTGAGTTATGTTTAAGATTTGAAATAAGGTAATATAAATTCAAATTATTTTGGACTATACAGGAAACATACGGCTATGAAGGTATACATGAAAGTTATGTTTTCTTAAATGAGACACTCTATATTCCACTTCATTCATGAATTTCTTGAGAGAAAAAAAGGTCAGTTCACATATTTTTTATATTCGAGAGTTTTTTTGAATCGTTTTTTTATCTTTCATTATCCACCAAGTACGCTCGTTTCGCGATAGGTTTCTTTGAAAACTGTTCATTGATGATCATTTCAGCATATTTGCTCTTAGGGTATTCGGAAACGTATTTCAAAGTTTGGTTTGATTTAAACAAAGGTTTTTAAATATTTTTTCAAATTGCACTCTCTATATTTTATACGTAACTAAGGAAGCTCTAATGAAAACCTTTCAAACGCTATCTATGTTTTCTATACTAATTCTCACTAATTTTAAAGACATTTGAGAAAATTAAAAATTTCCAATGCTCATTCACTTTTTTCTTCATGAAATTCAAGCACGTTTTTCAAATCGTTTTTCTATTTTACATAATCCACCCAGTACGCTCGTTCAACACTACTAAGGAAGATCTATTAAAAAAATCTAGAGCAGTATCAAGATTTTCCTACACCCTTTCTCACTAATATAGGGGGTAGCTATCCCTGGTACCGTTTGAAAGTTCTTTATTACAGCTTCCCTAGTAGCGTATAAAATATAGTGTGCAATATGAAAAAATAAAAGGCAACTGGTTTGAATGAAGCCAAAGTTTGAAATCGATCTTGAACACCTTGTATAATTTGAAGAGCAAATTTGCTGAAATACTCATTAATAAACAGTTTTTGAAAAAATATATCGTATAGTTGGATTATATGAGGTAGACAAATGAATTGAAAGAAGTACTCGAATATCAGAATATTTCGAATATTTTTTTAAACCTCACTTAGGTATAGGGTATGTTGAAGGAACACAAATTTATTGTGATAAGTTCAAAAATGAAGTGGACTTTGGTGCGCCTCATTTAGAGAAAAAACTTCGATCTGTAACTTCATTAGCGAAGTCCCTGTATGGTCCAATTTTTTTTTAATTTGTAGTACTTATATAGGTATATAAGGCTATTTGAACAAATTAAATAATTGTTCCTTTCCTTGACATATCGTTCGCGTCAAATGATGTGAAATACTCTGAATATCATCAAAGTTTGCATTATTTTTCGTAGATTTCTTTTCAAAAAACAAAAAGAAAATGAATAAAAATGAACAAATTAGTTTTCTGGATAGATAATATTACTGTACAGTTTATTTCATAATTTTAGCAATTCATAATACAAAGAATTACATTCTGTGGTAGTTGATTTAGACTCGTACACTAGGTTTTACCGGAGAGAAGGCGCCTGTCGGAACAACCCGTTTGTACATAGATATCATCCGTCGACATTGTTATATAAGCGTTTAGGGATTTATACCGAGAGTCCATTTAGTGCGTTATACAGGGTGTTACATAATAGTATGTCACAACTTGAGGGGGTAAATCTACGTGCAATTTTAAGAAAAAAAGTTCATATGAATATATGTTCGCAAAAGCTTCGTTACGGAGCTACAGGGTGATTTCCGGAAGAAATAGTTTTTTTCTTTTAAACACCTGCAGTTTTTGAGATATTCAGCCCAAATTTGGAATGCAAGCTATTTTTTACAGCCTTCATCATTACACGTCCTAAATTTTAGCTAGAATCTACAAGGTGTTTCCTTTTCCGGAGCTATGTCTCCTTTTGCCCTTTCAAACTTTTTTGCAGTACGCAACTGATCAGTGTATAATCAATTTTCGCCATCTTCGTTCAATTTAGAAAACTTTTTGACATTTGTAATTTTTTCGTATCTCCGACCGTTCTCGTGCAAAAACTTATTAAACGATTGTATGCATTCGCTGAATTGAAAGCACTTCTAATTAAAAAAATAACTAGTAGGCTTTGGTTTTTTTCATTTATTTATTCATTTTGACAATTGCTAAAGTTGAACCAGTGTCTACTTGAATTGTTTATTAAATTAACGATTACTTCTAAGACTTTTGAGGTTATTGCTGTAAGAAAAAATCGCTAATTTCACTAACGCCGAATTGGGTGATATCCATTACTTGTACGGTCTGGCTGACGGAAACACAACAGAAGCTAGGTGATTATCTCAGGTGCGCTTTCCAAATCGAGTTACACCAGATAGTTGAAAATTTTCAAATATCCACAGAAGGTTGAGGGACACTGGTACTTTTACTGCAAACAATCATTTAAAAGATGCAACTCAAACTATTAGAACTCCAGATATTGAGGAAGCAGTTTTGGATTGTATTGATTGGGATCTCCATGTGAGTACAAGAAAAATTGGAAATCAGTTGAATATTTCACGTGTTCTAGTTTGGAGAATTCTCCACGACTTTTTATTGTACCGATCCAAACTCTACTTCCTCGAGATTTTCCTTCAAGACTGAATTTAAGCTGATGGTTTTTAGATAAAATTAGAAAAAATGCTCATTTTGATAGTGAAATGATGTTCACAGACGAACCTAACTTTTCGAGAACTGCTATCACAAATTTTCACAATAATCATTATTGGACTGAGGAAAACTCCCATTTGATTGAAGAATCTCATCATCGAGAACAGTTCTCACTAAATGTCTGGGTCGGAATAATTGGAAATTATTTGATTGGGCCATTTTTTTTGCCTAATAGAGTGAACGGTCCCGATTATCGGCAATTTATTGAGGAGTTACCTTTATTGCTGGAGGATGTGCCACTTTTGGTGAGAAACATAATGTGGTTCATGCATGATGGGGCACCAGCACATTTTAGTGGAGAAGTTAGGGAATTCTTGAAGAATACATTCAATAACCGATGAATAGTTCTGGGTGGGCCAGGACCATGGCCTCCTAGGTCCCCAGACTTAAATAGTTTAGACTCTTTCTTATGGGGATATCTCAAAAGCTAAGTTTATACCACTCCAGTGAACGTTGTAGAAGAATTGAGAAATCGAATAATAACCTCTTGTGACACGATAAGAAATACCCCAGGAATATTTCAAAGAGTACGTGATAATATGCGAAGAAAGACAGAGGCCTGTATTCTTTAAGTGAAGGACACTTCCAGCAATTTATTTAGTTTTTAATTGTTCTTTTTTTAGTTTGATATTGAATAAGTATAAGTTGAGTCTCAGAAGACGAGCTATCAAAAAAAAGCAAATTTTGGGCATACCTATCGAGTATTTCTATTATTTTTTTATTCAGCGAATAACAAACAATTCGAATAATTCAAATTCAATAATTTTTCTCTCGAAAACGGTTGGAGATACGAAAAAATTATAAGTGTCAAAAAATTTTCTAAATTGAACTAAGATGACGAAAATTGATTGTACGCTGATCTGTGACGTACTGCAAAAAAGTTCGAAAGGGCAAAAGGAGACATGGCCTTCTAAAAGAAAACACTTTGTGAATTTCAGTTAAAATCTAGGACGTGTGATGATGGAGGCTGTAAAAAATAGCTTGCATTCCAAATTTGGGCTGAATATCTCAAAAACTGGAGGAGTTCTGAAGAAAAAAACGAAACTTTTGCGGACCTATGTTTATTTAAACTTTTTTTCTTAAAATTGCACGTAGATTTACCCGCTCAAGTTGTGACAAACTATTATGTAACACCCTGTATATCTATAATTTTGATCTTGTTGATTATACTGCAGAATTATATCGAAAAAAAGTTAGGCACTTATTTGCTGTCCTAAAATTGTACAAATATACAGAGTGTTCCTTTACTGAGATTCATATGGAAGTTATGCTTTTCAAATGCCCAATGATTTCAATAATTTTTTAAGGTGTTAACCTGAATTATGATGAGTTGCTTCATATTAGAACTAATATGTACGAATTAATCAGCAATTTGTGAAAATATGACCTTTTTTCGAACCTCCCCTGTATCTACTTAGAAACTCAATTTTGATGTCAAATTTTGCTACCCTATGAATGTAAAGTTCTGATTACCAATGAAAACTATGAATACATAATAATGTGAACTAAATTATACACAAAAACTCTACCCATTTTTTTTTGTCCAAGCCATCTGTGACGCCTGTCAGGATGTTTTTCATTCTTCCATTCCAAGTCTCATTTGGAAACTCTCTCCTCAACCTCAGTGCTGTTCTCGAATCCCACACCATTCTCACCTGTTGTGCCATCTTTATTCTACTAATACGATCAAATCACTTCAATTGGTTCTGTTCAATAACATTCAAAACTGATCCCACTCTTAACTGTTGTTGTATATTTTGTTCTTGTAAATATTTCTTTGCTTCTGATGGGAGTTTTTGCTTAGGCATCCGTATACTGAAGCTGTTGCCTTAGTTGTTTCCATGATATTTGTTTCTTGCGAATCATTTGCGTTCATTATACAGCCCAAATATTTCATCGACCTGTTATGTGCCTTACCGTCCATTTGAATATTTTCTTCTCTTGACCTGGTTGATATCACCATCACTTCAGATTTTCACTGTTAAGTTTCATACCTCTGCTTAAGAAGGCTAGATCATACCAGGTTATGTTGCTGTTTTTCCCCAATACTATCAAATATAACCAAATCGTTTGCAAATGCACATTCTCCTATCCCCACTCTTCTGAGATCTTTGCATCCTATATGCAATTTTTTGTTATTTTGTTTCACTTCATCAATAATTTCATTCATCAATATAATAAATTATACGGGACTCGCCTTATTGACTCACCCGGTATATATATATATATATATATATTTTTTTTTTCTGATTATTGTTTTATAAGTATGTGTGCATTCTTTAAAATTATTTTCGTGCATACAGGGTGTTCCATTTTTGCTCCAGGGACAAACATAGATTTTTTTTAAAGCACGCCCTGTATATTTTATCATATTCTGATTACATTTTGGATGCTCTCTTCAGCGATATTCGTTTTGTGCCCAAATAACTATTGGTAGATTTTAAATGAATTAAAACATCGATAATTTGGGGAATTTGGATGTTTTTTCAAAAGTTCTCAAATGCCTCATTTCGCATAATTAAAGCGTGATATATTTTTTTCTTGAAGTTAAATTGTTGTACCTTATTATCAAATGAAGAAAAACAATTTTTTTTATACCGAATGTTCCTAAGTAACCCGGCGAAAATTAAATTTTTCAAACACGAAAAACTTTTTTTTTCAAATGTAACATTCTGTATCTTTTTCACGTGTTTTGTTCCCACTTGAATAAGCTTTACAACGATGTCTTTTTTTTTTCAAAAATCCGATAGAGATTTCCCAGAAAATTTTGAAATTAGTGTGAGGTTTAGGTATTTCTTGCAATAAACATGTTTGCTGTTGATTAAATTCAGACATTGAAATATGCAAATTTCAACACAAAATTCGATTCTTTGCTGTTCAATGAAACTTAAACATCAAAACTCTCAAGGTGTATTGAAATTTCTTCACAAGAAAAGATTCATTTGCGATGTTATCATTTGTGCTCAGAGCTAAGTCTTCACTTAATTGAAATTACTCAGTTCGGAATTATCTCAATAAATGTTCAAAAAGTCAAAATATCAAAAAGATCGAGAATTTGGAAGGTTTTTCAGAACTTCTCACAATCTTCATTCCGTATCATTTGAGTGTGACAATAACTATTCTCTGAAGAAAATATGTTCCTCATCATCGAAGTAAGAGATCAACTGTTTTTTCATACCCAGTGTTCTTGGTGATCAGACGAAAATAAAATTTTTCGAGATAAAAGAACTTTTTTCTAAATGTAACACCCTGTTCTTTTCACTGAACTTGTATTACTTTTACAATTGCCCAAAATATTCCGGAATTATCATTAAGAAACGAAATTGAACTGCTTGTCGTGAATGAAACATCCACTGAAAAAAAATGCAAATCAAAATCATAAACACCAATTTAATTCTATTTCAATAAGTTTTCAAATCAAATTAGATGTTCGAAATGTCCCCCATTTTGACGAATACATTCTCGAACACGATTGTTAAATGATTCGGTCACTGGAGAACATTCGGCGTTATACTCCTAAATGCTTCTGTAATTCTCTCCATAATATTTTCCGTGGTTGTTGGAGGGTATCGATATGCCCTCTCTTCAACATACCCCCACAAAAAAAATCCAATTTATTCAAGTCCGGAGTCCTAGGAGGGCATCCTACAGGACCTCCACGGCCTATCCAATTGCCCTCAAACCTATCATTTAAAAAATCGCGGACATTGCCGCTGTAGTGTGCTGGTGCCCCATGGTGTTAGAACCACATATTGTTTTTATGTTTTGGGGATCATTAATAAGCAAAGGCTCCAGATCATGCTCCAAAAAATTTAAATAACGTTCGCCGTTCAAATATTCTGGGAAAAAAAAGGGTCCGATCACATAATCATCAATTTCACCACCCCAGACATTTATAGACCAACTATGTTGGTGGTCAACAGTTCTCATGAAATGAGGATTTTGAGTATCATAATAATGAAAATTATGCCGATTCACCAATCCATTCTTATGAAAGGTGGCCTCATCAGAGAAAAGTATCCCACTGAAAAAATTCGGTTCGTCTGCTATTTTATTTAAAGACCATCTACAAAAATCCAATCCCCGCCCGAAGTCCAGGGGATCCAACTGTTGGTGGAGTTGAATATGAAAAGGATGGAACTTTTCCTTCCTCAAAATTCTTGATACAGATGTCTGACTAATGCCCGAGTCTCGAATAACATCTTTTGTACTAACATGAGGATTCTCTACTGCGCTCAAAACAACCTGCATGCTATTCTCTTCATTGCGTACACGCTTAGCTCTCTCATTCTTCTCATATCGAACTTGTCCAGTTCTTTCAAACCTTCAGTCTCTCGAATGCCTCTTTCCTAGGATGTCGACTGTTTGGGTAACGTTGGGAATAAATATGTGACAAACAATTCCTCTCACTTCCTCTCAAACAATAAATCATATTAATTAACTCTTATGGGTAAAATTCATTGTTGCAATAATATTATGTAGTTCTCACTTAGACTCACTCATATGATGTTGGAATGATCCAATTCAAAACTGTCAAATCTTGGGGCATTGTGAGAAAACCATAGAATTAAGTCTTCTATGGGCACAGGTGGTTTAAACCACAGACTATCGAACAATATTTTCTATCTTCATATGGTATGCCCATAGAAGTGATACTTATCTCTATGGTTTAATCACAAGTTGGATGTGAGAAGAATGAAAGAGTTAAGCGTGTACTCAATGAAGAGAATAACATGCAGGTTGTTTCCAGCGCAGTAGACTTTTTGAACATCTATTGAAGATTTCGAACTGACTAATTTCGATTAAGTGAAGACTTAGCTCTGAGCACAACTAATAAAATCGCAAATAAATCATTTCTTGTGAAGAAATTTTCGATACACCTTGAGAGTTTTGATGATTAAGTTTCATTTAACAGCAAAGAATCTAATTTTGTGTTGAAATTTGCATATTTCAATGTCTGAATTTCATCAACAGCATGTTTATTGCAAGAAATACCTAAACGTCACACTACTTTCGAAATTTTCTGTGAAATCTCCATCTCCATAATTTTAAGGAATGAACACATACTTATGAAACAATAATCAGAAAAATTTTGTTTCTAACTCAAATAGTTTCTGAGATATAGAAGTTCCTCGCTTTATTGACTCACCATATATATATATATATATATATATATATATATATATATATATATATATATATATATATATATATATATATTATTCCAGGATATGTTTTGATTATAATCATTGCCTGGCAATGGTATTAATTACCGGGTGGTGGATTTATATTTTTTCATGAAATCAGTTTGATTGCATGAACAGATATATGGGCAACTCGTCGGGGTGAAACCCCCTATATAGTTTTCGGACATATGTTTATGAGAACTTTTCGTCATTTACACTCTTACACTCTCTATATTTCAATAAATCCAAGCAGGAACAAAATTATGATCGGATGGCGTACTAAAGGGACACCCGGTATAATTTATAACAAATTTTGTTATTCAAATACATGATTAATACAGAATATATTACCAACTGGGCGGTACATTAATATATTCATCGATTCTTTTCGAAATTATTAATAGGTTTAAATTTATTCTATGTGATGGAAATTAATATCTCTAAAACATTTCTGTTTTTTTTTCAGATGTTTTACAAGTTCAGTGTTGTCTTGTGCGTTTGTTTATATATCTACGTGATAATGATGCAGATCGATGCCGAAGACACATCTGCAAATAAAAATGGAAGCGGACATAACTTTGGACAGGCACATTATAGTAATGTTGAACCTGGCAATGCATCGGCAATTAAGGCTGCTATATTAGTGCATCGTACTGATGCTTGCAAATGTTGCATCCCAAAATCACTTCGAGAGGTTCCTGCACCCCCAACAAGAAAAATTGTTAATTGTACGAGAACAGATGGTGTAAAAGGACACTGTTGTGAGCCTGGTGATAAATATGACGAAGAGTAGATTTGCTGCACTTCATTCCTTAAAAATATTATGTTTTTTAATTGTCGACTAAGATTTAACTAGATTTGACATATTTCGGAATTCAAATGAATTTCGCCAGTAGTTTAAATGATATTAGTTGTAAATTTGACTGTAATTTGGTTCATTTTTGTGTATCTAAGTGTTTTTTGTATGAGAGGAAGATTTTTATATTAATTAATAATAATCTATATAATAAAGAAAGAATTTATCGGACTTTCACTACATACTTATTTGGAAAAGCTTCTAATATGTGACCTATACTATGAATTAGTTAGCTTCAAACATTTAAACAAATTTTCTTAGTTTTTCACTTCGATAATAATATTTTTCTGGAAATGGGCACTAATTAGTAACAATAATCATAATTTTTATGGTAATTATGAAGATTTTTGTAATTTGAACAATCTAATCTAACCTAATAAATAATGAAAATGAAATTCACTAAGCTACCTTCACGTCTAGAATGCCGACATAAATAAGCAGGGTATCCAATAAGATCTATGACAAACTTTGAGAGGTGGATTCCTGAAACAATTGTAAGACAAATGAGTGAGAACAGCATGATCCAAATCCTCGGAAATTCAGAGATATTCAGCTTTAAAAATTCGATATTCACGGGTTCTGAATCACAATTTTCAACATACGAGAGCGATTCTGCAATGATACCATAGATGGAATAAAATAAAGTCCCATAAACGTAGAAAAAATTGTCGCGATTCTTGAGAGTTTGACCAGATACAAACAGAGAAAGTATTCGGAGTTAGGGAGACAGAAAGACTAAGATTTAACTAGATTTGACATATTTCGGAATTCAAATGAATTTCGCCAGTAGTTTAAATGATATTAGTTGTAAATTTGACTGTAATTTAGTTCATTTTTGTGTATCTAAGTGTTTTTTGTATGAGAGGAAGATTTTTATATTAATTAATAATAATCTATTTAATAAAGAAACAATTTATCGGAGTTTCACTACATACTTATTCGGAAAAGCTTTTAATATGTGACCTATACTATGAATTAGTTAGCTTCAAAACATTTAAACAAATTTTCTTAGTTTTTACTTCGATAATAATATTTTTCTGAAATGGGCACTAATCAGTAACAATAATCATAATTTCTTATGGTAATTATGAAGACTTTTGTAATTTGAACAATCTAATCTAACCTAATAAATAATGAAAATGAAATTCACTAAGCTACCTTGACGTCTAGAATGCCGACATAAATAAGCTGGGTATCCAATAAGATCTATGACGAACTTTGAGAGGTGGATTCCTGAAACAATTGTAAGACAAATGAGTGAGAACAGCATGATCCAAATCCTCGGAAATTCAGAGATATTCAGCTTTAAAAATTCGATATTCACGGGTTCTGAATCACAATTTTCAACATACGAGAGCGATTCTGCAATGATACCATAGATGAAATAAAATAAAGTCCCATAAACGTAGAAAAAACTGTCGCGATTCTTGAGAGTTTGACCAGATACAAACAGAGAAAGTATTCGGAGTTAGGGAGACAGAAAGGACTCATGACCCGAAGACGGGTAAAGTACAATCCGTATCAAGATTTTCAGGTATAAATTTAAACGGATAACGATGGACACGAATTGAGATAGGGAGTTTCAGAGCAGTTGCGATTTTCTGATTGAATGTGAGTTAATACTACTTACTTGACCTGTGTCGCATAGATAACTACTTTTTAATAGATATATAATTAACGAAAAGTGCCTGAAAGATCTTTAGTTTAGGTAATTTCGTTTATATGTAGGTACTCATACTTGTTGTAAACAGAGTTTTTATCTCTGTTCACCTTGTAGGTGATACGGAAGACCCCAAAGGGTAATAGAATCACGGAGGGGTTCTGTTACCCACTTAAACTATATTGATAACCCATTCTACTTCTACATGATATGTTAACCCTGATTAAGTGAATCTATCACTACTCTATTGTCGTCCAGTCAACTTCGTACGACCGAATCATTATTGTTCTAATGTATAATTATTACAATAACCATGCACCTTTTTGAAGCTTAGCAATTCGGGTGTTGCAATGAATATATTTCCTAGTTCATTAAATTGTAACCTAATATCAATTCAATGAACTTCCTTTATTATTATTTACCTCATATTGGAATGTATCCATCACACCTTCCCCGTCACTTGATGAAAATTTTTTATTTGAAACGAGAAAAAAAAATTTTTTTGCTTGCACTAACCTATATACGACTTAACTCTACTTGTATGTACCTTAACTATTTTAGCGTCTATATCTATGAAGATGTTAGGATCATTTTCTTCGACTATTTTGTACGGACCTCTGAATATAGCTTCGCACTTTTTGCCCGAATCATTTCGAACAAGAACTTTTTCGTCAACATTATAATAAGCTGATCATTTTGATCAAATTTTTCTTTTCTAATTGCCTTAGATTTTCTAAGTTTTTCCTAACTTCATCGCAAGCTACATGAAGTTTATATTTCAATTCAAAGAAATAATGGTCAAAATTATAAATTGGGTCAGGAGTGCGACTGATACTTGATGGCATTTCGCAAGTTCTATCAAATACCAACTGGAACGGAGTGTATTTATGTGATGTATGCACCGTGTTATTGAAAGAAAAACAACAAAAAGGTAACCAAGAGCTCCATATTTCAGGATGTTCTTGAGTATATATTTCTAAGATACGCACCTAGTTGTTTGTGTGTATTCTCAAGAGCTCCAATTGTCTCATGATGATAAGCAGCATAATTTAGTTTTTTAATGTTCAAAGTTGGCAAGATTCCTCAAAAATTTTTGACATAAATTCTGTCCCCTGGTCAGTTGCTACTTCTTTTGTAATTCCAAATCGTAATATGAAATGTTCAACAAACAACCTAGCAACTGTTTCTGCTTCTTTATTCATCAGAGGGTAATATTCTACGAATTTTGACACTTGGCATCGTATACTTAGAATTTACTTGCTATTTTCGTGATAGGGCTCTAATGGACGTATGAGATAAAAAAAAACTTTCTGCATGGCAGCAGTAGTAGTAGTTGTAATTGTCAAGGGTTGTTTCTTGATATTTGAGTACTTGAATTTTTGACAATCATGGCATTTTCTAACAACTTTTTCTACATCTGCTGGTAAATTTTTCCAGTGGTATCTGCTACGCATCTTATTATACATTCGATTGACACCTGCATGACCGCCTGTTTTGAGTATCTAATGTTCATTTAATATTAGTTGCTGCAATTTTTTACTCTGAACAACATTTATTTTAATACCTGCTTTTATTAATTCATTGGGCGCCCTAAGTAATTTCTTCACAATTGACAGGTTACATTCATTTTTACATATAACTAATTCCGGAATTTCATGTTCTACACAAATATCTTTCAGGTCTCGCAATAATCTACCTAAGTCTAACATTGACTGAGTTTCCTGAATTAAGTAGATATTACTTTCATCAAATATCGCGTTGTCTTTTACTTTCACATTGGAATTGCAGTCTATCTTATTGAAGTCATTTGCTTTAATGCATTTAACCATAACACAATGTGCAGGAGCCTTAATGAGTTCCACAATGCCAGGGTGGTGAATCCTGTCATCGCCAGAAACTTCATTAGGTACTTCTCCAGAAAGTTCTCTTTCTTTTTTCGCTTGACTTCGAGTTGTAACTAACATATTAATATTAATTTGATTTGCCATGACTTTCAAATCATTGCTTTCTAAAGTTATTCTCGATAGCGCATCAGCAGTTACATTTTCTTTACCTTCAATGTAATGTATTGTAGAATCGTATTCTTCCAATTTGAGTCGAAATTTAGTTAACCGACTGGATGGTTCTTTCATTCCAAATAAATAGATCGATTTTTTATGATCTGTGTATAGTCTAAATGTTTTACCTAGGAGGAATGGTCTAAACCTTTGAACTGCCCATACGATTGCTAAAAGTTCTTTTTCAGTCGTACAGTAGTTTCTCTCAGCCGGATTCATTACTTTACTCGCATAAGCTATCGGTTTTTCATTAGCATTACGTAAAAATACTCCCAGACTCAGAGAAGACCCATCAGTTTCCAATGTGAAACTATTGTATGGGTCTTCTGATAATTCAGGAAAGTCCAAAACTGGTGGTTAAATTAATTGATTTTTCAACGAATTAAAAGCTGTCTGACATTCGTCTGACTATACAAATTTTACTTCTTTTTTATTATCTATTCCTGTGGCCTTCCAATTGTTGGTCGCTCGAACTGCTGTTGTGATTTCTTCCTCCGTTATTCCATCGAAGTCCATATGTCTGATATCGAGGCGTTCTTTTTCATTCGTGATACATTCCGCATCTCTATAGTGTTCTTTGGGGTTCGACCATATTGATGACCAATAGTCTGTCAAGCACTGTGCGTCAGGTACTTCTTTGTTATTGTTTGTCGCATTTTTGTTATTTCCCATATGAAAATTGGCTGCGTTTATATATATATATATATATATATATATATATATATATATATATATATATATATATATATATATATATATATAATTATTCCAGGATATGTTTTGATTATAATCATTGCCTGGCAATGGTATTAATAACCGGGTGGTGGATTTATATTTTTTCATAAAATCAGTTTGATTGCATGAACAGATATATGGGCAACTCGTCGGGGTGAAACCCCCTATATAGTTTTCGGCCATATGTTTATGAGAACTTTTCGTCATTTACACTCTTACACTCTCTATATTTCAATAAATCCAAGCAGGAACAAAATTATGATCAGATGGAGTACTAAAGGGACACCGGTATAATTTATAACAAATTTTGTTATTCAAATACATGATTAATAGAGAATATATTACCTACTGGGCGGTACATTAATATTTTCATCGATTCTTTTCGAAATTATCAATAGGTTTAAATTTATTTAATAATCTACCTAAGTCTAACATTGACTGAGTTTCCTGAATTAAGTAGATATTACTTTCATCAAATAAAGCGTTGTCTTTTACTTTTACATTGGAATTGCAGTCTATCTTATTGAAGTCATTTGCTTTAATGCATTTAACCATAACACAATATGCAGGAGCCTTAATGAGTTCCACAATGCCAGGGTGGTGAATCCTGTCATCGCCAGAAACTTCATTAGGTACTTCTCCATAAAGTTCTCTTTCTTTTTTCGCTTGACTTCGAGTTGTAACTAACATATTAATATTAATTTGATTTGCATGACTTTTAAATCATTGCTTTCTAAAGTTATTCTCGATAGCGCATCAGCAGTTACATTTTCTTTACCTTCAATGTAATGTATTGTAAAATCGTATTCTTCCAATTTGAGTCGAAATTTAGTTACCGACTGGATGGTTCTTTCATTCCAAATAAATACATCGAATTTTTATGATCTGTGTATAGTCTAAATGTTTTACCTAGGAGGAATGGTCTAAACCTTTGAACTGCCCATACGATTGCTAAAAGTTCTTTTTCAGTCGTACAGTAGTTTCTCTCAGCCGGATTCATTACTTCACTTGCATAAGCTATCGGTTTGTCATTAGCATTACGTAAAAATACTCCCAGACTCAGAGAAGACACATCAGTTTCCAATGTGAAACTATTGTATGGGTCTTCTGATAATACAGGAAAGTCAAAAACTGGTGGTTAAATTAATTAATTTTTCAACGAATTAAAAGCTGTCTGACATTCGTCTGACTATACAACTTTTACTTCTTTTTTGGACAATTGATTGATTGGTTCTGCTTTTTCTGCAAAATTTGGTATAAATTTTCTATAATAATTAGCAAATGCAACGAATCTGTTGGGGTAGGATATTCTTTCACAGCACTTTTCTTGATCTGGAGAAGCACCTTCAGATGTAATCTCGTGACCTAGGTATAGAATTTTCTCTTTTAGAAAATGACATTTATTTCGATTGAGTTTTAAATTCACCTTCCTCAACTGCTGTAAAACTTTCGTCAAATTTTGATTATGATTTTGTAAACCATTACCGAAAACTATGAGATCGTCCAAAAGAGAAAACAGTTACTATAATTCAACCCTGACATTGCAATCGTCTTCATTTTCGAAAATGCACTTGGCGAAATACAAAGCCCCATTGGAAGAATAGTCATTTGATACATTCCCCTATCAGTTGTAAAAGCGGTATAGGGTCTCGATGATTTTTCTGATTCAGTTTGATGATATCCTTGATACAGATCAAGATGCGTGAAATAAATTGCAACCGAAAGGGAATCTAAAATTTCTTCAATATTAAGGAGCGGAAATCTGATATTCTGAATACGTTTATTTAATTGCCGGCAATCTATTTACTGTACGAAACTTATTTCCGTCCTTGTCTGGTTTCTTTGGAACAAGAAGGAGAGGACTAGAACATGCTGAGCAGGAATTTTCGATTACACCATTCTTTAACATTTGTTCAATTTTTTATTCATCTCATATTTCTGAGAATGCGGTAAGCGAAATGGTTTTGTATAGCAGGGTGTCATCGTTCCTTTTTGTAAGGCTTAGCAATAGACATATTTCCTAGTCCATTGAATTGTAACCTAATATCAATTCAATGAACTTCCTTTATTATAATTTACTCCTATTGGAATGTATCCATCATATACCAAAGGTAACACTGATAGAGAAAAATGACCTTAATGGAAGTTAAATGCAATTGAATGGGTTATTTTGTATCTACAACTAGTCTGTAACTAATCTTTATTTTTAGAAAAATTTGATCACCCCCAGTTTTTTTCGCAACAGCAATTAATCTTTTTTTTAGCAAAAAGGGTAAGACCTGTTTCAAATGAAGAAAAAATAACTTATAATTACTTTTATTCAGGATTTTCGAGAAATTTACAGTGAGTCATACCTTTGGAATGTCCAGCAGTAGTCAGCTAACATGTTCGGACTCCACTTGCCTTGGTTCCTCTTTTCATGTTGGATATGTCCTGATCTAACCTAACCTAACCTAACGGCTTCCTAATTTTGAGGAAAAAAATCCAAATGCGAGTGTAAAAAGTGAATTTTGAGCGACATTTTGCATCCCATGTCATTGTAAGCCGGTAAGAGGTTGTTGACTAACTCTTCATAATTTCGGCCCTGTGGTTTCCAAGAAAAATACGAACAATATTTCAAAAACATGTCCATGCGGATATTTTGATCGGACTGAGTTTTTGTTCAAACTCTTCATCAGCCAGTAAGTCTCTTATTTGTGGCCCTACAAATATTCCTTCTTTTATTTTGGCATCACTGATTTTTGGGAATTCTTGTTTCAAGTAACAAAAACCATCTCCATTTTTATCCATAGCTTTGACAAAATTTTTCATTAGTCCGAGTTTGATATGCAATTGAGGTTAGGTTAGGTTAGTCTTCAGGATTTATTGAAGGAGTGTGAAGAACATTTCGTTGACCTGGTAGAGGAGCATCTCGCTTAGGCCACTCCTTTTTGACATAATGATTTCTTTGTCTGGACTATCTCACTCACAGAGGAAACAACAAAACTTCGTATTTCCAAGCTGTCGTCATCACATTCATCATCCAACAGCCTTCATCGTCCACTGTTGAACATAGGCCTCTCTCAATATTTTCCATTCTTCTCGATCCTGTGCGCTCTGCAGCCAGTTAGTTGTTATGCGCTTTATATCGCCTGTCCAACGGGTTGGAGGACGCCCTATATTTCTGAACGCTTCTTGCCTAGGGCGCCATTCTATGATTTTCTTCGTCCATTTTGCGTTGGACATCCTAGCCACGTGTCCAGCCCAGTTCAATTTAAGGTGAGTTATTCATCTAGCTACATCTGTCACTCCTGTTCTTCGGCGTATTTCCTCATTAGGTATCCTGTCTCTCAACGTGACTCCCAATAAGGAACGTTCCATAGCTCGCTGAGCCACTTGAATCTTATGTATTGACTTTCTTGTGAGTATCAAAGTCTCGCCGCCGTACGTCAGCACTGGCAGAACTGATCAAACACTTTTCGTTTCAAGCATACGGGGTTATCAGATTTGAAAATATGATTAAGTTTTACAAAAACAGCCCATGCCAATCCAACTCTTCTTTCAATCTCGCAGGTTTGATTATCTCTGTCTATTCTTACTTCATGACCCAGATATTTGTAGGATGTGACTTGCGTAATCTGATTTCCTTCCACCAAAATATTTCGGATGTATTCATTCTGAGGCCAACTCTGTGTGAGGTTGTGATAAGTTTTTTGAGCTGTATTTTTGCCTTATCTAACCTATCTGAAATCAACAAGATATCATGTGCGAAACGTAGGTAGTTGAGCTCCTCTCCATTCATATTTATGCATCTGCCATCCAATTTGGTGTCCTTGAACATGTATTCGAGGAGTTTGATAAAGAGCTTCGGCGAGATTGTATCACCTTGTCGGACACCACTCCCCACTCTGAACTTGTCCGTTTCGTAATGTATTCTGACACTAGCTGTTGCATTCTCATAGATGTGTTGTATCATGGCAGAATATCTTTAGTCTATACGACAATCAGCAAGTGCTTTGAGCATTTCGGTGTGTTCGATGGAGTCGAATGCTTTTTCGTAATCAACAAAAACAAGTAGGAGTGGCCTATTATATTCAACCGATTTCACAATAAGTGTTTTAGCTACCATCAAGTGATCGTTAGTGCCATACCCGGATCTAAAACCAGCCTGCTCCATGGGTTGGTAGAGGTCCAGCTTGGGAGTTAGACGCCTTGTGTGAATCTTTGTGAATAGTTTGTAAAGGTGGGGAAGTAAGCTTATTAGTCTGAAATTTTTCAAACCTGCAAAATTACCTTTCTTGTGCATAATAACAATAACTGTATTGTTCCAAGCCTCAGGTGTTGTTGATTCTTCAAGACATTTATTGAATAGAGTGATTATGGAGTTCATAAGATGCTCCCTACCTTACTTTATCGCTTCTATAACTAAACCATCTCCTCCCGGTGCCTCTCCGACATGGACTTAGCAATTTCTTCTCTAGTAATCTATGGCATTTCCTCAGAACCTTGGTTCAGGATTCGATGTAGGTTTTCGTTATGTTCCTGATGATCTTCGCTGCAATATAGCTCTTCCACTAGCTTCACAATATCCTGTCTGTCTCCAATTATTTGCCCATTTGAATTCTCAAGTTTTGTTATTTCAATTTTTCTATTGCGAGCTTATTCCCCAATAATTTCAAGATGTAGACCTAGCAAAATATCAATTACTTTCAAATCTCCACATATTTTCCAGGAATATTGGTTATATTTATAATATGTTCTAGCAGTGATGTCGTATTTTCATATGATTCTTTTATTTCAATAGGATGAGCGACCGGTTCGGAAGGGTATTATGTAACAGTACAGCTTTTAACCTAAACTTTGAGGAATCTATAAACAACAGCTAGTCGGAAGTTTTATATCCAAACGTCAACTCCGTCATCACTGAGGGAATGTCACTTCAAAACACTATATTTCCATCTTGAGAAAAAAACTTGAGAAGTGCGTATGTCGAGTTCTGTATACGGATATTCTGGTATTTTTCCAGTAAGTTCCAGTCATGAAGTCGGGACGCCAACAGTTCTGCCTGTCTTTTACTGAGATCCAAATCACGTACCAAGTTATTGAGATCGTTTTGAATTATAAAATGAGGTTCTCTGTTTGAAGTACTGGGCTCAAAAGTCGGATCAGGATCTGAACTCTCGGATACATTTTCTTCGGTCACGTCATCCATGTTTACTGGAGGCTGAAGAACAGTTAAATCATCACTGTGTGGGATAAGTCTTTGAGCAGATTGTAGATTTGGATAATTCACAGGGTACCTAGATTTGTGATTAATACATTTTATAGAAGTTTAGCAGAAATAACAATCTGATATATGGTCTTTCGATTCGGCCCATATTATTGGAACTGCGAACGGCATATGTAGAGATCCTTTAGCCCATGATGTTAATAAAGTGACACACTGTGCACAGCAAACACTAGGAGTCCAGGTTTTGTCCAAGTTTTTAACTAATGGTGTCAAACTACGTCGTTGACTTTACACAGTAAGCTGATCGCAAATATAACAGAAGTTAGCAGGATGGTTTACACACTCTCGGCATCTTCTTCTTCTCGACGTGCCATCTCCATCAATGAAGGTTGGATATCACAACGGCAAATCTCTCTCTGTCTTCAGCGGTTCTGATGAGCTCTTCGAAGTTCATGCCAGTCCACTGACGTATGTTCCTCAGCCATGACAGTTTTTTCCGTCCTAGACCCCGTTTGCCCTCGATCTTTCCCTTGATGATGAGCTGTGCGTAACGGTATTTGTCGTTTCTCAGGATGTGACATAGGTATGCAGTTTTACGGACTTTTACAAGTTTGAATAGTTCTCGTTCTGTTCCAATCCTGCGCAAGACTTCTTCGTTCGTGGTATGCGATGTCCATGGTATTTTGAGAATTCTGCGATATGTCCACATCTCGAAAGCTTCCAGTCTGTTGATTGTTTGTGTTTTTAGGGTCCACGTTTCGACATTGTACAAGAGAGTAGACCATACATAACATTTTGAGAGTCTTAAACGCAGGTCGAGACTGATTCGTGAGTCGCAGAGGAGCTTTCTGAGTCGTACAAAACAGTTTCTGGCTTGTTCTATCCTCGATCTTATTTCTGTGTCTGGATCTAGTTTGTTGTCTATCCAGCATCCCAACTATTGAAACCTATCCACTTCTTCTAATATCTTTCCGTTTATTTGGGTTGGTTGTGGAATATTCTTTGACTTTTTGATCATCATTACCTTGGTTTTCTTCACGTTTATTTTCATATCGAACTCATTGCAGGTATTGCTAACGCTGTTGAGGAGTCGCTGTAGACCCTCATCCGAGTCAGCGATCAAGACAGTATCGTCAGCGTATCTGATGCTGTTTATGTTTACGCCGTTAATTTTGACTCCCTCTAAGATATCTGCTAAAGATCTGTCAAATATTAGCTCTGAATACAGATTGAACAGCAAAGGGACAAGACGCAGCCCTGCCTGACTCCTCTGCCGATTCCGATTTGCTCGGATATGGATCCTCTATTCTGATTCTAGCTCTCTGGTTCCAATATAGGTTCTGTATCAGAGTAATGTCCTTCCCGTCTAGGCCCACGCCGCGAAGCGACTCCATCAGCAGATCGTGTCTCACTCTATCAAATGCTTTCTCGAAGTCTATAAAGCAGATGAAGATGTCTCGTTGTTGATCATAGCATTTTTGCGCTAGTACCAGTAAGCTGAACAAAGCCTCTCTCGTGCCCATTCCGCTCCTGAAGCCAAACTGGTCATCTCCAATGTTCGCTTCGCACTTGCTAGAAATGCGGTTATGAATTATTTTAAGTAGGACCTTTAACGCGTGGCTCATTAAACTTATTAGACGAAAGTCTCCGCAATCTTTTGGATTTGTTTTCTTCGGCAATGGTATGACTCGGCATCTTAGTATAATGTAAAAAACTGTTTTGCGTAATCGTGTAAGTCGATGATTTATGAACACTGTGGGTGATTGAACAAAACTAAGTATGTGGTTTATATGCGGGTAAGTAGTGTTTGAAAATATGACTTGATTTCGTTTAATAAATTTACTGTTCATCCATGTAATTAGTAGAATCATTTTCGGTGCACAAAATGAAACAACTTTTTAGAAATGTTTCTTCAATATAATTAACAAAAGATGGAATTCAAGTGGCGTAGTCATCATACTACAGGGTGCGGCACAGAAACTTGCTGATTTAAAAGGTTATAAAAACAAAAATATTAGAGATAATGTTATAATTCGTTTTAAATATTTTCTTACATTCTCTGAATTTATTATTGAACTTTTTTGAAAATGACATCGAACAAGTGACGGCCTCCATCGTCAATGCACTGAGTTATGTGATTTTTGATGTTCTGATGAATTATTTCGAGCATATAAGGTATGTCGGCGATGGCTTTCCGAATGTTGAATTAGGTTTGTTAGCGCTTCAAAAACGCATGTTTTGTTTGTTCACAGAGCCAGAAATGTGAAAGTGAGCTTCATCACTGAAGAACACGAGCGTGTTGTGAGGCAGGTTTTCACCGAGTGCTTCACATTCATTTCGGCGGGAATTAAAATCGCTTTCATTCAGTGCCTGCGTTACAGCTATTTTGTAGGGATGGAAATTGAGGTCTTGGTTGAGAATTCGTCCCAAAGTGCGATCAGATAACCCCAGAGCAGCTGCGTGTTTCCGCGCCGAACGCCGAGGAGATCGGACGATAGATTCTCTTACTCTGTCAACATTTTCTGGAGTTCTGGACGTCTGATGACCTCCTGAACCGGTTTTTGCTACATTTCCAGCTCTCTCTAAATGTGTTCACCTACGGAACAATTGATTGCCGTCCAGGAACCGGAGCTGTAGGATGAATATTAAATTGAGTACGGAAGGCAAGTTGAGTGGCGATAATGGAACGACCGTTGGAAAAGTAAGCCTCGTAGGCAAACGCACGCTGCTGCTTCGCCCAATGCATGATGGCGACTGAAGAGGAAAGAAACAAACCTTCAGGAGTTCCCCTATCCAAATTCATTAAACTCGTCTATGTCCCCCCACCCCTCGCGACAAGGCGACCGTTACAAATCAGCAAGTTTCTGTGCCGCACCCTGTATGATAACATTAAAAGAATGCTGAACCCAAAAGAGACCCAAACGAAATATGAAGTAGGTACGAGAAAAAATTGATTAACATAAATAAAGAATTAAAGAGGTTCAATTCCAGAAAGGTCGTTATAGGTATCTGGGAAAATATCATTATCTGTATGACTGAAAATAAAGAATTAAAGAGGTTCAATTCCAGAAAGGTCGGTATCGGTATCTGAGAAAATATCATTATCTGTATCAGTGAAAATGCATAATTATGTTATCAACAGCAGTGTCCATTGCTGGCTCCTAGTTTTCAAAAACTTCTCAAATTTCGTGGCGTGTCTGTCGTCTGTCGGAAATGAATTGAAAAAGTCATCATGAAGAGTTTCTATAGTTTTCAAGTCATTTCACATTCCGCTCTGCGACATATTGCTTCAGAGATGCCCATACCAAAACTATCAGATTCAGATCGGGGTGATAAAAGGGAAGTTGAAGAACAGTGTGGCCACTACCTTCCATTATTTTATCTATTTCGTATTCTTTGAATCGTGGTTTATGAATGCACGACATTCACGATAATAAGTCTCTGTCCTTTGGAAATTAGCGCACAAAAACCTTCATTTGATTATTTGTGTGTGTGATGAGTGGATATGTGTTTCGTTCATATAAATTATAGACCGATTTTCTTTTCAGAACTTTTTCATATTCCTAAGAAAGTTTCTTTTGAGCATTTGGATTTCTGGTTTTTCCATAAGTTATTTCCTGTTATTTTGGGTTTTTTCCAACGAAGTCCCTCCTCTCCCATCACTTTCCTTAGAGATCCATATAATCCAAAAGAACCATTGTCACCGACAAATTTCTTATGAATACATCTTACCATAAAGTTGAAATTTTCTTTTCCATTATATAGTAGTTTATTATCATTTCAAAACAGTCGTCGGAGCATTTCTTATTTGGTGTGGAGAATATTGACGACTCTCCTTCTACAACAGATCTCATTTCTGCAGAAATCTTTCTTATTGAAATGAATCGAAGTTGCTATCACTTCCCTAGATTAGCCCGACAACACTTCATTCGCCACTTTCGTTTCGAATTCCATTGTCGAATACCTAATACCAAATAATTGTTGCAGAGAGTGTATTTCACGAAGTTCACTCCACGAGAGCTTTGATGAACTAATCATTAAAAGGCCTGTCCGCTGCACAACCTATTAAAAAGTTTACCTAAGAGAAGGGAAAACTTCAGATATGTTTGACGGCCTGTACATATCTTGTTATACATAAGGGGACATTCGTAACCTTTGTAAAATAATTATCTAGAATGTTGAGCTATTTTTGGTAGGTAAATGTCAGAATATCTTTTTCTCCGCGACATCACTGAATGTAATAATTCTGAAATTATTTTCAATAATAGAATTCAAACATTATCACTCCAGTTTGAATGTTCATTCTAAAACACTTGATTAATGTGTTTTTATGTATTTTCACTCTATAACTAAATACGGAATAAATATTCCGTAATTGAAGCAAACATCATCGATTGCCATGAATTTCAGAAAATCTTCAGTGTCAGATGTCAGATATCAACACCATACTAATTATCTTCGAAAAAGTAATTGTTTGAATAAGATTATGAGTGGAGAATCGAGTGCATAAGATAACAAGACCTTTACCATCTGTCAAAGAAGACTTGCATCATCCCGCGTTAGAGATGTACTGTAATATTGGAGTGGAAAAGTCCATACAAAATAAAACTCGTTCCATGTATAAATTTTTTAAGGCAGACTTTGCATCCATACTTAAAGATTTTTCAGAAATTGACTGGAATTCAGTTTTGATGAGTATTGATGTGAATGAATGAGTGGAAGAGTTTTATTCAGTTTTGAACAAGATTATTGAAAATTATGTTCCTATTAGAGTTACTAACTATAGAAACTATCCGCCCTAGTATTCGAGAGACACTATCCGCTTGATTGGAGATGAGGCACGATATCATAATAAGTTCAAAAGATTCAGAAATAATTTCGATTATGAGACATTTGTAGAGCTACGTAGGCAGAGCAAGGCTTCGATCCAGTGGGACTATGGAAAACATATCTCATCAGTTGAGGAAAACATCGTGAAAAATTCATAAATGTTTTGTTCTTACGTATCTGAATTTCAAAAAAATGAGCTTATTCCACCTATAATGAATCTTAATGACAATGTTGCTATTTCAAATGCTTTTGGTGATTTTTTGGTGGAGTCTTCAAAGATCCACAGAAGCCTGTTATTTATAAAAATAAATATAATGTAAATGAGATAAAAAACACAAGGTTTAGCGTTAATCTACACTTTATTTGAGAAAATTTGACGACGTTTCGCTGACACAGCAGCTTTATCAAGAATGACAAACAGAATGAAGAGTATGGTATTATAAAAAAATCGTAGAACAAGTTGGATGAATAACAGGAAAATCCACACCGAGCCATTGTACAGTTAGTATGAAAGGTAATAAAAACTAATTAAACAAGTTAAGTAGGGGTGAAAAATTCACATCTACCTGCTCATTCAAAAGCTTGTCCGAATATTTGTATCTATTTGTAAAAATAACTTCATTTAGTTGTGATTTTTGTTTGATGGCCTTTAAAATATTTTGTTCTTTACTCTGTAACAACTAAATGAAATTATTTTTACAAAAGCAGATAAGGGTAATACTGTTATTGCGTTAAATAGAAATGACTACCTATTTAAAACTCTAAATTTCACTTCGTCCGGAAACTATACAATTTTAAACAAAGATCCAACTATTACATTCCAGAAAAATATTAAAATTGCAATAAATGACACAAAATCTTTAATTAAAGCAATAGATAAATACAAATTAATTTTACCAAACCCTCAACCACCTCAATTGTATTCACTCATAAAATTGCATAAAGTAAATAACCCCGTTAAACCAGTCGTATCATACGTTACAGCCCCAGCCGTGAAATTGTCGCATTACCTTATAGATATCATTAAAAATTATTGTTCATTCAAATCAAAATTTTCTATAAAAAATTCTTTCGAATTGATAAATAACATAAAAAACGTTAACCTACCACCTAACGCAAAACTTATTTCGTTTGATGTTGAGAATTTATACCCAAGTGTTCGTCCAGGTGATGTCAAAATATTAATCGAAAACATGTTGAATTCGAATCATGTTAACCACATAATTAAATCAGAAATATTGAATCTGTTGGACGTTTGCATTGAACAAAATTATTTTTCTTTCAACAACATCTATTACATTCTGTTTGTCATTCTTGATAAAGCTGCTGTGTCAGCGAAACGTCGTCGAATTTTTTCAAATAGAGTGTAGATTAAAGTTAAACCTTGTGTTTTTTATCTCATTGAACAAGATTATTGAAAATCATGTTCCTATTAGAGTTACTAACTATAGAAACTATCCGCCCTAGTATTCAAGAGACACTATCCGCTTGATTGGAGATATGGCACGATATCATAATAAGTTCAAAAGATCCAGAAATAATTTCGATTATGAGACGTTTGTAGAGCTACGTAGGCAGAGGGACTATGGAAAACATAACTCATCAGTTGAGGAGAACATCGTGAAAAATTCAAAAATGTTTCGGTCTTACGTATCTGAATTTCGAAAAAATGACCTTATTCCACCTATAACGAATCTTAATGACAATGTTGCTATTTCAAATCCTTTTGGTGATTTTTTTGCTGGAGTCTTCGAAGATTCACAGAAGCCTGTTATTTATAAAAATAAATATAATGCATCATCATCTATTTCAATCAATCATTTAACAAAAATTGATATCGAAAATAAAATAGCTAAAGGACCTGGTCCTGATATGATTCCCCCAATATTCATTAAATCATGTTGCTCATCTCTATCGACACTTCTTCAAATAATATTCAGTAAGTCTCTTTGGCTGGGAGTGTTTCCGAATAGATGAAAGCTGGCCAAAATTGTACCTATTTTCAAGAATGCTAAGAAAAATCTAATTAACAACTAGAGGCCGGTGTCCATTCTAAGTCACTTTGGTTAAATATTTGAATCGATTATAACTGATCGACTTTTTCAGCAGTCTGAATCACAGTTCTAGATTCACAAAGTATCAGCATGGTTTCTTCGAAGGGAAATCAGTTTTTACGAATTTAACCCCATGTATCAATTTCTTGTGCCAAAGTCTTGATGATGCTGTTCAGGTGTTTATACGGTTTATACGGACATGGCTGAGACGTTCGACAAGGTGCACCATGCTACTTTATTAAGTATTCTCTCAGACTTTGGTATGGCTGAATCAATGACGAGATGGTTGCGATCATATTTGATGAATAGGTCACAGTTTGTAGTGATAAATGGGGTCTCTTCAGAAATGCACCTTGTAACATCCGGAGTACCTCAAGGTTCTCACCTTGGACCCTTTATTTTCGCCATCTATATCAATGACATTTATGAGTGCTTTCCTGATTCTTCACATGAACTCTTTGCTGATGATTTGAAAATTTACAAACGAATTGAATCTCATGCTGATACACAGTTGTTCCAAGGTGATTTGCATCTCTTTTCTTTGTTCTGTAAGTCCCGATATTTTGAAAAAAATGTCGATAAATGTCAACACATAACCTTTACAAAAAACATCAATATCATACATATCTCCTTTTTTCTCAATAATCAGGATGTGACTAGGGTTGAACAGGTTAAGGACTTGGGTATTGCCTTAGATGTCAAACTTTCATATGCACTTTATGTCGATTGCCTAGTATCGAGAGCTCATAAAATTCTTGGTTTTACACTTAGAATTACTAAGAACTTTAAGAATATTCAGACATTGAAAGCACTATACTTTGCCCTAGTCAGGTCAAATTTGGAGTATGCTACACCTATCTGGTCACCCTTTTACCACGTTCATATTGAGAGAGTACAGAGAAAGTTTTTTAAAAGTTTAAATTACAGATTTAATCGCAATTTGCTGCAAAGTGATTATAAAGTCAGGTTGTGCCGATATCGTGTCTTAAGCTTGGAGGGTAGACGTGTTCTATTTGATGTACCGAATTTTGCATAATTATTACAACTATCCTTTGATTAATTTCATCACTTTTAATGTTCCTCAATATCATAATCGTCATTATACCTCATTATACGTACCTAAAGCCCTAACTGCTCTATACTACAACTCTGTCGTTTTAAGATCAATGCGTTTCTGTAATTGCAACTTGAAGAATTTCGATTTGTTTAATATGAGCTTGGTTTATTTCAAGAAAAAATTGATTTTATATCTAACAAACCACTATAATTCATGAAATGAAGCTACAATCGACAACTTTGTTTCTATATGAATTGGATATTTTTGTCTTGCATCATTTGAATTGAAAATGTTTTCTTCTGTTTTTCATTAGTTAGTCAATATTGATAGAATATCTGTCGAACTTTATTTATAATAATCTTGAATTGTTTTTGTAATGAACCCCTGTAATTGGAATTTTTCTGTTGGGGTTCCTGATTCAGTAAATAAATAAATAAAAAAATAAACCCTCCATTTCCAAAGTAACTGGACTTTTTGAAAATAGAAACAACCAGTATTAATTCTGATGCAAATCTTTTGCATTGATCAATGTATTCGCCTTCTGCACGCGCTAACAGGTTGTTAAACGACTTCTCTATCTCATTTTCTGGAATGGTCTATAGCGCGTCGGACCTCGCAGTTTCAATGGCCCCAATCGAATAATGTCGCTTTCCTGTCTTCGTCAAAAGCAGCTTAGGGAACAGATAGTAGTCGCATGGGGCCAGATCAGATGAATAGGGTGAATGTTGCAAGGCAATAATGGGATTTTTCATTGAAAATTCAGTTACAACTCCAAGCGACTTTTTTGGGTTTTCCCTTATCCAACGCTTCCTATTCAAATCATGATGATTTTGCTATGCTCAATTCGATTAAATTCTTGGTCGTTGGTGAGTTTGTGTGGTATATAACTCGAATTAACCTCGTAAAGCCCAACTCTTCGGTCAAAATGCGGTATTCTTTTATTATTCTTAATACACGCACTTTTTTGTGTTTTTTTTCCGATAAGTTTGGGACGGTATGATCTTTCATCATCATTCAGGGTCTTTCTACCCGATTCGAATCGCTTGAACCACTACGTACACTTGCGTACGGGATAGACAATCATTACCATATGCAGTTTGTAGCATTTGGTGCGTTTGGGTAAAAGATTTAACAAGTGTACTACAAAACACAATTGCAGCTCTTTGTTCGAAAGTCATTTTCCGACCGATGTACTAAACGCACTAGCATACATGACGCAATAACTCAAGTTATTTACACACAAATGTCATGAAATTTTCAACAGCTACGATTTTAAAAATAAGTACCCAAAAATACATCGAATGTGATAACTATTAATATCATTTAGTTTGGGACCATCTTTGGAACATCAACTATAGTGGCCTCGTTTCAGTTTATATCCTTGTCTTTACATTTCTTTATGTACCTCATTAAAGTTGTTCGTGGATTCTGAAAACGAATTGCCGATTGCTTGGCAGATAACCCACCTGCCAAAACCGATCAGACAGCTTCCATTATAACATCTTTGTTTGTCAACCTATATCTGTTCTTCTTTTTTGGTTCGGCACCATGCTGTGCAGATTATCACTGGAAGAGAAGTATATCTTCAGTGCGCAAGTAGATCAACTCGGAATATATGTGCGGGGTACAGTGGTCACCCCACAGAACAGACCCTAATCAGAAATAAAAACTCAGTGCCCTGGCATAGGAAACAATATGGCAACTCTGCATAGAAACTAGCGCTACGCGTGCCATTGTGAAAAACTAAATCGAAAGGCGCCTTATTTGAATTCTAGATTTCCCACTATCGAATTTAACTTGACTGAAATGGGGTATTCGAACTAGTCTAATCGATGCAGATTATTCCTGCCTCATTTAGTCTGTTCAAAAATTGAGAAAATAATGAGTATTTTTTCACAATAACAGTTTTATTTTAAAATAAAAAATCTTTCAAACCATATATACAGAAAATGTAGCAAAACATTTCCAAAAACAAAATAAATTCTTAACACAGGTAAATCAAACATATAAATCACATATCACAGGAAAAAAGGAACATTCTAACATTCAAAATAAAAAAGGAATTCTGGAATATTGTTGTCAGCCACTAATATTGGTTCTCCATTGCTACCATTGGTCCCCCGTTGGGGGTAAACTGCTTCCACTGCCATCTTCATGGCATTTACTTCATACTGCTTCTGAAAATAGAAAAAACGCAGTACTAACTGTCTCTAGAAATTTTTATTTCAATGAATTTGAGATCACTCAAAAGTGTTGAACATGGTAAAATAGGCAACTTCATTATTAATCTTGGAAATCTTGGAAAAATAAAAATGTATATATCACAAAATAATCATGAATTATATATAACAAAAGGAATGTAGTGTGTAAAGGACCCAAAAATTCATTCAATTATTTGGTCACGATAGTGTCAATGATGTTTCAGATAGTGACAATGATGTTCTATTTTGCAAAATTTACCTAATAATATTTGTTTTTCATTCAGGGAGGTTAGCTATAATGAAATAAGAGACATCATTGGTGCCTCAAAAAACTCTAGTTCAAGAGATATTTATGATCTTTATTAATAAAAAAAGTGACAATAATATAATATACCCCTTGACGGATCTAATTAATAGATGCCTTAAGCAGGGTGTTTTTCCCAGCTGCCTTAGGAATGCCAAGACCGTTCCTGTTCACAAGAAAGGTGATATCACAGATGTTGGGAACTATATCTCTCGTCCCTGTATTCTCGAAAATTTTCGAGAAGGTTATGTTCAATCGGGGTGTAAGGGATTGTATAACATCCGAATCAATCCAATTGTCAACCTCACCTGCACGAGTGGCGCCTTACGACGCCCGGTACACCCTGCTTGACAACCAACGAGGCTCTGGCGACCGAGCAAAGGCGGTATAACCTTAACATCAGCACGACTAAATACCGTAGCGTACCTTCCGGACTAAATCCGAGGCAGGTCTGAATGCAAAAGCTGGCAGCCCCAGCATCAGACTAGGAGGCAATAGGCCAATCACCTGTTACTCCGAAATCAACTGATTACTGAAACCAATAAAAGGAAGAAACGGATGGATCTTATAACGACGACTTTTGGCTTTAAACACAGGACTAGAATAGGAACATGGAATATAAAAACACTATCAGAGGCTAGTAGGCTCGCCCAGGTGGAAAGAGAGATGCAGTCATACAAAATAAAAATATTGGGGTTAAGCGAAGTTCGATGGCCAAACCAAGGTGAGCACATCACCACACACGGGAACATGCTATTGTACTCAGGTAAAGAAGAACAAGAAAGGCGCCAAAATGGAGTTGGAATGCTACTCACAAGAGAGGCCAAAAATAGCTTAATGGACTGGAGGCCCATATCAGACCGAATAATTGTAGCACGCTTCAGAACAAAGGCCCGAAATCTTACAATAGTTCAATGCTATGCACCAACAGAGCCATCGAACGTATCTGAGAAAGAAGCTTTTTATGAAAGTCTGTATGCCACCTTCAATCAAATACCCAACAGCGACATCAAAGTCATCATGGGCGACCTAAACGCAAAAGTGGGCACTAACAACGAAGGCTCTGAGTCAACTATGGGAAAGCAAGGTGTAGGAGTGAAAAACGAAAATGGTCAACTTCTTATAGACTTCTGCCAAGAGAACAACTTGGTTATAGGCGGCACACTCTTCCTCCATAAAACGATTCACAAAATAACTTGGATATCCCCTGACCACAAAACCAAAAACCAAATTGACCATATCATGATAACAAGACTCTGGCGAAGAAGTCTGCTGGATGTTAGGAGCTTCAGAGGGGTCGACGCCGCAACCGACCGTCATCTCTTGGTAACGACCTTACGCCTGAAAATTGCCCGACAAAAACTGTCAACTAAATCGGCTAGAAGAACGAAGCTCAATATAGAGAAATTGAAAGACCCTTCGCATCTCACTAGCTACAAAGCAAAAGTAGCGGAAAAACTCAGCCAAGAAACTCTGCCGCATTCGTGGGAAATTATTGGGAAGCTGATGTTGTAGAGTGCGGAGGAAGAGCTTGGAGCGAAGGAATATGGACAGAAAGAATGGATATCAGAGAATACATGGCAGCTCATCGACAAAAGAAAAGAGGTCAAGAACAGACTGAACATAGCCCGGACCCGCGATAGAAAAAGGGCCTTAACTGAAGAATACTCAGCACTTAACAGGCAGGTGAAGGTCAGCGCTAGAAGAGATAAGAGAGTATGGGTGATGACCTTGACAGAACAAGCAGAAAAAGCGGCTGAAACAAAAACATCAGGGAGGTATATGCCATTACTAGGAAAATGAGCGGTAAAAGCCAAACAACAATCATCCGATTAAGAACCGTAACGGATATCTGCTTACCACGGCAGAACAACAGCTAAGTAGATGGAAAGAATATTTTACCTGCCTCCTTGAATCTGCCGAAGGCATAAACAACCTGCCAAATAACACGCCGACTAGACCCCTACGCATAGACACCAGCGAGCCAAAAACCCAGGAAATCGAAGCGGCAATCAGACATTTAAAGAACCACAAATCCCCTGGCCCAGACAACATACCAAGCGAAATCCTGAAGGCGGATGCCCAAGGTGTAGCGCAATTACTACAACCGATTATGAGAGATGTCTGGAACTCAGAAACTGTCACCTGGAAAGAAGGCCTCATAATAAAGGTACCCAAGAAGGGAAATCTAGCAGAGTGCATCAACTGGAGAAGTATAACGCTTCTTAACAACATAAATAAAATCCTCTCCTACATCCTTCTCCAGAGGATCAAAGAACAAATGGAAACCCGATTGAGGCCAGAGCAGGCCGGTTTTAGAGCCCACCGATCCTGCGTAGACCACATTAACACGCTACGAATAATAATAGAGGAATCCTCGGAATTTAACTGCAAATTGTATATCATCTTCATTGACTTTAGACGTGCTTTTGATAGCCTCAGCCAGGCGGCTCTGTTTAACATTTTGGAAACTGTGGGTTTCCCCAAAAAAATCATTGACATGCTAAAAGAGCTCTACGTACATTCTACATGTCGGGTCCTCCATAGGGGAAAAATCTCAGATAAGATCGCAGTAAAGGCGGGGGTTAAGCAAGGATGTCTATTATCGCCCATACTTTTCAACATAGTTATTGACTGGATAATGAGGGAAGTTAACAATGAAAGAAGATGAATCACCTGGGGTTTGACCGGAAGACTTGAAGATCTCGACTATGCGGATGATATTTGAATTTGGGAGGCTTTTACTTGGTAAAATTCGATTATCAATAATAAAAAACAAGTACTGTGTTTTAAGGAATTTTACTTAATAATTGCGATTCGTAACGCGTTTCACTACACCGTAGCTTCTTCAGACGAATGATTATGCAGAAAAATGTAAATGAGAATATAACTATAAATGTTCTTGAGTAATTAAAAGCTTATAGGTCGCCTCCTCCTAAGTGGTTATTTATGACAGGTATATCCAATAAAATTAAGGAATAGATTGCTCCCCGAAAAGATTCAATAGAGGTGAAGGGCTTAAATCGACTTGTTCATTGATGAGTATACCTGAGTGTTTGTATTTATTTATTTCTAAAGTTTCCCAAAGATCTATCTTCCAATATTTATTATCTGTATGCAAAATTTCAAACTGTGGGTCGAAAGAATGATTATTTTCTAAGAGATGATTCGCGCAATTTGAATCTGATTTTTTATTTGAAAAACTGCGTTTATGTTCCGATATTCTAATATTAAAATTTCTATGTGTTCTACCAATGTAGAAATTATCACAGTCATTGCAATTCAATCTATAAACACCTGATTTATTGTTTTTACCTGGTTTGGTTTTATTATTTTTATATATTTGCCTAAATTATTATTAGTTTGGAAAGCTATGTTGAAATTATTGCTACTTAAGAATGATTTCAGTTTCTCACTTGTAGTGCCAACGTAGGTTAAGGTGTTGAATTTTTGTTTCAATTTATCGACAGGGTAAACTTCATTCAATGCGATTCTACTTTGTTTTTTATTTAAAATATTATTTATTAGTTTGGGATTGTAACCATTATTTTTGGCTATTTGTTTAATCAAATTTAGTTCTCTGTTGAAATTTTCTGGTGATAGCGGGATGTTAATCAATCTATGAATAAAACTATTGAATGCTGACATTTTATGTTGATATGGATGACACGACGAGTTATGTATTATAATATCTGTATGTGACGGCTTATGGTAAATTGCGAAAACATGTTTTCCATTTTCATTCGAAATTGTTACGTCTAAGAAATTTATCGAATTATTGCTTTCTATTTCGGTTGTGAATGCAATTTTTGGATGTAATGAATTTATATGATTTTCGAAAATTTTCAACTGTCTATCTGTTCCTGTGAAGCAAATAATGATATCGTCTACATAGCGATACCAGTATAAACAATATTTACTGAGTGGATGATTATGAATTAATTTCTCTAAGTTATTCATGAAAATTTCTGCTAACAAAGGACTCAACGGATTGCCCATAATCAAGCCGTCTTCAATAGTATAATATTTGTAATTGAAATGGAAATAATTTTGATCTAAACAAATTTTAATAATGAAAGAATATCTGATTTAATGATAGTATTGACATGATTCCTTTCTAATAATTCTTCAACCAAGTAATACGTATCTTTTGGAGGAATGTTGGGAAATAGATTCTTAACATCGAAAGAAATAAGTTTGGAATTAGGTGGTATAGTGGTATCTTTGATATTGGCAATAAGTTCGTATGAATTTTTGACCGAAAATTCAGATTTAAAATTGCAATGTTTTATTAGCAAGTCGTTGAGGAATTTTGAAAGTTTGAACGAAGGTGCCGTTACATAAGAAACAACAGGTCTAATAGGGTAATTAGGTTTATGAAGTTTTATCAACGAATATAATTCGGGGGATTGTGGATTGGAGTTAATGAATTTATATTTTCTTGGTCTGTAATCAATGATTTTGCTGTCGAAATTATGTTTTTAACAACTTTCTGAAATTTTGCCGTAGGATCCTTAGTTGATGTTATATAGTTTCCGGCTGTTAAGAATTCTTCAGTTTTAGAAATATAATCGGTTTTACTAATCGCAATGACGGTGTTACCTTTATCTGCTTTAGTGAATACTAAATCGTTCTTGGTACTATTTTCACGAATTGTTTTTATTATCTTATAATCGGAATTGCAATGAGGTGATAATTTCGAAAAGTCTTCTTTGATGATTTTTGCTGTTTGATGTTTGGCTAAAATATTATCTTTGGAGTTTTTGAGAATAATTTCGGAGTCTATGCCTAACTGTTCAAAATTAGTTTTATTATGTTTTGGATGTAAATTATGTTTGAATCCTTTTTCTAATAGATCTTTTTGTGGTTGTGTAAAATCGGTATCAGTTAAATTAGTGAATCTTTCAAAGAATTTATGGTCTGAAAATTTATCAGTTGAAGGTTTGGGTGGAGAAATTTTGAATTTAAGTGAATTCAACTTTTTCTGTTGTTGCTGAAACTTTTTATGAATTAAAAAGAAAAGAAAACCGATAAGAATTAGATATAATCCAATTTAGGTACCGTAGTATCATTCAAATCTAAAGCTGCACAAAGTATCAGCTGAAACTTCACAAATTCAATTTACTTACCATAAATTTTCCAGAAAATTACTAAACTTGATTCGAAGACACCAGTAACGGAAACACCTAAAAATAAAATGATTTTGGAAGCGTAAACCGCAAAAATAAAAGGGTTAAGTGGGAAACTGAAAACATTGACAGACAATTGACAATTTATTTATCAGCGATTGAAGTTTGATTGACAGAGTTTGACACTTGATGTGGTTAAATTAGTGCCATCTATATATATTATGGGGGACTAGATAGATAAGTGAGGGGTTGTGAGGGGATGTTGAATGTTTTAGTCTGTAACTCGGCATGTGTGATGAGCAGTGACCATTGTGTCTTGCACAGTATGTGACCACGGTGCCCCAAAGTGAACCTCATTGTGTAAACTAATATTTCCCAATCAACTTGGAAATATTTATAGTTCAAGAATATTCACAACACATCTAAGATGTTCAAAAAAATGATGCATTAACAATACTTACCCCAATTCGATAAATAGGCAGTGAAATGAAACTTTTCCTTGGGAGCGTCAAATCTATTTCCAAGCCTCAAAAACGTCACAAAATCAACTTGTCATGATCTGTTTTATCTACTTTGTCAAAACTCCACGCTAGCATTCGTACTCATATTAGCACCCCTTTCAGAGATATGGCACGCGAATCATCGTCTATGATTAATTTAGAAGTGACCACTCTGCCCTTATGCCCACCGTGCCCCGTTCTTCCCTACACTAATTACAACGGGAAATTATATTTTGAATTGTATGTTACTTAATTATCAACTATTGAACTTAAAATTTAAAATATGATCGTTGGGCCAATCAGAAAACCGTTACATTGCAATACCACGTAACTCCTAATGGGCCATAAAATAACACCACTTATGTAACTTCAACAACTTTGAATAGCATTGAATGAGTGAAATAAGCTTATATCAATATAAAAATAGTAAAGTTCAAGAGTAGGAATAGCTAGAATAATACGAAAAATATAAACTTTTAATAGTAAAATGATATTTTCCTACCATTTTTCGATAATTGTTAGGAGCAACCGGGCAGTACGTTCCACACTATGGAACTAAAGTGACTTACGTGCTGTTTCATAATAGAACGCCGATTTGGTGGATCCCGTGTACATGCATTTTCTTAATTTCACGAGTCGATACGTGTTTCTGATTGGCTGAAACGATGCGTCTTCGATTCTCTAGCGAATGGCATCAAAATGTCAAAATAGCCAAAAAGTGACTACGACGAAATAGATTAGGGACGCAAGAGTTCCATGTATTACATTAATATACATTCTTTGTGATACATTCTGTAGTTTTGAGTTCTGTTCGAAGAAACTTTTTTCATCGACTTGAGAAAGTGTAGCTATTTCGAGCATGTATTTTATTATTATCTTTATTATTTATTATAGTTTTCAATGAAAAGTGATATCAATCGCATTTTCCATGAATAAAATCCTAAATAAATAAAAAATCCAAATAGTCGACTACAAATCGAATGTGCGGTATTTAGTTGAGGGGGCGATTAGGTTCCAACTCTGAATACTCGTGGTCATTAATACAAATAGATGATTAATTTAAGAAAACCGTTTCACGAATTTTTTCCTTTGGTTCTGTTTTTGAAACGTCATCGCGCATATGGGATAGTTACAGGTGAAATGATATTGTCTCTTATTTCCATAATTTTACAAATATAGTTGCTTGGAATAATTATGTTATAGAGGATAAATAGATTTGCAAGTTTTCCATTAGCATTCCCAATAAATTATTGAAACATTTTGTTGGCTTAGAGAATTTCTTCGCAGTTGTTGATCGAGGTCGTTTGTGATAATCCACTGGATACAGTCCATTTGAATATAAGATGATGAAAAAAATTATCAACAAAACATACAAAAAATTTTCCTTTCGCGAATTTGTTTGATTCCAGTGTTTATTCTTTCATTCCTCCGTTAGCTGCTTATAAGAAAAGGTGAGTTTTATCTTGTCATTCTTCGTTTTCACACTTTACTGATTTTTTTAGTTTTCAATAATTTTAATATTATCAACATTTACCTGTATTTCCTATTATTTCAAAATAAATATTTCGATTATATTTTGAAACCCATGATAGAAATGCATTCGAATTTCTAAAATTCCAACTACATAGTTAATTAATGTGAGATTTAATTTTTATATTCACAATCTATAATATAATTAATGAGTTATAAATATGTTAAATTATCGACGAGTTATATTGAATCACTAAATTCATCAAATTTCAATGTATAAGCATATATGTTCCATAGACGAACGAAAGGAGGAAAATTCACCAAAAATATTCTTACGAATTATTTTCCTTTCTTCAAAAATCAGAGGAAAGAGCATATTTGACTTCTTCAGTCCTCTTATAACCATTTCGAATCTAGGTTATATATTTTCCATCAGAATCACTTAAATATCTCAATGTTAGATGATTGATGCTAGTGTACAAGTTCTAATCCATGTTCATTCTTCAGCTCCTAAAAATATGAGCCATATTTTATTAAATAACGAAGAAGTTCAAAAAATATATCATGGTTTCATTTGCATATAAAAATTGCAAAACTTATTAACAAATTAAGACGAAAGTAAAACGGCATTAAGTTTGTCTCACACAATTCAAAACCAGTAATAATTTAGAAATTATTTACAAAGAAGAATGGCAAAAGGATAACATTTCAATTAAAAAGTCTGCCAAAATCTTCATTTATAATTTCAATTTAACCTTGAAAATGAGCTCATGTTCTCTAGAGTTAGTACAACATCTAAAATGATTATTTTATAGTATTAAATATCAATTTGAAATTTGGAATGAATTATGGTCTCCCAAGAAACTCTAAAAAGTTTTGTAGGATTTTTATCTCTTTTAATGTTATATATAATAATATATATATATATATATATATATATATATATATATATATATATATATATATATATATATATATATATATATATATATATATATATATATATATATATATATATATATATATATATATATATATATATATATATATATATATATATATGATTTATGATATCATATAAACTCAATACTCCTCTTGTGAATTTCAGTTTTTTAAATTAATCGAGAAAGATTATTATTATATTCATTATTATTATTATCCACAATCCAAGTTCGAACATATCACATGATATTGCCAAAATAATTAAAACTCACCATTTTTGAATGATATTTAATGGAATAGACCGTACCTAAGTATTTTGATGAAGTACTTTTGTTGAGTTAATAATATGTGAGACTTAGAAAGCGAAAAATTTTAGATCACTTATTTGAATCTTTTCTATAATCGTCAATGGAAATGGAAATATTGAAAAATTTTTCGTACAAGACTTTTCTTTCAAGTGTTCTTTCGACAACATAATTGATTCAAAATTTTAATTTGATATATAATTTTGTAAAAATATTATTCTAGGAGCTGTACACTTACTCTGAAAACCGGACGCTCTTATTTTAAATGATACGGGGTCCTATTTTTAACGACAAATTAAAATTGTAGACAATAAACATAGAGTTTTGGGAGTATACTATAGAAATACTTGTCCTTATTAACAATTCCTTTTCTAATAATTTCTGTAGTAATAATAGTTCAATTGACGAGGCTTTTACGTGATAAAATCCATTTTCACAAATACAAGTAAACGATGATTTCTACTAAAATATATTATTAAATGCTCGACGCGCTTCGATACACAGTATCTCTATCACGAGCGAATGAAAACTACAAATATATCTAACATAAACTTATATATACCAAAGAGGCAATCCACTCAGAGATATCTGTATTTGAACTAGTGTTTAGGAAATAAATTTAATAGGGTGAGTTATTTATGTCTACCTGATCATTAAGAATTTCCGGTGAATACCTAAATCTATTTATTTCAAGTACTTCCAGAAGGTTGAGTTTTATACCTCTATTGTCAGAATGTAGGATTTTAAATTCTGAATTGAAAGAGTGACTATTTTCCTAAGATGATTTGAATAATTTGAATCGATTTTTCCATTGATGTTCAGAGATTTTAACATTGAAATTCCTTCCTGTTCTACCTATATAAAAACAATTGCAATCTGCACAATCGAATCTCTAAACACCTGATTCAACTTCTTTATTAATTGGAGATTTATTATTCCTGAGAAATGAACCTAAATTTGTTGATGTTTTGAACGCTATATTTAAATTTGAATTTTCAAGAAGGGATTTCACATTATTGATTATATTGCCTATATATATTAAAGTATTGAATTTCTTGTCTTGGTGTTCACCGATTGGATATATATGTTGTAAGGTTAATTTTGTTTTTTCTTATATAATATGCTACTAACTAAATTTGCATCATAACCATTATTTATTGCGATCTGTTTTATCAAATTCAATTTTTGAAATAATTATCATTAGACATCGGTGGGCTTAAGAGTCTATGTATATAGCTATTGAAAATTATTTTTACTTAACGATTGTTTTTATAAAAGTGATGAGGGACTTATAACCCCTTAAGCCCTCTTTTAGCAGAAATCTTCATGAATAACATAGAAAAAACCATTCATAAACACCGGATTAGTAAACATTTTCTATATTGGTATCGATATGTCGATGACATAATTGTGTATTTCACAGGAACAAACAGACAGTTCACTGTATTCGAAAATTTCATCAACAACCTGCACCCAAAAATAAAATTCACTTCTGAAATAGAACAGAACAATTTGATCAATTTCCTAGACCTAACGATAACAAGATCAAATAATAAATACCATTTTTCAATTCATCATAAGCCTTCTCATACAGATATCACAATTCATTATACATCGGCACATCCTTACCAACATAAAGTTGCAGCATTTAATAGCTATATACATGGACTCTTGAGCCCACCGATGTCTAATGATAATTATTTCAAAGAATTGAATTTGATGAAACAGATCGCAATAAATAATGGTTATGATGCAAATTTAGTTAGCAGCATATTATATAAGAAAAAAACAAAACTTAGCTTTACAACATATATACCCAATCGGTGAACACCAAGACAAGAAATTCAATACTTTAACATATATAGGCAATATTAGCAATAATGGGAAATCCTTTCTTAAAATTCAAATTTAAATATAGCGTTCTGAACATCAACAAATTTGGGTTCATTAATTAGGAATTATAAATCTTCAATTAATAAAGAAAATAAATCAGGTGTTTATAGATTGGATTGTGCAGATTGCAATTGTTTTTAAATAGGTAGAACATAAAGGAATTTTAATGTTAGAGTCTCTGAACATAAACGCAGTTTCATCAATGGAAAAACCGATTCAAATTAATCAAATCATCTTAGGGAAAATGGTCACTCTTTCAATTCAGAATTTGAAATCGTACATTCTGAGAATAGAGGTATAAAACCCAACCTTCTGGAAGTACTTGAAATTAACAGATTTAGGTATTCTACCGGAAATTCTTGATGATCAGGTAGACATAAATAACTCACCCCTTATAAATTTATTTCCTAAACACTAGTTCAAATACATATAGCTCTGAATGGATTGCCTCTTTGGTATATATAAGTATATGTTAGTAAGATATATTTGTAGTATTCATTCGCTCTTGACAAAGATACTGTGTATCGAAACGCGTCGAACATTTAATAATATATTTTAGTTGGAAATCATCGTTCACTTGTGTTTGTAATAACAGTTTCTGAACCACTTACTAAAAACGGAACGCCATTTTTCTCAATATATAATTAAATATATATAATCTATTAATAAATTTTTGGGTTCTTATGTGATGGTAAAAGATTTTTATACATTTTTCTAGACGTCAATCCGAAACCCATGAGCTGTCGCTAATATATTCAGGAGTTTTATGAAAAATGAACATTGATTCAAACTTTTGAACAAGAATTAATTCATATTTAATTTTGAGACAAAAATTATTCCTTAACAAACTCAAAACACGCTTTTATATCATGTGGCTCAAATATTTCAAAGTTATTTTTAATTGTTGACAATTTATGCAAAATGATAAATAATCTATCCAATTAATTCAGAAAAACAGTAAAGTGCTTTTTGATGCAAAAACCGTGGAGTGATTTGTTATAGCTTTCATACTAAGTCATGTTATAGAAATATCTACTAATGAAATAATAAAAATTTATATCAAGCACCCCACATTTTGCGTGTTGAAATTTTTCCAATAGTTCACTGCTTTTCCAAAACCTCTGAAATTTTTTTCATTTCATCGAGTTAGTTGCCTTCTTATCCCTGTTGGATAACTTTTCAATATTTGAACATTATTTCAAACTCTTTAGATGGACCAGCAATAGAAGCGTGTTTTTTAGTTCTTTAAACTATTGATTATTTTCTAAATTTTTTATGTCGGATATTGAAACAATTTTATTGTCATCTGTCCTTGATGAATATGCAAAGTTTCAATGAAATCTGATGTCTTGAAGAGGACGATGATTCCGATACGAAGACAGATAAGCACAATGGCAAGCACATTGTCTCACAGAATAATTGTATTCAATCTTTGTGTGACTAATCAAATTTTCTAATTATGTTCTATAATTCAAACTATTGTGTTGTTCTGACGTTTGAATCGAAATTGATTTCCGTTTGATAGAAATTAAATGAAAATAATTCAAAAAGGAGTATGAGGAACGTAATTATTAATGAGTGGTACTAAAATAAAAACAATTTCTTCTTTACATATGTATTTCTATCAGAATTATTCAATACTTTAACAATAGAAATTTGCCGAATATTCTCCTGAAGATTAGTGATTTTATTTCTTGATATTTAAAATTAAGATTTGTATAAGTCTTGATAAGGGAAAAGGCATCTGGTTAATATAAATGATATATTCTGAATTTTCTTCATTTGGAACATAGAAAAACCATGCTCACGCTGAATTTATTTTACAATATCAACAAGCTCGGGTATATTCCTGTATTTGGGAATATTTCAAGTTATTGCAGCCTTATAAAGATTTATCATTTTTTAGTCCATATTTTAGTCTTTCCTGAAATAGAAAAAAAGGCATTTCTGAATTTGTTTGTAAACTTTTACTTAACTATAGGAAATTTGGGTTTTACAAGTTTTCTCTATTACTGAGAAACGAACATTTCTTTCATGAACAGAATTATTTTTCAGAAATAATTTCCCATGTCAAAATGAAAATGTAGTAGTAGCATCGAATAGTTATTAACTATAAAATTTATTTAAAAATTAATAGTAATAAAAATAATGAAATGATTCGAATATTTCTTTGACAACTTAGTTTCATTGAGTTGACAAGTGATTTTTAAGCATCCTGTATATAAAATACCATCGGAAAGTAAGTTGCCCTAAAAAATATTACTTTTCTTGTTGAGCTCGTTGAACTAAGGAAAAGTCAAATCTTGCTCAAATCTGAGTCAAATTTTTAATATTTCAGTAGTAACTATTTCTAGAACTTGACTTAGTATGAAAAATATAACAAAGCAATCTACGTTTCTTGCATAAAAATTTCTTTTATCGCTTTACTGTTTTTCTAAAGCCCTGAAAGTTATTATATTTCATCGAGTTATTTGCCTTATCATTTTTGCACAAATTCCCAAAAATTGAAAATTATTTGAAAATATTTGATTGGACATGATATGAAAGCGGATAGGTTATGAGGACAAGATTTCCTATAATGAACTACCAAAACTCTATCTCTAAAACTCTATTATTTATAATTTAATTTATCGTTGAAGATAGGACACTTCGTAGTATTCAAAACAAGAGCGTCGGGTTTCAGAGTAAGTACAACAAATAAAATAATATCACTAATATCATACTAATTTTGAATACATTATGTTGTCGAAAGTACACTGGTTTCATTGAGTTGACAAGCGAGTTTTACAAGAAAAGTAATATTCATATTTTCAATGAAATAAAACTAAAGTATTTAAATTTTCACTATATTAACAAAACTATGACTGGTTTCACCACACTGTGGCTTCATCAGATAGATACAAACTAATGAACAGAGTTATTCCTTATATATTAGTCTCATTTCCTACTGAATATTACAATAGGTACAAGAGGTATGTTGGAAAACCCAACATACAAAAACTCAATCTATTGGAAATTTTAGAGATCAACAAAGAGAAGAGTTCGGGTAGGTTACTTAATAGTCAATTAGATCTAAATCCTTCTCCGTTACTCAATCTTTTCAATTCATAAAGTAAGCAACTCCGATGGGTTTTCCAACACACCTCTTGTACCTATTGTAATATTAAGTAGGAAATAAGACTAATATATAAGGAATAACTCTGTTCATTAGTTTGTATCTATCTGATGAAGCCACAGTGTGGTGAAACCGGTCATAGTTTTGTTAATATAGTGAAAATCTAAATACCATAGTTTTATTTCATTGTAAATATGTATATCGATTTTCATCAAGTAACGACCTCCTCAATCAAATTAAAGTAATATTTATTACGGCAAAGTGCTTTTCGATGTTATTTCAAAAATTACTTGTCATGTCAATGGAATTAGTGTACTTTTGACAATATAATTTATTCAAAATTTCAATTTGGTATAAAATTTCATAGAAATATTATTTTATTAGCTGTACCTACTCTAAATACTCTTGGTTTGAATGATATCTTCAACAAATTAAAAATTTCAAACAATGGAGATTACATAGGATAATCCAATGACTCATTCTTCATAAAGCCCAGTAGGCTAGCCACCGTGGCCGACTCTGCCAAGAAATGGGACAGAAATTGAAACCATTCAAACTGTGAATCACAACAGCGATTTTATCGTGACTTAATGAAAGTATTGTGGAACGAAAACATTTGCGATAGTTATCAGCCAACTATATCCAATATTCAAAGCCACCAAACCCTAAAAATTTTGGACAAATAAGTGAAAATGTGGTAAATAATCTTTATACTCCAAAATAGCATTCAGACCATATCAAATTGTCATCACTCTTAGTTAACGCTAAAAATTCCATAGAGCATTTAAATGAATCAGTTGGTTATTAGGTACCTTAGTGAAATTGCAATGATTTCTTTATGGCTTAAACTGGGCGTTTTTTAAAATTCAATATAAAGAACTTCATTCATTAAAATCAAACAAAATACAACATTGCATAACCGCTGTACCAAAATGGTCACTCTTTTCTTAATACTGGTAATTTGAGAATTCTACATATTGCCCTGAAAAGTAGAAAACCATTATGAATGAGATATTCAATACAGATAATAAACGGCTAGACTGATTTATGTAAACCCCAAATCTCTAATACATTCAAATAAAAGCTCCATTTCAATAGTTTATGTAATCTAACCTAATATTCTGTTTGTTTGTTTGTTGTATGGATCTACAGTTTATAGTGGACTCCGAACCACTCATCTAGACTGTGCAATGATAACTGCCACACTCTGGATTACAAGCTATTTGACCTTCAATGGTTATGGACTTATCTCTATGCCATATATGCAAGCTCAATATAATTTCTTTGTCAAATTCACTTCTTTGTTCAAGAACAACATCCATGACTCGAACTCGGATTCGATCCGAGCTCCTAAACTTATCATATTCCTACATGCTTGCACACTAATCGTGATGCCGCCCAGGCGGTCAACCTAATATTTGATTTTTCCCCAATAAATGAGGAGCCATTTATACATACGATATTCTTGTTATTTTCAAACTGTCAAATGATAGGACTTCAGAAACGCGGTAACAGAGATCTATTAATTTTATTTATAGAAGGTAGTAAAAACATAATAAAAATTTTCATGTGTTTTAGTCATGCTCAACTCTGAAATAGTATAATAATATCAACGAGCACAGTTGTAGATTCATCTACATCCTGACTTGTATAAAAGTCCAGTCAACCTCAGAGAACAGTGACTTAAAAACTACATAATCAATTTTTTCATTCACCAAACCCTCACAAGAACATGGCACACTTTTTACAACGCTTTTGAAAAAGAGAATTGTGGAAAAATGGTCAGTTATGTGAGTTTTCATTATAATTGGAATATAGTCATAAATGCCTTTAATTAATATATGATCTAAACAAGTTTTGGTATCTCCCTGCACCCTAGTTGGTTTATTAATCACTGAGGTGAATTTTTCTCCAGCTAATATATTCAAATAATTTAGAACAGGTTCACTATTCTGCAGAATATTTACATTCATGTCGCCTACCACGATCTGGAAATTACTATTTCTACATTCGTTTTCAAGTAACCGTGAAAATCAGCATTGAATTCATCAACTGAAATATCGGGGATTTATATATACCAGTTATCTGAATTTTCTTATTGTCACTACCTACAAGAACCTTTAAACCTCTCACCTGTCCTATCTTAACTGTTTCATATGTATAGCTGAATTTTTATTTACAAAATTGCCACTCCATCGCTTTGATTGTACTTCCCATTGTTACAAATAAGGTCGTACCCCGAAATATTGAACAAGCCCATATCAGAGACCATAAATGTTTCAGTTAAAACTAAACAATCATAATCATGACCTATTTCATGTAGAAAAATTTTCAAATCATCAATATTTTTGATAAGCTTCTTATATTATTGTGGAATAGTCTGAAATGATTATCGACTGTCAATCCATTGTTTATAACTGTCAATCCCATCGCATACCAGAGTATCGACATTAGTATAATCATAATCTCTAATAAACTGATCCATATACTAAAACTAAAAGTGTTACGTGGAATAGTCGGTTCTGTTTCTGATTATTTCCAGTTGTCTCAGGTAAAGTGGACACTGACGATCCAAGCAACCATGATGATCGGGATACTTGGTACCATATTTCTCGTTCGAAAAAACGCAATTGCTGCACCGTTGAAAACCGTTTGAACAGGAACCGGTCGAATGAGCTTCCGCACAGTTTGCACAAGTCACAGATCTTGAACAATCCTCACTTCTGTGATAAAATCCATTGCATTTGATACACCTTGGGACGTATAAATTTTCGTACACCGGACATCTATTATATCCAATATTTATTCTTTTTCCAGTTATTATCTTTGTGAATGCCGATGCATTGCACTCTACAATTGCCCAATTTGTTTCGCCTTTTCTTGTTTTTCTGTAGAGTTTCAGATGGATTGTATCATCTTCCGAAAGGAAGTGATTTTGTTGTCTGATACATTCTACAATATGCTCTTCCTTCAATTTCAGATCAATGTTCGAGATAACAACTGAAGGTCTCTTTAACTCAGTTTCTTTCACTTCATAATCAGTACCCATAGTTTTCTGTAGCTCACTTTTCATCGAATCTTTCGATTTTACAGAGTCACATTTAGTTATAATAGACCCATTTTTTGAATTTTTAATCATGTTTATGCCTACTCCTATTTTAGCTGGATTTACTCAGTTTTCAAGATCGAATTTCGTTCTTGTACTTGACTGTTTCTCATTGTTAGGAGCCAATATGATACATGGTAGATTGTTTGTATTCTTTTTGAATTTAGTTTCTGTACTTGCAGCAAGAATATCGGAATAGGTGGGTCGCAAAATGACGGTATCTCTCTCACTTTTCATTTCTGCCTTGAGAGTTTTCATATTTTCTTCCATCATTTTTATTATCTTGTCCTTATCCACACCACAGTTCTAATAAATCCGGTCTTTACAAATTAAACTGAAGCTACTGAAATAAATTTGCATTACTAGGACCAATAGAGATTTCATCATTACAATAACAGAACAGAAACGAAATTTTTAAATCGGATTCAAATTATGCAAATCAAATCTTAGAATAAAATCTTTCTCTCGACTTAAAAATCGATTTATAGCTATCAATTGATTTGGAAATTTCAATTTATATTTCGTTCACTTATAGATGAGAGAAATCACTTTGTTGAATGCTCTATTGTCTGAAGACTACATTTTAGTAAAATTCTTATATCTCATAAAATATTTGATAACGAATAGAAGCAAAAGCCTCCCCTGTTAATAATAGTGAGCATAAGTTATTACTTAGCAAGGGTATCTATTGAAAACCCAGAGGTGGATTTATATGTTCTAAACAATTTTTCTTTTTTCCAGAGCCCCATCATGGTTAGCCGAATTATCATCCTCCTGACTCTATTTGCATCATTTCTTCTGGTGAACACATCCCACCGTGTCAAAAGGGAAGCTGTTGTGAATACCAACGTAGCAAGAAGTGGGATCAGAAATGCAACTTCAAAATTTGATTCGCCTTCAAATATTGTAACATGCTCTTCACCATTTGTCTGCTGCTCGGGTGCTAAAGGAACAGCATCGGTAATGAATAACAATAAATGTTTGAAAGATGATGGTATGCAAGGAGTCTGCTGCAATCCTGCAGCAAAAACCAAGGATGGTACGGAGATCATAACAAAAACGATCGAAGAAGAAATTCTTATTATGGATGGGGACACGTCAACAATACTCACGGAGGAAGTTACTTTTATTGAGGAGATAGAGACAGATACCTTAGCTCCTGTTGAAGGAAATACTGTTAAAATTAAAGGAGCTGATTCCACTTCCACCTCATAATGTGTTTTATGTTGTTTTGTTATATATTTTTATCGGTAATATGGAAATGTATTTTAGACTGACTTCAATAGAGAATTGACAATTTTAATTTGTTATATTTTATTATCAAAAATGATGATGAATGATGAAGAAATCTATCTGCTTTCATTAATTGTTGAATAATTGATAAAACTTAGATGAATATTTGAATTTGGGAGGCTTTTACTTGGTAGAATTCCATTATCAATAATGAAAACAAGTAATGTTTTTGAGAAATTTTAAAGAATAATTGTGATTCGTAACGCGTTTGGCTACACCGTAGCTCCTTCAGACGAATGAATGTATAGAAATTATGACAACTATATATAGATAAAAATGAGAATTTAAATACAAATGTTCTAAGTAATTAAAAGCTTATTGAGTTTGTTCTTTTTAATTGGTCATTGATGACAGGTATATCCAATAAAATTAAGGAATAGATTGCTCCCTGAAGAGATCAAATGTTTTAAGTACTTAAAAGCTTATTGAGTTTGTTCTTTTTAATTGGTCATTGATGACAGGTATATCCAATAAAATTAAGGAACAGATTGCTCCCTGAAGAGATTCAATAGAGGCGAAGGGTTTAAATCGACTTGTACATTAATGAGTCTACCTGAGTGTTTGTGTTTGTTGATTTGATTGTTTCCCAAAGATCTAATTTCCAATATTTATTATCTGTATGCGAAATTTCAAACTGTGGGTCGAAAGAGGGAAACTTTAGAAATCATCAAACACAAACATTCAGGTAGACTCATTTTTCCGGAAATTTCAACAGCCTGTAGCTCCGTAACGAAGCTTCTGCGGACCTATGTTTATGAAAACTTTTTTCTTAAAATTGGACGAAGATTCACCCTCTCAAGTTGTGACATACTATTATGTAACACTCTGTATAGACGGAAAACATTTACACACTCAATAATTCCAACGAATTTTTCAACCCCATTTTCCATTACATAACTGACTTCAATACGGAAATCGATATCATTAAGAAAATTGAACGAAATAATACTTTTCCAGTGTCTCACATAAACAGTATTAGTAAAGCAAAGATCAAAAACAAATTTCGAAACTGATATATTGTTATAGAAAAATAGAAAATGAATACGCAACTTACATTGTGCCCCTCTCTAATTACCTCAGCATCTTTATATTTCGAAATTTAATTTAACAACCTGGTTTTCCTGTAGTCCCTACATAAGCAAATTAGTTTTCAATGCCAAACAAAAAACTAATGAATTCAAATAGCCTGGAATATACTGAATGAATGCAATGAATGCCCAAAAGCGTATGTATTTCAAAGAACATTTCTCCTCAGAAAGCCTCAATTTTTGAACATATTAATATTACAAAACACATTATTACATAAGATAATTAGACAATTAATCTGTCGGAAAGTTTGGCAATTAATGAACTTTCTAAAATCCCAAAATTTACTTCTTTCAAAAGTAAACTAGAATTGAAGCACTCTCCACTACTCAACACTGTTAATAGGTATAGTTAGCACATTCTTCTTCACAACATTTAGCTTTAGACCCTTGAAAAAGACATAACTGTCGAAACCGGTAGTGTGTATCAAAAATAAACATGGTAGAAATCAGACAAAAAGGTATCATTTCATTTATATTGAGGTGAATTTCCATCAAATAAATCCATCAAAATATCATTGACTACAATTTCATTTGAAAATGTTGCTCACAGAAGTTTTTGAAGTGTTATCATAGTAGAGTGTGGTATTCTTTAATTTCGAACAATTATTACATGTTTTGTGATATGACGTCACAGATAAATAATTTCACATTTATATATTACCTTGATATAACGTTTGATAGATGTACGCTTCCCAATTGTTGAATATTGGATGAATCCAAATGAAGAACAACATTTAAAAATGAAAATTTATTCTTACACAAACTATTCAAATATTCAATAGAGAAACAGCAAGTTTTGAAAGTGAATGTCCAATTTAGGGATCTGCTGCAGCCTGGTAATGTTCGAATCTAGGGGTCTTCAAACTACGGCCCGCGGGCCAAATCCGGCCCACTAGAGCCATCAATCTGGCCCGCGAAGCCAATGTTTTACTGTTGTTACTATTGCTGTGATAAGTTGAATGGAAGAAAATGAAAACACTGAATGATAATTACTCGGTTTTATTTACTTCCAAGTTAAAACCTTACGACAGAAATTATCACGCCGAAACCATAGCTCAAGTATGTCAGCTTTAGCATATTCTAACAAATAATTAATATGAAATCAATCACACTAATAATGAAAACACTAATGAGATTTATGTAATTGTGATTTTCCAAGATGCTCATCAGTTAATTTAGATCTGTAAACGTTCTTTGTGTACTTCATCTTGAAAAACGTTTTCTCACACAAGTACGTTGTATAAAAAACCCACGACAAATTATGCAAATTATTAAATTCTACCAGTGGAAGACTCTGGTAAAATTCCAATAAAGACGAATTTTGATTTTTGTTCTTAAACATGTCATTGCACTGTAAATAAATAGCTCCCATTTGGACTCAATGGGGTTCTCAATGTCAGAATCGAAAGGATTTTGAAAAAGCCTTATTTCTTTAGCAATCACATCAAAGTCTGAGAAACGAAATTTTCTTCAAAGCACTCAAAGTTTCGACTGCAAAATCGACGGGAAATTCAGTCTCTCTAGTGTGGCTGAATATTCTACATGTTTTGAAATGTGTGAAACATTTTTTAAGTAATTGCGATTGAAATAGTATTATTTTCTGCCTGAACGTTTTGATATTGGTGTATAAATCAGGGAGATGCTGATTTTTTTCTTGCAATCTCAAATTTAGTTCGCTCATATGATTCGTCAAATCATCATAGAATGCTAATTTCCACAGCCATCCACTGTTTCCTAAATCGGCACAAGGGCGATGCTTCTCATTGAAAAAAATTTCGATCTCTGCTCGAAGTTCAAAAAAACGCTTAAGGACCGCAACTAAGCCAGCGTACGGCAGTATGATACGGCAAGTCACTTTCTCCAATCTCTTCAATAAACTCGCGAAATTGTCGGTGATTCAGTCCTGTGGATGACTGGTTTTATAACTTCAGACAAATTCAAACATTTTCCGCACAAGGACTGATGATGAATAATACAATGTAAGACTAATGGTTTTAAATCACCATCATTTTCTACAGCCTTTGACACAAGTGCGACCACTCCTTTATTTTTTCCACGCATATTTTTACCTCCATCGGTGGTGATACATCTTAAGTTTTCCATTGAAGGTTCTTTTTATTCATAGCATTTTCAACTCTCTTAAAAATATCTGCCCCAGTTGTCGTGTCGTGAATACTATCAATATTAAGCAGTTCTTCATACACGTCATAGCTTTTATCGACTCCACGAATGAAAATCAACACCGGAGCAGTATCTGACACATCCGTTGACTCATTCAAGGCTAGAGAAAACCACTCAAGATGTCCATTTTTGTCAGACAGTTTGGATGATATATTTTCTGCGATGTCTTGCACCCTTCGAGTCACGTTGTTTGCTGACAAACTGACACCTTCCAATAAATTTACCTTTTCGGGGCATATTTCTTCCGCTACTTCAATCAAGCAGTCTTTTATCATTTCTCCATCGGTAAATGGCTTTACACGTTTTGAAATTTCAAGAGCCACACAAAAGCTGGCGCGAGTTGCAGACTCTCGCTCAGCATTTACTTTGGTAAACAAAGATTGTTACGATTTCAGTCCGCGCTTCAAAGTTTCAAATTTTTCCGTCCCCAAACTTTATGTATATTTACAGTAATTGTTTTGGCCAAAAACAATTTTAATTTTTATCGAAAAAAATATTACGTCCCTACGGCTTCAAATTTTGGAGACCTCTGTAATCTAATCCATCGAACAAAAAATGTTGATGACAAAGCAACTGTTAAAAAAAATATTTTCCGGGGAAACAGTTCAATACAAAAAGCGTAGAGTGCTATGTAAAATATTTTATATCAAATCGAGCTTTAGAAATAGCGCTTTTTGCGTTGAAATTGTTTTTGATCACTTCACTGATTCTAAACCCTCTGAATATAGTTTTCATCGAGTTAGTTGCCTTTCTATCACTGTTGTCTTTTCAATAACTGAAACTTTTTTAATTCGACCTTGTATAAGAGTGCAATGCTTAGATGTTGAAAGTATAATTCATTAACATTGTGTCTTATTTGCCATTTTACTTGATGCTGTATTTTTATTATATTATAATATTATAAATCCTTAATCTAAACATTCTGAACAATTTTATCAATTACCATAATTCACAAATATGGCGAAAGGATAGGTTCTTTCGATTTATTAGACGAACTTCGAACTTCTTGTTTACAGTGTACAAAGTTGATATTTGCGAATTAACTTGGCGACGTAATGTTCATTGTTGTGAACACTTTTCTATAACTTACATTTTCATTATCTACTTCGTCGAATTTTTGTATTCCATTGTATATTTCATTTGCTCCATTGGAAAATTTATATTTATATTAAATTGATGCATTTTAGGAAACTGTTTGATTTATTTGAAAATCAATGTAGTTTACTCGAAAACAGATGGCAGTGGAAGCAGATATACCTCAGAATTGAAATACAAAAATATATATTTCTTGTTTATCTTAACATTGATTTATTATTTTCAATATAGTTTTCAGTTCATGTGTTGATGCAGATGGGTAAGGAGAATTAGCATTTATCTAAATGTTAAGTTGTATCAGCTCTCGAATATTTATCATAAGATTTGAAGTTTTTTAATGGTATTCATCTATTTTATATTCTGCATCAGCGAACTAGAAAATTCGATATGCTACCATCAATTGAATGAAACATTTCAATTCAAATTCGTGTAGCACAAAACTGTGAAATATTGAGTTATATATGAGTGCATAAAAATTTTAATAATTCCTTCACTAATTTTATCAGATCAATCCATGATATCTTTGTTGATTAAGGACCCAACTTTACATTCAATATGTCACTACAATAATGATGCATGAATACAATAACATTATGTACACTGAAATAAGTCGGAAGATTATATCTGTGGTTTATAAATATCACGCTTAAATGAAAAAGATTCATGAAATATATATTTTCAATATATTCTCGACGAAGTGTTGACAAAGCTATTAATAAATAAATGTATAAAAAATAAATTTCTGTATTATATAAAGATATTTCCGGTATCCTTGAGTAATGTTTTCTCATAACTTTTGGAATAAATACTAGGGTGGGTCAAAAAAACGAATATTTTTTTTCGCTAGGTACTCCGAAAAATAGGTCAGATTAGATTAGAAAAATTGATATCTCGCTTCCCACTACTTGAAGAATATATCAATTGATAGATTTTGTAGGAAATTGTATGTTCTACAAAAAAGCCCTCTACGATTCTTCCGTAAACCTAACCGTTTAAAAGATATCAACGGTTGAAGTTTGATTATTTGAGGGTAAATTTTTCTTTTCTTATGAATATTTTAACTCAATGGAAAAAATTATTATGAATCATGAAACCTATAGTTTTGTGGGAAATTTACTGCTATACAAAATGGTTTCTTATAATTTTTCGATTGAGTTAAGCGTTTACGGGGAATTCATCGTTAAATATGAATGCTTATCAATTATCCAGTTTTAATCAATAATTCGAAAAATTTTAATTGAGTTTTGGGAAAATTTACACAAATTTGAGTTTTAAGGAACAGAAAAACTTTTGGAAGACACTCAATACCTCTTTCACTTGTGGTAATTTACGTTCCGAAATTTTTCGTATAGGTATACCGATAAAACCGATTCTTTTATTCATTGTAGGTTAATTAATGATGAATAAATTTATGTGATGATTAAAAGACTTATTTGAAATGAATTATCTCATTATGTATGCAAGATGATCTGTTTTTCACTTGACTTGTAATACCAACGCTTGTTGAGGTGTTGAATTTTTGTTTCAATTTATCGACAGGTAAACTTAATTCAATGCGATTTTACTTTGTCTTTCATTGAAAATATTATTTATTATTTTGAGATTATAACCATTATTTTTAGCAATTTGTTTAATTAAATTCAATTATTCGTTGAATTTATCTGATGATAACGGAATGTTAATCAATCTATAAATAAAACTGTTGAACGCTGACAGTTTATGTTGATACGGATGACATAACTCGTCATGTCAACCGTATCAACTCAATGTCTATAATCCCAAAATAATGGATAATTCCAACGTAGATTAAGGTGTTGAATTTTTGTTTCAATTTATCAACAAGGTTAACTTCATTCAATGAGATTCAACTTAGTTTTTATTCAAAATATTATTTATTATTTTGGGATTATAACCATTATTTTTGACGATTTGATCAATTAAATTCAATTCTTTGTTGAAATTTCCTGATGATAACGAAGTGTTAATTAATTTATGAATAAAAGTGTTGAACGCTGACATTTTATGTTGATACGGATGACATAACTCGTCATGTCATGCGTATCAACATAATGTCACAAGATAATGAATAATGCCAAAGTAGGTTAAGGTGTTAAATTTTTGTTTCAATTTATCAACAAGGTTAACTTCATCCAATGAGATTCTACTTAGTTTTTTATTCAAAATATTATTTATTATTTTGGGATTGTAACTATTATTTTTGAAAATTTGATTAATTAAATTCAATTCTTTGTTGAAATTTTCTGATGATAACGTAATGTTAATCAATTTATGTATAAAACTGTTGAACGCTGACATTTTATGTTGATAGGGATGATAAAACTCGTCATGTCAACCGTATCAACATAACGTCTATAATCCCAAAATAATGGATAATTCCAACGTAGATTAAGGTGTTGAATTTTTGCTTTTAATTTATCAACAAGGTTAACTTCATTCAATGAGATCCTACTTTGTTTTTTATTCAAAATATTATTTATTATTTTGGGATTAAAACCATTATTTCTAGCAGTTTGTTTAATTAAATTCAATTCTTTGTTGAAATTTCCTGATGATAAGGAAATGTTAATCAATCTATGAATAAAACATAATGTCTATAACATCAACATAATGTCTATAATTCAATAATAATAAATAATGCCAACGTAGGTTAAGGTGTTGAATTTTTGTTTCAATTTATCAACAAGGTTAACTTCGTTCAATGCGATTCTACTTTGTTTTTCATTCAGAATATATTTACTATTTTGGGATAATAACCACTATTTTAAGCAATTTGTTTAATTAAATTTGATTTTTGTTGAAATTTTCTGGTGATAACGGAATGTTAATCAATCTATGAATAAAACTGTTGAATGCTGAAATATTATGTTGATACGGGTGAAATAACTCGTCATGTCATCCGTATCAACATAATGGTTATAATCCCAAAATAATGAATAATACTTTGAATAAAAACAAATTAGAATCGCATTGAATGAAGTTTACCCTGTCGATAAATTTAAACAAAAATTCAACACCTCAACCTACGTTGGTATTATAAGTGAAAAACTGAAATCATTCTTGAGTAGAAATAATTTCAACATAGCTTTCCAAACTAATAATAGCTTGAGCAAATATATAAAAACAATAAAACCAAATCAGAAAAAATAATAAATTAGGTGTTCATATGTGTTGGTAGAACACATAGAAATTTCAATATTAGAGTATCGAAACATAAACGCATTTTTTCAAATAAAAATCAGATTCAAATTACGCGAATCATCTCCTAGAAAATAATCACCCTTTCGACCCACAGTTTGAAATATTGGATACAGATAATAAACATTGGAAAGTAGATTTTTGGGAAACTTCAGAAATCAACAAACACGAACACACAGTTAGACTCATTAATGAACAAGTCGATTTAAGCCCTTCACCCCTATTGAATCTTTTCAGGGAGCCATCTATTCCTTAATTTTATTGGATATACCTGTCATCAATAACCACTTGAGAAGAAGCAACTCCATAAGCTTTTAATTACTTCAGAACATTTGTAGTTATATTCTCAGTTGTATCTATATATAGTTGTCATCATTTCTGTATATTCAATCGTCTGAAGGAGCTACGGTGTCGTGAAACGCCTTACTAATCACAATTATTCAGTGAAATTTCTAAAGAAACATTACTTGTTTAATATTATTTAACTTATTTATAATTTCTTTATTCATTGTAGGTTAATTTAATTAATACGCACTGAACAAACGTCAAAATATTGAATAACAACAAGACAAAGATTTTGAATTATTGAAGATAAGATTGAAAAAGTATTATTAGAATAAAACATTCAAATAAGTTTTCGAACATAAAACTTCTATGGGAGTAACTTTTATAATGGAAACTCAAACTTGTGTAAATTTCCCAAAACTCATTAATTAAATCAAAATTTTTGAATTATTGATCGAAAACTGGCAAAATTGATAGGCATTGATGTATGAGGATGAATATCTCTTAAACGCTTAACTTAATCGAAAAATTATAGGAGACCATTTTGGTAGAACAGTAAATTTTCAATTTATGGTTCATAATAATTTTCTTTCATTGAGTTATAAAATTCATAAAGAAGAAAAAATTTACCTCCAAATAATCAAACCGTTAATATCTTTTAAACGGTTAGGTTTATGAAAAAATCGTTAAAGCTTTTCTTGTAGAACATTCAATTTCCTACGAAATCTATAGGATGATATATTTTATCGAGTGATTGGAAGCGAGATATCGATTTTTCTATGTAATAATAAGAAAAAATTGGAATATTTTCAATGAAGTAAAACTATGGTATTCAGATTTTACTAAATTAACAACTATGACCGGTTTCATCACACTGTGGCTTCATCAGAGAGATAAAAACTGATGAACACAGTTATTCCTTATATGATATTTTTATTTTCTACTTAATATTACATTAGGTTGAAGTACAAAGGGTTTGATCGAAAATCCATCGGAGTTGCTTACTTATGAATTGAAAAGATTGAGTAATGGTGAAGGATTTAGATCTAATTGATTCCTCTCGCATTATAATTTCAATATAGCATTCCGAACTGATAATTCCTTAGGCCGGCATATCAAAAACTGCAAATCTAAAATTGATAAAGGTAATAAATTCGGTGTTTATAAACTGTCTTGCGGTGATTGTAATAAAATTTATATTGGTAGAACTTCGAGAAATTTCAAAGTTAGATTATCCGAGTATAAAGGTAGTTTTCATTATCATAAATCAGATTCTCATTACTATAATCACTTACTCGAAGAAAACCATAATTTTAATGATAATTTCAAAATTTTACACAATGAAAATAATAGATAAAAACTCAATCTATGGTAAATTAACAAAGAAAATCATTCAGGTAGGTCACTTAATAGTCAAACAGATCTAAATCCTTCTCCATTACTCAATCTCTTCAATTCATAAAGTAGGCAACCCCGATGGATTTTCCACCATACCCTTTGTAATTTTACCTAATGTTATATTAAGTAAGAAATAAGAATATAATATAAGGAATAACACTCTTCATTAGTTTGTATCTATCTGATGAAGCCACAGTATGGTAAAACCAGTCATAATTTTGTACATATAGTGAATATCTAAATACCATAGTTGATTGAAATTTGATTGAAAATTGAAAAACAGAAAACTGTAAGGCATTCCGGTTACAATTAAGAGCTCATACTTGGTGAGACTTCCTTAAAGGTGTTTAGGAACCTAGTGAAAAAAAAGTATTCGTTTTTTTCGACCAACCCTAAAGAAACACATTAGTATCTAGATAATAGATTGCCAGGGGTAGCAAAGGCGCTATAAGATGGCTGGTTATGTACAGAATGAAGTGAATGTTACATAACCCGAATCGGTGGAAGAACTAGAGAAAGAATTGTTCAAGCATGTTAGCTGATAATACCACAAATGAAACAAAAAAATAGGCAATCATTAATCTCTATTGTAACAATGCGTGGGAGTAAATGGGAGACTCTCGAACATTTGCGAACATGATTAAAAAACTGGGAACCTGATGATATGTTTAATTTTATAATAGATTTGCATAGAAGTCCAAGCTGCTATGCTTCTCTTAATGATGGCACTCCTAAAATGAGATATCACACAACAGCTCACTCAGTTTTCGGGGAGGTAGTTTATAATAGTAGGGCGTGAATGCGCGAACATTTAAGTAAAATCTTCCAATTCAATTAAATCGATTTTTATCGAATGTGTTCTTCAAACGAAGATCGAAGGGATTCATGAAAACGTGGAATTTTTCTAAATTCTCGAATGCAATTCGTCAGATGCTATTTTAGAAAATTAATAATTACTGGGTCGTATAGAAGATAGAGTTACCTTGTCAAAAAGGTATCATATGGCCCCTTCTTTCCATTTACAAATTTGGAGTCGAAGCTGCATATATATATATATATATATATATATATATATATATATATATATATATAGAACCAATCTTCATTTAAATATTTCAAAACAATCGTTAAAATCCGAAGTAATTCCAATCAAAAGAGGCATTTTCAAGGTGATTCTTTAAGTGCTCTTTGGTTTTGTCTTTGCCTTAATCCATTATCTCATGAATTAAATGCTACTAGTTTCGGCTTCAAAATAAAAAGTTTATTAACTGAATTCAAATTAAGTCACTTAATTTATTTAGATGATATTAAATTATATGCCGGAACCAGATCTCATTTAGAAAGTCTACTTGAGATTACTTTCAACTATTCCAATGATATTCATATGAAATTTGGGCTTCCAAAATGTAAAAATCTTTCTATTGAAAAGGAAAGATCACCTCTGATTATATAAAGATTTCCAATATCGAAATCGAGCCAATGCATCAAAGAGATACATATAAATATCTTGGATTTTGTCAAGAGAAGACAATTAACCATAGCAGCACTAACGAAATTATTAGAAGTTCATATTACAAAGGACTAAGAATTATCATCAAGAGTTATTTAACTAGTAAAACCTTTTCAGAGCTATCAACTCCTATGCTGTTCCTATTCTTACATCTTCTTTTGGAATTATTAAATGGTCTAAAACTGATCTAAATGAATTACAATGTCAAACGAGGAAAATGCTCTGTAAATATCATAAGCACCACCCAAAGTCAGCTGTTCAGAGAGTTACACTACCTAGACATCTTGGAGGTCGTGGATTAATTGATTCGAATAATCTTCATAGTAAACAGATTTTTCATCTACGTTCCCATTTTCATGATAAACAGAGAACGTCTAAATTACATGATATTGTTGTTACTTCAGATTATAATCTTACACCTCTGAACTTGACAATGCAAAAGGTAGATTTTGATATATTTGATGACAATTCTAAAAGAGAAAGTTGGATGCAGAAGGAATTACACGGAAAGCACCCTAAAGAATTGAAAAATGATTATATTGATGAAATTGCATCGAATAAATGGTTAGTATCTGGAGAATTGTTTGCTGAAACAGAAGGCTTGGGAATTGCGATCCAGGACCAGGTTGTTTTCACAAGGAATTATAGAAAACATATCATCAAACAAAATATAGATGATTCTTGCCGTAGATGTTTCTGTTCTTCAGAAACAGTTTTTCATACATTATCATCTTGCTCAGTCCTTGCTTCAACAGACTATTTAGAAAGACATAATGCCGTCGCTAATATTATTCACTTCAATCTAGGAATTAAACATGACCTAATTCCCAAAAGAAAAAAATTTCAAAAATATGAACCTGAGATTATTTGTGAAAATGACAAATATAAACTTTATTTTGATAAAACAATTCTGTGCAACAGAGCTGTAAAACACAATAGAACAGATATCGTTCTTAATGATAAACAGAATCAAATAACATATATAATTGATATTGCTATACCCGACACACATAATATACAAAATAAATACAATGAAAAAATTTCTAAATATATGATGCTTGGCGACGAGATTAAAAAATGTGGAAAATGAAGAAAATATTTATTCTACCGATTATTATTTCTACAACAGGCGTTATTCCTAGAAATCTTCACAAAAGTATTGAGATTTTGGGTCTGAAGAAAAATTTGTTTGAACAGTTACAAAAGATAACAGTCATCAAATCTTGTAATATTCTTCGTAGGTTTCTTTCCGAAAATAATAATGAGGTAGAGTCATAGGTTTTCTCTTTAGTTTATACTGCTCAGAATCTCATTTCATATTTTATTTATTTGTTTATATAAATATAATATAATTAACTGACAATTTTGTCATATTTATATTCAGAGCAGTATTCTATTCGATCGTTCACCACTTCACACAAAGGAAACTATTAATGAGTAACATACAGTGTTACTTGACTAAGGTCCGTACACTGGATTTTTCCGGGGAGAAAGCCTCTGACACCACTCGTTGGTACATTGATATCATTGTCTGATGATGCTATAGTATGTATATATTCTGGTAGATTGATATATTCTCATAACATTTAACGTTATCCTAATATATAATTACTCCAGGATATGTTTTGATTATAATCATTGCCTGGCAATGGTATTAATTCATATAAATCCACCGGTGGTGGATTTATATTTTTCATGAAATCAGTTTGATTGCATGAACAGATATATAGGCAACTCGTCGGGGTAAAACCCCTATATATAAATATATATATATATATATATATATATATATATATATATATATATATATATATATATATATATATATATATATATATATATATATATATATGTACATACTATCTTGTATATGATTCAATAAACGAGTAAAAAACCTGGGGAAATAACTCGTTTCCCTGTCGCTATTGCACTAGGAATAGCTTGTCTATTTATGTTGTGTTAGTGTCGTGTGTAGATAAAAAGTACCGAAGATTTTTCTGCTTAGCCGCTTCATTCTCTCTTGCATTCCATGATTTCCAAAAACAAGGGTGAAGGGAAGGGGGTTTGGGACAGGAATCTGTAACAATGGAAAAAGAAAACAATCATACTTCTTATATGTCTGAACAAATCTAAGAAAAGATTTTACATAGCAAGCAAGGTCATGAAAAGAACTAAGCAGATAATAAAAAAATACCTAACCTGCGATATTTCCTCAAATTCCCTTTCTGTTTGACTGAGAGAGCCCCGATGGCCAGGTTCATTCTTCCAAGTGATGCCGATTATGGTCTATAGATGTTTTAGAATCATTATGGACCCAATAATCTGGGTTGACATCGCCCATATATTATTTATTCGTGGAACTTGTTTAATTCAAAGAAAAAATTTTGATAGTCGTTCGAAAAATATGACAAATGTAGGAGGTGGATAAGGGTAGAACAAAATCTGTAACAAAAAAGTCTCCCTCCAATGAAAAATCGATCTGTTTTAGGAAATTCAAGAAAAAACAAATCAAACGTGCCCTGTTATTTAGGCTGGTTCGTTTTCACTGGGACGCACTGTACACCATTCAGTGAAAAAATAGTATGAAGAAGCACACTTATTAGAGTCTGATAACTTATTTCATTGTCGTCTTTCTTCAACTGTTCAAATAACGATATAAATTCGTAGATACTCGGTATAGGGATAATATACATAAAATATTACTTTCATTTTTCAACAGGATATCAAAATGATGCCTCGATGCCTCCAATATTCTTTGCTTATTATTTTACTTGCTGTTATGATCTACGCTAAAAGTCCACCGCCTTCGTGGAATTCCAAAACTGATCACCCAGATCTGATCGACAAGAACAGAAAATGTCAAGATGAATCTGCTAGTTGCACACCTTTTGTTAGATGTCCTGCTCATGTACGACTGAAGAATATATCGCGCTGCTCAACAGAACAGGGAAGAGATGGTGTTTGTTGTACAACTGGATCTAACCATACTGGTGAGTTAATCAGTATCAGAAAATTATGAACGAAACAGTGAATCCTACCAATTCAATGAACTAAATGTTATAGTTTCATTTCGTTCCTTGAAGGAACGTAAATTCGTGGAAAGAATATTCGGGAAGCATGTATTATGCTATTAGGGAAATACAAATAATTTACTGAGGAGAGAAATATGCCAACTCTAGATATATACATATTAAAATTCAAAGAATGGTGACTGGGTCAATTGATATTCGAATGGACTCGTAATGAATTTGGTATCCTCAGTGGCCAAACCGGATTTCAGGACAAACCGGTTCGTCCCATGGCCAATAGGAGAAACTACGTTAATCTATATTTTAATTAAATAAAACAATGAAGTTCAAATTTTCACTTTTATTAGCGAAGTTATGACGCGTTTCATCACACTGTGACTTTTTCAGATAAGTAGTACATTTTAAAGAATGATGTGTCTTGTATATTACATGATCAAACCAGGTATAAATAGGAGGAAATTCCAAACAGGGTTGCTTTTATTGAGAACTAGAGAGATTGAGTAATGGTAACGAATTAAGGTCTAATTGTCTATTAAGTAAATTTCCGGAATTTCTCTTTTGTTCATTGATTGCTTCCTTAAGGTTCAGTTTCAATCTTTTATTTTCATTATGTGCAATATCAAAATTATTAATGAAGGTATGAATTTCTTCTAGCAGATGATTTGCATAGTGAGAATCAAATTTTTGTTTGTCAAAATTGCGTTTATGTTCAGATATTCTAATGTTGAAATTTCTAAAAGTTCTTTCTATACACGGTGTTACATAATAGTATGTCACAATTTGAGGGGTAAATCTACTTGAAATTTCAAGAGAAATGTTCATATAAGTATAGGCAAATGCTTCGTTACGGAGCTATAGGGTGTTGAAATTTCCGGAAAAAATAGGTTTTTTCTTCAAAACTCTTGGATTTTTTAAGCGTACAATCAATTTTCGTCATCTTCGTTCAATTTAGAAACTTTTTTGACCCTTGTAATTTTTTAGTATCTCCGACCGTTCTCGAGCAGAAAATTATTAAACGATTGTATGCATTAACTGAATTGAAAGCACTTATAATTAAAGAAATGACAAGTAGGCTTTGATTTTTTTCATTTATTTAATTATTTCTTTTGACAGTTGCTAAAATTGAACAAGTGTCTTCTCGAATTGTTTATTGAATCAACGATTAGTTTTAACACTTTTGAAGTTACTACTGTAAGAAAAAGTGGCTAATTTTACTAATACCGAATTGGCAGATATCAATTACATGTACAGTCTGGCTGACGGAAATACAACAGAAGCTAGACGATTATATCAGGTGCGCCTTCCAAATCGAGTAACACCAGAGAGGCGAACATTTTCAAATATCCACAGAAGGTGAAAATAATCATTTAAAAGGTGCAACTAAAACTTTGAGAACTCAATATATTGAGGAAGCAGTTTTGAATTGTATTGATTCGAATCCTCATGTGAGTACAAGGAAAATTAGAAATCGGTTGAATATTTCACAGATTCTAGTTTGGAGGATTCTTCACGACTTTTTATTGAACCCGTTTCATATTTAACGCTTCCAAACTCTACTTTCTCGAGGCTGAGGAAAACCCCTATTTGATTGAAGAATCTCATCATCAAGAACAATTCTCACTAAATGTCTGGGTCGGAATAATTGGAAATTATTTGATTGGGCTATTTCTTTTACCTGACAGAGTAAACGGTTCCGCTTATAGGCAATTTCTTGAAAAGGAGTTACCTTTATTCCTTGAGAATGTGCCCATTTTGATGAGAAACATAATGTGGTTCATGCATGACGGGCCACTAGCACATTTCAGTGTAGAAGCTAGGGGATTCTCGAAAAATACATTCGACAACCGATAGATAGGTCGGGGTGGGCCAGAACCATGGCCTCCTAGGTCCCCAGACTCAAATAGTTTAGACTTTTTCCTATAGGGAAATACCACTCCAGTGAATACTGTAGAAGAATTGAGAAATCGAATAATAATTTCTTGTGACACGATAAGAAATACCCCAGGAATATTTCAAAGAGTGCGTGATAATATGCGAAGAAAGACCAGTATTCTTGCAGGTGGAGGACACTTCCAGCAATTTATTCAGTTTTTAATTGTTTTCTTTTTCTTTTAGTTTGATATTGAATAAGTATGAGTTGAGTCTTAGAAGACGAGCTATCAAAATTAAAGCAAATTTTGGGCATATTTATCGAGTATTTCTATAATTTTTTTTTATTCAGCGAATAACATACAATTCAAATAATTCAAATTCAATAATTTTTCACTCGAAAACGGTTGGAGGAACAAAAAATTACAGTTGTCAAAAAAGCTTCTAAATTGAACAAAGATGACTTGAATTGATTGTACGCTGATCAGTGGCGTATTGCAAAAAAGTTTGAAAGGGCAAAAGGAGACATGGCCTCGGAAAAGAAAACACTTTGTAGATTCTAGTTAAAATTTAGGACGTGATGATGGAGGCTGTAAGAAATAGGTTGCATTCCATATTTGGGCTGAATATCTCAAAAACTGCAGGAGTTTTGAAGGAAAAAACAATTCTTTTCGGAAATTTCAACACCTAGTAGCTCGGTACGAGACTTTTGCGGACCTATGTTTATATGAACTTATTTTTTTAAAATTGCACGTAGATTTACCCCCTCAAGTTGTGACATACTATTATGTAACACTCTGTATATAAATTTTGTCGCAGCTTTCACAAGAGAGGTTATAAACACCTGATAGGTTTAATTCGTGAATTTCAGGCTAACTGTTTTTTATTTTTGCCTAGAGAATTATTCATTTTGAAAGCTATGTTCAAATTATAGGATGAGAAGAACGACTTCAAATTTAGACCTGGTTTATCAATTAAAGTTAATATATTATATTTTTGATGAGTCTCTCTAACAATAGGAAAAGCCTCGTGAATTTCCTGGTGAAATTATTTACGAGAAAGCATACTGTCAATAATACTAGAATTATAACGATTAATGACCGCTATTTGTTTCTTAATATTGAACTATTTCAAGAAATTATTGTATGACATTGGTATCGAGATGACCTATGTAGAATTGTGTTCAACCTGCTCGGTGGCGTAGGGGATATGATACTTCTCTCCTGCGCAGAGTTACATGGGTTCTATCCCCACAAAATCGGTGCGATTTTTCGGATTCTGGGAATCGCTTGAGTATTCATCTTTCGGAGGAGATGTAAAGCCGTCGGTCCTGTCTAACAGAGATGTGTTGGAAAGGGGGAAACAGAACACGTTAAAGGAATAACAAACAAACAAACAATAGTTATGTCTGTATGGGATGCTTTATGGAAAAATGAAAAATAATATCTGTAGTTAATTTTGGTTATAGTTAAATCTAAAATTCTTCAATATTATCCATGAAAATTTCTGCTAGTAAACGACTGTAGAGGATTACCTATTATTAAGTCATTAGTCATGCAAATTTCATCATTGAAATTGAATTAATTTTAAGCATACTTGTAACAGATTCATGAGTTGTGATTGTATAATGGGATTCACATCATTATTCTGTAGAGTTTCGTTGATTTATTTCAATGAATCATGATGTGGAACATAAGGTACAGATTAACTTCATTCCAGGACATCAGTTTAGCAATAAATGTTAGAACAGTATGTTGCAGTTTCTCTATTAGATCTGTAGAACTCTCAATTGAAAGTTCTAGACGAAAATACATGTAATTTCAATGTTGTTTTTAAGATGCAGCTAGAAAAAGCTTGAAGCATTCAGCAGCATCATAAGCACAGCATGAGTTCATTCTTTTCAAAAATTCAACATACTGTACCACCATGTAATTGTACGCTTATGTCCTGGGATGTGGTTAATCTCTACATTTGTGTTCCATGTCATGATTTATTGAAATTGATCAATCAAGCTTTGCCGAATGATAATGTGAATCCCATTATACAATCAGAACATGAATCTTTTAGGAGTATGCTTAGAATAAAATTATTTTAACTTGAATTGTGAAATTTACATGGGCAACAGCGGATTCCCCCAGTCCTCTATTAGCAGAAATTTTCATGGATATCATTTTTCCACTCTGAAAGTGTCCGAATTTTTTTTAACTTGTGTAATTTTCGACAAGTCAAGATCAATTTTCTTCACAAAAAGTGAAACATTTTCGAAATCGTACAATTAATTCTTTTGAAATGGTACATCTTCGAAATTAATATTGAGAGGCTAGTTCGAATATGGAAAATATACAGGCTGTTCTATTCAAAATAAGAGTGTTTATGACAACCTCCGGTGTAATCGGGAAAGGAAAAAAATTGAATATATTTTTAAAATGTAGTTTGTCAAAACCAAATCTAATTGTGGAAATTTTAGGAGAACATTTTAACTTATTCTCCATGAACTTCTAATCCTTTTTACAGAACCACTCGATGAGAAGCGCCGAGGACATCACGTAATAAAGGCAGACTTGCTCACTCTGCATTTTGTGAGCAGACACAGCCGAGCGCAGTTAGCTGAGTTGAGATCAAAAGAAGCAAAACTGATGTCATCAGGAAAACCAACAATCCTGAGCCGTTCCTCATCGAGTTATAGTCATTTTAGGAACTCAAGAATGTTCAATGCTGCTGATTTGCATCAGGTAATGGACGTTGCAACTAGAGCTTTGGAGATTGCTATAGCTACACGAGCTTTCAAAGATAGGTGGGTCTCATTACAAAATATTTGCTTCTCAATGCTCCCCGTGTTTTCGTATGTACTGAACTGGCCTCAAATTTATTCTTATTTTTTTAGTGAAACTTCTGTAGCCAATAATTTGGTTAATCGTAATTCTGTATAAACATGGGCGGTCCTAGAAAAGTTTTAAGGTATTGTGAAAACTTATTATCGCTCCCCTCAATCCGCACGCACGTTCATACCTAACTGGGTCATTCAATAAGGTTGTTCGCGCTCAAGGGCCCATTAGAAGTATCTGATGAACGGGATTTGTTTACACCTAAAATGGCTCATTCTCATTTTTTTTCGCGATTTTATGAAAAATATGCATTTCCTTCGAAATATGGAATCATTAGGCCGTGAAACAGAAACAGACAGAGCGGATTTAATGATAATGCCAGTGAAACAAAATTAACTTTTATACTGGTTAAGCCCAGAGATAAATGAACAATGAGACTCTAATGCAATAATTGTCACTGAAATCTTGGAAGAAAAGTCAATGAACTGGAACTCAGATATTTACTTACATTAATTATGCTTATTTATTTCTTATATAAAGTCAATAAGACTTATCTTGGTGAAATAGTTCCAGAACGATCTTGTTCCTACTGCTGCATATGGTGGAAAACCTCTATTTCAGCTTCGGATGTGGATTTCTGGACTCCAGATAGAAGTTATTACACTTCATCCTTTGAGCTCCACGTACAAGTCTCTAACTAGGAATCTCTGTGTAGGAATTTCTGTCTAGGACTCTCCACCTACGAATTTCTGTCTAGGGCTCCCCACCTAGAAATATCTAGCTGCGGGTCTCCACCTAGGAATATCTGTCTATCGCACCCCACCTAGGACATATATTTTGATATAGGTCACTACATAGTATGCAAGATAAAGATATGAATTTCAATATAATTTAATTATTTCAACTACAATTTAAGAGGATTTTCAAGTTCAACTAATTAGCTTGAAGGTCTGCAACGAAAAGAAAGCCTAAAATGAAGAATTTGAAGAAAGCTCGTAGCACATGCACATATCATCTGATAGCCGGATCATGCGCATCAGACTGTTAACTAGTGGCGTGACACAGATAGAGAGTTGACTGGAATCAGGTGTTTTAATTCAAATTCTTGTTACGTGATTTTAGCACGTTACACCATTCCCTCCTCACGGGATAAATTTTAATGAAATCAATTTTTTTTTCTGCCTTCGAGCACAATTCAATCAGCCGCAAAAGAAGAACCTTGAAAACTTAAAAAGATGGAAATATGAGAAGTGAATATCAAACGACAAAAAGATTATAATAGATATGGAAAGTGAAAATTCAGAAAAATGGAAGCAAAAATAAGTGAAAAGAATTGTCAAATTGAGAATGTAAAAAATGGGAAATGGTAGTTTTGTCTCGACCAGCTGAAATGCAGAACAAATCTCCTGAGAGGTGAAAAGAAACGAAAGGTATTATTCTGTCGAACAGCTAGACAAGGCGAAATCGACAGTCACACTCGGTAAGTAATCCACACAGTACGTTGATATTGAGTTCCGTGTTCACACTGTAAGAAATTGAACAGAACATGTTCACCTAATACCTGAAGGAATATGGGACTGTGCGGTGTTGACACAAAAACTCAACAACTTACATAGGAGGATGTCGAAATCGAGAGAACTTGAGATACCAAGACAGATCTTGTCTCAGGAACGGTAAGATAATGAAGATAAACTGGAACAAGTCTATCTTAGTATGCCTAAGTAAAAATTTACAGTCAAGATCGGTAATGAGAGAGAATTTATTTGAGATACCAAGAAAGGTCTTATCTTCAGGAACGATAACATAAGGAATAAAAACTCTTGCTTAGCATCCTCAAATAAAAATTCAAGTCAAAATCGGTAGAAATAGACCAGAGAAAATCAAAATCAAGGGATGGAAACAACAAATTGCTGCCGAATTGAGATTCTTATAAACGAAAGGTATGATAAGAAATGTCGAAGAACGCTAATTCCCTACAACAACTTGTATATTCCGAACAGAGTCAATCCATGGTAAATGTGTATGTGTCCATTAAGATAGTAACAATCAATTTAAAGAAAGGAAGGCATCAACAGAATTTAGAATGAATAAAGAATCAATCACAGGATCACCAACCTACCATAGTCAGTATTACTGGCAGATACAAAAAAGATCAATACTTTTGACCTACAAGTCAATTTTCAAAAAATTGAAAATTACGCTACAAATTTGGAGTGCTCCTGTATCGCATAATCCAATTTCTCGAAGAAATTGTAATCCGGTTGCCAGTATAGGAACACAAGACTATAGCAGAAAAATGAACCTGTAACTATTATAGTAATTGAATTCTGAGTGAGAAATTGAGTTTTTCAAAATACCCAACAAATTGGCTACATACAGTATGATGTGACCGGTGGCCTTATCATAGCAGGAGTGAAGCTCCTGGCCTGACATTAAATCGTTACCCCTTAATGAAAACAATACTCTATCAACTCAAGTTATATCATCAGAGTCATACACATCAATCATTACAGTTGAAAAGATGATTTCGGCGCCATGCAAGCATAAAACTTACAACATGTGAGGTGAATCTAACATTAATGTACTATTGCTCTGCTATATAAATATATTCTTTTGAAAAGAGAGGATTTGAATAATTGTATTCACAATAAGTACTTATATCTGTTATTTTGGTGTGTGTCAGAAAAAGCACTAGTGTGAGCTCAGGAAATGTAACAGGGGAACCATACTATCTTGTATATGATTCAATAAACGAGTGAAAAAACCTGAGGAAAAAACTCGTTTCCCTGTCGCTATTGCACTAGCAATAGCTTGTCTGTTTATGATGTGTTCGTGTCGTGTGTACATAAAGAGTACCAAAGATTTTTCTGCTTAGCCGCTTCATTCTCTCTTGCATTCCATGATTTCCAAAAACAAGGATGAGAGGAAGGGAATTTGGGACAGGAATCTGTAACAATGGAAAAAGAAAACCAGCAGAAAAATCTTTCAACAATCAAACTTCTTATATGTCTAAATAAATCTAAGAAAAGATTTTACATAGCAAGCAAGGTCATGAAATTGACTATTAAGATAAGATAAATGTGAAACTATTTGCTGGAGTAATATTTGAACATGACTTAGATACCAGTAACGCGGTTGCTATACAGAAAAGAAAGATGCAAAACTCCAAATAAGTACCTACTGCTTCGGCTAAATTTTATCTTTTGTTCTGTTACCGCAAGCTGCAATATTCACATAATAAATTCCTGTGCACTAGAAATAGGGAGATACATCAGGTATATAATAGATTTAACCTACATAAAAGATATGTTAATAAGATAACTGATATTCAAGTTACAAAAAAAATTTTGAGGATCGGTAAGAAAACTTAGAAAGATCAAAGATAAAGAAATTTAAGAAGATTTGAAGATACGAAAACTTAAACAGATCAAAGATAAAGAAATTCAAGAAAAAAAAGATCAGAAAATTTATTGATGACTAGACTCTTCCGAGACACTTTCAGTATCACTCTTATCTCGAGATATATTATCAGAAACATCCAACTTTATAGCCCTACATGAAAATTTATACATCGTTCCTATAAAGATCCTTCAAAATATAAACTAGCGGAGAGAGAACATATACACTATACATATACATCATACATAAACACTTTACATATACACTATACATTTCATAATTAAATTTTTCGCTCTTAAGGTGATTTGGATTCATTTTGGTTGCCATAATTGCAATATATTAAAATAAAAGTAGAAATTTGAAAAATTTTGAGGAAAGTTGCAAAAGTAACTGATGATAAATAAAGATAAAGATAAATAGATGAATAAGATAAATAGTTCAACTCAATATATAGCTTTCGAGATAAAAATGACAAATAAAAATATCACAAACAAGTAGCATTTGTTTTGACATTTTATCTATTTCTTCCAAATTCAGGAAAAATATTGAATTGAAGGGTGCAGTTCGGCTTGACCTACGAAACAAATACAAAGATGAGGTAATGAAATAATGAATAATAAAATAAAACAAGTTACTATGTTTTAACTATCACTAATTCATTCGTGTAAAGAATGACAAAATTTCAACATTGGTTGGACCGGTTTCGGACATACGTCCATTATCAACAACAAGCTAATGAAAACTGAATACTCATGTACAATACAAGAATTACCATCAATGAAATGGTAGTAGAGGTCACAGTAACTTGAATAATGGTGATTGGTAGGTAATTAAGTCTACATGTTAAGGAGTCGTTAAGGAGCTTAACCCTTTCTACCCTAGATGCCTTGGAAATTTCCATCGATCTGGGGTAGAAATTGTCAATCCGTGAGCGCACAAAAATAGTTTCTTCTTTCACTTTATTGGGATCGATGATGTCAAAAGCACGTCTTATAATTAATTCGAGATCCTCTCTTGATTTTATCGGCGAAATATAAACTTTGTTTTCAGGTATATTAATAGATAAAAATACAAAGATCGGGAGATCTTGAAGGTCAATTCTAGGAATTTGAGATTGCCCAGAAATTACGAAATAAATGTAGTTAAAATATCTAAATATTTTACACCGTTTTAATTTTCTTCATGAATTAAATATTGACATTCATTTTGGTAAATTAAAATGAATACATTAAAGCTTAAACGATGTTGGAAATTTCGCTCAAGTGTTTGATGTGGATTTTCGATGACCCAGAAATGAGAATTCTGCCGATTAAGAATACCTTCTCTCGAAAATTTGGGCTCATCGGTCCATATTAATGTTTTGAAAGAAGTCTTGGTTTTCTCGAGTGAGAACCATCAACATTTCGCAGAAATGAATCCTAACGCCGCGTCTCTTGGATTCATCGATGATATTAATGAGAATTTGCGGGAGTAGAATTAATTTTATTAAATGATGAATGTTCCAAATTGTTTTCAGCAAATTTGTCTCAATTTCGGGTACTTTTAGTTTAACGTTGTGCAAGTTCGAGTTATATTTGTTGATATTAATGAATGATCAATACATTCATAATATTGTCGTTTGAGCATTTATATGACATTTTATTCAACAAAAAACAGTACACACACGAAATCAGTTTTATTGCTATTTTTAAAAGATTTTCAAACGCTTCGTTTATAAGACCAGCAACAGTAATTTAAAATGCGGTTCTAATAAAGTGAGAAAAATATATAATCGAATTTGAAAAAACGTTTTCTGGAAAATTTATTTTTTTTTAATAGACAAGTGATTTTTGGGCACCCTGTCTTGTAATAGTATCGGAAAGTTCATTGGCCTGAACAATAACACTTTTCTCGTTAATCTAAAAGTGTTATAATGCAACTCAAATAAAAGTTCTCTTTTTTGGGCACAGAAAATAACAAATTTCAAAAATTTTGTTCGAAAAAATCATAATTCAATGGTGGTTAATTTCAGAAATTTTAGGAAAAATCTCATCAAAAATATGCTTCAAAAAGGGCACCCTTTAATGAAAAAAATTGAAAAGTACATCATGACATTTGAAATAGCAATATTGTAGTCGATGTCCGGTATAACCGGAAGTGGTATTTTTCTGAAATTAGATGCAAATGTAGATCTGTATTTACTCTAAACTGGCAATTTGGAATTGATCGATAATCGTGTTTCCCATATACTTTGAATGTGCTCTTTAGCGCTGACACCCTTATTTATATACCATTGATTAAGGTTAGGTTAGGTTAGGTTAGGTGAAGAAAAAATATAGTACTGGCATAGACATTCAAGAAAAATGAAAGAGCGAATATGTTTCAATAATGTTATCTGCCTACCATGCCATACATGAATAATTACAAATCAATACGAAAAAATTAGTTATTCTTTGATGTGTATGTTGTTATCTTTCTTGCTTTCGTACTAGTTATTGAGTCAGAAAAATTCATTTTCTGAGCAAAACCATTTTTTTGTATGTGCGCTTCCCAGGAATAGGCGAACCTGTTACACCACATGAGTAGGCGCCTGGGAAGAATTGAGGTGTCTATTTACTCGCTTCTTGAAGAGGGACAAATTGTAGGATGTTGGGAAGATGTTGGACGGAAGCGAGTTCCACAGCTCACCGGTCCTGTAAACGAAGGAATTCTTATAGAGAGAGGTTCGAGGGGTCGTTAAATGTACCGCCATATGATGAGAACTCCTTGCCAGATAGTGTTACGGCAAAACATGAGTGTTCCTGGAATAAGGTCTTTCAGCTAGTTGGAGCATCTTTCGTGAAAGTATCTGTACAACAGAAAAAGGTCAGCAACTTGTCTTCTGAGAGCTAGCGATTGGAGATTGCGGGTGATCTCCGGGTGGTCGATGAGGCGCACAGCCCGTTTTTGCACACTATCCAACATCCGCAACGAATGTTTGAGCGTAGATCCCCATACATGAGAACAATATTCCAAAAAGGTCGAATCTGTGCCTTATATAGAAGCAACAGCTGAGATGACTCGAAATATCGCTTGGCTCTGAGAAGAAAACTAAGTTTACCTGATGCCGAATTAGCAATTGCTGATACATGTTCATGCCAGCAAAACTTGGAGTTGACCGTTATTCCGAGAAGGTGCATTGAATATTTGGATGCAGCTTGTTGGCCTTGCATGATTAGAGGAGGTTCTCCAGCGGGAACCTTTCTTGCAAACGTAGTTTTTGCGTCTTGCTCGCGTTGAAGCTCACCAGGTTCAACTGACCCCACTCAGATATCCTCTGTAAGTCAGAGTTCAAGTTATCAATTTGTGGACATCTCCGACGATGAGATTTTGCAGCTGTAATGGGCCGCAGACTACTGAAAGACAAAACCAGGGTACAATCGTCTGCAAAACCGAAGATCTTGATCTCTGTAGATGACAGAAGATCGTTTATCTGCAACAGAAACAAGGTTGGCGAAAGAATGGATCCCTGAGCTACTACTTCTTGTAACTGGAAACAATCAGTTATACCGTCGACCACAATTTATATTGATATATTTGGAAGAAAGCTACTCCTCCAACCCCGCAATTTTTCGGGAAGCCCATATACAGCAAGTTTATTAAACAAGGCTGCATGCCAAACCTTATTGAAGGCTATAGAGATGTCGAGGGCTATTGCTCTAGATTCCTCATGTTTTTTCATCGTTGATGTACAACCATGAGTGACCGTAAATAGGTTTTGATAAGTTTTAATGTACTGTCACAGAATAAGTTTCAACTTCATGAGATAAGGAAATCTCAGTTTCTACAGACAGATGATTATAAGCGACGGTTAGAATTTTGCCGATTGTATCAGGTAAAGCCAAAAGAAAACTACGAATTCTACATGAACTGATGAAGTAAGGGTAACCAGTGACGAATTATCATTCGCACCAATGAACATTACTCGTCCAATCTTAATCCCTATCAGGAAGTGAATGTTTAACACCAAGGGCGATTCGGTTGTATGGTCGCGTTGTGTTTTGGGTACGTCATTTTTGACAAAAATCTTCGTGGAGAACATTATTCTGATATAATAAATTAGTACACAGTCGAGGGGTTTTTTGGATGTAATTTCCTTGGCTCTGAGAAAGTAAGTATATTTCCAGCATGAAATATATTAGAACTTTTAAACTAGTCTTATGGTGATAACTGGATGGGAACGAAAGACACAGTGAGATGGCCGCTTCTGTCACCAAATTTAACCACGTTAGATGCTTTTTTTGGGGCTACGTTTATTATATTGACAAACCGTAAATGATATAGAAGAGTAGAAACAAAACTTTGAAAATGGTTTAGGTTCAGTGACCAATATTCAAATTCAAAATTCAAGCAGAAATGTTTCTGGACGTTGTAATTCTTGCATCATGAATAATAGAGTATTCTATATAGTTTCATTCGTTTTTTTGTGCTAACTATTTCCGATGTTTCCTTACTCCTGAATAATGAATAATTATCAATTATGGTTTGTTCTCATTATAAGTGGGCATTGTTGTGATTGAAAACATTTGGGATCTGAGTAAATTCGCACTAGATAACTAGATGAAACTACACATATGGAGAATCGCTCGGACCCGTCGTATTTTGATTCGAGAAGGAACAACTTTTCCGATTTTTTCGTCCCCGTAACTTCAATGCCCTGATTTTGAATAGGGATGAGGGGTGTTGCGAAACCTCATTTTGAATATCTTATCGAGTACTATCTGACCCTAAATTTTCGCTTCAAAATTTTCATCGTTAACGAAATGGCAGCTTAAAAAGTAAAAAACTACCTACTTTATGATTAGTTTATTAAGTGCTGAAAATGGGCACCATTCACTTCCAAGCAGTAAAATAGGTTTTGCTCAAATCATTCACGTACATTACTCAACATTTCTGGTTCTGATTGACGGCGTTCATTAATGATCCGAATTCGCAAATCACCCAGTGACTCAAGTTGGGTAGTGTAAATCTTAGATTTCAGGTGACCTCATTGAGGAAAGTCCAGTGGTGCCATATCAGGTGATCTGGGTGGCTACTCAATATGTCCCCTTCTTCCAATCCAGGCCTGAGGAAAATTTCATCTAAGAACTAACGCACATGTTGAACGTGGTGGTGCGCCATCTTGTTGAGAAATGATCGTTTCATGGTCTTCTACATTTTCCAATACTTGCACGAGGGCTGGATAAGTAGCGTTCTGTAATAGTTCTAAATAAATTTTGTCAGTGATATTACCGGGTATATAAAAAGGACCAATGATGTGATTTCCATAAATACCTGCCCAAACATTTAGTTTTTGGTTTGGGGATGCTGAGTATGCTCTTCTCGAAATAATCTTGGATTTTAATCTGACCAGTACCAACAGTTATGCCTGTTTACAGTGCCGTTGAGGTGAAATGAACACTCATCCGATATTGAACATGTAGTTTGGATTATTGTTAATAATTTCACTGACCACTTTACATGAGTCGGTGATCAAAATCATCCTCATTCAGTTGCTGAACCAATCGTATCTTGAAAACGATGAAACTTAAAAATTCTCATGATTGTTGAGCGGGAAACACCAGACAAATTGGACAATTTCCTAGTACTAAGGGTCGGATCCATCGCTACGTGACCTAAGATAGCCCCTTTCCTCGCTTCGTCTCCTTCATACACCCTCTTTTTGTTGCCGACTGAACCAGTAGCGTCAAATCTAGCAACGAGCAGCAGATACATTTTTTCAGGATGTCGTTCGTTAAATAACGCCGTTGTTGATCGCCCAGAGCCATTCTATCTAAAAAATAATTTTATCATTTCCACCCTTTCTTCTACGGAATACACCATTTTAATCCTACTACAAATTTACAATCGCTTTGGCACAGTTTCAACGTTCCTGAAAATTCACGACAGACTTACGAGAGACTAAGGTAAATCAAACACATGGTCTGTCTACTTTTTCGAACAAAAAATTAACAAATAAATAAAACCATTGCAAACCTCGAGGTAAATTCAACATAAGCTAGCCATACACCAGCGTTCTTTACTGCATGGAAGTGAATGGTGCCCATTTTTAGCACTTAATAAACTAATCACAAAAGTAAGTAGCCTTCCACTTTTTTAGCTGCCATTTCGTTTACGATGAAAATTTTGAAGCGAAAATTTAGGTCCGATAGTACTCGATAATATCTAATGAGGCATCGCAACACCTCTCATCCCTATTCAAAAACAGCGGGTTGTGCTCACCCCTGTTAAGGAAATGAAGTTACGGAGATGATAAATCGGAAAAAATGTTCCCCTCTCGAATCAGAAATCGACGGGTCCGAGCAATTCTCTATATTTTCATTTTAAAACCGGAAAATGCAGCCGAAATCCCGAAAAATCCGGAAAAACTCGATTACGAAAGAAGAATGCTGCGATCTGTTTTTCCACAATGAATTTTCCTCGAAAATCTACGACAGAGGAGGGGTCATTTTTGTCTATTTGCAGTTTTCACATAGCTGCGTTACTAGAACATCGAAAATGGAACACCCAGTAGATACAACGTGGTAATTCCAAAGAAGCGTTCTGTGTAACAGATATATCCATTGGCATAATAATATTGCCCCATCTATGGATTGCCGTCGAAATATATTGGCATCCATATTGTGCAATATTTATATCTGTCTATAGAGAGCATGCATTGTTTAAATTCAATTTGTGTCCTTCGAATTAAATTAAAACATCCATTAGATACTCTAAGTTAAGATTAATCTATTAACTACAGTTCTATCAATGTTATCCTCGCTACATCTATCTAATATTATTATGCACAATAGTATATAAATTAGTGAAGTAATTTTGTAAGGGTAATATAACGTCATCTTTTAGTTGTAATAAAACATAATATATACCAAGCTTTAATGGATTTTATTCTCTTAGATAATTAAAATATTCGCTCGCTTTGCCTTCTGTTTTGAATTTCATATTTGAATAAGTGCTATCATTAAGGGCTCGTTGAATCATAAACTATTCGAATCCATCCATATATCAACATCATTTTAATAAAAATCTATCAGCATGAATAATATTTCGAGTTCCTTATAGTACGTCCCTTATGTTTTGTGAAAAAATAAAAGTATCCATATTTCGAATTAGGTTTCATATTAACTTTAGCTGAAAAGTTATAGTACGAGGGATGTTTTTTATGTTGTGCATGCTGGAATATAGGGGACACTATTAATCTACTGTCAGTCTTAAAAAGAACCGCAATGATTTGTTAATATGAAAACGAAATGTCAGTCATATGCGTGCAGTATCACAGCCCCAGCAAACTGTCAAAGTTGACAAGTTAGTTGTGGAATGGAACTAAACCACGAGTATTTTCGGGTGATAATTTTTAAGAACAATCATCCCAACAACTAAGTCTCGACGATAGCGCAACGTTTGTTTCAGAAACAGGAGCGTTAGTTTTCCGACAGATCGCTTCCTTACTGACACGGTGTGTAGCGTAGCGGTTAATAGTCGAACAAGTGGGACTTCTTGAGGTTTTCTGTCTATCTACCGTTTGTTTTCGTGGTTTCCTGGTGGCGATGGTGAGTGGTCTTTAACTCAGTTGCTTGGAGGGCGCAATAATATTCACATGTTTTGTTACGCTCCAACGGATTGAGATGAGTAGGTAGCAGTCTGGCCTGATGTCGTGAATGGGTATTCAATACAGACGAGGACAAATGAGACCGAAACTGCAGTATATTGCTTCTATTCATGACATCCGACCGAGCTGCACTGCAGCTCTAGCGTTCTGGTTAGCGGTGATTATAAAGGGTGGATCAGAAAAACCAGCTCATTCAGGGGGGGGGGGATATTTATCATTCTACGGAAGGTTGAATATTGTTCCTTGAATAAGAATTCTTCAAGATTTATCCTAACCGATTGGTTATAATAGGAACAATTGTGCGTTCCCTACAAAATATTGTCAATATTTCAAACTATTATATTCCTTGAGATTTAAAAAAAAGTGGTGGGGACAAGAATCGTCACTCGAAAATGATAGCAGAGAATTATAATTGTATCATTGAGTGGATGTGGGATAAGGGCATTTTGTGAACTTAATTTGATTTTAAGCATTTTCGTTGCAAAACAAAGTTTTGAGTTGTCGGATTGTTTGTATGATATCAAACGTTTATAAATATAAAATTTTCGAAGAGAAAATTTAAACCTTTCTAAAGATATGTCAATCGATCAACTTCACCAAAAATAGATTTCAATTATTAACTAACTACTAACAAGCACTTCAAAATATGCTACATTTGGATAGATACACATGTGCCAATATTTTTTTCAATCATCGGAACACTTTATAGGCGCTTTCAAAGATGGTGTTCAGTTCCTTTTGCGAATTGTCTTTTATTACGTTTATGGAATCAGATCTGGTTCCTCCAGTCTGGAGAAAAGAGAAAAGTCAAACGCAGCTAGATCAGGCGAATAAGGCGGTTCTTCTTAATGTGCCTTCTCCTCAATGGGGGTTAGCGACCATCATCTGGAATTCTTCTCTATCACGAACCATGTGTATAAGTCGCGTATAAGTTTTTAAGCCACGATAATCTTTTTCGGCCAATACCTCGTTTGCCTTCTGTTTTTCCCTCAATGATTAACTGCAACAAGTTGTAGTTGCTGTTTCTAAAAATGTGGCCGAAGTTTGCTGCTTTTTTTTCTTTATCATGGTTATAAGTTCTTGTTCCTTTCCCATTCGTCTGAGCACCTCATCATTTGTTACATGTTCTACCTACAGAATTTTCAAAATCCTTCTATATATCCACATTTCAAATGAATCAAGTCTTGACATTGTTTGATTTTTAACGTCCATCCTTCAACACCGTACAAAAGGGTGGACAGGATATAACATTGTGCAGTTCTCCACCGTGTTGCTATGCTCAAATACCGGTTGTATAGCTGCGCTTTCATTTTGAAGAACGTGTTCCTAGCGATTTCTATTTTCGTTTTGATTTCCATATCAGAATTCCATTCTACGTTAAGCCAACAGCCCAAGTACTTGAATCGACTTACTCTTTCTATATCCTGGTTTCCAACGCGCACTCCTACATTCTCAATTATAGCTTTGCTGATTACCAAAAGTCTGGTTTTTCTGATGTTTATATTAACACCATCATTCTGGCTGACGTTATTCACTTCGCTTAGCAACAATTGAAGGTCTTTCTCATTGTCTGCAAGGAGTACCGTCTCATCGGCATATATCAGATTGTTAATCGGTTTGCCGTTAACCTTAATTCCAATTTCTATGTCCTCCCAAGCCTCCTGGAATATGCACTCAGAATATAAGTTAAAAAGAAGGGGTGATAATATACAACCTTGAAATAAGGCAGTTGCTCAGATGTATTTATCATGTGTTTGGTCTCAAAGTCGTTAATAACCGTGGCTCGATGAGATGGTTAGGTTAAACCGTTATAGTCGAGCAAAATCCACGAATTGTTTTGTTACAAATCCGGTCGTTTACGGCTAATATTTTCTCGCAAAAGTCTCAAAACGGTTGAGTAGAAGCCCTTATAGACCGTTTGACCTTGAGGAACGAATTAATGATGAACGACACCACGAATATCGAAGAAAATAATCAGCATCGTCTTTGGCGAGGTTTTTCTGCTTTTAACTAATTTTTTTCACCATTCCATTGGCTCGTTAGTGTGTCGTATTCATAGACCCATGTCTCGTCACCAGTTATGATCCGCCCATGAAAGTAGTGTTACCATTCCCACTACGGTATTTCACCATAGATCGCTCTAGGCCCCTCCGAATAAGCGTGTTACCGTGTTAACCACGCTTTCTTAATCACAGATCGCCAAGTAGGCCCATCGACCAGGCGAGGCACAGAACGTACTCTGGGCCTACCTGAACCGAAGGTTTAAATATCCGTGCATTTCGGAGACTCTCTCACTTTCTCTTCGACGACCTCTACGAATACACTTTGTCTCAGAAAACCGGCTGCAGCACGCATTGCCACGAGCCGGCCTTTCCGTACCCACGCCACCGACCATATTGCCAAACCGCCGTTGTTTACCAACGAACCACGTGTTTTAATTTCATTTTAAATTTACGTTTATAAAAAGTGTTTGTGTTAACCAACAGTGTTCCCATCGTGTGTGTGACCCCATCCCGGTAGCAAGTGGAGCCCAACGTGTGCATTAGGGCATTGTTTTCTCCGTTGAGAAAAAGAACCCATCCCGACTGTGTTAGCCGATAAATATTGTACGAGAATCCAAGTGAAAAGAATTCCGCTACTTCCGCACACGAGGTGAATCTGACGCACGTGGTAGGGCCAACGCGAACAATAGCAACGACGCACGTGGATAGTATTCGTGTAATTTATCTACCGCAGAATTAATCCACCACCGCAGCAGCAGTGAATGAAGCATCCGGTTCTTGGACCGAAGACAACACCAAGTGGCGCCCAAAAAAAAACGAGTGTGTGAGTGTAGTGTTGTGAAACGACCAGTGCGCTAGTGAATCTAGAACCTACTCACAGTCGCAGTTGTTCAACGTATGATCAACTCATCATATGTCCTATGTGTCTTAGGTTAGTAATTTGTTTTTTTTTTCAGTACTATTTATCTCTTTTTCAGGTACTTTTAATATCTAAGTTTTATGTGTGATTGACAAATAAAGATACGAAGTAGATGCGTTTCAACCCCCCCCCCTCAGATTTGTTATTGTACATATCTTAGATTTAAATATTTTGAATAGAGCTTTGCACCACGCTCTTATGTATTGATATTATGTAATGTAAGTAGCTAGACCATACGATTCGCTTACGTGAGACAAGGTTTTCTGTGGTTTCCCTTGTCATCATCGCGTTGATGGCAAATTGCACGTAAGATAGTAAGACGGTCACAGACGCACTGCACACAGGGTCGTAATAGATTTAAGTAGGATAACTTGATAAAAAAAATTTTTGTTTTTTTTTTGATTTTCGGTGGTATGATGTGCACGTATGCACATGTCCTTAATAAAGATACAACATGGTTTTATTACCCGGTATGGCAATATGGAGGCGCCTAACCGCGATCTTCAGAGGGGGGCCGTGTTACCGTTCCCACTACGGTAATTCACCATAGATCGCTCTAGGCCCCTCCGAAGAAGCGTGTTACCGTGTTAACCACGCTTTCTTAATCACAGATCGCCAAGTAGGCCCATCGACCAGGCGAGGCACAGAACGTACTCTGGGCCTACCTGAACCGAGGGGTTTAAATATCCGTGCATTTCGACGACCTCTACGAATACATTTTGTCTCAGAAAACCGGCTGCAGCACGCGTTGCCACGAACCGGCTTTTCCGTACCCACGCCACCGACCATATTGCCAAACCACCGTTGTTTACCAACGAACCACGTGTTTTCATTTCATCTTAAATTTACGTTTATAAAAAGTGTTTGTGTTAACCATCAGTGTTCCCATCGTGTGTGTGACCCCATCTCGGTAGCAGTAGGATCAGAATTCTCACGATCCAGCTATCTGCATCAGGTACTGTTTTTGAAGAAAATTTATGCTTTATTGGTTCACTAAAATCAAACTAGCGGTTTCACGAGAGATGTTGAGATCACGAGATATCTCTCTAACACTTGCATGACGATTTTCGAGCACCCTTTCCTTGATTTTTTGGACATTATCGTCAGTTCAAGAGGTCGAAGGTCATCCGGAACGAGGCAAATCTGTGACTATCTCTCGACTGTGTTTAGAGGCTTCGTACCACTCGAACATAAGACTTCTCCAGTATTTGCAACTATTCAGCATACGGAATTTCGATCAAAACATAAAATTTGAGACGAACTCTTTGTTCAAAATTTTTTCCATTGTAAAATTCACAGAGTACCACTGAAGTAGACTGGTTCCAACAGCTGGCATGAACCAACTAGTTGCTTAGCGCTTATTTTTGGAAAAGTAATTGGAGACAGTCCTACCAACATACAGAGACTTAAAATACTTGAAAATAATCAACGCGGGCAATTTAAATGAAAATTTCGGGATACTTTCTCATCACAGAGTATGTATCATGTATATAATCAGCGTTTATTCGGCGTGAACTTCTGGTGCGACATTCATTGAAATCGCTTAATAAGACCAGTTTTTATTGAAGGACACTTAAATCAGAACAATTTCAATAATATTCTCATTCGAACATTACGAGTTATCCTCGCTGATTTTTCCTGCGAAAGAACGGAGAAAAATCTACTACCAACGAGATGGTGCTGCTCCTCACAACGCAACTTTGAATGTCAATTGGCTGAACACTAATTTTGGCGAATAATGGATAAAGACAAATGGTTCTGCTCGGTTGCCAGCCCGCTCCTTAAACTAAATATCTCCTGATTTTTGGCTCTAGAGTCTACCTACAGGAGAATACCGCACTCTACCAGAAAATTTGGGCGTGTTGGAAGAAAGAATAAGAACCGTCTGTATAGAAATTCCTCAAAATGTCGTTCCAAATGCAACACGTGCCTCATTCAGCAAATGTCCATTCAAAAGTATGGAGGGCTATTTTCATGAACATTTTTTTGATATAAGTTGAGTCTTTTATTTGGACGTTTTTAATTCATTGAACTAGATGTTTATATTTTCTAAATTTTTCCACGCGTATGGCATTAGGTGGGGTGAAAAGTAACCTCTTTGATCGGCAGAATACGTTGCTACTGCAAAAAAGTTTATGGTGCCTTGTAGTCCGTTCATATGCAGGGTGTTACATAATAGTATGTCACAACTTGAGAGGGTAGATTTACATGCAATTTTAAGAAAAAAAGCTCATATAAACATAGGTCCTCATAAACTTCGTTACAGAGCTACAGGGTGTTGAAATTTCCGGAAAAAAAATTGTTTTTTTCTCCAAAACTCCTGCAGTTTTTGGGATATTCAGCCCAAATTTGGAATGCAAGCTATTTTTTCAGCCTCCATCACTACATATAGTTGAATTTCAACTAGAATCTACATGGAGTTTTCTTTTACGGAGCTATGTCTTCTTTTGCCCTTTCAAACTTTTTTGTAGTACGTCACTGTTCAGCGTACAATCAATTTTCATCATCCATTACATATACGGTCTGGCTGACGAAACACAACAGAAGCTAGGCGATTATACCAGGTGCGCTTTCCAAATTGAGTAACACCAGACAGGCGAACATTTTCAAATATCCACTGAGGGAAACTGGTAGTTTTACTGCAAATAATCATTTAAAGGGTGCAACTCAAACTATGAGAACTCCAGATATTGAGGAAGCAGTTTTGAATTGTATTGATTTGAATCCTCATGTGAGTTCAAGAAAAATTGGTAATCAGTTGAATATTTCACATGTTCTAGTTTGGGGGATTCTCCACGACTTTTTATTATACCCGTTTCATATTCAATGCGTCCAAACTCTACTCCCTCGAGATTTTGCTTCAAGACTGGATTTCTGCCGATGGTTCTCAGTTGAAATTAGAGAAAATGCTCATTTTGATAGTGAAATAATGTTCACAGACGAAGCTATCTTTTAGAGAACTGCTATCACAATTTTTCACAATGATCATTAGAGGGCTGAGGAAAACCCCCATTTGATTGAAGAACCTCGTCATCAAGAACAATTCTCACTAAATGTCTGGGTCGGAATAATTGTAAATTATTTGATTGGGCCATTTTTTTCCCTAACAGACTAAACGGTCCCGCTTATCGGCAATTTCTTGAGGAGGAGTTATCTTTATTGCTCGAGGATATGCCACTTTTGGTGAGAAACAAAACGTGGTTCATGCATGACGGAGCACCAGCACATTTTAGTGGATAAGCTAGGGATTCTTGAATAATACATTCAACAACCAATGCATAGGTCGGGGTGTGCCAGAACCATGGCCTCCTAGGTCCCCAGACTGAAATAGTTCAGACTTTTTCTTATGAGGATATCTCAAAAGTTTAGTTTAAACTACTCCAATGAACACTGTAGAAGAATTGAGAAATCGAATTATAGCTTCTTGTGACACGATAAGAAATACCCCAGGAATATTTCAGAGTGCGTGATAATATGCGAAGAAGGACTGAGGCCTGTATTCTTGCAGGTGGAGGATAGTTCCGGCAATTTATTTAGTTTTTAATTGTTCTTTTTTTTAGGTTTGATATTGAATAAGTATAAATTGAGTCTCAGAAGACGAGCTATCAAAATAAAAGCAAATTTTGGGCATACCTATCGAGTATTTCTTTTATTTTTTTTATTAAGCGAACAACATACAATTCAAATAATTCGAATTCAATAATTTTTCACTCGAAAACGGTTGGAGAAAGGAAGAGATTACAAGTGTCAAAAAAGTTTCTAAATTGAGCGAAGATGACGAAAATTGATTGTACGCTGATCTGTGACGTACTGCAGAAAAGTTTGTAAGGGCAAAAAGAGACATGGCCTCGAAAAAGGAAACGCCTTGTGAATTTAAATTGAAATCTAGGATGTGTAATAATGGAGGCTGTAAAAAATAGGTTGCATTCCAAGTTTGGGCTGAATATCTCAGAAAATTCAGGAGTTTCGAAGAAAAATAAATTTTTTTCCGGAAATTTAAACACCCTGTACCTCCATAACGAAGCTTTTGCGGACCTATGTTTATAAAAAATCTTCTTCTCAAAATTGCACGTAGATCTACCTCCGCAAGTTGTGACATACTATTATGTAACACCCTCTATAGGCAGACATACCAAAATGATACTGGCATTAGTTTAGTTTTAACAGCTGATTGTTGTTGTAGTGTTTCTCTTCATGTTGAGTATGGAGAAAAATGATTTTCGTTCTCTCATAAAGCATTATTTTGAGAGGCAAAACGGCTAAGGAAACAAAAGAAAAGTCGAATAAAAATTATGGGGGTAATGCTCCGTCTGTTTACAAAAATATTGGTTTCTGGAGTTTCGTGGTGGCCTAAACTCCACCATCGATGAAGACCACAGCGGCAGGCCCTGCGATGCGATTATAGAGGACAACGTTGAAAGGATACATGAAATGTTGTGGGCTGACAGGAAAGTGAAGGAACGCGAGTTAGCAGATGCCACAAAGATTAGTACTGAGCGACACGCCATATTTAGGGCAAGATTCTGCATATGAAAAAGTTATCCTGCCGCTGGATGCCGCGCATGCTGACTTCGGACCAAAAACACGAATACCTGAGCACTTCGAAAGGGTAATTGGAATTGCTGATGAGGAATCGGGCGAATTTTTGGCGTCGACTGGTAACTATTGATGAAATCTGGATCCACTATTACACACCAGAAAACAGAATGAAAACGGCAATGGACTGAAGCCGGCACGAGCGCTCCGAAGCAGGCCCGCTGCTAGCGGTTTGAACGCCGGTGTGCAATTCCTATCGTGCCGCCCCTATCTAACTACAAAACCTAGGTGTTTATAAAAATGTGAAAAAAAATGCTGTACAGTGAAAAACTATGTTATATTAGGTTATTTTATACAAGATAGATACACTAATACGACATTAAATGAAAAAATGAAGGCAAGAAAGATGCAGTTCATACATATTATGTAGGTAGGTATAGGTATTAAGTTATTTTACAGAAACTGCACCTTTCTTGCCTTCATGTTGCCAAAATCAGCTATAATTTTTTTGGTGTCTAGTCTATTTAGAATCTCATGTTCAATTGAAATTATTGCTAAATTACATAGTCTTTGCTGGTGAATAGTTGATCTCAAATAGTTTTTTATTATTTTTAACTTTGAAAAAGACCTTTTACCAGATGCAAGTAAGTAGTATCCTTAGCGCTATTGCTGTATTCGGAAATGTTGACATTAATTCATTAGCAAAAATGTATTGCAATAGGGTTTGTGGATCATTAGACTGGTTTTCAGTTAAATGCAACTTTAAAGCATTGATTTCATTAACTATCTTTTAGCTTTACATTCAAATCTTTACAATGTTTCATTAAATCATCTTTGTAGTAACTAAACAAAATATTATTGGTGAAAAAGCCAAAAACGTCAGTAAAAGTTTCCAACTCATCGAATCTACGTTTTAAAGAAGTTAAGGTTTGGTCCAGGATCCTAAAAAAAACATCTACCTTGTATTTTGTTTTAGGGTCTAGTAAGACTTCATCACTCTGTTCATACTGAAATTGAGTTGGTTTTCTTCGTGGACGAACGGTATCTATAGGCGGAAAATCTGCATCTACATTAAGTTCCCGAGCCACAGTAGTAGCTTCTTCTAACACCCTTTCGAAATGCTCATCTGTGCGATATTCGGTGAATTTATGAATCAATTTATTTAACAAATTTATGCAGATTTGAGTATTTATTGTGGGTTTTGCATCATTTTGCTAATAGCATTAATTTCGTTTAAAATATCAAACCAAATTACAACTAAGCAAATAAATCTATAATTTTGAATATTCAAAGCAAGCGAATGTGCTTTGTGAGTTGTTGTACAATCCCATTCCGACGAATTGTTATCTGATATTTCAAGTAAAGCGTCAAATATTTTTCGAGGTGATACCGTAAAGGTTTGACTGCATCGATTCTGCTAGACCATCGCGTGGCACTTAATGCCTTTAGTTTTAAATCAGGTAAATGCTTGCAAATTATGGACCACCTTTTGGTAGAAGACGAAAAGAAAACGTAAATTTCTTGAATTAAGTTGAAAAAGTTGACCGTGTCGTGCGTTATATTTGCCGCATCGTTACCGACCAAATTGAGACTATGCGCCGAGCATGGAACGTAAAATGCACGATTATTCATTTCCAATATTTTTTTTTGTAATCCATTGTGTTTTCCACGCATATTAGAACCATTGTCATAACCTTGGCCACGTAAGTTTTTAATATCAAGGTTTAATTGCGAAAATAAATCCAAAACAAAATTTAATAGTCCTTCACCTGTGGAGCTGGTTATCGGACAGATGCCAATAAAACTTTCGCATATTGTAACATTTTTAGTTTCACTGTTTAAAACAATATACCTTAGTATAACTGTAATTTGTTCTGTGTGACTTACATCTGGTGTGCAATCTAATATGATAGAGAAATATTTTGATTCTCTGACTTTGTTCAGGATATAATTTTTTATGGTCGTGCCGAGTAAATCAATGATTTCATTCTGAATCTGATCTCCTAAAGAGTGAGTAATGCGAGTTGAATCGAATTTCGGGGCTTGAATTCTGTGAATATGTTCCCGCATAACTGAATCAAAGGATGCTATAATTTCTATTCCTTCGAAAAAATTACCATTATCATGCTCATATAATATTTTGGACGAGCCCCTAAACGCCAGACATTGATGAGATAAAAATTTTATAACAGCTATGATCCTTTCCAATACATCACACCATTGTTTTTTTTTTCAGATTCTAATAGTCTCAGTTGCATTTGATTTACAGTAGTTTTATTTTTTAACATATGATTTAGTTGGACCCAACATTTTAAATTTTCGCTATGGGAAATGCTTGTTTCGTGTCGTTTTAAGGTAGATGACAGATGTTGCCAATTGGAAAAACCGCTTGGAGCTGACAGAATACTTACAGTTTTACTGAATATTTCACAACAAAAAAAATAGACTGAATCTTTTGACGTAGAGTAAACAAGCCATTCTCTGTTAATTTTTTCTCCATTAGGAAGATTTCTAGAGTAATAACTGTTTGCAAATTTTCTTCCATCGATATTAGCAGGAAAATTGTGGTTAAACAGCTGCACGGGACCACGGCTAACCAAAATATTAACAATATCATTAGTCATACTGGCGGGCCACGAACCGGGATCATCACCACAAACTAAACAGCTACTTGATGGCGATAAATTGCTTGCAGGTTCTTTAGCACTACTTTCTCTTTTTTTAGTTTCACTGGAGTCTCCCTCTGAAGGACTAACATTTTTCTCTTCAGATACCTCCATAACTTGTAGATTTAAAGCTGCGCTTGTTGAAGCTACATCTCCGTCAACATTCTCTTGACATTCAGAGTCCCTATTTTCTGGTTTGCTAAAAAATTTCTCAAGAGATCCCGCTAGTTTTTTTCTCTGTATCTTTTTCTCGTTTTTGCCGTCGAAATTGAGCTCCTGAAATTTTTTTCCTTTTTTGCGGTTCCTGGAATTTTTTTGAAAAAGTTTAGTACACGGTTGTACAAAAGTAACTTAAATCCCAAAAGGGGGTCGATCATTCCACCCATTATTGCGAACAACCTCTACTAGGGGGTCAACACTGAAATCGCGAAAAAAAATTTGCTTTTCCATACATTTTGTACGGATTAGTTATTTTTTTTCGCGATTTCACCGTTGACCCTATAGTAAAAATTGTTCGTATTTATGTGTAGAATGACTCCTTTCGGGATTTAAGTTACTTTTGTTACACCCTGTATAGGTATAATTTTAATATTTTTTTATAAATATTCACTCTTAAGTTGTTTAACAAAAAAAATACCCTTTAAATCACAATAATAATCACAATACTACTGCGAAAAAAAATGTTCATACCTACTGCACACAAATGTAATGGAATAACTAATTTTTTTCGCGACTTCAGAGTTGACCCCATAGTAAAAGTTGTTCGTATTGATTAGATGGAATGTCCCCTTTCGTTACTAAAGTTACTTTTGTTACACTCTGTATTAATTTTAATACATTTTTTAAATAAATCTTTACTTTAAGTTTTTTCAGTAAAATAACCTTTAAATTTTACATGAATACCTGCTGTTTATATGAATGCGCCCATATGCTGATTAATTAAACAAAGACACTTACCATAATTATGATTTTTTGCGCCGACGGATAATATAAATAATTTTCTAAATTATTTTATAGTCACACTTCGCACAAAAATATACAGAATATTATTAATTTTAAGTACCCTGGACCGTTTCCGGATCTCACATTAGGGCTATAACCAAATAATTGAAGTTTGTTGTTCCTCACATCACTTTCGCATTTGTGTTAAATAAATAAAAACAAAGAAATGAGTATATAGTTTTAAGGGGATTTCCCCTGATATCTGTGGGATTTCCCTATTTCGCATAGAGCACGATACGGATTAACTTTGTTCTCATGAATTACAATAGATGGCACTATGTAATGCTACGATATAAAAGAAATATTTGGGCGCCGTTCATCATATTATTTTTATAAGGATAATCTTTTTAGTATTGTGAGGTGACAATGTCTGAATTTTAGTCGATGATTGTCTGATTTGCCGCCCCCCTGAATGCGCCGCCCGCGTGCATTGCACGCCTTGCACGCCCGCTTACGGCGGGCCTGCTCCGAAGCGTCTGAGGGAGGCTGATTGGGTCGGAAAGGTTATGGCGTCGATTTTCTAGGATTGTCATTGCATACTCTTCGTGGACCACCTCGAGAAAGGAAATACCATCAACAGCGAGTATAACTGTGCACCATTTAAGCGATTGAAGACCGAAATCGCCGCAAAACGGTCTCACATGAAAAGAAAAGAAATTTTGTTTCTGCAAGACAATGCGCCGGCGCACAAGAGCATCGCAACCACGGCTATATCAATGATTTGGGGCTCCAATTGCTTCCGCATTCACCGTATTCACCCGATTTGGATCCCTCGGTTTATTATCTTTTCCCAAACTTCAAAAAATGGCTCATATATAAGAAATTCAGCTCACGCGAGGAAATCATTGACGCCGCGGAGGAATATTTTGCAGATCTTCTGGAAAATTACTTTTCGGACGAGATGAAGAAGTTGGAAAACCACTGGAATAAGTGAATCGAGCTTGAAGGGGACGACATTGAATAAAATAAAAAACATTTTTGAAAAATAATATTTTTTATTTCCAAGAATGTTACTTTTCACCCCAACTAGTAAACTTACATGGTTCACTACAATCTGGAAATCGTTCACGATAGAGTCGAAATGCTCTATCACTATTTCTGTTAGATTGAAACTAAACTTGAAGTATGTCTGTGTTCACTTGATTTTCGTCTTCCGTACTTATTAATTCTCCTTGACAAATACTGGAAACGAAACAATAACAAGAATTAGCAGGTTGATACCTAATTGTCATAATGTCTCGATAATAATTGCGAATGACATGTATTATAATAGTATTCCACCACAGTTGTCAATTAATGATTCATCAGAACATTTCGAGTTTTTTTTTATGCAAAATGCGATTCAATGTGAGTTTGTCGAACTAAAATAATAACCGTAACACGTTCTAGGACAGAACTGTCCTAGAATTGGAAATGTTAGTTTTGGAATTTTTCGATAATTTCTTTTTTCTTGGAAAATACATCGTTTCAAGTGATAGTTTTGCAGCAGAAGGTACTCAAAATTGAATGAACAATCGAAAACAAAATGGAAACATGCGGTCACCATTTGAAAGTGGAGATCAACTTCAAGTATTTCTGGAAGTGACAAACCAATGAAAATGATTCACAATCTCCCTCCGTGGGTAAGTCAGTAGAAGTACTGACTCCCACGCCGAGGGCCCGGGTTCGAATCCCAGGTAAGATATGGATGTAGTATGAATGTTGGTGTGTTTGTCCCACGTATGTATATAAAAAAATCACATTGAGACTGGATACATAACCGATAGGTTGAGTCCATAACCTCCGAAGGCCAGATAACTTGTAATCCTCAGAGGTGGCAGTTATCACTGCACGGTCTAGGTGAGTGGTTCGGAGTCCACTATAAACTGTAGGTCCTCAGAGAAAAACAAACAAAACAAAATGATTCAGGTTAGTTTGCAGATACGATTAGGTTCATTAATTTAGTTTAAAATCGATCAACAATTGTAAGGGCTACTGCTTGATATAAGCTCCGGCTGAATATCTGACTTAAAAATTTAAGGAACATATTTATTTCTGATTCTGCATCAGCATTACCTTTTTTTCGATAATTTCGAAGAAATCTAAAACATTCAAAGAACCTAACCAAATGAACCCTACTAATATTGGAAATTTAAACTTCATTCATTCTGAGATTTTCAGTAATCCTTTTTCAGTCTTTTTCGCACTGTGTGAAAAATGAGTAAATAACGTATTGAAACTGTCAACTGTCGTTGACATTCAGGAAGTAACAATACATGACGAATGTAGGATATCATTTCGTGGATTCTCTGAATGGCTTGGATTAAATATTATTCGAACACATGGCTCCTCGTGAATCATTGTTGACGTTTCATACGGGCTGAATTTTTTCTTATAGTCCTCATCAACTCTCCCGCCAAATACATGAGAAACTTTTCATTTATCTATTATTTGAGTCGAATGTGTTTTGGAAACTATCAGGAGGGAAGTTATATTTCAAATTCATCGCGAAAATTGAGTGTTTGTCATTTCCACGCCTAAATTGAGTGTGAGGGGTCACTGCGAACTGAAAATAGAGAGGCTATACAGGGTGTACTCACAAAGGGGCCCTTTAAAAATATCTAGGGAACGGGATTATCGATCACTCTCAAATTCTGGCATTAGAATAAACGGATAGTGATCTATAATTTGCAATTGTTTTTAGAGTGGTACCACTTCCGATATTACCGGACATCGACTACAACTTTGCTATTTCAAATGGTAGTGATTTTTTTAAAGAGCATCTTGGCGATTTTGCTCATCTGAATAACCATGGAACTATGATTACTTTAATTAAGATTTTCGAAATTGTAGTATCATCTTCTATGTCTAAGAAAATTGACTTAGATTTGAGTATGTTTATAACTTTTTCAGTTTAATGAGAAAAGAGTGAAATTTATGAGGGCAACATACTTTCTAATATTATTTTATATCCACGGCATTTAAAAATTACTTGTCAACAAAATAGAACTAAGTTGTCGAAACAAGGTATTTCTCAAAAACAAGGAACATTTTTCGTTCTTCATAGAACCGTATTTTAAATTAGTATTGATTGTTATTAGCTTTCCCTATAATTAAAATGGCTCGTTTTCATTTTATTCGCAATTTTATCAAAAACATGCAGTTCTTTTCAAAAATTAATGGAACAAAAGTGTGTTCAAAATCCAACCGAACAGATTCCTCTATTCGGCATTCACATTACATATTTCACATTTCGAGTTGAAATATTTAACAAGGAAGGAAGCGATATACGTTAAGTAGGTCACCAGACAATAGGTGTTTATTTAATTAATTTAAGATTGATTAGACTAAATTCTTACCTTTTTCATGCTACAACCGCAATATGCCATCTTTTAGAACTTTAGATGTTTCTGAAGAAAGGAAAGTAGGCCAAGCTACTCATAAGTGTTTGGGAATTGTTTTTGATAGCCTTCTACGTTGGGACCATCATATTTGTACCGTAGTTGCAATTCTTCGCGGTATGCTGTACAGATTCAAATACCTCAAAAATGTTCTCGATCAAAAAGCTTTGATAAAGATTTACTACGGACTTGCACACTCTAGATTATGCTATGGTATTCTGATCTGGGGAGCTGCGAGGGCTGAGCATATAGCTTGCATCGAGGTTCTACAAAAAAGTTTTTAAAAATCATCATCATCTTGGGGCCTAGACTGTTTAATGCTTTGGCATTGTCAATAAGAAATGTTACTGACATGAGGAAGTTTAAATTTGAGCTGAAGAAGATTATCCTTTGTAATGGTAGGGTTAAAATTCATGACATCATAGAGTTGAGAAATTAATATATTTTTTGTTGAATCTGAGTTTTTCTGTTTGAGTTTTGTTTTCACTCTTTATTTTGTTTGGCGGATCAGTATCGGTGTGTTAGAATAGACTAGTACACTACAGACAGTCATATGACTTTGCAGTTTTATGTTTATTTTCTGAGCTCATTGTCAACAACAAATAAACAATATCATTATTATTATTATGCAGTATCGGCGAGTCAGCGAGATAACGTTGCACATTTTTACCATCAACAAATAATAATAACGAATATTCCAGACGGAGATGACGTCAACGTGATTCCCTTCAAACCATTTATTTTTATTTAGTATATCGATGGCTTAGGTGCAAAATGTCGTAACCCACAAAAATTCGAAATTTTGAATTTGGCGGCTATGGAACCAGTTCACTCTCCTGCACATGTATGCAAGACACCGTAAGTCACATCCAGTTATTTATCAAACTTTGGCCGTTGCAACGAAATGTCGTATCAACATTCCACCGCTATTGCCTAGTCAAAACATCGCAACTTTGAATTTACCGTTAAATATTCGTGTACACTTTTTTGCCGAAGCAGGTGAGTTTGCCTAGTGACAAAGTTGTGTACAATGTTATTATATTCGCTATTTCCAAAAATAATTCCATTCATTCAGATGATATTCGTGAAAAACTCCATCAAAAATTATCAGTGGGATACGACATTTTGAGTTTAATTGCCGAGTACTATTCACCAGTGGCTCACTACAAAATTTCAACATCATTTCCTTCTCATCAGTATGTCGGGCTGCTAAAATTTTGGCTCTTGCAATTTCCGAAAACAAACAGGCAACAGAAAATATAGTCCAGGAAAAAAATTATAATATAAATTTTGAATTAGCCAAGGCATCTCGCCTCGAAACGATCAATTTCTTCTCAGAAATCGATGAGAATTTGCTCGATAATATTCCAATAGTTTTTCAATTAGCTCACAACAATCATGATACAAATTATCTGTTACAATGCGATGATGGGTTAGAAAAAACCTACCTGACTCTGTAGTAGAGTAGACATAGGGAACTTGGAGATAGACACAAACTTAAGTGAAAACAGAGAAAATAGAATGGCTTTCACCGAAAGTTCAACTACGATTGACATTGAAAACTGCGATAAAAGTGAGAACGGAAATGAATACGTATATAATGAAAATCAAATGAATTATGGCGAAAATATTATTATGATTGGTTCTAATGAATATTCAGCTTCGGACGGAATAAGAAATTGTGATGATGATGAGAGCGGAGGTGAAAGGTTGAAAATGAGAATCAAATGAGTAATGCCGAGAAAAATGTTGGGATGATGAGGACAAGAATGTAGATGAGACCGTTGAAAAAATTGAAGAACGTCAAAAGAAATAGAAAAAGCAATTCTAATACATGGGAAATAATGAAGAATAAAAAGCTGAGAATGGAAGGAAAAGGGTATGTATCTTCCATTTTGAATGACCAAGGAATTCGAGTGAGAAGAGATGCTAGAAAATTGCGCCAGAGATGTATGAGTAAATCTGTGGGAAAATCATGCGAAAAAATTGGAGAAGAAATGAGAAAGGAAATATTCAATGCATTTTGGAATATGAATTAGAAATCTAAAAGAAACTATATCAGAAATTTAGTGAAATATAAGGAAAAGCAAAGAAGCTATGTTAAGCATGAATCTAGAAGAAAGGGAAGTTTTCAGTATAGATTATAAACAGGAAACGAGAAAATGAAGGTATGTAAAATATGTTCCTCAGTACGCTGGGTCTAAGGGAGAGATCAGTGAGAGAATGGGTTAGCAACTCAACAGTTCACGTTCAGTGAAACTTGGTCCCATGTTATTCGCAAGTAAAATCTACCTCAAATGTAAGCTGCAAATTCACCATTTTTCCATCTACAATTTGGCTGATCACCATTGCATAAGTTACTGTTGGAATGAGACTGAGGCTGAACTGGTTCCCTCAATCTTGACCAACTGCATTATAAACTACCTGGAAAATTTTTGCTTCCAAAATCAAGAGAAAAAGCCTGTATATACTCTGATGGTTGTGGGTACCAGAACACTCACTCATAGAAAAGAAATTAAAAGGGCGTGAAATTTATATTCCTAGTCAGTATCCAATATATAAGAGAAGCTAGGTTAGGTTAGATTAGATTTTGACGCACGACTCCTACGTGAATTATGATGTCAAAGCAGAGCTATGATACTCATCAATTAGACCTTACAAAATAAAAAATGACTCGACAGTGAATGACCTCAAACCCCTTAAATATTCACCTGATGGGGTTATTTACTATCAACTTGACTTTGAAGATGAACATTTTACACCGCTGCCTAGAAGACCAAAGACTAATGTAAATTTAATGAACGACCATTATACCATACTAGAATTCCGATCACTCAAAGAAAATATCTGCTGGTAAAACTTGGGTTAGTTCTTGCAGAACTAACCCAAGTTTTACCAGCAGAAGTAAAGGAATTTCACGATAATTTACCATTTCAAGAAATTATTATTTTGATATTATTATGTTTTGACTAATTAAAATTTTCTCCAAATGAAACCAAATTAATGAATTTTTGTCGTATACCTAAAAATATAATTCAGCAAAATGTCGTAACCCCACATTTAAAGAAAAAAGATCAAAACACCTAGAAATGAGTTAGTCCTACTCAGGAATTAATAACTCGAAATAGGAATCAATAAAAAAGGTTTTCAAGTAAAATCTAGGTAGTTACTTAGTTTTTTTGACCTCCTGTGGAATTTACTGATTGGGGATACGACGTTTTGCACTTAAGCCATTGATATGATTTCTAGTTTGTTAATAAAGTACTTGCTGAGCAACCTTTCTGAAGTCATTTCCTTATCCTCCAACTGAGAGTAGGCAGATTGAGGCCCAGTTTGGAATACACACAGACACACTTAACCGAGAGTAGGCAGATTGATGCTCGGTTAAGACAATACTCTTTCAACTAGGAGTTTGCAGATTGAGACCTAGTTGACATCCACACACACCAGAAAATCACATCAGATCTTATAGTCATACTGGATTCAATTCCGATGTCGGTTTCTATATTTCTTTATTATTATTCAAAACAAACCATAACAGTTTTGTTTGTGTATAGGTTTTTGTTAAATAAAAATAAAAATGATGACTCAAACGAGGATATTATGAATACATTCATTTGTAATGGCCAATTTTAAGGAATATTAAGTCGAACTTGCAGAACATTTCATCAAAAATACTCGATTGTACAACCAATTTGCAGAAAACAACTAAGAAAATTACAACCAAGCGGTAGAGTTAGTTTACCAACGATGAAGACATCGCAGTTACACATTATATTATTTTTATGCCAATTTGTATGCATCTGTACGTGCTGCTGTTGAAGATTTAGGAATAGCACCACATGAATTAACGAATTTTGTCCAAAAATATCCACCCTTACAAATTCTCATTAATATCATCGATGAATCCACGAAACTCGGCGATTAATTAATTCCGGCGTAATGATGATGGTTCACATTCAAGAAAACCCAGACTTCGAACAAAACATTATATGGACCGATGAGTCTAGCCCTTAAAAATTCCATATGAAATACGGGAGTCAAATTTCCAACATCGGTTTAGCTTCAATGTTTTCAATTTAATATCCAAATATTTATGACAATATTTAATTTATGAAGAAAATTCAAATGGTGAAATATATTTAAAGACTTTGATCACACTTGTTTCGGAATTCCTGGTCAATCTCCTGTTGAATGCACATGTTTCATGTTGGTATCAATTCGATGGTACTTTGGCCAATTGCATATCTCGGGTATCAGAAGAATTAATCAGCTTGTTTGACCACAAATGGATAAGAAGACTGTGTCCATGGAATTGGCCTGTATGATCTCTTGATCTTACCCCTTTGAATTGTTTTTTGTAGGGATACCTAAAGGACAAAGTCTATAGTTCATCGATAAACTCTTGGGAAGATCTCGAATTAAAAATGAGACGTGCCTTCGACAGCATCGATCCCAATCAGGTGCAAAAAGTAACAATTAATGCTCTCGAATTGAAAAATGTTTCGAATCCAATGGTGGACGCTTTCAATTTGATCTCATTTTTACTACGTTGTTTATGTTTTCTTAAAATTTTATTTTTCATAAACCGTTTTAATTGGCTAACGCTACTGATTTCAGTTTTCTGTATTTCGTAAGGGACAAATTTTGAATGTAATTTTCTTAGATGTTTTCTGCATATTGGTTTTAAAATTGGAAACTTTTCGTTTAATGTTCTGCAAATTCGACTTATTAATTGTTGACATTGATCATGAATTACTACTAAATTCATAATGTTTTCGTTTGAGTATTTATTTGCCATTTAATTGAACTTTACGCAACCAAAATTAGTGTTCTCGCTATTTCTAAAAACATTTCGAACGTCAAACTGAGATTGAAATTCGTAGAACCTTACATGGAACATTGTGGAAAATTGAAACAGGCATCAAGATAAAATTGCGAATAAAATGAAAATGACCGATTTTAGATATGGAGAAACAATGCCAATCAATGTTGATTTAAAATAAGGTTCTAATACATTGAGAAAAATTGGTACTCGTAACGTTGTTTTGACAATTTACTTTCATTTAGTTGACAAGTGATTTTGTATATAATCGGAGAGTACGTTTTCTAATGTAAAGCAGGTGACACTATAATTTCGAAAATTTTGATGAAAATAATCATGTTTAATGGTGGTTAATGTTAGATAGGATAAACTTCAACAAGAGATACTTGAAGAAGAATACTCTTCAACACAAAAAATATCAAAAAGTACACAATGCCAGTTGGATTTCCCATTGCAGTCATTGTTCGGTATAACAAAAAGTGGTAGTGCTCTGAAGACAATTCAAATTATAGATTAGTATAAGGTATTTTTTTTCCATTTGGTACTCTGAAAAATTGGTTTCTAGACACCTCTAAGGAAGTCTATCCGAGTAAGAGCTCTTCATTGTAACTGGAAGGTCCTCCGCCTTCCAGTTTCCTATTTTTTCCTTATTATCACACAGAAAATTTGATATCTTGCTTCCAGCTACTTCCAGCTACAAATCAACTCGAAATAATGGTTATAATCCCAAAATATTAAATAATATTCTGAATAAAAAACAAAGTAGAATCGAATTGAATGAAGTTTACCCTGTCGATAAATTGAAAAAAAAATTCAACACCTCAACCTAGGTTGGCATTATTTATTATTTTGAGATTATAACCATTATGTTGATGTGGATGACATGACGAGTTATGTCATCTGTATCAACATAAAATGTTAGCATTCACGTTTTATTCATAGATTGATTAAAATCCCGTTATCACTGGAAAATTTCAACGAAGAATTACATTTAATTAAAGAAATTGCTAAAAATAATGGTTATAATCCCAAAACGGAAAGGTGCTCCGCCTTTCAATTTTCTATTTTTCCTATTAACACACAGAAAATTTAATATCTCGCTTCCAGCTACTTGAAAAAATATATCGTTTTATAGATCTCATAGGAAATTGAATGTTCTACATACAAAACCTCTTACGATTTTGCTGTAAATCTAACCGTTTAAAAGATATTAACGGTTGAAGTTTGATTATTTGAAGGTAAATTTTTTCATTTCCTATGAATTTTATAACTCAATGAAAAAAATTATTCATCCATTATAAATCATGAAATTAATAGTTTCGTAGGAAATTTACAGCTCTACAAAAATGGTTTCCAATAATTTTTCGACTAAGTTGAACGTTTACGACATATTCATCGTCAAACATCAATGCCTATCAATTTTCCATATTTTGATCAATAATTCGAAAAATTTTAATTTAATTTGAGTTTTGGGAAATTCAAACAAATTTGGGTTTCTATCATAAGAGTAACTCCTATAGAAGTCTTCTATTTAATTTATTCGAATGTTTTTATTCTAATAATACATTTTCAATTTCACCTTTAATAATTCAAATCTTAGTCATGTTGAAATTTATTATTATGGCGTTTATTCAGAGCGTATTTTCAAAGTTTTGTCCACAAAATAAACATAAAATTGTTTTCAAAGGGATTTCATTTTGAAGTCCATCACTCTGTATTTTCGTCATCTGAAGCTAACACCATCCATGTTTTCTACTTTCAACTATCTATTTCTCCGTTTAATACCGTATTTCAGTGATCCTGAAACTGATCATCTTGCATACGTAATCTATAATCATCACATAAATTTATTCATCATTAACTATCCTGAAATGGATAAAGAAATCATAAAAAATATAAAACAAGTAATGTTTTCTGAGGAATTTTACTGAATAATTGTGATTCGTAGCACGTTTCACGACACCGTAGCTTCTTCAGACGAATGAATGTACTGAAAATAAGAATGAGAATATAAATATAAATGTTCTCGTGTGATTAAAAGCTTATGGAGTTGCTCCTTCTCAAGTGGTTATTGATGACAGGTATATCCAATGAAATTGAGGAATAGATTGCTCCCTGAAGAGATGCAATAGAGGTGAAGGGCTTAAATCGACTGGTTCATCAATGAGTCTACCTGAGTGTTTGTGTTTGTTGATTTCTAAAGTTTTCCAAAGATCTACTTTCCAATATTTATTATCTGTATCCAAAATTTCAAACTGTGGGTCGAAAGAGTGATTATTTTGTAGGAGATGATTCGCGTAATTTGAATATGATTTTTTATTTGAAAAACTGCGTTTATGTTCCGATATTCTAATATTGAAATTTCTGTGTTCTACCAATGTAGAAATTATTACAGTCATTGCAATTCAATCCATGAACACCTGATTTATTATTTTTATCTGATTTGGTTTTATTGTTTTTAATATATTTGTCTAAGCTATTATCAGTTTGGAAAGCTTTGTTGAAATTATTTCTACTCAAGAATGATTTCAGTTTTTCACTTGTAATGCTGAAGTAGGTTAAGGTGTTGAATTCTTGTTTCAATTTATCGACAGGGCAAACTTCGTTCAATGCGATTCTATTTTGTTTTTATTCAAAATATTATTTATTATTTTGGAATTATAATCATTATGTTATACGGATGACATGACAAGTTTTGTCATCCGTATCAACATAAAATGTCAGCATTCAACAGTTTCATTCATAGATTGATTAACATTCCGTTATCACCACAACATTTCAACAAACAATTAAATTTAATTAAACAAGCTGCTAAAATAATGGTCAGAATCCCAAAATATTAAATAATATTCTGAATAAAAAACAAAGTAGAATCGCATTGAATGAAGTTTACCCTAGCCGGTTCGGTGGCGTATAAGATATGATGCTCGTCTCCTGCGCAGAATTACCTGGGTTCAATCCCCATAAAGTCGGTGCGATTTTTCGGATTCTGGAAATCGCTTGAGTATCCATCTTTCGGAGGAGATGTGAAGTCGTCGGTCCTGTCTAACAGAGATGTGTTCGACATTAAAGATCCCTGCCCTCAACACGAGAGGGGTTCGGCAAGATTCCCGGGTTAGTGAGGTGACAGAATTCCCCGGCGTGTCATTGGCCGAAAGGCGGAAATAGAGCACTTTAAAGGAATAACAAACAAACAAGTTCACCCTGTCGATAGATTGAAACAAACACTCAACACCTTAACTTACGTTGGCATTTTTTATTATTTTGGGATTATAACTATTATGTTGATACGGATGACATGACGAGTTATGTCCTCCGTATCAACATGAAATGTCAGCATTCAACAGTTTTATTCATAGATTGACTAAAATTCCGTTATCACCAAAAAATTTCAACAAAGAATTAAATTTAATTTAACAAATTGCTAAAAATAATGGTTATAATTCCAAAATAATAAATAATATTTTGAATGAAAACAAAGTAGAATCGCATTGAATAAAGTTTACCCTGTTGATAAATTGAAACAAAATTCAACACCCTAACTTACGTTGGCATTTTTCATTATATTGGGATTATAACCATTATGTCAATACGGATGACATGACGAGTTATGTCATCCGTATCAACATAAAATATCAGCATTCAACAGTTTTATTCATAGATTGACTAAAATTCCGTTATCACCAAAAATATTTCAACAAAGAATTAAATTTAATTAAACAAATTGCTAAAAATAATGATTACTATCCCAAAATAATAAATAATATTTCGAATAAAAACAAAGTAGAATCGCATTGAATGAAGTAAACCTTGTCGATAAATTGAAACAAAATTCAACACCTTAACCTACGTTGGCATAAGAAATGAAAAACTGAAATTATTCTTGAGTAGAAATATTTCAACTTAGCTTTCCAAACTGAAAATAGCTTAGGCAAATATATAAAAAACAATAAAACCAAATCAGATAAAAATAATGAATCAGGTGTTTATATTATAGATTGAATTGCAATGACTGTAATAATTTCTACATTGATAGAACACAGAAATTTCAATATTAGAATATCGGAACATAAACGCAGTTTTTCCAATAAAAAATCAGATTCAAATTACTCGAATCATCTCTTTCGACTCACAGTTTGAAATTTCGCATACAGATAATAAATATTGGAAAGTAGATTTTTGGGAAACCTCAGAAACCAACGAACACAAACACTCAGGTAGACTCATTAATGAACAAGTTGGTTTAAGCCAATTTATTGAATCTCTTCAGGGAGCAATCTATTCCTCAATTTCATTGGATATACCTGCCATCAATAACCACTTAAGAAGAAGCAACTCCATAAGCTTTTAATTACTTCAGTACATTTGTATTTATATTCTCAGTTGTATATATATAGTTTTCATCATTTCTGTATATTCATTCGTCTGAAGAAGCTACGGTGTCGTGAAACGCGTTAGGAATCACCATTATTCAGTGAAATTCCTCAAAAACATTACTTGTTTTCATTATATATACATCTAACTTAACCCAACATGCTCATGACTGAAAAAGAAACTTTTACAAATAGTTCATAACATTTTTCTGTTCCTAAAATTAATATTTGTGTAAATTTCCCCAAAACTCAAATTGTATTAAAATTATCGAATAATTGATAAAAGTATGGAAAAATTGATAGGCGTAGGGAGCTTTTCTGTAGAACATTAAATTTCGTACGAAATCAATGAAACTATATATTTTTTCAAGTGTGGGAAGCGAGATATAAATTTTTCCATATGATAAGAAGAAAAAATTAGGAAACTGTAAGGCGGAGGATCTTTTCGTTACAATTAAGAGCTCATACTTGGAGAGACTTACTTAGAGGTGTCTAGGAACTAATTTTTCAGAGTACCAAGCAAAACAAAGAATATTCGTTTTTTTGACCCTCCGTAATCAGTATCTATTCATTTTAATGCCAAAATTTGAAATTGATCGATAGAACTGTTCTCCAGATTCTCTGAATGGGTTCTTTAGCCCTGTATAACAGATAATTTCACTGACACATGTATAGTTTTGTGAAAGGAATTGATAGACGTTAGAGAAACAATTTTGAAAACTATAAATAATGTGAAACTGTTATGGCAAATCAACTTATGAAAAGGGAAGAAGAATTAATGTAGCGAAGGTGTGAGGATATATTTATCAGAATAAATGAGAAACTAACCATCAGAAATTCAGATGACAAACCTGATTATAAATCTGAAACCAAGCTATAGCAATGTAATGTTGAAACCGTAGAATCATTCTTTGATGAAGAGTTGAATAAATTGATAAATTCGAATGATCAATGTAATCCTGACTTCCGAACGAATATCAACGAACTTTCTTGGGAAGAAGGAAAGTGACAAAAGAAAATTTTATTTTCACTAGTAATGATAAATTTTCAACAGTCAGTTTAATGAGACTGAAAGTATTCGTTGATGGTATTCCGTAGCTTGATCAGTCATAAAAGACAAATGTCATTTTTTTTCGAACGACTGTCGAAATTTGTTCGCAAATTTTTCTTTAAATTGAAGTTCCACGAAGAAATAATAAATGGGCGATGTCAACCCAGATTATTGGAACCATAATGATTCTAAAACATCTATAGATCATAATCGACATCACTTGAAGACTGAACCTGGCCATCGGGGCTCTCCCCGTCAAACAGAGATGGAATTTGAGGAAATATCGCAGGTTATGTATTTTTTTTCATTATCTTCTCCTTAGTCCTTTTCATGACCTTGCTTCCTATGTAAAATCTTTTCTTAAATTTGTTCAGACATATAAGAAATATGATTGTTGAAATATTTTTCTGCTGGTTTTCTTTTTTCATTGTTACAGATTCCTGTCCCAAACCCCCTTCCTTTCACCCTTGTCTTCGTTTGGAAATCATGGAATGCAAGAGAGAATGAAGCGGCTAAGCAGAAAAATCTTTGTTACTCTTTATGTACACACGACACTAACACAACATAAATAGACAAGCTATTGCTAGTGCAATAGCGACAAGGAAACGAGTTTTTTTCCTCAGGTTTTTTCACTCGTTCATTGAATCATATACAAGATAGTATGGTTCCTCTGTTACATTTCCTGAGCTCACACTTGTGTTTTTTTCTGACACACATCAAAATTATAGATATAAGCATTTGTTGTAAATTCAATTATTCAAATTTTTTAAATCCTCTCTTTTCAAAAAAAAAAATATATATATATATATATATATATATATATATATATATATATATATATATATATATATATATATATATATATATATATATATATATATATATCATCTCTTCTATAGGAGTAAATTTGAATAATTTTGATTAAAAAAATAAATATAATAAATATAACTGGAAATAATTTTTGTGTGAATTTGGATGAATAGGCACGAGAAGTTCATAGAAGTTCCATTGAATTTTTAATAATTATTGCAGCCATCGATCTCGAGAAGAATAAGCAAACATGCCTTTATTTTACAGTGATGATAGCATACTATGATATTTATCTTATAGCTCAATTAATTGGTTTCATAGCAATGATAATTATATCTGCACATCTTTGTTTTTTTATATATTTTGCTACGAAACTGTTCGAAATCTTTCGGATGATAAGTGTTTTCAGAATGATTTTGACATGAATTGAATACTTTCTTTCAGGCAAGTGATATCCGAGGAACAACTAGAGTTAGGCATGCTTCAAGACGATCTGAGGTTAACACCTTTAGGAAATGCTTGTGGTCATCAGCCTTTTTGTCATACTGTTCCGGAGAAGTACCGAAGAATAGATGGCGCCTGCAATAATATAAAACACAGTACATGGGGATCTCATCTATCACCTTATTCGAGGCTTTTACCACCTAGTTATAAAGACGGTTTGTATTCAGAGTTGCCGACACTAATATGCTAAAATCTCCAAACGCATTGTCGAAATTCCCCAGGTATGGGGAAAGTAAAATTACAATTCTCCTTATATTCCCCACAAAAATGCAACAACTAAAAATGCTTTTCCGACATATGTCAGATATCACTCACTAGTATCACTTTCACTGTAAAGTTATATAATTTGTCAAAGGTGCCTTTCATTGGTGCGATTTGGCGCTAGTTTGACGCTCACATGAAAAGGTTCCTTCAGCAGCAAAATATGACATTTGTCACTTATTTTAAGTTAAAACAGTTAATTAATGAATATGAAATCTATTTTGTATTGATTTGGTATAATTCGGAAATCGTTGATCTTTTATATGGCAAAATCCTGTAACCTGTAACAATATTGTGGGAGTATTGAAAGCTGATATGGAGTAATAACTGGACGACGAAAATTGGACGCAGCATTCCGTAGCAAAGAAAAATGGTTACCTTGGTTTTTTACTGAAAACACTTGAAGCCGAACATATAGAAATGTCACTTCCACCCTATAAGTTCGGAATTTTCCAAGTGACTTTGACTTTAACATATTCTTTATTTAAGTACCAGTTTTACAACTTTTGACTTTACATCTCCTATTGGTTTTAAGGGGAAAATAGTACAATTTTTGGCTTTTAAGCCGTGATCTAAGGGATCTGAATGTAACTTAAAATAACTTAATTAAGTCCAATTCATTTAGTCGTCCTAGTGACGACGGTCTTAACATATTTATTTTACAAGATTGATTTAGTTAGTCCGGGTCTTCTCGAAGCACCATCCTGGGCCTCTTGTATTCTCTCGCTTCATCTTCATGGTAATCTCCCAGGGTGTTTACCAACTGCTTGGAATGCTTTCACCGCTGTCTCTCTGATGAACTCCATCACACTCGGGATCTGCAGATCTCGATGTATCTGGCAGTTTCGCACGAACCAAGGGGCGTCCACGGTCATCCTCAATGCTTTGTTCTGCATGACTTGGAGCTTTCGGATATGACATGCAGCTGCATGTCCCTAGACTGTTGACGCGTATGTCATCATGGGCCTGATCGCTGCGCTCAGGTTGTTCCGCCTGTTCATCAGGGGGTATATGAAGTATTGGGCTGCCTTCGCCTTGCTCGTGCAATCTTCCACATGTTGACGCCATGTCAGCCGCCGATCGAGAGTGACTCAGGTATTTGGACTTGTTAACCCACGGGATGGGTTGGCCGTTCATGGTGATCTGCTCCTCGGGGCTACGTCTTCTTCGGGACAGATAGAGTGCCGGGCTCTTCTCTGGGTTGATAGTGATCAGCCACTTGGTAAACCATTCCTCCAATCGGTCTGCGGCCTCTTGGAGTCTCCTGGTTTTCAAGGGGGGGGCCGTCGATCTGGTCATTATGGCCATGTCATCCGCGTAGAGGGTTAAGCTCATGTTGGGGGTCTTCGAGACGTCCGAGGTGTAGATGTTAAGCAGCAACGGTGCTAGTAGTGATCCTTGTGGTACTCCTGCTACCTTTCTCCCGGTGGAAGAGCGGGTATCTCCTATGCGTACCCCGAAAGGTCTATTTCTCAGGTATAACCGGACCAAGCGTACCAAGGCAGTTTGTCTTCAACATCTTGAAGAGTAGAAGACCTCCATGCCTATATATATATATATATATATATATATATATATATATATATATATATATATATATATATATATATATATATATATATATATATATATATATATATATATATATATATATATATATATATATATATATATATATATATATATATATATATATATATATATATTTTATAATTTTCACGAAAGAATCTATGATTTGATGTGTTACGGGTAAATTTTAAATTTTCACGGAAGAATCTATGATTTGATGTGTTACGGGTTTTATTCCGTGGTCCATTTTGATTTTGGCGACGTTTCGATAAGTTGTCCTTTGTCATCTTCAGGCGTTCGGTAGACGATGTCTCGAGCGTAACTTATTCTGTTGTTTTATATGTCAAAAATTCGAAACATTTCATAGAACTCACAGAAAATATCACTCTGGACCCCAGAGATATCATGGCAAGTCTAGACATAGTGTCTTTATTTCCAAACGTTCCCAGGGAAGAGGCGTTAGAGGGACTCAAGGAAAATTTCCATAAAGATATTGTACTCCTTTCCGAACACTGCCTGAGTTCTACATATTTTTCTCATAAACACAAACGTTACAATCTAACATCGGGAGCACCCATGGGATCTCCTATGTCACCAGCTATTGCTAATTTATTTATGGCAAATTTCGAGAAACGAGCACAACAAAATTCCATCTGAAACCCAAAATATGGTTGAGATATATCGACGACATTTTCATCATATGGCCCCACGGTGAAGAATCACTAAGCGTGTTCACAACTCACCTGAATTCAATCCATGCGAACATAACATTCACAATTGAAAAGAATCAAACAGACAGTTGCCATATCTGGATCTCCTCTTAACAAAGTCACGAAGCGGACATTTACAATTCTCAGTATACAGAAAATCAACCCACACAAATAGATATTTACATGCCTCACACCATCATCCAGCTTAATTATAATCAGTGGTCGAAACGCTCATAAGCAGATCAGTAGCACTCACAGCTGACAGCCACATAGAAGAAGAGTTATCTACAATAACCAACCCTTTTGAAAATAATGGATATAAAAAAAACACAATAAAAGCAGCTATAAGGGACACTCTCACTGGGCGAAACACGATATGCACAGAAGAACAAAAAAACACAACTGTTTTATACATCGATATACATCGGCCAAACTAATAGACGAATAAGAGAAAGGAAAAAGGAACATAAAAGAGCACAAAAAATGAATCCATCTCATCCGCCATTTATCTACATGATTTACATACAGGTCATACAATAGATTTCGATAACTCAAAACAAATCAGCACCACCCAACGACTCAAGAAACGTCTTATCAGAGAAGCAGTGGAAATTGAAAAAGGAGGAACAATGAACAAAAAAGACGAAACCCTCAACCTGTTAAAGGCTTGAGAAGTTATTTTACCACCTAGGAAACCGGCATCATCAACAGATGATAATGAAAGCATCCTCACTACCAGGTCCACCGACGCCCTTAACGAGGACATAAAAGTAGAACCAACGAAACACCGACGCTCGAGACATTGTCTACCGAACGCCTGAAGATGACAAGCGACAACTTGTCGAAACGTCGCCGAAATCAATATATATATATATATATATATATATATATATATATATATATATATATATATATATATATATATATTCCACGATAACCTTCGCGAGGAGTCTACTTATGTAGTAAACTTGAGACAAGGAGAATGATTATAAAATCCGTTGATCAAATACAAATTCTTCCGAAAAAAGTTAGTTTTCATATTGCATATATCTTTGCAGCATTTTCCTAACCAACCAAATCAGAATAACCTAATCATTCCAGAAAAGACGCATCTCGTACATACAGACAACCTAATTTATATGGAATCACTTGGTATTTCACATTATTCATTATTTTTAGCCATGGATCTTTGACTACTTATGTAGAATGAAGTTTTCTGTTGTCAAAAAACCGGATAGTATCATAAGAAATGTTGAATTATCACCACATAGGAAGATCTAATTTGAAAAGTCCACTTGAGATTACTTTCAACTATTCCAATGATATTAATATGAAATTTGGGCTTCGTAAATGTAAAACCTTTCTATTGAAAAACGAAAGATTACCTCTGATTATATAGAGATTTCCAATTTCGAAATCGAGCCAATGCATCAAAGAGATACATATAAATATCTAGGATTTACCCAAGAGAAGACAATTAACCATAGCAGCACTAAAGAAAATGTTAGAAGTTTATATTACAACAGAATTAGAATTATCATCAAGAGTCATTTAACTAGTAAAACATCTTCATACCTATCAACCCCTATGCAGTTCTTATTCTCACATCTTCTTTCGGAATTATTAAATGGTCTAAAACTGATCTAAATGAATTACAATGTCGAACGAGGAAAATGCTTTGTAAATATCATAAGCACCACCCAAAGTAAGCTATTCAAAGGATTATACTACCTAGACATCTTGGAGGTCGTGGAATAACTGATTTGAATAATCTTCATAGTAAACAGATTCTTCATCTACGTTCCCATTTACATGATAAAGAGAGAACGTCTAAATTACATGATAGTGTTGTTGCTTCAGATTATAATCGTACACCTCTGAACTTGACAATGCAAAATGTAGATTTTGATATATTCGATAACAATTCTAAAAGAGAAAGCGAATGCAGAAGGATTTGCGCGGAAAGCACCCTAAAGAATTGAAGAATGATTATATTGATGAAATCACATCAAATAGATGGTTAGTATCTGCAGAATTGTTCGCTGAAACAGAAGGCTTGGCAATTGCGATTAAGGATCAGTTTGTTTTCACGAGGAATTATAGAAAATACATCATCAAGCAAAATATAGATGATTCTTGCAGTAGATGTTCTTCTTCTTCAGAAACAATTTTTCATATATTATCATCTTGCTCAGTTCTTGCCTCAACAGAATATTTAGAAAGACCTAATGCCGACGCTAATATTATTCATTTTAATCTAGGAATAAAACATGACCTCATTCCCAAAAGAAAAAAAATGTTACAAACATGAACCTGAGATTATTTGTGAAAACGAGAAATATAAACTTTATTTTGATAAAACAATTCTATGAAACAGAGCTGTAAAACACAATAGGCCAGATATCATTCTTACTGATAAACAGAATCGAATAACATATATAATTGATATTGCTATACCCGACACACAACATACAAAATAAATACGATGAAAAAATTTCTAGATATATGATGCTTGCCTACGAGATTAAAAAATGTTAAAATGAGAAAAACATCAATTCTACCAAATATTATTGTTATAACGGGTGTTATTCCTAGGAATCTTCAGAAAAATATTGAGATTTTAGGTCAGAAGAAAAATTTATTCAAACAGTTACAGAAGATAACAGTCACCAAAGCTTGTGATATTCTTCGTAGGTTTCTTTCCGAAAAAATAATGAGTTAGAGTCATAGATTTTCTCTTTAGTTTATACTACTCAGAATCTCATTTCGTATTTTATTTATTTATATATATGAATGTATTATAATAAGCTGACAATTTTATCATATTTATATTCGAAGCATAACATTCAGTGTTACTTGACTAAGGTCCGTACACTTGATTTTTCCGGGGAGAAAGCTTCTGACACTACTCGTTGGTACATTGATGATCTACCAGAATATTTAAAAACTATAGCATCATCAGACAATGACATCAATGTACCAACGCGTAGTGTCTGAAGCTTTCTCCCCGCCGAGGATAGTCAATCAATAATAATATTGTTGATGGATTTATTTTATGGAAAATTCATTTTGATATGAAAAATGAAAAACTCTTCTACCTGATTTCCACAATGCTTACTGGTTAAGACAGTTACGTCATTTTCAAGTATCTAGAACTAACAGTTGTGAGAAGCAATATACTAGTCAATGCCTGAAAAAGAACTAATAAATTCAAGCAGGCTGGTATATACAGAATTGAATATAATTAATACCAAACAGCTGACATAGGATAAATAGGTCGGAAATTTTTATCTAGGTTCAAAGAACATCTATCTACAGGCAACAAATCCCCAGTTTTTGAGATTCACAAACAGCATAATTACATCAGATAATTTAAAAATTTTCCACAAATGCAATAAAGAGATTGCAATGATTCTGTCGGAAATTGACAAATTTTGTAAAAACCCAAAATCCCCCTTTTCAATAGTCAAATTGAATTGAATCACTCCCCATTACTCAACATTCAAAATTGGGATAGTTAGCACATTCCTTCTCACAACTGTTAGTTCTAGATACTCGAAACTAGTAGTGTGTATTGAAAATAAACATTGTTGAAACCAGACAGAAATGTTTCATTTTATTCATAAAGTCAATTATAAAATTCTCGAATGAAAATCATTTTAAATTGTTGACGACCGAAGAACACATGCTTCCCACAATTTATGAGCGACATTAATTTTCGCACACTTGCGGCTGCCGGTTCGAGTCCGGCGAAGGTATGGGTGTTGTGAATGTCCATATGTTTAGAGGATATTATAACTAGTTGTTGGATAAATGTCTGAATTGACAAGTCCGGACCTCATAAAGGTCAAGGAAGGACGGACGTGGGCCAATTTGCCCGCGTCCCTCCTTCCTTGAAAAAAAAAATTGTTGACGACTTGGCCGGCTCCTTCAGGTTGAAAAATAACAATCATTCATCGAAGAGAATTCAAATTCAATGAGAAAAACTTCAATCAAATAATTAATTTCGTTTCAGGTGTTTGGTCTCCTAGAGTTTCCGAACGCCTTGGTGAACCTTTACCAAGTCCAAGGAGAATAAGTGTTGCTCTCTTTAATGACGAAAATGTGTACCAGTCAGAACACACTCTCCTGGTCATGCAATTTGGGCAATATTTGGCACATGAAATAACACAGTCTGTCGATACTTCCTTCCGGAATGGCAGTGCTATTGCTTGTTGTGAACCCGATGGCAGTGCACCTCTGGATCCTAGATATCGACATGACGCCTGTTTACCCATAGATATACCCAGTGATGATCCATTTTATTCCGTTTTTAAACAAGGATGCATAAATTTCGTTAGATCAGCACTATCACCCAGGCAGGATTGTACATTAGGATATTCACAACAGGTAATCTTAATATTGTCAGGAATCTTGTTTCAAGATATTAAGTTTACCTTCAGATTAGAACATCGTATATCAACCAGTTTTATGTGGTGAACCACAAAAAAGCCAGAAAGTTAAGTAAAAAGTCTTGCGACTCCGTTTTTACAAAATTATAGTTATTATCTTATGTTATTATGTCTCGATATTGTATCATTTAAAAGGTTTTAGTATTTAACTTTTTCAGCTTCTTCTGGATTTCATAAAATTATCAATTGAAATATTTTATTTTAGATAGGTTATATAATAAATACTGGATTTTCAAGGCTCCTTCGGTTGATGAACAAGCAAAACAATTTTGAATATTTAAATGTAATAAAAATTTTCGGGAGTGTAAGTAGCGCTCTTATATATATATATATATATATATATATATATATATATATATATATATATATATATATATATATATATATATATATAGTAAAAACCTTTTCAGAGCTATCAACTCCTATGCAGTTCCTATTCTTACATCTTCTTTTGGAATTATTAAATGGTCTAAAACTGATCTAAATGAATTACAATGTCAACCGAGGATAATGCTCTGTAAATATCATAAGCACCATAGTAAACAGATTTTTCATCTACGTTCCCATTTTCATGATAGACAGAGAACGTCTAAATTACATGATATTGTTGTTGCTTCAGATTATAATCTTACACCTCTGAACTTGACAATGCAAAAGGTAGATTTTGATATATTTGATGATAATTCTAAAAGAGAAAGTTGGATGCAGAAGGAATTACACGGAAAGCACCCTAAAGAATTGAAAAATGATTATATTGATGAAATCGCATCGAATAAATTGGTTAGTATCTGGAGAATTGTTTGCTGAAACAGAAGGCTTGGCAATTGCGATCCAGGATCAGGTTGTTTTCACGAGGAATTATAGAAAACACATCATCAAACAAAATATAGATGATTCTTGCCGTAGATGTTTCTGTTCTTCAGAAACAGTTTTTCGTATATTATCATCTTGCTCAGTCCTTGCTTCAACAGATTATTCAGAAAGACATAATGCCGTCGCTAATATTATTCATTTTAATCTAGGAATTAAACATGAGCTAATTCCCAAAATAAAAAATTTCACTAATATGAACCTGAGATTATTTGTGAAAATGACAAATATAAACTTTATTTTGATAAAACAATTCTTTGCAACAGAGCTGTAAATCACAATAGACCAGATATCATTCTTAATGATAAACAGAATCAAATAACATATATAATTGATATTGCTATACCCGACACACATAATATACAAAATAAATACAATGAAAAAATTTCTAAATATATGATGCTTGGCGACGAGATTAAAAAATGTGGAAAATGAAGAAAATATTTATTCTACTGATTATTATTTCCACAACAGGTGTTATTCCTAGAAATCTTCACAAAAGTATTGAGATTTTGGGTCTGAAGAAAAATTTGTTTGAACAGTTACAAAAGATAACAGTCATCAAATCTTGTAATATTCTTCGTAGGTTTCTTTCCGAAAAAATAATGAGGTAGAGTCATAGGTTTTCTCTTTAGTTTATACTGCTCAGAATCTCATTTCATATTTTATTTATTTGTTTATGTAAATGTAATATAATTAACTAACAATTTTGTCATATTTATATTCAGAGCAGTATTCTATTCGATCGTTCACCACTTCACACAAAGGAAACTATTAATGAGTAACATTCAGTGTTACTTGACTAAGGTCCGTACACTGGATTTTTCCGGGAGAAAGCCTCTGACACTACTCGTTGGTACATTGATATCATTGTCTAATGATGCTATAGTATGTATATATTCTGGTAGATTGATATATTCTCATAACATTTAACGTTATCCTAATATAAAATTATTCCAGGATATGTTTTGATTATAATCATTGCCTGGCAATGGTATTAATTACCGGGTGGTGGATTTATATTTTTCATGAAATCAACTTGATTGCATGAACATATATGGGCAACTCGTCGGGGTAAAACCCCTATATATATATATATATATATATATATATATATATATATATATATATATATATATATATATATATATATATATATATATATATATATATATATATATATATATATATAAACGAGGTTTTAACAGGCAGTGTACAAGTCAACAAGAATGTGCGGTTCAGATTCTTATAAGATGCGCGAAGAGCAAAAGAGATAGCAAACGGAGGAAGAAAGATGAATGATATGTTCTGCAATGTAATGTTGAATAGCTATCAGGGTCGGCGTGAGGGCTTTTTGAGAAAATTATCCCCCATAGGCATATGGTATACCTGGAATCTGTACAATAGGATGAATTATAGTAATTGAAGGTTGATATTTAATAGGGATTTGGGGCAAAAGATTAGTAACTATATTTTTCCCAAGTACCTAGTATCTTTGTGATACCTCGATGGGTTTATATTGGATTAACAATATAACAAAGAAAACGGAAATTTTAAGAGGTACAACCGTATTGCGCTTTCGTTAGGACGAATGATTCGAATTTACCTGGTTGTCAGTTCAATACAAATTTAGTAAAAATGAAAAAACTCCACCGATCTGGAGAAAACGAAGAGGAAAACTCACCACACAGTTTTTCCACATTCTTCATTGAGAAATCAACATTCCTGTCAGCTACATAAACTTTCTTGGCTGTCCAAAATTTTTCAATCGATTTTAAGTCAGGATGACATGGGTGAAGTCTAACTTCATCGTGGCCCTTATCATTCAGGAGTTTGTCAATAGCATACGTTTTTTATATGGATTTGTGCAATTCAATTAGATTAAAAAGTTCTGCTTTGAGCATTCTAACTGCGAAGGCAATATTTCGACGTTGTTGCCACTTTTTCATTTTTTCTTTTCGGGAAGCCATGTTCGGGTGTTTTTCTGTTTGTACATTGCGTATGTGTAAATTTGAAATAAGTTATTCTGTCAACAATTATTGTAGTGTGCGAAATTCATATTATCGTGATAATCACCGGTTTTGCAATTGGACTTAAAGGCCAGATATGCGTTTCGTACGAATCTATATTCACTATCGGCGTTCAAAATTATCAGTCTTGTTCCTTTAAAACAGGCTGACATAGGCCATCATTTGCCTCGTCACTTCAAGTCTTCTTGTGTGTATGGGAGGAATTAATATATGTTCCGCTGTGTAAATTATTGGTGTCTTTTCTCGACAGTATCGTATGATGCTTCTTAACCCTAGATCACTAACCTTATTTTACAACGCTTTTTACTAACATTCGTCGTTTCGACTACGTCGTATGAAAGGGAGGCTTCTAAAGGTTTATGGAATAAAGTATTTATATGTGTTTTACTTATTTATTACAATAATCATTTGTTAACATGTTTATAAGTTTTATTTACTAAAATCACATTTTCATCACTTTGACACTCTTTCAATTGAGATCAGACATTTTACTCATTTGAACATTATTGTTTTTAAATGCTTTAATATTATGAATTAGAAAGACAAAGACAAAAAATTTAAAAATATTGAAATTAAGTAATAAAGTCAACAAAATAAAGAAACATTTTAGAAAAAAACTATTAATTATTACATTTGTGATTGTGGTTGTCTGAGATTAGCTGGAATCTGAAATGCGTGCGACGACGCACTCAAAATTCATACTACTTTTCTTGGGACCGCGTCGTCGTTTCGACAAGGGTTAGTGATCTAGGGTTAAATAATTCAAACGTAGTTGCTGTATTTCAGGTTTTTCCATAAGTAGTTTCTATTCGTTTTCGTCTTAATCCAACGGAACCCCATTCCTCTCGAAACTTTTCGAATGCTCTCTCGTGATCCTGGATATTCATTCTCATCGACGAACTTTTGATGGATTCGATTTAATGTGGGTAGGATTTTATCGACGACGTAACAATTGACGACGAACCTACGAAGCAGATCTCTAACGAAGTCATCGAGATCTGTTGAAAAATGTTATTTTCGTCATCTTCAATCTTCTTCATTTTGCTCGAAATTTTTTGCACAGTTCGCAAACCTACTCCTTTTGCGATAGCTACACGTTCTTGAACCTTTTCAAAAGAAATTGCAGGTTCATTCAGCATCCCTTCTCGTTCCATGAAATGAATGACATTCGCAATTATTTCCTTGGATTGTCCACACAATTTTTTCGAATTGGAAACGAACTCCATCCCCACCAAAACTTAGAAATATTGAAATGAAATTTGGGAGATTCGGTCCTCTTCGCTTAACTCTTCTTAAAGCTTTAAAGGTTCATTGAGAACTGAACTCTTTGCGACGTGACCGGCAAAGTTAACGCGCAACAAGGGGAAGGGCTATATCACCAGCACAGATGTTCTTGTCGACCCGTACATGTACGAATGTGTCCGTTCGCGTCCCATTGCACATACCCCAGGAAAATTTGTACATGTTAATTGCCTTAGTTTTCAAAATAAAAGGACACAAGGCAGAGTTTTATTGCTATTTTTGAAAAGTAATATAGGGAAGCAAGTACATACCACAAGGACCTGTAAAAAGTCAGTTAAAAATTTAAATTATTATAGAAAAATTTGTGACAAAACCAAATCTTCTTTCTACGCCTGGTGAAACAGTCAAGAAAAAGACTAGGTATACTACGACACTTAGTTGAGATATGAATTTATTGCACTGGATGATGGCACATGTGATGTTTATTTTTAAGGCCTGTCTGCAGCACGAAGACTTCAAAATTAGTCCGGGATCTGAAAACGATTTACCAGTCTTTACAAGGCGAACCATTAGAATTCTTCGAGCGTCAATTTGAAAAAATCAACAAATTGCTATGTAAAAAATCCAGTCAAAATGAGAGTGCAGCACTTTAAGCATCCTGCTTAGTAGCACTGCGAGCCGCAAGGGAATCCAACTCTAGTCTAAATACAAAAAAATTAAAAACTATACCTCTTTCAAATGATACAATATCAAGGAGCATTAATGAGTCAAGAGACATATCGAACTTGGCGCAATTTTTATGCTTAGTTCGATATGAATGTGGGAGTCGATTAAACAAAATATGCAATCTTGCAAATCAATCCTGGTCGTGCATCAGGCGAAGGATTTTCTATCCCATATATTAAAGCAACAAAAACGAAAACTTGAATTGGAATAAATGTAATGCGGTTTGTACTGATAGCGTGAAAGCGATAGCGGGAAAGATCAGTGGCGTGATATTAAAATTAAAATACATTATGCCTTATGTGGAATGGATTCACTGCTTTCGTCACAGATAAACGCTCACCATGAAAAAGATGCCAAACAATTCACAAAATGTTTTATGATATTTTTTATTAAAACGCGACCACTGCAAACTAGATTGCTTTCCACACTCTGCGATGAAACGGGTGCCTAGAATCATTCATTACTCTTCATACTGAAGTGAGATGGTTGTCGGGTAGAGAAGTTCTTGCGGAGTTTTTTGAATTGCAATATGAATTAAATTTTTGTTTACGAAGATGTACTGTTGGCTTACTTGAGTGTCATATTTTTACATTTGATTGACTGAAACTCGGGTGAAGCGGGATCGTTATAAAAGTATTTTAGTTTTAAGAGATAGTCAATAGATTTATTAAGAAGCATAGTATTTAGAACATCCGCCTTGGAAATTAGAATTTAAAAGTTTTACTTATCGACCGCCTACTAGAGAGAACACGTTCTAGATTTTAACTGAAATTCACAAGGTGTTTTCTTTTCCGAGGCCATGTCTCCTTTTGCCCATTCCAACATTTTTGGAGTACGCCACTAATCAGCGTATAATTAGTTTCGTCATCTTCGCTGAATTTAGAAACTTTCTTGGCACCAGTAATTTTTTCGTATCTCCGACCGTTCTCGAGCAAAATATTATTGAACGATTGTATGCATTCGCTGAATTGAAAGCACTTCTAAGTAAAAAAATAACTAGTAGGCTTGGATTTTTTCATTTATTTATTTTGACAGTTTTGTTGTTGTTCGCTAAATAATAGAAATACTTGATAGGTATGCCCAAAATTTGCTTTTATTCTGATATCTCCTTTTTTGAGACTCAACTCATACTTATTCAATATCAATCTGAAGAAAGACCAATTAAAATCTAAATAAATTGCTGGAATTGTTCTCCACCTGCAAGAATACAGGTCTCTGTCCTTCTTAGCATATTGTCACGCACTCTTTGAAATATTCCTGAAGTATTTCTTATTGTGTCACAATCGGTTGATATTCGATTTCTCAATTCTTTAACAGTGTTCACTGAAGTGGTGTAAACTAAACTTTCGAGATATCCGCATAAGAAAAAGTTTAAACTATTTAAGTCTGGGCACCTAGGAGGCTATGGTTCTGGCCCACCCCGACCTATCCATCAGTTATTGAATGTATCATTCAAGAATTCCCTAGCCTCTCCACTGAAATGTGTAGGTGTCCCGTCATGAATGAACAACATTATGTTTCTCATCAAAAGTGGCACATCCTCGAGCAATAAAGGTAACTCCCCCTCAAAAAATTGCCGATAAGCGTTTAGTTTGTTAGGCAAAAAGAATGGCCCAATCAAATAATTTCCCATTATTACGACAGACATTTAGTGAGAATTGTTCTTGATTATGAGATACCTCAACCGAATGGGGTTTTCCTCAGCCCAATAATGATTATTGTGAAAATTTGTGATAGCAGGTCTCGAAAAGTTAGCTTCGTCTCTGAACATTATTTCACTATCAAAATGAGCATTTTCTCTAATTTTATCTGAGAACCATTTCCAATTTTTCTTGTAGACACATGAAGATTCAAACCAATACAATTCGAAACTGCCTCCTCAATATCTGGAGTTCTCATAGTTTGAGTTGCACCTTTTAAATGATTATTTGCAGTAAAAGTACCAGTTCCTCTCAACCTTCTGTGGATATTTGAGAATGTTTGCCTGTCTGGTGTTACTAATCGCTTAGCTTCTGTTGTGTTTCTGCCAGCCAGACCGTACATGTAATGGATATCAGCCAGTCGGCGTTAGTAAAATTAGCCATTTTTTCTTACACCAATAACTTTAACAGTCTTAAAACTTATCGTTATTGAACAATTCGAGAAGACACTGGTTCTACTTCAGAAACTGTCAAAATAAATAAATGAAGAAAATCAAAGCCTACTAGTTATTTTTTACTTAGAAGTGCTTTCAATTCAGCGAATGCATACAATCGTTTAATAATATTTTGCTAGAGAACGGTCGGAGATGCGAAAAAATTACTGGTGTCAAAAAAGTTTGTAAATTGAACGAAGATGACGAAAATTGATTGTAAGCTGGCAAAAGAAGACATGGCTCCGGAAAAGAAAACACATAGTAGATTCTCCTTGAAATTCGAGACGTGCAATGATGGAGACTGTAAAAATTGTTTGCATTCCACATTTGGGCTGAATATCCCAAAAACTGCAGGAGTTTTGGGGAAAAAAACAATTTTTCCGGAAAACTCAACATACTGTGACTCCGTAACGAAGCATTTGCGGACATATGTGAATATGAACTTTTTGTCTTAAAATTGCACGTAGATTTACCCACTCAAGTTGTGACATACTATTATTTAACATCTTGTATAATGTATAGTCTAGTAATTATTATAAGTTTGTTCTCCACTAGATTGTTGAATAAATCATTTCAGATGAACAAAGTCACTCACTTCATCGATGGTTCCTCCATATATGGATCTACAACAGAACAAACAGGAGAACTAAGGAGCTTTGAAGGTGGAAAACTGATAACTTTTGAAGACTATGGCCGAGACCTTTTACCAATTAGTAAAGATACAGATGCTTGTCTCACAATGGAGCAAGGTTCCGCTTGTTTTGGTTCAGGTAATTGTTTGAATAATAATAATAATAAAATTTTATACTTGATTTTGAATATGTCTTTCATGGCGGTATCGAAAATGTTACCGGTTTTTTCTGTCAGCTCTAGTTTCCGAAATGAAAGAATACCTTTTTCACAAAAAAATTATATCATTATTGCCTTTTGAGTGATTCTCTAGAATGAAACTGACTTGGGCAATCTCTCTTGATTCCCCAGCTATAGTCGGCCATTATATGAGAGTTCCAAGTTCCATGGTATCGATTCTCCATGGTTTTATGTGTTGGTGGAAACGTTCCTTTTGTTCTTTGCTTAGATCACCTGAGTTGTGTTGACATTGATTTAGATGACTATTGAGATAGTTTAATTTTATACTCATATCTAACTCTTCAAAACGAACCAGCATTTCCTCTACTAATTCTATATGGTTGTTAGTCTTATTATTTCCGAGGAAATTTTGTGTATTGGTACGAAATAGTTTCACGCAATCCTTTCCAGATCATTCATAGAAGTTTCAAAATTAGTAGCGTCTTTCATTAATAGACGTATTTGAGGTCCATCAAAGATACCTACTTTTAGTTTTTCCGTACTTAAGCCAGTAAATTTCTATGAAATAAACTGAAAACATTGACCATTTCGAGAGCCTTTACGAATTGATTCATAAGCCCTACTTTTATGAACAATGGCATAAGAATGATTTTTATTTTCATTATGTAGGAGAATTGCATTAAGAATTCGTTTACCACTGTCAATGAAGAGACGTCACTCATGGGGCTCATAGATCGTCAAACATGAAAGTCAAGCAAAACACTCACATTATAGCAATACACAAAATTTTCGTTAGATGAAAGAAAACTGCAATAAGTTCAGTACTCTCGTGCGATATGTAGACACTCGTACTTCTAAGGAGAACAAACTTTTTTCTCATAATATTGACAATAGTAACCCAGCACGTTCCTTAAATAGTTCTAAGTAGCTGATGAGGCCATAGAAGTTATCAAAGTTATCATCTACTCAAGAACAAAGAGGTATTTCACCTTGAGCCTTTTGAGATTGCTGCACTACCTGGTGAAAAAAAAACTGGTATTGAAACATTTTCTGGATAAGGTCTTTGTGCTGGAAAAATATTAGTGTGTTACCATTTATGGCGATTGTTCTTGTTGATGCCCACTATATTAGTCATACAAATGTAACAGTCGTCATAATGATTTTTTTGTTCTTACCATATCATAGGCAGTACCAAACTTCAAAGAGTTATGTGTTTATGTCGTAAATGTTCAACGCATAGTTTACTTACACTATGACGGACCCACAGTGTATCTTGGTGTCGAATTTCAATACCGAAGTAACTGAAATATAAACGGATCACAGTGTTTGTAATCGATTTACGCTAATATTTCAGTATGTTTTCATCACAAACGTTACAAAAAAATATATTAACATCGGGATGTACTAGCCATAGTGGAATAATAACATAAACTCTATTGATATTATTGTAATAATGACTATTCACGAACAAGACCGGCAAAAATTCGAAATGAGAGTAGAAGGTAAACTATACAGTATATTAGCTACTTTATCGACAATAGACACAAACAGATCTGCACGAAAATTTTTTTTTTATAGGCATGTGTTATTGATAATTGTAATTTATGTAATATATCTGTACTCTGTTATACACCACCTATCACTTTTTCAAATAATATGTCACGCCTATGCTTTGCCATAGGAATCAAAGAAAGAACAAATCTACATTAGGTATCACTTCGGACTTGGACCACCTATTTACTATGTAATGAAAATGAATCTTTCTTTCATTGAATTTGTCCTGGTTATCATATTACGTGGCATAACATGTGAAATCGAGCAACTCAGAATATTTTAATGATGCACTTCGTAGATTAAGGGAAACATAAAATCCAGAACTTTCAAAAACTAGAGAATTCTTCAGAATTTTTGTCAACTCAACTATGAATTATGTGGCGCCTGTTGGCCCCACACTTTGCGAGAACCATAGTATTTCAAAAGATACTTTGTCCAGGTCAATTCAGTCAGTGGCATATATAGGCCACAGTTATATTGTTTAAAAAGATTTGCTCAGAATCATTCATTCAGTTCTCATTCTTTCAACATTCGTTCTACCGTCAAGTTCAGAATGTTGTCATAACCACGACTTAAAAATGTACATATTCTCCTGTGATCAAAGGTAGTGTAGTGTGAAAGTTGAAGTAAGTGTTTACATGTATTGAACTTTTGCATTAAACAAAAAGAATTTGACTGATTGAAACCTGGCCCATTACATTTAATTTATTTTAAAATTAATTGTATCATCCATATTATTCAATTCGATGAAGTAGGTTTAGAATATCGAATTGAATTTATAGTTATGTATCAGCATCAATATATTTTTCTTACACCAATAGGGGTTCTCAGATCGTATTGAAATAAATCTAGTAGATTCGATGGGGCCTTATAACATTATTCTTTCATTATCAATAATAAGATGTATTACCTTACTTTCATTCGGTTCGATTGATTTGTTTGTTTGTCGAAGTTTTGTTTTATGCTCATAATTGAAAAAGTGTAATGGAAAAAATGATGAAATATTGATGGACTCTGTAATTAATCACTACGCCTAATGATATATAAAAAGTGAAAATTATAGGAAATCAGAGCATTTGAGAAATATTAACTATTTTTTCATCATTACAGCAGAACTAGTAATGCATCAAATTTTAAAAAGCGCCTACTGTAGCATGATTTTGAGTATCCCACAAAATTTCTTGCAAATTCAATAATAAACAATTTTCAAGCTTGTGCATCAACTTCGATTATTATTTGTGAAATTACAGGTTTTTCCTGAATTCTTCACTTTCTGTCAATTTTACTAAAAGTTCGAATGTATTTGATTATATACGTGATAGAAGCAAGAGTTACATTTTGCCCCAAATTTCTTGTTCAAATTTCATTAACAGGATGATGTTTTTTGCACGACGAAATTTTGCAGCCCCATCATATCTCAACAACTTGTTTTTTGAATCATGTATTATTTGAGGAAAGACGAATTTTTGAAGTGGACTATGCAATTTCATTGTTAACAACAACATTCTTCATCGGCAATAACGGAATTCAAGTATAACATCAAAATCGAAGATTATCTTTCCGTGATCTCATTCCTGCTGGCATGGATTGAATTAATGTTGCCTGTTCCAATGCAAGCATCGTATGAAACTGGCGATATTTCTGCTTAACCCTTCTCTCTAGAATAACCCACATATATTCAATGGGGTATAGGTCAGGCCTTCAAGGGGTCAGTTTAACACTTAAAAATTAACATCGTTCAAATACTGTCTCGTCCATTGAGTCATATGCGGACGAGCATTATCTTGCATTAGAAGGAAATTTTCTCCTATACTTGGCACAAAAGGAACTACATGTTCTTCCAAACACACTCTTATAAATCTGTCTGCCTTATTACCTCCCTGAAGCGTAACAACATCTGTGCAGGCTTCCGAAGAAATGGCGCCCCATAGCATCACTCCTCCGTCACCTAATTGCACTTTGGAGAAGAAACAACTTTGGGCATATATTTCTCCAGGCCTTCTCCATACTCTTTCGCGTCCATCACGTGCATATATCGTAAAACGGTACTCATCTGTAAACAGAACGTTTCGCAATTCGTTCCAATCTGCACGAGTTTGAAAAAATTCTAGGCGCCGCTTTCGATGATCTGAATGTGATAGAAGACCTGTGGCAGGTACACGAGAAGATTTTGTTTTCTTGGTTTGCTAGGAACGATATCAGATGAAATGAAGTTACCATGCACAGCAGCCAATCTTCTAGCCAAAACGGACGCAGTAGCCGTTCGCTTTTGAAGAACTTAAAGTGGAAAAAAACGATCTTCAACTGCGTTTGTGGTTTTTCGGCTTCCCTGCCCAGGTTTTCCCTAAATTTTCGTGTCGCCTTGAACACTGTACCAAGTGGATGACTAAGTCTTTCTGAGGCACGGGTGCTCAAACGGCCGATCTCGAGTGCTTCTTGAGTAGATCTTGAGAAGAAAAAAAATGTTAATGAGTCGGTAACTAAACTACAAAAATTTATTACGTAATAAAATAACACTCTGCTAGCGGCAGAAGGCGGCTTTATCAAAGGAACGCGCGGAACTTGTCAATGAAAAGCCGCGTTTTTTATTCTTGCCGCTGTTTTAGAAATTTCGGGAGGCGCGTTTGACGGGAACATTCGAGACTTTCGTTCACGCCGATATAAATGTTGCGCCTGCAGGAATTGGAGTCATTCTGAATTGTAACTTGAAGGCAATACTACGTCGATACAAAATTCATCATTAAATAGTACAAAATGAGTGCAGCAAAGAAATCTAAAATGTATCGTTTTAATAACGATTCGGAAAAAGAATTCTCTTTTGCTTGGTCAAGGATTAGTGCATTTGTCTTATTTGTAGTGCGTCAGTTGCAATACCTAAGCGTTACTTAGAGAGGCATCATAAAACGGTTCATAAAAACTATGAAAAGGATTTTCCGCCACAGAGTGAATTAGGAACACGAAAAGTACGTGATTTTATATCTTGTTTGAAAAGAGAACAAACGATGTTCACACGACCAGCAAAACAATCAAAACCTGCTACGATCGCGTCATTTTAATATCTCATATATTGGTGAAACTCAAGAAACCACTCGAAGATGGATCGGTTGTGAAGGAAGCATATATTGGGGCGGATGAGACTTTATTTGGAGATTTTTAAAATCAGTGATATCATATCAATCATATAAATCATGTCTGCTATTAGAGAACTTCAGTTATCTCGTCCGACTGTCACAAAGCGTATTGAAGTCATGATAAGGACATAGCAGATAAACTAAAACATGATATCATGAAATGTACATACTTTTCTTTACAGTTCGACGAATCTACCGATATGACAGACACTGCCCAGCTGTGTCTCGCAATTGTGAATAACTATGAGTTTTTTCATTGATATAGAACCTAACTAAACCTTACCGAAACCTTGACTAAAATAACGTATATTGTGCGGAAAGCTAATATCTTTATATGCTACGGTACACCCTACCTAGGTAGGTAGGTAAGTAGGGTGTATCGTGTATGTAAGCCAATCTTGCATCACACATACTTGCAGCCTCTCAGAGTCGATCAATAGTAGTCTAACAATATTGAGGTAGATCGCCAGCAGTTCAAGTTTGAACATCCCTGGTCTAAGGTATATCGAACTAAACGATCGCCATTTTGTAAAGCAACGGGCTTCGCTATTTCTTCTGGTCCCATCATTTAGTTAAACACTGATCCTCTACAGAACTGTTCGGAAACACAACTAATTTAACAAACGCTGTAAGAATAGTAAATAAACCTAATCTAATATTGTCACATTAGAGAGACAAAGCCAACTTTGAAAATTCAATTGTCTCTTATTTGAGTCCTTACTACGAACTGCATACTTGTCTTTGAAAATGCGTATTTTTCTTATGAATATAGATAAAAACATGATTGGAAGAAAAAGTTGTTGAGAAAGTATAAGCCTTGAAAATTTCGTGCAAAATAATATTATCAAGTTAAAAAATTTTCCCACAGGGCTTTAGAAATTTAAGGCATGATTCGACTTTTGCTTCTATCTTGTATATCATCACATCCATTTATAATTTTCCATAACATCGATGACAGAAAGTGAAGAAATATTCAATTTGACGAAAAACTATCGAAATTGATGCAAATGTATTCATGATTGAATTTGATTGAACATTTGTGTGTCCGGTTATTTTTGCGGTCTAGTATTGATTTTTCATTCTACATCGTAGTTTTGAACTTAATACTTCAGATTCAAGTGATCAGTGAAATACGACGTCGTCTAATACATCTCCGTATCTGCTTGGCTTCGGTGAACGAATATATACAGTCATTGACAGAGGGGAATATTTGTTGCAAATGAAAGTGTTTGCTTGGGATTTGGTATAACATGATATTGACTTTTCATATGATCACATCTTTTCAGTAAACCGTAGTTTTTCTGACAGTGTGCACGTACGTATTATATAACATACAGGCGAACCTTCACGATATCCGCCAATGTGGTTCGGTTAGATTTTGAGGAGATTTTATTAATTTTCATTTTGAATATCTATTTATAGGGGATACTAGAACAAACCAAATGGTGACACTTGTGGTTCTACATACGTTATTTATGAGAGAGCACAACCGGATAGCAACTGAACTTCAGAAATTGAATCCCTATTGGTCAGATGAGCGATTGTTTTTGGAAGCTAGACAGATTATGATTGCCGAACTACAAGTAATAGTTTATAAAGAATTTCTACCCGCTGTCATTGGTGAGTTGAAAACTGAATGGAAGTAGAAAATATGTGAATGTGTACAAACTTCAATCACAAGGTATTTGAACGCCTGTAGCTCCCGTTCCACTCATTCATAAGATAATTCGAAATTTTTTAGTTTCTAGAAATAATAAAAATGTCCAATGTAGCGATTTCATGTGCCGTTTTGAATTCATGAAGAAAATATTCTGGGACAACCAAGGGAATGATTCGAATATCATAAAATAATTCTCCATGTGCAGTTAATTCTCAGATTTGTTCAACAATATCATCTTTGACCATTTATAATCATATCATTACTCCAAAGATACTGTGGGCTATTGAATAGATGATGCGAAAATTTTCAAAGGACAGTCCATCTATCTAGGCAAAGATAGCGACAGTTTTCCAATCGGAAATATTCACCATTGATCATGTGCAAACCTATTGTTCGTGAAATAATAATGGAACGCCAAACTGCCTTTAAGACATTGGTATCCAACGAAACCTCGCTGATGGTGGAATAATGTCGTTCAACCCTCGACAAATTGAAGAAAGCCAACTAACTTCGGCTATCTCAGGCTTTTCGGATATAAAGGGCAATATAGAGCCGGACTCATTGGGTGCCCAGGCGACTGCGTCGGACTCATTGGGCTTTGAAGGCTTGGATGGTTGGAGAAAAATCGACGCATGGTTCTGAAAGTGCGAGAGCACTGACAGAATGTTTTAGAACGCAGACATTCTCGGTTCGTCATCAGAACCTCATTGAATGTTGCGAGGTCCAGAGCTTCACTTCAACTCTCAAGGTTAGACTCGAGAGTTTTAACACCTAAAATAAAGGGGCTTCATACCACAGAAGCCAGATAAATAAATGATGATGATCGAGAATCCTTCATGCAGATTGTTCTTGGAGCATTATGAATCGATGAAACAGATAATGTACGAATATCCGGTTGAGCAAAGGATTAGGATTGAGTAACTTGTTCTCACAAATTGGAACAGAAATTCAGGATCGATCATAGACTGAACTGGAAATGTCAGGTTAACCATGTGGCTAAGCCGATCATCAAAGTGTGCTATTTATTTATTTATTTTTATTTTAATTAGCAAAAAGTTAAATTTAACTTATACATATTCTTACATTTATCTTTTTTGTGTTATATATTCTACGAATAGCTGCTTAAATCTGTTTACATTGTTCAAAGCTCGTATATACAAAGGTAATGAATTATATTGTGACAGGCTTAAAAAATAAGGACCTTGAAAACAGATTTCTTGTTTACTTTTGGAATAAACAAATTATTTGCTGTTCTGGTGATATAATTATATAACTCATACTCAAAAACTAACTTTGACGACAAATACTTTGGAAACATCCCATGTACCATCTTGGAAATAAATACGTAATTCATCAACAGTAATCTCTTTCTAACATTCAAGAATTCTAAACTCTCTAACATCAAACTGATAAGTCTATTGCAACCTAGCATAATCTTCATTGTCCTATTTTGAAGCTTTTGAAGTATTTCAGTTTCATTTTATTCAAATAAAATAGAATGGTAGGGCAGTATTCGGAATGAGGGCTTATTATGGACTTATACACTAATTCTTTAGAAATTTACGTTAACGATACAGATATCTTTCTGAAGTACTCTATTTTCTTATCAATATTGTCGAAGTGATTCTCAAATGGAAGATTATTATCAATTATTACACCCAAATATTTACACGTATCAACATATTCAATAGTGTCATTCATTAAGGATATTTTGTTATCTAAATCGGTTCTATCATTAATAAGAATGATTTTGGAAGTGAACTATTTTCTTGGAGCCACACCGTTATTACGTCAAGTTCACTCTGAATTTTTTCCATGATAGTTTTTATTTTTTTTCCATACACATAAACTAAAGTGTCATCTGCAAACAAGTTCACTTCAGTTCATCTGAAAAGCAGGAAGCTATGTTATTTATATAAACCAAGAACAATAACGGTTCCAGTATTGTGCCTTGTGGAACGTCAAAAAGAGATCTCTTCACTTGAAACATCTGCATCACCAACTTTCGTCACTTGCCATCTATCCGTTTAATAGCATTCGAACTATATAACAGCATCCTCAACAATTCCGATTTTATTTTATTCACTTTAAAAACGAGATTTTTTTCTACATAGGGTATCAAATGCTCTTTTCAAGAACAAAAATATTACTGCTATCATATAATCCTCATGTATTAATTCCTACTCTCTGATTGATTATCAATAAGTATGGAGTTTTCTTCTATAAATTTCGAAAGCTGAATCTTGACATGCATTTCCATGATATTTTCTGCCAGAGGTAACAAGTTTATAGGTCTGAATTCTTGTATTTTGGTTGTCCTAGGTAACTTTGGTACTGATACAACACAAGAAACTTTCCATTTTTTTGGAACTACTCCTTTCGCAAAAGACTAATTCATGATATCTACCAATTTTTGTATTATTGTGTTACCCCCAGCACGTAACACTTGTATATCAATTTCGTCGATGGATGATGAATTTTTGATTACTTTTATATATTTAAGTATTAGTGATATAGTTATTGGTTCTATCTTCCTTAATTGAGGTTGTGGAGTATCAACAGTAATTGGTGCTCCCAACGTCAACGTGTAAGCTACTGAGTTATCAGGGACAATATCTTCTATACTTTTTATGAAGTAATCATTGAACAATTCAGCCAATTGAGTTTTCTCAGTAATCAATTTTTCGTCGCTGGACAAAGGAAGATATGTTCTTTGCGGTTTTTTCCATGATGTCTTTGATAGCTTTCCACATTTTTTCACCAAAGTGTTTGTTCTCAGATATCAGTTTGTCATAATAGTTTCTCTTTTTTGTACGTATCAAACTCACTACTTCGTTCCCTTTCTCTTCATATTCATTCCACCAGAACACTCCTGAGCCACTTCAACATTTCCTCAACAATTTCTCCTTCATGCACTCAAGTTTCTACCAAAATTGGTTAATGTCAAAGCTGTCAATATGGCGAATAATGCACTTACCCTAATTAAGGCATTATCTTTTGGGAGTGCTTAATGCATCAGGAGTATCTTGGGAATACTTTTCAGAGAAAACTGAAAAACGATTTCGTTATGAGAAAATACTTACCTCTCTTCATTTAGGAATGCTGCCTATTTGTGAAAAGAAATCTCTTTCTCTTTAATGTATTCAAGCAACAATATCCCATTAGAATCGAAAGCAATTTGAAATTCAGAAATAATTGTATATACTTGCAGAAAAATATATTTTTTATCTCCATACAAATATATAATAAATTACTGAGGTCGATAAGATACTCACCAACTACCTGATTCAAGATTACATAGAAACAACACAAGGCCAACTATGCGGTACAGGAATACCTCGAGGATAGAATGAATACAATGAAATATCCTCGATCTTTACCTTTTTTCAAACCATTTGCATCTTTTTGATAATAATTATTTTGCTTTGAAATTCACAGGAGACTCAGCCATGAGAGAATTTCAGTTGAATCTAAAGGATGGCGAAGAATATTCATATGACTATGATGCAACTATAGAACCGTCTGTTGTTAACGAATTTTCTTCAGCGGCTTTTAGGTTTGGCCACTCAGTGGTCGATGGCCAATTGAAGTAAGTTCCTTAACGTGGTGATTTTGTAGCAGAATATATCAATGTTATTATTTGTCATTTTTAACTTCCTACAGGATATATGGTAGTAAAAAGATGGAGGAAATAATATTCATTCCAGAAGCGATGTTTCATCCATCTAGAATGAGGAAAAGACATTTTTTCGATCAGATTTTGAGCACATTAACAACAGAACCTCTGCAAGAAGTGGACGAATTTTTCTCTGATGCGGTGAGTAATGATTTTCTTGTCTTGATAAAATCTGAAGGATAATGGAGACTGCTACGAAATTAATGGGTAAAGTGCTATGTAAATATAAATAGTGATTCTATTTTGTCTATAATTGTAATTGCAATCCCCATGTAATCATTAAGAATTGGACTACAGATTAATACCACACATATCAATTATTAAATTCTTCATTTATATAAAAAGCCTATCTTTTGAAATATTCAAGAAAGATATACGAGCGAAAGTACTGTTTGAAGGTACGTAATATTGTGGTTAATTATTGAAGGTATTATCAAACAGACGTTACTAAAATGAGACTGAGATAGAGGTGGAGGTAGTTCGAATTATGTGAAAGTACAAGGTCATAGTGATTTAAGATGAAATTTTGATACTAGAATTATTTGTTGTCATAAATATGTCTGTTTCATTACGTCATAAGCTAACTAACCAAAATTTGCGGATCTGCTAGTGTGATAGTTCAGTATGTTGAAGCAACCATATTCCGTTGATGTTAAGTCGTCGTTGATACTATGTTGAGTTGTTTTCTTCCTACTCTTGTCAAAACTTCGAATAATAATAGTAGTATCTTGAAGGATGAATTAGTTCGAACTGTGAAAGCTAATAGAAAGATCGTTGTCGAAAACCTTTGGATCAGAAATGCACAACAGTTGGCCTGTTTTAAAAAAATGAAATTAATTTAGTGCGTCGATTTGTAAATGTGGATGAGATTTGGGCTTATCATTACGATCCTGAACTGCGACAAACACCCAGTTGTTCAGCTCCAAGTCAAGTAAAGGGGTAAAAATCATCGAAGAAGATTACGGCATCAATGTTCTGAGGTGCCAAAAAAATGTTGTCAGTTGATAACAATCAAAGCGGCGAGAAAGTGTGATAGGAAAATTTAGTTTAACCCCCCTAGACCAGCAAGAATTCGCAGCGAAAGGCTTGTTTTGCAAAAGAGGAAATACTCTCTATCATCAGGACGATGCACTTGCTCATATCAGCGATATTTAAACGATATAGCAACTTTTAAAGAGAATGCTCCGACTGCTCGGTAGAATCATGAGTATCTTGAAATATTGCGTAGCACATATCTCCGAATCCTCAGCTGAAATTCAAACAGTTAATTTGAATTGCCACTATATTTGAATAATGTCTAAGTACAAAATGCCTTCAATGAACATATACAAAAGGAAAAACATATATTTTTATTCTTTTATTTTATAAATACAAGCTCAACAGGATAACTCCCAATTACAGAGCAGAACAAGTATAGAAAAATTTGCTTCAAATGAAAAAACAGATTTAAGAAACTTTCCAAAACAAAAATGACAGAACTCATTGGTAATGCAAACTCAATACAATACATCAAATAATGGAAAAAATTTAAGTGCGTAAATTTAGTTTTGCTAATAGGTTTCTTTTGAATGTAGCTTGAGAATGACTGATATCAACCGAAGAGGATACTGTGTTGAAACAGCGACAGCTTCGGTTGATGAGTGAGTTGAAGAAAACAGCCGTAACAACTTCTAAGACATAAAAAGTGACATTGCTTCTACCTGCGAGCCTTGCTACCTCAAACTTCAATTTGTCAAGCAGAAACGAGCAACCGACGGAGTTATTCAGAAGTCCATACAAAAACATGGATCACAAATATTTCCAATACAGAAAAACTATCGGTTAACAGAAAACCTGGCATACCTCGGATAGGACACACTCCATCCTGTTTGTATGCCAGTTTATTTAGGTTATATTGGTTGAAGGGTGAGTTGAAGAAAACAATTGTAACAGCTTCCACGCCATAAAAAGTGACATTGCTTCTACCTGCGGGCCTCGGTACCATGAACTTCAATCTGTCAAGCAGACACGAGCAACCGATGGAGTTATTCAGAAGTCCATACAAAAACATGTATCACAAATATTTCCAATACAGAAAAACGATCGTTTAACAGAAAACCTGGCATACCTCGGATAGGATACACTCCATCATGTTTGTATGCCAGGTACTTTAGGAAGGTTCTCTGAACGCTTTTCAAAGCACTTTTATATTTCACATAGTATGGATTCCAGATAACACAAGCATATTGGAATCTAGACAAAACGAAAGCGAAATAAAGAGCTCTGAGAACAGCAGTGTTCCGGAGGCTCTTGGGATTCCTCAGAATAGAATACAATATTCTTCTTGCTCGTAGAACAACATCATTTATATGGTCCCGGAACGACCATTTTGAGTCGTGAAGCAACCCGAGGTCACGAGAACAGAAAACACAGTCGTGAGCCTACTACCGAATAAGAAGAGAAGCGTGGCGACTGTTTGCGCGTAATTAACATGAACTTGCACCTAGAGACATTCAAAGGCAGTTTGTTCCGTAAACACCACTGATGTATCATCACCAACTCTTTTTGAGGATTCTGACAGTCCTCAATCGATCTTATTTCTATGTGAATCTTGAGATCGTCTGCAAAGGCTACACCCCTAACGTTTAGCCACGCCAGTCATTTACGAAAATTGTGAACAGAAGCTGACCCAAAATCGACCCCTGAGGGTCTCCCGAACTGGCTCCAAAATCCTGAGATCTGCTTTTGCTCATTCAAACATGAATTGAGAAACCTGAAAAGGCTCGGAGGGAACCCTATCTCCTTCATTCATTTTATCTGAGCAACATGTTTATGCGATCAAAAGCCTTAGAGAAATCCATGAAGACCGTGTCGACCTGGCCACCCTGGTCCAAAACCTCAGTTACGTATTCCGAAAAGCATGCAAGATTTGTAATAGTTGATCTACCGACCCTAAAACCATGTTGCCGGTCCGAAATTGGTTGGCTCAGCTGAAATGCTGAGGATATATAATATATAAGCAATATAAGCTCAAAAACCTTTGCAAAGGAACAAAGTAGGGCCACAGAACAGTAGTTCGTTACATCGGTTTTATCATCGCTCATGAAAATGGGACAGATTTTCGAGATTTTCGCCTTAGACGGAAACTGATTAATGTCAAGGCACAGATTAAAAATTGAACATAGCAGAGCTTCCTCTCGCCGCTATGATATTCTTTACATTAAAACAAGGTATGCCGTCATCCTCAAAACTAGCTTTAGGTTTCATATTTTTAGTCACACGCAAAATATCTTTATCTAACACGCTCCAGGGGTTAAAGCAAGGGTGACGTATTTGTCCTTAGAAACTTTCGAACAAAATTGCAACTATCCCCTTTTGGTTGCTAAATTGGTTGTTGGCGTCGTTACTACTTCCAAACGTTTGGGTTAATCTTGTCTTGGTGGTAGAATCTAAAACCTGAATTATTTACGGGTGAACTACCACTCCACTTTTCAAACTTAGATCTCAGTTACCAAATGGTCATTTATCCATATTTCTCCAAAACACCTTCAGTTACTTAACTTTCACGAAATTACAAAATTCAATGTTAAAACACCTCCTTGAGGTTATATTGGCATCAAATGAATCAATTAAATTGACAGAATCACAAGTAATTGGAAGGGATACAGGACTATAGAATACTAAGCAAATTATGGGAAGGGAAAAGATAACGGAGTCGAGATCACAGTAAAGATTGATCGGAGAAAGAAAATGAGAGATAGGAATTGAAGTGACATAGAGCAAACATGCAAAGTGCACTAGTGCACGTTACAAATTAAAATACAAACTTTTGAAACATATATCCTTTTCATCAGAACTGGCTTCCCAAGACTTCTATTTGTTTTTCTTATTTTCGTTTCGCGAATTTTTCTACCAACTTGAAGACAAGGATTTGATTATTCCACGCACTAGTTCAATTTTGATGTTGCAGACATCCTTCACAGTGGAGTATTTCTCCTATATATACGCTTGATTTAATTTCTCACTGGGTATGGCATGATAATAAACTTATTTTCACTCGTTTCCGCTCTATGAGTCAGATGAAATGCTATGTTTGGATAAAATATAGAATAATTGAATGAAATAAAATAAAACAATAAATAAATTCATTTCTTTCAGATGATAAGATATATGTTCAGGGGTGGTAATCCTTTCGGCGTTGACATTGCATCTCTAAATATACAAAGAGGGAGAGATCATGGAATACGACCATATAATGATTACCGAGAGTTGGTAGGGTTGCCCAGATACACTAGTTTTGAAGAATTTGGACGTAAAGTAAGTATCTTAGTATATAAAACAAAGTCGGGTTTGTTCGAAAACTTATAACTCGAAAAAAATTGTCCCATGCAAAAATGTTCATGGATTTCATACCTTTCAATCATTTGATTTCATCCCGTCGATACAGTAAACTCACCTATCAAATTAAATGATGATTTCGAATCAATAAGATATATCCATAATTTTCGAGTTATTGCGTTTTTTAGATCAAAAAATGTGGAGTAGTGTTAGTAATGAAAAATGATTGACATATTTATTAATATCAAGCTACTTGAAAAACATTATATTTCAGATTTCAGTTTGAAAGATTAATTACATGACGTTAGGAGGGAATTTTTTTTTATGCGCGCTTCCCAGGAATAGGATAACCTGTTACACCACATGAGTAGGCACCTGGAAGGAATTGGGGTGTCTGTTTATTTGTTTCTTGAAGAGGGCCAAATTGTAGGATAATGGAAGGTGTAGGATGGAAACGAGTTCCACAGTTCACCGGCCCTGTAAACGAAGGAATTTTTATACAAAGAGGTTCGAGGGGTCGTTAAATGTACCGCCATATGATGAGAACTCCTTGTCAGCCTAGTGTTGAGGCAAAACATGAGTTTTTCCGGAACAAGGTCCTTCAGCTACTTGGAGTATTATCTGTGGAAGTATCTGTAAAACATAGAAAGGTCAGCAACTTGTTTTTTGAGAGCTCTGATAGCTCTTCCAACACCTGCAAAGAATGTTTGGGCGCAGATCCCCATACATGGGAACAATATCACAAAGCAGGTCGAATCTGCGCTTTATATAGAAGCAATAGCTGAGATGACGTGAAGTATCGCTTGGCTCTGATGATACCGGAATCAGAGTTCCTAGAATACGTATCCACTTTAAGAAAACATCGATTTTTTTCGAAAAAAAGGTTCCTCATTTCATTGATTTGAATAGTACTTACTCTTGGTGCTCTGAGATAATGTGTGTGGTTATTTTACTTTCTTCTAAGTACACCGTATATTCGTTTTCATCAGCCAGGCCGATTTTGTACCTTCAGCCTTGATCTGTAACGATATCGAAAAGAGTTTCAGTTTCACATTCGCCGGTTCTTGTAAGTGAATGGAAATATAAATTCATACGCCTTTTAACTGTTGTGGTGGCAAATTCACAATAAAATTTGATCCCCACCAAATTTTTTTTGAAATGGATGACGCAAAATAAATGAGGCTGATTGTCGATACCGTACGGTAAACTGGGCATTTATGAGTTAATTATCTTCATGGATAACATTACGAAAAGTACCAAATTTGAGTTCAATGTTTGGAGGACGCAGAGAAGAAAAAAATGGTGTTATCTGACGATGAGACGAGCTTTGTCTGATTAGAACAATGCATTGTTTATTCGTTAGAAGTTTGACGTTTGAAGTTCCTAACAGTTTCAGATAATCTAGTACCTAATCTCAAAAAAATTGCTCAAAGTAAAAGATTTGTGAATAGCACGGGATATATCAGTGTTGGATTAACATGAAAACTCATGCCATCGATATTCGATCATTTATGTTGATCGCTCTGACATTATAAATACAGGATAAATATTTATAGAAGAATTAGAATAAAATTGTAACATAATTTCATGAAATAATTTTCCGATTCTTTTTAAGGGAGATGCTCTGAAATCAGTTTATTCGTCAGTAGACGATGTAGATCTATGGGTTGGCGGTCTACTTGAAGAAAAACCTGAGGGAAGTATGGTTGGATATGTTTTCAGAGAGATTATAGCCGATCAATTCGTGAGACTGAAAAATGGCGATAAATACTTCTTCGAAAATGACCCGAGCCTGAATCCTGGACATTTTACACCAGGTATGTGAATCATGGTAATTTTTTTCAATTATATTGAGGAAGTCGTTAGTTGATGAGAATTGATACACATTTTTAATTGAAAGAAACAATGATGTTTAAATTTTCACTATATTAACAGTTTCGCGTCACTGTGATGTCTCAAGATGTATGGTACATTCAAAAGAATTATGTCTCTTTCAAATTACGTAGTAGAGGCAGTTATTCAGTTAAATGGGAGGAAAATTCGGGTTGCTTCATTTGAGATCTGAAAAAACAAAATTTAGGTCTGAATGACTATTAAGTAACTTTCCGGAATTTTCTGATTATGATTTTCAATGCTTTTTATAAGTTCAGTGTAAATATTTCATTTTCATTGTGTTAAATCAAAATTTTTATGGTTTTCTTCAAGTAAATGATTTGCATGATGAGTATCAGATTTTCACTTGTGAAAACTACTTTTATGTTCCGATATTCTTATACAGAGAGTTTCGTAAGTTCTACCGATGAAAATTTCATCATAACTTCAACAAGAGAGTTTCCAAACAGTTCATTTGCTCCAATGTGAATTTGAGGTACACTTTCAAATATATCTGCATAAATAGTTTTCCGTTATCAAAGCTATAATCAAATTATGAGATGAAAAGAATGACTTGAAATTCAGACTACATTTACCAATATAAGTTTATATATTCTTTTTCAAACAGTCTCTTCAACAATAGGAGAAACCTCATGCATTGCATGTTGAAATTGATTACGAGAAAGCATTCTATCAATCATACTAGAATTATAATCATTGTCTGCTATTCGTTTAATTATATTGATCTCTTACAAGAAATTATTCTGAAATATTGGTAAATGAGATAAAAACACAAGGTTTAACTTTAATCTACACTTTATTTGAAAAATTCGACGACGTTTCGCTGACACAGCAGCTTTATCAAGAATGAAAAATAGAATGAAGAGTATGGTATTATAAACAAATCGTAGAACAAGTTGGATGAATAACAGGAAAATCCACACCGAGCCATTGTACAGTTAGTATGAAAGGTAATAAAACTAATTAAACAAATTAAGTAGGGGTGAGTAATTCAAATCTACCTGTTCATTCAAAAGCTTGTCCGAATGTTTGTATCTATTTATTTCTAATGCTTCTAGGAGATCTCATTTTGAACTTTTTGATTTTATATGTAACATGTCAACGTTTTTATTGAATGAATGGTTTTCTTTTATTAGGTGGTTTGAATAATTTGAATCAGATTTATTTTTATCGAAGCTACGTTTATGTTCAGATGTTCTTATGCCAAAACTCCAATAGGTCCTACCGATATAAATTTTATCACATATTAAACATATTAAAAATAATAAACCTCGTGTTGAAAAATCAAGTAAATCAGGAATCTATAAACTCAATTGCGGTTCTTGTGATAAAATTTATATCGGTAGGACCTATAGGAGTTTTGGCATAAGAACATCTGAACATAAACGTAGCTTCGATAAAATAAATCTGATTCAAATTATTCAAACCACCTAATAAAAGAAAACCATTCATTCAATAAAACTTTGACCGATACCGATATAAATTTTATCACAAGAACCGCAATTGAGTTTATAGATTCCTGATTTACTTGATTTTTCAACAAGAGATTTATTATTTTAATATGTTTACCTAAGTTATTAGAAGTTTTGAAAGTTATAATTAGATTTTGTTTGACGAGAAAGGATTTAATATTTGTACTTGCAGAACCGCAGAATGTTAAACTGTTGAATATTTTATAGTCTTTATGAATAGGATATACTTCATTTATTGCTTTCTGATACAGTTTTTACGAGTGATTAGATCTATCATATCCGGATTATATGAATTATTAATGGCTATCTGTTTGATGATGTTTAACTCTTTATTATAATCTTCTACTGATGAAGGTAAATTGAGTAACCGATGTACCATGCTGTTTAAAGCTGCAACTTTGTGTTGAACTGGATGTAATGTTGAACAAAATTATTTTTCTTTCAACAACATCTATTATAGCAGTGAAAATGGTTTGATCATGGGAAATCCTTTGAGTCCACTTTTAGCAGAGATTTTTATGAATAATATTGAACAGAAAATTAATACACATCCACTCATTTCCAAATTTCTTTATTGGTACAGATATGTTGACGACATCTTAGTATGTTTCATTGGAACTACTCGTCAATTAGACTTATTTCTTAATTTCATTAATTCCATCCATTTGAACATCAAATTCACGATAGAAATTGAACAAAACGATTCCATTAATTTTTGGACTTAAAATCACTAAACAAAATAATAATCATGTTTTTCGGTCTTTCGTAAACCAACACATACTGATACAATTATACATAACATTACATCCATTACATCCAATTCAACACAAAGTTGCAGCTTTAAACAGCATGGTACATGGGCTACCCAATTTACCTTTATCAGTAGAAGATTATAATAAGGAGTTAAACATCATCAAACAGATAGCCATTAATAATTCATATAATCCGGATATGATAGATCTAATCATTCGTAAAAACTCTATCAGAAAGCAATAAATGAAGTATATCCTATTCATAAAGACTATAAAATATTCAACAGTTTAACATTCTGCGGTTCTGCAAGTACAAATATTAAATCCTTTCTCGTCAAACAAAATCTTAATATAACTTTCAAAACTTCTAATAACTTAGGTAAACATATTAAAAATAATAAATCTCGTGTTGAAAAATCAAGTAAATCAGGAATCTATAAACTCAATTGCGGTTCTTGTGATAAAATTTATATCGGTAGGACCTATAAGAGTTTTGGCATAAGAACATCTGAACATAAACGTAGCTTCGATAAAAATAAATCTGATTCAAATTATTCAAACCACCTAATAAAAGAGAACCATTCATTCAATAAAAACTTTGACATATTACATATAAAATGGCTCGGTATGGATTTTCCTGTTATTCATCCAACTTGATCTACGATTTGTTTATAAAACCATACTCTTCATTCTGTTTTTCATTCTTGATAAAGCTGCTGTGTCAGCGAAACGTCGTCGAATTTTTTCAAATAAAGTGTAGATTAAAGTTGAACCTTGTGTTTTATCTCATTTGTACTAAAGGAATTTAGTTGTCTACTTGTACTTATGAAGCAACAGATTTTGTCATCCTCGTATTTAAACCAATGAATGAAGTGTTTAAACAACGGATGATTATGAATTATGCTGTCAATGGTGATCATGAGAATTTCAGTTAATAAATGATCGAGAAAATTACCCATGATTAAGATGCCATTAGAGGATACTACCCATTACTGAGCCCTTGATGGTCATGTAAATTTCATCATTGAGTTTAAAATACTTTTTTTCCAAACATACTTCAAAAAGATTCATAAGCAGTGAAGGTATAATGGGATGCATATTATTCTGCTGCTTGATTACCCAATGAAACATGAGGTGGGGGTAGAGATAAACTACATTTCAGACTCAAGTTTAGTATTAATTTTAGTAGGGTATGGTGAATTTTAAATTGGAAATCTTGGATTAATTGAAATGACATGAATGATCAATGATGTTTATAATATAACGTGAAAGTTAGATAGAAATATGACAACATAGTATTTATTATTGTAATATATATATATATATATATATATATATATATATATATATATATATATATATATATATATATATATATATATATATATTGGTTATTGCATTGAACAAGGCAGATTATTCAATTAAAACTGAAAATTTCGACTGTAAATGGTCAGAATATCAGGAAGATCCTACTTGTAAATTTCAATCCAATATTTAACACGCGTTAGAGAAAGTCAAATCCTTAATACCGAATAATCAAAAATGAAAACTTTAGGTTATCCTTTCAGAACAGTTGTTTCATGTTATAACCCCAGCAGCCAAACTTTCAAGTGAGCATATGAACATCATTCAACATTCATATTATTGCAATTCAAAATTTTCAATTAAGAAATCTAATAGAAAAAATTCAACATAGTGTACAGCCATATAATGCTAAACTTATTTCCAGGATGTTGTTAATCTCTACCCTAGTGTTCCACCTTACGATTCATTGAAATTGATAAACCAAGATCTTCAGAATGATAATATGAATTCCATTATACAATCAGAACTCGTGAATATTTTAACTTCAATGATGAAATTTACATACAATTTAAAATATACTACTTATCGGAAGAAGTTTTAGTGTGGTGAAGAGCCTCATAACTTTGTCTATATAGTGAAAATGAAAACATCAACGTTTCATTTTATTAAAAATACCCAAAACGAGAAGTTCAATTTCTATTAAACAAAAAGCACTTATTTGTGCTTCAAAATACTGGAGGAATAACAAATAACTATTTAGAAATAACCGAATTAAAAGATCAGTAAATGGGAAAATTCATGATTTGAAGTACTACCAACTAAATAGTTGTTTATCTCTTACAATTGTTTCTCAAATGGAACCTTATGTCACATCGTGTAGAGGTTTATTGAAGAGCTGAACAAAAATTAATTCAGGCTGCACACAAACATTTCATCTAACCTTCAATTTGGCACTCGTAGTTTTCTCAATTTCAATCGAATATAGATTGATTTCTTGTTGATATAACATTATTATACACTTTTCGGTAGAAAAATTCCAAGAATTTGTTCGAAAAAGAAATGACAAATACAATATGATACATCATTGCCAACACTGTAATTAATGCATATTATTATTTAAAAAGAAAATTTATTGGAAAAACCTCTATACTTTATCACAAATAGCAGAAATTTAATTTAAAAACACAAATTCTTTTCTCGGTTATGAAAGTGAAAAAATATTGTTTTTAATGAACATAATTGGCTATTACAAGTCCAATGTGTCCCCACTTTTCTACAGTATCTCCATATTCCTTTAGTTCCATATAGTGAAAAGTGACCAAATTTATCTTGTATCACGTTGGTGGTTTATTATTTAACCAAATATGTTCGACAGTAAAAGTAGCGGAACTTTTATTTGATTTTTAGCATTTTGTTGGCTCCAGTTCCCCTGTTATCAAAAGGAGCGCTACTCGTGAAAAGCACCTGTGCTTCATTTCTAGTTTGTTCTGTAGATGAAGATCTTGTTTCAGTTTAGTACCAGCAGGCATATAATTAGGCAATTCAAATTTTTATTTTTTCTAACAGGTGTATTTTCCTTATTTAATTCCAAACATAAGTAAAGCTTATTCATTCCCGACGCTGGATTAGATCTCTTTGAATCATTATAATCATTCAGATTATCAGAAAAAGGTAATAATAGAAATTGGACTTTGATGAATATGAATGAATTAACACTTCTATCTGATAAATTGTCAATTATCTCTTGTAACTCAGCCGCCAGATTCTGGCAGCTATGAAGCTTTAGGTGATGTATCGGAAGCTGGAAAATTATGATCTTGCTTAACGCTTGAAAAAAAATAATTTGGACCAATTTTCCTCATCATAATTGCCATTGACAGGAGACAGGAGGACATTATTTTGTCTCTTCTGGTAGGATGCTTTTGTGAACCCCGGAGAAGATAAATTGAATATTTGTTAATATTTTTAGAGCAAACACGTACTTAGGTATTTGGCACATATCTTTAGCGATGTAGACAGCAATATACGATTACCACAATAACTATCTACGTGTTTACTAGGTAATCTATAATATACATAATATTCAAAAGACAATATAATGAAGTTTCGATAAATCTAGATCACCATAAGCTCTCAAATCTATTTTACGCATAAGAATTAATTACCTTATTATCAGAATCGTTGTTATTTTTTCATGAAATATATGAAAACTTACCTTTGAAGCTCTCTTGTCACTACTCCCGCCTATCTTTATTCGCGACTGCATGAGGTCTAAAAAAATCACTAGATGAAGATGTAGGTAAGGCCATAATTTCGATAGATTGCGTTGTCAGTTAATTCGATAGAATCTTCTGATGTAGATGAATATATGCTGACATAAACAAAATGTAGATTATAGGATACGAGTTGAGTTCGCGGAAGTTGGTAATGCTGCAGTCTTCGCATTGGTTTCATTCGTAACCGAAATAATTTCATGTTGATCGGTTGTATATTTCGTGTTTTATTGTCCTTTGAACATCGACCTTTTTCAACCCGCCGTCGATGAAGATGAGTGATGAAATAACTGAGCAAAGAATATTGATTTAATTTTTGGTGAAACCCGGCAGAACGTCCAAGGAAATTATAAAACAGTTAACCGTCAAGACATGATTTCTCAGATTCACGAATGTTATCACTGGTGACAAGTCGTGGGTGTTCGAATACGACCCTGAGACCAAAAGCCAGAGCATGCAGTGGGTAGAGTAGGGGGGTAAGCGCCCCACGAAAGCGAGAATTTCAAAATCGAAAGTGAAATCTTTGCTCATACAATTTTTCGATATTAATGGAGTTGTACACCATGAATACATTCCAGCAGACTAGACAGTCAACGCCTACAGGCCAGATCTGGCCCTCTGTGACTTCAATCTGTTCCCACAGTTGAAGTCGTACTTCAAAGGAAACAGATATGACGAAGTTTTGGAAGTCCAAAGCATCACGACGGCGGTTCTGGGGGACTATCTTTGGGAAGGGGGGAGGTGTTCAGGATGTGCTTCCAACAGTGGGTTCAACGGTGGCGCCAATGTATCAAACTCGAGGGAGACTATTGCCAAGGAATATAAGGTATTTTCAAGTACTTATGTTCTTTCCGGAACGTTCGGACACATTTCCGGGAACTTAATTGACATACCTCGTATAAGATTGTTTATGTTTGAAAAATGAAAGAAGAAGCTTCGTAGCAACATTTTATATAACACAACTAGCGGTTTTTACGTAAATTTACGGAGAGTTCACACTGTGCTGGTAAAATATTTCAAGACGTTTTTTTAAGGCGTCATCAATGATTTTATTGATAATTTAATGAAATTTATCAAGAATATACTTTAACTAGATTAAAATTTTCATTTCACAATATTCAACCGTTTGGTTCTCTTTGTTTTTAGCTCAACTCAGAGAATTGAGGAGAACTTCCATGGCACGTATAATTTGTGACAATAGTGATGGTATCTTATTAGGAAAACAAGCAATAAATGCATTTAGGAGGCCAGGCATTCAGGGGTAAGTTAATTTTTCAGAAATTTTGGTTTAATTCCATTTATAAATACTAATTTTCTATTTCTACAGCAATGATGTGGTGGACTGTACGGATGAAGCGATTCCAAGAATAGATCTGATGAATTGGCGGCAAGAAATAGATTAATAGTTTTATATCGTTATGTGTAACTGTTGTTGATTTTTCAAATTTTATTTATGCAATGTACCAAATAAATGTAACTTCTCCTGTTATGTTTATATATAAGATGTGAAGGGTGCGTCAACTAAAACGAAATAGACTCAATAACTGCAAAATTGATTTCAGAACGAAACACAAGGTGTACCCCACACACTATCTGAATAGGACACCCTGTACATAATGATACTTTCTCAATTTATTGACTTTCAAATGAGTAGATGACTTTTATGCAGTTATTCATGCCTACTGTTTTTCCTATATTCAATGACAAAATGCCATTAGCTTGAGTGCCTAGGTGTGGGGAAAGAAACTGAAATTTTCTTGTCGAATTCAATTTTGACAAGAAATTGATTTCTCTTGGCGTCAGAGTATTTTGTATACATACACCTATCATCGAGAATAATGCGTCAAAAGATGGGATATAAATTCAATAAAGCAGACACTTTCTTGTGTAAGGTTATAGGTTCCTTAAATTGTAAGTTTCAGACAGTCTTTGTTGTTTTGAATTGTGGAGGCCGTTACTTGATGTAGATTCATGATATAAATGAGATAAAAACACAAGGTTTAACTTTAATCTACACTTTATTTGAAAAAATTCGACGACGTTTCGCTGACACAGCAGCTTTATCAAGAATGAATAATAGAATGAAGAGTATGGTATTATAAACAAATCGTAGAACAAGTTGGATGAATAACAGGAAAATCCACACCGAGCCATTGTACAGTTAGTATGAAAGGTAATAAAAACTAATTAAACAAGTTAAGTAGGGGTGAGTAATTCAAATCTACCTGTTCATTCAAAAGCTTGTCTGAATGTTTGTATCTATTTATTTCTAATGCTTCTAGGAGATCTAATTTTGAACTTTTTGATTTTATATGCAATATGTCAAAGTTTTTATTGAATGAATGGTTTTCTTTTATTAGGTGATTTGAATAATTTGAATCAGATTTATTTTTATCGAAGCTACGTTTATGTTCAGATGTTCTTATGCCAAAACTCCTATAGGTCCTACCGATATAAATTTTATCACAAGAACCGCAATTGAGTTTATAGATTCCTGATTTACTTGATTTTTCAACACGAGATTTATTATTTTAATATGTTTACCTAAGTTATTGGAAGTTTTGAAAGCTATATTAAGATTTTGTTTGACGAGAAAGGATTTAATATTTGTACTTGCAGAACCGCAGAATGTTAAACTGTTGAATATTTTATAGTCTTCATGAATAGGATATACTTCATTTATTGCTTTCTGATAGAGTTTTTTACGAATGATTAGATCTATCATATCCGGATTATATGAATTATTAATGGCTATCTGTTTGATGATGTTTAACTCTTTATTATAATCTTCTACTGATAAAGGTAAATTGAGTAACCGATGTACCATGCTGTTTGAAGCTGCAACTTTGTGTTGAATTGGATATAATGAGTAGTTATGTATGTTATGTTATGTTATGTTTTTAACCACGTGTTTGAAGAGTGAAGTGTGTCCTAAATACATCAAACTCAAGACCAACAACAACAGTTATGCAGCTCGAAGAGCAGTTATCTCTGGACAGAAGATATGGATCAAATCAGAATGCAAGATTTTGTTCCACGAGCGAGACATCTACAATATTTATCTCAAGGTAATTCATACCGAGTTATTGTACAGATTTCATCCACTTGAATTCGATTCATTAGATTACAATAATAGATTCAAAATTAGATCAATAATACATAATAAATATACCATCCAATACCGCAAATTAAAGTTTCTCGTGTCACGAAAACCGAAACCTTCTCCATGTAAAACTAAATTTTCTGACCATCAATTTTTTGATAGATTCGTTAACCTTTCTGATACTAATTTCACAACTGATGAAACATATCTCTTGGAGAAAGGTTTCAAACACAATATTTAATCAAACAAGATAAAATCTGATTTAGAGGAACTTGGCATAGATACTGAAATTTCTCTGAAAAATATTCCTAATAACACTCACCTTAAATATTTAGCATCTAACATTATAAAAATGAATCATTAGCTGACTTTAAACCGAGTAAAGAACAAAATATTTTAAAGGCCATCAAATAAAAATCTCAACTAAATGAAGTTATTTTTACAAAAGCAGATAAGGGTAATACTGTTATTGCGTTAAATAAAAATGACTACCTATTTAAAACTCTAAATTTCATTTCGTCCGGAAACTATATAATTTTAAACAAAGATCCAACTATTAAATTCCAGAAAAATATTAAAATTGCAATAAATAACGCAAAATCTTTAATTAAAGCAATAGATAAATACAAATTTTACCAAACCCTCAACCACCTCAACTGTATTCACTCATTAAATTGCATAAAGTAAATAACCCCGTTAGACCAGTCGTATCTTACGTTACAGCCCCAGCCGTGAAATTGTCGCACTACCTTATAGATATCATTAAAAATTATTGTTCATTCAAATCAAAATTTTCTATAAAAAATTCTTTCGAATTGATAAATAACATAAAAAACGTTAATCTACCACCTAACGCAAAACTTATTTCGTTTGATGTTGAGAATTTATACCCAAGTGTTCCTCTAGGTGATGTCAAAATATTAATCGAAAACATGTTGAATTCGAATCATGTTATCCACATAATCAAATCACAAAAATTTAATCCGTTGGACGTTTGCATTGAACAAAATTATTTTTCTTTCAACAACATCTATTACAGTAGTGAAAATGGTTTGATCATAGGAAATCCTTTGAGTCCACTTTTAGCAGAGATTTTTATGAATAATATTGAACAGAAAATTCATACACATCCACCCATTTCCAAATTTCTTTATTGGTATAGATATGTTGACGACATCTTAGTATGTTTGATTGGAACTACTCGTCAATTAGACTTATTTGTTAATTTCATTAATTCCATCCATTTCAACATTAAATTCACGATAGAAATTGAACAGAACGATTCCATAAATTTTCTGGACTTAAAATCACTAAACAAAATAATAATCATGTTTTTTCGGTCTTTCGTAAACCAACACATACTGATACAATTATACATAACTACTCATTACATCCAATTCAACATAAAGTTGCAGCTTTAACATGGTACATCGGTTACTCAATTTACCTTTATCAGTAGAAGATTATAATAAAGAGTTAAACATCATCAAACAGATAGCCATTAATAATTCATATAATCCGGATATGATAGATCTAAGCATTCGTAAAAACTCTATCAGAAAGCAATAAATGAGGTATATTCTATTCATAAAGACTATAAAATATTCAACAGTTTAACATTCTGCGGTTCTGCAAGTACAAATATTAAATCCTTTCTCGTCAAACAAAATCTTAATATAGCTTTCAAAACTTCTAATAACTTAGGTAAACATATTAAAATAATAAATCTCGTGTTGAAAAATCAAGTAAATCAGGAATCTATAAACTCAATTGCGGTTCTTGTGATAAAATTTATATCGGTAGGACCTATAGGAGTTTTGGCATAAGAACATCTGAACATAAACGTAGCTTCGATAAAAATAAATCTGATTCAAATTATTCAAATCACCTAATAAAAGAAAACCATTCATTCAATAAAAACTTTGACATATTGCATATAAAATCAAAAAGTTCAAAATTAGATCTCCTAGAAGCATTAGAAATAAATAGATACAAACATTCGGACAAGCTTTTGAATGAACAGGTAGATTTGAATTATTCACCCTACTTAACTTGTTTAATTAGTTTTATTACCTTCCATACTAACTGTACAATGGCTCGGTGTGGATTTTCCTGTTATTCATCCAACTTTTTCTACGATTTGTTTATAATACCATACTCTTCATTCTATTATTCATTCTTGATAAAGCTGCTGTGTCAGCGAAACGTCGTCGAATTTTTCAAATAAAGTGTAGATTAAAGTTAAACCTTGTGTTTTTATCTCATTTATAGTCTTTGTTGTCATCAAAATGCATCAATTTTGTTTCAATAAATTTTTTATTATTCGTAAATATATGTGTTGTGTTATCTTTTGATGCGTATTCTCTGTAAGCAGCGAACTTTCGATTCAATTTCAGAATCAAATTTAGTTTCTTTTGTGTTCTCAAAGTAGGATGTTTTTATAAATTCAAGGCTCAATTATTATCTTCGAGTTTCAAATATCTGTGGTTAACGGTCATCGAGATTCTAGTTCTCCTGTTCTACTAAAAGTAATTTCTGTATTGAGAGAGCAAAGTGACACATTGTCGCTCTTAGGAAATTGTGCGGCGCGCAACGGAGTGCGCTAACCTTGAAATGCCCGAAGATCGGCAAAGTACAATCCGGATTAAGATTTTCAGGTATGAATTTGAACGGATATCGATGGACACGAATTGAGATAGGGAATTTCAGAGCAGATTTTCTGATTAAATGTGAGTTGATACTACTTATTTGACCTGTATCGCATAGATAACTACTTAATAATAGATATACAGGGTGTTTCCGAATAAGATGTCATAAATGAAGGATGCGAATCCCTGAATGATTTGAGCAAGAAAGTTCGAAGAACCAATGGTCAAAAAATGCTTCGTTGTCGAGATACAGGGTGTTAAAGTTGAGAAAATTTTTCGATTTTCTCTCGATAAAACCTAGACTTCTCAAGATTTCGGCCTCAAATTTTCCACATAAGCTATTAAACACAATCTGAATCACCAGGTGAGGCCAAATTTTGAAACAGTATACAGGGTGATACTTTTCATGGGCCATGTTCCATTTTACCCTCGGAACTTTTTTGGTACGCCACTGGCACTAACAAAAAAAATCGAATAGATCATTCAATTTGAAATTTTTTTGACTCTTGCATTTTGATCGTAACTATCACCGTTTCTGAGATATTAATTATTGAAAATAATCCAATAGTTTTCCCATATCGAAGCCATGGAGATATTATCTTAATAACTGATGCAATTTTTCAGGAATTGAGCTAAAATTTACATCAGATATCTCCTTATTGTATGTTTATAACAAAATGAGGCAGAAATTCCTGACAGTATACAGGGTGTTATCTTCTCACGTGCATTTTCCTCTTTTTGCCCCCTGAACTTTTTTGTGGTGCGCTACTGGTATATTCTGAAAACAGAATCAAACAGATTATTCTCAGTGAAAACTTTTCTGTTCCCTGTATTTTTCCGTATCTGCCACCATTTTCGAGATATTAATCAAGAAAAGTAATCGTATAGTCCCTTCCGTATTGAAAGCTTGAAGATATTTTTCATGTTATTTCGGCAATTTGTGAAGACCTTGAGCTCGAATTTCAAACGAAGTTCACATTTTAAGATCTGCACCACTAGATTGGTAGGACTTATGAGAAGTGTCAAGTTTTCTTTCTATGATTTCATTTGCAAAATTGTATCAGAGCCTACTAAGCCTTTTGAAATCACCAACGTGTTCTGATATGAGGAAGACACGATAAATTCTGATGATTTTCAATTCAAACGGTGAAAGACATGAGGATCAAGATGAGCACAAAATTATCCGAATTGAATGAAAAATCCGTTTCTGATTACGAAAAACGTCAGTTATGCACCGAAAAAATATACGGAGGCAAAGGGGTAGCCTGTTCGGGCGTTGTTGATTAATTTTTCGAAAATGGTGGCAGATACGGAAAAATACAGTGAACAGAAAAGTTTTCACTGTGAATAATCTGTTTGATTCTGTTTTCAGAATATACCAGTAGCGCACCACAAAAAAGTTCAGGGGGCAAAAAGAGGAAAATGCACGTGAAAAAATAACACCCTGCATACTGTCAGGAATTTCTGCCTCATTTTGTTATAAACATACAATAAGGAGATATCTGATGTAAATTTTAGCTCAATTCCTGAAAAATTGCATCAGTTATTAAGATAATATCTCCATGGCTTCGAAATGGGAAAACTATTGGATTATTTTCAATAATTAATATCTCAAAAACGGTGACAGTTACGATCAAAATGCAGGAGTAAAAAAAAATTTCAAATTGAATGATCTATTCGATTTTATTTTTTGTTAGTGCCAGTGGCGTACCAAAAAAAGTTCCGAGGGTAAAAATGGAACATGGCCCATGAAAAAGTATCACCCTGTATACTGTTTCAAAATTTGGCCTCACCTGGTGATTCAGATTGTGTTTAATAGCTTATGTGGAAAATTTGAGCCCGAAATCGTGAGAAGTCTAGGTTTTATCGAGAGAAAATCAAAAAATTTTCTCAACTTTAACACCTTGTATCTCGGCAACGAAGCATTTTTTGACCATTGGTTCTTCGAACTTTCTTGCTCAAATCATTCAGGGATTCGCATTCTTCATTTATGACATCTTATTCGGAAACACCCTGTATAATTGAAAGTGCCTGAAAGATCATTAATTTAGGCTATTTTGTTCATATGTAGGTACTCAAACTACAGAAAATTCGTAGAATCATTTTCGTGCTCTAAATTTTTAGAAATATTTCTAAAATATAATTAACAAAGGATGTAATTTCAGTGGCGTAGTCATCATACTATGATAACATCCGAAGAATGTTAAACCCAACAAAGATCCAAACGAAATATAAAGTAGTTACGAAGAAATGATTGATTAACATAAATCGGTATCCGGAAAAATATTACAAGTTGTATCACTTTCAGCCTGTAAATGTATGATTATGTCATCAATAGCAATGTCCATTGCTGGTTTATTGTCTTCAAAAAATTTATCAAATTTCTTAGCGTGTTCACAATGATTTTTCCATTCGTCTGTCGGAAATGAATTGAAAAAGTCATCATAAAGAGTTTCTACAATTTTCAAGTTAAATTTCACATTCCGCTCTGCGACATATTGCTTCATAGACGTCCATACCAACTCTATCGGATTCAGGACGTGGTGATAAGGGGGAAGTCGAAGAACAGTGTGGCTCTCTCTCCCATTATTTTATCTACTTTGTATTCTTCGAATCGTGGTTTGTTACTTTTTATGATGTCATAGAGATCAATTTTCAACATGTCTTGGGTGAAAGATCGTCCAAGCGTGTCGGAGCCATTTTTGTATTTTTTTTTTGAAGCCATATTTCGGCATTTTTTTCGGTTATGGTATGGAGCATTGTCTATAACAAGAACATATTTGATTGGTAGATTAGGTATCAGCGTTTCCTGCACCCATTTCTTATAGTTGACAAAATTCATCTGTGTGCGATGAGTGGAAATATGTTTCGTGCATATAAATAATAGGCCGAATTTCTTGTCTGAAATTTTTCATATCCCTGAGGAAGTTTCTTTGGAACATTTGGATTTCTGGCTTTTCTATAAGTAATTTCGTATTATTTTGCCTTTTTTCTAGCGAAATCTATCTATATCATCACTTTTCTCAGAGATTCATATGATCCAGAATACCCATTGTCATCAACAAATTTCTCATGAATACGTCTTAGAATTGGAATTTTCTTTTCCGTTATAAAGACTCAATAACTGCTGAACTATGCGTTTCTGAAGAAAAAGCAGGAACTGGTCAATTTTTATCTGAAGGGGAACATCTTTTAACACATGGTGATTTTATTTTACATCAATCCCCTAAGAAGGGGTGCACAAAACTCAATTTTTGAATACGGAAAATAGGTCGAGTGATATCACATTGAAAAGCTCTTTTGAATCTCAACACAAATGTGAAATAATTTTTGAGTTTTGACTTATATAAAAGAAGATACAGGCTGGTTGGTTAGTCAAAAGACGAGTTTTTTCAGTGATAGCAAAATCTGTCTATTTCGAATGAACATTTACCGAAATACTGTTGTATTTTGGGGAGAAATATCTTTAAGCAGTGGTGCTTCCACTACACTCTCTCAGACACCCCCTCAGATGAGGGTGTTAACCCTTCAACACTTCGAATTAATCAGTCAGTTTGAGTAATAACTCATCCCACCAAAAACATAAAATGTGCAAAAATGCAAGTCTCGCAATGAAAACAGTCTGCCGTTAAAAGGTGTGAGATATCATGTGAAACTAAGTCGATCATTTCAATTAATATCCACACATTTGTATTTATATAGAAAAAAACATAATGCAATCGCTCTACAACACAATAACATAGGACTTACAATATTCAAAGAATAATTTCCTCGATTGGATGGAGCACCAGTAATACCAAATACTGAAAATGAGGTGGCTGCTCAATTTTATCATATCTTGCCATTATGATCGACTTGGTTACACATGATATCTCACACCTTTTTACGGCAGAGTGTTTTCATTGCAAGACTTGCATTTTTGTACATTTTGTTTTTGGGTGGGGTCTCATCTCTTTTTGTAAATGATCATTGGCAACCTTCATGAATGATGAACATGGTCAATACCTTTTCATATGGTTTTTGATGCAAGGTACTAATCTAACGAGAAAAAATATATTGAAATAAATAACATCAACAAACTTAGCAACATTATATCTAAGTCAAAGGAGGAGTATATACAGTTAACAGTGGTGATAATTTAAAAGCTCTTCTTCCTAGCCTAGGTATTCTTCCTTTTTTTCCTTCCAGGTAGGAAATCATTTTCCTGCGCGTCAGCTACAGATTTCCTCAGAGCCTATTCTCTGTTTTTATTGGTAGTTTCAATAGTTTTTGATGGAAGAATCCTCAATAAGTCTGGACGGTAAATTCCTCTTATTCGATTATATTGGACTTTCGCAGACTCTCTAGCTCTTATAAAAAAGAAGTGTATATTTATCAGGTGTAATCCATTCAGACTTGTCACTCTAGAAAGAGCAACGTATGCTTGGCCACATGTGCCATGCCAGTCCCTGGTTTTTATGTATAGTGATTGCATATACGACCGAAAGAGGAAATTGTTCACGCAGAACAGAGATTTCAACTCATAGCCACTAAAAATTAGATATTTCAATATAAGAAGCATCTTTAAGCCCGGAAGACTAGATGAACTTAAACATTTTATTAGAAATTCAAATACAAACATTGTCATATCGAGTGAAGCCAGAGTGACTAACGAAATAGAAGATGAAGAACTGAAAATTGAGGGGTTCAAGATGTTACGATGCAACTCCTCAACTAGTTTCACTGGGAGGTTGTGTGCTATATTAGGAATAGTATTGAATGCAGATTTGTCAGTAATTATGTTGAACATTTGAATTGTGGAGGCCGTTACTTGATGTAGATCCATGATATAAATGAGATAAAAAACACAAGGTTTAACTTTAATCTACACTTTATTTGAAAAAATTCGACGACGTTTCGCTGACACAGCAGCTTTATCAAGAATGAAAAACAGAATGAAGAGTATGGTATTATAAACAAATCGTAGAACAAGTTGGATGAATAACAGGAAAATCCACACCGAGCCATTGTACAGTTAGTATGAACAGTAATACAAACTAATTGAATAAGTTAAGTAGGGGTAAGTAATTCACATCTACCTGTTCATTCAAAAGCTTGTCCGAATGTTTGTATCTATTTATTTCTAATGCTTCTAGGAGATCTAATTTTGAACTTTTGATTTCATATGTAATATGTCAAAGTTTTTATTGAATGAATGGTTTTCTTTTATTAGGTGGTTTGAATAATTTGAATCAGATTTATTTTTATCGAAGCTACGTTTATGTTCAGATGTTCTTATGGCAAAACTCCTATAGGTCCTACCGATATAAATTTTATCACAAGAACCGCAATTGAGTTTATAGATTCCTGATTTACTTGATTTTTCAACACGAGATTTATTATTTTTAATATGTTTACCTAAGTTATTAGAAGTTTTGAAAGTTATATTAAGATTTTGTTTGACGAGAAAGGATTTAATATTTAAACTTGCAGAACCGCAGAATGTTAAACTGTTGAATATTTAACATTCATTCAATAAAAACTTTGACATATTACATATGAAATCAAAAAGTTCAAAATTAGATCTCCTAGAAGCATTAGAAATAAATAGATACAAACATTCGGACAAGCTTTTGAATGAACAGGTAGATGTGAATTACTCACCCCTACTTAACTTGTTCAATTAGTTTTTATTACTGTTCATACTAACTGTACAATGGCTCGGTGTGGATTCTCCTGTTATTCATCCAACTTGTTCTACGATTTGTTTATAATACCATACTCTTCATTCTGTTTTTCATTCTTGATAAAGCTGCTGTGTCAGCGAAACGTCGTCGAATTTTTTTAAATAAAGTGTAGATTAAAGTTAAACCTTGTGTTTTTCATCTCAATTATGTTGGAGAAGGAATTCTATGGGTATGTGGCTTTGAGGTTGCGGGTGTTTTGTTTATCGCTTTCTACAGATCGCCTGACTCGTCGATACCTGATTTTTTGCAACACCTCGAAAGGTGTATGGAATATATGATAGCTGGAGAGATAAATGACATTGGTGGTAGAAAGCTTTGTATTGTTGGAGATTTCAACATTGATTATAGTATTAATACAACATCCAAAAATAGAATTTAATGAATACATGATGAGAAGTTATTTGTAGAAAAACAGAATGCATGGTATGATGAAGAAATTAAAGAGATGACTCTTGATCGGGATATTTGCTACAAAAGGGCAACTAGTGGCTTAGGAGTGTTTTGGTGGAATTAATATAAAGAGAAAAGGAACCAACTAGTGAGTTTGATACTAACTAAAAACAATCACTGTGGTAAAAAAATGTGGAGAGTAACCAAAGACATCATGGGAAAAAACAACAAAGAAAATATCCAGAGACGGGAATTTGATTACTGAGAAAACTCAATTGGCTGAATTGTTCAATGATTACTTCATAAAAAGTATAGAAGAGATTGACCTTGATATAGCTTACACGTTGACGTCAGGAGCACCAATAACTGTTGATACTCCACAGCCTCCTTTAGGAAGATATAACCAATAACTATATCACTAATACTTAAATATATAAAATACTCAAAAATCATCATCCATCGACGAAATTGATGTGTTACGTGCTGGGGTAACACAATAATACAAAAATTGGTAGATATCATGAATAAGTCTTTTGCGGAAGAAGTAGTTCCAAAAAATGGAAAGTCTCTTGTATTGTACCAGTACCAAAGACACTGGGACAACCAAAATAGAAGAATTTAGACCTATAAACATGTTACATCTGACAGAAAAAAAAATGGGAATGCATGTCAAGATTCAGGTTTCGACTTTTCATAAGAAAACTCCATACTTATTCAAAATCAATCAGGATTTAGACTTAGACACTCTTGTGAAATAACAATATTTGTCAAGATGGAAGGAATTAATAGATGAGGATTATATAATAGCAGCAATACTTTTAGACATGTAAAAACCATTTGAGACACTATGTAGGAAAAATCTCCTTTTTAACTGAATAATATCGGAATTGTTGAGGATGTTCTTGAATGGTTTGAAAGCTCTTTAAGAGGCGATAGATGACAAGTGACGAAAATGGATGATGCAGATGTTTCAAGTGAAAAGAGATCTACAGGGGACAATACTGGGAACGTTATTATTCTCGATTTATATAAATGACATAACTTTCTGCTTTTCAGATGGAACTGAAGTGAACTTGTTTGCAGATGACACTTTAGTTTATGTGCATGAAAAAAATATAAACACTATTTTGGAAAAAATTCAGAGCGAACTCGACGTATTAACAGTGTGGCTCCAAGAAAATGGTTTACCTATAAACACAAAAAATTTCAAAATCATTTTTATTGATAAGAGAACAAATGTAGATGGAAAAATATCTTTAATGAATGACACTTTTGAATATGTTGATACGTGTAAATATTTGGTTGTAATAATTGATAATAAGCTTTCATTTAAGAATCACTTCGAGAATATTGTTAGGAAAATTAGTGAGAAGATAGGGCATTTCAGAAGGATATCTGTATCGTTAACGAAAATTTCTAAAGAATTAGTGCCCTCATTTCGAATACTGCCATACCATTCTATTCTATTTGAATAAAAATGAAACTGAAATACTTCAAAAGCTTCAAAATAGGGCAATGAAGATTATTCTAGGTTGCAATAGACTAACAGGTATCAGCTTTATGTTAGCGAGTTTAAAATCCTTGAAGGTTAGAGAGAGATTGCTGTTGATGAATTACGTATTTATTTTCAAAATGATACATAGGATGTTGCCAAAGTATTTGTCGTCACAGTTAGTTTTTGTGAATGAGGTACATAATTATAACACCAAAACAGCAAGTCATTTGTTTATTCCAAAAGTAAACAAGAAATCTGTTTCGAGGTCCATATTTTTTGAAGGCCTGTTACAATATAGTTTATTATCTTTGTATATACGACCTTTGAACAATGTAGACAAAAAGATAAATGTAAATAATATGTGTAAGTTAAATTTGTTATCAATACCCTCTGGCTAATTAAAATTGAAAATGAATGAATAAATATTCTGCATTTCGTGATGCAGCGTTCAATGTCCTCCTTTAATGCACGCGTAGTTGTGAGGTTGTTGACATTAACCTGTGATTTTAAATAATCCAATGAAAAGAAATCGAATGGCATTCATCACACGATCAAGGGGGTCAATTCAGATCACCTAATCGAAAGAGTTCACGTTTGGTATTGTCTCATACAGTAATTGAAATGTTTTACGGGTTGTTTAGCACGTGGCACCGTCTTGTTGGATCTTTATATTGGCCACAACAATATAATCTAATTTCGGCAGAAAGAACTCTGTTAGAATGTCACGATATCGAGCACCAGGAACTGTCACTGCTCGACTAGCCTCATTTTCAAAAAAGTTCCACTCTAAACGTTGACATATTGTAGATGCATCTGTTTTTCGACAATGACATATGGGTCTCAGAACCCCAAAAGCGGCAATTTTAGCTATTAACAAACATATTAAAGCAAAAATGTGCTACGTCGCTTAGGACTCAAGAAATCGGAATCCATTTGTTGATGCTCGATAATCAATTCAACAAACTCTCTTCGCTGTGCATAATCAGTAGGCTACAGTTGTTGTGTTAATTGAATTTTGTAAGCATGGATGCAAAAATCTTTAGTGAGTGTACGCTATAAACAGCTATTTTCGCACATTTGTCACGACGCCGAATTGAGTTTACTGGATTATCTCCGACATTCCTACGAACTACTTAGATATTGACAGCTTTTGCTTGTTTTTAGAGACTATTCCGGCCATATTTTGTACGAAATTTTCGATCTGCAGCCGCCAAGCTTTCATTATTTTAGAAATGTTCTTCAATCGTATAAACACGTTCTATTATATTACACTCCACCTTAACTAACCCTGAACTGTCAACTGTCGATTCTTTTTTTTTTAATTTGAGAACACTTTACTGCATAAATGGCGGCAAATTCAAATTTTGCCTTAATTTTAGGACACCCATATGTTTGGAACATATACTGTTGCGTCATGAGATTTAAATTTTCGAAAACTTTTGATTATAAGTCATAACTCAATACAATATTTCTTCACTGTGACAATACAACCTTACAAAAAAATAATTTCGAATTTGTTTTTCATGAATATTTGTCGAGTCGTTATATATCTTTTCATCTTCTCGAATTCTTTATACAAAGGACATTGAAGAGCATCTGGGAAGAAATTCTGTACTTACAATAGTTTATTCTATGCGACCATGTTGTTTATTTTCCGGTAAGAATTTTGGGTGATTATTCACTGTGCTGTTCCTATTGTTCGGAATGTTTGGAGATATCAGCGCCTTCAGAATGCTCATCAATCATGAACCCTGTGTCATTTAAGCAGTGAATGTCACAACGAAAACGCTGTATTATCCGAGAAAAAGAAAATCATCGAAAAAATGCGGAAGAAAGCACATACTTCCAATTCATCTAGAATGGCTGACTGTTTTTATCCTAAAAAGTGTTTTGGTCATTATTTCAGTTCGTATAACCCAAATCTTTTCATATTATGGGCGAAAAAAACTAATAGAATATTCTAATGAATCAAGTTATGTGGCGAAAAGCATAGAAAAGTCTTCATAGAATTATAATGGATATTATTCGAAATTATTAAAGAGAAATTATGACACATTAGGTACCTACTCGCTAATTATTGTTATAGCTTCCTTTCAAGTTTTCTTAACGGAGAATTAATAAAATAGAAGACGGTCATCAAGTGAATTCAGACATAATAAAATCCTATTTTTAATCTACCAGAAATAACAATTACGGTTCATAAGGTGGCAGGCGGCCTCACCCCCGTCGCCCGGTGACCACCACATCCAGATATAGGTCCCGTAAATTTGTCACCTTTTTGACTAAGTTTCGGGATCTGGCTTATGGTTCGATTTCCAGGGTGGGAAGGACTGGCAGCGAAGCATGACGAGCTCTTCTGCGACAAAATCATCCAGAGTTAAAATAGTCTCCCATTCGGATCTCCTGGGGGACTCGAGGGGTTCATGATGCAGGTAAGTCGAGCACTCCTCCGACGAATTCACTAATTCATTCACGTTCTAGAAAAGAAAGCAAACTCGTGATAGAGTTCTGCAATATCAGAGGACTGGGGCGCAACAACGTGAATGTCGATGCAGTCCACCAGCATCTGCAAAAGGCACAACCCCATGTGCTGGCTCTTACCGAAACCCAAATAAGTCAAACAACCGACACAACTCATTAACGTTTTAATGGGTATGAGTTACATATAAGATTTAGGTTTAAAGGGGGCCTCTGTGTTTTCGCCAGATCGGATGTTGCAAGCCAGAGAGAGGACACGATGGAGGACGATGCTTTCGATCTTGCGTGGTTTAAAATCTGTTTGCAGGATAAAACACTGTCTATATCGTTCGCCAAACAATATTCACTTCCCTAGACTGTTTCAGTATCTAAGTGATAAGGTGGATTGGATTCAGACACATCCCAAGCAGCTGAGATCATTGTACTAGGTGACTTCAACGTTCACAACACCAACTGGCTCCGCCACTTCAATAGAACGGATGAAGCGGGAAGACAGGCTGAAACTTTCGCAATCAGCCATAATCTAACGCAGCCAGTCGACGAATCGACAAGAATACCTGATCACCCAACCGACTTCCGAACACCTTGGATCTCTTTTTGATTTCAGATTTAGATGATTTTGAAGTGGAGGTCCAAGCACCGCTACGCTACTCAACCTTATATCTGCTACTGGAACTATTGTGCTGCTGCTGAAACGAGAACATAAACCTCCCAGATGCATTTGGCACTATAACCGTGCTACTTGGGATGAGCTACGTAAATTCTTTTCGTGCTTCCTATTCAGTGATGTTTGCCTTTCAGAACCTGGCATCAATGTGTTACATAAATAATTCATGCAGGAATGGATCTCTACATCCCTCATTCCATGAAGAGAACAACAGCACGAATGTCTTGGTTCAACAAAGACTGTGAAAGAGCCTCTGCAGCTAAGAGCTGAGCTTACAAGTCATGGAAGATGAATCCAACAAAGGAAATAGGAACCTGACAACTGCTAGAATAAAGGCTAATTTTAACGAAGGGGTAACCAACAAACTCCTTGAACAGGCAAGTAGGACTAGGCAATTCTGGTCTATGGCGAAGAATGTCAGTGCCAATTTCTGCAAATCTGTGTTTCCGGCTCTTGTTAGAGAAGATGGAAGTAAAGCATCATTTCCGAAAGAGAGAGCCGATCCCTTTGCTCTCTTGTTCTCAAAGAATTGTGTACTGGATTAATCTTATGCAATACCACCAAACATTTTACCTACGAATTCTTCCATGGCAGAAATCAAGTTCAGCGTCCGCAGTGTGAGACGGGCTGTCGAGCAGCTGAACTGCAAGAAAGCATTTGGCCTAGACGAAGTACCGCCAATCGTCCTGAGGAAGTGTACTCCCGAACTGGCACCCATTCTTAACCGTCTGTTTCAGATCTCTTATGAAAGCCAGACTTTTCCGAGCAGCTGGAAAATAGCGAGAATTCAACCGATCTCACAGAAAGGAGAGAAGTCCTTACCCTAAAACTACCACCCTCTTGGACTTCCGATTATGTCCAAAGTGATGGAGATAGTCATGAATGATGAACTCATCAAATATCTTGAGTTGCAGGGAATTATTAACGAACGTCAGTATGGTTTTCGCAGGCATGTCAGTTGAACCTGGTGAGCTTCAACGCGAGCTAGACAACTATGTTGTCTAGAAAGATTCCCGCTGGAGAATCTCCTCTAAAAATGCAAGACCAACAAATTGTATCCAAAGATTCGATGGATCTTCTCGGAATAACGGCCCACTCCAAGTTTTGCAGGCATGAATATGTATCAGCAATAGCTAAGTCGGAATCAGCTAAATTTAGTTTTCTTTTCAGAGCCAAGCGATACTTCACGTCATCTCAGCTGTTGCTTCTATATAAGAAATAGATTCGACCTGCTTTGGAATATGTATGTATGAGGATCTGCGCCCAAACGTTCGTTGCGGATGTTGGATAGTGTGCAAAAATGGGCTGTGCGCCTTATTGACCACCCGGAGATCACCCATGAACTCCAATTGCTGACTCTCTGAAGACAAGTTGCTGACCTTTCTCTCTTTCACGGATACTTCCATGGAAGATGCTCCAAGGAGCTGAAAGACCTTGTTTCTTGAAAACTCAAGTTTTGCTTCAACACTAGGTTGGCAAGGAGTTCTCATCATATGGCGGTACATTTAACGACCCCTCCAACCTCTCTCTATAAGAATTCCTTCATTTACAGGGCCGCTGAGCTGTGGAACTCTCTTCCGTCCAACATCTTCCCAACATCCTACAATTTGGCCCTCTGCAAGAAGTGAGTAAACAGACACCTCAATTCTTCCCAGGCGCCCACTCATGTGGTGTAACAGGTTCGCCTATTCCTGTGAAACGCGCATAAAAAAAATCAAAACACTTTCTAGGGCGGAACATCTTCATTACAAATGCAAACTGTGGCCCGTTTTAGAAATTATATCAATGAATTGGAAATGTGAGTTTTCTTCCGGAGTTTTTTGCAGGAGATACTCAAAAATGAATGAGTAATCGAAAGGAAAAATGAAAATATGGGATAACCATATGGAAAGTCGAAGTGATGGTCTGGAAATTGAAAGTGTTTCAGGCTGTTAGAATATATACACACACGATGTAGGTATTGTTGAATTTCACTTCAATTTAAAATCTAAGTACGTCACTTCTACCAGAGTGCTCATAAACACAACACCATAAACCAAAACCAGAAAAATATTTCAAATTTCTGGAAGTTCATCTATATTTAATGTGGTAACAAAGATAACGAAACTATGTTGTATTCTGCAGGTAGTTTTGATAAAAATGTAATGTATTAAAAAATTCATTTTACCCAAAGGCTCAAATTCATACTTGATGCGAACATTAGAGAGTTATGTCATATATAAAACTTTCCTCTTATGGTCAAAGATATTTTGCAAGAAGGAACGTTTTTGTTTGAGTACTTATTCCTGAAAAATTGAAAATATTCATGGTAGATCGATATTTGAAAACGAATTGCTTTTTTTGTACTCACAATGATGAATACACTATTGGACGAAAATAACGAAAGAATATATTGATCATACAAATTTTTCTGGTTTCTACGTGATATCGACACCAGTAATTAAGTGTTAAGTAATTTGTTGCTGACCTTTTCGTGGTTAATCAATCAATTGCTATTTCTAAGATTATATACATTAAAGTACAAATTAAAGTTTGAAGTTTAATACTTTATTCAGACATATTGAACTAGTTACATTCATCCAAAACACAATAAAATAAGAACTTTAAATTTCGTAGAAAATTATCATTGGGTATTCCAAATTCAACTTCAGTTTTCACCATTCCAGCCCTATAGATAAAAATTGAAGTCATCTATGTACACGTGGATCTCAAAATAGCAGAACATCGAGGATTAAAATGAAATTTATCAGTGCCATGTCTATGTAGCCTTGGTAGATCTTTTTCTCTGTAAAGAATAAAAATATCATTAAAAAATATATCACATAAAGTGGCCAATCTTAACTCAATCAGAGTACTGTATACAGTTGAGCACATAATTGACTAAAAACTACAAATATTAACTGAGAAAATGATTATATTCATCCAAGAATGAGCAAAAAAGACGCCACATAATAGATTCCGAATCATTATTTGTAAGCAGCTTCTTAAGAGAATTTACAGTTGAAACAAAAAGATCCAGAGGAAAATTCACACTGGAAAAAGAGAGCCGAAAGTTTTTTGAAATTTTGGACCCTCTAAAGCATGGGTGCTCGAACTTGTGCTGCTGGCGATCTACCTCAATATTTTCAGACAACTTACGTTCCACTCTGAGAGGTGGCAAGTATGTGTGATGTAGGGTTGTCGTACATACATCGGTTGTAATGCATACTTAGGTAGGTAGGTAGGGTGTACCGTATCATGAATAGATATTAGCTTTTCGCACAATATACACTATTTTAGTCAAGGTTAGAGTTAGGTTCAGTTAGGTTCTTCTCTATAGTATCAATGAAAAAACTCATAATTATTCAAAATTATCCTCAGTTTATCCTCAGCATACTTTTCATAAGGTGGTACGTAAACACTGAGTGCTAATCGCAAGCATGATGACATATGATCGTCAGTTACTCGATTGCGATATTTTGACCTTATTATCTTCATTTCAGAAAATACAGACTCGCACAAGTAAGTTGAATCAAACATTGCCGTCAGTTGAAGGGTGATTCGCCTTAGATTCGGATATTTATTCTCAGATATAAAACCACAGAAATTTGTATCAGATGCTGTAGCTTTAAGATGTATGTCTGATAAAATCTGCACCAACTCATTTTAAACAGAACATGAGTTCATATTTAACTGACTTGCTATTTCAGTAGCTAATTCCTCAATGTTTTTACATGGAAAACGATAACTCATAAATGATGCTATATTTGGCAATATACTGCAATCATGAAAATGCATTTCGAATTGTCCCAAAATATTTGATAATTCAGCCTCATACGTATTATAATTCAACTGAGGAATCCTTGTTTTCAAAGACGAAAAATGTTTCTGGTCCTTTCTTTTCAGTTGATCAATCATAAGTTGCAATTTATTTTTAATGCGTTTACTGCGCTAATCATCTCAATATAAGTTTTTCCCTTACCTTGAAGCTACAAGTTAATGGTGTGTGAGTGCATTGTCATATCAGTCAAAAATGCCAAATCAGTCAGCCATTTTTCGTTTCTCAACATCTGAGTGTCATCACCTCTTTCGTCTAGAAAAGCTGTTATTTTGGGTAATAATTCTTGAAACCTTTTAGGAATTTTCCGCGACTCAACTACCTGACGTCCAAGTGAAGTACACAATCAGTGTGTTCAGCCCTATCCTCCAACTGCAACCTAAAGAGCCGTTGTTGCAAGCTACGTGCACGGATGGATTTTCATAACTTTTGATGCAATGCCCAGAATTTCCTTCGTGTTTGAAACTTTTGAACACAAAGCTCGTTGATGTAAAATGCAATGGAATGAAAACAACTACAAGAAATTTTCATTAGCTCGACACAATGCCACAAAACCATGTTTGTTTCCAAACAAGCTGGTGCTCCATCGGTTGTAATGCACACTAATTTATATAATGGTAGCTTGTAGTTTTTCAGAAATTCAAGAAAACGTCATATATATCTTCGCCACGGGTCTTCCCTCTCAGAGGAATGATTGTCATAAATTCTTCCTCAGCCAACATGTCATTGAATACCATCCGAATAAAAAAAACAGCTGGGCAGTGTCTGTCATATCGGTGAATTCGTCAGACTGTAAAGAAACTCATGACCTCAATACGCCTTGTGACAGTCGGACGAGAAAACTGAAGTTCTCTAATAGCAGACATGATTTCTGTTCTATTTTCAGAATCTCCAAATAAAATCTCACCCGCTTCAATAAATGCTTCCTTCACAACCGATCTATTGTCGAATGATTTCTTGTGTTTCGCCAATATATGAGATATTTGAAATGACGCGATCGTAGCAGCTTCTGATTGTTTGACTGGTTTTGTGAACATGGTTTGTTTTTTTTCAAACAAGATATCAAATCACGTATTTTTCGTTTTCTCAATTCACTCCGTTGCGGAAAATCCTTTCAATAGTTTTTGAGAACCGTTTTATGATGCCTCTCTATGTTGTCACGCTTAGGTATTGCAATTAATTATTCTCTCTCCCAATCGTTATTAAAATGATACGTTTAAGATTTCTTCGCTGCACTCATTTTGTACTATTCAATAATAAACTTTGTATCGACGTAGTATTGCCTTCAAGTTACAAATCAGAATGACTCATATTCGTAACATTTTTATCGGCGTGAACGAAAGTCTCGAATGTTCCTGTCAAACGCGCCTCCCGAAATTTCAAGAAAAGCGGCAAGAATAAAAACGTGGCGTTTCTTTGACAAGTACCGCGCGTTCCTTTGATAAAGCTGCCTTTTGCCGCTAGCATAGTGTTATTTCATTACGTAATTCATTTTTGTAATTACCTTGTAGTTACCTACTTATTAAAAATTTTTTTCTTCACACGATCTACTCAATAAGAACTCGCGATCGACCTTTTGAGTACTGATAAATACAAAGAACGTATTCCTACAAACTTAGATGTTTATAGTTATCACAAAAAACACATGACTGACCTTTGAATCGATCGTTTTGGACTAAGTAAATCTCAGAATGGAATCAATGGATTGCCTATCCAAACGAAATATAAAGTAGGTACGAAGAAATGATTGATTAATATAAATCGGTATCTGGAAAAATATTATAAGTTGTATCACTTTCAGCCTCTAAATGTATGATTATGTCATCAATAGCAATGTCCATTGCTGGTTTATTGTCTTCAAAAATTTATCAAATTTCTTAGCGTGTTCACAATGATTTTTCCATTCGTCTGTCGGAAATGAATTGAAAAAGTCATCATAAAGAGTTTCTACAGTTTTCAAGTTAAATTTCACATTCCGCTCTGCGACATATTGCTTCATAGACGTCCATACCAACTCTATCGGATTCAGGACGTGGTGATAAGGGGGAAGTCGAAGAACAGTGTGGCTCTCTCTCCCATTATTTTATCTACTTTGTATTCTTTGAATCGTGGTTTGTTACTTTTTATGATGTCATAGAGATCAATTTTCAACATCTCTTGGGTGAAAGATCGTCCAAGCGTGTCGGAGCCATTTTTGTATTTTTTTTTTGAAGCCATATTTCGGCATTTTTTCGGTTATGGTATGGAGCATTGTCTATAACAAGAACATATTTGGTTGGTAGATTAGGTATCAGCGTTTCCTGCACCCATTTCTTTTAGTTGACGAAATTCATCTGTGTGCGATGAGTGGAAATATGTTTCGTGCATATAAATAATAGGCCGAATTTCTTGTCTGAAATTTTTCATATTCCTGAGGAAGTTTCTTTGGAGCATTTGGATTTCTGGCTTTTCTATAAGTAATTTCGTATTATTTTGCCTTTTTTCCAGCGAAATCCCATCTCTCTCATCATTTTTCTTAGAGATTCATATGATCCAGAATACCCATTGTCATCAACAAATTTCTCATGAATACGTCTTAGAGTTGGAGTCTTCTTTTTCGTTATAAAGACTCAATAACTGCTGAACTATGCGTTTCTGGACAAAAAAAAGGAACAGGTCAATTTTTATCTGAAGGGGAACATCTTTTAACACATGGTGATTTTATTTTACATCAATCCCCTAAGAAGGGGTGCACAAAACTCAATTTTTGAATACGGAAAAAAGGTCGAGTGATACCACATTGGAAAGCTCTTTTGAATCTCAACACAAATGTGAAATAGTTTTTGAGTTTTGACATATAGAAGAAGATACAGGCTGGTTGGTTAGTCAAAAGACGAGTTTTTTCAGTGATAGCAAAATCTGTCTATTTCGAATGAACATTTACCGAAATACTGTTGTATTTTGGGGAGAAATATCTTCAAGCAGTGGTGCTTCCACTACACTCTCTCAGACACCCCCTCAGATGAGGGTATCAACCCTTCAAATCTTCGAATTGATCAGTCAGATTGAGTAATAACTCATCCCACCAAAAACATAAAATGTACAAAAATGCAAGTCTCGCAATGAAAACAGTCTGCCGTTAAAAGGTGTGAGATATCATGTGAAACCAAGTCGATCATTTCAATTAATATCCACACATTTGTATTTATATAGAAAAAAACATAATGCAATCGCTCTACAACACAATAACATAGGACTTACAATATTCAAAGAATAATATCCTCGATTGGATGGAGCACCAGTAATACCAAATACTGAAAATGAGGTGGCTGCTCAATTTTATCATATCTTGCCATTATGATCGACTTGGTTACACATGATATCTCACACCTTTTTACGGCAGAGTGTTTTCATTGCAAGACTTGCATTTTTGTACATTTTGTTTTTGGGTGGGGTCTCATCTCTTTTGTAAATGATCATTGGCTACCTTCATGAATGATGAACATGGTCAATACCTTTTCATATGGTTTTTGATGCAAGGTACTAATCTAACGAGAAAAAATATATTGAAATAAATAACATCAACAAACTTAGCAACATTATATCTAAGTCAAAGGAGGAGTATATACAGTTAACAGTGGTGATAATTTAAAAGCTCTTCTTCCTAGCCTAGGTATTCTTCCTTTTTTTCCTTCCAGGTAGGAAATCATTTTCCTGCGCGTCAGCTACAGATTTCCTCAGAGCCTATTCTCTGTTTTTATTGGTAGTTTTAATAGTTTTTGATGGAAGAATCCTCAATAAGTCTGGTCGGTAAATTTCTCTTATTCGATTATATTGGACTTTCGCAGACTCTCTAGCTCTTATAAAAAAGAAGTGTATATTTATCAGGTGTAATCCATTCTGACTTGTCACTCTAGAAAGAGCAACGTATGCTTGGCCACATGTGAATACTGAAGTCCATTAATGCATGCCATGCCAGTCCCTGGCTTTTATGTATAGTGATTGCATATACGACCGAAAGAGGAAATTGTTCACGCAGAACAGAGATTTCAACTCATAGCCACTAAATATTAGATATTTCAATATAAGAAGCATCTTTAAGCCCGGTAGACTAGATGAACTTAAACATTTTATTAGAAATTCAAATACAAACATTGTCATATCGAGTGAAGCCAGAGTGACTAACGAAATAGAAGATGAAGAACTGAAAATTGAGGGTTCAAGATGTTACGATGCAACTCCTCAACTAGTTTCACTGGGGGTTGTGTGCTATATTAGGAATAGTATTGAATGCAGATTTGTCAGTAATTATGTTGAACATTTGAATTGTGGAGGCCGTTACTTGATGTAGATCCATGATATAAATGAGATAAAAAACACAAGGTTTAACTTTAATCTACACTTTATTTGAAAAAATTCGACGACGTTTCGCTGACACAGCAGCTTTATCAAGAATGAAAAACAGAATGAAGAGTATGGTATTATAAACAAATCGTAGAACAAGTTGGATGAATAACAGGAAAATCCACACCGAGCCATTGTACAGTTAGTATGAACAGTAATACAAACTAATTGAATAAGTTAAGTAGGGGTGAGTAATTCACATCTACCTGTTCATTCAAAAGCTTGTCCGAATGTTTGTATCTATTTATTTCTAATGCTTCTAGGAGATCTAATTTTGAACTTTTTGATTTCATATGTAATATGTCAAAGTTTTTATTGAATGAATGGTTTTCTTTTATTAGGTGGTTTGAATAATTTGAATCAGATTTATTTTTATCGAAGCTACGTTTATGTTCAGATGTTCTTATGCCAAAACTCCTATAGGTCCTACCGATATAAATTTTATCACAAGAACCGCAATTGAGTTTATAGATTCCTGATTTACTTGATTTTTCAACACGAGATTTATTATTTTAATATGTTTACCTAAGTTATTAGAAGTTTTGAAAGTTATATTAAGATTTTGTTTGACGAGAAAGGATTTAATATTTGTACTTGCAGAACCGCAGAATGTTAAACTGTTGAATATTTAACATTCATTCAATAAAAACTTTGACATATTACATATGAAATCAAAAAGTTCAAAATTAGATCTCCTAGAAGCATTAGAAATAAATAGATACAAACATTCGGTCAAGCTTTTGAATGAACAGGTAGATGTAAATTACTCACCCCTACTTAACTTGTTCAATTAGTTTTTATTACTGTTCATACTAACTGTACAATGGCTCGGTGTGGATTCTCCTGTTATTCATCCAACTTGTTCTACGATTTGTTTATAATACCATACTCTTCATTCTGTTTTTCATTCTTGATAAAGCTGCTGTGTCAGCGAAACGTCGTCGTGTGTTTTTCATCTCAATTATGTTGAAGAAGGAATTCTATGGGTATGTGGCTTTGAGGTTTGCGGGTGTTTTGTTTATCGCTTTCTACAGATCGCCTGACTCGTCGATACCTGATTTTTTGCAACACCTCGAAAGGTGTATGGAATATATGATAGCTGGAGAGATAAATGACATTGGTGGTAGAAAGCTTTGTATTGTTGGAGATTTCAACATTGATTATAGTATTAATACAACATCCAAAAATAGAATTTAATGAATACATGATGAGAAGTTATTTGTAGAAAAACAGAATGCATGGTATGATGAAGAAATTAAAGAGATGACTCTTGATCGGGATATTTGCTACAAAAGGGCAACTAGTGGCTTAGGAGTGTTTTGGTGGAATTAATATAAAGAGAAAAGGAACCAACTAATGAGTTTGATACTAACTAAAAACAATCACTGTGGTAAAAAAATGTGGAGAGTAACCAAAGACATCATGGGAAAAAACAACAAAGAAAATATCCAGAGACGGGAATTTGATTACTGAGAAAACTCAATTGGCTGAATTGTTCAATGATTACTTCATAAAAAGTATAGAAGAGATTGACCTTGATATAGCTTACACGTTGACGTCGGGAGCACCAATAACTGTTGATACTCCACAGCCTCCTTTAGGGAAGATATAACCAATAACTATATCACTAATACTTAAATATATAAAAATACTCAAAAAATCATCATCCATCGACGAAATTGATGTGTTACGTGCTGGGGGTAACACAATAATACAAAAATTGGTAGATATCATGAATAAGTCTTTTGCGGAAGAAGTAGTTCCAAAAAATGGAAAGTTTCTTGTATTGTACCAGTACCAAAGACACTGGGACAACCAAAATAGAAGAATTTAGACCTATAAACATGTTACATCTGACAGAAAAAAAATGGGAATGCATGTCAAGATTCAGGTTTCGACTTTTCATAAGAAAACTCCATACTTATTGAAAATCAATCAGGATTTAGAGTTAGACACTCTTGTGAAACAACAATATTTGTCAAGATGGAAGGAATTAATAGATGAGGATTATATAATAGCAGCAATACTTTTAGACATGTAAAAACCATTTGAGACACTATGTAGGAAAAATCTCCTTTTTAACTGAATAATATCGGAATTGTTGAGGATGTTCTTGAATGGTTTGAAAGCTCTTTAAGAAGCGATAGATGGCAAGTGACGAAAATGGATGATGCAGATGTTTCAAGTGAAAAGAGATCTACAGGGGACAATACTGGGAACGTTATTATTCTCGATTTATATAAATGACATAACTTTCTGCTTTTCAGATGGAACTGAAGTGAACTTGTTTGCAGATGACACTTTAGTTTATGTGCATGAAAAAAATATAAACACTATTTTGGAAAAAATTCAGAGCGAACTCGACGTATTAACAGTGTGGCTCCAAGAAAATGGTTTACCTATAAACACAAAAATTTCAAAATCATTTTTATTGATAAGAGAACAAATGTAGATGGAAAAATATCTTTAATGAATGACACTTTTGAATATGTTGATACGTGTAAATATTTGGTTGTAATAATTGATAATAAGCTTTCATTTAAGAATCACTTCGAGAATATTGTTAGGAAAATTAGTGAGAAGATAGGGCATTTCAGAAGGATATCTGTATCGTTAACGAAAATTTCTAAAGAATTAGTGCCCTCATTTCGAATACTGCCATACCATTCTATTCTATTTGAATAAAATGAAACTGAAATACTTCAAAAGCTTCAAAATAGGGCAATGAAGATTATTCTAGGTTGCAATAGACTAACAGGTATCAGCTTTATGTTAGCGAGTTTAAAATCCTTGAAGGTTAGAGAGAGATTGCTGTTGATGAATTACGTATTTATTTTCAAAATGTTACATAGGATGTTGCCAAAGTATTTGTCGTCACAGTTAGTTTTTGTGAATGAGGTACATAATTATAACACCAAAACAGCAAGTCATTTGTTTATTCCAAAAGTAAACAAGAAATCTGTTTTGAGGTCCATATTTTTTGAAGGCCTGTTACAATATAGTTTATTATCTTTGTATATACGACCTTTGAACAATGTAGACAGAAAAGATAAATGTAAATAATATGTGTAAGTTAAATTTGTTATCAATACCCTCTGGCTAATTAAAATTGAAAATGAATGAATAAATATTCTGCATTTCGTGATGCAGCGTTCAATGTCCTCCTTTAATGCACGCGTAGTTGTGAGGTTGTTGACATTAACCTGTGATTTTAAATAATCCAATGAAAAGAAATCGAATGGCATTCATCACACGATCAAGGGGGTCAATTCAGATCACCTAATCGAAAGAGTTCACGATTTGGTATTGTCTCATACAGTAATTGAAATGTTTTACGGGTTGTTTAGCACGTGGCACCGTCTTGTTGGATCTTTATATTGGCCACAACAATATCATCTAATTTCGGCAGAATGAACTCTGTTAGAATGTCACGATATCGAGCACCAGGAACTGTCACTGCTTGACTAGCCTCATTTTCAAAAAAGTTCCACTCTAAACGTTGACATATTGTAGATGCATTTGTTTTTCGACAATGACATATGGGTCTCAGAACCCCAAAAGCGGCAATTTTAGCTATTAACAAACATATCAAAGCAAAAATGTGCTACGTCGCTTAGGACTCAAGAAATCGGAATCCATTTGTTGATGCTCGATAATCAATTCAACAAACTCTCTTCGCTGTGCATAATCAGTAGGCTACAGTTGTTGTGTTAATTGAATTTTGTAGGCATGGATGCAAAAATCTTTAGTGAGTGTACGCTATAAACAGCTATTTTCGCACATTTGTCACGACGCCGAATTGAGTTTACTGGATTATCTCCGACATTCCTACGAACTACTTAGATATTGACAGCTTTTGCTTGTTTTTAGAGACTATTCCGGCCATATTTTGTACGAAAATTTCGATCTGCAGCCGCCAAGCTTTCATTATTTTAGAAATGTTCTTCAATCGTATAAACACGTTCTATTATATTACACTCCACCTTAACTAACCCTGAACTGTCAACTGTCGATTCTTTTTTTTTTTTAATTTGAGGACACTTTACTGCATAAATGGCGGCAAATTCAAATTTTGCCTTAATTTTGGGACACCCATATGTTTGGAACATATACTGTTGCGTCATGAGATTTAAATTTTCGAAAACTTTTGATTATAAGTCATAACTCAATACAATATTTCTTCACTGTGACAATACAACCTTACAAAAAAAATAATTTCGAATTTGTTTTTTCATGAATATTTGTCGAGTCGTTATATATCTTTTCATCTTCTCGAATTCTTTATACAAAGGATATTGAAGAGCATCTGGGAAGAAATTCTGTACTTACAATAGTTTATTCTATGCGACCATGTTGTTTATTTTCCGGTAAGAATTTTGGGTGATTATTCACTGTGCTGTTCCTATTGTTCGGAATGTTTGGAGATATCAGCGCCTTCAGAATGCTCATCAATCATGAACCCTGCGTCATTTAAGCAGTGAATGTCACAACGAAAACGCTGTATTATGCGGAAGAAAGCACATACTTCCAATTCATCTAGAATGGCTGACTGTTTTTATCCTAAAAAGTGTTTTGGTCATTATTTCAGTTCGTATAACCCAAATCTTTTCATATTATGGGCGAAAAAAACTAATAGAATATTCTAATGAATCAAGTTATGTGGCGAAAAGCATAGAAAAGTCTTCATAGAATTATAATGGATATTATTCGAAATTATTAAAGAGAAATTATGACACATTAGGTACCTACTCGCTAATTATTGTTATAGCTTCCTTTCAAGTTTTCTTAACGGAGAATTAATAAAATAGAAGACGGTCATCAAGTGAATTCAGACATAATAAAATCCTATTTTAATCTACCAGAAATAACAATTACGGTTCATAAGGTGGCAGGCGGCCTCACCCCCGTCGCCCGGTGACCACCACATCCAGATATAGGTCCCGTAAATTTGTCACCTTTTTGACTAAGTTTCGGGATCTGGCTTATGGTTCGATTTCCAGGGTGGGAAGGACTGGCAGCGAAGCATGACGAGCTCTTCTGCGACAAAATCATCCATAGTTAAAATAGTCTCCCATTCGGATCTCCTGGGGGACTATCTCGAGGGGTTCATGATGCAGGTAAGTCGAGCACTCCTCCGACGAATTCACTAATTCATTCACGTTCTAGAAAAGAAAGCAAACTCGTGATAGAGTTCTGCAATATCAGAGGACTGGGGCGCAACAACGTGAATGTCGATGCAGTCCACCAGCATCTGCAAAAGGCACAACCCCATGTGCTGGCTCTTACCGAAACCCAAATAAGTCAAACAACCGACACAACTCATTAACGTTTTAATGGGTATGAGTTACATATAAGATTTAGGTTTAAAGGGGGCCTCGGTTTTTTCGCCAGATCAGATGTTGCAAGCCAGAGAGAGGACACGATGGAGGACGATGCTTTCGATCTTGCGTGGTTTAAAATCTGTTTGCAGGATAAAACACTGTCTATATCGTTCGCCAAACAATATTAACTTCCCTAGACTGTTTCAGTATCTAAGTGATAAGGTGGATTGGATTCAGACACATCCCAAGCAGCTGAGATCATTGTACTAGGTGACTTCAACGTTCACAACACCAACTGGCTCCGCCACTTCAATAGAACAGATGAAGCGACAGGCTGAAACTTTCGCAATCAGCCATAATCTAACGCAGCCAGTCGACGAATCGACAAGAATACCTGATCACCCAACCGACTTCCGAACGCCTTGGATCTCTTTTTGATTTCAGATTTAGATGATTTTGAAGTGGAGGTCTAAGCACCGCTACGCTACTCAACCTTATATCTGCTACTGGAACTATTGTGCTGCTGCTGAAACGAGAACATAAACCTCCCAGATGCATTTGGCACTATAACCGTGCTACTTGGGATGAGCTACGTGAATTCTTTTCGTGCTTCCCATTCAGTGATGTTTGCCTTTCAGAACCTGGCATCAATGTGTTACATAAATAATTCATGCAGGAATGGATCTCTACATCCCTCATTCCATGAAGAGAACAACAGCACGAATGTCATGGTTCAACAAAGACTGTGAAAGAGCCTCTGCAGCTAAGAGCTGAACTTACAAGTCATGGAAGATGAATCCAACAAAGGAAATAGGAACCTGACAACTGCTAGAATAAAGGCCAATTTTAACGAAGGGGTAACCAACAAACTCCTTGAACAGGCAAGTGGGACTAGACAATTCTGGTCTATGGCGAAGAATGTCAGTGCCAATTTCTGCAAATCTGTGTTTCCGGCTCTTGTTAGAGAAGACGGAAGTAAAGCATCATTTCCGAAAGAGAGAGCCGATCTCTTTGCTATCTTGTTCTCAAAGGATTGTGTGCTGGATTAATCTTATGCAATACCACTAAACATTTTACCTACAAATTCTTCCATGGCAGGAATAAGGTTCAGCGTCCGCAGTGTGAGACGGGCTGTCGAGCAGCTGAACTGCAAGAAAGCATTTGGCCTAGACGAAGTACCGCCAATCGTCCTGAGGAAGTGTGCTCCCGAACTGGCACCCATTCTTAACTGTCTGTTTCAGATTTCTTATGAAAGCCAGACTTTTCCGAGCAGCTGGAAAATAGCGAGAATTCAACCGATCCCAAAGAAAGGAGAGAAGTCCTTACCTCAAAACTACCAACCTCTTGCACTCCTTCCAATTATGTCCAAAGTGATGGAGAGAGTCATGAATGATGAACTCATCAAATATCTTGAGTTGCAGGGAATTATTAACGAACGTCAGTATGGTTTTCGCAGGTATGTCAGTTGAACCTGGTGAGCTTCAACGCGAGCAAGACGCAAGCAACTATGTTGTCTAGAAAGATCCCCGCTGGAGAACCTCCTCTAAAAATGCAAGGCCAACAAATTGTATCCAAAGATTCGATGGATCTTCTCGGAATAACGGTCCACTCCAAGTTTTGCAGGCATGAATATGTATCAGCAATAGCTAAGTCGCAATCAGCTGAACTTAGTTTTCTTTTCAGAGCCAAGCGATACTTCACGTCATCTCAGCTGTTGCTTCTATATAAGAAACAGATTCGACCTGCTTTGGAATATGTATGTATGAGGATCTGCGCCCAAACATTCGTTACGGATGTTGCATAGTGTGCAAAAATGGGCTGTGCGCCTCATTGACCACCCGGAGATCACCCGTGAACTCCAATTGCTGACTCTCTGAAGACAGGTTGATGACCTTTCTCTCTTTTACGGATACTTCCATGGAAGATGCTCCAAGGAGCTGAAAGACCTTGTTTCGGGAAAACTCAAGTTTTGCTTCAACATTAGGTTGGCAAGGAGTTCTCATCATGGCGGTACATTTAACGACCTCTCGAACCTCTCTCTATAAGAATTCCTTCATTTACAGGGCCGCTGAGCTGTGGATCTCGCTTCCATTCAACATTTTCCCAGCATCCTACAATTTGGCCCTCTTCAAGAAGCGAGTAAACAGACAACTCAATTCTTCCGAGGCGCCTACTCATGTGGTGTAACAGGTTCGCCTATTCTTGGGAAGCGCGCACAAAAAAAAATTCAAAAAACCAAAAACTTTCCCCTAATGATGCAGGGACAGTAGTTTCCTCAGAAATAAACATGCATCTATTCGGAGGCACAATCAACACCGGAGTTTGTTGACATGATCATATGTCAGAAATTGAAAAATCTGCTAAACTCAGTTTTTTTCAGGGCTAAGCAGTACTTCACGCCATCTAAATTGATGACTTTATGTAAAGCATAGGTACGATCTCGTCTGGCATACTGTTTCCATATGTGGGGTACCACATCCAAACATTCCAGTCTAGTTCCAAAGAAAAACCAGGCTCTCGAAAAACTCGCAGTCCATCTAGGTTTGCCACGCACCTTCCTCTATGAAAATTCTCTGTTACAAGGCTAGCGTGCCGTGGAGTTCGCTTCCATCGGACATCTTTTCGAAAACACACACACTAAATCCTCTTGGGCGGTCAGACCTGATGTATGACAGTCATCGCCTCCTCACAAGAGTTGAGAATAAAAAAAATTGAAGAAATGTCTTGTTGAATGTAGAAGCGAAGCCAGAAATCACTGTTCGACAAATTTTGCAGAAACCTGGATATCATCGATGACTGTTCAATCTGTTCAACGAAATCATAAATATACGGCTTATGTTTTTTCAAAAGTTCTAGCAGATGAAGTACATGACAGTGTTAGAAGCCTCGAGTTTTCGAATTATTTAATTCATAGAATGAAATTAGATTATTTATTTTTCATAACCATCATTTGGTCTGCAGTGTGTATTTTTCACAACAATCTTCATTTTGATAGAAATAATAGAAATTCAGGCAGGGAACAGGAAAATGTGCATAACAAAATGAATAATAATTTTCATCGAAGATTCGGTGTGAAGGTCAGGTGCACCATTTTTTCGAATCGCTTGATAAGACTAGTTTTTATTGAAGGAAACTTGAATTAGAAAGATTATAATGAAAATCTAGCTCGAACATCACGGAATTTCCTCGATGATCTTACTCCGGAAGAACAAAGAGAAATTTACTTCTAACAAGATGGTGCTGCGCCTCACAACGCAATGTGAATGTTAACTGGCTTAATCATAGTTTTGGTGATCAATGAGTAGAGAAAAATGGTCCCGTTAAGTGTCCAGCACGTCCCCAGATTTGATACCATCTGATTTTCGGCTCTTTAGTTGTCTACATGATCGAGTTCACCACACATTCAAAAAATTTGGACGTGTTTAAAAAAGGAATAAGAAACGCCTGTCTAAAAATTTCTTCATATACCATTCTGAATTCAATATTGCGCTATTTCGGAGATGTCAATTATGAATTCAACAGCATGGAGAGAATTTTCAGCAAAGTTTTTGAAAAATCTTTTGATATAGGTAGAGTTTTCCTATTTTCGATTTATCGAAACAGATGTTTCAGAGTTTTTGAGTATAGTAGACTTGCAGCGTTCTGGTTTATCACAAGCTGGAAATCATTGCTGATTTAGTCGGAATGCACGAGCACTATTTCTGTAAGACTGAAAATAAACTTACATTATGTTTGTATTCATTTGATTTTCGTCTTTCATAATTATCATTCCTTCGTGAAAAAGGCACAAAATGAAACAATAACAAGATTTTTCCTTAATTTTCAATGGTATTTCACCTTCTTCTTCTTCAAGTGCCATCTCCGAATCGAAGATTGGCAATCATCATCGCTATTTTTACTTTAGAAGCGGCCGATTTGAAAAGTTGGTTCGAAGTGCATCCAAACCACTCTCTCAGGTTCCTCAGCCATGAGATTCTTCTCCTTCCAATACTTCGTTTTCCCTGTATTTTGCCTTGGATAATCAGCTGTAGGAATTTATATTTTTCACCTCTCATAATATGGCCCAGATATTCAAAATTACGTTTCTTGAGTGTGTTAGGAACCTCTCTTTCCCTGCCTATGCGTCTCTGAACTTCTGCATTTGTTACTCGATCCATCCATGATATTCTAAGAATCCTCCTATACACCCACATTTCAAATGCTTCAATCTTTTTAAGAATTGCGGCATTCACTGTCCATGCTTCCGCTCCATAAAGGAGAGTAGAGAAAACATAACATTTAGCTAAACGATGTTTTGATGCCATACTTAGATCTTTACTACGAAAAACTTTGTAAATTTTTATGAAGTTGGCTCGGGCCTTTTCTATTCTTATTCTTATTTCTTGGGTGTATTCATTTGTGCTGTTCACCATTGCTCCAAGGTAAGTATATTGCTCCACTCTTTCTACATTTCTGCCGTTTATAGTTAGACTAACATTCACTGGATTGTTCTTTGAGATTACCATGAATTTTGTCTTTTTTATGTTTAGTGATAACCCATATTCCTCACTGTAAGTAGATACTCTCGTCATTAGTCTCTGCAGAGCTTCGATATTCTCCGCTAAGATTACTGTGTCGTCCGCATATCTTATGTTGTTTACCCGTGTTCCACCAACTGTTATCCCACATTCTTCGTTTTCCAGAGCTTTCTTAAGTATTTCTTAAGCATATGCATTGAAGAGTGTCGGCGATAGAACGCATCCCTGTCTTACCCCTCGTTGTATTTCAATTTCTTCTGATGTGTGGTTGTCCATGCATATTATAGCTTTTTGCTTAAAATAGAGATTAGTGATGATGTGTACGTCTCTACTATCTAGATGTTTTGATTTAAGGATGTCTATCAGTTGATCATGACGAACCTTGTCAAAGGCTTTATTATAGTCTATGAAACACGCATAGACCACTTTGCTGACATCGAGACACCTTTGAGTCAACACGTTGAATGCGAAAAGGGCTTCGCGGGTTCCCAATCCTCTTCTGAATCCAAATTGAGTATCGCTTATATCCATGTCAAGTTTATGGTATATTCGATTATGGATAACCGTGAGGAGCAGTTTGAGAGTGTGTGACATTAAACTGATTGTACGATGATCACTATATTCTCTAGCATGTGGTTTTTTTGGTAAGCAGATGAAAGTAGATACTAACCATTCTCTTGGAATATTTCCAGTTCTGTATACTTTATTGAATATATTGACTAAGAGACCGATATGATTGTCGTCAATTAATTTGAGTATTATGAGTAGTATTATTGAGTAGTATGGTATTTCACCACTGAGGCTATTTCACTATTCATTAGAATCTTCTGTTACGTTTTGAGTATCTTCTTTCCCAAAGCCAGAACTATTGTGAAGTATCCGGACTGATATAATGATCATTGAGGGGTTGGATAAGTAGCCTTCTTTCAAATAAATTAATATAAGTTGTGGTCGACGGTATAACATTTGATTGTTTCCAGTTGTAAGCAGGAGTACCTCAGGGATCCATTCTTTCGCGAACCTTGTTTCTGTTGCAGATAAACAATCTCCTGTCATCTACAGAGAACAAGATCATCGGTTTTGAAGAGGATTGTGCACTGGTTTCGTCTTTCAGTAGTCTGCGGCCGATTACAGCTGCGGAATCTCAGCGTTAGAGATGTCAACAAATTAACAACTTAAACTCTGACTTACAGAGGAAACCTGAGTGGGGTCAGTTGAACCTGGTGAGCTTCAACGCGAGCAAGACGCAAGCAACCACGTTTTCTAGAAAGGTCCCCACTGAAGAACCTCCTCTAATCATGCACGGCCAACAAATTGCATCCAAAGATTCGATGCACCTTCTCGGAATAACGGTCAACTCCACGTATTGGGATCTGCTTCAAAACATTCGTTGCGGATGTTGGATAGTGTGCAAAAACAGGGTGTGCGCCTCATCGACTACCCAGAGATCACCCGCGATATCGAACCGCTGGCTCTCAGAAGACAAGTTGCTGACCTTTCTCTGTTTTACAGATCTTTCCACGGAAGATGCTCCAAGGAGCTTAAAGACCTTGTTCCGGGGAACCTAATGTTCTGCCGCAACACTAGGCTGGCAAGGAGTTCTCATTATATTGCGGTACCCCTCGGACCTCTCTCTATAAGAATTCCTTCGTTTACAGGGCCGGTGAGCTGTGGAACTCTCTTCCGTCCAACATCTTCCCAACATCCTACAATTTGGCCCTCTGCAAGAAGCGAGTAAACAGACACCTCAATTCTTCCCAGGCGCCCACTCATGTGGTGTAACAGGTTCGCCTATTCCTGGGAAACGCGCATAAAAAAAATCAAAACACTTTCTAGGGCGGAACATCTTCATTACCAATGCAAACTGTGGCCCGTTTTAGAAATTATATCAATGAATTGGAAATGTGAGTTTTCTTCCGGAGTTTTTAGCAGGAGATACTCAAAAATGACTGAGTAATCGAAAGGAAAAATGAAAATATGGGATAACCATATGGAAAGTCGAAGTGATGGTCTAGAAATTGAAAGTGTTTCAGGCTGTTAGAATATATACACACACGATGTAGGTATTGTTGAATTTCACTTCAATTTAAAATCTAAGTACGTCACTTCTACCAGAGTGCTCAGAAACACAACACCATAAACCAAAACCAGAAAAATATTTCAAATTTCATCTATATTTAATGTGGTAACAAAGATAACGAAACTATGTTGTATTCTGCAGGTAGTTTTGATAAAAATGTAATGTATTAAAAAATTCATTTTACCCAAAGGCTCAAATTCATACTTGGTGCGAACATTAGAGAGTTATGTTATATATAAGACTTTCCTCTTATGGTCAAAGATATTTTGCAAGAAGGAACGTTTTTCGTTTGAGTACTTATTCCTGAAAAATTGAAAATATTCATGGTAGATCGATATTTGAAAACGAATTGCTTTTTTGTACTCACAATAATGAATACACTATTGGACGAAAATAACGAAAGAATATATTGATCATACAAATTTTTTCTGGTTTCTACGTGATATCGTCATCAGTAATTAAGTGTTAAGTAATTTATTGCTGACCTTTTCGTGGTTAATCAACCAATTGCTATTCCTAAGATTATATACATTAAAGTACAAATTAAAGTTTGAAGTTTAATACTTTATTCAGACATATTGAACTAGTTACATTCATCCAAAACACAATAAAATAAGAACTTTAAATTTCGTAGAAAATTATCATTGGGTATTCCAAATTCAACTTCAGTTTTCACCATTCCAGCCCTATAGATAAAAATTGAAGTCATCTATGTACACGTGGATCTCAAAATAGTAGAACATCGAGGATTAAAATGAAATTTATCAGTGCCATGTCTATGTAGCCTTGGTAGATCTTTTTCTCTGTAAAGAATAAAATATCATTAAAAATATATATCACATAAAGTGATACAAATATTAACTGAGGAAATGATTATATTCATCTAAGAATGAGCAAAAAAGACGCCACATAATAGATTCCGAATCATTATTTGTAAGCAGCTTCTAAAGAGAATTTACAGTTGAAACAAAAAGATCCAGAGGAAAATTCACACTGGAAAAAGAGAGCCGAAAGTTTTTTGAAATTTTGGACCCTCTAAAGCATGGGTGCTCAAACTTGAGCTGCTGGCGATCTACCTCAATATTTTCAGATTACTTACGATCCACTCTGAGAGACTGCAAGTATGTGTGATTTAGGGTTGTCGTACATACATCGGTTGTAATGCATACTTAGGTAGGTAGGTAGGGTGTACCGTATCATAAACAGATATTAGCTTTTCGCACAATATACACTATTTTAGTCAAGGTTAGAGTTAGGTTTAGTTAGGTTCTCCTCTATAGTATCAATGAAAAAATTCATAATTATTCAAAATTGCAAATTTATCCTCAGCATACTTTCCATAAGGTGGTACGTAAACACTGAGTGCTAATTGCAAGCATGATGACATATGATCGTCAGTTACTCGATTGCGATATTTTGACCTAATTATCTTCATTTCAGAAAATGCAGACTCGCACAAGTAAGTTAAATCAAACATTGCCGTCAGTTGAAGGGTGATTCGCCTTAGATTTGGATATTTATTTTCAGATATAAAACCACAGAAATTTGTATCAGATGCTGTAGCTTTGAGATGTATGTCTGATAAAATCTGCACCAACTCATTTTAAACAGAACATGAGTTTATATTGAACTGACTTGCTATTTTAGTAGCTAATTCGTCAATGTTTTTACATGGAAGATGATAACTCATAAATGATGCTATATTTGCCAATTTACTGCAATCATAACAATGCATTTCGAATTGTCCCAAAATATTTGATTATTCAGCCTCATACGTATCATAATTCAACTGAGGTATCCTTGTTTTCAAAGACGAAAAATGTTTCTGGTCCTTTCTTTTCAGTTGATCAATCATAGTTGCAATTTATTTTTAATGCGTTTACTGCGCTAATCATCTCAATATAAGTTTTTCCTTTACCTTGAAGCTCCAAGTTGGTCCAATGGTGTTTAAGTGCATTGCCATATCAGTCAAAAATGCCAAATCAGTCAGCCATTTTTCGTTTCTCAACATCTGAGTGGCATCACCTCTTTCGTCTAGAAAAGCTGTTATTTCGGGTAATAATTCTTGAAACCTTTTCGAGGAATTTTCTGCGACTCAACCACCTGACGTCCAAGTGAAGTACTCAATCAGTGTGTTTAGCCCTATGCTCCAACTGGAACCTAAAGAGCCGTCGTTGCAAGCTACGTGCACGGATGGATTTTAATAATTTTTGTTGCAATGCCCATAATTTCCTTCGTGTTTGAAACTTTTGTACACAAAACTCGTTTATGTAAAATGCAATGGAATGAAGAAAATTAGGAGAAATCTTCATTAGCTCGACAGAATTCCACAAAACCGTTTTTGTTTCGAAACAAGCTGGTGCTCCATCGGTTGTAATGCACACTAATTTATATATATTGTAACTTGTAGTTTTTTAGAAATTGAAGAAAACGTCATATATAATTTCGCCACGGGTCTTCCCCTTCAGAGGAATGATTGTCATAAATTCTTCCTCAGCCAACATGTCATTGAATACCACCCGAATAAAAAAGACAGCTGGGCAGTGTCTGTCATATCGGTGGATTCGTCGAACTGTAAAGAAAAGCTTATACATTTGATGATATCATGTTTTAGTTTATCTGCCATGTCCTAACTCATGACTTCAATACGCCATGTGACATTCGGACGAGAAAACTGAAGTTCTCTAATAGCAGAGACGATTTCTGTTTTATTTTTAGAATCTCCAAAAAAAATCTCACCCGCTTCAATAAATGCTCCCTTCACAACCGATCTCTTGTCGAATGATTTTTTGTGTTTCGCCAATATATGAGATATTTGAGATATCGCGATCGTAGCAGCTTTTGATTGTTTGGCTGGTCTTGTGAACATGTTTTGTTCTTTTTTCAAACAAGATATCAAATCACGTAGTTTTCGTTTTCTTAATTCACTCTGTGGCGGAAAATCCTTTTCATAGTTTTTATGAACCGTTTTATGATACCTCTCTAAATTACCACGCTTAGGTATTGCAACTTAATATTCTTCCTCCCAATAGTAATTAAAATGATACGTTTTAGATTTCTTCGCTGCACTCATTTTGTACTATTCAATAATAAACATTGTATCGACGTAGTATTGCCTTCGAGTTACAATTTAGAATGACTCTAATTCCTGCTGGCGCAATATTTAGATCGGCGTGAACGAAAGTCTCGAATGTTTCCGTCAAACGCGCCTTCCGAAATTTCTAGAAAAGCGGCAAGAATAAAAACGCGGCATTTTTTCGACAAGTACCACGCGTTCCTTTGATAAAGCCGCCTTTTGCCGCTAGCAGAGTGTAATTTCATTACTTAATACATTTATGTAGTTTAGTTACCCACTTATTAAAAATTTTTTTCTTCTCGAGATCTACTCAAAAAGCACTCGCGATCGACCTGTTGGGCACCCCTGTTCTAGAGTGTCTAGTCTTAGCTGATAAATACAAAAAACGTACTCCTACAAACTCCGATGTTTATAGTTATCACAAAAAACACATGACTGACCTTTGAATCGATCGTTTTAGACTAAGTAAATCTCAGAATGGAATCAATGGATTGCCTATTCGTGTAAGAAATCCGCCGCTTGGCGATAGATGAATTTTTGAAATTTGAATTCTTGTGAATGACCAGATTGTTCTAGAGTACTGTTAAAATGCATTCAATTTTATTATTTCATAGATGAATATTTATTTCCTAATTATGTAATGATATATTATTGTATTCAAGCATCGATAATATGTTTGTTCTAAGTGTTCTAATCTGACCTATGCAAACAAACTTTTTGTAATATCGAAATGCTCCAACTAATTTTCTTTCTTTCTCACATGAAGTTGAGAGATTTGAAGTAACAACTCCAAACCTTCCAATGTAACTTCTTCATTATCTTGTTCATTGTAACTTTGGAATAACCAGTGTTTATAAAATTTTGTTTCAATCTATGAGATATAGACTTGTGTGTTTTTTGAAGCTGCATCAGAATTATAACCATTCTGGAAGTAACAGTCTAAGATGTCAAATTTTTCGAGATTTTCAAAATTCACGAAAACTTTTCAATCAAAAAGTTTCCTGCTGATTATTTGGGAATCAATAATCTGAATTGAATAATCGATTAATTTTAATATTCAGTGTCGTGAGCATAAAATTGAAACTATTTGAGATATTTTGTGTAAATTTGCACCAGCATACTATATGAAACATCAGAATTTTCATTTCTGGAAAAATTCACATTTCTTGAGAGAAAAAGTACTCATCCTAATACATTCAAAAACACAGGTTTTTATTATATTTTGAAAACCATCCAACAAAAAATATATTTGAATACGTCTCTGCGTTTTACTCATAAAAGTGCCCCTAGAATGTCAAAATAGTTCTCACAGGGCATTAATAGCAACCGATATGTCGGCATATGACGAAATTCCGGAAAATCGAGAAATCCTAAATAACTCGAAAAGATAAGAATAGTTGCGATCTGTTTTCAGCAATGAACTTTCCTCGAAATCGAGGACAGCTTAAATGAGGCACCCTGTACAGTATTATTGAGATTGAAAAATCGGTTATGTACGAGGTATGCGAATTAAGTTCGCGGAAAAGTGCCCGAACGCTCCAGACAGTGCATAAATACTTGAAAATACCTTCCTCGAGTTCGATGCATCGGCGCCACCGTTGAACCCACTGTTGGAAGCACACCCTGAACCCCCCCGAAGATAGGTCCCACAGATCCGCTGTCATGATGCTTTGGACTTCCGAAACTCCGTCATATCTGTTTCCTTAGAGGTATGACTTCAACTGTGGAAACAGATGGAAGTCACAGGGGGCCAGATCTGGACTGTAGGAGGTGTCTCGAAGTGTTTGACATTCTGGCTTTTGTGGGGCGCTTATCCCCCTTCTCTACCCACTGCATGCTCTACCTTTTGGTCTCTGGGTCGTATTCGAACACTCACGACTCGTCACCAGTGATAACATTCGTCAATTCGAGAAAACATGTCTTGGCAGATGCACAATCGGGGCTCTTTCAGCTCAACTGAAAGCACTTTGGGAACCATTTTCCCACTGACTCCCTGTTGCTTCTGAACCACTTTGCCCGATCGTAGAAAGCTGATTTTCTCAGACTATCTTTCTTATGCACGTCGGTTAACTGTTTATATACGTCGGTTAACTGTTTCATAATTTCCACGGAATTTTCGCCGCGTTTTATCAAAAATTTAATCACTATTCTTCGCTCAGTTATTTCCGCGAACTTAATTGACATACCTTCTTATGTGAAAGACAGTATAACTAACAAATACTAGCACTACACCTACAGAATTTCAACTTGGCGAAGTTCTTAACAAAAAGTTCTTCACTAATGATTTCTTTCAAGTATTCTTTAGCATCAATATTTACATCTAGAATACACAGATTGAATATTTGAATCGAAATTTTAGAATCAGCTTATTTTATTGATAAGAGACAATAAATTTTTTGTGCTCTTTTTTGATAGTATTCCTTTGAATGTAACATTTAAACTTCAGAATATTTGATCCAGGTAAAATTCATTACCACCACCTCTCACCACCTATCCCAACCGAAAATTTTAAGATACATGTTTCTCGAGGAAACCAGTATGACATGCAAAGATTAGCACTTCCGCTAGTGTAGGGTAGCGCAACTAATGGTATTCTGTGGTTACTTATGTTCATATTATACTCATCGTCTTTCCAATATGTTGAGATGTTTCCAGAATCAAGGATGGTACATTAATATCCTTTTCAGCTCGAGTTTGTTGGGTCAAAAATTCACCCGATTGCAATGTTGTTACTGTAATCTTTATTAATGTCTCACTTAGGTGAAAATTACAAACCTTTTATTTCCAACGATATTTTTCTGAATTTTCTTTCATTTGGAGGTCCAATTTTTGTTGCCCCATACATTGAAATGGTGAAACTGCCACCTACTTATATACGAGGGAGGTCTGAGTCAAAGTTTCTTCGTTAGTTTTCGTCCACCGATATTCAGGTCCTTTCAACTCTTCTAAATAATACTTGGTGTTCTTTTCTTGAAGAAAAATCTTTGTTTCCTGAGCTCTATATTTATATTATCATTATATCAGGTCTCAAAAATGTCGCTTGGGGCTAGAACTAGTGTGAGTAAGGTGAAGCAGTTTAAATCATTAATCGTACATCTTCGCTATGGCTGAGCAGTGCGAAATGGCCTTACCTTGATCAAGGAAAATGCTTGATTTGAGCCGACAACTATGAAAGTTGAACCCAAAATATTTATTGGTGTCGGACCTGAAAATTGATTGAAGGATCTATTGTCTGTGTCGTGTTAGGAGTTTTTTCAACTATTTATATTCATAGAGTGGTTCAGTTTTTAGAGCGAAGATTCAACACACCAACAGAAAACCGAAAAATAATACGAGTTTTCGATATAAACTAAATTCGAAAAAAGTTTCGTTAAGAAATAAAGAATGTTCAAGTTCGGTAAAAAAAACAAATTTATTAATTGTTGCCAAACAATTGCAGATATTCAAATGAAATTTTGTAGGCTTCAACTGCCGTCCAGGGAGTATATTTTGCGATACAAATATTATTTTGAATTTTACCAGTGGTGTTCGTACTAACACGTAATTTTTATTTTTAGAAAAAGAATTGGTACGCCACTGTTTTTTCACCAAATAAAATCAGTTTTGCCTTTTTCATTTCACTTTGAAGATAAAGGCACTCTCACCATTTTTCTGTACTACTCAGCATTTGCGAGAAGAAGATTAAAATAAGAATTAAAAGAATTTTTTTTTAATTTAATCAACGAGTCTCGATTTCGTAGTGGCCATTGACACGATTTCAAATATTTACAATGTTTGAAAATGGATATAACATTATAAAATATCGATTAAGTTAGATGTACGTAAGAAATTTTCTAAATTCGTCATCTCGGAGGTGAAGTTTAGGATTTCGTTGAATGTCCTGTTAAGTTTGGCCTGGTTGCGGGCGTTTTCGTATTGTGGGCAGACAGTCAATATATGTGCAATCGTGAGGCGGCACTTTGGGCAATGTTAACAGATGGGGGGGATTTCAGCGGTCATAAGGTATCCATGAGTCAGGCGTGTATGCCCTATTCTGAGTCTCCGGATAGCGACAGATATTCTTCTATTGAGTTCTATAGAGTTCGGAGAAAGTAGGTTGATTCGTTCCATTGCTGTTTCCACATTTCCTTTATTTGTTTTTGCAGAGTGGTCTCCAGATCTTTATAAAGTAGCAGTGTTATTTCGTTTTGGATCTTCGTGGAGGCCTCTCTGGCCGCTTTATCGGCAGCTTCGTTTCCGCGAATGCCCACGTATGAGGGCACACAGATTAGCGTGATTGAGATAGTTTTTGAGTGAAGTTGATGACTTAAGGTGTAGATTTGTTGGACTATGGGATTTTTTGAGTATATGTTCCTTATAGAATGGAGAGATGAAAGAGAGTCAATACATATGGCCTCTGAGGGAATTGGTTGAAATGGATTTGCTCATTTGTGGATCCGTCAACTATTTTTGAGCAACCCAACCCGTTTTATGATTTCAAGGAATCCGTTTATATAATTTTCCCATATGGTTTTCTGCTCAACAGTTCTGCAAAAGCTTGGTGGAATTCGAGAGAGCTTGTTTGTTTTTTCTATGTGCATAAAGAGGTATCGAAAGATGGGTGTAGAGCACGCCAAGGTGCGAAGGTTGATGAACAAACGGGCATTGTGTGTTAGTAATTTGTAATAAATCGTGTACGAGGGCAGGTATATAACGAGACTGACTCGATACTGTTAACGGGGGCAACTCGGGGGAAATTAGGTGCTTGAGACTTGGGTTTTGGAGGTTTGCAGAGGCTCTGGCGGTTTATGCAAGTAAAAGTTGCTGATTTTGCAATTTCAGCGGGAGTTCTTGGGATTCTCGGTACAAGCTTTGAACTAGGCTGGAGCGAAAAGCTCCAAAGCATAAACGGAGGGCTGTAATATGGACTGAACTCAGACGCTTGACATTAGATAGTGATGCGGTGTTGTAGAGTATTGTGCCATAATGTATCTTTGAACTGATAAGAGCTCTGTATATCTTGAGAGGGTTTTGTTCCTCAGAACCCCATTCATAAAATGCGAGAGCTTCAAGGAGATTGAGACGCTGAGTATAACTTTATTTGATGTCATCAATATGTTTTTTTCAATTGAGTTTTCTGTCGAAAGTCAGTCCGAGGAGTTTGCAGGTCTTAGTTTCAGTAAGAGATTTGGAGTTGGACTTATTTGTGATTTGTTGCTGAATATGATTACTTTCGACTTGGTTGTGTTAAAAATGAAGAAAATAGAAACACGCATATCCCTTCAGCTCGTTTAAGATTTATACCCTGGAGATGCTGAAAAGGAATGACATTATGTTACTTGCTTTCGAATTTGAAAGAAGAAAGTTCTAACTTCTCGCTTGAAATTCTATGGACTGATGAATCCTCTTTCACAGGAGGTGGGGCAACGATACCACAATATCCATGTTTGGGCACATGATAATCCTCGTGAAATTCGACCAAGATCATCTTAAAATGAATTTTCGGTGAAAGTTTCGTGAGGAGTTTTTGATAACAATGTTTATGTTCCACATTTTCTACCTGCAACATCAACCTCGGAATTATTTCTCGAGTTCATTACGAATGATCTTTAGGACTACATCGAAGATTTACCTGTTGATTTGAGAAAAGAAAATTGCATGCAAGTGGATGGAGCCCCCTCGCACTTTGGAGTAGCTGTAAGGAAATGATTACATACTAATTATCCGCAACGTTGGATTGGTAGACTAGGGTGAAATAATATGCATCGTGATATGATTATTGCCATTGAACCAGGGCTTGGCCAGCCAGATCACTGGATCTTAATCTATAGGACTTTTATGTGCGGAGAAATATAAAATCTACGCCACTCCAGTATGTACAAGAAACGACTTAGGTTTACTCTTAATGATTCAGAAAGTCTGAAATGGTTTGGGTTAAAATCCGAATGAAATATCTGCTGCTATATATTCATTAATTAGGCGCTGTCGCAAATATATCGAGATGGGTGGACTACATTTCCAGCAATTTCTTCAAGCCTGTTGTCCTTGTTATAGTTTCATTTACAATTTTTTCCCAAATATTCAGTTACGTGTTGGTACGGACACCACTCGTAAAATTAAAAATTATATTTTCATTGTAAAACATACTCCCTGGACGGCAGTTAACGCTTACAAAAACTTCCTTCAGATATCTTCAGTCCTTTTGCAACAATTAATTTGATTCTTTCAACAAACTTGTACACCTCGTATTCTCTAAACGAAGCATTTTTTGATTTTATTTGATACAGCAAACTCATAATACTTGTCGTTTCTCTATTGGTCTCCAAATTACCCGCTATAGAAACTAGACCACCCTGTATATTTGGAGAGGTCTTTATCCAAATTCACCTATGGTTTATACAGGGTATTACATAATTGTATATCACAATTTGAGATGGTATATCTACGTGCAAATTTTGAGAAGAAAAGTTGATATGAACATAGCAGAAGCTTCGTTACGGAGCTACAGCGTGTTAAAATTTCCGGAAAAAATTGTTTTTTCTTTAAAACTACTGCAGTTTTTGGGACATTCAGCCTTAATTTGGAATGCAAGCTGTTTTTTACAGCCTCCATCATTACACGTCCTAAATTTTAACTAGAATCTACAAGGTGTTTTCTTTTCCGGAGCCATGTCTTCTTTAGCCGTTTCAAACTTTTTTGCAGTACGCCACTGATCAGCGCACAATCAATTTTCGTCATCTGCGTTCAATTTAGAAAATTTTTGTACACTTATAATTTTTCGTATCTCCAACCGTTCTCGAGCAAAAAATTACTAAACAATTGTATGCATTCGTTCAATTGGAAGCACTTTTAACCAAATGACTAGTATGCTTTGACTATTTTCTAATATTTATTTATTTATTTTGACAGGTGCTAAAGGTTAACCAGCAAATAATCATTTAGAAGGTGCAACTCAAACTATGGCAACTCCAGATATTAGGGAAGCAGTTGTGAATTATATTGATTTGAATCACCATGTGAGTACAAGAAAAATTGGAAATCAGTTGAATGTTTCACATGTTCTATTTTTGAGGATTATCCACGACTTTTTATTGTTCACGGTTTCATATTTAACGCGTCCAAACTCTACTTCCTCCAGATTTTCCTTTAAGACTGAATTTCTGCCGATGGTTCTTACATTAAATTAGAGAAAATGCTCATTTTTATGGTGAAATAATATTCACAGACAAAGCTAACTTTTCGAGAACTGCTATCAACAATTTTCACAATAATCACTATTGCGGAACAATAGCCTCCTAGGTCCCCATACTCAAATAGCTTAGAATTTTTCTTATGGGGATATCTCAAATGTTTAGTTTATATCACTCCAGTCAACACTGTAGAAGAATTGAGAAATCGAATAAAAACCTCTTGTGACACGATAAGAAATACCCCAGGAATATTTAATTCAAAAAGTGCGAAGAAGGACAGAGGCCTGTATTCTTTCAGGTGGAGGACACTTCCAGCAATTTATTTAGTTTTTAATTATTCTTTTTTTTAGTTTGATATTGAATAATTATAAGTTGAGTCTCAGAAGACGAGCTATCAAAATAGAAGTAAATTTTGGGCATACCTATCGAGTATTTCTATCATTTTTTTTAATCAGCGAATAACATACAATTCAAATAAGTCAAATTCAATAATTTTTCGCTAGAAAACTGAGAAGTGGAGTACTGAAAAAAAGTTTGAAAGGGCAAAAGAAGACATGGCCTCGGAAAAGAAAACACTTTGTGAATTTCAGTTAAAATCTAGGGCCTGTAATGATGGAGGCTGTAAAAAATAGCTTGCATTCCAAATTTCGGTTGAATATCTCAAAAACTGCTGGAGTTTTGAAGAGAACCAATTTTTTTCGGAAATTTCAACACCCTGTATTGGTTATTTGGAATGTTTGGAAATTAATTTCGTTTTTTCCCGACAGATGATTTAATTGTATTTTTTGCACCCAACCTCACTCTCAAGCCGTTTAATTTTTATATGCTTTGTGAGCTCATATAGCAAGGCTTGTGTTTGAAAAATTCCAATTAATTATACGAAGTAGTTTCTGGTTGATGCCCTCCAAATATGGGGAGCAATAAGCAGTATCATCGACATATCTTACAGTTTTACTACAGAAAGGGTAAAAATACTGTTCAAGCCAGGAAGAAATTGACCGATGTGTATGGAGAAAGTGTGTTGATAATAGGCTAGTGCCAGAACTGGCTCGCTAAATTTCGATTCGGCAATTTTAATGTCGAAGACATTCGAGAAGGCCGGTTGAAGCTGATAAAGACGCGATAAAGGCATTAGTTGATGAGAACTGGCGAATGACAACAAGTGAGATCGGATTGAGATGAAATTTGTCAAATTCGACAATTTATGACCACTTGAAAGGGCTGGGATTATCCTCGAGGTTCGAGATATGGATCTCCATGTTCTCACAGGGACAAATCTGTCGCCGCATTGACGTCTGCGATTCGCTTCTCAAACGTCGCGACAATGATCTGTTTTTGAAGCGCATCATCACTGGGGACGAAAAATGGGTTGTATACAACAACGTCAAACGCAAGAGGTCATGGAGTAAAAAAGATGAACTGGCTCAAACAATATTCTCCAAAAAAGGTGATGCTGTACGTTCGGTGCGATTTTGAAGAAATCGTTTATTTTGAGCTTTTACTGGATAACATAACGATTAATTTGGAAGTCTGCGGTGATCAGCTGGACAAACTGAATGATGTCTTCAACAGAAAAGGGCCAGAACTAAATAACAGGAAAGGTGTAGTGTATCACCAAGACAACGAGAAACCTCACACAAGTTTGGTCACTCGACAAAAGCTTTTACAGCTTGAATGGGATATAATGCCACACCCACCGTATTCTCCAGACCTGGCACCATCGGATTATTGTTTGTTCCGGTCACTCTAAAATTCTTTAGACGGTAAAATCTTCACCTCAAATGAGGAGGTCAAAAACTACCTCGATCAGTTTTTTGCCAGCAAAGACCAAACATTTTATGAACGAGGAATAACGCTACTACCAGAAAGATGGCCAAAGGTGTTGGACCAGAACGGCCAATATATAATTTAATCAAGTATTTGTTTATTATATGAAAACTCTTTCATCTCCAAAAAAGAAACGAAATTAATCTCCGAACAACCCTATATTTGAAAAAAAACAAGTCTATATTATGATTCGAAAACTATTAAAAAAAAATATTTTTTCTTGAAAATTTGCCTGTTTTTACTAGCTCTGGTAATGTCGCAATAGTTTCCACCTAATATTAATAGCAACTGACATCATTCCAGAATAACTCGAAAACAAAAGTAGATAACTGCAATCTGTTTTCACCAAGGAATTTTCGTTGAATATCGAGGACGGAGATAATATTTAATTTTTTTCTATTTGCAGTATTTCACATAGCTGCCGTACAAATAATCGAAAATGAGACATCCTGTACTTTCAATGTATGAAGTTGATTTTTAGACGATATCCTCATTGTTGTTCTCTTGATAATATTATGATTTGGGGGCGTTTTTGTATGGTACTGGCGTTTTTGTTTTTTTTTGTACTTTGAGACAATCCAGAGAATCTTCATTTGTGTAAGATTAGGTCCAACGAATGTTGGTGGATTTTCAACAATACGCGTTCGATTAAAATTTTACAAAGTTCTTGATGCTCTTGATAATCTTATTGTTCTATCAATAAATGTTATTTGGAATGATCAAAATCAAAACCTATCACCATTAGATACGTTTATAATTTCAGTTTCAGTTAGTTAATACTTAAAGATCTAATGAAAAAATCCCATAGGTTCGTTTTATTATTTTACCCAGTACTGAAGCAATCTGGACACATACATCAACCAAACTTTATATTATTGTAATTGTTGAAAACATCTTTCTGAAAATGTAAAGTAACATTATAAATTATATGTTCAGTGCTTTTGAACTCAAAAACACCTAGAATATGTATACTAGGGTGTTTACTGATCAAAGGGGCTATACGAGTGAATCTATAATAGATTATATTTTTTGAATGTGCCTGTCGATGGCTTCTAAGTTAGAGTTCATAATTTCAACTTGTCGAAACACCTGGAAATTATATGTGAACTTTTCGAAAAAATCATCGCCTATGAAAAGTATTGTGACACATAGAAGAAATCTTTCGGAGGAGAATTTTTTCAAACTCTTTGAATCATTAATGACAGTTGAGGATAAATGGATATTTGTAGATAGGTTGTCGGTCGAGTCAGCTTTTGAAGCGTTTGTAGAAGTTATACAGGGACATCTGAATCAATTCTGCCCGGCGTCTGATCGCATGGTTAAAGTAAGTGAAAAACATAAGCGTTGGATCACTCACGAGATTGTCCGTGAAAGTAAAGAGCTGCGTAATATGCATTGGCTGTTAACTGCGTACCCTGAATTGAAGGCAGAATATTCATTAAGAAAATACCAACACAAACTTCTAGCAAAACAACGATACTTCTTCGGCAGCATTGTTAGTTCATCCAAAAAGTGTAATGAAATTTGGAAAATTGTAAAGCAGCAGCTAAGTAGGGATATAGGGTCTCGTGAGCTGAAGCTTGTGTTGAACGGTTATATGGTGACTGACCGGGAGAGAGCTGCTGATGCATTTGTGGAACATTTCTCTAATACGGGAGATGCTTTGCTGTTTAATCACTTTTATCCTTGCCCCCTACGTGTCAAGAACTTAACTGTGAAACCATATTCGTACATCCGGTTGCTGAGGCAAAGGTTTTCGACGTCATTGCTAAATTAAAAACGACAAAAAGTTGTGGTTCTGATGATCTCAGTTGCATATGAATCAAACGTTTATCATCTATAGTGAGCTCCCCACTTGCTAGATTGATTAATAGATCGTTTAGGGAGGGTGTCTTTCCCTTGGTACTGAAAATATCCAATTATTGTGCTGGTACCAAAGAAGGGTGATCAGACTAGCATTTCTAAGTTCAGACAGATTTCTATTTTGAGTGCGATTCCCAAGAATATTGAATCTTTGACGTACGACCAAACTATGGGGTTTCTAAATCAATTTCAAATAAAATCAGATGCCCTACATGGGTTTGGAAAAGATAAATCTACTGAAACGGCATCTTACGATCTTTTCAATATCATATATAAGGAACTAGATAGTGATAAATATGTTGGATGTGTATTTTCGATATCTGTCGTGCATTTGACCGGATGTTGAAGAAAGTAACTCTAAACAAATATTATCATATGGGCATTAGAATTGCGTGCTTACGATGAATTGAATCTTGAAAATCGAAAAATGGTTGTTAAGGTATCAAATTCATTTTCGGCAACCAGGGACGTGAGCTTTGGAGTTTCTCAGGGGTCTGTCCTGGGACCACTTTTATTAATGTTGTTCATCAATGATTTGCCCAACTTCATTACCAAGAGTCAAGTAGTAATGTATGCTGATGATACAGCTGTTGTGGTTTCTGGACGGACTCCTGAGGAGGTTCAGGTTGCGCTGCATGGAGTTATAGAGGAGATGACTGACTGGTGCAATAGAAATAGGCTAATAATTAATAATGGCAATGTTCTCCTCAATTTTTGCAAAATAAATCCTCTGCCTTCTATTGAGTTTTAATTTGCTACTGTAACCAAATATCTTGGTGTTAACGTCGACTCTCATCTGTCTTGGGATGAACATATCCACTTTGTATGTGAACAATTGAACGAAGGACTTTTTGTACTTCTATAACTGAAGTCGAGTGTTGATCGTGATGGGCTCAAAAATGTTTACTACTCTATAGTTCATAGCTATTTTGATAATAATGTTTTGCTCTGGGGCCAATCTGTTCATTGGACCAGAGTCTTCATATTACAGAAGATAATTCTTCGTTTAATGTTTGGTCTGGCTCCATAAGAATCATGCCGTAATGTTTTCAAAGAGCAGAAAATTTTTACCTTTCCATCTGTATTCGTTCTCAAGGCTGTATATTTAGCAAAAAAGAGGGTCAATGAACTGCAGAAATTAAATCATTTCCATGATTATGGGACACGGAATTGTGTTGTCCTGTCAGTCCCTATGCATGAAACCACAATGTACAGAAAATCGCCTCGCTTTTCTTCAATCTACTTTCACAATAGATTGCTAGGTGAAGTAAAGTCAATAAGAAACTACGAAAGGTTCAGAGCTGCCATAAAAAATTATTTTATTGGAAGATAACTCTATTCCTTCGATGAATTCTAAAGTATTGATAAGTTATTGTAATTTTCATCGCTTGTGCAATGATTTTGTGAAGTTGTTTTCATGTATTTCGATGTTTTTATGTAAGCAAACTGTGCCGAGTATCTATTTCAAATGACATGTATATCCTTATGGGCCCAAAGTACAGAATCAAATATTCTCATTCTTATTCTAATATAGGTTGATCAACCTAAAAAATTAGCTTGTGAAGTCAAATCTCAAAACACATGGCAGCTATTCAAAATAAAAAAACACACTCTAGAATGAAATATATTATTATCGAAACTAATACTATACTTTCCGAAATCATCTTTCAAGTGGCAGACTGTGTTAGAAATTTCCAAAAAGTGTTCGGCAGTTCCATCACGTCTAGAGTCGAATTCTGTGTGAAAATCAGCTTCACTTCTACTGTGTAAATTTCTATAATTCCATTCTAATTTTTCTGAAATGGTTCTCTCACAACAATCCGATGTTGAAGATATAATCACCGATTGTTTGAAGGATGCGAATTTTCTGTCGAAGATGGCAAAATATGTTGCGGATTTGGTCGCTGGTAAACTCGCCGACAAATTCCAAGAGTTGTCAGACAAAGCTGAGTGGCAATCACAACGGATCGATGGACTAGAGAAGGAAAACAATTCACTCACACTCAGAATAAATAATATGGAACAACGTAGCCGATTAAATCGATTGCGTTTTTTCGGTGTGGGAGATATTGAGGACGATGAACTCACAGCTGGTATCGCGCAAATTTTAACAACAAAAATGAAGATGCGACCTGCAGACATAAGGATTGATGTCCTGATTGTGCCCCGCAGAAACAATTTCGGGGCACCAAAGTCCTCATTAGTGAAGATTTGACAAAATATAATTATGAGTTTCTGAAACGCTCTAAGCAGAAGTTTGGCAACAGTAATGCTTGGTCATCTAATGATAAAATTTTTGCGAGCATTCGAAATTCAAAGAAAATTATAACAAGCGATAAGGATTTGTAACCTACTAACTGAGGTGCAGTTTGTTTTTTCTATATTCGTTGTTTATGGGGATATTTTCTCTTGTTTTCTTTTGCACATTTTTTTTGTTAGTTTATAAGTTTGAACATTTATCCGATTTTTCTTTTCTTTGTACATAATTATTGTTTTTTCCTACCGATGATGAGTGATTGCGGTCGCTTGATTGGTGTGCACCTGAATATACGCTCCTTAGCGACATGTTTCTCGGAATTTAAGGACTGTGTGGAGGAGAGTTGGATTGATATAATTGGTTTGACTGAGACTCGGCTTAATGACGGTGGTGAGTTGATGGTGCAAATGGAAGGTTTTTTTGTTTGCAACAACAAGGTGACGCGGGGCGGGGGTACGGGTATTTACATTAGGGATGGCTTAAGGTTTGACTCCATCAGCTTGCGACTTGTTTTGGAGAACACATTTGTTGTAATTAAGACAAATGACATTAAGATTTTACTCTGCGTTCTTTAAATGCCGCCAGGGATTGGAAATGGTACTTTATTCGCTGATATCTAGGATATAATTATGGCCCCCCTCCCAGTGGCGGAATATGTTGTTGTTTTCGGCGACTTCAACGTTGACTGTTGTTGAAGTGTGATAGCCCTGAATCTACTGCGTGTGTCAATTGTCTCCACAGAATTTTGGTTTGATGAAGTTGGTCGATAAGCCGACCAGAAGAGACGCAATAATGGAACATATCATCACTAACGAGCCGAACATCTTTGAATTTGCTGGAATTGTCGATTTTCACTATAGTGTTTCAACAAAATTTACAATTGCTTCCAACCAAACAGTTTTCTAGTTACAGACACTTATTCCCTGAAATCGTTTCAAAATGATATTGAAGCATCTTCTATGCATAGAATGTTCAGAATGAACATTTTAATCAAGCTTTCTTGAATATATTCGACAAATGGCCCCTATTTGTTGCGCGTCGTATTACAAAATCACCAGCTCCCTGGTTAACTCTAGAAATAAGGCAATTAATGAAATCTAGGGATGAGGCTAAACGCAAATATAAACGCACAAAAGATGAAACATACTGCAACACTTACAAAACTCTCCGGAATTCAACAACTGAATTAATCCGTAAAGTTAAGGTCAGTTATTTCTTCGAAATGCTGAATCACCAGAATACCAGTCTATTGTGGAGACAATTGAGATATAAATGAGATAAAAACACAAGGTTTAACTTTAATCTACACTTTATTTGAAAAAATTCGACGACGTTTCGCTGACACAGCAGCTTTATCAAGAATGAAAAATAGAATGAAGAGTATGGTATTATAAACAAATCGTAGAACAAGTTGGATGAATAACAGGAAAATCCACACCGAGCCATTGTACAGTTATTATGAAAGGTAATAAAAACTAATTAAACAAGTTAAGTAGGGGTGAGTAATTCAAATCTACCTGTTCATTCAAAAGCTTGTCCGAATGTTTGTATCTATTTATTTCTAATGCTTCTAGCAGATCTAATTTTGAACTTTTGATTTTATATGTAATATGTCAAAGTTTTTATTGAATGAATGGTTTTCTTTTATTAGGTGGTTTGAATAATTTGAATCAGATTTATTTTTATCGAAGCTACGTTTATGTTCAGATGTTCTTATGCCAAAACTCCTATAGGTCCTACCGATATAAATTTTATCACAAGAACCGCAATTGAGTTTATAGATTCCTGATTTACTTGATTTTTCAACACGAGATTTATTATTTTTAATATGTTTACCTAAGTTATTAGAAGTTTTGAAAGCTATATTAAGATTTTGTTTGACGAGAAAGGATTTGATATTTGTACTTGCAGAACCGCAGAATGTTAAACTGTTGAATATTTTATAGTCTTTATGAATAGGATATACTTCATTTATTGCTTTCTGATAGAGTTTTTACGAATGATTAGATCTATCATATCCGGATTATATGAATTATTAATGGCTATCTGTTTGATGATGTTTAACTCTTTATTGTAATCTTCTACTGATAAAGGTAAATTGAGTAACCAATGTACCATGCTGTTTAAAGGTGAAACTTTGTGTTGAATTGGATGTAATGAGTAGTTATGTATAATTGTATCAGTATGTGTTGGTTTACGAAAGACCGAAAAACATGATTATTATTTTGTTTAGTGATTTTAAGTCCAAAAATTTATGGAATCGTTCTGTTCAATTTCTATCGTGAATTTAATGTTCAAATGGATGGAATTAATGAAATTAACAAATAAGTCTAATTGACGAGTAGTTCCAATGAAACATACTAAGATGTCGTCAACATACCTATACCAATAAAGAAATTTGGAAATGAGTGGATGTGTATGAATTTTCTGTTCAATATTATTCATAAAATCTCTGCTAAAAGTGGACTCAAAGGATTTCCCATGATCAAACCATTTTCACTACTGTAATAGATGTTGTTGAAAGAAAAATAAAAAAAAAATAGATACAAACATTCGGACAAGCTTTTGAATGAACAGATAGATTTGAATTACTCACCCGTACTTAACTTGTTTAATTAGTTTTTATTACCTTTCATACTAACTGTACAATGGCTCGGTGTGGATTTTCCTGTTATTCATCCAACTTGTTCTACGATTTGTTTATAATACCATACTCTTCATTCTATTTTTCATTCTTGATAAAGCTGCTGTGTCAGCGAAACGTCGTCGAATTTTTTCAAATAAAGTGTAGATTAAAGTTAAACCTTGTGTTTTTATCTCATTTATATCATGGATCTACATCGAGTAAAGGCCTCCACAATTCACAAAATTGAGATACATCAACATTGGACAAAATAATAGGGCACAGATTCCTGAAGAATATTCGGATGTTGCACTACTCAATAAATACTTCCTAAATTCTTCGTCCGAACCTGTTAGTCGCAGAGCACTCGATATTGTGAATTTCTTTACCAATAACAGTTATTGCGCATTTTCAGAACGACCAGATTTTTTCTTGGTTGACGAGTCCTGGTAGGAAAATGTATTAACGAGATCAAAACAAATGCTTGTGGTATAGATGAGATTAATATTCGCATGTTGAGGCTGGGTTGCCCCCTTATAATAAAGTACATACATATAATAAATTCTTGCATCTTCGACAACTGTTTCCCTAATTTATGGTAAAAGGCTGTAGTATGCCCCATCGTTAAATCTCACTCAGTAAGCGAGTATAAAGATCTACGTCCGATTTCTATTTTACCAACCCTTTCAAAAGTTTTGTTTTACCAGATGACGGAACATTTGAATAGTTTGGGCGTAATTCCCGAGGTTCAATCAGGTTTCAGGGCAGGTCATATTTGCACAACTAGTTTACTAAAGATCACCGATGACATTCTGACAGCTACTGATCTCGGCTGTATAACTATAATGATCTTATTAGACTATTTCAAAGCATTTGATACCATCTATCATGATATACTTGTAGCGATTGTGTCCTTCGTTGGCTTTTCTGGAGGTGCAACAAATCTCATCAAGAATTATCTATCCAACAAAACTCAACAAACAAAGATCTGCGACATTCTATCTAGTACTTTGCCTGTTACTGCTGGTGTATCCCAGGGTAGCATTTCAGGCCCTCTGCTCTTTGTGCTAAATACTCACAGCTTTCAACGCTGCTTGAAACATGGCCAAGTTCATTTTTATGCTGATGACACGCAACTTTATCATAGTTTCAGCCCTGAGAATTTTGAAGAAGCCGTTAGTAAGGTGCAAGAAGATCTTGATAGTATTGTTAGAGTATCCGAGGTTCATAGATTAAATATCAACCTTAACAAGAACAAAACTATTCTATTCGCCAACGAAGTTAAGTGTAATCATTTGGGAGATATCATGAGGGGCTATCTATCGGTGGGGAGTATATCTCAAATGTAAAGTCGGATCGTAGCCTGGGTCTCATTTTGGATGATTCATTTAGATATCGCGCAAAATTGCCAGTTGTATTCGTAAATCTGTGAGTATTCTACGTCTTCTGTATCCACATAGATAATCACAGCCTCTGAAATTGAAAATATCCTTATGCAATACCCCTGTACTATCCAGTTTCAATTATTGCTCGCAAGTTTATTATTCTTGCCTTGATCAACAAACAATGTACACTATTCAGAAGATTCAAAACCGAAATTTGACCGAATAAGTCACAAGCTGGTGGAAGCAAAGTTGCTCAATATGACCCATAAATTTCACTTAGCAGCATTGATTTTATATCACAAAATAATGATTACCAGGAAGCGTTCCTATTTGCACCGGCAAATTTAGATCTGATGTTCATAGTCCGAACACCATAAGTAGAGGTCTCATTTCTCCTCCTATGCACAGACTTGTCATTTCCGAGAGATCTTTCTCGTTCGGCATCTATAAACTCTATAACGAATTCATAGCTGAATACTACAGGTCTTTGTCTGTTGCCTAGTTTAAGTCTCGTGCTTGTACGATCTTATTCGAAAAACAGCGTATGCGCCTTAACTGATTGCAGTTCCATCATAATCATTTTCTTTTTCTAATTCTTGTAGTTGGTTTTCCGAAAAGTGTTCGCTTTATAATAGGTAATATTATGATTTTTTTTCCACATCAGGGTTTGAGTGGAAGAGCAGAGTGTGCCAATGGCAACTCTCTGAACTCCGCCCTGTGATAATGAACTGAATTGTAATTTGTTTTCTTCTTTGTCCTCATGAATTGTTCAATAAAGTCAATTATACACTTACGAGAATCTTTGCTGATATCCTTTTATTGCCAGACCTTATACGACTAGTTGGAATTTCTTCTAACGTTGGTATATTGTCGTCGAATAGAATATCTGGAACTGCTTCGTAATCGTTCATTCTGAAATTAAAAAAGTATTGTTAGAGACGCTAGGTATAATAAATTGTTCAGTTCTGCTCATTTCGTTCATTCTTTGCCGAAGCACGTCGAATATTTTCATTTTGGGTACATTTTCTGATGCATATCTGAGGATTTAACGAGCAATCTTCTAAACGGAGGCGATTCAACCAATCAAAATTGAATAGGACAAAGGGCTCGAGCGATACCTCATTTGGTATATGATAAAAGTAATTTTGATTAATCTCAAACCCAAAACTCAAAGGTGTTACCTAGAATATTTTAGCAGTTCTCAAGTAATAAAAAAAATCGTCCTAAACAAGGATTAATTGAAAAAAAAGAATAAAGACATTTGTTTTGTTTCGATTTTTTGTTCTTAGGAGCCAGGTGTCTATCTGAAAATACGTTTCTTCGATCATTTTGATGCATTGTGATCAATCATTGAGTTAATAGTTTACTGATGTGGTTAAGATATCAAAAATTATTACTGTGCACATATCGCAAAAACGTGTTAGGTTTGTATGCCTTTATTGCCAATTTCAAAGTTGTGCTCGAGTGGTTGAAAGGATATTTAATCAAAACCATCTTGAACATAACGTTCGCCATTAGTAAGTTATGGAATTTATATTGAAATTTATTGAGACGGGTTCAGTAATTTATTTTATTTTTTATTTATTCATTTATTTTTGGGACACAAACAGGAAACCCCAGTCCTTGTTGTACAAAAATGAAATTACATTAATTGCTTATACTATAACTTAATCTTTATATCGAGAAAAAAAACAAACAACAAGAAAACTAATGATGGTTATTCCTTAGAGTGTTTTTGATACCACAACGAAGTCAATATTCTCACAATAATCATTACTGATAGGAGAGTTCGAGGAGCTATTTGTGTTGGAAAAAGGTGGATTGAATAGTTTGAAATCTCTCAAACACCTCCGCGTAACACTGAAAGCAACTAGAAACAGTAAATCGGGAGAATCTACTCTTGCATTAACAATTTTATATAAGGTAACAATATCTGTAGCGACTTTACGATCTTCGAGCGGAAGGACGTTAAAACGTGACCCAAAGAACTTCTCTATCAAACAACACATTATTCTTGAAAGCCAAACTTTTCAAAAACTTATTTTGAACTGACTCAAGGCGAGTACTGCGGGTTCCATACTGATGAGGCAAAGTTCAAACGACCGAATACATAAGCATAGTATAAAGAGATCAATGTGTTATTATTCTGGAAATTTTTACGTTTCCTGTTCACAAAACCCAATTTTCGAAATGCTGAACCGACGATACTCTCGATATGCCTGTTGAAGAATTTACTATCAATGATGACACCGAGGTCCTCAGCTTGGTCTTCGGGCTTAAGAGTCTTGCCAATCAACACAAAGTTGAATTGAAATTCATTACGATTTCTTGTGAGAGTGATAATGAAACATTTATCGGCATTAATGAATAAACTATTTAGATCACAAAATTCCTCAAATCTAACAAAGTCCGACTGCAGCAGAAAACAATCTCCAAAAGTTCGAATTATTCTGAAAATTTCTAGGTCGTCGGCTTAAAATAAATATTCCTGGTGTTTGAAGTTTTGCCTTACTTCATTTATTTATTATCGTGCACTATCTCAGTTGTTAGCTGGATATAATTTACCTCTCCCAGATTCAGCAATCAAAGGGAATAGGCTCGATTACAATATACTTGACATAAATTACCTAACTATCCTACATGTATTAAGAATTACAGCTTTTTGCATTTCTATATAGGTATTCTTATGCAATTCTAATTTCTTAAGACTATCATGCAAAGTTTTGGGTATTAACCCAGTCGAGGATACGATGACAGGAACAATATCTATTTTCTCGAGGTGTCACATCTGCTTGACCTCAATAGCTAGGTCAGTGTATTTGGACTTTTTCTCCTGGAACTTATTCAGCACGTTGTTATTATTCGGTATGGCGACCTCTACCAGCATTGCTGTTCTGGCTCCCTTATCATACACCTCTATGTTCCGCCTATTATTCGTCACCATTCTGTCAGTGATAACAGGCTTATCGTAGTATAATCTGATAGAGTCATTTTCCAATACGGGCGCCGGTTGATACTTGTAATATGGCTGGAAGGTGTTGAGAAGTCCGTACTTGTGTGCAAGTTTCTGGTGGATAATGTTGCACACTTGATTATGCCTGTGAAGATACTCCGTATTGGCCAGTTGTTCGCATCCGGACGTAATATGCTGGATAGTCTCCGATCTTATATGGCATTTTCTGCACTTATCTGTTTGTAATGTTCCGTCCTTCATAATAAATTTTTTGTAATTGTTTGTAGCGATTACTTGGTCTTGGATGGCCATAAGGAATCCTTCTGTTTCTGCGAATAATTCTCTTTTCATCAACCATTTGTTGGAGGCTTCTTTGTCGATGTGTGGTTGATTAATCTCATGGTGATGTCGTCCATGCAATTCCTTTCTTGACCATTGCTCTTGTTTTTCAGTATCTGATAGGAATGGTAGATTCAGAAGGTCATCTCTGGTAGCAAGATTTAGAGGTTTTATTATTTATTATTATTATTATTATTATTCATTAAAATCCTTCAATATTTACAGAGAATTGTCATGATAAAAGGAGGTAAGTGAATGTGCATAAATATGAAATATCCAAAATTGATATGCACATAGACAAATTTTTTAAAAGTTAACTTTTTTACACATTTAAAACATAATCACCAACAGGACAGAAAAACACCGTACGATTTATTTACAGACGATACATTCACGAATATTCGGAATTCAGAAAATCTTCGACAGAATAAAAAAATTTAGAGGTAACTATTTTTTTGATTTCATTTTCGAATTTCTCTGCAGGTAATAGCTTGAGATACTCTGGTAACAGATTATACATTTTGATTCCAAAGAAGTTGAAACTATTCTGTGTTTTTTTAATCCTATGATGAGGCAAAACATACTTTTCCTGAGATCTTGTTTCGTAGAAATGATGGTTGGAATGTTCAAGTTATGCTGTTTTCTTCTCGTGAATATGGCATAAATATGTGAGAATATACTGAGCAGGAACGGTTGCCTCTTCCGCTGCTCCCCACAAAAGGATGCCATAGGAGACCAAACTATGGAAATGAGCATGATAGGTGAGTATTTCTGCATTTTTATCAACTATTTGCCTTATTCTGTTATTTGTATTTGTTTTCTATATATTGAGACCAACTGAGAGAGCTGTCTAACTCAATTCCAAGCATGCTAAGGCTAGGTCCATTACACTTAGCTTTTGTGGAAAGAAGTTTTTCCTTTTCTCTATGTTAAGTGTTAGTCCATTAGCTTCGTACCGATTGTGAGCCTGTTCTATTGTTGTCGTTGTTCTCTCCTCTCCTTGTTCTTGTATTCGAGATCGTTTGTGTATATTATGAATAAGAGTGGAGAGAGTATTGAGCCCTGAGGAACGCTCAACTCTCCAACTTTTGTGAGATGTCCTTCAGTTCCAAAACACTGATTGATATCTATTCTGTAGGTATGATTTGAATATACTCAAAGTTGTTCCTCTGATACCATAAAATTGAATTTTTTCTAAGAGTATTTCTCTTACAACACGATCAAAAGACTTGCTCAAGTCCAAGCAGGAGAGCTGCGCTATTTCACCTTCTTCAAAAGCTTCGAGTATCCCCTCAACTATCTCTGTCATTGCTGTTATTGTTAAATTTTTTGTTCTGAATCCATGTTAAGCGTTATTCAGTATATTCTTCGATTCGATGAAACCTGTGATTCTCGACTTAAGAAGGACTCAAAGATTTTAGAGATCGCTGGCAGAATTGATATTGGCCTGTAATTCGAACATTCATTCACGTTGTTTTTTTTATGAATCGCACCCCTTTGGCGATTTTGAGTTTGGATGGAAAAATTCCTTGGTTGAAGCACCTATTAATAACCTGGCATAGCGGATTAGATATTTCATCCGAAATTTGTTTCAGGGGACTTACTGACATACCGTTTATATCTTTGGTTTTTTAGATTTCAATTTATTAATTTATTTTTTGACTTCCAATGGGCTAACATTGAGTGAAAGCATTGTATCCAGACTGTTCCTGGCCTCCTCTCAAATATTTCCTAGATTGGGTCTTAGAAGTGGAATTTACCTGCTGTGAAATTTTTTTTCCAATATTCAAGAAAAACTCAGGTGATATTGTGCTCTTGTTTTTGTCTTTTGTGCTATTATTTTTGATTTTCGAATTGATAACTTCCCAAATTGCTCAGCTTTTATTTCTAGCTTTCTTGAGGTATTTCGCATCTTGTTCTCTTACGGAAGACTCAATAGATTTTTTGAAGGCGTTTTTCAAATGCTTGTAAAGTTCAGTCGAGTTCTCGTCTTTTTGACCCTCATGATAATTCTGCTGCTTCAAGTTTATGTTTTACGTTCTTTATCTTTGCGTTACTCCAGATAGGCCTTGGTTTCATTTCATTAATTTTAATTTTTTTTCACAGGGAAACAGCTTTGAAAATGAGAATGAAGAATCTCATGGAATTCATCATAGCATTGCTCAGCATCCTCACACTGAGTAATCTGTAGCCAGTCTGTCATCCGGAGTTTTTCCTTAAAAAGGTGAGTATGAGGATCGTTAATCATTCTTACATATTTATAAGTTATGTTATCCGTAGGTTTAATTAGTTTTCCAATTTTCATGATGTATGTATATGATAAACAATATGAATATCTTCCACATAAAAAATCAGGTTAGAGTGTATGGACCGATTAGGAAAGAAGCAGTGTTCCTTGTGTCAATAGTATTTTTAACAGTGAAGAAAAGATATTTATAGATGAGTTTTTCGAATATTTTCGCGAATATATTTAACTTATAGATTGGTCGATAATTTTAAACGTCACTTTTATCACCAGATTTATGTATCGGGACTATTGTTGCCTTCTTCCACAGATCAAGAAAAATGCCAACACGAAGATATTGGTTGAATAGCAAGCAAAGCGGAAGCAAAGGACTCGAGGCACATCTTTTGATAAAAAGAGTAGGGATACCATCAGGTCCAGCAACCCTTCTTAGGGTCGAGTGAACATGAGGCATCAAATACCTCTTTCTCAGTTAAATTTAATTTATTGAAAGTTGCAGTACATCAGACGGATCGCAGATTACAGATTCACTTTCAGGTTGATATACACTTTTGAAATAGTCGGCAAAGAGATTACATATGTCAGGTGTGTCGATAGCGAAAGGTCATATTAGATGAAATATTCGTAGGATTTTTTTGAAGATACAAAATGCAAGAACTTTTTACTGTTATTAGGAATCTTCGCCACAATGTGCTGCAAGTAATTCTCAAAGTCTTCTCTTATGAGTTTCTTTCAGAGACTCCTTAGTAACCTAGAAGTGTTCAGATTATGTATGTTACCATATATTTCCCACTTTTTATGGAATTTATTTTTTCCTCTATAACTTTAATAAAGGAGCTTGTGAAGTAAACAGGATAGTTATAAGTACGTTTTCAGATATTTCATTATTAATTAATTTGTAAAACGTTTCTTTATTAGTATTGAGATTTTCATTTTGAAGTATATAGAATATATGGATATACCAAGGAATTTTGCTAAATTGTGGCTTATTGAATTGTTATCAGCTCTGTGAAAGTTTGGAAATTTATGGTTCGGAACACTCACAGGTTCAATTGAATCAGAAACAAGAGTACATTCGACGGAAGGATTTACATAAGAAAAATGAACGAAATTCTAACGGAAAAAGTAGAAATAATCTCTTTTTATAAAAGTAGCCATTTAACAAAACCAGGTAGGTAACATGGTCCTGTTTTTGTTTATGCAATTCAAATCTGTACACTCAAACTCAATAGCTGTCAGTCCCACACATTCCCTGGGATATTATTTGTTACATTTTACACAAACATGCCCATTGAGCCCTCTTGTTTGCATGCCGGAAGGTACCATGTTTTCAATTTTTAATTGTTTGTTATAGAATACAAAGATAACTCTACGAACTAAATCTTTTGCGTCTTTTAGAAATAGAATGTTGATTGTCTTCCGCCGAAGTTTTTTGTGTTTATGGATAATTCTTGAAAACCCCTTATGGTGACGGTATCTGAAGTTTCTTAGCGATTGAAGTCTAGGCGTTATTATGAAATTGACAAAAGTTTATTAGACTGAGACTTATCTGTATTAAGTTTCATCATTGTGGTTTCCTAAAATGGGGGCGGTAAGTAAGGGAAAGTGCATTCCATGATTCAAAAATTACGTCCAGATTAAATGGATAAATTCCCACTGCGTGATGTTATACTGATCAGCATATTCCACTTAAAATATTCTTGAATGAAGAAGGTATGGAAATATGTAGAAGAAACCTTTATTAATATCTCAATAATGTTACAGGCTCGCGCTGTAAATATTTGTGGCGTTCTGATCAAAATAGTCCTCATCAATTTCGGTACCGACTATCGTTGTAGATTCACCAACGGCTCCAAATGGTGTATACGGTCGAATTACTGTCAACCACTCTTTTTCGACCAGGAATATTCAACATTGACCACTGTGCTAACCTACTATGTGAAGGGAGATTGACAAGTATGGTAATAAAAATCATTACGTATAGCCAAACTGCACAGAAGCGATTGGCATTCGACAACTACGCGTTACTCATTGTGTTTAACCTCGGAATTCCCCAGCAATAGAACACGTCATTTGCCAATGCCCAGCTGGCGATAGAATCAGGGGCTGACGGAGCTTGTTAAGCTCTCACTAAACCTTTAACCTTCACAAGAAGGATGTAGCTTGGATGTGAAATTTAAGGAAGAGTGTGCCACAGTAGACCTCTTGATCTCAGTGGCGAGACTGTCAATCATTCCACACTCAAATCTGTGTATCTATCTATCTATCTATCTACTCCGCTTAGTATTTCAATCTGAACTGAATGATATTCAGGAGGAAACGCGCCTAAGTTTCGATTCTTGTTAATAGAGGGTGGATTAACAAGTGAAGAAACTATTAGGGTGAAGAAATAGTTGATATGGCTATTGGTTGAAAATATAACTATACTGGGCCATATTAACAGATGGGCCATATATTCAGATACTACCTTACATAAGAATTAGAGAAGAGTCGAAGAACTTCTGAATTTCATGAAAACTCGACACATATCGGAAAAGTGAGTTCACATAATTTATTTTTGAAAACGGAAAACTATTTACAGGGTAGTCCAATGAAAACTTAACACCTCGATTTTCCGGTTCCAAAATAAAAATATGGATAATCGCTCGGACCCGTCGATTTTTGATTCGAGGGAACAACTCTTCAGATTTTTCCATCCCCGTAACTTAAATTCCTTAACATGGGTGAGCACAACCCCCTGATTTAGAATAAGAATGAGATGTGTAGCGATACCTCATTTTGAAGATCCTATCGAGTACTATCTGACCCTAAATTTTTGCTTCAAAATTCTCATCGTTAACGAAATGGCAGCTAAACAAGTGGAAGACTACCTACTTTTTTGATTAGGTCATTTAGTGCTGAGAATGGGCACCATTCTCTTCCATGCAGTAGAGAACGCTGGTGTATGGCTAGCTTATGTTGAATTGATATGCAAAGTTTTTGTTAATTTTTTGTTCGAAGAAGACAGACCATGTGTTTGATTTACCTTAGTCTCTTGTTAGCTTATCGTGAATTTTCAGAAACGTTGAAACTATGCCAAAGCAATTTTAAATTTGTTGGATTAAAATGGTGTATTCCGTAGAAGAAAGAGGGGAAATGTTGAAAATATTTTTTAGAAATCCTGAAAAAAATATATCTGCTGCTTACGTTGTACAACTAGTTGCTAAATTTGACGCTACTATTTCAGTTGGCAACAAAAAGAGGGCGTATGAACGAGACGAAGCGAGGGAAATGGCTTTCTTAGGTCACGTAGAGATGGATCCGACCCTTAGTACTAGGAAATTGTCCAATCTGTCTGGTGTTTCACGCACAACAATCATGAGAATTTTAAGAAAACATGAGTTCGATTCTGTTGAGATACGATTGGTTCAGGAAATGAATGGGGATGATTTTGATCGCCGACTCATGTTCTGTGAAGTGGACAGTGAAATTATTTACAATTATCCAAACTACATGCTCAATATCTGTTTTTCGGATGAGTGTTCATTTTATCTTAACGGCACTGTAAACAGGCATAACTGTCGGTACTGGTCAGATGAAAATCCAAGATTTTTTTCGAGAAGAGCATACTCAGCACCCCTAAAAGTTCGATACTTCGGCGGGTATTTATGGAAATTACATCATCGGTCCTTTCTACATACCATTATGATAATATCACTGGCCAATTTCATGTGGAACTATTACAGAACGCTATTTATCCAGCCCTCGTGCAAGTATTGGAGAATAAAGAAGACCATGAAACGATCATTCTCCAACAAAATGGCGCCCCACCTCATTTCTTAGATAAAATTTTCCTCAAGCCTAGACTGGGAAGAAGGGGATATATTGAGTGGCCACCCAGATCACCTGATTTGGCGCCACTGGACTTTTTTATATGGGGTCACCTGAAATCAAAGATATACTTGAACGATTGGAGCAAAACTTATTTTACTGCATGGAAGTGAATGGTGCCCATTTTCAGAACTTAATAAACTAATCACAAAAGAAAGTAGTCTTCCATTTTCTCAGCTGCCATTTCGTTAACGATGGAAATTTTGAAGCAAAAATTTAGAGTCAAATCTTCAACGTGAGGTATCGCAACACCCCTCATCTCTTTTCTAAATCAGGGGTTGTGCTCACCTGCGGTAGGGGATTGAAGTTATGGGGATGAAAAAATCGGAAAAGCTGTTCCCCCTTGAATCAGAAATCGATGGGTCCATTAAAACCGGAACCGGTGTTAAGGTTTCATTGGATCACCCTGTATATATTTATATTGAAAGAATCGAAAAGCATTCGAGAAAAAAATCAGCTCGTCATTGGATTTTATTACAGAAAGTGCTAGCAAAATATGTAACTAATTTTTTCATAACTTAAAAAGCTGCCTAATCATTGAGTATCGAGGAAATTATACTCAAAATTACCAAATTTTGTGGAAAAGCAAGAGCTAGTAGAATCTGATCATCGAGCTATATAAAAGGAATTTCACTCAGAACATGTTAATTGGTATATTCCTGATTTTTCATCTATAAATTCGAAAAATCAGGAATATATATATAATATAAAAGGATATATCGGTAAACCGATAAATTCGAAAAGTCAGGAGTATACCAATTAACATGTTCAGAGTGCAATTCCTTTTATATAGGTCAAACAGGACGCTCTTCCAAGGCTAGATACAAAGAACATTTCCGGTCATTCCTATATCAGAAATATGTTTCAGCTTTAGCTGCACATTGTCTGAATGAAAGTCATCCTTTTCCAGAACTTCAACAGCTAAAAATTCTTCATTCCTGTGATAAATCTTTTAAACTCAATTTCTTTGAATCGATGTAAATTTTCATGGCATCTAGGGTAGAAAGGGTTAAGCATCCCTAACGACCAGGTAACCTTAATTACCTACCAATCACCATTATTCAAGTTACTGTGACCTTTACTAGGATTTTAGTGATGTTAATTCCGGTATTGTATATGAGTATTCATTTTTCATTAGCTTGTTGTTGATAATGGACGTATGTCCGACACCGGTCCAACCATTGTAAAAATTTTTCATTCTTTACATCAATAAATTAGTGATAGTTAATAAATAGTAACTCGTTTTATTTTATTATTCATTATGAATATCAACTACCACGTAGATCAGGCTTCATCTATCAATCATTCTATATTTAACATCTTATAAAGAATGAAAACGTTGTGGTACCCAACCTTTTAAGAAAATTTTGGCATTTTTATTGACACTGAAACCTCAAAATACCCTAGCCCAATTGCCACCGATAAAGAGCTGCCGAGCTAGTGTAACATATTTCACAGGTATAACAATTATTGTTACATTGCAAATTTTAATTATTTTCAAAATCAGAATCATCGGTACAAGAACAGGAAAGAAAGAAACTTGCTACACAGTACTCTATCTCAAAGTTTTCAATAAATCACTCTGTAACAATTCAAATTGGAGGGTGATAAAAAATCAATGCAAACGAGAACATTCAGGTATCAATTAATATGGAACGAATACATCAACAGCATTCTTTGAACTTACTTGTTCATGTATAAAATTACCTGATGAAAATTGTCTTTTCGAGTGATTTTTTGGCTAAATGTGTTAACTGGCTCGAGAAAACGAGGAAAGAACTGTTTGAAAAAGTATAAAATAAGGGCATGGTTAACGTCATAGCAATCAATGTGATCAATGAAGGAGACGAAAAAAGGAAGTTAGCAGACTCGACAAAGCGATGAAAGAATTGATTAGAATGAGTATGAAATATTGTGACAACTCAGGGCAATAAAGATGATGAAATGAGAAATTATATAAGACAACTGACAAATCCCTCAGGGATTTTGGAAATTTCGAAGGATGCTAAAATTGATCCTTCTTGAGATATTTCAATTGAAACAAGAAATACATTATGGTTTATTTTAAGAAAGAAACAAATAAAAGAAAATGAGAGACTTTCCGCATGTAGTAGAGAAATTGAAAATTGTTTTCTCACAGAGTAAGTGTTTTTTCTCGACCTCAGTAGCTTGTATTACCTGCCCTTGCCCTGATACACGCCTGAATTCGTCTATGCATGCTTTGCATTAGATTTTCGACCTTCTCTGGGGTGATATTCTGCCACTCATCTGTGGCGGCTTGGATGAGCTGTTGTGGGGTTCTTGTATTATCCTGGCGCGATCCAATTTTACTTTTGAGATAATCCCATAAATGTTCAATAGGACTTGGGTCTAGATAGCAAGCTAACCAGTCCATAATAGCGATTCCCTCTGTTTCAAGATAATGTCACGCGAGGTTGCTGGTACGCGGAGGAGTATTTTCTTGCATAAAAGTGAAATTCTCACCGTGGGCACCTCGCCAGAGTCTCACTATGGGCTCCAGCACTAGGTCCACGTAATTTCTAGCCGTTACACTCGCAGGAAACGAAATCAAATCTGTTTTGCCTCTTTGCCTAATGCCACCCCAAAACATCACACTGCCTCCTTGGTATTTCGGAATTGGTCTTGCTGCTCGGAGTCTAGCTAATCTTTCACGACCCCTTAAAACCCATATCCGGCGGTCCTCTGATCGAACACCAATTCTGGTCTCATCCGAAAAAAGAACATTTCGCCAATTCTCAATATTCCAATTTTGCTGTTCGATACAACAATTAAGTCTGTTGATTTTTTGTTGTCCGGTTAGCTCTGGAAATTGCCTTTGGAGTATGGGATGCGACGCACTAGGGTTTTTTCTTGCAATTTTGCACAAGAAGGGGTCTTGTTCTAGAGAACTGATCTTCTGACGTCTTCTTCTCGGCCTATTTTGCAGAATTTGTAGCTCCATGTATCGGGCGTAGGTTTTTGAAATCACTTGCTGTGATACCCCCATTGTGACCGCTATGTCCTTCTGTGTCACCACTTCTTCAATGAGAGCAATTATTCGACCCCTTTGCACATCGGACAATCTAACCTAACCTAACGTAAGGCATTTTCAATTATGATTTTAGGCTTTTCCAAATTTTGAAATTCACAGTTTTAAATCTCATTGACGACTGAGTATAATAATCCAAACATGTGGGGATAATTCAACATTTCTTCTCATACTATCCATTTTTTTACAACAAAAAACTTCATTCTTCACAAGTAGTCAAAGATTCATGGTTAAAAACAATCAATAATGTGATTCCATATGAATTTGATTGTGTATATGAGAGCTTCAAATCAGCAAATCTGAAACAATTTTATTCCAAACGATAAGGAATAGAACTGGTCAAACGATTGTTTTAATTCTTTCTTGTAACCCTTACAGAATATGTGTTTCCCCTTCCGAATACTGCCACGATACTCGTAAAGGAGATTTGTGAAAAAGAATATACTATTAGGAAATTTCAGTTGTGCTTATCTGATAATCAATAATTTCCTTCCTTCTCAAGTCGAAATGCAACGATTCTTAAGGTTTGGTTTACTTCTGAAAGATAGAAATGATAGAATGAAATTCAATTCGAACATAATATGTTAAAAATGCCTAGTCAACATAATCTTTTTCAAATACCTCATCCTCGATTTCATTGCTCACATTTACTTTGGTGAAGAAATGGAAGATTATGTTGAGTGTGATTGCCAAGTCGCTATATTTATTTTGGAAATACGTAGCTGATAACCGGACTGTAGACCGCGGTTCGAGTCCAGGAGTGAGAGAATTATTATTAGTTTGGAAAGCTATTTTGAAGTAGCAATAATTTCAACATAGCTTTCCAAACTAACAATAATTTAGGTTAGGTTATCACCAGAAAATTCCAACAAAGAATTAAATTTGATTGAACAAATAGCCAAAAATAATGGTTACAATCACAAACTAATAAATAATATTTTAAATAAAAATACAGTAGAATCGCATCGAATGAAGTTTACCCTGTCGATAAATTGAAACAAAAATTCAACACCTTTACCTAAGTAGGCATTACAAGTGAGAAACTGAAATCATTCTTGAGTAGCAATAATTTTAACATAGCTTTCCAAACTAATAATAATTTAAGCAAATATATAAGAAAATAATGAAACCAAATCAGGTAAAACAATAAATCAGGTGTATATAGATTGAATTGCAATGACTGTGATAATTTCTACATTGGTAGAACACATAGAACTATTAATATCAGAATATCGGAACATAAACGCAGTTTTTCAAATAAAAATCAGATTCAAATTACGCGAATCATCTCTAAGAAAACAATCACTCTTTCGACCCATAGTTTGAAATTTTGCATACAGATAATAAATAATGGAAGGAAGATCTTTCGGAAACTTTAGAAATCAATAAATACAAACACTCAGGTAGACTCATCAATGAACAAGTCGATTTAAGCCCTTCACCTCTATTGAATCTCTTCGGGTGCAATCTATTCCTCAATTTTATTGGATATACCTGTCATAAATAACCACTTAAGAAGAAGCAACCCAATAAGCTTTTAATTACTCAAGAACATTTGTATTTATATTCTCATTCTTATTTTCTGTACATTCATTCGTCTGAAGAAGCTACGGTGTAGTGAAACGCGTTACGAATCGCAATTATTAAATAAAATTCCTTAAAACACAGTACTTGTTTTTTATTTTCAAAAAAAAAGATGGAAATATTTCTTAAACTACTGAATACAAAATTGTCGAGCGCCACCAATTTTGTTTCCTGTCAATATGTAGCTTTTGAGTATCAAACGTTAAGAAAAAACTGGAAAAAATATGTATACTTTGATGGAACGTATAAAGGTAATATGAATTAAGTATTATTGTATTCCGAGCAGATGAAAGGTTCAATGAAGCTGAACTATCAATTCAGAATTGATGGGATTTTGGCCAAATCCCTTACAACTTCATTACAGAATAATAAACAGCTGAGAAATACTAAAACGTCAGTTTACCTTACTCAAGATATAAAAGAAAATATGAAACAGAACCGTGAATTCTGAAGTGCAAAATTATGATTAAAATTTTTCAACCACCTATATATAATATAAACAAAAAATCTTATTCAACCGAAATTCGTTAATATTGAAAGGTAAGTTTCAATCTCGGAAATGGATTATATTTTCCTACTTGCCAGTAGGTCCGACTATGAAGGAAACAGAGCGATGATGTGTTTCCACACCCTGTATATACGTATAGGCGACAGCTACTTGAAGAAAACTTACTTCGTTACTTCAATGAATTCACTATGTGGTGGAGAATGAAGTTCAATTTTCAGCTATACAGCCAATACGACAGGCCAAGGGCCGATCAGAATTCTCACCCAAAAGAATGTACGAAACTAATATGCCACACAGGCAAAAAACTCTGTAAGAAGTAGAAAACCGCGAAAGAATAAACTGAATTCCATGTATGGAAATGAGCATTAACTTACCCCAAACTATTTCTGGAAGTATTTGATACTACAGAATTCTTTGCACGAACAAAAAAAAAAACAATCCGAAACTACAATACTGAATATTGCATGAATATGGGCACACCAACTTCTCAAATACTTAATTATTCGCTTTCAGGAAAATGGAATTAACTTCTCATTCATTTAGCACCGGCCGCCAATAACAAAATTTCTGAACGAAGTGGAATATCGAGCATTTTATCATCTCTCTTGATATGCGATACCCAAAAAAATTCACGAACAACATTTTTTTTGCTCGTCCGCATCTGAGAAGTGAAGATACGTTCGCTAGATGGCAACCAGCAATACCTGACCCTAAATCAACGAATCAAATTTATTCATCAATTAGAACAACATTCAAATATTGTTGTTACGTTAAATTAATTTTTTAAACGTAACAGCTGATGACTCTGTGTCATATGTAGCCAAGTTATACCTAACAGTTTGTTTGTTTGTTTTTTCTTTTAACGATGTGCTCGGGAACTAAGCCCATTTACACAGGTGGACCTACAGCTTATAGTGGATTCCGAACCACTCTCCTAGACCGTGCAATGATAACTGCCACCACAAGGATTACAAGTTATCTGGTCTTCGGAAGTTTATGCCCTCTATAGGCGACTCTGTCAAATTCAAAGACGCATACAACACCCAAACCTTCGCCGGAATCACCTAACAGTTCTATATTTCGTTGAAAGTTAGACCGTCAGCTACAATCTGTCCATCTATATTGCAAAGATGAAAGTAGTTTTTTTTTCAAATAAAAGGGATGAACTTCTGATAGCAGAAGCTCTCATGACTTAAACAGAAAATGAATGAAAATGCAACCAAAGCTGTTTATAAAAATCTTCATAGCGGTGAACCTTGTATTATTAGAGAATCGCTTATAAAGCTCTGCCCAATAGAGAAGGTCAAACGTATGCTGAATAAAGCGTCTGCTAAAGAAATTTCAAAGGTACCTCTCTCAAACGATAGAATATCGCATCGTATTCATGATTTGGCAGCTGTTTAGGAACAATCAGTATTATTGTACCTTTTATAAACAGAAATAGAAAAAATCACGTCGAGGTCAAAATAGATCAATAATTCGATAATTCATAAATTCGTTTGTAAGTATAATAAACGAAAAATACGGTGAATAAAGGCTGAAGAAAATAAGCACTGAACTTAGTTGGGCTTCCTGCTGAGTGAGAGCTCTCGTTCACTATAGTTCGGGAATAAGTTCCCGAAGGATTACTATGAATTATTCTTTGAAGAAAATATTTGTCGGTCACAAAAGTAATAAGTTTTTCGTTATATGATTCGAAGCCTTCTGCCGTCTTGCTGTACTCCTTTTTTTTCCCATGTGTTAAAGGTAAAAATTATCAAATGATGAATTACCTCAGTTGATTGATACAAACAACCCTAACAAAACTTGAACGTTTCTGAACATTCCCCCACCTACAAACCAAACATTTGTAGAAGAAAAACAACAGTGGAAATATCACGAAGAAAGAAAGAATTTTTACCCTCAAATTCCCAGTTAAACAGAAAAGTCAGTTTCAATAAAATTAGAAAAAATTAAATTATGGAAAATAAAATGTTTATTGTGAGAGATTCATGAAAGCTATAGGTTATAGGGCAACTTTATACAAGGCCCGCGTAATTTCTCCTGAAGCCGTTTCAATCTTAGCTACTCTAGCAATTCTATCAGCACCATATACCAAACTCTGAATTTTACCTATTTGCCAATGAGTCGGAGTTAGCAGTAGGGTATACCACAAAACTGAATCGCCCTCTTTATTTTCTTGGCATGGCTTAGTCCACTTGGATCGGTTTTCTAAGGATTGTACATATTAATTTGCCCTCATCTTCCAAAAAGATTGTACAAGCTGTTGCATATGCCTCCGCTGAGTTAACCTATTCTTCGGTAGATTCTACTCCCAGTCGCGTAAGTAGAAGTCTGCCTATCAAATAATGACGTGGCGTAAGAGGATCCGGGGAAGAACTTAAGTTACAGAAAGGTCTAGAATTAAGAATAGCTTCAATTCGAGTGATTATCGTTAAAAACTCCTCTAACTGTGATTTAGAAGTGTCCATAATTTGTCTTAAGTGATACTTAAAGGATTTTATTCCAGCCTCTCATAAACCATCCATATGGGGTGCATCTGTAGGGTTATGGTGCCAGTTTATTTCACGTTGTCTCAAATAATTCTATATATCAGGATTAGTTTGATTTTGATGGAGACATTTCGTTAAGGCTGATATTTCACGAACTGCACCTCTGAAATTAGTGCCTTGGTCCGTACAAATATCTGATGGAAGCCCACGCCTCGCAATGAATCGGTCTGAGGTTGCTAGGCAGGCTTCTGTCATTAATGATGTTACCATTTCAATATGGATTGCTCTCGAAACCATACAAATAAATAAGGATATAGCATTTTTTATATCTTTCGGATCTGAGCTTAACTGTTTTAACTTCGAATGGACTGGCGTGAGAAAAACATTTTCCTGGTTCTAAGCGATAAGCAGGCAAGTCGCTCATAGGTGGTTGAATAGGTTGATCTTTGAATCGGTAACAAGTCAGAAAACGAAATATTCTACTCCGTACTAAACGTCTCAGAGTAGGAATTCAAAACTTTCTGTTCATCAATGTTTGAACTCGTCTGAAGAAGCTACGGTGCAGTGAAACGCGTTACGAATTACATTCATTAAGTAAAATTCCTGAAAAAACACATTACTTGTTCTTATTATTGAAATGGAATTTTACCAAGTAAAAGCCTCCCAAATTCAAATGTTTGAACTAATTTTGGACCCCTAAAAGCTAAGCGACTTTCGTTAGGAATCAAATAGGGATGTTTCATTCCCGCAGGCAAATGGGAGTGGTTAAAACGACCCCCCACCATGACAAATCCCATTTCCGAAACTAAGGGTGGGAGAGAACTAATTCTGGGAGAACAAGGAAATACCTTTCTCAACAAGTTGATTTCGTTAGAATAATATTGAACTTGCGTTATTGGAATTGCTAAATTCAATGCGTTTAAGTATTTATTGGAATTTTCTGTCTTATAGAAGGTTAATTTGCGTTAAGAAATATTTTCACAAAATCTGAGAACATGAACAAGAATAGTTGAATTTTTGGCTAGTTAGAATTTCTATCTAAAACCTCGATAAGGCACGTGCTATCTAATTCAGTATTAGTCAAGATTTGAATATTTGGAACAGTTTTGAGTTCGGGCAAATTTTTCGGTATTTTTCATGGAAGTTCCATTCAGTTTCAGTATGATATAAAAAACTAGGACCTTTCAACCAAAGCACACATGAAAGTAAAGCTTTAGGCGTTAAGCCTCTACTAACTGGGACAGCAGGATTGAATACACCCGGTACATAGCACCGTCTAACAGACGACATATTTTCATGAATTTGTACTACTCTGTTCGCAACGAACGCCTTCAAACAATAGGTTGGAGTTTGAATCCATCCCAATACTGTATCGGGTCGCATAGCTCCACAAAATTTTTGAATGCTTCTACTGTAGAAAACATTAATTTCGAAAGCAGTCATGCTGCACCTAGTTCTAGCTTTGGAATAGTCAAATGTTTAACAGACGCAACTTTCGATTTCGCTGCTACAATATTGATAACGTATTCATTATCTACTGCTGTTCTCAAATATATCACGGCTGCCATACCCAGTTCGCTAGCATCCGAAAAATCTATGAATCTAGCACATGAAGCTCCGGTTTTATATATGCAACGAGGAATACTTAGGTACTTGCTGTGCTCTTTTGTAAAAAAGAACAGAGAGAGGAGGATGCGGAGGAAAATTATCAAATTAGGAAATACCTCAGTTGATTGATATAAACACTCAACCAAAATGTGAACATTTCTGAACACCTGCATCTGTTGAAAAAACTAACTTTTTGTTTGAAGAGCGCAATTTTGCTATTTAGATGGATCAATCTACTCTACAGAGCTGCACCAATGGAGAAGATATTTTCAAGATCATCAACAAGTAATTCCAGAATGTACTTCTACAAGCAGAAGTACGTTGGCTGTCGTGATGGAAAACTCCGGACGTTTGAGTTACGGGATGACGCGGTCTTTTGTTCAGACCATCGGTTCATTTTGGAAGGGCGGTTGATTGATAAAACCTGGTTACTGAGATTTTCCTATTTGGATGATTTGTTTACCAAACTGAATAGGATGAACAGATTAGTGTTTTGAACGTTCAAAACAAAATCAAAGTGTTTAACGAAAAATTGGGTTTCTGGTTTAGTCTTCAGATGGGAGAATATGACTGCTTCCATTTGCTCAAAAAGTTCTCAGAAAAGATGAATACAGGCAATGTGCCTGTATTCTATTCTATTGAGCATTTAAGAAGTACAATTAATTCCGTTCAAAAATTTCAACTTCTCATCCCAAGTAGAAGGGAAACCACTTAGGACGAGAAGTTGAAATGTAACAGTTGGGTATTGAGTTGTTTCAATACACATCAAAAGTCGTTAGGTTCTACATCCAATCAGTATGAACAGCTTTGAGGGGTTAATTTTTGATTCTGCTCTTGAGGAATTTTAAAAAATGCAAGTTTGGTTGACTTTTGATGTTCACAATATACTTAATACTCATATATTGAAACTTACATCAAATAACAACCATTTAGACCTTGATGGAGAGGTATCTGAAAGAGTATAGCATATTCAGCGGACGATGCGCAAATGTCGCATTCATTCATTGTGATTGGTTGAAGATTGACAAGTGAAAGTGGGAGACAAGCAAAGCCAAACCGCCAAGCCATTTCATTGCTTACTATTTACAAGTTTGTTGAGTGTTTGTAGTTAGCAAGCACTTTTAGAATTAATACAAGTTTGATTTTTATAGACAAAAGGAGGAAGTAGAGAGTATTTCTATGCGGAAGTGCATAAAGTGCTTCTGAAAATATTTCCCTTCTTCAGTAATTGTTTAAAACGTATCTATTATTTTTTTAATAACACTTTTTCACATACCTATATCATGTCATATGTTCTTTGATTTTCTAGATCTCCTCTCATTAATGAAATTAAAATGAAGTGATTCCAAGCTTCAGACAATGGTACTAACTTGAGAATTTGCTCCAAACAGTTTGCTCCCGAGAATATTGCAAAGGATGAACATAATGTTTAAAAACGTATTCATTGGAAATCGAGAGCTGTTCCTTTTAAAAAACGTAAATTTCAGGAGGAATATAAACATTATTCACATATAAGAACCAGAAAACATTAGATATTACTACATTTACTCGTAAAGTTAAGTCCAGATCTGCAACGATGTTTCTACAAGAAAACTTTCATACTTGACCGCAATTCAGTTTTTCTAGAATTATTTGTCAATTATTCTGTCGAACACATAATGATTCAGAAAGATTTGAAATACATTACCATGTAGATTGTATGTACATCCTTCAAATAGAAGAAAAAATTATCGAATAGTGTAAACTATCCTTAACGGAGAGGAAGCTTATTATATAATGTTAACAGATGAATACGTTATGGTTTCCATATATTCTGGCATGATTGTATATTTTCATAACACGTTATTCCAATATATGAATGATTTCTTGGGAAACATACCTTAAGCCATTGGATTTAGAAGTTCATAATGTGGGAAGAATAATGCTTGCATTTGATACTGAGGGAAGCATTTTTCTCAATTTCACTCCAATATGTGGGGAAGGGACTGCGATATGAATCCCTTTTTCATTTAACTTGAAGATTTATACGTAGTCTTGGCCATAAGGTTGTTCGAAAAGTCATTTCGTTTTTTCTGAGCTGGACATTTTATCGTAGTTTTTAACAGCTAGCTTCACACACTTAATTCACATTGTCATTTTGACAGCTGATATAGCGAAGCTAGATTATGGATGAATTTGTTCGGGTCTAAGCAATAATTTCTGTTCGCTTCCCTTTCAAATCGGGAAAGTCGTAGGCAGTATAGGCGGCACATTTTACCCTTTTGATAGTAGAAAGTAGAAACGCTGTTCAAGCAAGAAGGAAATATTATATGAATATGTAATGACAAAATTCTTTTTCCAAGCTTATTTACAGAGAGTGAGTTTGAAGATGCACCACATTTTCGGAAAGGCTAATTGAATTTTCGAATTTAATGAAAACAAGACGAAGATACCGATTGATTTAATCCGCTGGATAGCAATTAGTTAGAAACCAATATGTTCGCTTTGAGAAGAAGTTCGAATTTTCTGTTGAGTGAGCGACTTTTGTCGCTCATATCACCAGTGGCGCGGTGCTCTGTAGCTCGTACACTCTTGAAGATTTCATTTTTGTTTTAACGGTATTGTATTTAGAAAGTGAAATCTACTTCAGCAATTTATTTTGAAGTAAACAGGGTATCCCAATTTTCTATAAAAAAATGTTGGGAGGTTTTTTCAGATCGGGAGACCACTTTTTTGTTGAAGATTGAAGAGCGTCCTGAACTCTGCTATAATGTCTTTTAGTAATAAATTTTTTTTGGTGGATAGTTTCGTCACAATATTTTTTTTTCCGTGAAAGTTAATGAAAATAGGCTCTCACATCATCGCATGCTCCTTCGGCCAGAGGGGATGAATAATTTTTCCTTTTGTTTTCTTATTGCCCAAGGATAGCTTCATTGATGAATTGAAATAGATTATCTTCATTTTATACAGGAGTGACTCAAAAAAAATATTGAATATTGTAATTTTAAAAATATCAAATCTTGATTTTTTCAAATGGAACATCCTGTATTTTATCATTCATGTCAACGCATAAAATAATGTGCCATATTTTTGCAGAAGTAACTTTATCTTTATCTTCGACCATTTTCGAAATAAAAAAAAATAAACTAAAATAATAAAGTCAGAGGTTGCGAAAGAAGTGTTTATTAGTACATATCGTTATACTTGATCAGAGAAATGGAGATATTTTAAGGTAGTCGTGTATGAAATACGTAATAGATTGGTTTTTCGTGAGATGATCTACAAGGTGTTGAACTATTTCAATAAGTGTTCGAAAAGTTGCCCATTTCTTTGTAGAGACAACTCAATCCTTCTGAGGAAAGACCGTTGCACTCTCGACAACATTTGCGGATTAACTGACTGAAAGGCGTCGACTATTCTCTGTCTCATATCCAACTCTGTTGTAGAAGAAATCTGGTGAACGATACCCTTAATATAAGCCCACAAGAAAAAAACTAGACTTGTAAGCTCCGGAGACCTAGCTGGCCATCTAACAGGACTACCACGTTCTATCTATTTATTTGGAAATACATGATTCAAATGCTCCCCAACCTGATGTGAGTAATGTACCGGTGCTCCATCCAGTTGAAACCACAAATCTTGTCTTATATACTCTGGTACATCGGCAAGTAACATTGGTAGATGATTTTGCAGAAAATCTAAATTCTTTTCACTATTGAGGTGCCCGTCGAAAAACTGCGGCCCAATTAGATATCTATCTACTATAGCGGCCCATACATTCAAGGACCAACTGCTGGTGATATATTTGTCTCATGAGGTGTGGATTTTCCGTGGCGTAATAGTGAAAATTGTGCCTGTTAACAAGCCTATTCTTGTGGAAAGTAGCCTCGTCCGAGAAAAGATCTCTGCTAAACATATTTGGATTTTCCGCTACTTTGTCACTTGTTCAATTGCAAAAATTGATTTGATTTTCATAGTCTTGATTATTAAGTTCCTGGTGCAGTTGTACATGATATGCATGATTTCAAGATTCTCTGGACGGAAGTTTGACTTATATCTGTCAACTGTGAAATCTCTCTTTGGCTTTTATATGAATTCTCTGTCGCTGCCAACAAAACTGATAACTGGTTGTCTTCAGCTGTAGCAGTTTTTGGTTTTTCATGTTTTTTGAAAGCGATATTACCCGTTTCGATAAATCTAATTAGAAGTTTTTCAAAGCATCTTGCATCAGGATACTTCTTATCAGGTAACCTTTGTGCATAAACTCTACTTGCCAACGAAGAATTTCTATCACACTCACCCTGAATAAAGATCTTATCAACTATTTCTTCTTTGGAGAACTTCATGGCAGTCAATTGAAAAAATTGGATTCAAATCTCACTTTAACAATGTTAAATAACGAAACACTAATAAGTTCACCATGTAATATGCAGATTATGATATGTCCGGACACCTGACAGAAGGAACAAATAAAAAAAATTCCAACACATACCTTGATTTACGTTTTAATCATCTTGATTTTATAATTCGTTAAAAGAATTATCTTGTTTAGGTTTCATGTTTTACTACCTGAATCATTACAGAAAAAAACTACTGTGCGAATAATGATGCATGTTGATGAGTTTGATACGGTTCGTAAAATTTTCATCAAAACTTTTACAAATAATCGAATATTTTGAAAATGATCGAAGATAAGGATTAGAATACTTCTGCAAAAATATAGCACAATATTTTATGCGTTGACATAAATAATAAAATATAGGAGGTTCCATTTGGAAAAATTAAGATATGATATTTTCAGAATTACAATATTCAATAATTTTTTTGAGTCACTCCTGTATGAAATGAGGATAATCTATTTCAATTCATCAATGAAGCTATCCTTGGGCAATAAGAAAATGAAAATAAATGAGTATTCATCCTCTCTGGCCGAAGGAGCATGCGATGATGTGAGAGCCTATTTTCATGAATTTTTACGGAAGAAAATATTGTGACGAAACTACTCACCAAAAAAACTTATTATTTAAAGACATTATAACAAAATTCAAACTGCTCCTGAATCGTGAACAAAAAATGGGTCTTCTAATCTGAAAAAACCACCCAACAACCAAATTTATATGGCATCACCCGATCTTTTGAATATCACCTCAGGGATTTTGGAATTTCGAAGGGTTGTTAGAATTGATCCTTTTTGAGATATTTCAATGAATGAAAATAAGAGACTCTTTCCGCATGTAATAAAACAATTGAAAATAATTGCGAACTGTATATCTGCATCCATTTACCATGATCCCAAAATTTGAAATTGATCGATGAACCCGTTTCCCAGATACTTTCTATGGGTTCTTAAGCGCGGACAGCCTGTATATATGGGTTTAAAAAAGCCAAGTGATATTGAATTCTAGCGTTATTTCATAGAGATCCTTGCATTTGTCCAGATTTAATGGCAGACGCCAATCCGAAAACTAGCGTTTGATGCGCGAAAGGTCTTTCTGGAGTTGATTTGAACGACTTAGGGGGTTGTTGTATATTTTTGTTTTATCAGCAAAGAAGGAGGACAAAGACTGGAGAAGGGAACGCAATGTATATTAAAAATGAAATTGGACCAAGCACCGTACCCTGATACACCAATTGTAACTAGACAATAGGTAAGATCTTGCTTCCCCGATCCCAATAAAATAACGGCAACCACTTAGAGTAGCCCTAATCCAAGATAGTAATTGCCCCACTATGCTGAAATTTTCTAATTTCAACATAAGACTTTCAAGGTGATCCATATCCAATTCCATTGCAAAATTTAGGTAAATTACGTCAATCGGAATACCGCCAATCAGCGACTCTGTCCCATTACTTGAGCACTCTTGGAGGTTCGTGATGAAAGTGCGCTCCGGGATGATGCCATGTTGAATCTAACCTTTTTTTTTTCATGCGCGTTTTCTAGGAATAGGCGAACCTGTTACACCACATGAATGGGCGTCTTGGAAGAATTGAGGTATCTGTTTACTTGCTTCTTGAAGTGGGTCAAATTGTAGGAAGTTGGGAAGATGTTGGACGGAAGCGAGTTCCACAGCTCTGTAAACAAATATATGCTCATAGAGAGTGGTTCGAGGGGTCGATAGATGTACCACCATATGATGAGAACTCCTTGCCAACCTAGTGTTGCGGCAAAGCATTAGTTTTCCAGCTCCTTGGAGCGTCTTCCGTGTGTGTATCTGTAAAACAGAGAAAGGTCAGCAATACGTCTTCTGAGAGACGCAAGTGATCTCCGGGTGGTCGATGAGGCACACAGCCCGTTTTTGCAAAATCTGGATGCAATTTGTTGGCATTCCATCGTTAGAGGAGGTTCTCCAGCGGGGACCTTTCTAGAAAACGTAGTTGCTTGCGCCTTACTCACGTTGAAGCTCACCAGGTTCAACTGACCCCACTCCGATATCTTTTGTAGGACAGAGTTTAAGTTATTGATTTGTTGACATCTCTAACGCTGAGATTCCGCAGCTGTGATCGGCCGCAGATTACTGAAAAGCGAAACCAGCGTACAATCGTCTGCAAAACCGAAGATCTTGTTCTCTGTAGATGATAGAATATCGTTCAGTTGCAACAGAAATAAAGTTGGTGAAAGAATGGACCCCTGAGGTACTCCTGATTGAGACAGGAAACAATCACATGTTATACCATCTACCACTATTCGAAAGAAAGCTACTTATAAAACCGTTCGGGAAGCCCATATGTAGCAAGTTTATTAAACAAGGTTGCATGCCAAACCCTATCGAACGCCTCAGAGATGTCGAGGGCTATTGCGCTAGATTCCTCATGCTTTTCTATCGTTGATGTACAAACATGAGTTATATAGGCGAGCAGATCTCCTGTCAATCTTTGCATGCGAAAACCATACTGACGGACGCTAATAATTACCTGCAACTCAAGATATTTGATGAGTTCATCGTTTATGACTCTCTCCATCACTTTGGACATAATGGGAAGAAGTGCAACAGGGCGGTAGTTTTGGGGTAAAGACTTCTTTCATTTCTTTGGGATCGGTTGAATTCCCGTTATTTCCCAGCTGCTCGGAATAGTCTGGCTTTAATTAGAAATCTGAAACAGACGGTTAAGAATGGGTTCCGTTCCGGGAGCACACTTTCTCAGGACTATTAGTGGTATTTCTTCTAGACCAACTGCTTTCTTGCAATTCAGCTGCTGGAGAGCACGAATCATAGTGCGAATTCTAAACTTGATTTCTGCAATGGATGATTTTGTAGGTGGAATGTTCGGTGGCACTGCGTTAGATGAATCTAGCACAGAATTCTTCGAGAACAAGAGAACAAAGAGATCGGCTTTCCTTTTGGAGTTGATGAGGCGGAAACGCAGATTTGCAGAAACTGGCACTGACAGTCTTCGCTATATACCAGAATTGTCTAGTCCCACTTGCCTGTTCAAGGAGTTTATAAGTTACCCCTTCGTTGAAATTGGCCTTTGCTCTTGCAGTTGTTAGGTTGCATACTTATTCGTACGAAGGTTGTTCTTGCTTCCTCTATTGGATTTGGCTGCAGAGGCTCTTTCGCAGTTGTTGTTGATCCATGGGTTTTGTGCTGCTATTCTTTTCATGGAATGAGGGATGTCGAGATCCATTCCTGTATAAATGATTTCTCTAACAGATTCAGTGCACACATTTATATCAGGATCTGAAAGGCAAACATCACGAATGGAAAGCACGAAAAAAATTTATGCAGCTTATCCCAGTTAGCACGGTTATAGTGCCAAATGCGTCTGGGTGGTTTATGTTCTTGGTTTAGCGGCAGTACAATGGTTTCAGTAGTAGATAAAAGGTTTTAGTCTGAGTTGCCTAGCGGTGCTGAGACCTCCACTTCAAAATCATCTGGATCTAAAATCAAAAAAAGCTCCAAGGTGTTCGGGAAGTCGGTTGGGTGATCAGTTATTCTTGTCGGTTCGTCGTCTAGTTGCGTTCAATTATGGCTGATTGCGAAAGTTTCAGCCTGTCTTCCCGCTTTATCTGTTGTATAGGACTGGCGGAGCCAGTTGCTGTTATGAACGTTGAAGTCACCCAATACAATGATCTCACCTGCCGGATGATGTGTCTGAATCTAATCCACCTTATCACCTAGATACTGAAAGAGTCTAGAGAAGTGAACATCGTTTGGCGAGCGATATAGAGAGCATAAGAACAGTGTTTCATCTGCCTCAATCATAAACTCCATCAGTTTCGTTCGCACTATTCGCTCACAAATCCTTCTAGTTAATACAACTAAAGTTGCAGCTTTACGACCACAAGGTCGATGTCAGTGAGGGAGTTTAGGTTCCGAGGCATTTTTTCTGCAGGCAGTGTGCCATGTGACTCTAAAGTAAATGAAGCAGCATGATTTTCTGCTAAAACTTCGGCAGTTACTTAATGGGTGGAATATGTCACATCCGTAGTATTACGAACCTGTGGTATTGAGACCTTAGCGTTCATGTTAGATCGGATATGCTCAAAAATCTTTTCTTATATTTTGATTACGCCAATTTGGTCTGAAAGAATTTGTAGGGCTCCGAAATATTTGTAACTGATATACAGATTTTGATGGAATTTTGGGTAAATGTTCTCAATTGGGTTAAATAGGTGATATTGAGATAAGGATCCAGCAAATCTTTGGTTTCATAATTTAATAAAATTTGAATCCAAAAAGCTATCATATTTTAAAGAGCTCTATCAACACTTCGATTTCTTATTGTGACCTAGACTATGTAACCTGAAATAATCATTTTAGTTTATTTCTTTTCATTACTTAGCGGAACGTAATCGAATCAATGTAGAACATTCGATATACTCCCAATTATAACGGCTAACTAATACCCTTCTCCATTTATGAAGGCAATGAGACTGTTTTCATTGAACATGAATTTTCATTGGAGTATTATAAAATTTACTTATGGTGTGACTTAATAAACATTCACTAGGTTTCGGAAATCTTGATTACATTCTGTTTTAATGATTTACTTTATCGCCTGTAATGAATGATTTGCTTTGTGAAGGGTAGTTATTCATATATATATATATTTCCGATATAAAGTCTTTATTGTTGTTTAAGTTGAACGTTCTGCATAAAATATATCAGCCTTACAATGATGAGTTGATTATGAACTTTCGTATACTGCTGGAGTTTAAGTTTGAATAAAAAAGTCGTAGCATTATCCATAACAAATAAACTAATGAGGTGCTATTTGATATATGATCACCAAAAAAAACGATTCTACTCTTGAGTTTTCCGTTACATTCGTAAATTTTACTTCAGGAAAATCACGTTGCAATTCAAACATTTCGATTTTGAAGAATTTTCATTTTCTCATGGACGATTAATATACAGGTTGTTCCAACGAACATCGAATTCAGTGAACACTTTGTTTTAGGGATCAATAGAGCATACAGCATCGAGCACTCATTCATCCGGCTAGGCCATCTGAAAATATCACCGCTGTAGCTAAGAGTGTGACTGCAAAGCCAAATTTGTCCATTTCGAGACGATCACAGTAATTGGGCATCTTCACAACCACTTTGCACCGTATTCTGCATCTTGATCTGCATCTCTATCTCTATGAGGTGCAATTAACACAAAAATTGAAGCCAAATGACCACGAACAATTCCCTTCATTTGTTGATTGGGCGCTGCAAATGCACAGTCGAGATCCTAGTTATTTGAACCGAAACTATATATATATATATATATATATATATATACACCGGGTGTAACTGGAAAGAGGCTCGCCCCTAAAACTTTTTTCCTATCCAATATTTTTCCATGAAATTTTTTGAAATTGATTAAAAATTTACTTCAAGTTGAATTGCACTGACAGTTTATCTGAAACGCTTCCGGTTTCATCGGTAGTGAGCCAAAGTTTCAATTTTTAAATGGCTCACCCTGTATATTTTTTTGGAAATCGAAATCTCTTTGTCTATACATTCAGTATATTTAAAGATGTATTTGCCGAATTTTTAAATCATTCTTGATAAATTTGTTCTCAAGTCTAGGTGGCTATGACGACTCAGCTGGCTCTAAAATTGTAATGCACACAAAGCATAAACGCAAAACCTTAGCTTTATTTTGGCATGGCGCACATACTCGTCATCGTACATTTCAGATGAATAAAAATTTAACAAAACACATTTATTGCTCCCCGAACTCTATTCTCTAAATCCTCTCGATTTTCTGAAGCAGTTCTATAAACACGATTTTCCACATGGGCCTACAAAAAAAAATCTACTGGGGCAAGTCGGGCGATCGAGCTGGCCATCTTGTCGGGCCACCTTTCATTTAAATTATTATTTAGGTACTGAACAACTTCCCTGCAGTTGTGCGCTGGTGCTCCATCTTGTTGGAAAATTAAGTTATTAGGAACAGCCAGTGGTAAACCATCAATCAGATTGCTTATTTCGTTTTGTAAAAATCCTAAATATCTTTCCCCTGTTAATGGTCCATCAAAAATGATTGGACATATGAGATGTCGCCCTACCATTGCCATCCCTACATTAAACCCAAATCGCTCCAGGAAATTACCCTCACGTACTAAATGCTCGTTTTCGTGGGCCCAATAGCGCTTATTGTTTCTATTGAACATTACGTTGTTAGTAAATCGGGATTCATCTGAATATAACATTTTATAAGGATCCATTTCCATCTTTTGAAGAAACTGGTTGCAATATTCTAATCTTCGGCCATTATTTCATTCAATTTTCATAAAGGTGTTGATGAAGATTGCATCTGAACGAGCGAAATTTATGCTTCTTAAGAATTCTCCAAACAGTCTGATGACTTATCCCTATTTCGTGTGCGATTTCTCTGGTAGATGCCGTACAATTCAAATTAATGTACGCCAATACATCAGTTTGAGAATTTTCGCTTACTTTGAAATTTTGATTATCTGCAACAACCGGTTGTTGACGAAACTTCACTTCCAATTTTGGAAAATAGTGCCTTGAAGGATGTAGCTGTTCTGGATAGCGTTCAGCGTATAAAATTGCCGATGCTGTAGAGTTTTTTCGGCATTCGCCATAAATGAGTAGCATATCTACTTTTTCATTCTGTGTGTATAGCGTTTCGTCTGTTTTTCTGCCGTGAAAATTCAAAAACTCTGAACAATTTATACCAACTCACCGATTTAGATGCAACACAATCTTATTTTATGACATTTAAAATTGAATACAAAAAATTCTATGATCTGTGATCTATCTGTGATAGGATTTCAATAAATTTCCAGAGCATTTCAGATAATGAGTTGAAAAACGAGTATTATACTATGTCCAGGATTACGAATGGAAATCTTCAACGAAAAATTATTAATTTTGTATCAAAATATTCGTAAAAATATTCTGCGTATTATAGTGCTGATGAGCCTCTATTATACTTTGCGGAAATAAGATTTTTTTTTAAAGAAACAATGTTTGGAATGTTACGAAGCCAATAACAGAAGTAATTCTACAGTTTCAGTGATGAATCCAAATGTACTCAATTTCGGTCGATAAATCATGCAGTTTTCTTGTCGTCATAGCCACCTTGACATGAAAACAAATTTATCAAAAAAAATTAAAAATTCGGCAAATTCGTCTTAAAATATGCTGAATGTATAGACAAAGATAGTTTGATTCGATTTCTCAGAAAATATATACGGTGAGCCTTTTGAAAATCGAAACTTTGGCTGATTTCCTTTGAAACCGGAAACGCTTCAGATAAACTGTCAGTGTGATTCAAGTTGAAATAAATTTTTGATTGAGTTCAGAAAATTTCATTGAAAAATATTGGATAGGAAAAAGTTATAGGGGCGAGCCTCTTTCCAGTTACACCGGTATATATATATATATATATATATATATATATATATATATATATATATATATATATATATATATATATATATATATATATATATATATATATATATATATATATATATATATATATATATATATATATATATATATATATATATATATATATATATATATATCAGTTTTGTTTATTGGCATACTCAGACAGTTGAAAAAAGCATCATCAAGCAGTTTCGGTTCAAATAACTAGGATCTCGACTGTGCATTTGCAGCGCCCAATCAACAAACGAACGGAATTGTTCGTGGTCATTCGGCTTTAATTCTTGTGTTAAACCCTGAAGAAATACTCGAACAGCCTCCTCATCCAACACGAGTGTCTGTTTGGTGTGGTTTATGGTCAGGAGGTGCCACATATTCTCGAAAATGAGGCTGCCACAGCCGTTGCAGTGAATAAAAACCATTACATACCGATGTTGACTGACTTTTTTTGGCCCAAAGTGGATGATCTTGGCTCGCAGGGGGTTTATCCTCAACAGGATGGAGCTACTTCGCACATAGCTGTTGAAACAATGGCTCCATTGCAACAATATTTCCTGAACCTGTGATTTATCGCGTGTGGGGATTTGCCAGTTTCCTCCATCGGCGCGACCTTATTGGAATTGGGGAAACCTCACCTGCACAGCAATCCAGCTGTGTGGGAGGGTAGTGAGAAAATAAAATACTGACCGTGAAACAAAAATTGGACTAGTCCTCTCATAGAAAAAAAACTTTATGCTCAAAGAACCAGGAAACGAGACTCGGAAAATAGACTGCCTACAACAATGACGACCAATGCAGGGAATAGGAAAAAAGGTTATTGGAGCAAAAACACAATCAGGTTTGCATGCTAGAACGTAGCCTCTTGAAATAACAAAGATCAAGAAATCATTATCGAAATGAACCAACATAAGATAGACCTCTGCCCGATATCGGAGACTACGAAGAAGGGCCAAGGAACAAGTCGATATAAGAACTACATACTCATATCCAGCGGCAAAAATAAAGAAGAACGCGCCGCGTCCGGAGTGGGAATACTGATCCATGAGAAGTTCAAACAGGGTATAGACGATGTTAAATTCAAGTTGAAGAATATCTCCTTGCATGTAATATCTGTTCACGCACAAGATATAAGTAGGTCTAGAGAAGAATCGGCGAATTTCTAAGAAGCGTTACAGAACACACATGATTGAATACCCACATCCACCAAAGTCATAATAATGGGAGACTTAGATGCAAGAATTAGAGATCAAGCTATAAATGGAATAAAACAATGTTTTAACGAAGGAGTAACCATCGAAAATGGAGATTTACTCCATTCATTAAACGAATTACGGATTAACAATACCTTATTCGATCACAAGGAACAACATATGTTTATTTGATCAAATACCCAAGGACATCGATCATACATAGATTACATACGGACAAATAATGAATTCCATTCAAGTCAGATAATCGTTGCACGAGTTCTGACATCTCCCAACATCGGTGCAGACCATAATATGGTTCCGGGAACATTACGAAATAACATAACCCACAGGAAACAGACACCAACGATATAAAAAATAGAAAATTTCAATACAGAAGCACTCCAGTCCAGAAAGACATTACAGACAATCCAATAAAACAAGAACAAAATATTGATGATAGCTGGAACACGATAAATACAAACATTCTGGAGGCTGCAAAGAAAGCGCTTGGGACGAGAATAATTGGAAACGCCACAAAGCACAAATCGACACCATGGTTTACAGAGGAGGTAAAAGCTTCAGCAAAGGAAAAGAGAGAAGCATAGTTGAGGTACAGAAGTATGAAGACTCAGACAGAACACAGAAAAAACGTGGAGGCACGGAACAGAGTGAACAGACAAATCAGGGAGATAAAGAGAGAACATTGGAGGAAATTTAGCAAGGATATGGAGAACGATATGTATGAAACTCAGAGGAGAATATGGAATATGCTTCGAACAAGGAAAAAAACAGTAATGAATATGTCCAACTGAATCAAGTAAGCGCGAAACAATGGGAACAATACCTCATAGAACTCTATAATAACAAAGTGAGCGAATACAATAGTGGGAGATAAGCAGATCAGCTTGAGGAGGAAGAAATTGTTGTTGTTATTTCCAACGAGTCGATGAATGAGACCATTCAAAAACTCAAAAATCAAAAAGCACCAGGAATAGACAACATCACTCACGAAATGAATAAATATGGAAAAAACACTCTAATAAGCAAAATCAAGGCTTTATTCGGAAAAAACAGTGTTCCTACAGAGTGAAAAAGAGCCTTTCTGTACCTATATACAAGAAGAGCGACAAGAAGATTACCTCAAATTACAGAACAATAACTCTGCTAGGGGCACTAACCAAGCTCTTCACCGGAATTCTACGAGACGAAATAACAGAAGTGATAGACATCAACCAAGAACAACAAGGATTTAGGAGGAACAGAACAACAACGGATGCAATCTTCATAGTACGACAAGTAGTAGAAAAATCTCTGAAATACAACAAACCCGTATACATCTGCTTCATTGACATCGTAAAAACCTTCGATCGTGTGAGAGTGAAAGATGTGCTGCAGATACTGAGAGACGAACCGATCCCGGGATGAATCATTAAAATTATCGAAGACCTGAATACCAACAACACCACGAAAATGAAATCTCAAGGTAGCCTTACATCAGAAATACTTGTATCTGCGGGCATAACACAAGGAGATAGTATCAGCCCTCTTCTGTTCAATTTAATAATGGACAGAATCATCAACAGAGTTGAATCAGTAGGAAACGGATACAGGACGAGTACGGGAGAACTAAAAATAGTATGCTACGCGGACGATGCGGCAATAATGGCGAAAAATAAAGATGATCTTCAAAGACTCCTGATTGCTTTCAAATCCGAAGCTGAAAATTACAACATGAAGATAGCTACCGAAAAAACAAAGAGCATGGTGATATCGAAGGAGCCAAAAAGATGTAAGCTCGCAATTGATGATGAAACTGTAGAGCAGGTAATGTCGTTTAAATACCTTGGGCTGCAAATAACTAGTAACACGGATTTAGCGAGAGAGGTCCGAGAGCAGGTAAACAGAGCAGCAGCGATTTCCGTATGCCTGAGAGGTGTCGTATGGAAGAACGAGCATATGAGCATTGAGTGAGGATTTACAAAGTGTGTGTACGACCTTTCGCCACCTATGCAATAGAAACAAGGGCTGATACCTTCAAAATCAAAAAATTCTCGTCAGAAATGAAGACGCTAAGGCAAATATCGGGAAAATCGCTCAGAGATAGAATTAGGAACGAGGTTATACGAGAAACATGTAACACTGAAGATATTGTACGATGGACAAGAAAACGCAGATGACGAACATGAAGACAGGATGAAAGAAAACAGACTAGCACTTATTGTACGGACGGAAAACCAATAGCAGTATCTAGGCCATCGGGAAGGCCCCCCCAAACGCTGGTGAGATAGTTTACAGTTCATCTCACAAGAACAATAGTAGAGGGATCTCCTGGAAAAAAAAACAGACCTCACGGTCTTAATTAAGAAGAAGAAGTGATTTCTCGCAATGGAAACGTGAATTGCTCCCCCAGATCATGCGATTGGAAGCTAGGAGACTTTTCTTTTGGGTTACATTGAAAAAAAGGTCTGCGCCAATGCTCCAGCAACGATTGAGGTACTAAAAGACAATATTTGAGATGTTATACGCGAAATACCACTTCAATTATTCGAAAATGTAATGAAAAATTTCCTACAAAGAGTGACTATTTATGAAAAGGCCCGACGTGGATGATTGTGTTTCATTATTAATTTCAGAGTTTGCACTCTTTAAATAAAAATAACACCACTTTTCTCAAAAACATGGCGTTTAATGAGAAATCGGAAATGAAACCTGCCGATGGAAGAACTTTTATATGCTATGCAGAGACTTTGGACGAGCTGTGGCAGTGACTTGTGATACCTTTTTCTTTGAGAAGAAAAGGAAATTTAAGAACAGTTCATACCATTGTATGGAGATGTACAGTTTCTTCATTAACTTCTACCTCAATTGCTTCAGTCCCACTTCACGCAAGTTCAGCATATTGTAGACTCATTTGTTTCTCTGAATGATTTGTGTTGCATATTCTTGCCGTTCTTTGTACACAACTGTTATTTTGGAAACGCATAGTAACTATTTTTACTCTGTCTCCTGTTAATTATATCTTTCTCGAGTTGATTTTGCATCGAACACAATATTTGAATTTAAATTGATCGACCCCTACTATATAATTAGTAAACGGAATGAATTTCTTGGATCAAATACCTTGTATATACCCCTAACGCGAAGTGTTGACTGAATCAAGAGAGAGATGGTGATGGAGGGGGTTGATGTCTATAATTTCAAATAAAAATGATGAAACACCTTCGTCTATACTGACATCTATCTCTACTAAATATCTACTCTACTGTGGGCTGTTCAATCATTAGTTGATGATATCTTCTTGTACCTAGTACACCCTGTATCGAAAATTTAACAAAAAAAATGATTTGTGTAGATTTCGAATGATTTTCCTGATGAACATAAAATTATATGTTTCAACGTTTTCCGCTGTCACTGCTTTCTTCTGGTGGGGGTCAAATTTCCGTTGGACCATCCTGTTTAATTTACACGAAATACATATATAGTACAAATCAAAGTTGGTTCCCGACGTGTGTACACTTTATATCTCTTAAACAATGCTACTCATTTTAATGTGGTTTTATCAATACACTGAAGATGAATATATATATATATATATATATATATATATATATATATATATATATATATATATATATATATATATATATATACATAATACATGATATTGTATTAGATAAAAGATGATTATACTAATGATAAGTTATGTATTATGATGTTGTGAAAAAATATTCTAGTACGCTTATAATGTGAATCAGAAAAAAAACTACACAAAAGTTCGTGATAGTAATGTATCCCATAATCACCATCATGAGCATAAACCACTGTAATCGTTCCCATTCCATCACCCACGGTGCTCTAGTTGGTAAGCTGTAGAGGTGTGAGTTCGAAGAGGTTAGTAGAGATTTGATTATGTTATTTTTTGAATTTGGTAGGCTTCTACTTGATAAAATTCCATTATCAATAATAAAAACAAGTAATGTGTTTTTTGAAATTTTACTTAATAATAATGATTCGTAACGCGTTTCACTACACCGTTGCTTCTTCAGACGAATGAATGTACAGAAAATAAGAATGAGAATATAAATATAAATGTTCTAAGTATTTAAAAGCTTATTGGGTTGATTCTTCTTGAGTGGTTATTTATGACAGATATATCCAATAAAATTAAGGAATAGATTGCTCCCCGAAATGATTCAATAGAGGTGAAGGGCTTTGTATTTGTTGATTTATAAAGTTTCCCAAACATCTACCTTCCAATGTTTATTATCTGTATGCAAAATTTCAAACTGTGGGTCGAAAGAGTGATTATTTTTAAGAGACGATTCACGTAATTTGAATCTGATTTTTTATTTGAAAAACTGAGTTTATGTTCCGATATTCTAATATTAATATTTCTATGTGTTCTACCAATGTAGAAATTATCACAGTCATTGCAATTCAATCTATAAACACCTGATTTATTGTTTTTACCTGATTTGGTTTTATTATTTTTTATATATTTGCTTAAATCATTATTAGTTTGGAAAGCTATGTTGAAATTATTGCTACCCAAGCATGATTTCAGTTTCTCACTTGTAATGCCGACGTAGGTGAAGGTGTTGAATTTTCGTTCCAATTTATCGACAGGGTAAACTTCATTCAATGCGATTCTACTTTGTTTTTTATTTAAAATATTATTTATTAGTTTGGGATTGTAACTATTTGTTCAATCAAATTTATTTCTTTGTTGGATTTTTCTGGTGATAACGGGATGTTAATCAATCTATGAATAAAACTATTGAATGCTGAAATTTTATGTTGATACGGATAACACGACGCGTTATATATTTTAATATCTGTATGTGACGGCTTATGGTAAATTGCGAAAACATGTTTTCCATTTTCATTCGTAATTGTTACGTATAAGAAATTTATCGAATTATTTCTTTCTAGTAGAGTAGAAGTTTATTACCCGATAAAATGAACGGAACTGAAGTCACTAAAACTCAATGAAAATGTTCGAATTGTTGGCCACCAGCCTGCATGCACATAAACAAATTTTGGGAGAAACGTTCACGGACATTCTGTGAAATTTCAGGTTTAATTTGGTTACGCTCATTGACGATGCGCTGTCTCAGGTCATTCAAATCAGCAGGTTCAGTTTTATAGATTATACTATAAGTCAGTCTAATGGACTGAAATCCGAGGATCGTAGGGGCCATTCCGATGGGCTTCTTCTTCTAATCCAACGACCAGGAAAATGATCATCCAAAAATACTTGAACTTGTTGTGCAAAATCCTGCTGAAATACAACCTCGTTCTCCGAATAGCGGGGGTTATTCTCAATGATCTCCGTTAATGATGGGTCGATAAATTCTTCCAATAGTTCATAATACAACTCTCTGGTAATATTTCCAGGAATGAAAAACGGTCCAATGAGGTGATCGCCATAAATACCAATGCAAACATTTAGTTTTTGAGGCTGCTGAGTGTGAATTTCGTGGAATATTTGCAGCTTAGAATCCGCCCAATAACGGCAATTATGGCGGTTTGCGGTTCCATTCAGAAAAAAATGTACATTCGTCCGAAAAACACAAGTGAAATAAATAATGAGGATTGTTCATGACTCTCTCACTTATGGTCTCGCAGAATTGAAGTCTTCGATCGAAATCATCTTCGTTCAGTTCTTGAACTAATTTGATTTTATATGGATGAAACTTATGTCCCTTCAGAATGTGGAAAATACTCGTTTGGTTTACACCACTTACATCTGCCAATTTCCGCTGGCTTAGGGTAGGATCAACCACCGCTTGACCAAGCACCGCCACTTCCACAGCTTCACTTCTTACTGGACGCTCAATTACGCGCTTCCCATTTTGCACCGATCCAGTTTTACGAAATTTCGCAACTAATTCTAGTACATACTTCGAAGTCACTTCAGCACCTTCGTGGCGCTGTTTGAAGATATTGGCTGTTCTGTTCGCGCAACTATCAGAACTGAAAAATAGTTCAATCATTTCAACCCTCTCAGCTATCGAGTAAACCATGACGATTTTATGAAAACTAAATTTCGAATAGAAGAGAAACTATTGCGATGAATGCAACAGAATTTTCATAATTAATGTGGAGTAAAATTGGGACGATGAAATTGAATACAGAAAGTACGAAAACATTGACAATCAATTTTTTTGTTGAAGAAATCTGATCATTGTAACATCTGCGTTCCTGATTCGTAGTGTTGATTCGTATCGTTAAATAAGAATCAATCAACGCATGTGAACCCAACTCTAGATGATTGCTCGCATATCGTACAACGAATGTTCAAAGTTCAATGGAGTTACTATGACTGATAGTTTTATAGTTTTCTTTCAAGATTCACAATCCTTCATAATCATTCTAATGTTCTAGCTGCTCACCTAGTAATTTTGATGGAGAACGAAAACTTGCACACCATTGTGGAGACAAACAAAAATCCTTTCTCAGAAGGTTATAACTGGACCTATCTTCTGCTTTAAAAATAACACAGGGTGGTTAACCCTGCTCTACGGGTTGAAATTTGGGATGTGAATGGTGTTTCGGAACAGCCTTTGATTTGGAATGAATCTGTTCCATTTTTTTGCACTAAAACTTGAATAGCTCAGGGCGATAGATAGTCTCGTCTATTTTTCAGTAGCTCACTTTGTATCTTCTACAATTTTCAATCAAATATGAAAATTTGTTCACGGGGATGCAGACAAAGATAAAATTTTTCTTTCGAAGTATCACTCGACCCATATACCCTCTTCCAAAATGTTCAAGGGTGGTCACCTTTGCTCTAGGAATTGAAATTCGAGATGTGGACGGTACTTGATGATGCCTGCCATTGATCAGCATGGATCTGTTCCATTTTACTTCACTGAAACTTGTATAGTCTCAGGGAAATAGTCTTCCCTATGTTTCAGTTGCTCACCCTGTGTCTTTCACAGTTTTCAATTAAAAATGGAAATTCGTTCAAGGCGATATAAACCAAGATACCACCTTTCTTTTGAGTCATCACCCGACCCATCTTCCCTATTCAAAATGTTCAAGAATTGCAAGCCCCGCTTACGGGGTTGATATTTCAGGCAACTTTTGTACCCCAAAAGATGTCCCCCTTGAAACAAAAATTGATCTGTTTTTGCGCTTTGATCAGAAATGAATATCTTGGTAGATATAGCCTCTGTTTAGTTTCCGTTGAAGCACCCTGTATATCATATAATAGACTGAGCAGGTCCCCGAGGGGTCCCGAAAACATAGATTTTGAAATGTTTGAAAAATTACCAAAGAAAGTTACCTCATCTAAAGTTTATGTGTATACTAAAGAGATTATTGAAATCCAGAATAAATTCATTTCGTCTGATTTCAAATCTGTTGTGACGTATGTAAATCAATAATAAATTAGTGCATGAATAATGGTATGTAATTTGATGTCGTGAAAAACGTATTTTTGGGAGCTTACTATTTGAAAAAGATTCACAAAAATTAGACGATGGTATATATCACTCCTAATCGTCTAAGGATAATTCACAGTTACCATTTTTATCTTCAACATAAATCAAAAGAAAATGGGTTATTTATGAAGTAAATTGAAATAATACAGTATTATTCCTTAGCCAATAAAATACCTTAGAACGTAGTGCATTTAACGTGGATCAAAACTGACTTTTATTCATGCGAATAAAATCCACTCCCAATTGAATTATGCCATGAGACTAAGTGGAACAATTTGCTCAACTTCAATTCCCTGGCAACATTTCCTCTGCATATATAAGTATCACTCGTGAAACTTTTTCCAATAATCCACGAATTCCACCTGTTTCGAGAATGAAATCTCAGAATCGGTTTAAGTCGCTCAGTATTTTGTTCACTCGTTTCGATGCGTTAGCCCTTTGGAAAAGTGATTAGAATGAGGTAATTGTTTTCAATAAAGTTCTCATATCAAATCCATCTCAGAAGGTTTCTTTGTCCCAGTAGAAAAATTTGGTCGACTCTGAATCGAATGCGTGGTATCGTATACTTTTCAAGTAGAGTTCTGTATAGAGTCCAACTTACTAGTAGGGTGAGAAAGTCATTAAGTGTAGAACTGTCCTATATCTCGAAAAGTCTTCAACGTATACATACGATATTAGATTCCTTTCTTGTTCAGGTTGAAACTTTGAGGTCCATTCTATGAATTCCAGCTGTTTTTCTTTCTTTTTCGGATTACTGCCATCTCCCACATTGACCAATCGAATACATAGTACCCAAGAAGAATGAAATGTAAACAGAATCGTTCTGATTCCACTGTTTGTTCACTACCCCTTTTTTCTCATTATCCTTAGCTTATATTTAAAGGGAAGCGTGCCTTGTATGTTTATATATTTTACATACTGCGTTTTCTTTCGATTGCGTTCAAACATTAATTAAAGTTTGAGGTTATACAATGTTGTCTCAATTCGTTTATTGAATTTTCTCTCTCAGACAAATGAATGAATGAATCCGATGTAATATGCTTTCATAACTATATCTTATGATATTATAATAATTTCGGTTTTTCTTCACGACGAGGCTAGAGTCTAAACGAAATTCTATTCTTTAAATCCATAATGATGGTTGATACTTACGTTAACGCACCACGAGTTAGTTTTCTTGTTAACATTCATACGCGTACCCAAAAAAGGTTATACGAAATTTGCATATAATATCGGGTGTTCTGTGATAAATACCTAGAGCTATAGCTACTATGATTGTTGATCAACTATATTGAAACGAAAATCGAATTATATCTTGATTGATATTCTAATAGCCTGAAAGATATTTTAATTCTGCTGTCGTTTCCGGGAATACCGAAAGTTGAGTGTTACTCGAATTTTCGAATGGTAACCCCATAATTTAAATTTTCTCTAATACGCATATTACCATCTATCATAATTTGGAATACCTTCTGTTCAAAATTATCACTCAAAATGCTATATTCTTCGAGAAAACAAGAAATTATCTAATATTTTCAGAAGGAAACTGATATTTTCAATTCAACGATATAATCGTAGTTTTATTTGTGATAAAATTTACTTGTCTCAGAAAGTGATTTGGTCAATATTTTATAGTTGGGATAACTAACATTTGTTCGTACTTTGGGTGAAAAAACGTACCAGGAGCATTTAATGAACCCTGATGGAGGCTCTGTGGCGGAATACCATTGAAAATAACAGAGCAACTTTCAAAGAATTATAATGAATATTGTTCGAACCTTGGTAAGTGCTGTTGAGGTGCTTCTTCTTGTTCTGTAGCCGTGTGGTGCGTCGTTAAAATTTTGATGTTTTTCCAAAAATTTCACTATTCGATTTTTCATGGCCAATTCGAAGATCTTTGATAAGCTTGGAAGAATGTAAATGGGTCTATAATTAACGGTTTGGTTCTTGTTTTCTTTTTTCTTGTATATTGGAATAATTTTCGAAAGCTTGAGCTCCTGCGGAAAATATCTACTCTCAAAACATTTATTATAATACTCAATGCTTTGGAGAGTTCGCTCTAAAGTTCCTTGAGATGAGATGCTGGAACAAAAAACCCATCCACTGGGTTTCAGAGATGTGAAAAGTTTTTTATCTTCTTCCTCTGAGCAGTTAAACAGATAACAGCTCGCTTTTGTATCTATATTTAGTTGTTGTAGGTAGTGTTGAAGAGATATACCAGATTTTTCCACTTGTTTTGAGGTAAGTTTGCCCACCGCTGCAAAATATTCGTTCATTTCATCAGCTGTGAGGTTGATATCACTTTTCTCGTAATATTTTCCTGTAGTTGTTTTAATTAAGTTTCACATAGCTCTTGACTTGTTATTAGAGTTATTGACGTAATTCTCTTTAATATCAATTATTATTCTCTTAACTTTCATGTTAAAAATTTCCTTGTAAATTTTGTAAGCATTCTCAGATTTCAAGTCCTTTCTGACTGTTTTGATGACGAACAGTGCTTCTAACCTATTCCGCATGTCCTGTTCCATTTTGTTTTTCGTGCCTTCGCCTTATTAACGGTTATTTCTTTTACAGGTGCCCACATGTCAAGCAGTGACATGAGAAGTTCATGAAAACTGCTGAAACCACCTTGTGCATCTTTCGACCCAAGAAAATTATCAAAGTCGATTTCAGATAATTCTTTCCTCAATTGGTAAGTATTATCTTTCTTGAATATTCTATTTTTTTTAATTATTCTATTTTTTTCAGATGGTGTCTCGAGGAATCTGAAACTCACCGCCTGTGCTCGATGATCCGACAGGCGTATTTCTGTTGTTTGTAGATTGATCTCTTGTGGCATATTTGTGAATATGTTGTCTACACAACTGCCTTTTGTTTTACATTTTCTAGGGGGTTCCGTTGCATTCTTCCTAAATCCATATGAGAACATAAGATTGTTCACCTCTTTAGTAGCTGCTTCGTTTCGGATTAAGAAATCCACGTTGAAATCTCCTGCAATAATTACTGACGTTTCCTTGTACTGTGTGTTATATAGTCGAGTAGATTGGAAAGACCATCCATGAGTCCAGCAAAACACCCTGATGGTGATCTGTAAATCGAGACTGCAACAGCACCAGCAAAATTTGCTTCCTTTTCAATTGACAAATGATTTATTTCTGAAATTTCTGTTGATATCCATTTTATATGTATGGCTATGAGAGCTCCTCCGTTTGCAAACTGTTGTCAACAAAACGCGCCTATTATGTTGTGATTCATTAGTTTTGTTATTTCAATGTGATCTGAGTTAAGCCAATGCTTTGTTAAGAAGACTATATCTGTTTGGTTTTTTGTCAGATAATAGTTCAACTTATCAATTTTATTAGACAGTGATTGAATATTGAAGTTGAAGAATGGAATCTTCTTATAATTATTCTTTTTTTCTATCTCGAAAAAACTGAAATTTTTTTATAATAATATTCTTTATCCGTATTTGCGGATTCTTGATATCAACCAATAGAGAAAAATTGAAACCCACTTGTGTTCAGTACATGTTTAGAAATTTCTTGTACCATAAACTTTTCATCTGGAAAAGCTTTTTGAGGTAATTTTCTAGTTCTAGTAAACTAACCTGTCCTACCTACGTGAAGCCAACCTAGTTGTTCCGCTCCTTTGAAATCATCAACGTTATCCGCAATACCCCTTATTGCCTGTTTTGACGCCACTGACTTTCCTGCAGTTCGCGATCTTGGTACTGGCATCACATCAGTAAAGTTCTTCTGACCATGGTCGATAATTCGATCATAATTTATTATTTGCTCTCCTTTAGCGTTGGTCCCGTCGATACCACCTTTATCGGGTCTCGCACCTTGCTTGCCTCTGGAGCGCAACCGCTGACCGCTCTGGCCATCAATAAAGTTCGAAGAAGAAGAATCTTTGTTATTGTTTGGATTGATTTCACTAACCTTATCTTTCGTTTTCAATAAGTTAATGATCTGTTTTGATCTTCAATTCTGAACTCCAGTTGTTCGTTCAATTTGTATAGAACGTTGATCATCTCACTCAAATTGCTAGGTTCCTCACCACCAGTTTTCTCCTCAGCATCGTCATGTGTCTCTCCTTGGATTCATCCATAACCCCGTCCTGGATATTCTCCGGTAAGTTCGGAAACAATTGTTCAATGAGTCCATCCCTTAGCTTTGAATTTCCAACTCTTCTTGTCGTCAAAAGTTCAATCAACTGATTTTTCGTCAAAATATTTAATTCTTTTCGAAGGTCTGTCATCCGTAATGGTCGCCATTTTTCACATATTATTCCTAATTAATGATACGACGTTGACCGAGCTATAGTGGATTTATCAGATGAACTGCATCAAACTATTATTGATTTATTATCGTTACAGCTAATTAATGAATAATGATATTTCAATATTAATAATTGAAATAATTATCGTTATTCTTGTTATGTTATGCTTGATGATAATAAGAAATTAAAATATGTATTATTCTTATCACGTAGAGTAGTTGAGTCTTTTTCACAGAGAGTTGATAAGATTTAGATCTAAATCCTTCTCCTTTACTCAATCTTTTCAATTCATAAAGTAAGCAACTCCGATGGGTTTTCCAACATACCTCTTGTACCTATTGTAATATTAAGTAGGAAATAAGATTAATATATAAAGAATAACTCTGTTCATTAGTTTGTATCTATCTGATGAAGCCTCAGTGTACTGAAACCGGTCATAGTTTTGTTAATATAGTGAAAATCTAAATACTTTAGTTTTATTTCATTGAAAATATGTATATCGATTTTCATCAAGTAACGACCTCCTCAATCAAATTATACTGAAATGACTGTTGTTGTGAAAAAAATTACTCATCAGACGGAATGATGGTTCTGAAAAAATAAAAATCTATGTGTAATCTATCCATAAAATAATTTTGCAACTCAAGGCTTCTAACGCTATCATGTTGTTCAAGAGCTTGGACTTTTTGAAAAATATTAGGCTTGTATTTATGTTTTCGTGAAACAGATTGAATAGTCGTCGCTGACGGCCTGGTTTTTGTAGAAATTTGCCACACCATTCTCATGTGTCAATGTTGATTTGATATGTGACATACATACACGTTCTTTTGTCATTTTTATACCCTCTGCTATCTCTCTCACTTCAATTCAGCGGTCGTCTAGCTCCTTTTAGTGAACTTCGGCGATGTTATCACCGGTATTTGCAGTTCATGGACGTCCCGATCGTTCATTGTCTTCCAAGTTGTTACGGCCACGTTTAAATTCATCTGCTCAAAATTTGACTGTGGTAAGTGATGGTGCAGACTCGCCATACACAAAATCAAACTAATCTTGGACTTGTATAGGTGTATTGCCTTTCAAAAACTAATATTTCGATAGCTTTATAATAGATTTTCTTCACATCAATTCACTCAAACTACTGTTCCATAATAATTGCGCGTTCAAAATGGATGAAACTTTGGCGAGTATCTGCTCATAGATGGATAATGAAAATTCCCTAGCTTTTATTTGAGAGAGCTGCCATCTTCTCGTTGAGGTCGAAAACTTTTCAGACCATCCTCGTAATGAGAGCTATCCCAACTAAAATAATAACGAAATCGTATTCTAGGTCTGATAACTTTTATCGAAAACACGAACAGTCATCTATTTCACGAATGATATCGATGATTGAAATATGTTTGCTTTAGAAATTTTTCTTTGTCGAAAAAATAATTATTTTTTACAGAATACGTAGCTGCAAAATGGGAGCTTACCATTTGGAACATCCAAGTGAAGGTATTTTTGGAAGTGGCAGACCAATTTAAATGTTTCAGGCTGTTATATCAAACAAGATGCAAATCGGTTTTACTATATTATATTTGCTGGTGAATTGGAGGGTATAGGTAACTATTTGTACTTATTTTCCAGTACTTGAAATGCAAAAACTCATTTTAGGTACTTAATCTCACTAATCACGTTCACTAACTTTTTAGAACCAATTTTATCAAGAATAAAACAACACAAATGATAAGAAACATTATTTGAAAAATGAAACCCATAAAAAGAAATTAAACAAATTGAGTGGAATATATCGTGAAGCTAAAAACTGCGCAAATTTATATGAAACCAAGTCAGTAAGTTTAGAAACTATCTACGGCAGTAACTATTCAACAACTTCATCAGAAAAACTAATTAGTTTATAGTTTATAGTGACCATATCAAAATATCTATTTCCCTAAAAAATAATACACACAACCCAATTTATGGAGGACCACTCGGTATTTCACATTATTGATTGTTTTTAATCTTTGACTACTTGTGAAGAGTGAAGTTTTTTGTTGTAAAAAAACTAGATAGTATGATAAATGTTCACCACAAGTTCGGGTTATTGTATTCAGTCGTCACTGAGATTTGAAACAGTGAATTTCCAATTTTAAAACAAGCCTTAAATCATAATTGAAAATGCCTTACGTTGGTTTGTCCGATGTGCAGAGCGGTCGAATAATTGCTCTCGTTGAAGAAGAGGTAACACAGAGGGATTTAGCAGCCACAATGAGGGGAATCACAGGGATTGATTTCAGAAACCTACGCCCGATATGTGGAGCTATAAACTCTGCAAAATAGGCCTAGAAGAAGTCGTAGAAAGATCACTTCTAAAGAAAAAACCGCTTTTTTTGCCACATTGCAAGAAGAGAGCCTAGTGCGTCGCAGCTCATACTGCAAAGGTAATTTCTGGAAGCAACAGACATCAGTGTCGAAACGATACGCCAAAGACTTCGTTCAAGGGGTTTATACAGCAGAAGGCCCTTAAGAGTTCCAGAGCTAACCAGACAACAAAAAATTAACAGACTTAATTGGTGTATCGAGCACCAAAACTGGAATATTAATAATTGGCTAAGGATTCTTCTTTCGGATTAGACCAGAATAAGTATTCGATGACCGCGGGATTCGGGTTTTAAGGGGACGAGGAAGACAAGCTGGACTCCGACAGGCGAGACAAATTCCGAAATACAAAGAGGGCAGTGTGATGTTTTGGGGTGGCATTATGCTGGGAGGCAAAACAGACTCGATTACGTTTCCTGCGAGTGTAACGGATAATGATCCTCTGCTTACCAGCAACATCGTCTTTAAACAGAGGGAATCGTTAATTTTGTACTGGCCAGCTTGCTCACCAGACCTAAATCCTATTGAATAATTATGGGATTATTTCAAAAGAGAAATTAGATTGCGTCAGGATAATCGAAGAAACCACAACAGCTCATCCAAGCCGCCACAGAAGAGTGCAGAATGTCACTCCAGAGTAGGTCGAAAACCTAATCTAAATCATGCCTAGACGGATTCTGGCTTGTACTGGGGCAAAAGGAGGTAAAACTACTGAGGTTGAGAAAAAACACTACTCCGTGAGAAAACAATTTTCAATTTTTGACTACACGCGGAAAGAGTTTCTCATTTTGTTTTATTTGTTTCTTTCTTAAAATAAACCTTAATTTATTTCTTTTTTCAATTGAAATATCCCAAAGAGGATCAATTCTAACAATCCTTAGAAATTTCCAAAATGCCTTAGGTAATATTCAAAATAACGGACGATTCCATATAAATTTGGTTGTGTGTATAATAACTTAGAAATCGCCTGACAATATAGTAAAATTGAAACGCTTCATTCGTTCTTACCTTATGTCCACCATTAAGCCTTCTCTAGGACTCGAAATTCTTATATTCCGTTTGCCTATTGATCGCCTAGTTATATCTATCATAGAAGTGATTTCTCATTGGTATACGGCTTTTTTAAATGTTAGTAGGTAATTGATTAGTTTTCAATTTAATTCACTTCGAACGATTCTTTTCATTGTAACGTATTCGCATATTTCTGATCGTCCCTCGTATTTAGTATCAGAAGTGAATATATCTCTTGTTGACATTGTGATTGAAAATAATACTGACAATTTCACGCACAAAAAGCGAACCGAAAAGGTGTCTCGTGAATAGTTGTTATTTATGGAGATTGCAACGTGGTAATATTGGAAACATTGAAATATTCATTAGTCGATATGCGGGCGAACGGAAATTGTTAACGAAAAAAAAAATGCACTGAAATTGAAAGAGAAAAATCAATTGTGGATAAATAAAAATGCATCATAGTTCGAGTACTTTTACTGCTTTCTATGCAAGTTGATTCCTTCATTCAAGTTTGTTCACTAAGAAAGGTAATCACTGACTAAGGGCACTCAAGTAACATATACGATAAATAGTACCTAGACTAGCTTTGAAAAAATCCATCCCTTCATAGAATATATAATATAATTTAAAAATGAAATGCACTTTTGATGAATATACAAATAAGCAGTTAATGATTGCACCATAATCTAGAACAATTTTTATTGCTAGGAGACTAACCTGATAAATAATCTTCTTACAGAATTATATATTTGCTGATTGCATGCTTCAAATAAGTTTACTGAAAAAAGGTTATCACTCACTCGTAAGGTTCAGATGAGGATGCACCAGCAGGTTACAGGGGGTGTTTTGGATCGGTTGGAACATTGCGAGGGGTGTACTTACACTCAACTGATTGTTTGAGGAAATGAAATCCGTAGGGATGTGACGCCTAATCAGCACGAATTCAGGTGAGAAAAGTCGATTTTGACTTCAATCAAAGAGGTTATGGAAAGTAGGGATAGGGAAATGAGTAATGGTTATACTCATTGATGCGAGAAACGCGTTCAACGGAGCCAGATGCTAGCACATCCTCGGGCTAATGAAGCGAGTGAATGCATAGAAGGAAACTATCACATCATAAATTCGTATTTCTAGGGCAGAAATGTCAGGCTGGAGCGAATTGTGCATGGGTGCTCTATGAAAGTTTCACAAGGATCATTACTCGGTCCTACCTTGTGGAATCTCATGTTCGATAGAATTTTGAGGTTATCGATAATGGTGAGCCACGCGGATGACTTGGTACTGCTGGTGGTAGCTAAGGACGTCATTACCCTGCATGAAAAAGGTAGACAAGGTGAATATTGAGGTTGGTATATTGAATGTGATTACGATAAAGGCAAGAATCGAGATAAAATAACTGGGGATGTTCAAGGATACGATATTATTTATGGGAAGGCATCTGCAGCGCCTTTGGCAAAGATCATAAAGAACGCTTGAAGGGCCTTCACCGTAGGCCTCAAGGCTTTTGAGCGCTGTAGCTTACAGCGTGGGTCTGTAAGGTGATTCAGCATGGGAAACATCGATGGGTCTGGAGAAATTGTAATCGCACCGAGCGGCGACGCCGCTATATTTATCGCTTCGAATCATGCAACGAGTAAGGACGGGTTGAGTGACCAGATACAATGAGCCTTCTCCCGACTTCCCATTCTCTACATAGCAGATGAAGTCTTCCATAGCTCATTTTTGGTCTTCACAAAGTTGCTTGGAGTAAATAAACTTATTGAAGAATTTTTGAATTAACTGGAAAATGTCATTCATATTATCGCAATTAAGCCTCCAAGAGAATATCATGTTGCCATTAACGGTAAATTCGACGAGTAATAGATGGCGGGATCGATAATTCATGTCGAAGATTTTTAACGGCACCTGATAATATACAGGTTAGTCCTTCTACAAGATATAGTAATATCACGAGTCAGAATGGCAATCTGATAATACTGTTTATATTTGGTGAAAGGATGAATCGACCAAGCCGAAGAAATTCAAGAAATTTACAAAGGTTCCATGGTCGCCAGAAGAAATTCTATTTAATCATTCATTTACAAATTTCGAGCTATATCAATCTGTAATTGGATTATTAGTAGCTATTTGTTGTTTAGTATGGTATGTATGTTTCATATTTTTGATAAAGTTTCGTCATTTTAAGCAAGTCGAGGATGTGTTGTATGTCGGTTGTCAGAGCTTCTCGTAGATTTCGTGATATTTTAGTTTTCCTTCGTTTGTCTTCGTAGGTTGTGCAATTGATTAGAATGTGGTCTATGTCGAGTTTGGTATTGCAGGTGTTGCAAAGCGGGGATTCTGTGTTTTGCATGTTATGACCGTGAGTTAGATTGGTATGTTCTATATGTATTCTATTTGTGACGACTTGGTCTCTTCTTGCTGTCAGTGCTGTTAACGAGTTTGTGGTAGTTACGTGGGGAATTATTTTTTTTAGGTGTGTTCGTATCGTTTCATTGTTTTTGCCCTTCGTCATCGATGAATTTCGTTTAATCTAGGTAATGATAAGTTGGCTATTATTCTTATAAGTTATTTCAAATTGGTGGAATTCAGCCAGTTTTTTCCAAAGATCTTTATTTATACATTCAGTCGAACTGATATTGTTCGATTTCGAGAGTGGAGAACGCATCTTCTCCGTGTTCTTTGTTACCGTTCAGTAAGACTAAGCAGCCCTTGAATTATCTAGATATGTATCTTTCGTTTTATTATTACGTAGGAGATCTGTATATACCTTAGTCCTGAAGGAGGCAAAATATTATGCCGAAACGTCGACTGAATATATAAATAACGATCTTTGGAAAGAAACTGGCTGAATTCCAACAATTCGAAATAACTTGTTTAATTTAATGTCTGTTGTAGGTACTGATGTGATGTCTACATGTGTTGTTTTTTGCTGCGGCGACTGCTGATGTGTCTGCATTCTATTGTTTGGTAGGACTTAACTGTTCTAATAAATTAGTCCACGGTTACAGCCTTTCGATATTCAAGATATGAGCATGGATGTCAAATCTTGGAAGAGATTTTACATCTCATTGCTGAGTACATGATGATGGGAGGAGTTGATCTTGATCATCAATTATTTATTACTTTAACAAAAAAGTTGTGATAGTCTTTTTTAGACGAACAATTGATGTAACGATAGTTCAAGGATGGGCTGTGTTCGAATGTCGACACAAATATCAATGCGCTCTGAGAACTTGAAGAGGCAGTTGCTTCTTTTGTGAGATATTTCACATCGTAAATGATTGCTAAATAAAGAAGAAACCATACAGTAAAAAGGTCACAGAATTACCAAAGATGCAAAACATGTCACAGATGAATCTGTTATCCATTTGGAAAATGCGATATGAGTCTTCATCATAGTGTCGGTTTTGCCTCTTCATAGAAAAAAGTATATACAATATTGAGGATAAAGTACTAAATATATAAAATGTTTTTTTGTAGATAGAATTATTTTTGTAATAGAGTATGGGTAATCTTAGAAAATACCTATAAACTAGCTCACCCAGATGATAGAATTACCTCCAATAGGTTAAAAATGATGAGAATCGTGGACTTTTTTACTCAACACTGTATCGAAGAGAGATTGACCGAAATAACAACAAATGAGGTTCAAGGCGCTCCATCGTAGACGAAAAATATTAAAATCTCCGGGAAAATAACAAACAGTTATCAAATCGATTAAAATGGGAGGATGCACGATCGGACAAGAGATAAGAAACTGTCGGTCGAACTGGAGCATTGCTGATATTATTATACTACAAAATCTCATAACAGATCAATACGCTTGCTATTACATCTATACACAAAAATATTAACGAAACGCCTCGCAAACTTGCTAGACCTGGTCAATCAAGAGAACAAGCTGACTTTCGTACTACATTCTGCACAAATGACCATAAACATAAAGACCTTGATATAGAGAAGCGATGAATACAATATACCGCTGATGATACTATTTTATGTATATAAAAAGTCTTCTGACTTGGTGAGAGAACTAGTACATTCTAGTTCTACAATCAATACTAGATACATAATTATCATAAATTATATTGAAGAGCATGCTCTCACAAATCTCTCTCTTGAACTCACTGATGAATTTAGAGCAAAGTGAGTTAAGTCAACACGTTATGTCTGAAACTATTCACAAACTTATTGGAATACATGTTTAGAAGACAAAGTTGGGATGAAAGAGTAATTGACGTGAATGGAGAACATCTGAATCATCTCCGTTTTGCCGACGACATTGTCATCATCTCCAATTTGGTTAAATACAATAGCGATAATCCTACAGTTAGCCGAAGGATAACATAAGATAGGTTTGGAGTTAAATATCAGATTCTGAGCCAGTCTATATACATCGATACATTCATCGTACATGTGAAGCAGATTCCATCATTTGAATATTTAGGTCGTGCAATATTTATCAGTACGGATGGTTGGGGATGACATGGGTAGCATTTGGAAAGCTACGAGAAGTTTTCACATCAGGTATGACTCTTTCCTTCAAAAGTTCTAGTTTATGGGTCTGAAACCCTTACGCTAATAGGGAAATCAGCAAGTAAAATACCCAAAGGCGAACGAAAAAATGAGAAGATGTTGGGTATTACTCTACGTGATGAGATCCCAAACAGCATCATAAGACAAAGAACGAGGATCCAAGATGTAGTTAAAAAAATCACAACACTTAAATGGAACTGGACAGGGCACATGGCTAGATTTTAAGATCAAAGGACCAAACATCTTCTGGACTGGCGCCTAGAACAGAAAGTTTAAAGAAGTAAAGCACGCCCACCAAATCGGTGGAAGGATGATACAAACGAATATTCGTTTGATATTGTATAAATTGGATTAACAATGCCCAAAATCGAGAGACTTGGGAAATTTTGAGGAAATTCTATGTCCTGTATGACCAAGTGGTTGAATAAATCCTAGTAGCAGAAGCGACTACTTGATTTTCCGAAACGCTAAAACAAAAATTGAAAATTTTGTTCAGGTATAATTTCGTTGAAATTTTAAATTATACTGAATGTATTCCCAAAAATTCATTCGAAAAAAAAAGTTTAGCCGGGCTTGGGAGCACCTCAACATGACCAATATCTATCAATGGATACGTCGATAAAGATCGCATGGTCATCTAGGTTACTTGAAACCTGGATTATCTTTCGATTTTCATTTTTCGTCAATTTTTGAGGTTCAGGGGGATTGCTTTCTTATTCTGCAACATTTTGGATACGTTGCAACCTGCACAAACTTTTCACAGCCTTGAATTTCAATTTATATCATATTTTATTGCATTAGATTTTTGAAATCAAACCTTCAAACTTTTATCTCCAAACTTGATTACAAACTCAATTTTCATCAAGAATGTTCACCCCATTAAAAATTTCGAAGAATACGTTATTATTTTCAACATGCATATAAAAAATTATTATCTATTTACCCTTTTAACGGATTGGATTCTATATCCACGTCGTTGAGCAGCCGTTGAATTTCCACGCGAGATGGCAAAATCTCGTTCTCCTTCATCTCCCTTTCATTCTCTATTTCGTTGCGTTCATTCATATTTTGTTGAATCAGTCTCGCTAGCAGCAACCTGTTGCTATCTCCATATTTGGAAGGGGATTCTCCGAAACCACTCCGTTTACCATGTGCTGAAATGAAAATGAAATGATCACTGTGAATAATTTCGCAGAAAATTCTTGAAATATGACCCTTCACCTGAACAATAAATACACTCGGAGGCAAAATTAGCGGAACAATCGAAAATTTAACCAAATTCGAAGTCCGATATTTTTCCTAATTCTCAACCGATTTAGATGATTTTTTCGGCAGGTTATAGATCAACTCTTCTGCTTTGTAGAAATCATAAGAGAAAACAAAAAAAATTCGAAAAAAATTTTATACAGGGGCAAAGCTAAAAGTGTTTTTTTTTGTCAAAAATTCGTAACACCCTGTGGAATTTCGTGGTCCGAGTTGAAACGTATAATATCATGGTCTGTCAAGACACATCTTACTACAGTAACGCCCTTCTTGTTTAATGCATTTATCTCTATGTTTACAAGAGATATCCAATTTGAAGCGAAAAGTCACAAATTTCAAGAATTTATTTTTAATCTTGCGTAGGTGCATAACATCGGAGGTTAGCCAAAAAAATAAAATCAAAATTAGAGAAGCGGAAATTTAACGAAATGAAAATTTTTGAAATTCACTGGCCAATTTCACGCTCCGGGAGAACTCGAAGTACACTGGAAAAATCGTTGATTTTGCACATTTATTTTTGAAAATTTTTATGTGACACTCTATAATAATTATCATTCCTGTCCAAAATTGAGAGCAGGTGTGTATCCTGGCGTTACACTCGTGAAATGAAATGAACATGTTGCGAAAAATGTTCATGATGACCCACAAAAAAAAAATTTGATTTTAGTAGCGAGTATGACCCCCCCCCCGAGCCTTTATTACAGCGCGCATACGATTTCGCATACTCCCAATGATGTTGTCTATCATCTGATGAGGTATGTTGTCCCATTCTTCCACCAAAGCCAATGTCAGCTCTTCAACGTTGCCTGGATTCCGTTGTCGAACCCTTTTTCCAAGAATGTCACAAACGTGTTTGATCGGGTTTAAATCCGGTGACCGCGACGGCCAGTCCATTCGTGTGATCCCAGCTTCATTGAGATATTCTATCACTATGCGCGCAGTATGAGGGCGCGCGTTATCGTGTATAAAAAGGAAATTTTCCCCTATGTAAGGAGCAAAAGGCACAACATGGGGCTCCAAGATTTCTGTTATATACCGATGGGCATTAAGTGATCCATTGCCAATAATCTCCAGTTCTGTTCGTACTCCCACGCATATGCCACCCCATATCATAACTGAACCTTCACCGTAATGCTCAGTTCCTGCGAAGTTCGCTTGATTGTACCGTTCACACAATATCGGCTCTCATCACTAAATAAAACTCGTCTCCACGGATTGATTGTCCATGCTACATGCTCCCTAGCAAACGCCAATTTTGCTACCCGATGGGCTCTATCGAGTCTTGGTGCTCTTGCTTGCGCGTATGATCTCAGACCAACTTCATTTAATCGTCTTCTGACTGTCCTTACATTGACGTTAATGTTATCCACTGCTTCTAAAAGGTTACGTGCCTGAACAGCAGTAAGACGAGGATTTCTTATGGTTTGATTGACGATGAAACGGTTATGTATAGCGCGGGTTGCCCGATTTCTTCCTTGTCCTCGCCTCCTCACGTACAATCCAGTTTCCCTGTAACGTCGGTAGATTCGATGGATAACCGACGTCGAGACACCCAACATGGTACCGACTGAGCGGTAGGTGCGCCCTTCCTCGATCAATGTAACTGTCCTTGCTACTGAGGTTGGTGGTAAATCTCTCATTCTGAATGAAAAATACCGTTCCGAATCGTAAACAGTAAAAGAATCACAAAACACCGCAACCGATCGAATTTGTATCAAATCTAAGAATGGAAAACTCTCATTCCTTAGACAAGTGCAAATGTGGTCATATACAAAAAAACGTGTGTTGTATTTCATATATGATAAAAAAAGGTGTGCACATGTGTAAGTGAAAAGTTTTATTAATGGTCCCAGAATTCGGTTGTGTATTTTAATACCTACCGACTGTTATCTCCTATGAATTCCTAATTTTCACCAAATTAACCAAATTGTCATCAATAACTAATGCAATTCGAATAAAATAATCGCAAACGACAATTTCGACACGCCTGAGTGATAATAAGAAAATTCCAAATTGATAGACGAATTTTAATGACAATTTCTTGATTCAATGGAATTTCTCCAAAATGGTGATTTTCCACTTGAAATTAAATATATTTTGCAAAAAAAGAGATAAACGCATGAAACAAGAAGGGCGTTACTGTAGGAAGATGTGTCTTGACAGACCATGATATTGTACGTTTCAACTCGGACCACGAAATTCCACAGGGTGTTACGAATTTTTGACAAAAAAAACACTTTTAGTTTTGCCCCCGTATAAATTTTTTTTCAAATTTTTTTTTGTTTTCTCTTATGACTTCTACAAAGCAGAAGAGTTGATCTATAACTTGCCGAACAAATCATCTAAATCGGTTGAGGATTAAGAAAAATATCGAACTTCGAATTTGGTTAAATTTTCGAGTGTTCCACTAATTTTGCCTCCGAGTGTAACTGCTGTATTATCACCATCGAAGAATAGAATATTCAAACCAACATTCAAAAAGGACCATACATTTATAGTGAAAGCCACAAGCGGACATTCATGGTCGTACATATTATGCTTATGGTTGCTGTCCGATTATAGGAATTTAATAAATAGATAATAACATAAGTCAGTGAACTATATTTTCTGAAAAAATTAATATACATTTCATGTAAATAAAATATACATTTTCTTCATTTGAAATAATTCAAGAGAGTAGTTTGTTTTAATTTGTCATGTTTCTTCTCAACGAGCTCAAAAGTAGAAGAAGCAGATTTAAAGAACAATTTTCAACTGCCAACAAGTTTCAACGCATCAATATGAATTTTAATCAGTATTTTCAGTGACTATTTGTGCCTCTGATTCATTTCACAGACGTGCTATTTGGCGGTAAAATCTTTTTCACATTTTTCAACATTAAATCACAGGGATGAAATCCAGCATTATCTAAAAATAGAATAATCATCCTTGTTTGCATACTCATTTTTCTGTCGAATTCCAATAACCCGTCGGTAAAGATGTGGCGTTTAATCCAATCTTTTCTGTTTGATACTAAAGCGGCTGGCAAACTCTTCAGTGCTATTTTTTTGAAAGCCCTAGAACGAGTTATCTTTTCTATTGCCAGTAGTTCTCATTTCTTTCCAGCCATATTCGCACTAAATAAAATAGTCAACCATTACTTTGATAATTTTCCAACTGTGCATTTATGTGATTCTAATTATAGTGATTTATTAGGCAGGGAACGAAAGAAAAATCCGCTTTCGTCAGCATTATACACATCTTGTGGCTGATGACCTAGCAGTATAGGAGGAAGATTTTGCTTCCTTTAGGTTTAAGTCCTAACGATTAATCGTTGAAAATAGGGAACATAGCTATCATTCGAAAGGCAGTAAATTATACCACTTATTCTTCCTTGGCCTACTGACACGCAGAAAATTATACTCCGACGGGCTTTTCAAGGCGATAGAACTGATGAAAAATGGCTTATCTATAGAAAGATGCGTAACTTTGCACAGGCTAGTATAAGGAGAGAGAAAAAAAGCGTTTTTAGAAAAATTGAATAGAGACGACGCCAACAAATTCTGGTCTAGTTTACGAAAAATGAGTGTTTGTAACAGGCATGGCTCTACTGAAACTCCTGAACATTTATTAGTCCCAGATCAGATTAATGTTAAATTTCCCGAAGTTTTCAAGTCTGTTCGAACAGATTCCGATATGCTCGAATATTATAAAAATAACAGCTTCAATCCGGATCTTTCTTTTCATTTTAGATATATGGAACCAACAGAAATGTGATGATTGTACAGAATTTCAGATCAATTCATGTGGTGTTGATGGTATATCTCTTAAAATGATCAAGTTCTGTTTTCCTACTACATTGATTTATTCAACGCATATTGTTAATTTATGTCTAGAAATTGGATATTTTCCATGCCTGAAAAATGTCTTCAATATGTCCCATACCAAAAAATTAAAATGTTACAATCGAGGACTTGAGGCCTATAAGTTTACTTCCTTTTTTCAGTCGAGATTCAGAAAGGGCTTGAGTACCGTGTCAGCTGTACTAAATGTTACCGACGATTTAGTTGAATGGATGCTGGAAGGAGTTGTGTGTTGGTGCTGCTCGATTTCTCCAAAGCCTTTGATTGCGTCAGTGATGAACTTCTCTGCGCTAAGCTGAAACTGTATGGTCTTAGTGATCTAGTTGTCAAGTTCTTTGTTCCGTGTTTGTCTAATAGCAAACAGAGAGTCTCTACAGAAGTGGCATTTCTTTTCCTTGTGAAATTTTATCAGGTGTACCTCAAGGGACCATTTTAAGACCGCTCCTATTTCTAGTTTACACAACTGATATTTATGATTACGTTGAACATGGTACAATGTATTCTCATGCGAACGACACTCAGTATCGATACCCATTCAGATGGCTAATGGACAAATAAATAAAGACTTAAACTCACTTCAGCTATACTGTGATGATCATTGTCTCAAAGTTAATTCTTCCAAATCGGCTTTCTTGGTTTTTCCTCCCGAGAAGCAATATGAATTTGTCAAAGATAATCTTGACTTATCAATGAATTGTTGTTCGATACCAATAGTTGAGGAGGGAAAAAATCCTTGGAGTTATTTTCGTGAAACTCCTCTTCGTCTCGCATATCAATGCATTACTGCAAAAATCTTATTTAAAAATGAAATTTCTTTATGACTCGAGGGAGTTTTTATCGCAAAGAATAAGGCAGAGATTGTGTGAGACGTCATGTACCTGTTTTTAGATTCGGTAAGTAAAAATCGTATTCAGAAGGTGCAAAATACTTGTAGTCGATTTGTGCTCGGTATCCGAAAAATTGATGACGTGAGTGGGCATATCCATCAACTCGAATGAAATAGGATGAGCCATGCATGGAAAATTCAGCTTTTGGTTTTTGTGCATGAAACTCTTCTCACTGGCACACCAGATTATTTACGAGATAAATTGGTCAGTCGCGGAGCTCTACATGACGAGAACGTGAGGCGTCTGAGTTCTTCCGGAGGTGTTTCACTTATGTTGCATCTGAAAATTATAACTCCCTTGATAAAAGGACAAAAACATTTTCACTTTCTATGTTTAGTAAATATTTGAAAAACCACTTTCTTTCGTAGTTGAATAAATTCTTTTTCTTTTGTCGCATTTAGTGTTAGGTTGAATATACAGGGATATCCACCGGGACCGTCCGTTAAAAACTATTTAAGTTCCAATTACAATATCAAGCTGAAATTTTATACGCTGCCATAACTAGCGATTTCCAATTGGAGTGAAATATCTTCGAAGGGATACCATTTCCGGTTAAACCGGAAGTGGGTCATCACTTTGTTATTTCAGGATTGTTGGCAATCTACCTTTTTCATTATACATCTAGAACCGACATTTGAGCAAGGCATAAAATACCCAAGTTGTTGGCACTTATCTGTCAAAACTTTTGACAGATTTAATTATTTTTGTTATAAACTCGATTTTTGGAGAACATTCAAAAAAATTGTAGCTCGTAGATCTTTTGCACTACAAACACAATTTTTACTCGGTTGGATAGAAGAAGGATCAAGAAATTTTTTAAGCAATCTACACATATCAAATGTTTATTGCGTTGTTCTGTATTTTTTTTTCAATTTGGCCTTTTTCAAACAGCAATAGAATTTTTTGTGCCAATTTTTATATCGCCATCAGATGAAGCGTCAAATTTCAGATGGAATTGTATAAGCATGTACTATACCCATCTCTTATAGTTCCGAAATAATTTGGGAATATATCGAATTTTGATGATTTTGCAAGAACTAACAGAGAAGGCTTTGAAATATTCGAATCAAGTAGCTGAACTGGCCACGCTCACTTGACAGGTGCCTAAAATTAATGTACTTGTCACTTCGTTCATTCGAATTTGATATTTCAACAAGAATTGTCGTTATTTCAGATTGAAAATATCCAAAAAATACAACACATTTGGAACAAAAGCACTGGTTATTCAAACGAAAATATTTTTAATCCCTTTTTAATTCATTTTAGAATGTCAAAAAGTAGTGGGTAGAAATTGCAGGAAATTCAATAACCAATTTCCAAATTTACCGTCTATGAGTAAAATAAAATTTCGAAGCATTAGAAGCAATTTCCTATAATTCGGATGAATAAACTAAGCGAAAATCAATCATCGAAGATAATTACATTAATACGAATAAATGATAGCAAACATCATAGGAGAAAACTAATTTACGATCTGAATAAATGTTCAATATGGGCCCCATTTTGCTCGATACACTTGACAGCTCGTATATGAACATGATGAGTTGCCCTCCTAGTTTCCTCAAGACCAATATTACGAAAAGCATTACGAATGCGTTCTAGTACCTCTTCTCTACTTCTTACAGGAATTAGATACACTTCACTTTTGATTTTGCCCCATAAATAAAAATCAAGGGGCGTCAGGTCTGGAGAACGCGGAGGCCATAAATTTGGTCCTTGAATACCCCACCATCTATCCTCGAACATTTTTGTTACCTGCCGATCTTCAGCTCGTGTTTTATGTGCTGGTGCACTTTTGTTAATAACAATCCCTCAGAATGTTGAGAGGTAATCCATCTAAAAATTTGCTAATGTTCCTTTCAAAACTTCCAGGTATCTTTGTCTATTAAGATTTTCCTCATAACTGTGATAAGCCAACAAATCATTCATTAAAATTGCAAAAACGGTCACGCTGAATTTATTTTGGAAATCAATAACCTCAATGAAATGTGGATTTTCTGTGGCTCAAAAATGTCGATTTCTCCTGTTGGTAATTCCACTTTCATTGTACTTGGCTTCATCAGACCATATAATTTTTCTGCAGAATTGTCTCATCTTCTTGAAGCCGAATTAATAAATTTTCACAGAAATGTAGCCGCTTGGGAAGGTCAGTTGGTTTCAATTTTTGTAGTCTGATAAAAGAATACGGGTGCATGTTATATTTCTTGAGGATCCTTTGAATGGAAGTAAAACTCAATCCAATATCCATTAATGCTGACTTAATGGACGCATGTGGATTGGCACGAAAATACGCTAGCGTATTAATTTGATTGTCGTCGTCCTTTAGAATTGGTTTTCTTCTAGTTTCTATGTATTTTGTTCCTCCAAATTGCAGAAAATTGCTTCTAATCCTTCGAAATTTTGTTCGATTATGGTTATTGAGTTGCCTGCAAGTTCTATCCACCACTTTTTGACATTCGCCATGAATTAAAGAGAGATTAAACATATCCTCGTTTGAATAATTAGCCATTTTATTATCAATCTGGTGTTTTTCAAAAAATTTCACTTCAAATTACAAACAATTTTTGTTGAAATATCAAATTCGAATGAGTGAAGTGACAAGTACATTAATTTTAGGCACCTATCAGGTGAGCGTAGTCAGTTCAGCTACTTGATTCAAATATTTCAAGGCATTCCCTGTAAGCTCTTGCAAATGCATGTATTCTTTTTCTGTTATTATTATTTCATCTTGTAGCTATAGTATATTGCAGAAATATCCAAGTCTAATATTGTTCATTGGTTTGTTCACTTATTTTCATTTTGATTTATATTATTTATATTTTTCCCTGATATTATTCTTTTGTTCCAATTCAATCAATCGTTAAAAACATGCTTTTCTGTATGTGAATGAAGATGAATTCCATATTCTTTTTTCTTTGTCGATATTTCCTAGTGCTCTTACTGGTTGAGTTGAAGAGTAGCCACGGCTAAACTTCGCCAGTGTAGACCACTGTTTGTACACTTTGTAGGTACAGTAAATAAAGATGATTTATTATCATTATTATTATTTCCTTAAGATATAGATTATGCCATTCGAAGAAAACAGTGAAATAACATTTAAAACAACCCCGACTTCAGAAATCCTGTTCGAACACCTTGTGTAACATAGATTAACAAAATATGTCATATGTTCAAGCGACAATAGTTACTATCATAATGGCTGTATATATGAAGCTTTGAAATCAATATTGAGGACATAAAATTCTTTTTTTTTAAACCCCAAAGTACAGAAAATATCAAATATTTCGGAAACTTTTCACGAAAGGTATTTGGAGTTTCGAACAAACTCGCCTACATTTTTCCTTACAAAGTCGAAAATGAAACAAAATATAGGGTGTCACATTTAGAAAATCGTAACTTTGGAATTTAACTTTATTATGGAACAGCCTGTAGAGTCTCAAATAATTTCAGTTTGTAGTTACTACAGCACTTCATATTATTGCTCAAAAAAAAAATTCAAAATCCCGTAAAATATGGCTAATCTTTCGTCGAGACTGTGATGAGCCACCTGGTACAGTATTCACGCATGTGGATAAAGATCGTACTCTTTGCTAGCTCATTTACAAACTATTTATAGGTACTTCAGAATACTATCGATCTGTTATTCAATTTCATTCAAGTTCAACTACTTTGAAGTAAAAAAATATAATAAAAATTCTGAATGTTAGGGAGTAATTTCTGTGTGGTTCTATTTAATTACTATATAATCACTGTGAACTAAATGTAACCGGTATATCAGGGTATACAAATAACTTTTAGGAAGTATCATATCAAGTACAATCCTGAATTGATCATTATCAGTGATCATAAATTATTGAGGAAATATTTGACTTTGATTACCCAAAAAGGGTTCTGACAGATTTATGTCAATATTTTGCAATGCATACTGTTAGTATGCAGCAGGGGTGCTCAGACTTGAACTGCTGGCTATCTACTTCAATATTTTTAGACTACTTACGATCGACTCTGAGAGGCTGCAAGTATGTGTGATGCAGGGTTGTCGACATACACGATACACCCTACCTACCTACCTACATAGGTAGGGTAGTTGACGCGAACATTGCCGTCAGTTGAAGGTCGAATTGCCTTAGATTCGGATAATTGATTTCAGATATAAAGCACCAGAAATTTGTATCAGATGCTGTAGCTTTGAAGTTCATATCTGATATAATCTGTATCAACTCATTTTAAACAGAACATGAGTTCATATTAAACTAACTTGCTAGTTCAGTAGCTGATTTCCCAATGTTTTACATAAAAAAGGATAACTAATAAAAGATGCTTTATTTGCCAATTAACTGCAATCATAAAAACGCATTTCGAATTGTCCCAAAATATTTGATAATTCAGCCTTATACGTATTATAATTCAACTGGGGAATCCTTGCTTTCAAAGACGGAAAATGTTTCAGATCCTTTCTTTTCAGTTGATCTATCATAAGTTGCAATTTACTTTTGAATGCGTTTACTGCGCTAATTATCTCAATAATAGTTTTTTCTTTACCTTGAAGCCCCAAGTTAATGGTGTTTAAGTGCATTGTGATGTCAGCCATTTTTCGTTTTTCAACACCTGAGTGTCATCACCTATTTCCGTCTAGAAGTGCTGTTATTTCGGCCAATAATTCTTGCAACCTTTCTAGTAATTTTCCGTGACTCAACCACCTGACGTCCATGTGAAGAACTGAATCAGTGTATTTAGCTGACTCCCTATCTTCTAACTGCAACTTAAATTCACAATTGTTGTTGCAATGCCGAAACTTTCCTCCGTGTTTGATAATTTTGAACACGAAACTTGTTGATGTTTAATGCAATGGAATGAAAAAAATGGGAAATCTCCATTAGCTCGACACAATGCCACAAAACCGTTTTTGTTTCCAGTCATTGCTGATGCTCCATCGGTTGTAATGCACACTATATTGGTAGCTTGTAGTTTTTTAGAAATTGAAGAAAACGTCATATGTATCTTCGCCACGGGTCTTCCCCCTCAGAGGAATGATTGTCGAAAATTCTTCCCTAGCCAACACGTCATTGAATACCATCCGACTAAAAATACACAGCTGAGTAGTGTTTATCATATCGGTGGATTCGTCGAACTGTAAAGAAAAGTATGTACATTTCATAATATCATGTTTTAGTTTATCTGCCATGTTCTGACTCATGCCTTCAATACGCCTTGTGACAGTCGGACGAGATAACTGAAGTTCTCTAATAGCAGACATGATTTCTGTTTTATTTTTAGAATCTCCAAATAAAGTCTCACCAGCTTCAATAAATGCATCCTTCACAACGGATTCATCTTCGAATGATTTATTGTGTTTCACCAATATATGATATATTTTAAATGACGCGATCGTAGCAGTTTTTGATTGTTTGGCTGGCCTTTTAATATGATTTGTTCTTTTTTCGAACAAGATATCAAAACACGTTCTTTTCGTTTTCTCAATTCTCTCTGTGACGGAAAAACTTTTCCATAGTTTTTATGAACCGTTTTATGATTCCTCTTCAAGTTACGACGCTTAGGTATTGCAACTGACGCACGACAAATAAGTTATATGCACTTATCCTTCACCATACAAAAGAAAAATCTTCCTCCCAATCGTTATTAAAATGATACTTTTCTGATTTCTTCGCTGCATTTATTTTGTACTATTTAATCATAAACTTCGTATGGACATAGAATGGCCTGCGAGTTACAGTTCAGAATCACTCCAATTCCTGCAGGCACAACATTTATATAGGAGTGAATGAAAGTCTCGAATGTTCTCGTCAAATGCGCTTCCCGAAAAATTTCTGAAAAAGCAGCAAGAATAAGAACGCGGTTATTTCATTACGTAATAAATTTTTGTAGTTTAGTAACCTATTTATTAAAAATTTTTTTCTTCTCGAGATCTACCCAAAAAGCACTCGCGATCGATTGGTCGATCGCAACCGTTTGAGCACCCCTGATATGCAGAGTGTAAATTAGTTACAATTTTTGTAGTACCCTATTAATTAATTGATTCCACGCCCATCTCCGACATTGGGATACCCAACTTTTGGGAAAACATTTATTCCTGATAGGAACCTAACTAATGCAGAATAATTTGCAGATTAGTCACCAAGTATTTAGGTTAGGTTAGATTGGTCATGGACCTGAATTTCTTAGATTAATCTTTTGAATTATTCAGTTGAGAACTTAGTGATCGACTTTCATTTTTTCTGGACAAAATGATCATATTTCAACGAGGGAAAGAGTATTCTCAGGCCTTTCAGATGTGTTATATGAAAGTCAACAAAGCTCATGGGGGTTTCAAGATATAGTATCATAACTTTTTTTTTGGGCAAATAGTTCATCTTTTATAACTCGAGAACCTGTTGACTAAAAATGATGAAGTTTTTGATTAAGTTGAGATCACTACAAGTAGTTCGTTTTCCTGACATGATCATGCACCTCCCATAAATAAAATAGAAACTTGCAAAGTTAGTCAAAATTCTATATCCTGGAATGGCTACTCTGCTGATTTGATATTCGCTGAGCTCTGTAAGGCATATGATATCTCACTGTACGTTTGTAATGTTGTAACTGAGAATGTCCATTTCATTTGATAGTTACTGTATATTTAGGTTCATTCATTCACACAAGGAATCTCTCAGTGCTTATGGGGATTGTTTGATTCTCGTTTGTATTGAATAGAGCGATGCTTAATTTGTACATGGAAGCTTCGGTAACAGAAGTATATGATGCTGGTAGGGATTACCTTAAAAATAAATAAACCTTCTGTATTTGTTTTATCCCAAAATTAATTGAAATTTGAAATTGGTTGGAGAGAGTGGCAAGTAGTGAATTAAAAGTCATTTTACAGCATGTTTCTGACATCTGTCAAGAATTTATATCCAAATTAAATCAAGAAATGTTTAAGAAGAAAACTCTCGGTTTGTTGTTCATTTATTTTCGCTTTATTTCCCCAATTATCACTCTAACTTGTTTCGTGAATGACAAATTTAATTCTACTAATCCTGGTGAAGAAACACAGCAATGTAAAGAAGGTGAAGTTTGTATTAGATATACTTTAGTGGAAAATAAGAATCAAAAAAAGGAAAAGGATATTATTAAATGTGGAACTATGGATGAATGCAATATTATGGGTGTATCTGACAAAGCATCAAGTGATGCAGTAACATTTTATTGTAACGAATGTAAAGAGGACAAATGTATTCCCGAATCAGCAGTGGATAACCAGTCAGATTCTTCGCAATTCGGTTCTGAAGGTTCTGGAAACAATGAAACAGAGAATGCACCTACTATAGAGACCACGACATTCGATGACAAAGATGATCCAGATGACGAAGAGGAGGAAATTGTGAAAAAGAAACCCGAAAAACCGAAAAACACTGTCCAGTCTTCAAGAATATCATCGAATTTTTATTTACTTATATCAATTTCAGTTTCAAAGATTCAATTATATAGTTTTAGTAAAATATAAGATAATGAAAGTTATAAATGTTGATATTTTACTGTTTATTCTTACTTCAATTGGCAGGTGTGCAGGTTTCTTTAATACCACAAACGTCGAAAATTGGCATGAAGTTCAATCAACAGGTATGAAGTCCTACCAAAATTCCAACCGAAAACAAAAAACATGGTCATATAGAAAAATTATAATTTGAATTTCTGTTTCTGATTGTTTTGGAACAGATTTTGAGCTTAAAATAGATTAAAATTTCATAGGGAAGCAATATTGTGTTCAATTTTCAAGCAGTTTTAAGTGAAAGTTTTTCATTTCTGGATGACAATGCACGTCTACATTGTGCTGATAAATAATAAATATTTATATTTATATTTATTTACAATAAAATAAACTGCATACAGCTCCCAGTAAGATCGCCGGATTCAAACCAAGTTTCGCATGTTAAAACAAGGTTTAACGGCCGGTCTTATAAAGAGACATTCAAACCTGGTTTAGCTTATACGGAATTAAAATATACTCAAGAATTTAACTCAAACCGGTCCTATAAATATAACCCCCAATTAAATGTTCAATGGTTAGCTAACATTGAACTAAACTTTGATGGCGCTGTGAATCAATAGAATTGCAGCATTTACGGTAATTGTTCATCGAAGTTAACGAAAAGTCATTTGGATTTGATGTTCACCATTGGGAAATTATCAAACTTGAAAATGGATGAGAATAAGAGGGCAAGGTGTTAAAATTTTAAGTTCAGATATAATTTATGCGTAGACATAATGAAGAATTTTATTCAGGGAACAATATTCAACCTTCCCTGAAAGAGCTTTTCTGATCCACCCTCCATAATCATCGTCAACCAGAGCCACACAGCGGTGGTACAGCTCGGTCAGATGTCATGAATAGGAGCAATAGACTTAAGATTTGGTCTCCTTTGACCTCGTCAGGATTGCCTAGCCATTCACAACCTCAGACCAGACCGTCACCTATTCATCACAATTTGATGGAGGGTTAGGGATAAAACCAAAGTGGTAGAAGAAGGATTGAAGGCGGAACTGAAGCCTTAATTCCTTCAGCGCCACAGTAGACCAGGATGGCTGGGATGGACCGGGCAGATATACAATCTGTCAAAAGCTGAAAAATACTGGCTACAGATTCGGAAATATCCAGTTCCGACTCAATAGCAAACCCGAAAAAACAACAGATGCCCCAACTGCAACCTCAACTACGGTTAGCCAACTGGAGGGGACGACCTCATCAAAGCAGTTAGAGTGGGGAATTGAGAGCACACCGCTCCAAGGGAACTCCAATACAACTGCCGGTGGGAAAATCTCATCCTAATGGCTAACAAATTCGAATGCCTTCAGGTCAACCTGCATCATGCAAAGGCTGCTTCAAGCACCTACTGCAGATTCGCCACAACTATGCAAATAAGAGTGGGGTTTATTCAAGAACCCTGGATCAATAGGGGAAAAATTAGAAATAGTCTACAATAACAGGTGCAAAAATCCACCTAACCACCTAACCACACCATATGGGGCAGAACTGACGTCAATGAAAGAGGTAAATATCTTCTAGAATACAATTTCTCTAATAACATAGACATTGTAAATAGGGCTAATAAATCAACAATTTTACTTAATAATTGCGATTCGTAACGCGTTTCACTACACCATAGCTTCTTCAGACGAATGAATATACAGAGTATTCATTCGTAAAATTCCTTAAAACACAGTACTTGTTTTTTATTATTGAGGATCCATCTCTTTATTGTTTTACTTAAAAAACATATATTTGGTCTTGTCTATGTTAATTCTTAACTTATTTTGGTTTAGCCAAGCTACGTAGGTTTTAATGTCAGAGTTTATTATTAATTCGAGTTCCTCTGTAGTAACACCACTGTAAAATAAGGCTGTATGGTCGGCAAATATATAATATCTGGTCCAGCGAGTTTAAGGCTAAGAACATACTATAAATACAAGTGGGTATTTAGAAGTACTCTCAAGCTTTCGCCGAAGTCTTCAGAATACTCTCCTCCAGGCTCCTTATTAAGGCCAAGTGCATTAGAATGGTCTTTAGCTTAGACCTTTTGTATTCGTGCAGCTGGGACAAGACCATTGATCCCCTCGAAATAGGATTTCGAGGGGATCTAACCTAACTTCGTTAGAGCTTCTCGGTAGGCGTTCCATTCACCTGTTGTTTCCGCTCTATTGAATGTCTTTCTGGCTCTAGCTTTGAGTTGAGCAAGCTCCTTGTTCCACCAAGGCGTATCCCTTGAGGAGTGGTTCTCTATATTCCACTTTTTGAATCTTATCTGAGTCGATTTCGAAACCAATCATTTGGTGGTCGGACATAGAGATTTCGTCCATGACGCGCCACTTCTCAATTGATTGTAGTATAAATGGCGAGGCAAGGGTGAGATCCAGAACCTCTTTCCTAACCGCATTCATGAAGGTGGATTTATTAGCCCTATTTACAATGTCTATGTTATTAGAGAAATTGTATTCTAGAAGATATTTACCTCTTTCATTGACGTCAGTACTGTCCCATATGGTGTGGTTAGGTGGTTAGGTGGATTTTTGCACCTGTTATTGTAGACTATTTCGTATGAATAAGTTGGGAGAACTCTAATTTTTCCCCTATTGATCCAGGGTTCTTGAATAAACCCCACTCTTATTTGCATAGTTGTGGCGAATCTGCAGTAGGTGCTTGAAGCAGCCTTTGCATGATGCAGGTTGACCTGAAGGCATTCGAATTTGTTAGCCATTAGGATGAGATTTTCCCACCGGCAGCTGTATTGGAGTTCCCTTGGAGCGGTGTGCTCTCAATTCCCCACTTTAACTGCTTTGATGAGGTCGTCCCCTCCAGTTGGCTAACTGTAGTTGAGGTTGCAGTTGGGGCATCTGTTGTTTTTTCGGGTTTGCTATTGAGTCGGAACTGGATATTTCCGAATCTGTAGCCAGTATTTTTCAGCTTTTGACAGATTGTATATCTGCCCGGTCCATCCCAGCCATCCTGGTCTACTGTGGCGCTGAAGGAATTAAGGCTTCAGTTCCGCCTTCAATCCTTCTTCTACCACTTTGGTTTTATCCCTAACAAAACTGTTACCATTTATATTGATATTCATATAACTATGTTTTTTGCCATGATCTATCTTCTTCTTGTAAGTTGTAAATAATAATTTCATTATTTTCACTGACTCTTTTATTATTTGGTCCTCGGCAGAGCTACCCCCTAAAATATGATCCCCATAGTTTGAATCTTCACCAATAGGGTGTTGACATGTGGTGTAGGCGCCGTTTTCTAAAAAATTGGATAGTTCCTCATAACTACCAAATGTAGAAAAATGAATTTGATTACTCACTTAATTTTTCTAAATTTTTTCCAAATTTTATTTCAGAATTTGATATTCAAATCTTATTCAATACCTTCTGCAATGTTCCTTTAAATTTTAACAATTTTTTCGAATATGTTTTATAATTTGGACCTTGAAGCTATTCAACTTTTCTCAGACCTTATACTTTCTACAGAAAAATGTATTCATTCAACCTCCACAGCTGTGGACCAAAAATAAAAGAGTTATTTCTGTCTGAAATTAATAATGGTACAAATACTGTTCTCTAAATTAAGCTCACCTCGCAAAGTTAAATGGAATAGATATTTCGATTTCTTGCAATAAATTAGGGACTAGAAAGAATAAGAAGATTTTCTGAATTCAGAATATTTATTCGAAATTGCATTTTAAATTAAATACCAAGAAAATTTGATTTATTTTCACGATTATTATTGTTTCTTTAAAAAGAAAATGAGGAAAATCACATCCTGTTTTTTTTGATATTCAGTAACACAAACAATGAATACTGCTCAAATATATATATATATATATATATATATATATATATATATATATATATATATATATATATATATATATATATATATATATATATATATATATATATATATATATATATATATATATATATATATATATATATATATATATATATATATATATATATATATATATATATATATATATATATATATATATATATATATATATATAGGGGTTTCACCCCGACGAGTTGCCCATATATCTGTTCATGCAATCAAACTGATTTCATGAAAAATATAAATCCACCACCAGGTAATTCATACCATTGCTAGGCAATGATCATAATCAAAACATATCCTGGAATAATTATATATTAGGATAATGTTCAATGTTATGAGAATATATAAACCTACCAAAATATATACATACTATAGCATCATCAGACAATGTACCAACGAGTAGTGTCAGAGGCTTTCTACCCGGAAAAATCAAGTGTACGGACCTTAGTCAAGTAACACTGAATGTTACTCATTAATAGTTTCCTTTGTGTGAAGTGGTGAACGATCGAATAGAATACTGCTCTGAATATAAATATGACAAAATTGTCAGTTAAGTATATCACATTTATATAAACAAATAAATAAAATATGAAATTAGATTCTGAGCAGTATAAACTAAAGAGAAAACCTATGACTCTACCGCATTATTTTTTCGGAAAGAAACCTACGAAGAATATTACAAGATTTGATGACTGTTATCTTTTGTAACTGTTCAAACAAATTTTCTTCAGACCCAAAATCTCAATACTTTTGTGAATATTTCTAAGAATAACACCTGTTGTGGAAATAATAATCGATAGAATAAATATTTTTTCATTTTCCACATTTTTTAATCTCGTCGCCAAGCATCATATATTTAGAAATTTTTCATTGTATTTATTTTGTATATTATGTGTGTCGGGTATAGCAATATCAATTATATATGTTATTTGATTCTGTTTATCATTAAGAATGATATCTGGTCTATCGTGTTTTACAGCTCTGTTGCAAAGAATTTTTTATCAAAATAAAGTTTATATTTGTCATTTTCACAAATAATCTCAGGTTCATATTTGTGAAATTTTTTTCTTTGGAATTAGGTCATGTTTAATTCCTAGATTAAAATGAATAATATTAGCGACGGCATTATGTCTTTCTAAATAATCTGTTCAAGCAAGGACTGAGCAAGATGATAATATATGAAAAACTGTTTCTGACGAACAGAAACATCTACGGCAAGAATCATCTATATTTTGTTTGATGATGTGTTTTCTATAATTCCTCGTGAAAACAACCTGATCCTGGATCGCAATTGCCAAGCCTTCTGTTTCAGCAAACAATTCTCCAAATACTAACCATTTATTCGATGCGATTTCATCAATATAATCATTTTTCAATTCTTTAGGGTGTTTTCCGCGTAATTCCTTCTGCATCCAACTTTCTCTTTTAGAATTATCATCAAATATATCAAAATCTACCTTTTGCATTGTCAAGTTCAGAGGTGTAAGATTATAATCTGAAGCAACAACAATATCATGTAATTTAGACGTTCTCTGTTTATCATGAAAATGGGAACGTAGAATGAAAATCTGTTTACAATGAAGATTATTCAAATCAGTTAATTCACGACCTCCAAGATGTCTAGGTAGTGTTACTCTCTGAACAGCTGACTTTGGGTGGTGCTTATGATATTTACGAAGCATTTTCCTCGTTTGACATTGTAATTAATTTAGATCAGTTTGAGACCATTTAATAATTCCAGAAGAAGATGTAAGAATAGGAACTGCATAGGAGTTGATAGCTCTGAAAAGGTTTTTACTAGTTAAATGACTCTTGATGATAATTCTAAGTCTTTTGTAATATGAACTTCTAATATTTTCTTTAGTGCTGCTATGGTTAATTGTCTTCTCTTGACGAAATCCAAGATATTTATATGTATCTCCTTGATGGATTGGCTCGATTTCGATATTGGAAATCTTTATATAATCAGAGGTGATCTTTCCTTCTTCAATAGAAAGATTTTTACATTTTGGAAGCCCAAAATATATATATATATATAAATTTTTTATGACAAACAGTTTTCAACTATTTAGATTAAACGATTTAAAAATGTCAATATATTTTTGTATATAGATTTTAAATAGGTGCTGAGTATTAGCACAATTATCAAGAATTAATTTTTTCCTAATTTCTTTTGTTATTGGTTTAGTGTTTTCTAGTGTACCGAGAAATAATGAACCCTCAAATCTAATTTATTCGGTTTCATCAACAAAATTGTTACCATTTATATCGATATTCATATTACTATATTTTTTGTCATGATCTATTTTCTTCTTGTAAGTTTTAAATAATCATTTCATTTATTTTCACTGACTCTTTCATTATTTGGTCCTTGGCAGAGATACCTCCTTAGATATGATCCCCATAGTTTGAGCCTTCGTCAATAGGGTGTTGACGATAGTCGGATTTTTTCTAATTTCCCAAAGAATTCTGAATAAACCAAACAAACTTATTCCATGCTTTTTTCTGAATTTCTGTCGGAGCTCTCGTAAAACTTGTGTCGTTTATTAAGCCCATTAATGGTCAAAATAAAATAAGCAGGATTTTTACATTTTTTTCTATATTTCACTATGAAAGAGGATACAAAGAAAAGAAGAAAATAGAAAAAAAAATTAAAATGATGTTTTCGAAACTTTTAAAGGGGTGTGCCCAAATTGGCACAGCGGCCACTTAGAACTGATAATTCTCAAAACACTGTTTTTCAATGCAAACAGTTTTCTTGCATATTTTGCAGCCCCACAGACTTCTGTTATGACAAACAACACAGCGTACTCGTTTCGGAAGCTTTTCAGGTACGTGATCGGCGCCATCAAGTTGTAGTCCCTCTATGTTGTAAGCGGAAGGGCGTGCAGCTGCAGACTGTCTTTTTGGCGATTGTTTTAGGTAGAACTTGGCTATGCTTCGTCGAAACAGTAGTTGATCCATGGACTCTTCTCGGGACTGGACATGTGAACGCCAAGAATTTGATATAGCCATGACAATTATGTAGGTATACAATACCCACCGCCATTTTTTTCCATGAATTCTGTACAGTGCAATGGACTGATCAAATTCATCTACACCTCCAATGCCTTTATTATAATTTTGGAAAAAATGCGGGATCGTCATGCCCAGCTCTTTGCTTTTTTTCTGCAGACCATCTCTTCACAGTTCCCAACAGCTCATGAGAATCATAATTTGTTGCCATTGTGCAAATACTGTTGTCTTTCCAGCGAACTAGAAACACCTCATTTTGTTATCGAATGTGTAATCGAATTCTCCTCTTGTGTTTTCCTTCATATTCTTAGCAGTCGTCAATGGGCATTTCTTGGTGCGGTTCTCTCGAATAGTTCCTGTAGCACGATAACCTAATCGACGTAAATCGTTAAGGAGACCAGAACTCGTAAAAAAATTGTCAAAAAAAACACTGTAATTTGCGGGATCTATTATAAGTTTATTCAGCAACATTTTTGCAACTCTAGTTCCCGAAAGCTCTGTACTTGAAAAGCAGTAGATTTACCACAGTAAATATCGAAGCTGTAACAATAGCCTGAAGAGCTTGCTGCAACCCAATTTCTATACCCGAAGCGTACAGGTTTGCCTCTAATGAATTGTTTTGCCGAATGATACTTCACCATGGATTCATCTATGGAAATATTTTCATGAAAAACATTCCACTGGTTGAATTTTTTCATATCCGTAGTCGATGACACTACGTATGGTTAGGGAGTAAACTCTAAGGATAATAGAAGTATCGTTTCCCCATTTTTTGCTGGAAGTATCTTCAGGAGGTTCAGTTTTTTTGACTTGATGATATGGTTTGATTGATTTGTTCGTCCCATTTCATATGACTATTGAATATTATGCCAAGAAATCTTATGTTTTCTTCTTCTTGTAAGGATCGGTTGTTTAAAGTCAAAGTTATATTGTTTGTAGTGGATCTTGGTTTGGTAAATATCATATATTTGGCTTTTGCTCTGAAAATCGGAATCCAGTTTCAGAAGTCCATCTTTCAAGTTCGTTAAGACCTTTCTGTAAGATTTATTGACCGGTTGATAAATTGTTGGTTGCCATGTAAATCACAAGATCGTCAGCAGAAGGAATATATTTTATTGGTGTTTTGAAGGATTGAGTAACTTTGTCATTAGCGATTAGGGAAAATGTCGTACTCAAGACTGAGCCTTGTCGGATTCCGTTCTCTAGTGGTCTACTTCTGAGTGTTATACCGTTGACTCTAACTCGGGTGGTTCTGTTCTTTAAGAAATTGTGGGTGAAAGCTAAAAAGTTTCCATCTATGTCCATGTCAATCATATTTTGTATAATGAGCATTCTTCATGACATATCATAAGCTCGAAGTAGGTCTAAAAATATAGCTATCAGTTTTTGATTGTTTCATTGTTCGTTAACAGATTCTAATAGAATAATGTTATCCATAGTTGACCTGTTATTTCGGAATCCACTCTAGTATGTTTACCATGCAAACGAATTACATGAACTTTGAGGAGACTATAACATATTACAAGTACGTACCACCTGCTGTCTGTGAAAATTGCAACATAAAGATATATATATATATATATATATATATATATATATATATATATATATATATATATATATATATATATATATATATATATATATATATACTGCGACAGACAAATGATAACGAAGCTATTCCGAACAACATACCAGATATCATGTTTGTGAAGAAAAGAGCAATAACCACATGCAGATAAAATCAACAAATACTTTACATTGGCGAATGAAACTAAGAAAATGTGGAAGATGGATAATGTTGTCTTAGTTCTTATTGTAGTTGGTGCCTCAGGTGAAATTCCTAAGAAAATTCATAAAGGTATAGAGATTTTGGAACTGGAGAAGGTACACTCTTTAAGATCTCATTTTTGTTCGAACGGTATTGTTTTTAAAAAGTAGGAATCTACTTCAGCAATCTATTTTGCAGTAAACAGGGTGTCCCAATTTTCTATAAAAAAATCTTGGGTGGTTTTTCCAGACTGGAAGACCACTTCTTTGTTCAAGATTCAGGAGGGGCCTAAACTCTGCTGTACTGTCTTTAAGTAATACATTTTTTTGGTGAGTAGTTTCGTCACAAAATTTTTTCTTCCGTAAAAATTCATGAAAATAGGCTCTCACATCATCGCATGCACCTTCAGCCAGAGAGGATGAATTCTTTTCTCCTTTCGTTTTCTTATGGATATAGATAGCTTCATTGATGAATCGGAATAGATTATCCTCATTTTATATAGGAGTAACTCGAAAAAATTATTGAATATTGTAATTTTAAAAATATTATATCTTGTTTTTTCAAATGCAGCACCCTGTATTTTATTATTCATATCAAAGCATAAAATATTGTGGTATGTTTTTGCAGGAAAAACCTTATTTTTACCTTCGATCATATTCGAAATATTCGATTATTTGTAAAAATTTTTGATGAAAATTCTTCAAACCGTATCAAACTCATCAACATGCAGCATTATTTGCACAGAAGTTTTTTTTTCTGTAATGATTCAAGAAGTAAAAAATGAAACCTAAACAACATAATTCTTTCAACGAATGATAAAATCAAGATGATTAAAACGTTAATCGAGGTATGTGTTGACATTTTTTATGTCCCTCGGTCAGGTGTCTGGACATATCATATTCTGCAGTTTACATTTTGAACTTATCAGTGTTTCGTTATTAGACATTGTTGAAGTCAGGTTTGAAACCAATTTTCTCAATTGACTGCCATGAAGTTCTCCAAAGAAGAAATGGTTGATATGATTTTTATTCTGGGTGAGTGCGATAGAAATTCTTTGTTGGCAAGTAGAGTTTATGCACAAAGGTTTCCTGATAAGAGGCATTCTGATGCAAGATGCTTTGAAAAACTTCTAATTAGATTTATCGAAACGGGTAATATCGCTTACAAAAAACATGAAAAACCAAAAACTGCTACAGCTGAAGACAACTAGTTATCAGTTTTGTTGACAGTGACAGATACAAAAGCCAAAGATAGATTCCTCAGTTGGCAGATATAAGTCAAACTTCCTTTCAGTGAATCTTGAAAGTGAATAAATTTCATGCATATCATGTACAGCTGCACCAGGAACTGAATAATCAAGACTATGAAAATCGAATCAATTTTTGCAATTGGGCAAGTGACAAAGTAGCGAAAAATCCAAATATGTTTAGAAAAGTTCTTTTCTCGGACGAAGCAACTTTCCAAGAAAACAGGCACAACTTTCATTAGTACGCTACGGAAAATCCACACCTTATGAAAAAATAGATCACCAGCATCATTGGTCCTTGAATGCATGAGCCGCTATAGTAGATTGATATCTAATTGGGCCGCACTTGTCGGGTTATATTAAGGGCATCGTTTACCAGATTCCTTCTACCACGCAGTTGGATATGAGACAGAGAATAGTCGATGTCTTTCAATCAGTTAATCCGCAAATGTTGTCGAAAGTTCAACGGTCCTTCCTCAGAAGGATTGAACTGTGCCCACAAAGAAACGGGCTATATTTTGAACACTTATTGAAATAGTTCAATACCTTGTAGATCATCTCACCAAAAACCAATCTATTGCGTATTTCATACACGTCTACCTTCAAATATCTCCATCTCTCTGATCAAGTATAATGATATGTACTAATAAACTCTTCTTTCGCAACCTCTGATTTCATTATTTTAGTTTATTTTTTTTTGTTTCGAAAATGGTCGAAGATAAAGATAAGGTTACTTCTGCAAAAACATGGCACAATATTTTATGCGTTGACATGAATAATAAAATACAGGATGCTCCACTTGAAAAAATCAAGATATGATATTTTTAAAATTACAATATTCAATAATCTTTTTGAGTCACTCCTATATAAAATGAGGATAATCTATTTCAACTCATCAATAAAGCTATCATTGGTCAATGAGAAATCGAAAGGAAAAAGTATTCATCCTCTCTGGCCGAAGGAGCTTGCGATGATATGAGAGCCTATTTTCATGAATTTTTGAGGAAAAAAATTAGTTTGACGAAACTACTCACCAAACTTACTTAAAGACATTATAGCAGAGTTTAGGACGCTCTGAATCTACAATAAAAATGTGGTCTTCCAATCTGAAAAACCTATTTTTTTATAGAGAATTGGGCACCCTGTTTACTTCAAAATGAATTGCTGAAATACATTTTTACTTTCTAAATACAATACCGATCGAACAAAAATGAAATCTTCAAGAGTGTACGAGCTACAGAGCACCGCGCCACTGGTGAATCACCCAGTATAGTCGATATTACAGTAGCTCTACCAACGAATATCAAGAAGACACATGCGGATAAAATCAACTGTTTTTGGAAAATATGGAAGATGGATGTGGTTGTCATAATTCTTTTATTGTAGTTGGTGCCTCAGGTGACATTCCTAAGAAACTTCATAAAGGAATAAAAATTTTGGAACTGGAGAAGGGGCTATATATACTTATGTAAAAGTCTGTACTGCTAGATACCTGCAGTATAGTCAGAAGGGTATTAGGAGATATTAATTGAGGTATTATACCAACTTCTAACAATTGAAAATTAAAACAAAAACGTCACGAATCGTTTCGAACATCAGTCTTAATCCCTTGGTAAGATTACCCCAGATAAGCGAACTTTTGCAGCATCAGCTGAGAAGTGCAAAAACTCTGGAAAAATAATAATAAGCTTTCACTGGGAAAATTGATGCTTGGTTTCGAAATCATAACCGTGGGCCCATAATTCATCACCGGTTATAATCTTTTCGAGCCGATTTTCATTATTATTGACTCTTCTAAGTTGTATTGGGCGGTTTCAATGCGGCAATTCTCCTGCTCATCGGTAAGCAATTTGGACAAATTCTCATTTGAAATCTTGCAAACACTACTTTTCGATTCTCCAAGATTTCATTCTATTTCTCGCAAAGTTAATCGATGATCGTCGAACAGGTGATGTTATCGTCTCTTTTGCTGTCGACGGCAGTCAAGATCGTGGGTTGCTATCAACATATAGGTGGTCATCTTTACATCACTCTTTTATTTGTGTTTTTTCGATATAGCTGTTTCTAAATCATTTCGATAGATACCGCTTAACTCTTTTCGAGTTTAGAGCAAAATTCCTTCTTCTGATTCTGCAGTCATTTCGCACATTGTTAACAAACAAAGACGTTCAGGTGGTAACAAATGCGTTCTGGAGATTCGTAAAGATTTACTGGATACGTTCATGGTCCACAGATGTTTCTCGGCTGTTCTGGTCCGGATATACATTTGGGATAATCCTCGTAATTCAGATTTCTACTCGTTTGTTTGTTCTAAAACCTTTGGCACCTAGTAGTTTCAACGATCCTCACCAATGTTACAGTTTATTCTCATTAAGAATACAAACGTGAAAGCTTGATGCGATTTTATATTTTCACTTATTTTGATTTATATTGAACCATTATGTGGTATTATTGTGGATATGTATAAAGAGCTCTTATAATGTACTTAAATCACAAACGTGCTATTAGGTAGCTGGGCATAATTTCCATTCCATGCGTGGAACTGCATCAGGTCATTTGCTTGCACTTTAGTCCTGATATCATCAATTTGGGTTCTTGATGAGAATGAGAATGGGGTATAGATTGGGACTCTGTGTGACACAATGTCTACTCTTCATTAATCTACATGTGAACGCAGCCAGCATATCAAACATTGCCCTACGATGGAAATGGAGTCCTGCACTGATGAAATAATTGCAATTATGTTTGCTTTGATTTTGAAACCCATGAAAATTGAATGTGGTAAGGACAGTTGAATTATGTTTCTACTAAAATTAATTGTCGAATAGAAATTCATGATTACAGAAATGTCAACATATCAACAGATATTCTATTCTGAGTACTTAGTCCGATATTGTTTGTGGTATTTGTGAACGATATGTGTCAGTGCGTCGTAAATTCCTCCTCATGGCTGACTAACTTTGTAGATGATACGAATGTAGTTACTGGAAATTTTGAGTTTGAAAAAGTAGTGCATCAAGCAAAGAAGATTTTCACAGATATTAGGCAGTAGTTATGTCAAAATAAACTCATCGTAAATGAGAATAAAACTACCGCTATGTTATTCCGTACTAAAGCTTCTAAAAAAGAAAGAACAGACTTCAATGAAATGGAAGGCAAACAGATTAATCTTCAAGAGTCAACAAAATTTTTTGGAATATATATAAATAAATTTATGGATTGTTTACATCACATTTAATATTTATCTAAGAATTTGAGCCAAATAGGGTATGGTATAAAAAGTGTTTGGCCAGATGAATGGTGCTCGTCTATTTTTGTTCCACTCCATAAAAAAGGTTCTTCCACAAACCCAGACAACTATCGTTTACTCTCGTTGGTCTCTCATTCAAGTAAGGTGCTACTATATATTTAACAGTCTCGTTTGGGGAGTTTTATTGGCTGGCAAATTTCTCCGGCGCAGGCAGGCTTCGTGAAAGGACGTGGTACGCGCGAACAGATCTTGAACTTGAAGCAGCTCATTGAGAAAGCCAGGGAACATTACTTTCCCGTTTATATATGTTTTGTAGACTACTGCAAGGCTTTTGATAACGTAAAGTGGCCTAAACTGTGGGAAATCCTGCGATCTATGGGAGTTCCCTACCATCTAATGTTTCTCATTCAGAAACTGTATATGCCCAACTCAGCTCAAGTAAGAATTGACGGTAATCTGTCTGATAAAATGGCAACCAGAAAAAGAGTACGTCAAGGATGCGTATTATCTCCGATGTTATTTGACATCTGCTCCGAGTTTGTAATGAGACATGTACTAGACAACTGTCTTGGCGTCAAAACTATTGAAGGTAGCAAGATTTCTAATTTAAGGTTTGCTGACGTTACTACTTTTATTACTGCTTCTCTGGAAACATTGTTAGCTTTGATGAGTAATCTAGAACACCATTGTGCAGCGTATGGTCTTAGTCTTAACTATAATAAAACGAAGGTTATGATCGTAGACAGGGAACATAACAACTATCCTGAAATGAAGTCTGTTGGCCGTTGCCAAGTAGTTGAAAGTTTTGTATATCTTGATTCTTTGATCGAAAATTCTGGTGGCTGTGGAAATGAGATTAGATGACTTACCTCACTCAAATATGGCGTGACAATAATTTCACTAAAAGCACCAAAATGTCGTTAGTTTAGACTCTTATTTTCTCTATATTCCTATATGCTTCTGAAACTTGGACTATTAAAAGGGTAGACCGCGCTCACATTGATGAATTTGAAATGTGGGCTTGGAGGAGAATATTGAGAATTCCTTATACCGCCCATAGAACTAATGTTTCTATTTTGAATGAACTTGGTAATCGAAAGCGGCTCTCCTCCATTGAACTCACGCGAATTCTGACGATTTGTCCTTGCCTTAGGAGCACAGATAAGAGCTTTTCGGCGATTGACATAGCTTGCTACATTGAATTGTAAAAAATTGACCAGACAAGAATCGAAATGACTATGTACAATTCGATATGAAAATATGGCATCATACTGCGCCCTCGTATGTTCCAGACCCAGTATTTGTATCTGTGAAGAATCTCTTCATAGCTGAGTGAGGATAACTGAATATTGCTGAATCTATAATTCAAATTTTTGATGAAGTTTTTTTGACTCGGTCTATATACTTATGATAAAATGGTGACCATACAGGCGTTGTGTACTCTAAAACGCTCCTTACTAAGGAAAAATACAACATCCCGAAAGTTTTCGTTATAATATGATCTATGTGCAGCGAACGACAATTTCGAGTCGAAAATTATACCAAGATCTCTGTTCCAAATTTAAGGGTACATTCAAAACATTGTTTTTCTTTTTAATGTTATATGTTCACATTTGTCAGCATTCAACATAAAATATCTAGATTCACAAAAAGAAAATAATCAGTCGGGATATTCCTGAAGCAGAATGAAATCTTGTACAGATTTAATGAACATGTAGACCTTCAAGTCGTCAGCATAAAAATCATGACAGGCATTTCGAAAACACGCTGAGATTTCACTTATATATGTCGAAAAAAGCATAGGGCCCAGGTTCGAACCTTGGGGCACCCCAGATGTTATGCGTACTTCAGCAGATGAAACCTGAGATACAACAACATACTGATATCGATTAGACAGATATGAACCAATCCAGTTGAGTAGAGGAGCCTTAAAACCGAAATAATCTAGAATCTTCATCATAGTTGCGTGGTGAACATATCTGTATAGACAGAGTCACCTTGCAGCCCTTGATCGAAAAGTTGAATGTAGGAGGTCAAATTTGTTCAAACTGACCTCTTTCTATAAAAACCGTGCTGCAATCGACTCAAAAATCTTTCCAACGTGACTCAAAATAGAAACCGGTCTGTAGTTTTTAATTTTATTTTTCTTACCAACTTGAAAGATAGGTGTTACTTCTGCTACTTTCCACTTGTCTGGAAAGATTCTCTGAGATAAGGATAAATTGAAAATTATATGAAGTGGCTTAACTCGAGCTAGAGATTTGATGAAAATTGGCGGGATAGAGTTTGGACCTGGGCGTGTATTCGTATCGATCGAACTAAATTTTTTGGATATATCAGAATATAAACACCTCAAAAAAGTCTAGGGAACACTTACCAATATCTTTAAAATATGAATTTGATGATTCGAATTTATAGAAATCTTTCGGTTCTTGTTAGGATGTGTTGTATATAATGTATTCTCAAGAAAACAAAATAATATTTCACTTCTCCAAAGCACCTATTATAAAAAAAAAAATTGAAATTCGAAAATGACGAAATTTGGTAAAACACAAAAAAAAAATCCTGAACTAATATTATCGAAACGATATCGGAGCACTTATATTTTTCAGTACCCAGAAGGTCCACTTCTGTTATTAATGACACTTTGGCATCGTCGCGGTATCCTCAATATTAAATTGTCTATTATATTTTTGCCGTTCCAAGCCCCCTGAACTGCTAAGCGAAGCTCCTGTTCATGATGGAAGACGTTTTGACGCAGGAGATTTCTTTTTAGGGTGTCCCACACATGCTCGATGGGATTCAGATTTGGGAAGCAGGATGGCCACGGTAGAAGATCGATATTATTCTCTTCAAGAACGTTCAAGACAACTCTTGCACGATGAGGAGGGGCATTATCTTGTTGGAAGAGTGGATTTTGACCCATTGTTTGGAGATACGGTACAACTACAGGTGAAACTATCTCATTTGCGTAAGAATTCCCCGTGAAGTTGCTCTGTATCAAAACGAGTTCAGTTCTTCCACCAAGGCGTATACCTCCCCAAAACATCACTGATCCGCCTCATTTCTAATAATTTCTCAAACATGCTGGAGACGGTTTTGTTTTCCAGGTTCCCTCCATGTTCGAATTCTTCCCGAATCGGGATAATAACTAAATCTAGATTCATCACTGAGAAGAACTGTGGCCCACCTCTCTTGATCCCAGTTTACGTGTTCTTGGCACCAAGCTAAACGAGCAGCGCGATTTCCATGGGTCAGTTGTGAAACTCTTAAAGGACGTCTGGAGTAGAGTTGACCTTCGTGCAGTTGATTTCTCACAGTTAGGTCGGAAATTTGTACATTATGAACTCGTGATAGCTCTTGAGCTAATTGAGAAGCTGTGGTAGTACGATCTCTTCTGGATTGTAAAACCAAAAATCCATCTTGGGCGACTGTAATAATCCTGAAACGACCTGTATGGCAATCTTCTTCTCTACCTGTTTCATTGAAACGCGACCATAAATGTTTTATGACACTTGGGCTACTTCTCAAAACCCTGGATACTTTCCGTTGTGGGCTCCCAACTTGGAGCATGCCAACGGCTCGTAACATCTCTTCTCTAGTCAAATGTCGTCTTTCCATGGTCGAATCACAACACTTGAATCTTTTATTTGTGCTTACAACAGAAACAAAGTGCCAACTAACTGATTTGAAACAGTGAATACATTAAATGATTATAAAGCAGCGTCGCTTCTGCTGCATCTTTAGTTTTTTATGAAAAAAACTGAAAACTGTTGCGACAATCTACATAATTTGGTGAGAAATTGATGCTGGTGTTCATTTCTTCAAAAAATCATCCATATTGATCGTTCTGGATACGATATATGGATATTCAGAAGTGATCCCTAGACTTTTTTGAGGTGTTTAGTATGCCATGCACATAAATTGAGTCTGTCTTGTAATTATTTCTGCTTTTATGAAGGACTGGCTTATTAGGATTCTCAAAAACACTCGCAAAATATTCACTAAAGGCATTCGCTATAGACTCATATTCCGTGGTAACATTCCCCGTAGTATCGATCATTGATGAGGCACCGACTTCTTTTTATTCATTTCTCTAATGTATCACCAGAATACTTTCTGATTCTTAACGATTCCTTCCTCTACCGATGCCATATACCTATCACGAGCTCTTTGAATCAACACTTTACATCTTCTTCAATCAGAAAATTTTTCAAAATCAGAACGTTTACCACTATATTTAAATTAACTGTGATACCCCGCCTTAGTTTTAATCATCCTCCTAGTTTCTTTCGAGAACCAAGAGGAAAACTCACAGGCAGTTTTCCTCCTGGGAACACACTCATCAATGACTAGACTCAAAATTGCATAAAACTGATCAGTACATTCATTTACATTCTTGTTGTGGAGAGTATCCTCCCAGTTGACTTCATGCAACTTCATCTTGATTGAATCATAATCAGCACAGAAAAATTTATGCAGAGACCTCACCTTATTTTGCGATTTCTTGTCGAGTGAAATAGTTGATTATATTTCCAAATCGGGATGATAAGAATCCTCCGACACATCGTATATCATATATCAAAATTGGTAGCTTTACAATAAATAGAAAACATTGAAGCTGAACTTTTGCTGAAAATTTTGCTCCCGCATTACGTGTAGATTTTCGTCACACCATTCTTCCGGCTGACAATGCTCTTTCTTGAAAACTTGGATTCGTCCGTCCAAATCATATCATTTTGTAGAAATCTCTTTTACTGAAAGCATCTTCAGGATTCATTGCAAGAGTTAATGAAAACTTGTATTGATGAAATTTGTGTTTCGTCAGAAGGTTGTTGACCGACGACTTGTAAACTAATATTTCGAAATGTCGAGCCGCAATACTTATTGAAGAACTTGGATGAGCATAAAAATATGACAAAACGCCGATAACATTATCCTCATTACTTACCGTGGGTATAGATCAGGTTCCATAGTTCATGTTCTGACTTCCATGATTCATGAAATTTCTTTTTATTCGTTTCAATTTGTTCCTGGTCATTGGTGGTGAATTCGTATATTCCTCATTGAATGCTCTGCAAGTTCGGCTACTTCTTGGCATTGACCATAAATAAAGAACAAATTCATAATTTCTTTATGAGAGTATTCATAATTTCGATTCATTTTGAAGAATTTTACACTCTTCATGGAAACACTTTGAAGAAAGTCGGACCCATTGATCACTGAAACTTAATAAAATCAAGTAAGAATTTTACCTACGATTCGTAACGCGTTTCACTGGATTCTTCAGACGAATCATTCATTCGTCTGAAGAAGCTAGTCGCGACCCATTGATCATACTGATTAATAATGGAATTTTACCAAGTAAAATTCAAATGATCATTGAAACAATAAAATTCCAATACTAGATGAACATTATATTAATGATGAATAGATGTAACGGTAACAATGAGGAACGAGAAATCGAACAACAAAACACACTCGACGAAGAAACAGAAAATGACATTATCAGCCTAGAAGAAGTACAACAAGTAATCCATAAATTAAAAAATAGAAAATCACCCGGCCCGGACAACATAAATAACGAACTAATTAAATATGGGGCAGCAGAAATAACAACAAAAATAACAAAACTATTCCAAAAAATTGAAAACAACAAGGAGATACCAGAAGAATGGAGAGAGAGCATAACAATACCCATATACAAAAAAGGCGTCAAGACAAACCCAGCAAATTATAGAGGCATCACACTTAACTCTGCATCGAAACTACTCACTAAAATTCTATCGCAAAAGATATATGACAAAGTAGGTGTGTCTGAAGAACAACAGGGATTCCGACCAAATAGATCAACAACGGATGCAATTTTTATATTGCGGCAACTGGTGGAGAAGTCCATAGAGTTTGACAAACCGATGTTTATATGTTTTATAGATTTGGAAAAATAGATAAACATAATCAAAGAACTAAATAACTCTAATAAGACGAAAGTAAAAACTACACAGGGACTTACAAGCGAGATCAAAATTAACGCAGGTATTAGACAAGGTGACAGCCTCAGCCCATGTCTATTTAATTTAATCATGGATGAAATAATAGCAGGTGTTAACCAAATGAACCAATGCTGTAGGATGGGTAACAAAACTATGAGAATACTGTGCTACGCAGATGATGCTTTACTAATAGCCGAGAATGAGGACGACCTACAACGCCTACTACAAAAGTTCAAAGTAACAGCAGAAAAATATAACATGGTAATATCAACACAGAAAACCCAATCGATGGTAATAGCTAAAGACCCAATTAGATGCAAACTAGTAGTGAACGACCATATAATAGAGCAAGTTTCACACTTTAAATACCTAGGAGAAGAAGTATCGAGCGATAGGCAACTATTACAAGAAGCAAAACAGCAGGCAATGAAAGCATCGAGAATATCTGGCTTCCTGAGAGATGTAATCTGGCGGAATAAGTACATAAGCACAGAAAGCAAAGTCCGAATCTATAAAACCTGTGTGAGACCCGTGATGACATATGCGGTTGAGACAAGAGCTGAGACAACAAAAACAAAACAACTGATGAGGACAACAGAGATGAGAACACTAAGCGCTATAAGAGGTATTACACGCAGAGATAGAATAAGGAATGAGGATACGCTAAGGGAGCTAGGTGTCCAGGATGTGGTGAGGTGGACAAGAGCACGTCGACACCTATGGAGAGATCACGTAGACAGAATGGGCCCCGAACGTATGGCGGAGTGGGCAAAAACACAAAAACCCAACACTAGAAGACCCATAGGAAGGCCGAAAAAGCGATGGCATGAGTGCTGGATCTCCGGTTCGCAGCAGGGGCTGTAACAGAAAAACAGGACATCGTCCTATTTGAAGAAGAAGAAGAAGAAGAAGATGAATAGATATCTAAGAGAAAAAATGATTCCACGAAAATATGAGAACCAGATGCAGCAACAAGCAGATTAAAAATTGTCGCCTTTCAGTTTCGCTTGAAATAGTTGCTCTCGTATTCCAGAATAATTGGACTTGATTGTTATTAATTTTAAATCTAGTTCTGAAACGAAAGTATTTTAAATATTATTTCACAATTCAAAACTCTGATATTTTTCAGTATAATTGAAGTGATACGTTGATGGTTTTTTCAGTTGGCAATATTTTGAGAAGTACCTACATCTAACCATAAGAACAAGCGACATGGTTCATTAAGCGAGGTATTACTGGTAATTCGAAGATGACTTTCCTGACCAGTAACTGATGTATTCGAGAATATCTACTAGAAAAAAAGAAAAACGAGAAGTCAAATTCAATTCACTTCTAACGTCATTGAATTCGCATTTTTCCTCTGGGAATTCTGACCAGAATTACTTTGATGAAAATTTTGAAATAACTAGCAGAATTCGATGTTTCCTTCTGATAATCCAGGTTTGGGACGGTCTGATCTTTAGCCATCGTTCAGCGCCTTTCTACCCGATTCGAATAGTTTGAACCACTCGTACAGATGCGTGCGGGATAGAAAACCATTACCATATGCAGTTTGTAGCATTTGGTCCTTTTCGGTGAAAGATTTACCAAGTTTAACTCGAAACTTAATCACAGTTCTTTGTTTAAAACTCATTTTCCGGCCAATATACTAAACGCACTAACTAGACTCAAGAACTCAAGTTGTTTACATACAAATGTCCTGAAATTTTTAACAGCTATCAATGAAGTACCAAGTTATCGACGAGTACAATTACAACAGAAGGAACCAGTAGTACTCTTATTCCAAAACAGTTCGGTTACGTTTGGAGTGAAACGTGTAGGTTCAACATATTCTCTACATTTATTACTTATTATTATTACTTACCTACAACGTTACCAAAAATAGACCAACTATGAATGTATAGTGGTGCGAGTCGGCGAACCAAAAGTAGAATAAACTCAGAACATCTCTCTAACGCAAAATGTTAGATGAAATAAATAGCCTCTCCATCCTCCTGTGTATTATTTCTATGAAGGCGGATACATTTCATTTTCAGTAGTTGATATTGAATCAGAAAAGTTTAGAGTTTAGAAAGGTCTAGAACAAATTCTGTTTCACGAAAATAAATTTTATCATAGTTTATATTTATGATGTCTAATGCATTCATTCAGACTTCATTTGAATAAACTCAGTTGAACACTTCTGAAGTTTTCTCGGTTAGAATTAGTCCGGTTGTAGTAAATCAGGGGTGCTCAAGCTTGAACTGCTGGCGATCTACCTCAATATTTTTAGACTAATTACGATCGACTCTGAGAGGCTGCAAGTATGTGTGATTCAGAGTTGTCGTACATACACGATAGACTCTACCTACCTACCTAGATAGGGTGTACCGTCTCATATATAGATATTAACTTTCCGCACAATATACATTATTTTAGTCAAGGTTTGGGTTAGGTTTAGTTAGATTTTTCTCTATAATATCAATCAAAAAACTCATAGCAATTCAAAATTGCGCGTTTATTGGTTGTTACAAAACGAAAGAGTTACATATGGTGTTGAACTTAACTTAGGAGTGACTTTGGATGTTGAAGCGTGGCAATGCATGTCCTCAGCAAACTTTTCATAAGATGGTACGTAATCACTGAGTGCTAATCGCAAGCATGATGACATATGATCGTCAGTTAGTCGATTGCGATATTCTGACTTAATTATCTTCATTTCAGAAAATGCAGACTTGCACAAGTTGACCGTCAATTGAACGGCGATTTGCCTTAGATTCGGCTATTCATCTTCAGATATAAAACACCAGAATTTTGTATCAGATGATGTAGCTTTGAGATGTTTATCTGATATAATCTGCAGCAACTAATTTTCAACAGAACATGAGTTCATATTAAACTGACTTGGTATTTCAGTAGCTAATTCCTCAATGTTTTCACATGAAAAAGGATAACTCACAAATGATGCTATATTTGCCAATTAACTGCAATCATAAAAACGCATTTCGAATTGTCCCAAAATATTTGATAATTCAGCTTCATACGTATCATAATTCAATTGCGGAATCCTTGCTTTCAAAGACGGAAAATGTTTCAGATCCTTTCTTTTCAGTTGATCTATCATAAGTTGCAATTTACTGCGCTAATCATCACAATAATAGTTTTTTCTTTACCTTGAAGCTTAAAGTTAATGGTGTTTAAATGCATTGTGATGTCAATTAGAAATGCCAAACCAGTCAGCCATTTTTGTTTGTCAAAATCTGAGTGTCATCACCTCTTTCGTCTAGAAAAGCTGTTATTTCGGGCAATTATTCTTGAAACCTTTCTAGGAATTTTCCGCGACTCAACCCCTTGACTTCAGTGTAAAGAACTAAATCAGTGTGTTCAGCTGACTCCCTATCTTCCAACTGTAACTTGAAGAGCCGCCGTTGCAAGCTACGTGCACGGATGGAATTCACTATTTTTGTTGCAATCCCCATAATTTACTCCGTGTTTGAAACTTTTGAACACAAAACTTGTTGATGTACAATGCAATGGAATGAAAAAAATTGGAAAATCTTTATTAGCTCGACACAATGCCACAAAACCGTTTTTGTTTTCAGTCATTGCTGGTGCTCTATCGGTTGTAATGCACACTAATTTATATATTGGTAGCTTGTGGTTTTTTACAAAATTGAAGAACACGCCACATATCTTCGCCACGGGTTTTCCCCTTCAGAGGAATGATTGTCAAAAATTCTTCCTTAGCCAACATGTCATTGAATCCCTTCCGAATGAAAATACACAGCAGGGCAGTGTCTGTCTTATCGGTGGATTCATCGAACTGTAAAGAAAAAGATGTAGATTTTATGATATCATGTTTTAGTTTATCGACCATGTCCTGACTCATGAGTTCAATACGCCTGGTGACAGTAGGACGAGATAACTGAAGTTCTTCAATAGCAGACATGATTTCTGTTTTATTTTTGAAATCTCCAAATTAAGTCTCACCCCCTCCATTAAATGCCTCCTTCAAAACCGAACCATCTTCGAATGGTTTATTGTGTTTCGCCAATGTATGAGATATTTTAAATGACGCGATCGTAGCAGCTTTTGATTGTTTGGCAGGTTTTGTGAATATGGTTTGTTCATTTTTCAAACAAGATATCAAATCACGTACTTTTCGTTTTCTCAATTCACTGCGTTGCGGAAAATCCTTTCAATAGTTTTCAAGAACCGTTTTATGATGCCTCTCTATGTTGCCACGCTTAGGTATTGCAACTGATGCACGACAAATAAAAAAAATGCACTTTACCACAAAAAAGAAAAATTCTTCCTCCCAATCGTTGTTAAAATGATACGTTTTAGATTTCTTCGCTGAACTCATTTTGTAGTTTTTAACATAATATTGGCTTCAAGTTACAATTCAGAATGACTCCAATTCCTGCAGGCGCAACATTTATTTCGGCGTGAACGAAAGTCTCGAATGTTCCCGTCAAACGCGCCACCCAAAATTTCTAGAAAAGCGGCAAAAATAAAAAACGCGGCTTTTCTCTGACAACTACAGCGCGTTCCTTCGATAGAGCTGCCTTTTGGCGCTAGCAGAGTGTTATTTTATTACGTGATAAATTTCTGTAGTTTAGTTACCTACTTATTAAAATTTTTTTTTTCTCGGGATCTATTCAAAAAGCACTCGCGATCGACCGTTTGAGCACCCCTGAAGTAAATTGTTGCTGGGAAAATTTTAAACTTAGTTTAATGAACCAATTTCCACTGTTAGTAGCGAGCTGAAACCTACAAACTAAATGGATATTTATGCTTCACGTTCTTGATATTGCATCGATATGAGGCTAATGCAGTGATTTATACTGCTGCACGGCAACATTTTCGTCAAGGTGTACTGCGAAATGAGTATAAATCATAATATACATGTTTGGTTGATAACAAGAAGTTTTGACGTAGCTGCAAGTTTATAAATGTTTAGCCAGTTTCTAACAAAGTGCATCAACTCATATGTTAGTTCACAAGTTCAAATGGATGTATATTACACCGCAAAACAACCATTATGATTGGGTTATTGCACATGATACTAGCCTAATATTTAATGACGATTTCGAAGTTGTGATCTAAATTTCGGTGTCAGCTCTAGTTTAAAAAATATATGATACGGCCCATTTTACAATAAAACGCAATTTCTTTAGAATTGATTTCATTTGATTGAATGAATAAAAAATGGAAACTTTCTTACGGTGATTTTGGTTTATTTTGTAAGAATATAACGGAAATAGGTGAAAAATATTCAATTGACAAACGTCATAGCTATTTCGATATTTCTATCATCATCAGGCGTTTACAAATTGTGAGTTACACTTGCTCAATTTGTCTTACATATAGAAAAACAGGTACGAATTATGAAAAAAGAGAAAAACACCAAGTTTCTTCTATTGGAATATAGATAACACATAAGGAAACATAAGTGTATGCACAGGTCGGTAGTATCAGTATCAGGACAAAATTAACTACAAAATACATTATTTTGCAGAAAATAAGAGAAATTTAAAGTCAGAAAATCCTTAGTATCAAAAAGAACATTATCACTGAAAAAGGTTTTCACTTTATTTTAAATTTTGCCAATGGGAGTGTTCTAACATTTACAAGTAATTCATTACTAAATTTGAAGGACAGAAAGTTGGGACCATTCTGTGATTTGTGTAATCTAGAAAAAGATATTCGCTAGTCTTCTTTATTGCGTGTATTGTAGGAGTGTATATCACTGTGCAATTCTAATTCGTCAATATTTTTGTGAGCAAACACAAGGCACTGGAGAATGAATAGATTTGGTTATGTCAAAATCTTCAATTTATAAAAAGTTTCCTCTGTACTTGAGACCGCTAACAATTCGTATAGCTCTTCGCTGGAGATTAAAAATTCTGTCGACTTCACCTCCACTACCCCATGCCAATGAACCGTAGTACGGATGTGATCACAAAGCGCAGAATAAGCTGATTTCAAAACATTTTGTGAAACTGAGGATCTTAAGTTTCTCAATACAAATTTATTTTTACTTAATTTCGTAGCAAGATTATCAATGTGGATTCTCCAAGTCAGCTATCTATTCAAGTCAACAACCAGAAATCTAGCACTAGAGTGCTCTGTATGTCTCAGTCTGAAGATCACCTTTTCGGTCTTCCCACCATTCATAGCCAACTGATATCCCGAAAACCACTTCTGAGCCCTCGACTGCGCACTCTCAAACTAGTCTCGTCAAGATCTCCACAGGCTACAGAGACTCTAGTACCGTCTGCAAATAATATGCTCTCATAGTCAGTCATGTAGAATGGAAAGTTATTACTGGAAACCAAAAATAATAGTGGACCCATGATTGAGCCCTGGGGAACCCCTACATTGACTGGTGTCCTCTACGACCAACTGTTCTGAGCATGTACACATTGATACCTCTTCGACAGAAAAGATTCAATAAGTTTGACACTATCCTCTAACGAAACCGTATCGATCAAGCTTGGCCAGAAGAGCTGAGTGAAACATACAGTCGAAAGCTTTCGTAATCTCTGCCCAAAACATTCGGTTACGTTAGATATATTTCCAATTATTGCGTCAGTCGTGTGTTTGTTCCTCCTGAAAACAAACTGATTTGGCGTTAACAAGTGATTGCGCTCAAAATACGGAAGAACCTGGTTACAAAGTATCTTTTAAGGACTTTAGAAAAAACTGGGACCAGAGAAATCGATCGATAATTTGTAACTTTATTTAAATCACCCTTCTTCGGAAGAGGCACTACCTTCGAAATCTTCAGCTAGTCTGGAAAAATTTCACTTTTCATGCTATTACGAATACTTTCTGCTGTAGTTAAATGCCAGCTAGAGGCGTGGGGTCTCTTATCTTAAATTTTTCGTAATAAATGAACAAAAAGAAATCTAATCGACAATTATATTCAGGAAAAATCAAAATAGGCAGAAAGTTCACCAAGAAATAGAAATATCACCTAAACTACTAAATACAAAATTGTCAGCGCCACCAGTTTTGTTTTCAGTCAATATGGAGCTCTTGAGTATCGAATGTTAAAAAAAATGGAAAAAAATATGTATACTCTGATGGAATGTATAAAGGCAATATGAATCAAGTATTATTGTGATTCGAGCAGATGAAAGGTTCAATGAAGCTGAACCATCAATTCACATTCATGATAGGTTGTGAAGTTTTGGCCAAAACCCTTACAAGTTTATTACAGAATAATAAACAGCTGAGAAATACTAAACGTCAGTTTACCTTACTCAAGATATAAAAGAAAATATGAAACAGAACCGTAAATTCTGAAGTGCAAAATTATGATTGAAATTTTTCAACCTCCTATATATAATATATACAAAAAATCTTATTCAACCGAAATACGTTAATATTGAAAGGTAAGTTCCAATCTCGGAAATGGATTATATTTTCTTACTTGTTTGTAGGTCCCACGATGTAGGAAACAGAGCGATGATGTGTTTCCACACCCTGTATATATGTATAGGCGACAGCTACTTGAAGAAAACTTATTTCGTTACTTCAATGAATTCACTATGTGGTGGAGAATGAAGTGCAATTTTCAGCTATACAGCCAAAACGACAGGCCAAGGGCCGATCAGGATTCTCATCCAAAAGAATAATATAACTAATATCCCACACAAGCAAAAAAAACTCTGTAAGAAGTAGAATGAATAAACTGAATTCAATGTATGGAAATGAGCATTAATTTACTCCAAATTATTCCTGGAAGTTTATGATACTACAGGATTTTTTGCACGAACAAAAAAACAATCCAAAACTACAATACTGAATATTGTATGAATATGGGCACACACATCGAGCATTTTATCATCTCTCTTGATATGCGATACCCAAAAAACTCACGAACAACATTGTTTTTGCTAGTCGGCACTCGCATCTGAGAAGTGAAGATACGTTCGCTAAAAGGCAACCAGCAATACCTGACCCTAAATCAAATCTATTCATCAATTAGAACAACATTCAAATATTGTTGTAAAGTTTAAATTAATTTTTGAACGTAACAATGCATTTACTTATTAGGCGAGTAAGGGGACTCAATATGTTATAAATATTTCTTTTCAAAAGTTCTGTTGTTAGATCATAGAATTCTTCCGATTTACTGTTTTTCATTGAAAGTATTGCCTTCCTCACAATAACAGGGCCAACTTCCTCGAATGAGAAACTCATACCTGTAGGTATTTCACGAAGAAAAAGATCCTCTGGCTCAAGAGTAATGATGATGAAGAGTAATCACTATTTTCCTTTTCCGTTATAATGGATTCATTACGGTTCTTAGCGATATTACACTTAGCGTTTATAATTCTCCACATTGTCCTAGGCCGATTCGACGACAACCTAATAGTTTGAGCATTGGTTTTGATTTTCGCTTTACTTATTTCATATCGGTAACTTAAACGCAACCTATTCCTTGACAGTTTGAGTTTCTCAGTTCTGTATCTATTATATAACTATGTGACAAATTCCAGCCGATACCTCATATCTCTCAATTTTCCGTATACCACTACGTGGTGGACCTGAGACAATTTTCCTCTCAGTTTTCTCAGGGAAAGAAAAGAACTCTGAAAATTCCGGTGAAAAATATCGAAGAGACATTGGGACTCTCGTTGTCCAAAAAATCCCAGCTCAACCCCTCCAGTTTATGATGAAGACAATTGAACCCCTCCTCTGTTAAAGGCCTATACCTACAATATGATTTGGATGGCTTAACCCGAAAATCCACACTGAACTGCTGTGCCCTGTGGTCTGAAAACACAGTTCCACACCTCACCAGAACTACTCACCGATTGAAAATTTACAAAAATATTGTCTAAGCAATTGCTACCTCTTGTTGGCTCGAAAATGGACTGTTGGAGAACATAAGTGCTCAACAAATCACACAATAACCCCGAACTTCTGTCCTTTGTATTGAAATGGAAATTGAAGTCGCCACATAAAACAACTTTACCACAATTCGAATTTATCTTATATAAAGTATCACTAATGACATTGATAAAACGATCAAAAGTACGTCAGGTTCATTCTTTTCTGAGGAAATCTTCTAGAAGGTTTAATTTATTGTTTGACTTTCAAATGCATAACAGAAACTTCACAAACCTCTTTACTATTGTTTACTTTCATTTCGTCCGGAAACTATACAATTTTAAACAAAGATCCAACCATTACATTCCAGAAAATTATTAAAATTGCAATAAATGACGCAAAATAAAGATAAATACAAATTAATTTTACCAAACCCTCAACCACATCTACTGTATTCACTCATTAAATTGCATAAATTAAATAACCCCGTTAGACCAGTCGTATCTTACGTTACAGCCCCAGCCGTGAAATTGTCGCACTACCTTATAGATATCATTAAAAATTATTGTTCATTCAAATCAAAATTTTCTATAAAAAATTCTTTCGAATTGATAAATAACATAAAAAACGTTAACCTACCACCTAACGCAAAACTTATTTCGTTTGATGTTGAGAATTTATACCCAAGTGTTTCTCCAGGTGATGTCAAAATATTAATCGAAAACATGTTAAATTCGAACCATGTTAACCACATAATTAAATCAGAAATATTGAATCTGTTGGACGTTTGCATTGAACAAAATTATTTTTCTTTCAACAACATCTATTACATTAGTGAAAATGGTTTGATCATGGGAAATCCTTTGAGTCCACTTTTAGGAGAGATTTTTATGAATAATATTGAACAGAAAATTCATACACATCCACTCATTTCCAAATTTCTTTATTGGTATAGATATGTTGACGACATCTTAGTATGTTTCATTGGAACTACTCGTCAATTAGACTTATTTCTTAATTTCATTAATTCCATCCATTTGAACATTAAATTCACGATAGAAATTGAACAGAACGATTCCATTAATTTTTGGACTTGAAAATCACTAAACGAAATAATAATCATGTTTTTCGGTCTTTCGTAAACCAACACATACTGATACAATTATACATAACTACTCATTACATCCAATTCAACACAAAGTTGCAGCTTTAAACAGCATGGTACATCGGTTACTCAATTTACCTTTATCAGTAGAAGATTATAATGGAGAGTTAAACATCATCAAACAGATAGCCATTAATAATTCATATAATCCGGATATGATAGATCTAATCATTCGTGAAAAACTGTATCAGAAAGCAATAAATGAAGTATATCCTATTCATAAAGACTATAAAATATTCAACAGTTTAACATTCTGCGGTTCTGCAAGTACAAAAATTAAATCCTTTCTCGTCAAACAGGATCTGAATATAACTTTCAAAACTTCTAATTACTTAGGTAAACATATTAAAAATAATGAATCTCGTGTTGAAAAATGAAGTAAATCAAGAATCTATAAACTCAATTGCGGTTCTTGTGATAAAATTTATATCGGTAGGACCTATAGAAGTTTTGGTATAAGAACATCTGAACATAAACGTAGCTTCGATAAAAAAAATCTGATTCAAATTATTCAAACCACTTAATAAAAGAAAACCATTCATTCAATAAAAACTTTGACATATTACATATAAAATCAAAAGTTTAAAATTAGATCTCCTAGAAGCATTAGAAATAAATGGATACAAACATTCGGACAAACTTTTGGATGAGCAGGTAGATGTGAATTATTCACCCCTACTTAACTTGTTTAATTAGTTTTTATTACCTTTCATACTAACTGTACAATGGCTCGGTGTGGATTTTCCTGTTATTCATCCAACTTGTTCTACGATTTGTTTATAATACCATACTCTTCATTCTGTTTGTCATTCTTGATAAAGCTGCTGTGTCAGCGAAACGTCGTCGAATTTTTTCAAATAAAGTGTAGAGTAAAGTTTAATCTTGTGTTTTCTATCTCATTTATATCATGGATCTACATCAAGTAACGGCCTCCACAATTCAAATGTTTACTTTCCTTTTTTTCTTCTTCTTCATACATGAAATTGTGCTTCTTCTTTCTTTTCAAAACTGTTCTGCTGTCCTCGTCCTCATTTGGAAAAGCTTACGAACAAAAATCCCCTAAGGCCTAGAATCGGACGTCAAGACCAAGTTTGGAAGAAGCATATAGATTTCCATTCCTCGATTCAAGTTTCTCACACTTCAAAATGTTCGCTGTGATTTAACGTAACTGAATACATCTTTTTCATCTGTATCAGAATTTAATCTGTACACGTGAATATAACCCGGGAACTGCAAAAAGTTTATTTGCGTGATCAGCTGTGTCGATTACCTTGCTTCCAACCAAACCATTTTGTTTGTGGTTCTTTTACGAAGCCTATACAACGATTCATCTGAACGGGAAACAACATCAGCAAATGTGGGAATTCCCTCGTTTTTAACTTCTTCATCAACACTCGAACTTTATGTTCGTTCTTTCATTCGTTGGATTAATCTTAAACATACCTGATACTGGTGTGTTACGTTTAATCGTTTGAGACGGTGGTAAGGCAGCGTCGGAGGAATTTCCTAGTATATGCACTGATCTATTAATAATAAAAAACAAGTACTGTGTTTTAAGGAATTTTACTTAATAATTGCGATTCGTAACGCGTTTCACTACACCGTAGCTTCTTCAGACGAATGAATATACAGAAAAATATAAATGAGAATATAACTATAAATGTTCTTGAGTAATTAAAAGCTTATTGGGTTGCTTCTTCTTAAGTGGTTATTTATGACAGGTATATCCAATAAAATTAAGGAATAGATTGCTCCCCGAAAAGATTCAATAGAGGTGAAGGGCTTAAATCAAATTGATCATTGATGAGTCTACCTGAGTGTTTGTATTTATTGATTTCTGAAGTTTCCCAAAGATCTACCTTCCAATATTTATTATCTGAATGCGAAATTTCAACCTGTGGGTCGAAAGAATGATTATTTTCTAAGAGAGGATTCGCGTAATTTGAATCTGATTTTTTATTTGAAAAACTGCGTTTATGTTCCGATATTCTAATATTAAAATTTCTATGTGTTCTACCAATGTAGAAATTATCACAGTCATTGCAATTCAATCTATAAACACTTGATTTATTGTTCTTACCTAGTTTGGTTTTATTATTTTTCATATATTTGCCTAAATTATTATTAATTTGGAAAGCTATGTTGAAATTATTGCTACTTAAGAATGATTTCAGTTTCTCACTTGTGATGCCAACGTAGGTTAAGGTGTTGAATTTTTGTTTCAATTTATCGACAGGGTAAACTTCATTCAATGCAATTCTACTTTGTTTTTCATTTAAAATATTATTTATTAGTTTGGGATTGTAACCATTATTTTTGGCTATTTGTTGATTCGAATTTAGTTCTTTGTTGAAATTTTCTGGTGATAACGGGATGTTAATCAATCTATGAATAAAACTATTCAATGCTGACATTTTATGTTGATATGGATGACACGACGAGTTATGTATTATAATATCTGTATGTGACGGCTTATGGTGAATTGCGAAAACATGTTTTCCATTTTCATTCGAAATTGTTACGTCTAAGAAATTTATCGAATTATTGCTTTCTATTCCGGTTGTGAATGCAATTTTTGGATGTAATGAATTTATATGATTTTCGAAAATTTTCAACTGTCTATCTGGTCCTGTGAAGCAAATAATGATATCGTCTACATAGCGATACCAGTATAAACAATATTTACTGAGTGGATGATTAGAATTAATTTCTCTAAGTTATTCATGAAAATTTCTGCTAACAAAGGACTTAACGGATTGCCCATAATCAAGCCGTCTTCAATAGTATAATATTTGTTATTGAAATGGAAATAATTTTGATCTAAACAAATTTGTAATAATGAAAGAATATCTGATTTAATGATAGTATTGACATGATTCTTTTCTAATAATTCTTCAACTAAGTAATACGTATCTTTCGGAGGAATGTTGGGAAATAGATTCTTAACATCGAAAGAAATAAGTTTGGAATTAGGTGGTATGTGGTATCTTTGATATTGACAATAAGTTCGTATGAATTTTTGACCGAAAATTTAGATTTAAAATTGCAATCTCTTATTAGCAAGTGGTTGAGGAATTTTGAAAGTTTGAACGAAGGTGCCGTTATATAAGAAACAATAGGTCTAATAGGGTAACGAGGTTTATGAAGTTTTATCAACGAATATAATTCGGGGGATTGTGGATTGGAGTTAATGAATTTATATTTTTCGTGGTCTATAATTAATGATTTTGCTGTCGAAATTATGTTTTTAACCACTTTTTGAAATTTTGCGGTAGGATCATTAGTTGATGATATATAGTTTCCGGCTGTTAGGAATTTTTCAGTTTTAGAAATATAATCGGTTTTACTAATCGCAATGACGGTGTTACCTTTATCGTCATTGTTACCTATACCGTCATTGCGATTAGTAAAACCGATTATATTTCTAAAACTGAAGAATTCTTAATAGCCAGAGAAATTAATTCATAATCATCCACTCAGTAAATATTGTTTATACTGGTATCGCTATGTAGACGATATCATTATTTGCTTCATAGGAACAGATAGACAGTTGAAAATTTTCGAAAATCATATAAATTCATTACATCCAAAAATTGCATTCACAACCGAAATAGAAAGCAATAATTCGATAAATTTCTTAGACGTAACAATTTCGAATGAAAATGGAAAACATGTTTTCGCAATTTACCATAAGCCGTCACATACAGATATTATAATACATAACTCGTCGTGTCATCCATATCAACATAAAATGTCAGCATTGAATAGTTTTATTCATAGATTGATTAACATTCCGTTATCACCAGAAAATTTCAACAAAGAACTAAATTAGATTGAACAAATAGCCAAAATAATGGTTACAATCCCAAACTAATAAATAATATTTTAAATAAAATCAAAGTAGAATTGCATTGAATGAAATTTACCCTGTCGATAAATTGAAACAAAATTCAACACCTTAACCTACGTTGGCATTACAAGTGAGAAACTGAAATCATTCTTAAGTAGCAATAATTTCAACATAGCTTTCCAAACTAATAATAATTTAGGCAAATATATAAAAATAATAAAACCAAATTAGGTAAGAACAATAAATCAAGTGTTTATAGATTGAATTGCAATGACTGTGATAATTTCTACATTGGTAGAACACAGAAATTTTAATATTAGAATATCGGAACATAAACGCAGTTTTTCAAATAGAAAATCATATTCAAATTACGCGAATCATCTCTTAGAAAATAATCATTCTTTCGACCCACAGTTTGCAATTTTGCATACAGATAATAAATATTGGAAGGTAGATCTTTGGGAAACTTTAGAAATCAATAAATACAAACACTCAGGTAGACTCATTAATGAACAAGTCGATTCAAGCCCTTCACCTCTATTGAATCTTTTCTGGGAGTAATCTATTCCTTAATTTTATTGGGTATACCTGTCATAAATAACCACTTGAGAAGAAGCAACCCAATAAGCTTTTAATTACTCAAGAACATTTATAGTTATATTCTCATTTATATTTTTCTGTATATTCATTCGTCTGAAGAAGCTACGGTGTAGTGAAACTCGTTACGAATCGCAATTATTAAGTAAAATTCCTTAAAACACAGTACTTGTTTTTTATTATTGATAATGGAATTTTAGCAAGTAAAAGCCTCCCAAATTCAAACACTGATCTATTGACAGGTTTTATAGTTTTGGCAGATTCAGCCTTACTGTTTCTCAAAGATTTCAGAAACGAAATTATTTCACACTGATCATTGATACGAGACTCAAGTTGGCAATTGAGACCGTTTAAGAGTTCAATTTCACGGTTTAGGTGATTGAGGCGCGTTTCCGTGTTTGTTACTATTTCTTAGTTTTTAAACAAGGAACTGAAGAAATTCGCAATTGGCACGCTCTCTACTTCATTCGAAACCGATTTCGTCACTAAAATATCAATGATGGTCTTTTTATTCAATTTATTCAGCTCCAAATTGAGGAGATCTCGTTCACGTGCGTTCACTTCGGTGGTCATCTTTCGAATTTATAATTACTTAAAAATCTCAAATATTGGGGAATAACATAGGTCTGTGCTGCCGTTATTAAGAGTAAGAGTGTTTCTATTCTGTTTAGCTTTGAAAATTTCCAGAGATTCTAGGTTAGTTCCTTTTTGGGGCACGATTATTAATGTTAAGATTATCTATACTAGGGAAGCATTGGTGGATTCACTTTTGTTTTAACAAAAAAAATAGTGATGTTCTTTATATCTAATGGGAAAAGATCTTCCTGTCTGGCCTATGTATACACCGTTACAATTAAGGTAACACAGTCCGTATACTCCTGAATTGTCTAATTTGTGAGTTTTGTCTTTGGCATTAAAAAACAATTGTGATAATTTACATGTAGGTTTGAAGGCAATTTTTATATTATGACTCGACATTTCATTCGCAACTTGCTGCGAAATTGAACAAAAATAAGTTAAGGGAGAGAATTTTTGCATGTGGGTGCTTGGTTTAACATAGGAGTATATACTGTTGTAAGCTAACAGTGTTTTTTTTTAAAACTATTTTGTCTACTATGGTAGCGGGGAAACCGTTATCACTGGAGACAGTTTTTATGATATGAATTTCTTTGTTAATATTTTCAATAGAAAGTGCCAATGAAAATGCTCTGTGAACCATTGAGTTGAAAACGGATAGCTTATGTTGCAAGGGGTGAGAAGAGTCATGAGCAAAGCAAATATCTGTGAAACTAAGTCTTCGAAATATATCAAATGCAGAAGAGTTGGTTTTTTAGAAATGGTTAAGTCTAAGAAATTTATTCGACTGTTTGTTTCTATTTCTTACTTGAAATTGATTTTGGGTGGATATTGTTGATGGAATTCAGATCGAGTTATTTTGATGAATCAGTAAAGCGCGCTAGTACATCATCAACATTACGGTACCAAAAAGTTATTTGCTCTAGGATTCTGGGGACTTCTATATTACTCATGAATATTTCAGCAAGAAGTGGACTTAGGGGAGAGCCCGTAGCAAGGTATCCAGACTTTTCAAAAAAAAATTTCATTGCATTGGAAATAGTTTTGCTGGAGACAAAGGTTGCGAAGAGAAAAAAAATCATTGTGAATGATAGGATTGATATTTCAACGGTCGAAAATGCTGGAAATTATCTCGATCATTATTGATGACATTTGAAATTGTGTTGTTTGTATACTGGTAAAATATGCTGTAGAGGTTCGCAGGAGTATATTGCACTTAAACTTTGATTACCTCACAAGATTTGGTAGTAGAAATATACGAGTTTGATTCAAGAATTTATTAAACTATTAATTGAATGTCTTGCTTAAGTGAAGACGGATTTATGAATCGTTGAAACAGAACACGTCTTGCTTGTTCGAAGACAAGAATGATTTCTAGTGTACTTTACAACAATTGTTTTCATTTATTTATTTATTTATTTATTTATTTATTTATTTATTCATTTATTTATTTATTCATTTATTTATTTATTTATTTATTTATTTGGAATGGAAACCCAACAGGCAAGTCCTATTACAGGGTTCCTTAACATAGTTAAAATGAGAAGATTCTTTTGTGTTTTAGTTTTTTAAGTTCTAGAAAAACCAAGGGTCACGCATACAGTTCTATATAATATATAGTAACGATAAAGAGATTACAGAGATATAAAATATTCTTTTGGTGGTATTTCCACAATAACTCTGAAAACAAAGGTTTCTGCCAGATGATGAGGCAGACAAACGAGATTCTGAATCTTGTACATGCATTATTGAAAGTTTAGTGTTTGGAGTGAACTCGAAAACAGAAATTGAATATTTTAATTAAAGAAGTGGTAGTGCAGAAATATGTGTACATGGTTCGCAATATATGCTTATATGTAATGATAATAATAATAATAATAACACACCGAACAGATAAAAAATCTGAGAGACTTCATCTCTGCAAAGGCTCTCACTTCTGACCGCCATAGAGTGGTATCGTTGGCTTATAAGGGATATACACCTTTGAATCTTGCTACCAGAGATGAACTGCTGAATCTGCCGTTCCTATCAGATACTGAAAAACAAGAGCAATGGTCAAGAAAGGAATTGCATGGACGACAACATCATGAGATTAATCAACCACATATCGACAGAGAAGCCTCCAATAAATGGTTGATGAAAGGAGAATTTTTCGCGGAAACATTCCTTATGGCCATCCAAGACCAAGTGATCGCTGCAAACAACTACAAAAATTTATCATGAAGGACGGAACATTCCAAACAGATGAGTTCAGAAAATGCCATATAAGATCGGAGATTATACAGCATATTACGTCCGGATGCGAACAACTGGCCAATACGGACTATCTTCACAGGCATCATCAAGTGTGCAACATTATCCATCAGAAACTTGCACACAAGTACGGACTTCTGAATACCTTCCAGTCATATTGAAAGTATCAACCGGCGCCCGTATTGGAAAATGACTCTATCAGATTATACTACGATAGGCCTGTTATCACTGACAGAATGGTGACGAATAATAGGCCGGACATAGTGGTGTATGATAAGAGAGCCAGAATAACAATGCTGGTGGATGTCGCCATACCGAATAATAACAACGTGCTGAACAAGTTCCAGGAGAAAAAGTCCAAATACACAGACCTTGCTATTGAGATCAAGCAGATGTGGCACCTCGAGAAAATAGATATTGTTCCTGTCATCGTATCCTCGACTGGGTTGATACTCAAAACATTGCCTGATAGCCTTAAGAAACTAGAATTGCATAAGAATACCTATATAGAAATGCAAAAAGCTGTAATTCTTGATACATGTAGGATAGTTAGGAAATTTATGTCAAGTATATTGTAATCGAGCCTATTCCCTTTGATTGAAAAATCTGGGAAAGGTAAATTATATCCAGCTAACAGCTGAGATAGGGCATAAGTCCACGTTAATAAAAAATAATAATAATATATATATATTTCCTTCAATAAGTTGCAAGGACTGTCACACATAAACTCCTTCACTGATCAAAAATAACAATATCAGTCAGGAGTGTTACAAAACAATTTGTATATAAACTGAAGACATGTACATTACAACCACATGGCTTTTGAATTAATTTGACAAAAATTCTTCAACCGAATAATATGCACTCACGTATCATAAAAATTTTTAACAGATTTTTAAAATGCTTTTTGGACATGATTCTGTATTCAATGGGCAACTTGTTGTAGAGAATGGTATCAATGAAGGCAAAAGAATTTTGTGTCTTGTGCAGACGATGTCTAGGGAGAACGAAATTTTCCCTTCCCCGAGTGAAATGGTTGTGATTTTCTTCATGTTTTTCTTTGTAATGTTCATTTTCGTGAAAGTGGCACAAGGTGGCTAGGATGTAGCATGACGGAACGGTAAGATCTTGTATTGTTTGAAGATTTCCCTGCAGCTTGTTGTAGGTGGAACTCCTGCTAGCAATCTGACAGCCTTCTTTGGTTCAGAAATACTTTCCCTGCATCGGCCGCGGCACCCCTCAGAATGATGCCATATGAACATATACTATGGAAGTGCGATGATAGGTTAGTAGAGCGGCGTTTTCGTCTATAATAAATTTAATTCTCCTTATTGTAAAGCACGCCGTTCACAGACACTTGCACAGAGAATCTGTGTGGGTAGTCCAGGACACTGAATCATCAAGAACAAATCCCAGTAATTGGATAGTGGCTGCGTTTCTTGATCTGGGGGTAAGTACAAGTTTTTGAGTTTTATTCATTTACAGGTGAAGTTCATGTGCCTTAAACCATATTTTTGCTTTCTGAATTGACTTTTCATATTATGTTTCTAAGGTATTTCGACTTATTGTTTCATTTATTAGTGTCGTGTCGTCGGCAAAAACTTTCGTTGTGTCAGATTCTACAATTTCCATAAGATCGTTGATGTATATTATGAATAAGACGAGACCCCATGTCGAACCTTGAGGCACTCCTCTGGTTACTTTTCTGGTTTCTGATCTTTGCCCCTTCCACTCCACTATTTGTGATGTATCAAGTAGATACGACCCGAAAAGCTCCAACACTGGTCCCCGCGCCCCGTAGTACTCCAATTTATCTAGCAGTATATGGTGACTCACGCAATCAAATGCTTTGCTATGGTCAAGGCAAGCGAGAACCACGCCTTCCATGTCATCAAAGGCCTCTATGATAAATTCCACAATTTCTATAAGAGCTGTAGTTGATTTTTTGCCTTTGAAACCATGTTGATTGTCATTGAAGATTTTTTTATAGACAATGAAATCTATTAACCTTGACTTGATGGCAGATTCAAATACCTTTGAAATCACTGGCCGCACAAAAATCGGTCTATAACATTGTGCTACTTCAAAATTCTAACACGCGGGAGACATACCTAGTAATCCTATATCGGGTACGCTGAATCCAGTGGTAACCACCGTTTTTGAAAGTTAGCTCTTGTTTAGGAGATATTCGCCTTTGAAGTTAGCTGATGTTAGTAGGGTTCTTCGCTTATGACTTCAGTACCATTATATGCTTGTAATTCCCAAACCGTTCGGAATATCGCTTTACTGTCTCCGGAAAAGTTTTAGCTATTGTCCTGGCCAACAACTTTTTTGAATATACCAACATAGAACAACCTCATTCAAACACCGTTTCTTAACAAAATGTCTAAAAAACTTCATTTCTTTGCCATTTTTTCGTTAATTTTCATCTAAATAATAAAAAAATCAAGGGAATTTCGCTTTATAATCTTGAAATATGAAGGAAGAACACATTTCCTATAGTGTTATCAAAAAATTTAAACGAACAATCATGATTTTAACTCACATTTTTATTCCAATTCCAACAATTTTAAACAAATAAACATATAAATTCATGTTCATTCTTCTTCTTCTCTATCTTCATCTTGCTGTGAATTCCAGCAAATGTCTCCTAATAGAGAATCAAGTTTTTTTCCACTATACCAGTGCTCAAGCCTAGCCGTTCGGCAAACTTGTCTGCATGGTAATGTAAAGAATGAATTTTCAGAGAAATTTTTACACCGATGTTACGGAAAGCAACGAGCATATTTTCAACGTGTATGCGCCAGTTTTCGTCACGATGAATTCCAAGTACATTTTCGATGACTCCCAAGCAACGAGCTGCAAATTCGACAAACTATTTTTAAATTGTTGGTCTCTCATCAAGCGTCGAATATCAGGTCCATTGAGTATGTAATAAAATGTAATATGTATATAATATGTAATAAAATAATTCGAAAAAATATGTATTAAATATTGAATAAGTTAGGTTGATTGGTACGTATATAGTTTCACACAAACCTTCTTTTATTTTCATTCCACTCAATCTTGGGAAAATTCGCTTCAACTCATTGAATGCATTGGCTTCAGGATCTAGGGCCTTGATGAAATTTTTAACAATCCCAAGCTTGATATGCAGAGGTGGAAGCAACACTTTTTCGATTGGCACAAGTGGAATTTCAACGAGGTTTTCTCGACGCAATCTGAACCCTTGTCTCATAGGCATATTGGTCGCCCGGCATATCGAGTATCCCACAATTATATAAAACACATGTTTTTCGTATATCCCGTCTGCATTCCTTTCGAAAGTGTTATTACCTTCAAATCTGCACAAATCTTCCAACGATGGTCTTCATATTTCACCAAATCAAGGGTTTTTTTCAATGATTGAGACTACTTTTGGACGAATCGATGAAAAGACGCCAGTCTTCTGGTTTATACTCATAATGCATTTTTTATACCAATTCCTTGATATCAGTGCAGTAAGCGAATGAATTGTCTTCGATGGATTTAAATAAAGCAGTGAACTGTCTATGACGGCCGATTGCTCCATATAATTTCACATCAGGAGCTAAGACATTCTTTTTTTTCAATTCCTGAGTCAAAATAATGGACTGACGCTGCGATGGTTTCAATCGACGAATAATTTTATCCAGATCTTTTTGAGAAAATTCGGCATGATTACATTGTGGAGATACATTTGATGGTACATAAATCGATGCAGACGTTTCGCCAATAGTATCAAAAGTAGATGGAATGTACTCTTCTGTCGGACTGGGTCTTTTCGGTATTGGAATGGTTTCCGAATGTGGTAACGGCAACTGAACAAACCGAGTTCCTCTGAGTTCAACTTTACGTTTTTTAGCTCTGTTCCATCCGACAATTTCATTAACACAAGCAAAAATGTCATCTGGATTATGTTCTTGAGAATTTGTACAAATTACTGAAATGCCAAAAGGCATAGATTGGAATTCACCTGTAATAAAAACAGCTTCAATTGATACAATTTTGAAGTAAATGATAAATCATTTCATTTTACCTCTTTTCCATCCACTCAATCTTATGACACAACCAGTACAAACGATTTTTGGAGCCCAGTTCACATTTTTGATTACAGTTTGGTTGAAATATTGTGTGTACGATTCAGCAATTTCTTCAGAAATTGAATGCTTGCTTGTCATTATAGTAAACTTTCCACAAATGTAGCAAAATTTATTAAATTTACTGCACGAATTCATTTTTGATATTTTTACCAAATATATAACTTGTGTAAACAAAGAAACTTCAACAAGAAATGTCAAATTAGGAAATATCAGAACTAAGACTATGAAAAAAGGCACACAAATACATAGCAAAATACGTAGAAACATCAGTGACAATACTAAAAAATACGCATTAACAGTGACATCTGTGAGAAATTTGAGTTAAAATCATGATTGTGCGTTTAAATTTTTTGATTTAACTATAGGAAATTTATTTTCCTTTCTTATTTCAAGATTATAAAGCGAAATTCCCTTGATTTTTCTATTATTTAGACGAAAATTAACGAGAAAATGGCAAAGAATTGGAGTTTTTCGGACAGTTTGTTAAAAATCGGTGTTTGAATGAGGTTTTTCTATGTTGGTATATTCAGAGAAGTTGTTGGCAATGATAATAGCTAAAACTTTGCTGAAGACAGTAAAGCGATTTTCCGAACGGTTTAGGAATTGCAAGCATTTAATTTACTGAAGTCATAAGCGACGAACCCTACTAAAATCAGCTTACTTCAAAGGCGAATCTCCTAAACAAGAGCTAACTTTCAAAAATGGTGGTTACCACTGGATTCAGCGTACCAGATATAGGTTTACTAGGTATGTCTCCCGCGTGTTAGAATTTTGAAGTGTCATTTTCACGCACTGTGTAATTGTCACATTCGTCCATGTCTCCCTTATTCAGTATAGTTACCACCTTCGCAACTTTAATCGTAGTCATGAAGATTATTCGAAATCAACGCAATAAGGATGCTCCACTATACATTTTGTCAAAAAGTACTGTGGATTGATTCTTTAAGAAGTCAACTGTTTTCTATACTGACGCTGAGTTTAAACGCGATCTGTCTTTTAGTTTGTTTACAGTGCTCAATTCTGTCTGTTCACACAAATGTGTTTTGCGATTTTTACAATGGACAAGAATATCGACTAAAGAATTTGTTCTTAATTTTCAATTGCAAATAAAATTTTGTGTACCGAAAAGCTGAAAATGATACAGAAGGCCTCCGGTGAATCGACTCCATTAAAAACACGTGCATATGAGTAGTACAGTGCATTGAACATTGGCCGAGATGTGGTGGAAGATTTACCTCGATCTGGTCGGCCATCTACATCTCCAACTGAAGTTAACGTCGATAAAGTGAAGGAAATGGTAATTGAAAATCGTTGTTAAGTTTTAGAGAGATAGAAAATGGACTTTGTGTGTCTCACGAATCAATTCGTGCCATTTTAAACGATTGGTTGGACATGAAACGCGTTGCCGCCTGAATATGTCTTAGTTCTGATAACCAGCATTTTCTTTGAAAATTAAATCGCTATTAGGTCGCATTAATACAACGCATTGTGATTGGTGATGAGAGATGAGTTTATGAGTTTGACATGCAAATCAGTCAAAAAGCTCCAAAATGACGCCTTTCAACTGAACCGAAACCGAAAAAAACTCGTCAAAGTCTATTAAAAGTCAAGACACTCAAGATAATGTTGACTGTTTCCTTCAATTATCGCAATGTGCACTCGGAATTCTAACCAGAAGGTCAGACGGTAAATGAAGAATATTACTTGGATGTTATGCGGCGTTTGAGAGGACAAATTGGCCGAAAAAAGCCATTTGAGGAAAGAAAACTCATGGATTTTACAACACGAAAATGTAACATCTCACAAAGCTATCAATTTGAATGAATTTCTGTCCAAAAACTCATCAAATACCATCACACAACCACTGTATTTACCTGATCTGGCTCCGGTCAATATTTTTCTTTTTCCAAAACTCAAATTAACATATCGAGGTACCCGTTTTGAATCCAAAGAATACATAAAAGACAGTTCGCAGCGAAAACTGAAGTCGATTCTGGAAAAAGCGTTTGGAAAAGGTCTTGATGTTTGAATTATTCGTTGGCGTAAATGTATTATTTCCGAAGGGGTCTACTTTGAAGGCGATACAATAAATTTGAATTGAAAATAAATATTTTGTGTTTCATTGACCAATTTCCGGTACTTTTTTGATAGAATTCAGGTTCAAATTGAATTACCAACAATTATGCGGTCTCAAATCACATGACCCAGAGATCCGACATTATCATGAACGATCGGATAATGAAGTTTATCTCGTAGCCTTCACGAGTTATTATTATACGGCATGTTGCATCAATCAATCTCTCATCAAGCAAACTTTTCACAAACAAGCTCTGATATATTCAGCTTTAAAAATACGAGAAGTTTGTTATGAAATAATTGAATTCACTTGTATTAAAAAGTAAATCTTTTTCTGTTCGCGTCAGTCGATTCTGTGGTGTTTTTGTCCTATGAAATGTTTTTTCCTGACGAGCTCTGATTCTTAAATAGAGTAACAATTTGAATTCGAAGTTCCATGGGCATTGCGAAGACAGAAAATGCAGGTTTTGACAATCAGAAAATGAATGATATAAACTTCTTGTATCAGATTTATGGTAGCGTTAGCTGAATTACTAGACACAGTAGTCCATTGTGTTTCCATCTGCTTCAGAATTCATATATAAACTCGAACTTTCTTTCAGAGAATAGGAGCTTGCTGGATGAGTACTTAATGAGTTCTTCCGTTTCAGTTTATGACATTTCGTTTCCTCAAACCTGAGCATGTTTCTGTCTGGGTGTTCGTACACCTCTTATTCTACCGATTCATCATCCTTCAAGTATAACCTGCATGAGAGATTCTCAATTTATTTAGGTAGTTTCTGGGGCAATATTGCCCGGCGAGGTTTAGTATGTACTCTTGCACCGTAAGATCTTATCATTGTTTGTTATTCAACCTTCTTGTCTCCAGATAGACGCCGAACAAGGATTTGGGCTCGAACAAACTCTCGGGCAGCCATAAGTGGGCGTTATCATGGCCCTCAAAGTTCCAGCGGCTCGGGATCTACATCAACTGAAGCATGTGGTCTTCTACCAATCTGGCGAAGGTTGAATAACTTTCTTTTATTATCTACGAGGTGCAAATGTCGGGTTTCTATACCTTTTCATCCTTCAGGGCCTTTTCCGAGAGACGCCGACTAGAACAACAGATATTTTTTAAAATCGTACTACTTTTCAAATTCTAAATATGGACCAGTTCATCGCTTTTGGCTGTGGTATTCCAAAAATACTATATTCTGTCTACTGTCGACTCTGCTGGTTATTTGCTTCGCAAAGGAATAACATATGGTGTTCGGGCATTCGAGATCATAAAGAATTGAACAACACAGTGTCCCGAATGGCCATACGGAAGCATGTGCTGTGTATTAGGAAAAAGTGATACTATTGACAAGGAGCTTGATGATGAAATTCTTAAAGAAGCGTCATTTTGCTGAATGGTTCTTAAAAGGTTATTCGAATAGGCATAATTGAGAAAATGCACACCTCGAAAATTTCGATGAATGCATTTTTCAATGTATTTAAAATGCTTTAAAATCTTCGCCTGAAATATATTTCATGAATACACTACTTTAGTTATTGATCATATTCTTATAATAATTGAGATTTTCTGACATGAAAAATACCTATTCAATTCAATAGCAATTCTATTTCATCGAACGTCCTTTCGTTTGTAGAAACATAACTGCCACGAATAACAAATCTGAAGTCATATTATTTTTAAAGCGATGTCAAGGGAAAATGTGTCTACGAGTCCTGAACTGTATTACTCATTTTTTTCTCAGTAGCTACCTAATGGGAATGAATAGGTACAAGAGGGCGCATTGGTTGAAAACGTTTGCAAGATGTGACAACTTTAATTACTACCGTTTTCCGAAATCAGACTGTATCTATCTCTCCATTTAAAAATAACCTGTTTCGGTAAAATACGCTGAATGATTTAGTACATAAAAATTGAATCAAAAAGCTAGAAACTAGATTCTGAATTTTTTGTATCTTCATTTGTTACAATTTTTGCTCTATATAAAATTGAAAGAATACCGTGACTTTCAATTCTTTAATGATAAATTGATCCATCAGAATGAATTAGCATTTCACGATTGTAATAAACGTGGAGAGCAAGGAATTAATTCGAAATACATGGTTTTCAATCCAAGCAGAAAATTGCTGTGATTGGTCTGCCTTTATTTCCTGTTTACATCATATTTACAACAATTACTCTTGGTAAAACTTGAAAATGAAAATGATAACTTTTTTCATATGAAAGAGTGATATTCCATTTGCTGGAGAGGCTTTCTCTTGATTCCATTCATGAAATAAATATAAAAGCAAACCTTCGAATGTACTATCCATAATTTCTGCTCCAGATATAATTCTATTGTTTGACGAAAATATTCTGTTCATTAACCCCAACAACAATGGCAGATCTAGCCTCAGACATATTCTGTCAGCAATTGTTCAACCGTTTTAAATAATCCTCGGAATCAGACAGGATAATCCAGAATCGAATAAGTGAAGTATTCTTTAGATATGAAGGCTGTATTTCCATTGCTCACAGTAAATTTTTTACGGTCCCTTGAATTTTCAACGTTAATATAATTCAGTTTGTGAAGATAAACCTCATATTAGTGATAATAGGATGATTTTTTTTTCGTATTTAACTTCCAAAAGAGTCGCTTACTGATAAGTATGAATCTCAATTTGAACAGAGTTGTAAGAAAAATGGGATGAATTTCGCTGGTTTATTATTTGGTTATGCCATTAATGTCAAAATAAAGTATTATTAGCAATTCCACCACATCGCAGGAGTTTTCAATTTCATTTAAAGAATCCAAGCAAAATACCCCCTCAACTGCTCTCCGAATCCCTTAAACCCCTAATACATATATCGAAATGTGAGAGTATTATGAATATTTCAACTAATTTCACACTGGAATGAAGTCCAATTTCTTGAGAATTTCAACATATTAACTTATATGTTCACATTTTTCTTCTACACTTACATCCATGTTTTCTTTATCAATTTAACATAAAGGCATCTGTTTAACACGTTGTCGTCGACAAATAGTCGTCGTGGTAGTATAGTCCAGTTTAAGCTATTGAAATGACAGAAATTCAGACAGAGCAAAATTTTGTTGAAGAAATTGCATCCTGCGAATTGGATATTCAAACCGTTATCAATAACCAGACACAACTACGCATCGTTCTAGAACTGACAAATAATAAAATCGCGGATAATGCACTGAATTCTGGGAATCAAACTGATCACCCATCCGATCGGAACATTAAAATACTGAACCATGGTGAAACATTGGATCGTCTGCACAGATCTCATAATGTCCTACTCAGGGGTGTTCCCGAAACTGCCCCCGATGGGGACGCAACCACGGTTAAAGAACTTCTCTGTTCGATGGATTCTAACGCTGGGGATCAATGCCTAAACATACATAGAGTGGGTAATACTGGTGCACGATCCAGACCGCTTAAAGTCTCATTTTCTAATCCGCTCATAGCCAGTAAAACCCTGTGTAGTAAGACAGTTATTGTGAACTATCCAGTATGGAATAGTTACTCTATATCAGACGATAAAACTCCACAACAATTGTGAGAACTTATCTCACTAAGAGAACAACTGAAGCAAAGACAGGACGCAGGTGAACGGGATCTGACTATCCAATATGTGAAAGAAGCTTCTGAGATTGTGAAGGATATATCGAAGCAGGCTTCAAAAACCTAGATAACGTTCTCCGGGAGTGGTCGATTCTATACAGAAATATTCAATACTTGAATTCAGAACATCTCGAGCTTCTTTTCTTCGCGAAAGTCGAGCCAGGTTTCGTCTTGATCTCTGAGACCTGGCTCCACTCTGTAGTTAGTGACAACAAAATTTCCCTCCCGGGGCACACGATTTATAGATGCGACATTCGAATGACGGTTGGGCACGGAGGAGTTTGTATCTATGTGATAGATGACATCGTTGAGAGTTTCCTGGTTGCATCATTTTCTATTGACTGTCTTGGCATAGACAACTTGTTTCTCGACGTCACGGATACTGGGGGATCCTCTATCTCAATTGGGTGTATTTACCGACGCCGCCCGTCCCCAAATTACTTGCCAATGTGTGAGTATCTCTCTGAGTTGTCAGTTTTTCGGAGGACACTTTTCATCCCAGGTGATTTTAACTTACCGTACAGTGGCTCCTAGCACCCAATAGAATATACAATTCACCTTCTAGACGGTTTGTCGAAATTATTTGCTATTCTGATCTGCACCAACTTGTAAAGGAACCAACCAGCTTCAAGGTCAATCAAAATCCCTCTTTACTCGACCTTGTCTTGGCGAACGATCCTAATTTTCAGCTTATTCTTTACCACCATTTGGAAGATCCGACCACGAGACTCTCCTCTCCAAGATACAGCTGACATTTCCTGTTACTAACAGGAAATGCTGCAGAACAATACAATTCGCTAATTATCCCGATTTGAACAGGTGGCTTGACGGAGATCGATTGGACTGGTTTGTTTCAAGATTGCGTGGACGTGGAGTCGATGTAGAACGCATTCCTGACTACTCCTAGGGAACAAACCACCAAGTGTACTACATCCAGAACCGTTGTCACCATTCCATCTAAGCCTTGGATTGACAGTAATACCGTTGTCACCATTCCATCTAAGCCTTGGATTGACAGTAATATACTTAAGATAATTCGCCACAAAAAATCAATTTGGCAGTGATACACTCGAAGAAAGTTGGATGTTGATTACCTAGCCAACAGAGAATACTTGAATATGCTGTCCAACAGAATTAAGGAGGCTAAGAAGAAATTTGAGGCACAAGTTGCATCTGGAAGCGACTACAAGAAGGATCCTCGTGGATGCTTGTGTCAAACGCCTCTTGAAGTAGCAAACGTACTGGCCAATTCGTTTATATCATCTTTCACCATGGAACCCTCGACTGTCCCAACCTTGTCTTCTCCTAGAATTGCGCATCAGTTGTCTGAGATCGAATTCTCCCCTTTAGCGGCAGAGAAACGTCTTTTGAATTTCCAAACTTTTTCTTTTCCAGGCTGCGACGGTATAAGGGCCGTCTTTTTGAAAAATTGTGCATCAGTCTTATCTCTTCCTCTATCGATTATTCTTACCAAGTCGTTCTCCACTGGCTCTCTACCATCCGATTGGTTAAGCGCAATAGTTACTCCAATTTTTAAAAAAGGAGATAAACGCAACCCGGAAAACTACCGCCCAATAAGCCTAGTCCCTATCATAACCAGAATCTGTGAGAAAATACTCGAATTCATTCTGCTGAATTTAATCATTCCAGAAAACCAACACGGATTTATACCAGGTCGTTCAGTAATTACCAACCTGCTAAAGTGTGTGGATGCTTGGTCGAAAATGCTTGACCACAGAATACCTGTCGATATTATCTACCTAGATTTTGTCAGAGCATTTGACCGTGTCCCTTACCATCGACTCCTTTACAAGCTCGAACACCTGGGTATCCGTGACAATCTTCTTTCATGGATAAAGGCATTCATCACCTACCGCAATTTTTGCGTGAGGGTGGGAAAAACGCTATCTTCTCAACCGTCAGTATTCAGTGGGGTACCACAAGGATCAGTCATCGGCCCCCTTCTATTTCTTATCTTCACCTCTGACCTACCATTATAAGTAAAATCTGAGTGTTCATTCTCTGCAGAAGACACCAAGTTGTACTGCGAACCACTCTCGAGCTACTACCCTTCAACGTGGCCTTAACTCTATATTCAAGTGGTCCGGAGATTCGCTCCTGCCACTTAATTACTCTAAGTGTTGAGTGCTCCACATTGGTAAAAACAACCCGTGTCAGTCATATAGTATTTCTGGCCAAAACATCAGCATTACCAAAGCCCATTCAGATCTGGGAGTACTTATTTTCGAAAACCTAACTTGGACGGAACATATGAATCAATCGTCCTCCAAAGCGAGGAGAATTATCTTTGTGTTTTAAAAGGAGTTCTCTGGCTGCGACCTCGCTACTTGCAGTACTTTGTACAAAACTTACACTCTCCCTCTAATAGAGTTCGCCGGACCTGTCTAGAGTCTGACTCTTATCCGTGATTTCCAGTGCTTGGAGAGTGTACAGCGGCAAGCACTTAGGATGCCTTATGCTGTTAGACGGCCAAATTATATGGAGAGACTTCGCCTGCTGAACCTCGTTTTCTGATCGACGTCTCCGTGGGGATCTCATAATCACTTATCGTGCTCTACGTAGCCTGTTCGGTGTGAAACTGGACGACTTATTCATTTTAAATACCGACGAACGTCTACGCGACCACCATCTGAAGTTGAGCAAAGAAAACTACAAAGTCTCATGTCGGGAGAGTTTCCTGAGCAACATAATATAAGAAACTTGGAACGCCCTGCCCGCGGAGGTGATAAGTTCGGAAACAGTGAATTCTTTCAAGAATGCCCTGGACTCTTGGCTAGAATCTGAAAAATAATTCTAGTTTATATTTGCTTCATACCTCTATTTGTTTATTTCTTCTATCTATTCTGAACCCTAGTCTTGCACGATGTGTTCTCACTGCTTAACTTTTTTTGTTTTTTTTTCAAATATCTATGTTAATTTTTTATGCTTGAGTTTATAGGTATCTGAACTCTTTCCATGTATTAATAATTATAATAATAATAATAATAAAGAGCTCCGTTTACTATATAAAATAAAATGTCAAAAGTCCCCAACGATTCCATATGTGCCAAGGAAATAATTCGGGGCAAAACGACAACATTTTGTGTGTTTATCCTGGAAATGGTTCTATCAAAAAAGAACCTTGAACTAAAATTGTTGATCTCTATATTCTATAAAAACGGTCCTTATGATTGAAGAGCCACCAGTCCTAAGGTATCGCTATTGTAATCGTCGCGTTGTACATAATGTATACATATATATCACGTATACCGGGTGTCCACGCGAGATTGGACATCAAAAGTATATGGAGAAAAGAATGACTGATTGAAAATTTTTTTGTTGTTGTCTTGAATGTTATTCGAACTAAGTTCCGAAAATTTCAATGCTGTGGCACTTCCGGTTATACCGGAAGTTGACACAATCTTTGTTATTTTGAATGGCATGATGTATGTTTTAATTTTTTTATTGTAGAAAAGCAAATTCTAAACAATTTTCCCCTCATATCATTGTCACCTGAAATCTACCGAAAGGAATAATAATAATAATAATTGCATATCTAATCGAATATACCAACACCTTGAGGACAACAATATATTAGCAGAGGAACAGAAAGGGTGCAAGGAACAACTCATCATCGATTATGTGACAATGAAACAGGCACACGTAGGGCATCGGAATGTCCATTCAACTTTTCTCGATTATCTGAATGCATTCGATAGTACCACCCATTCTTGGCTTGTCGAAGTATTACAGATATACAAAATTCATCCAGTCCTAGTAGAGTTCTTGAAGACAACAATGACACACTGGCGCAGGTCCCTGTACGTCAATATAAGCCAATTAAAACCGACGCGATACCCATACGTCGTGGAATTTTTCTAGGAGACTCTTTGAGTCCACTATGATTCTGTTTGGCTATGAACCCATTCAATGCTCAGTAGAACAGGATACGTATTTAGGATAAAAGTAGATAGAAACTATCACACAATCTCCCACCTGCTATCTATGGATGACATTAAATTATATGCTTCGAACAAAAAGAAATTGTATGATCTGCTGAGAGTTGTCAGTAAGTTTTCGCCAGATGTTCATATGAAATTCGGGATTAGAAAATGTAAAACCCTGAACATTCAAAGAGGAAAAGCCACTGATGGTAAAACACAACTCCCAAATGGTGATATTAGACAGTGTATGAAAGATGGCGAAACGTGCAAATATCTGGGATACCAACAAGCCAGATTGCTAGACCAGAAACAGTCGAAGGATAAGATTCGTTCAGAGTATAGTCAGCGTCTGGAGACTGTGCTGAAGTCGATGTTATACTCAGGGAATCTAGTCAAAGCAACGAACACCTACGCCATTTCAGTGTTGCTATACTCATTTGGAATAATCAGATGGACTAAGACAGAACTGGATGCTATTCAAAGGCAAACCCAAACGATGCTGACAAAGAACAATAATCACCATCCAAAATCGTCTGTGATGAAAACAAAGAAGGAGAACAGGGATCTATATCAAAGTAATTCTGGTCAGAATTCCGAGAGAAAAAGTGCGAAATCAATTACTATTGAAACGGATTGAATCCGACTTCTCGTTTTTCTTCTTTGCTAGTAGGTATTCTTGATCCCATCAGTTACTTATCAGGAGAGTTCGAATTGTTATTGATTTTAGATCTAGAAGTTTAAAATGCACAAATTGACCGGAAATAGAATATTTTAAATATTATTTTTCGTCATAATTAAAGGAATACATCCATGTTTTTTTCGGTTGGCAATATTTCGAAAGTACCTACATCTAACCATAGAAATATCGACATGCTTCATTCAGCACGGTATTTCTGGAAATTCGAAGATGACTTTCCTGAGAAGTAACTGATGCAATCGAAAATACCTACTAGAAAAGAAGAAAAACGAAAAATTAAATTCAATCCTCTTCAATAGTAATTGATTTTGCACTTATTGTCTCGGAGTTCTGACCAAAATTACTTTGATGATGATTTTGAGATGGGTCCTGTATTGAGATCGAAATGCATCATTTGAAAGATTTCCGCTCATACAATCTGCGAATTTGAGGGTCCTCGCGTGTAAAATTATAATTTTTGGGATAAAATCGCGAATAACTCGAAAACGATGCATTTTAGGTATAGGGAATCCCAGAACAGATCGATGCCTATCGATATAACGAGTTGAATGGTGTGTGCAAAAATAGGTAGTCTAATTTGAGAAACGGACTTTTGTATCTTTGAATGTACTACGATTTGCCACATTCTTTGGAAACACCCTGTATACCGAGAAGCCTCTAAATGCCTTGAATTCTGCTGAATAAGACTCTTCACTTACAACTACAGCCAGAAATAATTGATATTGAATGATCTTTAGTATTTTCTGATACCTTCTAACAAAAATCGCAAAATACCGATTGAAAAGGCCATATCTTGCTTTCGATTGATTTAAGGTGGCAAAGATATGAAAAACAATTGTTCAAAATTTAATTTTCTACAATAAAAATAATAAAAACATACATTAATCTATCTGAAATAACAAAGATGGTGCCAACTTCTGGTATAACCGGTGGTGCCACAGTATTGAAAATATTTTCAGAACTTAGTTCGAATAACGTTCAAGACAACAAGGTCGAGGAAAATAATGAGTTCAGTGAAAATAAATGAAAATCGAAAGTAAACTGTGAGGGGATTCCATAAACATAAAAAAGGTTACCTTAACCTCAAAATATTAGGTTTGATTCAAAAATACTAATTTCAAAACCGTTACGATGTATCGAATAGAATTCGATGGCCAAGATCATTTAGAAGGTAGTGAAAAAAGTTAATTTTTCAAGTTCAAATATAATTTTCTTTCAGAATATGAAGGAGACTATGACTCGCAAGGATCGGGGGTTACTCACAACCCGTTGAGAGACAACATATCTAGAAACAAGAACGAATCAATGAGAGAAGTAGCTCCGAAACAGTTATATGATTTCAAAGAACAACCCATCCAAGTAACTTTGAGCAAATATCTTCAGATGAGTAAGCTATTGAGAGATCTGATGAAAGGGAGATACAAGAGGTTGGCGACTCATCTTCAGAGCAGTTAATGAAATAAATAGATCAAGGGTTCGATTATGAAGTATCTAATATCGATGAAGATACTTCTTTAGATGTTGAGCACGATTATACAGAGACGGAAGCTGGTTTTCTGGAAAAATTAACTTTTTCCGAGGAATCAGATAATAGCTTGAAAGATCCTAGCAATGAGGCAGATGCGAGTTTGTCGAAGACATATGAATCAAGTATTATAGGTGAAATTGAAATACACCAAGAAACCCACCAAAAGGTAGGAAGAGAAAAAGACAAACAGAGAAGTGGAAGATAAATCAACAGCGAAAAAAAGTGAATGCAGGACAAGAACATGAAACGAAGAGAAAAGTTATTTCGAGAAAAGCAATTGGGCCACCTTGTAACGATTCTTGCAGACTCGAATATAAAGATAAAATAAACAAGGAAGAAAGAGCAAACATAAATGAAAAGTTCTAGGATAGTGCCAAGGATATTAATCACGAAAGAAAATTTGTCGCATCTCGTGTCAAAGTCGCTCCCAAATTCAGAAAACGGGGTCGGATTAGAGCAAGAACAGATTCTAGAACTCACACACGCTGTTATTGTTTTGTAGTTTGTAGGACCTTTTTTCACAATACTTTGAAAATTTCACAAACCTTCGTGACCACAGCGCTAGAGAAAAAGGACTTGGTGGTATTACCAATGCTGATGAACGAGGAAGACATGAAAACCATGCCAAAGTTCCAGAATTTGTGAAACGGAGTCTTCGAGATCACATTGCGAAGTTTCATATTCCGCAGACACACTGTTCGCATGAAAGATCGAGAAGAAATTATTTGGACTGCCATTTGAACATAAGTAGGATGTTTCAAAAGTATCGATCAGAGCGAGAACAACTTAAAGGATACTAATATGGTTAAAGATTGGTTGTATTCACATATTTCTAATACAAAATTCCACCTTTCTTTCAAACCCCAGATGCAATCAATGTGATTATTTGAATCTCCAAATGAGCGAGGAAAAAAATGCAGGAAAAAAGGAGTCTTTCCAGACTGAATATGATGGACATTTGGGCGAAGCATCAAACAGATACAAGTTAAAGTAAGTAGATAAGAAACATACTATTAAAGAGAAACTGAAAGTTGTTGTTTGTGTTGATACGCAAAAAAGTTTACCGACACCAGCTCTGACTAATTCTCAAAGCTTTTATAGTTTGAAACTGTGGACGTGTAATTACACGATCTGTGACGTTACATTTGTTACGTGCGTAATGTGGGACCAATCATAGGCCAGTAGAGGTGTCAATGAAATGGCTTCTGGAATGCTCAAGTGGGTCATTGTAAATATAAAACCTCATTAAGAAACATTGATTGTTTGGTCTGATAACTGTCCTTCATAGAATGAAAATTTCATGATGGTGATGGCATATTTTTATATCTTTAAATTATTTATAACACTGAAGACAATCGAACATATATTTTTATTGAGAGTCCATACCCACTTAGAGGTGGATGCATGTCATTCACTGATAGAGAGAAAAAACACCTGGACTCCAAATAATGTATCCATGGGATAGGCGACAGCTCGCCACAATGTGTAGCAGGACAAATCCTTCAAAATTATAAATATCGAGGAAGAAGATTTTAGAGATTTTAAGCAAATGTATATCAGTTCCACGTCGCCCAAATTTAATTATTTGTAGACACTTCTCAAATGGATACCCAAACAGTTCCATGCTTTTTACAGTAATTTGAATCATGTCAACACCGAAACATGTCAACACCGAAAGTATTGATAAGTAAGGACATTAATTTTTAGAAAAGCAGGAAAATGTCCACAGCGTGATTTCTCGAATGTGCAATATTTTCTTTTTTACTCTACAATTTGATTGTGTGAGTGTAACCATTGAATAACAATATATCCCAGTTTGAATTTATCTCGGTGTTTTGACAGTGACACTACAGGATTGGACTTTGTTGCGTAAACTCTACATTAATTATAGTCTTGGACGATATCAAGTCCATTCATGTAAGATAAGAACGCGAATCATCCAAAGAAGAGGTATCAGTTTTCAAACTCTAACAACTCGAAAGCCTGTCCATATATATATATATATATATATATATATATATATATATATATATATATATATTCAGGTACTTCTGAAATGCAATCTTCCATCTTTTTTCCTGTATGAGCTATTCTATTCTGAGAAAATGTACACTTCATAGATTGTCAGTCTCTTACAGAATCCCCATATGGTATTGAATAACATTTGCTAATCTATTGTCCGTTTGGTGTCCTTCAGTAACTACTTATTTTAGTATTCACTTCGAGTGAATTTAAGTATATATTATTGTCATACAGTGGGTAGTACTTAATGGCTATAGTGACGCGACAAAGAATATTGAAGCTGCAGAGCAACATCGTCGAATAACTACAGACTCCTGGGGTTATGACATTATCTTTGACGATTTATGACAGTTACTGCAAACGAACAACACTACATCAGCAATAATCGGAATGGATGAGAAGTTAGTATAAAAATTATTCGAAAGATAAGAAAGATTTGACTGAACACGCAAAAGTATTTACAAAAATTTATTCTTTACCTCTAACGATAATTTTGAGAGGAATTCGTTTTTTTATTGCTGCTCATAGAGCTCCTTGAAGAATTAATTGTTTAGTGCTTGGTTCCAGAAATAATCCAGTTCCATGGAAAAACCAGTCTAGCGAAAAGCTTTCATCAGCGTACGTTTCAACTGGCTACGTCACGTACCTCTCTGTATAAAATTTCTTTTGTTTACACGGCTAATGTGCTGTGCAACTCGCTTCCACCGAACACCTTTCCGATAACTTACAGTTTGGCCCGCTTGAAGAAGTGAGTAAAGACACACATTAAATAATCTTGGAATCTTGGGCAGTCACGTTTGTGACATAGCAGGCATAGCCTCTATCCAAGAGTTTTTCTTATTACATTAAACAGATATTACCATTTATAATTCTTATACACATCCTTATCAACATGAAATAGCTGCTTATAACAGTATGATACATAGACTCGCCAATATCAGAAAAAATTCCCAATATTATAAAACAGATAGCGGTCAATAATGGTTATAATTAGTTCATGATTGGCAGTATGTATTCTCCTAAACGTTTCATTATGGAATCCATCGAGTTATTTCTAGTATCAAAAAAAAAATCAAAAATATAATATATTTACTAGGTGAACTATATTTACAATCATTCTGTTCATTTCAAAATTTGAATAAAGCTTTCAGAGCGGATAACTCTAGGTACATACCGGCTGTAACTGCTACTAGGGCCACCCCTGTAACATTTTTGCTATTTGTAATATTTCAAGGAAATTGATAGAATACAATATTTTGAATTTGATAACATTAATATATTTGACATTTTTTTCCCTGTTATGCCGGAAACGATACCAATTTTCGATTTTCAAATAGGAGACCCTGAATTTTTTGCTTATTCTAATTGTTCATCTCATCCTACGACCTTTTGACATATTTTTGAGAAAAAACAAAACGCAATCTTTTTTTTGTAATTTTCGTCTTTCGTTCTGAACGGTGACAATTGTCTTAGCTCAACATCTCCTATCACGAAAATACAAGATTGTATTTGAAAATTTAATTGCTCATTTTTTACGGGGTGTCGAAGTTAATAACAAAAGAGCGAACAGCGAAAACGTAATAATTATAATTATTGTTCAAAAATACCACCATTCTCACGAACACAACATTCCACACGATTGATGGTTCCCCTATCAACATTATATAATTGTTAGGTTGTAATGCCTGCAATAGCCTGTCTCAAACGGTTCTTCAATTTTTGTTGGGTTCAAAAAAGTGGTTGGTAAATCTCATTCTCAAATGGCCCTGCAGGAAGAAATTTAGTGGACTCAGATCTGGCGATCTTTCTGGCCATCTTATGGGACCATTTGTACCTATCCATTTTTCGGGTAAAAATTTCGTCGAAATACCGCGAGACCTCCGTGTGTTGTGAGGAGTTGCACCATCTTGTTGAAAATATATTTTATTCACAACAGCTAATGGAAACTCGTCCTATTCATCTTGTACTTGGGTCCACAAAAATTCCAAATATCTCTCCCTTGTCAATGAACCTTCAACAATCATAGGCCATATTAAATATCTTTCCATCATCCCCATCCAGACATTGAACCCAAAACGTTCTTGAATCTTGATCAGTGCTCATTTTGCTGAGACCACTACCTGGTATTTTGCCCATTAAACATCCTTTTGTTCGCGAAACGTGATTCGTCGTTATATAAAATCTTTGTGGGTTAATGTGGATCACCTTCCATTTCCCTTCACAGTACTAGAGTCGCCTACCACTATCGTTAACATACAGGTGTTGGTGTAGTTGATATTTAAATGAGCGGTACTTATGTTTTTTTTCAAAATTCTCCATGAGCTTTGATGGCTGATTTTAAGCTCCTTGGCAATTTCTCTTGTTGTGATTGCATTAATATCAACGAATTTCAATACGTCTATTTCGGTATCTTCGTCGATAACGAAATCCTCCTCTTCAGCAGGTTGCACCTCACGAAATTTTCGTTTAACTTCAAAGAAAAAGGTTCTATTCGAATGAAGTCTTTCCGGATAGAGCTGACCTATATAACTTTTCAAGTTGAACGCTATTTTGCCTGCACTCTCCGTAAATAAGGAGCATATTGACTTTCTCACTTTGGGTATATTCATTCATATTCAAAACTGAATTCACTGATTCGCAATGTCAGTAATTAACAACAATGGAATTTAGACCTGTCACACTGATATTTTTGTGATCACAGAATATTATAAGAATATAAGCATGAACAAAAATTTTGCATTGCCAACGTAGTTATTGTTATTAGCGAATCGGGAAACTACAAAAATTGCCTAGTTATTTTCCACTAGAACTCCGGAACCGTTAAGAAGAGAGTAACTTGAGTGGTATAAAAAAATATACAAAAATTCTGCTTCTGTAATACCGGGTGGCCCGATATGGTTATATCAGAAGAGAACCTACTTTTTGAGGAAAACTGAAATCAAAAGCTTTGAGACCCTGTTAAAAATGAGCAATTGAATTTTTAGATACAATCTTGTATTTTCGTGATAGGAGATGTTGAGCTGAGCCAATTGTCACTGCTCATGGCCTTCTAGAACGAAAGAAAAAAATTTCGAAAAAAAGGATTGTGTTTTGATATTCTTTCAGAAATATGTCGAAAGCTCGTAGGATGAGATGAACAATTTAAATAAGGAAAAAAACATAGGGTCTTCTATTTGAAAGTCGAAAGTTGGGATTTGACATTTTGCCATTTTGACATTTCGTTTCCGGCTATGCCAGAAAAGAAATGTCAAACATATTAATGTTATCAAATTCAAAATGTTGTCTTCTATCTGATTGAAAAAAAATTACAGGGCACGCCCTAGTTTCAGTTACCTGTGGTATATTAAGAACTGTAAATTTTCAATTCATAAAGTAAACAAATGGGGCGTTTAGAAAGTTTCTTGTGCAAGTTGTGATAAACTTTATATTGGTAGAACCTTTAGAAATTTAGGTTATCAGAGCACAACAGAAACTAATTCATGTTTGCCAAAGCTGCGGTTGTGGTTAATATTTGAAATTTCAACAGTTGTAACGATATAAATTTCATTTCATCCTCCACAAGAACGTTAATAAATGTCTGATTCTCACTATGTAAATCATCTTTTGAAACAAAACCTTTCTTTTAATCATAATTTTCATATTTCACATACTGAAAATAGTAGTTTCCAACCGGACCTATAGGAAGTATTGGAAATCAATAAGCAGACAATTTTCGGAAATTCCATAACTAAATCTCTCTAATTCTTCAAAGAAGCATTTCTGTTTGGATTTTCCTTTTATCGAAATTAGTACCTGCTTTTACCAATGTAATATATAAGTCACATCAACCTTTTAAATGTACTCCTAATCTGATTAAGACATAGTGTGGTGAAACGCGTCATCCAATTAAAAAACCATAAGAACTGTTAACAATATGTTGCATGAAGTAAATGTTGAGTATAATCTAATGTTTTAATCCCAAAAAATCCCGATTTGGACTGCTTTGAGATTGTAGGTGATTTCGGTCGTGGATACAAGTTAGTAAGGTTCAAAATCTCAGAGAAGTTGGCTGCTGAAGAGTTACTGTGTTGGTTTGGGATGAAATATCTTCTATTTTCTCCAATGTTTTTTCTTAAATTTGAATGAATCAATAAATAAATCGTGAAATGGATTTCATTTTGGTTAACAACTTCTTTTCATATTATTCAACACTTTGTGCTACTAAATGTTGAAGCAATTGGGGAAAACTTTCTCTTCATGCATAATAAATCACTTCCTCGTACACTGGCTGCTACGACGGATTTCTCAAGTGTGCAAGGAATGAATATTTTACATTGGTCTGCTTCATCACCTGAAATCTCGATTGAGCATGCTAGAGATACATTGCAAAAAATGTGTTATTCAACATGAGTTATATTACAATGTCATTTTAACCGCAGAAATAGGCGGGGAAAATGGAAACGAACTAGAATTAGGCTAGTCGTTAAATATTGATAGATAAAGTTTGTGAGCTGATGAAATTTCTACGAATTCCAGTAAATTTAAACTCTTGCTTTTGTTACCTAAATGCGAAGATTTGGGTTTTTGTTATATGAAGAATGATTTTCATCTATACAATGTTCTAAAAATTAGTTATTATTTTATTATAAAATATATTTTTTGTCATGCTCGTCCTTCATAATGTTTACGAACGATAAGTTTTACCTATACAGGTAGTTACATAATGGTATGTCACAACTTGAGGGGGTAAATCAACAAGCAATTTCAAAAAAAAGTTTTTATAAACATAGGTCCGCAAGAGCTTCGTTATGAGCTACAGGGTGTTGAAATTTCTGGAAAAAATTGTTTTTTTCTTCAAAACTCTAGCAGTTTCCGCGAGATATTCCGCCCAAATTTGGAATCCAAGCTATTTTTTACAGTATCCATCATTACACGTCCTAGATTGTAACTGAAATTCACAAGGTGTTTTCTTTTCCTAGGCCATGTCTCCTTTTACCTTTCAAACTTTTTTGCAGTACGCCACTGATCAGCGTACAATCAATTTTCGTCATCTTCGTTCTCCAACCGTTTTCGAGTGAAAAATTATTGAATTTGAATTATTTGAATTGTATGTTATTCGCTAAATAAAAATTAATAATTGAAATACTCGATAGGTATGCCTTCAATTCGCTTTTATTTTGATAGCTTGTCTTCTGAGACTCGACCTATACTTAGTCAATATCAAACTGAAAAAAGAACAATTAAAAACTGAATAAATTGCTGGAAGTGCCTTCCACCTGTAAGAATACAGGCCTCTGTCCTGTCTGTTCATATAAACATAGGTTCGCAAAACCTTCGTTACAGAGCTACAAATTGTTGAAATTTCCGGAAAAAATTGTTTTTTTCTTCAAACTCCTGCAGTTTTTGAGATATTCAGCACGAATTTGGAGTGCCAGCTATTTTTTACAGCCTCCATCATTACAAGTCCTGAATTTTAACTAGAATCTACAAGGTGTTTTCTTTTCCGGGGCCATGTCTTCTTAAGCCCTTTCAAATTTTTTTGCAATACACCAGTGATCAGCGTACAATCGATTTTCGTCATCTTCATTCAATTTAAAAACTGAATTGATAGCACTTTTAATTAAAAAAAGACTAGTAGGCTCTGATTTTTTTATTTATTTATTTTGACAGTTTCTCAAGTTGTTTATTAAATTCAGGATCAGTTTTAAAACTTTTGAAGTAATTGCTTTAAGAAGAAATGGCTAATTTTACTAACGCCGAATTGGCTCATATCCAATACTTGTACGGTCTGGCAGACGGAAAGACAACAGAAGCTAGGTGATTATATCAGGTGTGCATTTCAAATCGAGTAACATTAGACAGGCGAACATTTTCAAATATCCACAGAAGGTTGAGGAAAACTGGTACTTTTACTGCAAATAATCATTAAAAATGTGCCACTCAAACTATGAGAACTCCAGATATTGAGGAAGCAATTTTGAATTGTATTGATTTGAATCCTCATGTGAGTAGAAGAAAAATTCGAATCAGTTTTTATTGTACCCGTTTCAAATTCAACGCGTCCAAATTCTACTTCCTCGAGATTTTCCTTCAAGACTGAATTTCTGCCGATGGTTCTTAAATAAAACTAGAGAAAATGCTCATTTTGATAGTGAAATAATGTTCACAGACGAAGCTAACTTCTCGAGAACTGCTATCACAAATTTTCGCAATAATCATTATTGGCCTGAGGAAAACCCTAATTTGATTGAAGAATCTCACAATCAAGAACAATTCTCACTGAATGTCTAGGTCAGAATAATTGGAAATTATTTTATTGGGCCATTTTTTTTCCTAATAAACTAAACGGTTCCGTTTATATGCAATTTCGGGAGGAGGAGTTACATTTATAGCTCGAAGATGCGCCACGTTTGGCGAGAAGCATTATGTGGTTCATGCATGACGGGCACCAGCACATTTTAGTGGAGAAGGTAGGAAATTCTTGAATGATACATTGAAAAACCGATGGGTAGTTCGGGGTGGGCCAGAACCATGACCTCTTAGGTCCCCAGACTTAAATAATTGAACTTCTTCCTATAGGGATATCTCAAAATTTTAGTTTATACCACTCCAGTGAACACTGTAGAAGAATTGCGAAATCGAATTGTGACACGATAAGAAATACCCCAGGAATATTTCAAAGAGTGCGTGATAATATGTGAAGAAGGACAAAGCCTGTATTCTTGCAGGTGGAGGACAGTTCCAGCAATTTCTTCAGTTTTTAGTTGTTCTTTTTCTAAGTTCGATATTGAATTAGTATGAGTTGAGTCTCAGAGGACGAGCTATCAAAATAAAAGTAATTTTTGGGCATATCTATCGAGTATTTCTATTATTTTTTCTATTAAGCGAATAACATATAATTCAAATTCAATAATCTCTCACTGAAAAGCAGTTGGAAATTTCAACACCCTGTAGCTCCGTTACGAAGCTTTTGCGGACCTATGTTCATATGAAATTTTTTACCTAAAATTGCTCGTAGATTTACCCCCTCAACTTGTGACATACTATTATGTAACACCCTGTATTCTTTTCTTTACGAAGTTTGGGAAGTTCTGGGACTCCCCTTCTCTGGGTTCTTGGGGGAAGCACCTTTCTATCTCGATTCTTGGGGATTCCCTCAGTCTGCTGAATATCGCCAAATGTAGTAAACCTTAATCGATAGAATATTATAGTTGAGCTTTTGGCTGCTAGGTTAGGTTAGGCACCACATTAATATCATTCTTTACGTTCATGAAATGACTGCTGGTTGATTTCTTCTTATTTTCCTTTAAAATAACCAAAGGACTTTGCTGAGCTTTTCGTATATACTTGTTGCGCTGCGAAACGAATTGACTATATCGAACATACTACCACCACCAGTATGTCGCAACCAATGTGAAAATTCTGTGTGACTAGTGATACTATCTACTTCAATTGCACCTGTACGGGTACGGCAACTAGCAATTAGTAAGTGAGCTTAACTTTATGATCTAACAAGTATCAGCTTGAAAAAGCTTGATGTCAAGTGGAGCTTATGGATTACAAAATAAAGTCAAGTCCAACCTTTGATTTTTCAAAAGCTTGAGTTTCGATTCTAATCGAGTTTTTCGAAGAATTTTCAAGCTGCTTGACTTGATGAAACCCTAACCGTAATCTATGCACAAATGCATGCATGCTAGTTTGCTGAAATGGTATGAGGAAAAATTGGTAATCGTATTTGAAAAAATTGACTTCTTTGAATGTACAACAAATTGCCAACTAGTTGATGGAAACACCCTGTTTGAATTGTGGAGGCCGTTACTTGTTGTAGATCCATGATATAAATGAGATAAAAAACACAAGGTTTAACTTTAATCTACACTGTATTTGAAAAAATTCGACGACGTTTCGCTGACACAGCAGCTTTATCAAGAATGAAAAACAGAATGAAGAGTATGGTATTATAAACAAATCGTAGAACAAGTTGGATGAGTAATTCACATCTACCTGTTCATTCAAAAGCTTGTCCGGGAACAAGGTCCTTCAGCTCCTTGGAGCATCTTCCGTGGAAGTATCTGTGAAATGGAGAAAGGTCAGCATTTTGTCTCCTGAGAGCCAGCGGTTGGAGATCGCGGGTGATCTCAGTGTGGTCGATGAGGCGCACAGCCCGTTTTCCCACACAATGCAACATCCGCTACGAATGTTTGGGCGTAGATCCCCATACATGGAAACATTATTCCAAAGCAGGTCGAATCTATGCCTTATATAGAAGCAACAGCTGAGAGGACGAGAAGTATCGCTTGGCTCTGATAAGAAAACCAAGTTTAGCTGATGCCGACTTAGCTATTGCTGATACATGTTCATGCCAGCAAAACCCGGAGTAGACCATTCTTCCGAGAAGGTGCATTGAATTTTTGGATGCAATTTGTTGGCTTTGCATCAATACAGGAGGTTCTCTAGCGGGGACCCTTCTAGTAAACGTAGTTGCTAGCGTCTTCCTCACGTTGAAGCTCACCAGGTTCAACGTACCCTACTTAGATATCTTCTGTAAGTCAGAGTTTAAGTAATTAATTTGTTGACATCTCTGACGCTGAGATTCCGCAGCTGTAATTGGCCTCAGACTACTGAAATACGAAACTAGGGTACAATCGTCCGCGAAACCGAAGATCTTGTTCTCTGCAGATGACAGAAGATCGTTTATCTGCAACAGAAACAAAGTTGGCGAAAGAATGGATTCCTTAGGTAATCCTGCTCACAACTGAAAACAATCAGATGTTATACCGTCGACCACAACTTGTATTGATCTATTTGGAAGAAAGCTACTTATCAAAACCTGCAATTTTTCGGGAAGCCCATATGCAGCAAGTTTATTCAACAAGGCTGCATGCTAAACCCTATCGATGGCTTTAGAGATGTCGAGTGCTATTGCTCTAGATTTCCCAATCTTTTCCATCGTTGATGTACAAACATGAGTGAAGTATACGAGCAGATCTCCTGTCGATCTCAATGGGTATCGGATAATTTGAAATGTAGCTCTTTTCAAGGACACGCCAGAAACAATTATTGTTAAAAGATTTTGAGCCATTTCTCGGGCCAGCATGTAGAGCATAGATTCTTGATTGAAAAATTCAAAATTTCTTATTAATTGATTTCGGGTGAGAGTGACCTTAAAAAATATTCGAAATTTTTGTTTTCTACAATAAAAATAATAAAAACTTCCTGTACAACCTGAAGTGTCACAACATTTAAAATATATTCAGAATTTAATTCAAATGACACAACAAAAAAACTAACCAGTCAATTAATTCATTGTACATATACTTCTGATGTCCCAATCCTTGTAGTCACACGGAAAATTTCAACTGAATAAGAAAAACCGTTCGATGTTGTTGAGGGTTTTTTCGAAGATCTTGATCCATTTGTTCCACTCGATTTATTTATTATGGAATATACTCCAATATACTAATAGATACGAATCGTTGACTATACCACATTTCGTTTTGATTCAGAGCCGCTTAAAAGTTTTCTGGACTATATAGAAATCAACTTATTGCATATTTACGTTGAATCAATTTTTAATCTTTTCAGTTAATTTAAATGAAAGGAGAATATTATGTTTCTGTTGATGATCATCTCGAAATATGTTACAAATCTGAAAGAATTGTTCAATCTCTACTCATCTTATATTTCAAATTAAAGAACGTGGTATAAATATTACCACTCAAGTTTCTATATATCATGAACATCCATTGAGAAGATTGCTTGATGAACAATTTTGCTGCATTCAGATCCACATATGTGGAAATTTTCCCAAATAATTTGTGCATTTAGGTAGTTACTGCTGGCGTTTTGCCATTTTTAATGAAATTCCCAGAGAATCCTAGTATTTCACATCTATTGCTTCATATTCCTGAATATTCTCCTAATGAAATTCTTTTGAATATATACATTATTTTATTTGTTGCAAATTACTCGTATTGTGTATCCACCAAAATGAATTTTTGTTTATCAAATGGTCAGTTATTATTAGGGCAGAAGAAACACAAGGTTGAACAGAGTTCCTTCGATCTGTGTTGCTTGTGCAGAAAGTTAATTGAAGTAATGTGTAGATGCTGACCTTCTCAATACGTTGCGTTAATTGAACTCAGTTTTGTTGAACTTTTTACGGTATAATTATCATACACTGCGCCAAAAAAATAACGGAAAATTTCGTTACTTCAAATTTTCTTTTTTATTAGGCTACAAATTATCCACACATGTTTTTACGGATATGTCCGGGCGTATCTTTTCTTTATCACTACATGGTATAACACAAACTCGCTTTCGCTGTCCGTCTGTCGCTATGTATGATTAAATCTTTAAAACTGCGGAACGAATTTTGATGTGGTTTTTTTTAAGAGATTTTGAGATTCTTAAGGAAGGTTCATACGTATAATCGATGCATAATATAATGAAGGAACACTGATATTTTTTTCGAAATTTCTAATGTGATGTCGTAAATAAGCACATTTTTTCGTGTTTACATTGCAAACGCTGGCTCACCGCTACGAGATAGATCAAAATTATATACTACAGTATTGTACACTTTGAGAAGATCTACAAAAAGTCCACGATGGTATATATCTATCACTCAAGGATAACCCACAATAACAATTTTTATCTTGTATACTTTTTACGAGAAATGATAGCTTAATACTTATCCAATTAAGAACCACAAATACGTTGTGCATTTAAAATAGTTCAATATGGCCCCTTACAACATGTAATTCAAATGAATATTTTCGAAGATTTCACGGATTCAAAATGCAGAGACACAATGGTTGCGTCGACACAGACCGTCGGGCTGGTGCGTCGGCGCGGCTGGGAGGGGTTACATCTCTAACTAAATGAAATCTAACCTAGCCTATGGTGGATGTATATTTTGTTGCTTGCTTGCTTGCATCTTTTAACAATGTGCTCGAAAACTTAACCCATTTACACAGCTGGTCCAGCTGTGTAAAGGTCCTAAAGGTCCTACAGTTTATAGTGGATTCCGAACCACTCTTCTAGACCGTGCAATGATAAGTGCCACCACAAGGTTTACAAGTTATCTGGTCGTCGGGAGTTTATGCCCTCTTTAGGCGAATCTTTCAAATTCAGCACTTTTTTGTTCAAGGACAACATCCATAACCTGACCCCGGATTCGAACTAGGAGCCTCGACTTAGCAGTTCCAATATGCTTGCGCACTAACCGTGCAGCTACCGAGGCGGTTAGATGTATATCCTCGTCAAATCCTACCAGTTGTAACTCGAGGAACACGTTCTGACGAAATGAATGCTTCCCTAAAAAGATCCAACCTTTTGGCCTCACGTCAATAAATAAGAGCTTAAAATCAACCAATGAATCGTGTTCACGTGACAACAGGCTTTTTCAGAGATGCTGCTAATAGTTGGCAATATTGAGTTACTACAAGTGATGGAAGGATTAACCTAGAAAACCTTGTGTTTCATTAGACAACATCCAAGAGTTGGTCAACAATGTCTATCCCAACATTGATAACATAAGTTGTAAGACTATATCTTGGTTTAAAGAAAGAACGATTCTGTCACCAACTAATGAGCAAGTAGATAAGGTAAATAACTTGAGTTTTTCAAAGATTGATGCGCCGACGCAAATATACTACTTGGTAGATACTGTTCATGGTTTAGAAAAACCTGTTCATTTTCCTACAGCATTTCTTAATTCTTTGAAACCGTCTGGACTCTCTCCTTATGCAATGGTCGTGAAAGTAGGTTGGTCTGTTATTTTATTCAGAAACCTGAATCCGCCATCAAACCTAACCTAACCTTAACTTTGCAACGGCACGCCTTTGCTGGTAAAATTACTTAAAACTTTAATAATAGAGCGGACAATACTCACCGGATGTTGTACCGGAGAAAATGTATTGATTCCCCGAATTCCTCTGATACCATCGGATTTACCATCTCAATTTAATCGCTTACAATTTTCGGTGAAGATATTTTTTGTATTGACCATTAGTAAATCTCAAGGTCCAACTTTCAACGTTAAAGGCTTAGATTTAAACCTTGAGTCACATGTCCAATTATATGTCGCTTTTTTAAGAGTTACATCTAAATAAAACATGTTCGTACTGTCTAATAATAAAAAAGCTGTGAGTATTGTACATAAGGACATCCTGTACTAGGTATATTTGTCACCAAGATGCAGTTCGAAGCTGGGGCAGGTCGCTAGTGTGAAATGAAATGAAAAAAATAAGTAGAGATTTTGCAAGAAATCACCAGATATAACAGCAGTTCTTGATCAAGTTTTGCCAGTAACCTAAGTTCTTCTTGAAAATTTCAATTTTCGGTAATGAAGGCAACTCAAATCATGAAATTTAACCCCGGTAGAATGTGTTGAAGCAGTGGTGTTTGATAACCTAAGTTGACTCATGCAAAAATAGGCCAAGCGCCTACTGTTTTCAGAATGATCCGCAGGTACAGGGAGACTGATAGTCATGAAAAGAATATAGGATAAGAACGAAGAAGCAACAAAGGCTGTCATTGATAGTCTCTAAGAATTTATTAGTTGAGATAACGCCTCGCTACTGCAAGGCACCTTCATATGCAGCTTCGACAGAACTGTGGAGTGCAAATTAGCACTGAAACGATAAGACGACGTTTCAGGGAATTTGGGTTGAGACCTCGAAGCCAATCTCTAACCGCAGCACATCGGAGAACCCGGTTGAATTCTACCAGGGAACATTGATATGAAGGAGACTGGGAGAGAATTTTGTCCACGGATGAGTCCAGAATTTTGTCTTTTTAAATGCGATCGACGTTCTCTAGTGCATGGACGTCGAAATGGGATATATGCTCACCTATTGTTTTGGTGGAGGTCCAATATTGGTGATCTGGTTATGGTAAATAATGAAAACCTGAATGCTCAGAGGAACGTTACAGACATTTTAGAAGAACAATGAAAAGATTTTGTTCATGCATGAAAACACCAAGTTCATATTGTTTGGAAATATTTTCAAGATCGAAATCACTTCAATTGAGAGGCCTCCACGAAGACCAGATCTCAATCCCATCGGACATGTCTAGGACATTCTAAATGAAAGATCTTAAGGTCAGAAAATTCAGCCAACTACCGTGAATGAGTTTCTCAACAGACTGATGAAACGAAGTGGTTCAAAATACTATAAGGACACTGAATTTGAGTATGCATTATAGATGTTGTGTTTTAAATTTTCATCATTAGTTTATTTCAATTCTTTGTGTACAATTTTCATTTCGCTTATTCTCCAACATTCCTTAGTGCTGGTGGATTACTGGAAAAATCATTTTCAGCATACCTAAACTTCTTCTGAATAAATTCGATTTTGAGCGTTGATTTCTCGACGCAGTGCAGATGGATTGAAGACAACTAGACCGATATTGCTCGATGTCTGAGACAGGGTTTCTTGCAAGATCGATATTAAAAGATGATTTCAGATAGTCTCATGAAGAATAATCGCAGAGGACTAAATGAGGCGACCGTGATGGATGGTTCAAATCATTTTTCAAGAATATAAGGCGCCCTTGAAACTTCTGGAATAAAATTTCTGCCAACTGTCCTGTATATTTTGCTCCAACTCAAGACGTTAACATTGACAAGAGTATGCAGAGATTCTGTGGGCCCTGCTTTTCGAAACGTACCGCTCTTCTGAACTACCTAGGTTAATACCGTTTAGAAATTTAATCTTGTTGCGATGAGAAAAGTTTTATTATTTGGGATTGCGTATTCTAGCAAAGAAATACTAAAGATGAAAAGGAGATCAATCTTTACCCACTTAAAATATGTGGCAACTTACCGAAGGAATAAAAAGACGTGGACGTAATGTACCAGCGGACAGTTGATTCACCTCAATTGAGCTAGTGAAAATTACGAAAGTTATTATGGAGCTCTTAACGAAAAAGGCCTTACTTTTGTAGGAACATTTCCGAAAACAAACGTAAGATTCTTCCAACACTACTGAACAGCACTCGTTTTGATTTCACAGTTTGTATATCGAGATGATAGAATTTTGGTGGCTTATTCATCAAAGAAAAGTAGTATTGCCTTGGAGAAGTACACCAAATATTCAAAATATCAGAAATTATTGAGTTCTTCAACATGAAAAAAGAGGGTGAGGATCTTATGGACGAATTATGTACGCCTACACGATGTCAAGCAAATTCAATCGGGGTAATATGTGATGCTGCAGCAATAAACAGTCTGCTTCTTTCTGAGAGAAACCCTAACAATGAGCCATACCATAGAGATATCCGTCCTATATTCCTAAAAAGAATTGGCATTTGCCATGGTAGAGCCATGGATGGAGAAAGTTTATATAACTCAGCATTTTCATAGAAGTTTCTGAGGATCTATTACCGACCTTCTGGGGAAAAACTAAAAAGATCTCTATATACTATTTAAAGAAAGTCGTCGACAGAAAGAATATATAATGTGAGATTATATAGGGAGTCCACGTGAGATGGAACATTAAAGGTATATGGAGAAAGGAATGACCGATTGGATTAATTTTTTTTTGTGTTGAATGTTATTCGAACTAAGTTCCGAAAATATTTTCAATCTTCGTTAAATCAAATGGCATAATGTATGTTTCAATTTTTTCTATTGTAGGAAATTAAATTCTGAACAATTTTTCCTAATATCATTGCCACCTCAAATCAACCGAAAGGAAGATATTAATTTTTCGATCGGAATTTTGCGATTTGTGGTTGTCTCTCAGAAGGCATCATTCAATATCGATTATTTCTAGCTCGTTGTTAGAAAAAAAGGTTCGTTCTGCAGCATTTAGAGGCTTTACGGTATACAGGGTGTTTCCAAAACGTATGGAAATTCTAGTACATTCGAACGTACAAAAGTCCGTTTTTGAAATTAGACTATCTTTTTTTGCACACACAATTCAACTCGTAATATTAATTAGCACCGATCTGTTATAGGTTTTTCTTTACATAAAATACATCGATTCTGAGTTATTCTCGATTTTGTCCCAAAAATTACGATTTTCCGCGCGAGGACCCTGAAATTCGCAGATAATATGACCGGAAATCTTTCAAATAATACGTTTTGATCTCGCAATACGAGACTTATCTCAAAATCTTCATCCAAGTAGTTTTGGTCAGAATTCCGAGAGAAAAAGAGCGAAATCAATTACTATTGAAAAGGGTCGAATATGACTTTTCGTTTTTCTTCCTTTCTAGCAGATATTCTCGATTACGCCAGTCGCTTGTCAAGAAAGTCATCATCGCATTATAGAAAATAGCCCGCTGAATGAAGCATGTCGATTTTTCTTATGGTTAGATTCCTTCAATTATGCTGAAAAATATCAGCGTTTTAACTTATGAAATAATATTTGAAATACTCTGTTTCAGGACGATTTGAGGATTTCAAAACATTAAGAATCAATCACAGTCAAGTTCAATCATTTTGCAATACGAGAGCAATCATTTCAAGCGAAATTGAAAGGCGACAATTTTTAATCTGCTTGTTGCTGCATCTGGTTCTTATATTTTCGTGAAACTATTCTTTTCTCCAGATATCTATTTATCATTGATATAATTTTCATTTCATATTGGAATTTTAATGTTTCAATGATAGTTGGTTCGATCCGATTTTCTCAAAAGTGTTATAGTGAAGAGAGTGAAAATTTTCCAAAATGAATCAGAATATATTTTAATGAATAATTCATGAATTCGTTCATTATTCATGGTCAATGTCGAGAAATTATTAGTCGAACTTGCAGAGAATTCAATGAGAAATATTCGAATTCACCACCAATGAACCCGAACAAATTTAGACGAATAAAAAGAAATTTCATGAATCTTGGATGTCTGAACATGAATTATGGAACCAGAACTAAGCAATGAAGATGATGTTATCAGCGTTTTGGCACATTTTAATGCTCATCCAAGTTCGTCAATACTTACTGCGGCTAGAGAATTCGAAATGTGAAAGTCGTCGGTCAACAATATTGTGAAGGAACACACATTTCATCCGTACAAGCTTTCATTAACTTGTGTAATGAATCTTGAAGATGCAGCCAGTAGAAGAGATTTCTGCAAAATGATGTTGATTCGAATTCAAGAAGATGAAAATTTCTTGGGTAATATGATTTGGACGGACGAATCGAAATATTCCAATATAATTTGGACGGACGAATTGAAATTTTTCAATATAATTTGGACGGACGAATGGAAATTTTCCAATATAATTTCGACGGATTAATTGAAATTTTTCAATATAATTTGGACGGACGAATCAAAATTTTCCAATATATTTTGCACGGACGAATCGAAATTTTTGAGAGGAGGCATTGCCAGCCGGAAAAAATCGCACTACTGGTGTGATGAGAATCCACCGTGACGCGGGAGCAAAATTTTCAGCAAAATTCAGCTTCAATGTCATTTGTTTATTGTATAACGACCAATTTCGTTATATGATATGCGATGACCAGTAAGGCGAAATTTTGCAAACGTTCGTTACCAAATTTTTCGACGTTTTGCATCTAAGAGCATATTAATTCTACTGGTACCAACTGGATGGTGCTCCGACTCACTGCACTGGCGAAGTTGCAAGTCAAATAACTAACATGTTCGCGAACAGGTGCATTCAGAGAGTGAGTCTTTGGAATTGGCCAGCAAGATCTCCAGACCTGGATTTTTTTCTCTGGGGCCGTTTGAAAAGAACTATTCACGTAACACCAGTGAATTGGAGAGAGGAGTTGGAACGTTGGTACTGAAATGTGCTCGACGAAAAAGCCGAGGATATTGGAAAATAGAATTCAGCTCTGCCAACAAATCCTACTCTCACGTCCTAGAAGATCTCAGATCACGTGGTACTGGGTATAAAATATTTGTAGCAAACGAGACAGGGTGAAGGTGAATTTCGGGCGCCTCAAAACTCGAACATACCAGCATAGGGCAGATGGAGTTCCTCAGCTGTGGTGAAAGCGATCCATCTAGAGGAGTAAACCTTGATAAAAATCGTGGTCCTTCAGGATAGGGGTTGGGGCGATAGACCTGCAATCCATCACCTCAAAAAAAATTATTTTGAGCAAAATTTCCGAAAGAATCCTCGGAAGAAAATGGAAACTATAAACGACGAAAACTGGCTATGAAACGGAAATTGAGAAAAGGTACCTGAAATATTCTGTGAATGTCAATCAAATATGAAAAAGTTTTTCAAGAAGTGGCAAAATACGAAATTGATATATGTGCTCTAACAGGAACTAAGTCTCGTTTATCCTCCACAAAAAGTATAAAAAGCATATCATATCATGACACCAAATAAATGACAGAATTCTACTTGTAGAGATGGAACTGAAGAACTATACAGTTGTGGTTGTGGCAGTATACGGACCAAATGACGATGCTCCCGCTTCCGAAAAAGATAAATTCTATGACTAGTTGACCAGGTTACTGGATTGCATCAGTATCCGTACCTTTTACTTTCGAAAGTTCATTTCCCATATAGAAAATACTTGAAAGAGCCTTCAATAGAACAAAATAACTCAAGAACATGACGCTCATGATCAGTACAATCTTGAGAAGCTTGAAAACGACTCTATCAAATTCTCATACCAACTGAACAAACCAGAAAGATTGAGGATCTTACAACAGCAAACACCAAACGACATATACGAAGAGCTAAAAATAATGATTCATGAAGCTACTCACGAAGTACTAGGTGAAAAACCTATGAAAGAAAAGGGTAGTAAAGCAACCCTCCCCTGGTGAAATGATGATCTAGAAAAAGCTGTAATGAAAAAGGAGGAAGATTAAAGCAAATGGCTCTCTACTAAAACAGTGTAAGATAGAAATATCTATAAGAACGCTAGGTGTAGAGTTCAAGAAGATATCAGTTCATCTTAGAACTTGTTCTGGGAAAAAACGACTGAACAAACAAATACATGTGCAGGTAATACGGGAGTTAATAAGGCTTGGAAAACGTTGAAAAGCATGAGAACACAGTACTAGGACAGATCAGGTTTGAACTTGATAAGTATGAAGGAGTGGACTGACCATTTTGAAAATCTCCTTACAGAAGATAGAGAACAAATCATGAGTAGTAACCACAGAACGCAGGAAGACACAAATAGACATATGATACTGGTGGAACAACCGGAAAAATCAACTGAAGATGTGAGAGTTGCTTCGTCTGACATAGAAAATGGAAAAGCGCCTGGAATAGGGAATATATATGTAGAATTATTGGAAGCTGCTCTAAGCGGAATGTTAGATGTTTTAACACTACTATTCAATGAATGTTTGAGAGGAAGTGAGCCACCAACCGACTGGAGAAAAGCTGTAAGATCCTTGATTCTTAAAAAGGGAACAGGCGTGATTGCAATAACTACAGAGGTATCAACTTTACGGAAAGGTACTGAAAGCAAAAATAGAAAGTCAGATCTCGGAATCAGAGGAACAGAACGGACTTTGCGCCGGCCGTTCGTGTATCGATGGAATCTTTGTCTGAAAAGATTTGATTGAGAAGAAACTTGGTCAAGGTAGAGCAGTGTACCTTATCTTTATTGACTTGAAAAAGGCCTATGACACTATCCCGTTAAGTAAGTTGTGGGATTGCATGATGTAGTGGTCAAACTTATGTCAATGTAGTCAAAAAGCTTTAGTGTGGATGCACAAGCATGGTGAAGATGCGGCGTGAGAAGTTTATAGTGACGAAGGGCTTAAGAAGAGGTTGCTTCCTGGCACCAACACTGTTCAAGGTCTTTCTTCAAGAAGTCCTATCCTCATGGAAGAGGAAATGTCATCTGATGGGTATCCTGATCGGCGACAGTACACTATATACACTCCTATTTGCCGACGATCAAGGGATAGTAGCAGGAGATGGAAATGATGCTGCCTATATGTTTCAAAAGTTGGAAAAGGAGTAAAATAAATGGGATCTGACAATTAATATAAAAAAGACCGAATGCATGGTTGTTGGCGATTAAGATGGAGTTTACTTGGACGTCGGAAAATATTAAATGAGAAATGCTGAATCTTTCAAATATTTAGGAGTTACATTCAGTAAAAATGGGAAAAGTGATTTAGATATTTCCAACAAAATAGGACAAGGAAGAAATGCTATTCGAAAACTGAACTCCATATTTTGGAACCCTAACATCTACGGCAAGACAAAATCAAATACATACAAATCAATCATAAAAAGTATATGTACCTACGGAGCGGAGATATGGGAGCTATCCAAAAGGAATATTCAGCGACTACTGAAATGGACTTCTGGAGAAGAAGCTGTGAAATCTCGAAATTTGGCATGTAAGGAACGAAAAGATAAGACAGATTATGAAGGTAGATGGAAATGTAATAGACACCAAAGAAAACAAAAGACTATCTTGGTACGGACACCTACAACGTTCAGAACAATACAGATTGCCTAAGAAAATTTTCAAATGGATGCCACAAGAAGATGCCACTAGAACGCCGTAAACGTGGCAGGCCGCTATTAAATTTGAAGAAAGATGTTGAAAATGCCATAAGGGAAAGTGGTCTACAAGAGGGAGACTGGGCTGACAGAAGGAAGTGGTGTTGGGAAGCGAAAAACGTCTAGGGTCGTAAAACTCACATTATATATATATATATATATATATATATATATATATATATATATATATATATATATATATATATATATATATATTTGGAACGTGAAGCTCATCAAGCTTTTGACAGCCGTCATCGAAACAACATTAGAAGGGCAATCGGACACGTTCTCTATCGGTTGGAAAGTTGGAAAGACGTTTGCAACATAATGGAGGGATATTCGAACATCTCATTCAACAGGTACCCTCGTATTCCAGGATGATTGGACCTCATAGTTATTGGCGTTAGGTTAGATATGTATTACAGATCCATGTCCGTTAATATTACGAGTTACATGGTGTGTGCAAAAATAGATAGTCCAATTTGAAAAAACGGACTTTTGTACGTTTGAATATACTACGATTTGCCACATGCTTTGGAAACATCCTGTATACCTTGAAGCCTTTAAATGCATTTTTATGAATGAGCCTCTTTACTTACAACGAGCTGTAAATAATCGATATTAAATGATCTCTAGTATTTACCTGATGCCTTCTAAGAGACAACCGAAAATCGCAAAATTTCGATTAAAAAGTTCATATCTTCCTTTCGGTTGGTTTCAGGTGGTAATGATATGAAGTTCATCAATTTTTCACAATAAAGAAAGTAGAACCATACAATATGCCATTAGAAATATTAAAAGTGTAAGCGAAAGTTACATTTTCATTATTTTCGGAACTCAGTTTAAATAATACTCAACACAACAAAAACAATTTCTCCAATCGGTCATTCTTTCTCTATATATTTTAAATGTTCCATCTCGCGTGGATACCCTGTATATAAAGGTCATTATTTGGAATTTAGAAAACCAAATATTAGGTATGCTCTTCACAAACTATTGAAAGGGAGATTATTTGGTTACATCGAAAATGTGGGATCTTATAGATGAGTCTGATCGTTCATTATCTGTTAACATTTATAAGTTCTTTGAAAGTTTCAAGTGATTCTAGGCGATTCAGTTTTCTACCCTTATTGCAATGTGTCGCACTTTTAATTCATCAATAAAAAGTATGGCCATTTTGGATACAGTGGTTTGCTAATGTTGAGTTTTGATGTTTTTAGAAGAATAAAGTATGATGCTCTCTATATCTAAGATAGAACAGTTTGGACAAGATAGCTTATGAAGTCCTGATTTATTCAAATTGTCTATAGGATCATTTGGTATTAATTAAAAGTGATGACAAGTTCGTATATGTCATGAACGTTCATTGGGAAAATTGTTTGATGAATCATTTCTCTGTATTCAGATCCACATATGCGGAAATATTCCCAAATAATTTGTGCATTTAGGAAGCTACGCTCCGTATTACCATTTTCAATGAAATTTCTATAGAATCTATCGCTTCATATTCCAGTATATATTCCTAATGGAATTCTTTTGAATAGGTATATCATTTCATGGCTGTAAATTACTTGTACTGTGTATCCACCAAACTGAAATATTGTATATTGAAAGGTCACTTAATATTAGGGCAGAAGAAAAAAAGTGGAACAGAGTTCACTTCGTTCTGTGTTACTTATACAGAAAGCTGTTTTAAGGAATGGGTAGACGTTGACCATCTCAATACGTTTCGTTAATTGAAATCGGTTTCATCACAGCCTTTACGGTATAATTATTATGCGTTATGCCGAAAAATGAAAACACAATTTCAATATTCCATTTTTTTGCAGGCAACTAAGTATTTCAGCAAATTTTGATGTTTCTTCTTGGCACACCTGTTCCTTATATGCGAAATAAAATGAAAGAAATAAATTGAGATCTTACAAGACCCACCACATAGTGACAACACAATTGTTGATCAATTTTGGGAGTAACGTTACATCTTTTCGACCTCTATTCCCTGCAGAATATGTTGAGGCAGGCCCAAATATTGTCGCATCACCCTACTTTTACGACAATACTATAAAAACTTTCAGGTTGGTCATTCAATAGTCGCTTGGTAACTTTCAGAAGTGTGAATTACGAAGATATCATTCAAAAGAGATGAGTTATGATAGAAAATATCAATAATCTTCGAGTTAATGAAAAATTAAAAAATTCTACCATCTTCAAACATTCCCGAACAGACCAATCAACTAGCATCGAATGGTTACTTATCATTTTCAAAACCGAGTGTTTACCTCCCTGGGCTCTAATTACTGCCAGTATACGTCTCGCAAGCTCCTCAAACAAATTTTGGAAGTACTCTTGAGTCACTGAGTTCCAAATTTGAGGAAGCAGATTTTCTAGTTGTTGGAGTGTTCTACAGGGCATCCTAAGTTGCTGAAGTTGCCACCCCATGTTGTCTCAAACATGTTCTATGGGATTCAAGTCGAGACTTCCAGCTGGCCATCTTAAAACATCAATTTCGGCATTTTGCAAAAATTCTTTTCTAGCTGCATGAGGCCGAGCATTATCATGCATATAAATGAAGTTTTCGCCAATCAATGGGCCAAAGGACATGGGGTTCAAGGATATCTCCGATATATCTGTCCGATGTCATTCTTCCTTTATTCACTAGGACTAACTCAGTTCGACCATGGAAAGAAATGCCTCCCCACACCATTACTGAGCCTCCTCCGAAGTTTTCGGTTTGCCTGATATTGCATTGCTGATACCATTACCCAGGTAATCTGTATACAGGTATGTGTCTATCATTTGATACTAGACAGAACCTAGACTCGTCGGAAAAGAGAACATTCGACCATTCTGGAATATCCCAATTTGCATGTTCCCTCGCAAACTGAAATCTTGCAAATCGATGCTATCTGGTGAGACGTGGGCCGGTAGAAGCCACCCTTGGTCTGATATATTCTTCTCTAAGCCTGTTCCTAACAGTTTGCAATAAAATATGCACATTTCTGGAAAATGCAAGTTCATTTTTTAGCATTACAGCCGTACAGTGCTGAACTCTTAGTGCAGTTAAACGATCCTCAACTGGTGTTGTTATCCGATTTCTTCCCTGTCTGGACATTCTTTCATATTCCCCTGTTTCGTAGTGCCGATTAATTGCTCTTGAAATAGTGCTTTGGTTAACATTCAACAAGTTAGCCACGTAACGTTGACTTCGCCTCTCCTCTAGAAGTGTTACAATTCTTACCACTTCATTATCACTCAAATAGCGTCCAGGACGTTCAGCAGCCATCACAATAAATTCAAAGATTCGAAAATCAACAAAAAACTCAAAAAACTTGCATTGAATTAGCGTGAAAAATGAAGAGGAATTTAATGAATACTGATCAAATAAACTCATTCTTGTTTCAGACGTGTTCGAGATCATATGGAAACAAATGTTATTACATCGATAAGATTTTCTTCTCCTCATATGTCCAACATATGTTGACAAAGAAACTGCGATCGAGGTGCTTAATCGATTATGGAATTCAGAATACCAGGCGATGCGACAATTTTTGTGGTGTGTGTATGTTCGAGGTATGAATTTTTCGGATTTTTGGCACTTATAATGGGATATATTCGGCTAATAGAAATACGTAGATGTTTTCGTTTTACTATTTTGTTAATTGAATCACGTTGTTGTGAGCTATATGTTTTATGATTTCAATTTCTTTTCCAAGATTTTCTTATGATAAAGTCAATGAAAAGGCTCTGTATCATTGAATTGTATGCCAAAATTATATGTGAACTTGGGTTGTAAAAATAAATATACACGCTAGAAGACAAGGAATATTGTGGCTTCAATACAAGACAATAAGATTACTTTTCCTTTAGAATATTTGACGAACTATCATAAATACTTTTCAAAACTGGTGTTCCGGTCTTCTAACATCCCGGTGGCGACTAGAATCATGTTATATAGTTTTGAACCTAACTGTTTCTCGAAGTCGTTGCTGAAACCATCGAAACAAAGTATGATGCGGAGCGAAACATTGAGAACACATTTCAGCATATCTTCTCGACGCTTTGGAGGATTACCGTTAGAGAGGCGGTAGACGAAACGAATGTCGGTCATTTCCGCCATTCCATATTAATGAAAATTCAGAAGTCACTGGAACTATCACTGTCTATCAGCGAAATATCAACAAAAGTGAATTAATTACAATTAATTTAAAGTTGTTAGTAAAATCAACATGAGAGCCGTCTACTAGTGAAATAAATCACCGAATGATTTTCATATTCATCGTACACATGAAATAGATCAACTTCTCACACAAAAATTTTGGTAGATACAAAAAAAATGCAAAATATAGAACAGATAAAAAATTTGTTGAAAATTCAAGAAAATTTTTTTTTTAATTGCTCGGGGAGTACTGAAAAAAGTTGTAGTGGTAAAAAGCACACGTGACCTCTGAAATGGTACAACCTTATAGATTTTCATAATTGTTTATATGATCTGATTATATAGATTATAAAGTGGTACCTATGAGCCGAATCTGAAGTATCTGGAAGACTGTAGGAATCATAAAAAAAGTCACGATTTCAACACCCTGTATTTCGGAAACGAATCGTGTGTCGACATATAATAGCTTGTGGAATTACCTCGTGAAATCTTTCTTACTTTTCATTTTGTATTTTGTAAACACTCAGAGAAATTGTGTTTATTTCTTCAGAATTTAATTTATCCTCAATGAACTCATATGTAAACTATGATAAGTGTTCAATTGTTTTTGAACAAATATTTTCCAATATTAAGTAGGTTTGTTATTTTTATTCTATTGTTTCATACAGGGGTCTCCAAACTACGGCCCGCGGGCCAAATCCGGCCCACCAGTGCCATCAATCTGGCCCGGGTCAGCGTAAGACTAGTAAAATCAGTTTGGAGCACCACAGCCAATGTTTTACTGTTGTTACTATTGCTGTGATAAGTTGAATGGAAGAAAATGAAAACACAGAATGATAATTACTCGGTTTTACTTACTTGCAAGGTAAAACTTTAAGACTGAAATTATCATGCAGAAACCTAAGCTGAAGTATCTCAGCTTAAGCTCTAACAAATGATTAATATGAAATCAATCACACTTATGAAAAAAACACTAATGAGATTTATGTAATTGTGATTTTCTGTCAACAATTGTTTGTAGTTGTGGCTTCATTTTACTTTTACCAATTATTAGAAGAGATTTAAGATGCTGATCAGTTAATTTAGATCTGTAATCGTTCTTTGTGTACTTCATCTTGGAAAACGTTTTCTCACACAAGTATGTAATACTGAATACAGAGATCAACCCACGAGTAAAATTATGCAAAATATCAATTGTACCAGTGGAAGACTCCAATAGAGATTAATTTTGATAGCATATCATTGCACTGTAAATCATTGATTTCCACTAGGACTTCCGGAGCCAGAGTCTCAACGTCAGAGTCAAAAGCATTTTGAAAAAGCCTAATTTCATTCACAATCACATCAGAGCCTTAGAAACGAGAATCGAAATTTATCTTTAAAGCACTCAAAGTTTCGACTGCAAAATCGACGGCAAGTTCAGTCTCTGAAGTGTGGCTACATTTCAACATTTCAAATGTTTTGAAATGTGTGAAACATTTATTACGTAATTGCGATTGAAATAGTATTATTTTCTGCCTAAACTTTTTGATATTGGTGTATAAATCAGGGAAATGCAGATTTTCTCCTTGCATTCTCAAATTTAGTTCGTTGATATGATTTGTCAAATAAAAATAGAATGCTAATTTCCACAGCCATTCACTATTTCCTAAATCGTCACAAGGGCGATGCTTCTCATTCAAAAAGATTTCGATCCCTGCACAAAGTTCAGAAAAACGCTTGAGTACTTTTCCTAAGTAACTAAGCCAGCGTATGGCAGTATGATACGGCAAGTCATTTTCTCCAATCTCTTCAATAAACTCGCCGAATTGTCGGTGATTCAGCCCTGTGGATCTGATGAAGTTAACAAGTGATATGACTGGTTTCAGAACTTTAGACCAATCCAAACATTTTCCGCACAAAGACTGTTGATGAATGATACAATGTAAGACTAAAGGTTTCGAACCACCATAATTTTCTACAGCCTCTGACACAAGTGCAACCACTCCTTTATTTTTTCCACACATATTTTTGCCTCCATTGGTGGTGATATATTTTAAGTTTCTCCATTGAAGGTTCTTTTTATTATTGCCATTTTCAACTCCTTTAAAAATATCTACCCCAGTTGTCTTGCGGTGAATACTATCAATATTGAGCAGTTCTCCATACACGTCATAGCTTTATCTACTCCACGAATAAAAATCAACACCTGAGCAGTATCTCACTCATCCGTTGACTCATTCAAGGCTAGAGAAAACCACTCAAGATGTCCATTTCTGTAAGACAGTTGAGATGATATATTTTCTGTGATGTCTTGCACCCTCCGAATCACGGTGTTTGCTGACAAACTGACACCTTTCAATAAATTTACCTTTTCGGGACATTTTCTTCCGCTACTGCAATCAACCAGTCTTTTATCATTTCTCCATCATGGTTTTCCACGTTTTGCAATTTCAAGAGCCACACGAAAGCTCGCGCGAGTTGCAGACTCTTGCTCAGCATTTGCTTTGGTAAAAAAGATGGTTGCAATTTCAGTCCGCGCTTCAAAGTTTCAAATTTTTCCGTCCGCAAACTTCCCGTATATTTAGAGTAATTTTGAAGACGTTTCGATTCATAGTGACGTTTAATGTTATACCCTTGGAGAACAGCTAATGTTTCATCACAAATTAGACATAGCGCCTTATTTTTGCACTCAATCACAAAATACTGGAAGTTTCATTCATCTTGGAACGTTCTGCCGTTACTGTCTATTTGTCGCTCCTTTTCCATACTAATTAATAAATTATAAAACAAGTCTAATCAAAATACTTCTACTTATGCACGGGTGTTACTTCATTTCACAATAGGCAGTTTCGCTTCCTTCACCTTTTCCACGCAAAGTGACTCGAAATGGCGCCGCTAGCCTTTTTATACCTATGCGACTACTACCATCTAGAAGTGATCGAAAAAACTAGTCAGAACCAGAACTTTCTCGAGCCAATGCATAAATTCTCAAACATGCTACCTGTTATTAGCTAGTGGGTAGCTAAAATAGATAGTACCTGCATCACAGTCCTGCATGGTATTACTACTCGACACTAGATGTCCTTACTTGTCACAATATACTGTATACACAATCAATAGTATTTGAAATACAAAAGGCCTGTTTGCTTAGGTGGGCAGAAAAATTAAAATTGTTTACGCCCTTGGAAAGTACCGAAAAAAATATTATTGTCCTAAGACTTCAAAGTTTAGAGACCCTTGGTTTAATACAATACCACAATCGAACTTTTGGTAAGGTCCAATCTGTCTCTAATGTAGTAAATGTTTGATATAATCCCACTGTAGGAATGAGGGTTATGTTTCATCTTTCTCAAACCATTTTTCGAGTGTAAAATTATATTGGAATTTGTCTGGCTCCTTTATATTCACAATAACTCTGATACATTCAGTTCGCTATCTATATATAATAAATTGAATTTATTCATCATTCATTTCCAATCACCATACCTATGTTCTCTGGCATTCACTTATGCGTGAACGCTTAATTTTGTTGAAAATTCAACTCCCGTTCTGAAAATGAGGAGCAAGCTCTAATTGAATGAAATTGGGTTTTGCTTTGTTCGTTCCGTTACTCACCTCCCCAGCACGAGTGGCCGTAGCTCAAACAGGAACCTGTAAATATGAAAATTGGTATTATTAGATGCTCATCTTGTCTATATTCATTTTGTCGAATAACATTGAGGGGTAAAAATTCCAATTAAATAAGCGTGAGGTCTTGTGAGATACTCGAGGTATTGTATATTTTTCTGTCCTGTATATAAATGTAAAAATCTTCAACATAAAAGGTCACATCTTGAATATCTGTATTTTTTATGGAATGTCATCTGAAGGAAATAATTTTTTATGGCCTATACACTAACATGAAAATAGTTTTCAAACCCAAACTGCACTTCCAGATCTATTATTTCGACAATTTTAGAGTTTATAAGATCGATTTTCCTTGGTTGGTTGATTTCCAGAAATTAGATAGTATAAATGAAATGAAACAGTTTTGTCTGATCTCCTCAATGGTTATTTACTTGGTTTAGATAGTTAGGTCATTTTCAAGTATCTGAAAGTAACAGTTATGAGGAAAATGTGCTAATTTTACTTATATTAAATGTTGAAACAATTTTGTCTAATTTCCACAATGATTATTTACTTGGTTCAGATAGTTTCGTGATTTTCATGTGTCTAAAGGTAACAGTAATGAGGAAAAATGTGCTAACTATACCTATATTAAACTTTGAGTACTGAAGACTATAGAGAGTGGTGAATTCTGGGTTCTTCTTTGGCAATGAATAGTAACTTACTTACGGGTCGACAAGAACATCTGTGCGGGTAAAATAGCCTCTCTCCTTGTTGCGCGTTAACTTTGCCGGTCATTTGGCCAAGAGCTCAGTTCCCAATAAATCTTGGAAGCTTTAAGAAGAGCCAAGCGAACAGTACCGAATCTTGCAATTTTCATATCAATAGTTCGAAGTTCTGGTGTGGATGGAGTTCGTTTTCAATTTCAAAGGGAAAAAATTGAGTGGGCAATCCAGGTAAATGATTCCGAATGTCATTCATGTCACCTGTTATTTCTTTGAAAAAAATCAAAAACGCGTAGCTGTTGCAACAGGAGTAGGTTTGTGAATTTTGAGCAAAATGAAGAAGATTGAAATTGGCGAAAATAACAGTTTTTCAACTCCTGATAAAAAGAGAGGCAAATCAGCGACGAAAACAGATCTCGATGACTTCGATAGGGCTCTGCTTCGTAGGTTCGTCGTCAAATCTTACGTCGTCGATATAATCGTACCCATATAAAGCTAATCCATTAAAAGTTGGTGGATGAGAATGAAGTTCTGAGAGGAATGGGGTTCCGTTCGATTGAGAAGAAAACGAATAGAAAGCTTCTTATGAAAAAACCTGAAATACATCAACTACATTTGAATTATTTAAGAACCATCGAACGATGCCATCAAGAAAAGAGACGAATAATTTACATGGACGAAACATATATTCATTCCTCCGATACACACAAGAAGGCTTGGACGTGACGAACGACGGCCTACGTCAGCCTGTTTCAAAAGGACCAAGACTGATAATTTTGAACGCCGATAGTGAATGTGGATTTGTACGAAACACATATCTGGCCTCTAAGTCCAATTGTCAAACCGGTGATTATCACGATGATGTGAATTTCGCAAACTACGAAAAATGGTTGAGAGAAAAACTTATTCCAAATGTACCACCAAAAAGTGTGTTAGTGAAAGGAAGAAATGAAATAGTGGCTGCATCGTCAAAATATTTCCTTCGCAGATAGGATGCTCAAAACAGAACTTTATAATCTTATCAAATTGCACAAACGCAGATATAAAACGTTTGCTATTGACAAACTCCTGAATGATAAGGGTCACGATGTAGTTAGACTTCCCTCATATCATCCTGACTTGAACCCGATAGAAAAACTGTGTGATGAGTTTTTCTCCTCGTTTTCTCCAGATCAGTGGGAATCAGTATGCGACGATACGAAGATATTTTATGGAGCAAGAACCTTTGTTGGATGAGGTTATCAACAATTTCAAAATAACTTCGCAAGCAGATAGTGACAGCAACAGCGAGTCTTTTAATTCTGATGAAGTACTATCTCATCTAGAAAATTTTTAATTTTTCGTTATTCAACGCATTTTGTATTTGATATTTTAATTGTTTGAAAAAATTATCAAGATGAATAGAGTTTTTACCATTTTTAATGAATTTGTATTATTAAACTGACAACCAGGTAAATCCAAATCATTCGTCTCCACGATAGCGCAATACGATTGTACCTCTTAAAATTTCCGTTTTCTAGGTTACGTCGTTAATCCTATATAAACCCATTGAGGTATCACAAAGATACTAGGTACTTAGGAAGAACATAGTTACTAATCCTTTGCCTCAAAACCCTATTGAATATCAAGCTTCAATTACTATATTTTAGCCTATTGTACAGATACCATCTATTCTTGAGAATTTGAATTATAAGGTGAAAATGATAGTACTTATTATGGAAGTTCAGTTACAAAAACCCCTGCCTCGAAACTTTCCTGTAATCTAACGGGTGATGAGTCTGTGACACGTCTTTGTAATAGAAATTAAAATGATCGAGTACCTTGAAATGCCATATGCCTAAGAGTGATAATTTCCTCAAAACGCCCTTACGCCGACCCTGATAGCTATTAGACTTTACATGAATGTTTCTCGCTCATCTTATAAGAATCTCAACCGCACAGATATTCTTGTCGACTTATATGTTGGGACCACTGGAAAGAAAGTTGCTAAATTAAATCTGGAATATAATTTCTGATGTTATTAGAGTTGCGGACCAATGCAAGTTAGGCATGAGTATTTATCTTCTGGTTTTTTTATAATGGAATATAATATCTGTGAAATTTATTTCTGTTCTTTTTCTTTAGTAAGACTGTTTATGTGTGAAACTGGACTATTATCATTCAAATCAATTATCTCAATAATATTGTTTTCTTCATTAAAGTCAGTTATGGATAGGAAATAGAAAATGTTCTACGATTCATTGATTATAAGCGGCTAAATTATATGTGATGTGGTTAAAGGAATCCACTAGGATTGTTGAGCCGGTAAATATTTCATTTCTATTGGCAGGGAGCGGAGTATATAGTGGGGACAGCTGAATCGATCACAGCGCTCGATGTGGTCAAATTATCGTTAAATCATGCTTTTCTCATAAATAAACACGTTAACCTTAAATAAAAAATGATCCATAATAGTTGTTGTGTTATTGATTGCAAAAATACAGGTAGAAACAGTAAATGTAAATCTTACACATTTCCAGTGGCCAAGTGGAAATAAATGGATGAAAGAAATAAATGGATGAAAGAAATAAATGGATAAAAGAAATAAATGGTTAAATGATGTTAAAAGAAAAAACAAAGAAGTGCGTAACATTATTCAGTAACAATGCAACTAGGGTAATGTATGTTCGAATTACGATTCGCAATTACATTGCCATTAATTTTTTATTTTATTTCTGAAAATCATATTAATAATCAACTATTTTTGTAATTTTTATTATTGCAGTTGTCATGTATTAAATTTGTTTACATTTTACTGGTTAACCCCATGGGATTTTAAAAACTTCTTTTAGTTATTTATAAACATTTTCACAAGCTATTATTTAACTTGCAATGTATGTATGCTTGTATGTTCGGTTGAAATCTTACAACTCAATTTTAAGGCACTTGATCGCAACCGATTGAGCTGAAATTTTGTATACACGTTTAGTTTGGATGACAATGCATGATTAACTGTGTGACGTTATTCTAAATACAACATGGCGGCGTACCCAAGATGGTGGGCCACTTATTCTTAATGCAAAACGAAATGGCGGATAATTTTCTTTTATTCTTTCCTACAATATGGGTACCAAATGAAAGCTTGTCAAGAATAACTAGAAAATAAAATTAAGTTTAAAAAATTCTTTAAAACAAGCTTTTATTTAAATGCGATAAATAGAAAAAATTAACTTTCACACTAAATCTTTTACTGTTAACTTATAACGTCATTTCAAATTTAACACATTTGACACAATTTAAATGTTATGCCTACCTGTTAAAATTTCAAACTGAGAAAGTGAATATGAGTACTTATATCTCGCGACAAGCGGAGCTTGTTTTCAAAGAATTTTTTTCCTTAATTTTTTATACACACTTTTTCCATCGTGATGAGTTTTTCAATTTAAAAACACGATCACAGATTTTTATAACACATATTTATTTTTAAATTCATCTTTTGAAACAATTCACTGTTATTTATACGGATCTTTCACATGTCATACCATTGCCGAGCATGATTTTACGCTACCATCAGATGTCGCTTTCGTCGTGCTCCCTGCGAATATATGGTATGTTGCATGTGGGATTATTTTTGAGTTCAGTGATCGATTTGTCTAGGAAATATATTATATTTTCGCGTTCAACTTCAGCAGTGAAGGTTATTTTATTATGCATTCTAATTAGAAAATGTAGAAACTGGAATTTGTTTGAGCATTTAAAACCCACAAAAATATCATCAGCGTAACTGTACCAAGAAATTATGTTTTTATGCTAACTTTTTATTCATTAAATATATTTTGAGATTGTTCATGAATAAATCTGCTAATAAGGGGAGTCCAGAGTTCTGTTCGAGAATTTTGAGTCGAATTGGAAATAATTTAATGACAAACACTTCTCTTAAAGATTACAAAATTCATCCATACTGTTTTGTGAAGTGTTATTTTGGTTATAGATCCTTTTTCTTAGCGGCGGACATTTATCTATTGTCATGATTGGGAACATACTTTTCATATCAACAGAGACGAATTAAGGTTGTTCCTGAAGATATCTGCTAATGAAGGAAGTCCTGAATTTTGGACCGTATTGAAAATAATTTGGCGACAAACAAGTCTCTGGAAGATTACAAAATTCAGCCTTAATCCTAGATTACTAACCTTATTCTACAACGCTAACCTTCGCCGTTTCGACTACGACGTATAAAAGGGAGGCTTCTAAGGGTTTATGGAATAAAATATTTATATGTGTTTCACTTATTTATTAGAATAATCATTTGTTGAATATTTTTGTTTTTCTAAATGCTTGATTCTCATTAACTAGAAAAAAACATGGACTTGGAAAAATATTGAAATATTAAAATTAAGTAATAAAATCAACAAGAGAAAGGAATGTTTTAGAAAAAAACTATGAATTAATACATTTGTGACAAATGTAAAGTTTGTGTTCGCCTCACAAGGGTATGTTGCACTTGGTGCAACAACTCTTTGTCATTCTTCGCTTTGCGGAGAGGCAAATTGCACAAATTTGTTTGGGATAAGAGGATCTACTGTATCTTCTCCTTGGTCAGTTTCATGTGTAAAAGTAGAAATACTGGTTCCTCGCATATTCAAAATCGCTGTTATTGAGTCCCGCAGCCTCGTTTGAGGTGTCGGAATTTGCAATCTTTTTTGCATATATGGCACGACTAATTTTTGATGCAGTATTTTCAAGTACTCACGCCTCAGTAAAAGTTATTCATTAGCTTCCAAAGTGTTGGTTACGTTTACAACATAACTATTTATAAATGCATATAAAAGCATTCCGTAAAAATTATAGGCCAACGTCGAGTTTTTCGGCTGCTAGAAGCGAGAGAACACATTTGGTTCAAGGTGTCTACTGCGCCCTTAGTTTGATTGTTCAATTCTACCATAGTGGGCTTTTCAGTCATCTCATTAATTGTCCTTTCCTCATTACAAGTCGACAATAGGAATATTGTCTTTTGTGGCTTTGGCTTGTATGAAAGCAATGTCAGTTCCTGGTCATAACAGAGAATAGCTATTCCTGTCTTCCGGGCCCGCTCATGCTGTAATTCTAACGGTATCTTCTTCTTATTAGCACGTAGAGTTCCAACCAAAGTCAACTTATACGGTTCTTTTACTAAACGTTTGGCTAGTGTTACCGAAGTGAACCAGTTGTCCATACTTATTTTTCTGTTTGTTCCGTGCACAGTCAGTGTCAATTTTTTGACAAAATATTCACCTAGTGGCAATCCATCCGTTTAAGTGAAAGAAGCTAGATAGGGTTAGGCAACCACCATATACTTTGTAGAATTATTTATCAATATTACAATTTTCACCCCATATTTATTTGGTTCAATAGGAATATAAATTCTGAAAGGACGTCTGCCTCTGAAGTACAATAATTGCTCATCGATGGTAAGGTAGCAACTAGGTTTATAGTTCTCTTGACATGCAACTATAAAAAGATCCCACATATCTCGAAAAGGGAAATATACATCAGTCAATCTTCGCTGTTCGCGCGTAGACTTATCGTCAAATCTGAGGCAAGTTATAAGAAAATCAAATCTCTCATTAGAAATAGTACTACGGTATCGATTGCCACAGAACGTAACATCAAAAAGCTTCCTTGATGGTGAATGATTATTCTTCATTGCTGCAGATAAGGTTAGGATCCCGATCAGACTTCCTATTTCATTGGAATCTGTTTGTCTCTGGGTGGCTTTTACATCCTTGTATTCAACAAATTTTATTGCTTTCTCGACATTAGTGACAATTAAATCAGTCATACTCAGTTACAAAAAATAGAAAGCAGGAAAGCGTATCTAGTTCGTTTTTACAATTACGCGTAGGCCTAGGTCTAATATGAACAATATTTCGTGAGGCTGTTCGGCTTCGTGAACTCGGTTTCACTGATGACCATTTGTGTTTGTCTCTTCCGCGAAGAATATTACGTAATGTTTTAATAATAAATTCATGTGGTTGACCCGGAGTACTAGGTAACGGATCTTCGATTGATGAATATGCACTTGCCTGACTGTCTTCAGTAGAAGGTGATTAATCTACCAGAGAAAGAATCTCTTTCTCACCATCTGTTTCATAAGCCGGATAAGCCTCAAGGTGGTCTTGTTTCTCACTCGCAGAGCAGTCTTCGTCACTATTATCTTCTAATAATAGCCGAAGAATCGCATCTGAAATAAAAATATATAAAAATAAAAATAATGTAGGTTCTTATTTCAATACGGCGTACACAGGGCCTCTACACGAAAAACACACCCGTACGTATCGCGAAATTCGGATCGACTGAGATTAGCTGGAATCTAAGATGCGTACGACGACGCATTCAAAATTTATACCGCTTTTTTTGAGCCCACGTCGTCGTTTCGACGAAGATTAGTGATCCAGGGTTAATGTGTGGTGCAGTGTTATTTTGGTTCACGATTCTTTCAATTATATGTGGACATTCATCTAATATAAATTTTGGGAACATGTTTTTATATCCATAGAGACGAATAAAAAAAGTTAAGTGTCGAAAGTTTATCTATCAAGTCTGCAGACTTTGAAATGGTGTATTGCTTATGGAAGTGGATGAGGTCCATGAATTTGTGGCTCGAGAATATTTAACTGTAGGTGTGTTTATATAGATTACAACTGGACTGGCGGTGTTTTCTTTTTTGTAAAGTTAGATTGAACCTTATATTTTTGGAGCTTGAGGGTTCATTGGAATAAATTTCTGCTTGTCCCTTTGGAATGTGCTAGATGATTCAGTTGTTTCAATTCTTGCTTGATTTCTTTAAGGAATTATTTTGTGTGTTCTTTTAGGATGTCTGTTACGTTCTATGTCTCGCTTTTTTCTTGGTACTTGTTTTTGTCGAGTAACACTATGTTATTCCATTAACTACCTCTCGTAATATCTAGATTCACATTTGTAATTTGGCTGCAGTAGCATTCATTCGTTGAGTATAACTTTGTTCACTGAGTTTTGAGTTGAATTTTTAATGATTTTAATATTCCCGCCTCGCCCATAAACAGCATTACTGAAAGCAAAGAACATAAACAAATTTGTCAATTGCTATATTCCATAATTGAAAAACCAGTTAATACATATCCATGTCCTACTTACCTTGGCTCCTTCTAACAATTTTAGCAATTATCTTCGCAAATTTAAATAAATAACCTTCTTTTCCAGTGGTTTCTGCATTTCAAACAGAAATGAATAGAATTAAATGCAATGAATGCCGAATAGCTTACCTAGGACAAACAGGTGAAATTTTCGAATCCTGATTTAAAAAACTCCAGTTCGAATTTCGAACACATAATTTATAAGATAATTTAGAAAATTTTCCGAAAATACAATGCAAACTTGTAGAATCCCAAAATTCACCACTCACAATAGTCAACTAGAATTAAATCACTCTTCACTGTTCAAATCTTAAGATGGGTATAGTTAGCAGATTCTTTCTCGAAACTGTTAGCTCTAGACACTTGAACATGACGTACTTGTCGAAACTGGTCGTGGTTATTACAAGTATATATTGTGGAAATAGGATGAAAGTGTTTCAGTTCATTTATATTAATTTTGAATAAAAACCTTCCCCAATACATAAAGATTTATTGATTTATTACAGTTGGGGGTTTTCCCTTTGAACCTCAAATTGAAATTGTTTTTTGTAACAACATAAAAAATTTTAATACAGAAAGTGTTTTATGAAAGTAGTTCTCAGTTGAAATGTCAGTGGGTTGAAAACAAAATTTTTATTCTATGGCAAAATTTCTAATTCGTGAAATTTTCAATGAACAATCTTCTCGCATGTGTTCTGTGTGTGATTTCATTTATTCAATCAATTTGAGTTTAGTCACGCAGAAATTCTTTCTAGAATTTTACAGCACATAATATTTTAACATTTATCAAAGATTACTTTTTTGTATTTTTTTATGCGCGCTTCTCAGGAATAGGCGAACCTGTTACACCATATGAGTGGGAACCTGGGAAGAATTGAAGTGTCTGTTTACTCACTTCTTGAAAAGAGCCAAGTTGAGGGATGTTGGGAAGCGAGTTCCATAGCTCACCGGCCCTGTGAACGAAGGAATTCTTAAAGAGAGAGGTTCGAGGGGTCGTTAAATGTACCGCCATATGATGAGATCTCTTTGCCAGCCTAGTGTTGCGGCGAAACATGCGTTTTCCCGGAACAAGGTCTTTCAGATCCTTGGAGCAATTTCCGTGAAAGTATCTGTAAAACAGAGAAAGGTCAGCAACTTGTCTTCTGAGAACTAGCGGTTGGAGATCGCGGGTGATCCCTGGGTGATCGATGAGGCGCACATCCCGTTTTTGCACATTATCCAACATCCGAAACGAATTTTTGGTCGCAGACCCCCATATGGGAACAACATTCAAAAGCAAGTCCAAGCTGCGCCTCATATAGAAGCAACGGCTGAGATAACTTGAAGTATCGCTTGGCTCTCAAAAGAAAACTAAATTTAGTTGATGCTATTACTGATACATGTTCATGACAGCAAAACCCGAAGGTGACCGTTATTCCGAGAAGGTGCTTCGAACCTTTGAATGCAATTTTTTGCATCATTAAAGGAGGTTCTCCAGCGGGGAACTTTCTAGAAAACTTAGTTGCTTGTATATTGCTCGCGTTGAAGCTCACCAGGTTCAACTGACTCCACTCAAATATCCACTGTAAGTCAGAGTATGTAATTAATTTGTTGACATCTCTGTCGCTGAGATTCTGCAGCTGTAATCGGCCGTAGACTCCTGAAAAACGAAACCAAGGTACAATCGTCTGCAAAACCGAAGATCTTGTTGTGAGTAGATGACAGAAGATCGTTCATCTGTAACAGAAACAAGGTTGGCGATAGAATGGATCCCTGAGGTACTCCTGCTCGCAACTGGAAACAATCAGATGTTATACCGTCGACCACAACTTGTATTGATCTATTTGAAAGAAAGCTACTTATCCAATCCTGCCATTTTCCGGGAAGCCCATATACAGAAAGTTTATTCAACAACGCTACATGCCAAACCTTATTGAAGGCTTTAGAGATGTCGAGGGCTGTTGCTCTAGATCTTTTCCATCGTTGAGGTACGAACATGCTACTCAAGATATTCGATGAGTTCATCAATTATGACTCTCTCCATCACTTTGGATATAATGGGAAGAGGTGCAATAGGAAGGTTGTTCTGGGGTAAGGACTTCTTACTTCTCTTTTTTTGGGATCGGTTGAATTCTCGCTATTTTCCAGCTGCTCGGAAAAGTCTGGCTCTCATAAGAAATCTGAAACAGACGGTTAAGAATGGGTGCCAGTTCGGGAGCACACTCTCCCAGGACGATAATTGGTATTTCACCTAGACCAACTGCCTCCTGCAAATCAGCTGCTCAAGAGCCCGTCTCACAAGGCGGAATCAGAACTTGATTTCTGTCATGGAAGATTTGTAGGTGGAATGCTCGGTGGTACTGCGTTAGATGAATCTAGCACAGAATCTTTTGGGAACAAGAGAGGAAAGAGATCGGCTTTCTTTTTCGGAGATGAAGCTATACTTCCGTCTTCTCAAACAAGAGACGGAAACTCAGATTTGCAGAAATTGCAACTGACAGTGTTCGTCATATACCAGAATTGTTTAGTCTTTCCGTATTCGTAGGAAGGTTGTTCCTGTTTCCTCTGTATCTTCCATGATTTGTAAGCTCTAATCTTGACTGCAGAGGCTCTTTGCAGTCTTTGTTGATCCATGGCTTTTGTGCTGTTATTCCTTTCATGAAATGAGGGATGTAGAGATCCATTCTTGCACGAATGATTTCTGTAACAGATTCAGTGCACACATTGATGTCAGGATCTGAAAGACAAACATCACTGAATGGGAAGCACGAAAAGAATTCACGCAGCTCATCCCAATCAATCAACATGGTTATAGTTTCAAATGCGTCTGAGTGGTTTGGGTTCTCGGTTAAGCGGCAGCAATACTTCCAGTAGCAGATATAAGGTTGTGATCTGAGTTGCATATCGGTGTTGAGACCTCCACTTTAAAATCATCTGGATCTAAAATCAAAAGAGATCCAAGGTGTTTGGGAAGTCGGTTGGGTGATCAGGTATTCTTGTCGGTTCGTCGACTAGCTGTGTTAGATTATGGCTGATTTCGAAAGTTTTAGCCTGTGTTTCCACTTCATGTGTTCTATGGGAGTGGCGGAGCCAGTTGGTGTTGTGAACGTTGAAGTCACCCAGTACAATGAAGAAATTTGAAAATTTCAGCTCTGTCTAAATCAAAGAGTAATAAGCGTAAGAAGTACTTTGCTCTTAGAAATTAACGCACACTTTCAATATATCTTTTCTGTAAACAAGAAATTAACTCATGTTTTTTCGGATATGCCCGGTTATATGACGAGAATATTCGATGTTTTTTCTTGGCGTACATGTTTTTCTCATAAGAAATGGAATATGCTAAAGCAGGATAGGACAAAGCTTTCTGATGTCTCATTGAACTGTGTCCAGGATGATCCACAGGTATGGTTATAGAGGTAGTAATTAAAGGAGATCTGAGTAAGGACGATCTAGAGCAACAACGGCTATATATGCTCGTTATTCCAGAATTTTCTCGCCGAGTCATCGGTTTGCTACCGTTCGGTACCTTCAACTGTAGCTTAGACAGAACAATGGAATGCAAATTAGCACTGAAACAATATGACACAGTCTCGAGGACTTTGATTTTACTCCTAATTTCGCAGCTCGAGGCACAGTTCTTGCCGCTGGACTTCAAAGAAAAACTTTTTTGAACGCCCGCACTCATGTTAATGCTCAGAAGTTCGTTGTGGTGCAAACATGGGTAGAAACTTTATGCATGTTAACGCCAGACCTCACCAATCTCATATCGTCAGGTTAGATTAGGCTTCAACATCATGTAATCCCTTCAATGGATTAAACTATACGAAGTACAAATCTCAATCTTATCGAACATGTTTGAGAAGTTCTCAATGAAAGATTGAGAAGCCAGCAAAACCAAAAGCTTGAATAAGGTTCGGAACAGAGTGATTGAAATTTGGAACGAAATGGATCAGAATGCTTTAACGTCATGGAGTATGAATATGAATCGTTAATGTCATACCAGTGGTGAAAATATATGATTATCAGCAAGTTTTTGAGAGAATTTGATTTTTTTCAGAAGTTTCACATTCTTCATTATAAGTTTTATTTCAATTTATTATGAGTACCATTTTCATTTGGATTTTTCTCAAGCATTCCTTAGTGCTAGTGAATCACTGGAAGTAGTTAATTGATTCCGCCGTAACTACGTGATAGTGAATCATGATGATGATCTGCATCAATCACTGGAAGAATGATTTTTCAAATTTTCTGCCCATTTTTCAATTTAAATAATTAAGGTTCTATGTATTTCTGTTTAGGTTTCTATGATTTCTTCAAATTGTTTCAGTAACGATAAAATAATGATATGTCAAAAGTAACATACTCAACCTAGCAGAAGCAATAAGTTTCTGCAAGTTTCATGTAATATGTAATAAATCCCAATTTTGAATGCTTCAAATGATTGTTCTTTCCAATAATGAGGAAGTAGATATGGGTATTTACTTTCTAGATTGATTGTGAGATTCCTATTTCCTAAATATAATAGGATAAGTTCTGAACCGACAGCGACAACATCTTACCGGAATCGAATTTGAGCGTGTCAACATAATTCATATAAAGCAGTGACGAGAAACATAATTCAGGTGGAAATTCAGAAGATAAGATAAGGTGTTTCGAATATAACAGTCCTTAATTATATCGAAGAAAGAACGTATGAGAATATGACAGTTTTATGATTTTTTAATTAGTTTCCTAAACAAATATACTGAGTGATTCACCAGTGGTGCGGTGCTTTGTAGCTCGTACACTCTTGAAGAGTTTATTTTTGTTCGAACGGTATTGTATTAAGAAAGTGAAAATCTACTTCAGCAATTTATTTTGAAGTAAACAGGGTGTCCCAATTTTCTATAAAAAGTCTTGGCAGGTTTTTTTCAGATTGGCAGACCACTTTTTTATTGAAGATTCAAGGGCTATAATGTATTTGAGTAATAAGTTTTTTTGGTGAGTAAGTTCGTCACAATATTTCTTTTTCTGTAAAAATTCATGAAAATAGGCTCTCACATTATCGCATGCTCATTCGGTCAGAGAGAATGAATACTTTTTTCTTCTCGTTTTCTTATTGCCCAAGGATAGCTTTATTCATGAATTAAAATAGATTTTCTTCATTTTGTACAGGAGTTACTCAAAAAATTATTGAATATTGTAATTTTAAAATTAAATATCTTGATTTTTTCAAATGGAACATTCTTCATTCTATCATTCATGTCAACGCATAAAATATAGCCATATTTTTGCAGAAGTAAGGTTACTTATCTTTATTTTCGATCATTTTCGAAATAAAAAATAAACTAAAGTAATAGAATCAGAGGTTGCGAAAGATGAGTTTATTAGTAAATATCATTATACTTGATCAGAGAAATGGAGATATTTTAAGGTAGTCGTGTATGAAATACGTTATAGATTGGTTTTTTGTGAGATGATCTACAAGGTGTCGAGCTTTTTCAATAAGTTTTCGAAAAGTTGCCGTTTGTTTGTAGACACAACTCAGTCCTTTTAAGAAAAGACCGTTGAACTCTCGACAACATTTGCGGATTAACTGACTGAAAGGCGTCGACTATTCTCTGTCTCACATCAAACTGTTTTGTAGAAGTAATCTGGTAAACGATGCCCTTAATATAACCAAACAAGAAAAAATCTAGACTTGTGAGGGCTGGAGACCTAGCTGGCCATCTAACAGGATGACCCCGTCCTATCCATTTGTTTTGAAATACATGATTCAAATGCTCCCTAAACTGATGTGAGTAATGTGCCGGTGCTTCTCCTGTTGAAACTAAAAATCTTGTCCTATATGCTCTGGTACTTCGGCAAGTAACATCGGTATATGTTTTGCAGAAAACCTAAATACATTTCCTTTTTGAGGTGCCCGTCGAAAAGTGCGGCCCAATTAGATATCCAACTACTATAGCGGCCCATACATTCAAGGACCAACGATGCCGGTGATCTAGTTGTCTCATGAGGTTAGATTTTCCGTGGCGTAATAATGAAACTTGTGCCTGTTAACAAGCCCATTCTTGTTGAAAGTTGCCTCGTCCGAGAAAAAACTCTGGTAAACATATTTGGATTGTCCGCTACGTTGTCACTTGCCCAATTGCAAAAATTGATTCAATTTTCATAGTCTTGATTGTTCAGTTCCTGGTGCAGCTGTACATGATATGCATAAAATTTATTCACCTTCAAGGTTCTCTGGACGGAAGTTTGACTTATATCTGTTAACTGAGAAATCTCTCTTTGGATTTTATATGGGTCCTCGGTCACTGTCAACACAACTGATAACTGGTTGTCTTCAGCTCTAGCAGTTTTTGGTTTTTCATGTTTTTTGTAAGCGTTATTATCCGTTTCGATAAATCTAATAAGAAGTTTTTCAAAGCATCTTGCATTAGAATGCCTCTTATCAGGAAACGTTCGTGCATAAACTCTACTTGCCAACAAAGAATAGAAATCATATCAACCATTTCGTCTTTGGAGAACTTCAAGGCAGTCAATTGCGGAAATTGTGTTCAAACCTCACTTTAACAATGTTCAGTAACGAAACACTGATAAGTTCACCATGTGAAATGCAGAATATGATATGTCCAGATACCTGACAGAAGGCACAAATGAAAAAAATGTCAACACATACCTCGATTTTCGTTGTAATCATCTTGATTTTATCATTAGTTAAGATAATTATCTTGTTTAGGTTTCATTTTTTACTACTTGGATCATTACAAAAAAACTTCTGTGCGAATAATGATACATGTTGATGAGTTTGATACGGTTTGAAGAATTTTCATCAAAGTTTTTACAAATAATCGAATATTCCGAAAATGGTCGAAGATAAAGATAAGGTGACTTCTGCAAAAATATAACGCAATATTTTATGAAGTGACATGAATAATATAATTCAGGGTGTTCCATTTGAAAATATCAAGTAATGATATTTTGAAAATTACAACATTCAATAATTCTTTTGAATCACTCCTGTATAAAGAGAGAATAATCTATTTCAATTCGTCAATAAAATAATAAGAAAATCAAACGAAAAAGTATTCGTCCTCTCTGGCCTAAGGAGCATGCGATGATGTGAGAGCCTATTTTCATGAATTTTCACGGAAAAAAACTATTGTGACGAAACTACTCACCAAAAAAGCGTATTACTTAGAGACATATTAGCAGATTTTAGGCCGTTCCAGAATCTTGAACAAGAAAGTGGTCTTCCAATCTGAAAAAATCCCAAGATTTTAATATAGAAAATTGGCACACCCTGTTTACTTCAAAATAAATTGCTGAAGTAGATTCTTACTTTATAGATACAATACCGTTCGAAGAAAAATGAAATCTTCAAGAGTGTACGAGCTACAGAGCACCGCGTCACTGGTGAATCGCCCAGTATACTACCATGAGGAACATCTCTTCCCAGTTTAATTTCTTGCATTGTGTGGAGCTTTCGATTTATTAATACTAGGAAATGAGTGGACATTTTGGATGCAGTGGTTAGCTAATATGGAATTCTGTATATTTTTGAAGATTCAACTCAAACTGGTCGTTCCTTCAAAATAAGATAAATATAACCTCAATATTTATTTTATTTTGAAGGAACGACCAGTTTGAGTCATGTAGAAATTATTGCAATCTGAACAAGATAACTTATAAATTCCTGATTGATTCAAATTCTTCATAGGTTATATAGTATCGAATGAGAATGACGACAATTTATTTTGAGGTCTGAATGCTATTTTAGACTTCAATTTGGGAATGTTATTTACGACATTTTCACTTATCTGTCCAAAATATGTTAAGAGGATGAATTTTTCGGATTTGTTGTTGGTATGGTTGGATTTGGATGTAATTGTTTTCGTTTCCTTATTTTGTCATTTAAATCGCGATCAAAAATGTTGAAGTGAGCTATAGTTTTGGTGGTTACAATATTTTCTTCAAGATTTTCTCACGATAATTATATCGAAATTGTTCTGTGAGTTCATAAGTTGTAAGCCAAAATTTTATGTGATTTTGAGTGGTTAGGTATAAGTATATCTGTCCTATTAGGGTAGAAAACTCAATTATCTAGAATTAGTTGAAATTTTCAAATTACTTGAACAACTTTCAGATAATAAACATTTAGACTGATTTATATAAATCCCAAATTTTCGATGTATTCAAATAATAACTCCCTTTGAATAATTGTTAACTGCATTTTCCAAATCTAAATTACGACCTATTCACATATATTTCATGTCACTTTACAGTTAGTTCTCATACTGTCCGACGACAAACGAGAGTTTGAAACCACTGTAACAGCGATCTATCAATTTCATTTATTTGTTGGTACTAAAAGTATGCTGAAAAATTCCATTTGTTTCAATCAATGCATCGTCCCGAACAGGCAACATTTTACGTGCCTTTTCTGCAACAATTAAAATCATTGAACTCGGTAAATCACTTATGAATTATTTCCAAGTCATTGGAAGGATCACCATATCTCTTGGTTTCTGCGATGGTTCTCTTTCGTTTGAATTAGTCGAAATTCACTTATTTCCACGTCCGGTTTGATTGGCTGTCGTTTCGGTACTAATAAAGATATCAGTATGAAATGAAATTTCACTTTTGCACTTTCAAGGCATTGTGTTATTCCAGCATTTTATACCTTGTAGTAGTGTCACTTCATTGAATTTCATTTCACTTTTCAATTCGCTCTCGCATGATCATAGTTCAAAATTCGTGGGAAATAGTGAGTCAAATTATCTATATAATCTATATAATGATCTATATATATATATATATATATATATATATATATATATATATATATATATATATATATATATATATATATATATATATATATATATATATATATATATATATATATATATATATATATATATATAAGAAGATAAACAAGCTAACCCTGAATAGTGAAAAGTGCCATATTATAAACTTCGAATAAAATCGAAAAACATAATATAAACATATATCTAAATAACAACAAAATTCTTGAACAATACACTATTAAATATCTCGGCCTCACGTTAGACAAGAATATGAAATGGACTCCTCACATCAGGCAGCTTGTCAAGAATCTTTCCTATTACAGGGGATTAGCTCACAAAATTTCGGACGTCTCTTACCTATGAAAAAGAAGAAATTGGTGTATAAAGCTTACATTAAAAGTAAGTTAACCTATTTGATATCTTTTTGGGCAACAGGAAACGTAAAAGAAATGAAAAACTGCAACGAAGCCAAAATAAAATTATTAAGGTCCTGTATAAAATTCCCTCAATGACACCTACGAAGGAAGTATATAAACGAACAAACATTTTGACCATAGAAGAACTGAGGCAGCTTGAAACTATGAAATTGGTGAGAAAATTTCTCGACAATGAAATACAAGATGATGATTTTATTTTAACAACTAGATCTGAAGTATATGACCACGCAACCAGAAGAAATGAAGAGCTGAATTATTTAGCTCACAGAACCAAGGTGGGGGAAAGACGCATACTATCTGAGGGTGTCGGACTCTATAACAAGCTTTCCCGTGAAGTGAAGGAGATAACGCACACAAAATTTAAAAAAATTGCAAGAACACTTGATACAAATTCGAATGTAAATCTGATCATAAAATAATCTTATATTTTGTAACTATATCTGTCAAAACCTGAAAGGGTTATTTAGATATTATTTTTCAATAAAAAAATAATATATATATATATATATATATATATATATATATATATATATATATATATTATTTTGAAAAGAGAGGATTTACAATTTTACAATTTCAGGTTAGGTGGATTTTGAAGATCGTGTATTATCGGAAAAACTTCTGGAAATGAGTGATACTTATCCCCAGACAATTTAAGAGCTAATTTCCTGCGAATATGGGAAGGAACTATATTACAAATAACCGGAAGCCATGGGGTAGCAGTTGAACTGATACATGCACCTATAACTCTCATAGAACAGTTCAACTAAGAGTCAATCTTATTGAAATGAGCACTATTCAACCACACCTGACAGCAATATTCTGCCGCTGAATATACTAAAGCTAAAGCAGTAGTTCGCAAAGTAGAGACTCCGGTGCCCCAATTAGATCCAGCTACTTTATATAGTATATTGTTTTTTGTTTTCAACTTCTGACATAATTTATCAATATGAAATTTGAAAGTCAATGAACGATCAAGCTTTACACCAAGATATGTTGGAGTGAAATTATGATTTAATAGTGATTGATTGAAGAAGACTTCAAGTTTCCTTTCCTTCTCATGATTATTCAGATGAAAACAAGAAGCCTCAGTTTTCGAAGCATTTTGACATAAACGCCATTTTTTGAAGAAAATGTTCAGAATTTCTAAATCAGAAGTCAGTGTTTGCTCAATTGTTTCGAAGTCATAGTGAAAAACCAAAGCAATATCATCAGCATAAATAAAATTTGTAGAGGAAGTTTCAGGGATGTCAGACATATATAAATTGAAGAGAAGAGGTGCAAGAACAGATCCCTAAGGTTGGCCATCATTGTGAGTGTAAAATCTACTGCTTTTTTCACCGATAAAAACTCGAAGTCTTCTATCAGATAACATATTTTCAATAAACCTTATAGTTTTTCCACATTGAACTACTTCAAAGAGTTCATAAACTATACCATCCCTCCAAACTGTGTCATATGCTGAAGAGAGATCTACAAATACAGCGCCTATTTTAAGTTTACTCTGAAATCCTGTCTCAATGAAAGTGGATACACCTAAACTCTGATCAGAACAATTCCAGTGTTTTCGAAAACCTCCCTGAGAAGTGGACAGACCTCAGTCAATGATTGGTTCTAACCTCTGATAAAGAAGTCTTTCTAAAATTTTGAAAGAAACAGAAAGTAAGCTGATAGGTCGATAACTACTAGGAAGTTTCGGATTTTTTCCAGGTTTGAGAATGGCAATAACTTCAGCCCATCTAAATTCAACGGAAATACTCTCGAGCTGAGTATGTCATTGTAAAAGGATAGTTATTTCCTAGATGTTTAAAAATTCAGGGAAATTCCATCAAATCCTGGAGCTTTACGAACTTTAGTAGATTTTACTGCAGATTGGAGGTATATTTCCTCAAAAGGATTCAATGAATCCTCAACCGTGATAGCATCCCTCCTCCTTTTATGTAAGATTCGGTTCATTCTATTCCTGTCATATATACTAATTCTCACACTTTTGGAGACATTAACAAGCCTAGATGCTACAGAATTCACATTCATATTAGACGGAGTTTTTGAAACGGGATCAGCATTGCCTAATTTCCTCAACAAATCCCAGTAACTTCTACTAGAATGACGAAAATTCATACCACTCATCAACTCATTCCATTTATTCTTTCTGCTATCATTTAAAGAACTGAGGAGTGCATTGGCTTTCTCTCTGGAAGAATTTTGCTGATAACCCTTATAAAAAACATTTGATTCCTCTGACCACCCAGGTATATAATCCTTTCGAAAGCCTCTGGGAATATGTGTTTTAGCAGCATTTTTGACAACTCCTATAAACCGGAAAAAATTTCTACCCAAGGGGGAAAACCCATCTCAAATCACTATCTACCTGTTTAGTGAAATCATTCCAACGAGCTTTTTTTGAAATTCTATCTTGGTTTTTCTGATGAATCTCCAAATGTAAATTAAAATTATGATCAGGGGATCTTGAGAAAATATATTCTCAAAGTAGTCGGTGAACAGAATAAGTTTGAGAAACATAGAGCTTCTTGATTCCAGAGAATTTTCATTGAAAATGCGAAAATGATAATAATTCGAATTTCAGAGGTCATTCAATATTCAAGTTTAATTCATTTCTGTACTTTCAGTATTGCACCTGATACTATGCTGCTCCTAAAGTACGTAATCCACGAGTAATTTTCTGAGAGCTCATATTTAAATTAATATAGTTGTCTAGGGCGGAGGTACGTAAATTTAACATTAATTGATAACAGGATAGAGAGGAAGGAAGAAAATCAGTAACAATACAGATCTTTATAGCTCGCTATAACCTTGCCCCGACATTATCCTTGTCCATTATGCTGTTATAACATGGAAACTTACTAACTTTATAATAATTTCAACGTGTCGGTATTAGTAAAATAACTTTGAATAGTTTATAAATGAATTTATGGTTTTAATATGTAAGGATCTCCTCCGTAATATTAAATATCGTGGGTTCTGAAGAAATGAAATTTACTTTTACTTTCTGGTATTTAATGTACATTATGTTGAAAAAAATTGGTCAATGACACAGAATTTTTATTTTTCATTTGAATTCATTAAATCTCCTTCAAAGTAGGTCTGTTTCGGAATAATATATTGATGCCAACGAATCTTCTAACGTTCAAAAGATTTTTCAACTGTTTTCTCAGATTCAACTTTAGTTCTTGAAGCGAATTCTCTTCTATGTTCATAATGAATAATAAAATAAAACAAGTTACTATGTTTTAACTATCACTTCACTTCAAGCCTCAAATGGAACGCCTCAGAGCGAGGTAACGCCGCATGAGTCATTCTTTTTCGTACGTGCAACCTGCTCTATTGAATTATAAGACGTTGTCACGTCAAAAATGTAGAAAACTCATTTACCTAGAATCAGTTTGAATTTCAAATCGCTTTTTAATTACATTTTAATGAACGACCAGACTTCTATTCAAATGATAACATTCTTTCAATAGTTGGTGAACTATATAGTCACTATCTGTTTTTCCAAATTCTATAAGAAACCATTCAAGAATTATATGGCAATTTGTATATTGTTTCATATAGTCCGATGATGAACCAGAGTTCAAAACAGCGATCTATTGATTTATTTGTTGGTAGTAAGAACATCGTAAACATTTCATTCGTGTTTTAATTATGTTCAACTACTAAATATGCACGGCTAAATCAATATAGTGTCTTTTCTTCTGTAGACCAGTACAATTATCTGAATAGAATATCAAATTAACTTTTTCATTAGTCTAAATGTTTTGTATCAGGCTTTCAATATATCGAAGTACACGTTTCAATTTCATTGATACATCTATTAACCTCGCTTTCATTCCATACAAAGCATTGATCATTTTTGTTTGGATTGTTGATAAATGTTAGATTCAAGACATTCTGCTTTCACACATTATAGAAGGAGAAGACCTCTCTCTAGGAGCATGGTAATACAGTTTGAAAGTTATATAACTTGAAACAATATTATCAGATTTTTTATCATTTTCTTTCTTTGTATGAGACAATTCTGTTTCGGGACGATACTTGTCATACCTCACTTATAATCTAATTTTTTCATTTCCTTTAGCGTTTCAGCGTTGTGATATCCAATGCAACGTTCGCATTGGTTCTTCTTCGGGATAAAAATTGATAAATTGAATTCCCTATCGAAAATTTGGGAGTACGGGTATTCTATTTTTGATACGTTTAAATTGAATGAATATCTGTAAATATAGAAGAAAGAGAAATAAGGTTTCTACAATCCTTTTCTGTGAATTTAAATATTCTAAAAATAAAATTGGCACCCCTCTTCGTTTCAGAGATACAGGGTGAGTTTGATATTTGCTGTGAGTTCATCTCCTGATATATTTGGTGTGTGAACTATCACATGTAAATGAGAAATGATGTTTATTGCATTTAAGATTCTTATAGAGCTGAAACTTTTCTCGCGAAGGGCAGAAATGCTGGATAATGAGCTGAATTAATCCTGCAAATTTTTTTTGATGAATATTCGTCTTCCGCGCACAAGGTATAAATAGGAAACGAAAAGAAAAAGATTTGAGTTAGGTTTGGTTAGTATGGAAAGTGGTTGAATAAAACTGAAGTCACCAACAAGATCAAGAAAACGGATGCCAATAGGATTATGATCATGAATAAAGCCTGGAATAAGGCAACTAGTAAGAGGAAACGAAGGATAATAGAAATGAAGATCTCTCAAAAGATGATGAAATGATAAAGAAGGAGACTCAACATCATAATCAGAAACGTCATATCCTAAACGAAAGATACCAAAGAGAACGATTCTACAAGACAAAAACAATAAAGAAGGAGAGAAATACCCGCAATGTAAGAGATACTTGCACAGTGAGCTTTCTGTGCAAGTCTGTATTCATCAAAGAAAAAGGTGATTATATACTTTTCAATAGTGGAAACCAAGATATGAGGCTTTGGATAGGTTTTCTATTAAACAAAATTTCAAAACAAGATCTGATAGAATTCTCACCAATAACAAACCGATAATGTAAAATAAGATTAACAAAAGTATAATGAAAAATGTATACCATAAATGTGCATTCTCCTTCAAAAGATAAGAATATCTATGAAGAAAACATATGAATCAGAAGATAGAAATTATACAGGGTGCTTCAACGAAAACTAAACAGAGGCTATATCTACCAAGATATTCATTTCTGATCAAAACGCAAAAACAGGTCAATTTTTGTTTCAAAGGGGACATATTTTGGGGTACGAAACTTGCCTCAAATATCAACCCTCTAAGCCGGGGTTGCAATCCTAGGACATTTTGAATAGGGAAGATGGGTCGAGTGATGACTCAAAAGAAAGGTGGAATCTTTGTTCACATCGCCTTGAACGAATTTCCATTTTTTATTAAAAGCTGTAAGAGATACAGGGTGAGCAACTGAAAGATAGGGAAGACTATTTCCCTGAGACTATTGAAGTTTCACTGAAGTAAAATGGAACAGATCCATGTTGATCAATGGCAGTCATCATCAAGTACCATCATCATGTCGAATTTCAACCCCTAGAGCAGGGGTGACCACCCTTGACAATTTGGAAGAGGATAGATGGGTCGAGTGATACATACAGAGTAAGCTACTGAAAAATATAGGAGACTATCTATCGCCCTGAGCTATTCAAGTATTAGTGCAAGAAAAATGGAACAGATTCATTCCAGATCAAAGGCTGTCATCTTTCGAAACACCATTCACATCTCAAATTTCAACCCCTAGAGCAGGGGTGACCACCCTGTGTTACTATGACTGATAGTTTTATCGTTTTATTTCAAGATTCATAATCCTTCATAATCATTCCAATGTTTCAGCTGCTCTCCTAGTAATTTTGATGAGGAACGAAAACTTGCACACCATTGTGGAAACAAACAAAAATCTCTTCTCAGAAGGTTATAACTGGACCTATCTTCTGCTTCAAAAATAATACAGGGTGGTCGCCCCTGCTCTAAATTGAAAATTGGTTGAAATTGGAGATGTGAATGGTGTTTCGGAAGATGACAGCTCTTGATCTGGAATAAACCTGTTCCATTTTTTTGCACTAATACTTTAATAGCTCAGGGAGATAGATAGTCTCCTCTATTTTTCAGTAGCTCACTCTGTATCTTCTACAGTTTTCAATCAAAAATGAAAATTCGTTCACGGGGATACAGACAAAGATGATACCTTTCTTTCGAGGTATCACTCGACCCATCTACCCTCTTTCAAATTTTCAAGGGTGGTCACCCCTGCTCTAGGGGTTGAAATTCAAGATGGAGATGGTACTCGATGATGACTGCCATTGATCAGCATGGATCTGTTCCATTTTACTTCACTGAAACTTGAATAGCCTCAGGGAAATAGTCTTCCCTATCTTTCAGTTGCTCACCCCGTATCAGTTTTTAATTAAAAATGGAAATTCGTTCAAGGCGATGTGGACAAAGATTCCAACTTTCTTTCGAGTCATCACTCGACCCATCTTCTCCATTCAAAATGTTCAAGGATTGCAACCCCTGCTTAGGGAGTTGATATTTAGGGCAAGTTTTATACACCAAAAGATGTCCCCTTTGAAACAACAATTGACCTGTTTTTGCGTTTTGATCAGAAATGAATTTCTTGGTAGATAAAGCCTCTGTTTAGTTTTCGTTGAAGCACCCTGTATAATGGAATATCTAAGACGACTGTCAGAGATTATAATGCGAAGCTGGGAAATGAGTCTATCTATAAACCATTCTTTTGGTACTATAGACTACATGATGAATGCAACGAGAATGGTTAAAAAACTATAGAGTTCACAATAGAAAAAGGTTGAAAAATAGTCATGGCTCACTTCGATCATGAAGATATTTACAAGGAAATATAATTTAATATATCAAATGGCAACTGAAAATAAATGAATGAAGTGCATCAAATATGTTAAAAGCTACAAGGGTTCTGAGCGTGAGAGCAAAGTTAATCCAATAAATTCCAACAGTAAGAAACAATATAGAAAGAGTAATGGATGATATTATAAGAATACATTTTCAGGATAATTAATGACAATAAATAAATGACATAAAAATCTGCGGAAACTTTGAAGGAGATCAAGTTTCGAAAGAAATTCAGAAGATAGGAAGGAATTGTATAATAATAATTGTTCTGCAGCACTTTGAAAACGCGAAGAAGCTAGAAGTAAATTATCACAGAATAATTCTCCGGTACCAAAATATACTACGACCAATGTTAAAAACGTTTGCAAACGAAAGAAAAAAACATATATAGAAAAATAGAAGAACAAACGTTCGAAATAAAAATGAATAACATCAGGAACAAAGCTAAATAATTTCACCAGAGCATAAAGAAAGAGTAAAGAAACCAACAACAGAAAAAAATTATACTTTATTATATTATAATTATACTTTATTATTAAAGAGGAAGAAATCAATCTATGCTCCATTGATATATGAAGCTGAGATCATCCTGGAATGATAAATGGCGAGTGAAAAGATTCACGTACACTCGAATAAAAGGATTTGGCCCCGGATGTGAAGAGGAAGGTTACTAGCCTATGAGACGAATATCTTTCTATACCTCCTTTCGTAGTGGTCCCAACATGAGCAACTTTTTATGCCAAAAAAAGATTTGATAAATTCAAACAGTCTGGAATATATACATAACGAAATTTATATGCAATCACCCGATTTTGAATATAACCTCGGGAATTTTGGAAATTTCGAAGGAATGTTAGAAGGAATGTTAGAGAGAATGTTTTGAGATTTTTCAATTGAAAATAGAAATGAATTAAGGTGTTTTTTTAAAAAAGGAACAAATTAATGAAAATAAGTGACTCTTTCCGCATGTAGTAAAAAAATTGAAAATTGTTTTCTTACGGAGTAGATGTTTATTTCTCGACCTCAGTAGCTTGTATTACTTTCTCTTGCCCTGATACAAGCCTGAATGCGTCTAGGAATGATGTGGATTAGGTTTTCGACCTCCTCTAGGGTGATATTCTGCCACTCTTCTATTGCGGCTTGAATAAGCTGTTGTGGGGTTCTTGGATTATCCTGATCTTATTTTCCTTTTGAGATTATTCCATACATGGTCAATAGGATTTAGGTCTGGAGAGCAAACGGGCCAGTCCAAAATAGCGATTCCTTTTGTTTCAAGATAATATCACGCGAGGTTGTTGGTATGCGGAGGAGCACTATCTTTATTGGAAGTGAAATTCTTACCGTGGGCACCTCGCTAGAGTTTCACTTTGGGTTAGAGCATTAGTTCTCGAAGGAAACGAAATCAAATATGTTTTGCCTCACAGCATAATGCCACCCCAAAACATCACACTGCCCCCTTGGTATTTCGGAATTTGCCTTGCTGCTCAGAGTCGAACTTGTCTTCCACGACCCCTTGAAAATCGAATCCGGAGGTCATCTGATCGAACACCAATTCTGGTCTCATCTGAAAAAAGAGCATTCGACATTTCTCAATACTCCAATTTTGGTGCTCGATATACCAATTAAGTCTGTTAATTGTTTGTTATCTGGTTAGCTCTGAAACTCTTAAGAGCCTTCTGCTGTATAAACCCCCTGAACAAATTCTTTGACGTATCATTTCGACTGATACACTGATGCCTGCTGCTTCCAGAAATTACCTCTGGAGTAGGGGTGCGACGCACAAGGGTCTCTTCTTGCAATTTGGCACAAAAAGCGGTCTTGTGCTTCAGAAGTGATCGTTCTACGACTTCTATTTTGCCTATTTTGCAAAGATTGTAGCTCCACGTATCGGGCGTAGCTTTTTGAAATCACTCATAGTCATACCACGCTATTTCCCTCTGTGTCACCTCTTCCTCAACGAGAGCAATTATTTGACCCCTCTGCACATCGGACAATCCAACGTAAGACATTTTCAAATATGATTATAGGCTTTTTTAACTTGTGAAACTCACAGTTTCAAATCTCAGTAACGACGGAGTACAATACTCTGAACATGTGGTCATAATTCAACATTTCTAATCATACTATCCAGTTTTTTTACAACAAAAAATTTTATTCTTCACACGTATTCAAAGATCCAAGGTTAAAAACAATCAATATTGTCAAATACCGAATGATTCCATATAAATTTCGTTATGTGTACTGAATTGAATGTATTGAAAGTCCAACGCTCACGTTGGATAAACAGGTCGACATTTAGAATCATTTTCCAAAGAACACATCTTCTCGGAAGAATAATTCCCAGCTTTTGAACATATTAAATCTACAAATCACTTATCTACTTTAGATTATTTAAACATTCTCTACAATTGCAATAAAGGGATGGCAATGAATCAGTTGGAAAGTTTGGAAATTAACTTTGTAAGAACTCAAAATTCTCCACTCTCTATAGTCAACTAGAATTAAATCGTTCGCCACTACTTCACATTTGAAATAGTTATAGTTATCGCACTTTTTCTTCCAACTGTTAGTTCTAGACACATGAAAATGACTTAACTGTCGAAAGAATACTGAGCAGAACGAAAACTCCCTCATAGTTCTTCTCATGCTTCTCATATATTGTATTCAAAGGTGAAAAAGGAAAAAGTTAAGTTCTAGTTGCAGACTAATTGAGCATCATTTTTCGTTTCTGTATAAAATTGACGAATAACGTATAGGATTCGATACGGAAATGAAAAAAACAGAACATGCTTATTCTCAACTTCACACTCTTCTTCTTCTTCAGGTGTCATGCCAACCTAGAGCGTTGACGATAGAAAGTATGACTTTAATTTTATCGGCAGCTTTTCAGAATAAAGATGTCGTAGTTTGTCCGAACCACTGGCGAAGGTTCTTAAACCATGATGTTCGTTGACGGCCTGGTCCGCGGTAACCTTCGATTTTCCCCTGAATCATTATTTGTAACATATTGTATTTGTCGTTACGCATAACATGACCAAAATATTCCAGTTTCCTCTTTTTGATTGTATTCAAAACCTCTGTTTCCTTATTCAGTCGATGTAAGACTTGAATGTTTGTAATTCGGTCGGTCCATGAAATTTTTAACATCCTTCGATAAAACCACATTTCGAATGCTTCCAGTCTCTTACACATGGCCCCTGTAAGGGTCCACGCTTCGACACCGTATAGGAGGATACTGAATACGTAACACCACATAATCTGATACTGAGGGAAAACTTCAGCTGTCTACTGGTATGATCGTTTTTCATGTTTGTGAATGCTCGTCTAGCTTGTTCAATACGGTTCCTGATTTCATGTGCCATGTCTCAATCCTTGTTTAAATGGCATCCCAGGTATCTGTAAGAGGGAAAACGTTCTTCAACTTCGTCCACAACTGAAAGTTCCTCTTGTCAGTCTATGTGTCTTTAGCTTACTGCTAGCCATTTTGTCGTTTTCGCATTCAGTTTGATTCCCATTGATTTACTGTGGTGAATAGAATTATTCAAATTCTCGTAAATCCTCTCTTTTCAAATATATATATATATATATATATATATATATATATATATATATATATATATATATATATATATATATATATATATATATATATATATATATATATATATATATATATATATATATATATATATATATATATTGAGTATTGTTTTTTTTTTGGGGTTCGAGGTTTATAAGAATATTTAAACACTACCTAAAATAGACGTTTCGGGATTTTTTCTTTCCTTCTTCAGTATTTAATCTACAATATTACAGAAATATACATTACGATTCATATTACATTATTCTTAAAATGTATCTTACCCACTAATCTTTGGATGATTGTTTTATTTTTATTTGTAAGCATTGTGGAAACTTTGTGTTTTAGAGATGTCAGTTTTCGAAGGTTATGTGTGTTGCAGTTTTCTATTCTAGTGCTGTTTTCTTTGTGGACTTTTCAGGTGTTTCTGGGATCTGTTTGTACCGTGTTCTCTGTATCTACGGTGATTGTTGACCTTCTCGAAACGTGTTTCTTTTGTGCCCTGTTTTGTAGCAGATCTATCTATATGGAGCTTAGTGTCTTTATGTATTTCCGGTCATTTACTGAATTGTCTATGTTTTTTGTATGTGTATCATCTCAAGTATTTCTCTCTTCATTCTGTTGTGTTCTTTGTCAAGAATTTCTGTTTTTTCATAGTCAAATTCTTGTTTTTCTTGTTTTTTTGTGTTTGTTTAGTGCAGTGCTGTCTTTTTTGCGTATTTATGGGGTTTGAGACGTTTTTTGAGGTGTTATTCTGTTTGTCCAATGTAGACCTTTCCGCAGGTCTTGCAGGGTATAGCGTACACTATGTGGGTTTCCTCCATGTGCGGTATTTTGGATTTTAGTTTTGTATGTACGTGTCTTATTTGATTCATGGCTGAGTAGGCCATTTTGAAGTTATAAGGTTTGAGGATGTTCTTGATGGTTTCTGTTAGTTGAGGTAGGTAAGGGATAGTTATGTATCGTGTGGTGTTAGTAATGTCGTTTTTCTTTTTTTGTTTTGTGTTGTACACTATATGTGTTCGTTTTTTGATGATTTTGATGTTACATTTTCTGGGTAGTCGTTCATTCTTAATAGGTCATTATGTTCTTTATTTATTGGCAACCTTAAGAAGAAAATTATAAGCATTCTAATCACAGACACAACCTAACAAATAAACAAGATCAAAGCTCAACTAACAAAGACTATACATGACACTCGCCAATTTACACGAAATGAACAATTAGAACTTTTTCTTAACAATGAACAAGTACGAAACACCCAAACGATAATTAAAAACAGAAAGAACAAGATAAAAAAATTAATAACCTGATACACAAATGAAAAACAAAAATATTACAAATATAGACAGATCAACACAAACCTACCTGAGTACGTTCTGAATACCTTACCTGAAGACCCAAAACATGCCATCAGATTAGATAAGGTATAACAAATACCAACAAACAAGATTATCACAGAAATAGAAGACAATATTAAAAAATTTCCTACAGTAGACCAAAATAAAATAGGACTCAAAGTAACATTAATGTCATATAACAATAAACTAAAATGGACATCACAATCCAAGAATGCCGAAATCAATGACCTAAAGAAGACAAAAAAGTTCCTTGGTGAAAACAAACAATTAACAATAGTAAAAGCAGACAAAAGCAAGAAAACTGTCATCTTGGAAACACAGCTATACAAACGTAAGATTATGAACCTACTAAATGGCAAAAAAACCTACAAACCAATCGAAAAAGACTTAACGAATACAGCGCAAAAAGATAACAACCATCTCATAAAAATATGGAAAGAAAAAGAATATATTTCGAAAGATCTTGCCAAACAATTGACAACACACAATATTCTCCCTCCAAGAATATATGGTATACCAAAAACTCATGAGGAGAACATACCATTGCGTCCAATTGTATCATACATACAGTCCCCTTTGTACAATCTATCGAAATATATGTCAAGTATACTAAAAAACTGTATAAACAAAAACAAAGACTACACAAAAGACTCTACAGATCTGAAACAACATCTCGACCTTATAAATGTACCATCCAACTACAACATGTATTCCCTAGATGCTATTTCTCTATATACTAACATCCCAATAATCATAACACCAACAATAATTGATATTAAATGGACTGAAATCAAAACCCACACCTCCATCCCAAAAGAAGGATTTATTGAAGTATTACATTATATATTAGGTACAAACTATTTTCACTTTGATAACCTATTTTTTCAACAAATAGATGGAATTGCAATGGGAAGTCCCATATCTAGTGTAATAGCGCAAATGGTCATAGAAAATTTGGAAGAATCAATTTTGAATAATACACATTTAGACATCACATTATTCAAAAGATATGCAGACGACTGTTTACTAATAATGAACAAAAACAAAGTAAACCAAATTCTTGAAACCTTCAATGATTTTCACAAAAGGTTGCAGTTCACTTGAGAAACTGAGAAAAATAACAGCATCAACTTCCTTGACATAACAATTACACGAAAAGACAATAAATTACTAACGAGATGGTACCAAAACGAAATCAACGAAGATAACACCTCAAACTACATTTCAAACCATCACCCATCCCAGGAAAAATGCATTATAAAGGGATATATTGACAGAGCACTGAAAGTCACCTCACCGCAATTAAGAAAAGACGTAATAAAAGACACAAAATTCTACTAAGAATGAACGAGTACCCAGAAAACGTAACAAACAAAATCATCAAAAAACGAACACATATACTGTACAACACAGAACAAAAAAAGAAAAACGACATTACTAACACCACACGATACGTAACAATTCCTTACATACCTCAACTAACAGGAGCCATCAAGAATATCCTCAAACCTTATAACTTCAAAATGGCCTACTCAGCCATGAATCGAATAAGATACGTACATACAAAACTAAAACTCCAAAATACCGCACATGCAGGAAACCCACATACTGTACGCCATACCCTGCAAGAACTGCGGAAAGGTCTACATTGGACAAACAGAACAACACCTCAAAGAACGTCTTAAACCCCATAAATACGCAAAAAACGACAGCACTGCACTAAACGAACACAAAAAAACAAGAAAACCACGAATTTGACTATGAAAAGACAAAAATTCTTGACAAAGAACACAACAGAAAAAAGAGAGAAATGCTTGAGATGATACACATACAAAACACATAGACAATTCGGTAAATGACCGGAAAGACATAAATACACTAAGTTCCATATACATAGATCTTCTACAAAACAGGGCACAAAAGACACACGTTTCGAGAAGGTCAACAATCACAGTAGATACAGAGAACACGATACAAACAGATCCCAGAAACACCTGAAACGTCCACAAAGAAAACAGCACCATAGAAAACTTCAACACACATAACCTCCGAAAACTGCCATCTCTAAAACACAAAGTTTTCACAATGCTTACAAATAAAAATAAAACATTCGTCCAAAGATTAGTGGGTAAGATACATTTTAAGAATAATTTAATATGAATCGTAATGTATATTTCTGCAATATTGTATATTAAATACTGAAGAAGAGAAGAAAAAATCCTGAAACGTCTATTTTTTAGATAGTGTTTAAATATTCTTATAAACCTTGAACCCCAAAAAAAAAAAACTCAATATTGATATAAAATATAGAAGGTTAAAAATACTAAACGCCATATATATATATATATATATATATATATATATATATATATATATATATATATATATATATATATATATATATATATACTGTGGTCCGACACAGATGTTACGAGTTCTTGCAGATCTTTCAGGTTTGTAGTCAGGAGAACTGGGTCATCAACGTACCTTAAGTTATTGACCGTGACACCGCCGACGATTACTCCAACAGCTTTATCATCCAGAGCTTCTCTAAATATTCTCTCTTCATAAAGGTTAAAAAGCAGTGGCGAAATAACGCAGCCCTGACGTAAACCTCTCTTCATTTCTATTTCTTCTGACATATTATTGTTCATTCTGACGGCTGCCGTTTGATTCCAATACAGGTTGGCTATTATGCGGATATTACGCCAATCCAATCGCAGATTTTTTAGTATGTCAACTAGCTTATTATGTTTCATTGTGTCGAAAGCCTTTTCGTAATCAAGAAAACAGGCGAACACATCGACATCAACATCACGACAACGCTGTACCGGAACTTGGACACTGAAAACGGCTTCTCTGGTTCCGAAGCCGCCCCGAAACCCAAACTGAGAATCGCTAAGGGTTTCTTCACATATGCGATATATTCTAAGATGTATTATCTTCAGGAGTATCTTCAGAATGTGACTCATTAAGATAATGGTAGTAGGTATGGTGGTGGTAGGGTAACAAAAGTTGATTTTAATCAATCTCTCAGGGTATTATTCCTGTTCTATAAGTATTAAATGATTAATCCACCAGTACGGAAAGGGAATTGTCTTCATTAATTACTTTTAGAACATCTACGTTAATTACATTAGGTCCATGTGACTTGTCGCTTTTTGCTACTACAATAGCATGTTCTACTTCCGCTTTTGTTATATCGATCCCATCGTTTAAATTGATATGATGGGATGCAGTTCTATCATCATTAAAAAGATTTTGAATATAACGACTTCACTTTTCCAGTTTATTTTCTGTTGATGTGAGAATATTGTCGCTTTTATCCATTGGTAAATTACTTTTGTGTTTATAGTTACCTGCCGTTTCTTTTAGTTTTTCATGCAAATTGAAAGTGTCGTGTTTTGCATCTATCACCTCAATTTCGTTGCATCGTTCAGAGAGCCAGTTTTCCTTTGCTATTCTTATCTTGGAACGAATTGACTTCTGGGCTTTCGAATAATTTTGTGGACACTTACTTTCAAAAGTTCTTCTCAAATCCATTAATTCCAGTTTGTCATCGGTCATCCAAGGTTGGCTCTTTTTCGTTTTGTTTTGTGCTAGATGTCTATCTCCAACCTGCCTTACAGCTGTTTTAAATCGTTCCCATATGTGTTCTATATGTTGTTCACCTTCACCTCTTGTGCTTGTTAGTTGTTTACTGAGTTCATTCTTGACTACTAACTGTAGTGTTGGGTCCTTTAACCTTTGTATTTCTAGTTGGTATGTTTTCTGATCTTTAACATTTTTTTTCAGCCTAATGTTCACAAACGCTGCTACTAGGTTGTGGTCAGTATATACGTCGGCACCAGGGTACGTTTTAGCATTCTGTATAGAGCTCCTGAATTTTTTGTTCAAAAGAATATAATCAATTTGGTTTTTCACGTTTTCATCTGCAATGGAGGTCTAAGTGTTTTCGTCTAGACAGAACTGAACCAACCGGTCTCCTCTCTCATTCGGAACACATAACCCGTACTCGCCGATTAAATCTCCACGTCGTCCTTATCCATTGGCATTGAAGTCACCCATCAGTAGAACAATATCGGATGACTAATTGATCGATGAAGCCTGAACTACGTGATAGTTGATATTCATAATGAATAATAAAATAAAACAAGTTACTATGTTTTAACTATCACTAATTTATTGATATAAAGAATGACAGAATTCTTACATTGGTTAGACCGGTTTCGGACATACGTCCATTATCAACAACAAACTAATGAAAACTGAATACCCATGTACAATACAGGAATTACCATCAATAAAATGCTAGAAGAGGTCGCAGTTACTGGAATAATGGTGATTAGTAGGTAATTAAGTCTACCTGTTTGTTAAGGAGCTTAACCCTTTCTACCCTAGATGCCTTGAAAATTTCCATCGATTAAAAGAAATTGAATTTATAAGATTTATCACAGGAATGAAGAATTTTTAGCTGTTGAAGTTCTGGAAAAGGAAGACATTCATTCAGACAATGTGCAGCTAAAGCTGAATCATATTTCTGACGTAGACATGACCGGAAATATTCTTTGTATCTAGCCTTGAAAGAGCGTTCTGTTTGACCTATATGAAAGGAATTGCACTCAGAACATGTTTACTGGTATACTTCTGATTTTTCGAATTTATCTGTTTCATCTTTTGTGTTGAAAAGCAGGCCTGACAATTTGCTAACTGCTTTGAATGTAATGTGAACTTTTTTACTATCAGACAAAACTCTCGTAACCTGTTCTGACGTCTTCCCAAAATATGTTAGAGAGATAAATTTTTCGGGCTTTTCTTTCTTGGATTGGGGATATATCATGTTGAATGTGTTGTTGCGTATTTTTCGATCAATTAAACTCTCTATTGTTTTTATATCGAAGACGTTGTTCTCTGCTTTAACATAATGGTGGTAAATTCTGATTTTTGGTCCATGTCCGATAAAAGCAAAGAAATCGCTCTGTGAATCATGGATTTGAAGTCTGCTATTTTTTGAGAATACAGGTGAAATGAATCTATGATATGATATGTGACTATCAAAACGAATAGTGTATCATCATCTTCATATAAAGCAGTCCAAGCAGCGAAGATAATTTGGACAAAAGAAGAATGTAAACATCTTTATAATAAAAGGTATGTCATTCAGCACTACCTTAAGGTCTGACACACAGAACTCAGTTTTAAATTACATTCTTTAGAATTTGATATTTTAGAAGATACAATTAGATCTAAGACTAGTATTTCCATATTCAAAAAATTTCATAGACAGTCTAGAAAATTAAAATCACACAAATCAAAATTTTCAGTCACAATTTAGTCATGCACAATAGATATAGTTAATTATTCGGAAAGTCAAAGGGTTGTTAATTTATCTGATGTTCAATTCAACGAAAAAGAAATAGAACTTCTTTCCAAATGTCCTAAATTTGTACCAAAAATACAGACTAACTCTTCAGAAACATTAGCCGTTGAATCCGAAATTTTAAGGAGAACCTTAAATACTGGCAATTTTGAAATAGCCAAAATTGAGAGGATTTTAAAGAACCATAAAAATGAAACCAACTCGAAAGATAAAATTTTAATCAGTAATATCAAACGCAAAATTTCTGAAAATTCATTAGTACTCATGCAAGTATCTGCTCGAATGCTATAACTGTTATTCAAAAAGTAGAGTATGAGGAAAAAATGGAAGATTTCATTAATAAAGAAGCGTTTACACTCGTTCATAAAGACCCAACACCACGTCTACAGAAACAATTTAGAGCAGCCGCTAATGATATACAATCACTTTTTAGTAGCTTCGAGAGAAACAGATGGATTAAAATGAATCCTAGAATTCCTAGATTATATGGTCTGATTAAAACACATAAAGAAAATAACCCCATTCGTACAGTGGTGTCATATACCAATAGTCCAACACAAATACTTGCTAAGCAACTAAATACCAAATTCAAATCAATTTCAGATTTTCATTCACAATATAGAATAAATAATTCATTAGAATTATCTAATAAAATGAATAATTTCCTCGTGCAACCAACCACAAAATTAATATCATTAGATGTAGATAATATGTTTTCGAATATACTGGCAGCAGAATGTGTTCCTTAATATCAAGTATTCTAGAGACAAGAAATCTCAACGTGGTCTGTAAAGATGAGTTTATTTCTCTGTTTGATTTATTCTTGTCTCAAAATTATTTTCAGTTCAATAATAAGATATACTCACAAAATAATGGTTAAGCTATGGGTTCACCCCTCAGTCCCCTTCTATCTCAAAATTTTCATGTCTAATTTGGAAAACACTAAAATTATGACGTCACCTTTGACGAAAAGGCATATTCTATTTTTGTATCGATATGTTGATGACATTTTAGCATATTTCATTGGAACGAATAGACAACTAGAAATCTTTCTGAATTTCATTAATAACATTCATCCTAAAATTAAGTTCAAAGTAGAAACAGAAGTCGATAGTAAAATCAATTTCTTAGATCTAATAATTACCCGGGAGAGTAATAACCGTTTATCAATTAATATCTTCAGAAAACCATCGTACACGGATAATGTCATACCCATAGATTCATTTCATCCGTATTCTCAAAAAATAGCAGCCTTCAAATCCATGATTCACAGAGCGATTTCTTTGCCTTTATCGGACATGGACCGAAAATCAGAATTTAACACCATTATGTTGAAGCAGAGAACAACGTCTTCGATATAAAAACAATAGAGAGTTTAATCAATCGAAAAATACGCAACAACACATTCAACATGATATATTCCCAATCCAAGAAAGAAAAGCCCGAAAAATTTATGTCACTAACATATTTTGGGAAGACGTCAGAACAGATTGCTAGAGTTTTGTCTGATAGAAAAAACATTGCATTCAAACCAGTTAGCAAATTGTCAGGCCTGCTTTTCAACACAAAAAATAAAACAAATAAATTCGAAAAATCAGGAGTATACTAATTAACATTTTCTGAGTGCAATTCCTTTTATATAGGTCAAACAGGACGCTCTTTCAAGGCTAGATACAAAGAATATTTCTGGTCATTTCTACGTCAGAAATATGATTCAGCTTCAGCTGCACATTGTCGGAATGAATGTCATCCTTTTGCAGAACTTCAACAGCTGAAAATTCTAGAAGTAGAAAGGGTTAAGCTTCTTAACGACCAAGTAGACTTAATTACCTACCAATCACCATTATTCAAGTTACTGTGATCTCTACTAGCATATTATTGATGGTAATTCCTGTATTATGAGTATTCAGTTTTCAATAGCTTGTTGTTGATAATGGACGAAACCGGTCCAACCAATGAAAAATTATGTCATTCTTTACATTAATAAATTAGTGATAGTTAAAACATAGTAACTTGTTTTATTTTATTATTCATTATGAATATCAACTATCACGTAGTTCAGGCTTCATCGATCAATTAGTCATTCGATATTGTTCTACTGATGTGCGACTTCAATGCCAATGGATAAGGACGACGTGGAGATGTAATCGGCGAGTACGGGTTATGTGTTCCGAATGAGAGAATGTTTTATTTTATTATTCATTATGAATATCGGATGATTTACTCAAATCTGTTGCTTTCTTAATATCGCTGTAAAATTTTTCAGTGTCTTCGTCAGATGCTTTACAAGTGGGGGCGTATACTTGAATTACTTTGCATAGTATCTGTCTTGTTTCCAATTACACGAACTGAAATAGGTACGACGTCTCTTACGGCTCTATGAATATTTTGGATAACAGCTATGCAGACTCCATTCCAGTGTTGCGGGTCATCATTACCAGAATAATAAATGTGATATCCATTTTTTTGAAATCTACCCGAACCTGACCATCGAATTTCTCTTATTAAGTTATGAGTTTTCCCTCTTTCGAATATTCTGCGCACATTCTAGATGGCGATCTTTTTGATGAACTTATATGGGAACATGCAGGAATTTTGCTGGCTAACGACCGGGTAAGCCCTGCAGTCTACGGTGCTTGCTCTTCCCTTGCCGGATCTTGGATTCCGAAGTCCATGATCAGTAAGTTTTTCAGTTACAAAATTGCTTGTCATGTTGATTATACATGGGATATCCTGAGGATCTTTAATGTTGTAGTCATCTCGTGGGTTTCAACTTCATTGAACAAGCTAATATTAGACCTTTAAAATTTCATTATGACAAATACAAAATTATATTTCAACAACTGTTCACACAATAAAACACAGATAGGTTCATTCATGAACGAATTATTCTATATAATTTTGCCTTCATCCAAGCAGCAGAAATAATGGGCTCTTGTGTTATCGTTGGCGATTGAAACGTTAGGTTACAAGGGCATAATTCGATTGGTCACCGAGAGAGGTGTGCGGTTATTTAATTAAGTAAATCGAATTATGCATGACAATTTAGAACAGTATGCGGCGTTGTATTAATATAGACGTAAAATGAATTGTGGTTAGTATTTTCTCTGAATTTGAACAAAACTATGAATTTCTAGTTTGATGATAATTTCCTGCGCAATTTACTTTTTGATGAATAAGATATTGGATTCGATTTTGATATTATTCATATCCTAAGAATTTCAGATTTATCGAAGACGAACTTTTACTGATACCTTGATCCATAATAATAGTTCTCATCCGCACGAAACCGTATTTCATACTATCGGTAAGCTGTCAAGCACTCAACGCTATTTTCAAGCATCTCACTATATTTTCCCCCAAGTATTCAATAACACTTGCGCACCGAGATGAACTGCAGATTATCTCTGTTTTCCCAAAGTCATGTTAAATATCTCTTGACGAAGATGACTTCTATTCAAACATACCTAGTACTGAATGCGCTACTGTAATCTCCAAAAATTCAGACAACGCTCAAGTCAATCCGCTTGTTCATAGTCATTCCTTTTTTTTACTGAACTTATGCCCCAATCAGAATTTTTTTCAATTTAACAATATGATTTTCAAGCAAACCGGAAGTCTGGCAATGGGTTTACCCCTGAGTCTACTCTTAGCAGAAATTTTTATGCATAGCATAAAATATATAATTTTTCAATCTACTGTAACGTCTGACCTAATATTCTGGTATCGATATGTTGAAGATATTTTTGCGAGACAACTTGGGTGTACTTTTCAAATTAGAGAATCTATAATCAAAAAGATCAATATCATCAACTACTGAATTCTCCCTACTGCATATTCTGGTGAGAGGGGAGTATCGACCATAATTTGTTCGATGAAAGTCGACATGCAGCAAATGGCTGTGTCTCACAATACGACATAAAATGTGCTAAGAAAATAGTGCAAATATACCAGGACAATTTAAATAGGAGTTCATTACCTTGTATGCAAACATTACATCATAATAGACCCTACGAGAAAGAAGATGTGGCAAGCCAAAGTGAGCCAAATGATGTTCATAATTGACTCCATGAAATGCAGTTCCACTTTTAGAGCATAATAGCTTAATGAACTTCCCCTGCACTCGCTCCATTGTACCTATATGGGTAGCGTATGTGGGTGACCATAAAACACAATAGTACCCAAGAATTGGACGAACAATAGAGACATAGAGAACCACAAGAGAGCGTACACTAGAAAACGATTTAGTCAATTTAGACAAAATCAAGTAGCTTGTTTGCTCGAGTAAATATTGAATCGAAATGAGAGGTAGAAGATAATGTTGTGTCGGTTTACCTCGGTAAACGCCCAAATCCTTGAAACGAGGAACATTTTTAAGAGGAGTCCCATCTAGTGTATATGTAAAATTCAAGGGTTGCAGCTGCCTAGTAAATTGGCAATTTGCAGTATTTAAAGTAAATTCATATACCCTACACCAATCGTGGAACGAGTTCAAACCCTCTTGCAGAACATTCTGATCATCAATCATACCAATGAATTCGACTATTTTGCAGTTGTTGGCAAGAATGAGGAACAAACAATCCTTTAAGGTCATTAACAAATAAAACGAACATAATTGGTCCAAGGTGAGTACCTTGCCAACTCTAGATGTGACATCAAAAGGATCAGAATAGAAGCCATTACAAGTAACCTGCTGAGATAGACCGGAGAGATAGTCCCTCGAACATGACAAGAGGGGGTCGTGAATATTATACAATCGCTCCAACTTGAACCACAGGTAGCAAGTCAGTACAACATCGAATTCTTTTCTAATGTCAGTATATATGCAATCAACTGGGAAACCCCTCTGAATACAGGCATTAACATAGTTTGCAAAACAGAAAAGGTTGGACTCAGTGTATTTGCCTCGCATGAAACCATGCTGCTCGTCCACTATCACTGGCTCTACATGAGATAGAAAAATTTCTGAGAGAATTTTGTCAAAAACTTCAGAAAAGAAACTGTCGATCTTTGCCTGCAAAACCATACTGACGGCCTTTATTTATTCCCTGCAACTCAAGATATTTGATGAGTTCATCATTCATGACTCTCTCCATCACTTTGGACATAATGGGAAGAAGTGCAACATGGCGGTAGTTTTGGGGTAAGGACTTCTTCCCTTTTTTTGAGGTCGGTTGAATTGTAGCTATTTTCCAGTTGCTCGGATTATGACGATTAAGAATGGGTACCAGTTCGGGTGCATACTTTCCTAGGACGATTGGCGGTATTTCGTCTAGAACAACTGCATTCTTGCAGTTCAGCTGCTCGAAAGCCCGTCTCACAGTGTGGACTCTGAGCTTGATTCCTGCCATGGAAGAATGTGTAGGTGGAATGTTCGGTGGTATTGCGTTAGATGAATCCAGCACAGAATTTAAAGATATCGGCTTTCTCTTTCGGAGATGATATACTTCCGTCTTCTCTTCAAATTTGAAGAAATCGGCACTGACAGTCTTGGCCATAGACCAGAATTATCTACTTCTGCTTGCCTGTTGAATGAGTTTATTAGTTATCCCTTCGTTGAAGTTGACCTTTGCTCTTGAAGTTGTCAGATTGATTACGTTCCATATGCGTATGAGGGTTGTTCTTGTTTCCTCTGTTGGATTCATCTTTCATGACTCGTAAGCTCTGCTCTTGGTTGCAGAGGCTCTTTCGCAATCTTTATTAAACCATGGCTTTCTTGCTGTTGTTCAATTAATACAAATGGAACGGTTATTAAGAATGTCAGATTTCGGTCCTGTTTTATGAATAGGAATCACACTGGAAAGTTTCCATATAGATGGAAAACGACCAACAGACACGCATTTATTGAAGATGTAGTAAAGAGGTTCCACAAGGTTATAACCAGATTCAATTATAAAACGAGCTGAGATTAGGTCCGGACCACAGGTATTCTTGACTGAACATAAATTATCGATAACTTTAGCCACAGAAAAGTCATAACCTTCAGGGGAAGACTGGTCATAAGCAACGTAGTTACTACCAGAGGCCTCTGCAAATGATCTACAAAATTTTGGCACACCAATAATAGACTTGTTATTATAGATCATAGAACTTGGAATACCACTGTTTTTTGAGATATTCTTTATGAACTTCCAAAATTTACTGGGATCATGTACGATATTATACTCAGTATCAGCAAAGTAGTAAGAATAATTCTTAGATAGTACACGCTTAGCCATGTGCCTAACATGAGAGAAACGATCATAATCCATCGGCAACCTAGTTCTCTTACATATTTTATGAAGGGCTTTTTTCTCAAAAATTAAAGATCTAATTCTTAGACTTATCCAAGAGGAAAAATTCGAAGATTTACATTCTTTGAGAGGAATATAAGTGTCAAAAATTTCATAAATAAAATCGTGAAATAATGAAATACTATCCTCTAAATCTGGCACATTCAAAACAATCCCAATTAATAGTATCAAGAAACTCATTGATTTCATCATATGGGGCACTGGTACAATCGTAGTTGAACACCACATTCTTTTTCAATTTATCGAACGAGGCGTCCAGCGGCATTACGAATAGAGGTGGATGATGTGTGTCAACAGGTAGGAGAGGTTCCGCTTCAGATACCTGAACGCCTCATGAGACATTGTGTAAAACAAGGTCCAAGATAACACCGTCCACATTCTTCATATGATTTGCTTGAAAAATATTGGGGAATCTGCAAGAATCAAACAAAGCTTCTTCTGAGACTTTAGATAAATTAGTTGGTGTGCTACTGTCCACGGAAGATTGAATTCACCAACAATACACAGCTCAACATTATTATGTTTCCTCATTAAGGTGTCAGTAAATCCCGTTAAGTCACTCTACGCAGTTGAATCCAATGTTGGAGGAATGTACACGGCACACAGAAGAAAAACCTTATTTGAATCCACAGCTCCTCACGACGTGACTGGTACGCTGACAACTCGAATGAATAGACTGTTTTGTCAACGGTTATCAGGACACCACCACCACGGTTCTTTCCAAAAAAATCGTCACGATCATGACGATGAAGAGTATATGGATTATCAATGATTTCAGAGTCACAAGAAATGTCGTTCAAACATGTTTCGGATAGTACAATTACCGGATGAGATTCAGTTATAACGAACAATCGAAAACTATCAATTTTAGTAGTGAGACCGAGCACATTTTGATAGTATATAACTAGATCACTTTTATGAGAAAGAGTTCTGAATATTTTCGGAAATGATTTTGGTATGAATGAGAAAAACCTATGTTTAATATTGGTCAATAATGAAGATCGACTCGATGCGGGTTTGAAAGGGAGTATAGGAATTATATTAAAATGATTGTCAGAAAAATATACGTCAAACTGTTTGTTCCATGAATAATAAAGTAGAACAGTATTAAAAATCGATAATTCATACATAAATAAGCAATGCATTACATTTTTTCAGATTTCACGAAAACCCAAATTCAACTGTCAGGTAACCAAGGCAAGGGTTACCTGACAGTTTCTTAAAATTCGTTCAAATTTCATAAGAATATTGCTCAAGAAAAAAATTGTAGACCATGTATAGGAAACTCATGTGCTGATTTCAATGATTTTTATCATTTATTTAAATAAAAAATGGATCTTATTCGAATTGACCTCTATACCATCAGCCGGCAGATTTTGGTTTCAGTAACAGCAAATTGAAAAATACGGTCAAATGAATCTGAATTAGAGTTGCTGAGGATTCCTCTTTCTCAGCCTCATAATGCAGAGGTTCCGCAATAATTCGAATTCCTCAACCGTTACCGCATCCCAATAAATAAAAATCCTCCTCCGCTATCGCTTCCCCAAAATAAAAGAGGAATTACACAGTGCATGCGCGTATCCATAGCAACGCACATGCCGCAACACGATACCAGGCTGAACGGTTAGTGAGCGAGCCATCCCTTCCCGCCCACGCAACCCACACTGTTTCTTGCTTGTTTTAACTCGACATAACGTTATTTTATTTACATGCGTATGCATCGCTAACGTAATAATTCGTCTATATATCATTCAAACACATTGTTTTACCGAAAACATCGAAATGGGAGTGTAGTGTAGTGCTATATGGGCGTACTTTAATGAAGTAGACGATGGGACAGCGCGTTGTAAGTTGTGCAATCAAACCTATTCAAGGAAAAGGTGCGGGACTTCTGGGCTTCCAAATAATCTCCAGTCACGTCATAAAACGGAATATACCGAGTATGAAAAACGCTATGCGGCATTGAAAAAGGCTGAAACGGAAAAGAAAACGTAAGAACGCAGAAAAAACCTCTCTTCAATTAGTCAAAAGGCAAGTTACTATACAAGAGTCACTTATGAAAAACCAGTGCTGGAATATATCGAAAAAAGTTGTGAGTTAGATAATTTAATATGCGAAATGATCGCGTTGCAAGATATGTCTTTCAGTTTTGTGGAAGGTATTGGTTTTAGATGTTTTGCCAATGCTGCACATCCTAAATATAATTTAAAAAAGCGTCAGTATTATACTTCGCATTAGTTTATCCTAAACTTTATAAACAGATTAAAACTTGATAAAAGATTTGCAATACGTGTCTTTCACTACTGACATATGAACCGAGCCTGGAGCTGGTGTTTCTCCGCTCAGTTATAAAGTTCATGGGATTAATGTTGATTTCAAGAGTGTCTTTAGTTCTTAAATGACACCCCAAGAAAGACACACGGGCGATTTGGTAGCTTAAAAACTCGACGAAACACGAAAAGAATGGGTCATTCTCCGCCATAAGCTACATGTAATGGTCCATGACGGTGGATCTAATATGAGATGAGCTGCCGTATCTCACAAATCGACGATATAGATTGCACCTTATATCAATTACAATTGTGTGTACGTTCTGCTTTGGCGGGTAACGAATATGTCTCAACGATGGTGGCTAAATGTAAACAGATTGCAACGCACATCAATCATTCTATAACTGGAAATGAGCGAACACCTGGGCTTGTCTCAGCTGTCAGTCACCGTGCGCTACACGGTGGAACAGCATGTTTTATATGATCGAGCGGCTCATTAAGGTGAAGAATGTATCATAGTATATACATCGCAACACTCACGTTTGCCGCAACCTGTACCTGAAGATTGGTTGAAACTTGAAAGTTGCATAAGGATTCTAAAAACCTTTGAAGAAGGCACTAAATCTATGAGCAGTACTGGGGCATATATGTCCTCTGTGGTCCCACTGATCCATTTCTTAAAATGTACAATGCAAACATTTTTGATGGAAGATAACATCCATAATGATCAATTTTGCAGAAATGTCATCCAAAAACTGATAGAAGAAATTGAAAACCGTTTCGGAGAGCTTCATAATAATAATCTCTACGTATTTGGATGCAAACTACAAAACTAAATTTTTTAAAGAAATAACTACAGAACGTATTGATTTCTGTAGTTAGATACATAAGTTAGCAGTACATCAGTACTGCTAACATTAATCAACCAACGCCGAATAGATAATATTGTTATGGAAGTTCACAATCAATCATCCACTAGTTCTAAAGCTGGGGTAGCTACATCGTGTCCCACAGCCACCGCTCTCACGGGAAGAATTGTAGATTCCGTGTTAGCCGAAATGCTAGCTTCAGAACCAAAAGTGACGGAGAAAGTTTACCAATAGAAGATAGAGTCATTATTAAGTAACTACATAAAAGAAAAACGAATTGATAAACATAACGATAGTCTTCTATGGTAGAAAAATTACCTGAAATATTCCGAGTTATACGGAGCTGTACGACAATATCTATCTTGTCCTCCTTCAAGTGTCCCCAGCGAACGACTGTTCAGCAATGCTGAATTGGTTTATGATGAGTTAAGAAACCGGTTGTCAGGAGAAACAGCGTACAAATTAATTTTCATAAAAATCAACCTCCCTGTGATTAATTTTTGATTATTAATATTTTCATTTATAATTATTTTGATTATACTTAAATTTGATTAATAATATTTGACTCAATTATTGAAGAAATAGAGACTGTATTCTTATTTTCATTTGAATTCCTAAATAAAATTTTATGATTATCTCATCTTTGTATATTATATTGCTCGTGTATGTTACTGAAATACTCCTTAACTGTTGGAACGGTTTAGATTATTTTTCTTTGTGTGTTCGAGGAGATTCGAGAATGGTTAAGATTTATAATTTGGTCCACTGGATTATGTTCTTTTCATTAACTTTTGTGTGTGTACAGGTCAACATCTGCAGGGTCCTCTAGTATTTATATGTTTCATATCACCGTCTTCCTCTTCTTCATACGCATCCTCTTCCTCAAAAACTATCCTCATCCTCATTTGCATCCTGTAAAATGTTGCTTGACGCTTCCTTCTTTCTCCTCCCCCTCCTCATAATCACTTCCTCAACTACCCTAATGTGAATCAATAGACGTACCCAGCTACCTAGTAGAATGGATACCTCGATCAAAACACCGTGTGTGGACCCCTAACTCGAAATGTTGGCCAAATTCCTTCAGTGCATCAAGAAAACTTTCCAATGAGGAGTAGCATGATACTTTTTGCGATTGAAATTCTCAAGTTTGGGGATGTTGACAGTAGGGTTGTTAAAACACCTCCTTTAATAATGCTATCAATCTGAATTACCTTTTTCGCTGAAACACTCTGTACAATGTTTAATATTACTTTTCAGTGATGTTGTAATTCGAATCCGATTATTACTTTAGAAGTACTGACTTAATTTTCTCATTAAAAAAATTGCAGTAAGTACCTTATACTATACTCTCTCGAAAAAACTCGAGTTAGTTCAGCCTTTTGTCTAGAAACGTTTAGAGCAGCAGTCGGGGAACCGGGGTAAAATACCCCAAATGGGGTGAAAATGAAATTTTTGAGGGTAAAAATGAATTTTTGTGAGTAAAAAGTATATATTTTTAAGTTGCTATTTTATAAACATGTTAGTTTTTTTTCAATTCAAATAATGCAGCTACATATGCAGGCCGCGCCATCTCACTGCCAACCACTAATGTGTTCTCGAGTTATATCTCTTCGCAGTAAAGCACAGCCCCGGGTACCTGGTCAGTCCGTGCCATGCCGTTAAGATAAAAATACATTGACGGATCAGAGAGCGAGTTTTTACTAGTTAGTTAGTTAGTTAGTTATTTCGATTAAGGTAAGTCGCAATTTAGAAATTTAATTGAGGTATTTTACAAATATGATTTTCTGTCTTCTTTCAGATGGCAGCAAATAGATAAAGAACATACCAAGACGAATTCCTTAATTATGGTTTTACACAAATAGGAGACAATGGACAATGAAACCACAGAATCTTTCAAAAAAAGTCAATTGAAGAAACATTTAGATAATTTGCATACACACCTGTCTTCTAGACTGCGATAATAGAAATACCTGTTGAAAGACAAAGATTTAATAGCAACATGTACATTCCATCAGCGTTCAGCATCAAGGGCTAGCTTTGAAGTAGTCTGGTTAATTGCTCGAAAAAAGAAACCATACACTATTGGTGAAGATTTGATTAAACCAGATGCTGTAAAAATGGCAGATATTATGTGTGGTTACGAAGAAGCAAGGAAACTGAATTCAGTGCTCTGGTCTGCGAGAATTGTGGATGGACGAATTTCTATATTAGCATAAAATGTGAAAGAACAGGTTATTTTCGCATTAAAACAGGATAAATATTTGGCTATTAAGCTTGATGAGACAACTAACCTTAATAGAAATTCATAGCTAATGGGGTTAGATGGTATATGTTCGCTACAAAGGTGCAGATAATTTTAAAGAGGAATTACTGATTTGTTCTCCTCTCGAACTGAGATCTCCTGGAATTGATGTCTACAACAAAGTGAATGAATACTTCAATGCGCAAAATTTAAAAAGAGAAAACTGTATTTCTGTATCTTCAGATGGAGCTTCAGCTATTCTAAGTCATATTAATGGTTTTTAGGCTTTCGCAAAAAAAAAATAACCCAAATATTGAAGTTACTCACAGTATGATCCATCGCCAGGCCCTTATGGTCAAATATTCAGAACGTACACTGGAAGCTGTCATGCATGATGTCATCAAGATGGTACATTTTATCACGGGACATGCACTAAACACGCGGCATGCAGCATGCAAGGAAAAAATATCAATATCATTTCAGCGAGAGAAATGCCTGCGTTACGGTTGAAGCTGCTATATGAGAGACAGAAAGTAGAACAGAACAAGATAGCTTTTTTTTCAAAGTTAGCTTCGTTTTTGGAAGATTGCGAAAATATTACTTTTGTTCACATCAAGGATATATTTGTAAGGCATCTTATCAATCTCAGAGAGCGGTTTTCAGATTACTTTCCATTCCTTACATTCTTGATACACGTACTATCAGTTGGATTATAAATCTTTTTGAATGTGAAATTACTATGATACCAGAAGCCTTCAGGTTTAGCAGAAGCGATTCGTGTCTTCGGTCTAAAACTGAAGCACGTATTCAATTTGAGAGTAAACCAAATCTGACGTCTTCTGTGATTTCAAGAGCTGCAAAGGCTTTTGAGATTGTTCATGAAGAGGAGGTTAAAAAATTGCTGCCATTTGGAACAACATATTTGTGCTTTTTCACTCTAATGAACTATCACCTACTTTTTCCTGTAGAATTCTATAGATATAGATTCTATAGCACGAATTGAATACGAAATCGAAGTACCCCGGCCAGCAATTCAAAAAAAAATAGAAACTATAGATGATAAAGGCGCCACATGGTTTTTAATAGAGCATGAGACTAAAAGGTACTTCTATGAATATTCCTTTCGCGATAAAAAAAGTGAAATCACGAAAACAAGATTGTACTGATATGAAAAGCTTTATTCTAGAAAATGTGAACAATCGAATATTAGTTGATAAATAAAGTCATCTCAGTTCGACAGAATAGATATTAAACAAGAATTAATTTTGTCCTCTGTATATTGTATACAATATCCCCAGGCACACACTGTATGATATAATGTCAATAATCAAACCAACTATTTACCAATCTGAATTAACTTGAGCAATACAGAAATTCTGATAAAATCTTGGTGATTATGAAGAAGGAAATGATAAGTAAATAAATAAATGACTATGAAACTTATGAAAATCAAAATGAACAAATCCAAATGATCGAGATTTTAAATAACCCAAAATCAATTGATATAATTACTAATAATTACTGTTATTATAAGGAAAGAAAAAACGTTTCGTTATAACGATAATGTAATAGAGAAGCCTATAATGTTCATACGTGGAAATCAACGCAAAAGTAAAAGTCAATGATATTTCGAGAACTGAATAGATAAAGATAGATGAACTGAATATGGCGTTTCAATTACTGCAGTATCCAACTGCATTGAACTGAATAATTCGCGACGAAGATAAGGTAAGGTGAAATTATTCACTATTTTGCACCTCTTGAATGGAAAAATCTGTATAAAACGAACTAATAGAGATATAGGAAACATAACTCTTCCATCCAAGATGTTAATTTTCCGCCGATCGATCGAAATGTACGTATCTACTTGTGATTAATCCAAGAAGTTTGTTCTCGTAATGAATGAACAGAACCAAGAGATATCAGATCGCGCGGAAATGCGACAAAAACAATTGATGGAGAATTCTGTACAACATACGCCACCTAGTACTTGCCATTTTTAATACTTTATCAGATATTCAAGATTTCTATATAATATACCTATGATTTGTTCGAGTTCCCCAGAAAGAATAATTATAGATTTCTTTGTTCGATTCAATGACGAATCCAACCTGCGACAGAACATAAAAACGAATAACAAAAATCGATTTAACGCCAAATCGCTGTTACGTCAAAAAGTCCTGATTTCGAAGCAAATGTATCAAACATGAAACAACATCATTTCTCCAAAACGTGAAGGAATTATTCTTTTTTTCCTAATTTTTCAAATCTAATTTTTGTTCGTACCACCATTATTATTATTATAACTTGTTACAGTATCCCAAATTGTCAACCCTGAATTGTACCCCAATAGGTTCAATTTGTTATATATATATATATATATATATATATATATATATATATATATATATATATATATATATATATATATAGGGTGCTTCAACGAAAACTAAACAGAGGCAAAATCTACCAAGATATTTATTTCTGATCAAAACGTAAAAAGGTCAATGTTGTTTCAAGGGGGACATCTCTCGAAAGAAAGGTATCATCTTTGTCTGCATTCCCGTGAAAGAATTTTCAATTTTGATTGAAAACTGTAGAAGATACAGAGTGAGCCACTGAAAAATAGGGAAGACTATGGACCCAAGACTATTGGATTATTACTGCGAAAAACTGGAATAGATTCATTTAGATCAGAGATGACAGCCTTTGATCTGGAATGAATCTGTTCCATTTTTTTGCACTAATACTTGAATAGCTCAGGGCGATAGATAGTCTCCTCTTTTTTTCAGTAGCTTACTCTGTATCTTCTACAGTTTTGAATCAAAAATGAAAATTCGTTCACAGGGATGCAGACAAAGATAATACCTTTCGTTCGAGGTAATAGTAGTAATAAATATATATATATATATATATATATATATATATATATATATATATATATATATATATATATATATATATATATATATTATTACTATTATTACCGTTATGTAGTACTAGGTATAACATTGATAAATTGAATAAAAGATGTTTAAATTAAATTTTAGTTATTGTTTTCCTTTCAAAATTTTCATGGGGGCTATAATATAAAAGATGCTGAAAAGAGGCGATTTCGTTTTTTTCACTCTTCCTCTTGGGGTAATATCAACTTACACAGAATTATTTTGGGGTAATGATTGAAAATGTTCCCCGACTGCTAGTTTAAAGGTTGTTGAATCTGTCTCTTTTTCGTTTTCATACGCTGTAAATGAAAACAAATGTATGTATGTCTGTTCTTCTTTTCCTTGTTCTCGATTCTTTGTGAATTTGAAAATAGAACAGTTTCAATAATATATCAGAATTTTTTCGAAAACCCGTCATTCTGCGCAAGACAAAAATGTATCTAAGTCACTCACTCCTAAAAATGGCATGTACAACTATATCACCAAGTTTAGTTAAATTTTCAATGGAAATATCTATGTTTGTGAGATCGCTTTTCAGATTACCATGCGGTCCATATTTTTTGTCATCATCTATCAGAAAGCTGACATCATAATCCCTATGAATATATTCAGGTCTTTCATCTGAAAATTTCAGATAAAAGCGGAAGTTGATTTCCAAGCGTGACCAGTAAATTTTATGAACGATCTCCATAATATATTCAACCCACGACTCGCGAGCTCAATTATTCCTTCATTTTGATACGTTTCTGATGACATTTGCAAGATTTTCATGAGTGAGTGATATTTACAATTCATTTGATGTCATTACTCTTGAAGATTGTTGAGAGAAAACTCAATTCAGGTAAATTTAATGAAACGTTTAAGAAAATGACTTTCGAAACTATATTAAATGAAGTAGGACACTGCAAAAAAAAACAAAATTGGAACAGAAGACATGAGGAAAGGGACCATGAGCTATTTAAGACCATCTGACTCTCAATAGTGCTGACACATCAAAACGTCAAGACACATAAGAATCTATACACTAATGTCAAAGATTATTGAAAGTTGACTCATCTATTTGCAGGAATGAGCAAATGGTGCATAATACTCTCTTGCCTTACGATCAACCTAGAATCTGACACCCAACAATTGTTTTGAATTATATCAAAATGGACGACTTGAGCCGGTTTAGTTTGCTCAACACTCAACCTTCTCTTGCAGCTGCTAAACAGAATGGGGAATTAAGTAAAGTTCGAAGGTATATGAATAAACTACAAATTGATTGAATGCCCTGTTCGATACAACAGAAAATTTCTCAAATGAAACCAGAAAAATATTCAAGGTGAGCACGTGTAAAAGGAAATAAGATATGGCCTCCAAAAAAACTCTATACGAAAAACTTTTGGCGCTAGGACCAGAAGAGCGGTAGAAGTATCCTAAAAAAACAACAGAAGAAAACTTTACAATTTCTATAGCAATGACAAGGCAGATTTCATGAAACGCTATTGCTGATGCAGAAAACATTCCTGAATACCACCATAGCTTTCAACACGTAGACTGTAACCAACGTATGTCAAAGAAGCATACTGGGCATCATTAATCTGAATGAAATGAATACGTTACAAGTCCTCAATCCAAAACTACCGCCCTGTTGTGCTTTTTTCTATTATGTCCAAAGTGATGCAGAGATTCAAAAATGATGAACACGTCCAATATCTTGAGTTGCAGGGAATTATTAACGACTGTCAGTATGGTTTTCGCAGGCAAAGATCGACAGGAGATCTACTCGCCTACGTCACTCATGTTTGTACATTAACGATGGAAATGCATGGGGAATCTCTAAAGCCTTCGATAGGGTTTGGCATGCAGCTTTGATGAATAAACTTGATGCGTATGTGCTTCCCGAAAAGTTGGGGGGTTGGATAAGTAGCTTTCTTTCAAATAGATCAATACAAGTTGTGGTCTACGGTATAATATCTGATTGTTTCCAGTTGCAAGCAGAAGTACCTCAAGGATCCATTTTTTTGCCAACTTTGTTTCTGTTGCAGATAAACGATCTTCTGCCATCTACAGAGAACAAGATCTTCGGTTATGTAGACGATTGGTTTCGTCTTTCAGTATTTTGCGGCCGATTCAATCTGCAAAATCTCAGCGTCAGAGATGTGAACAAATTAATAACTAAGACTCTGATTTACAAAGGATTTCTGAGTGGGGTCAGTTGAACCTGGTGAGCTTCAACGCAAGATAAAGAAGCTCCTCTAATGATGCAAGGTGAACGAATTTCATCCAAAGATTCAATGCACCTTCTCGCCATAACGGTCAACTCCGGGTTTTTCTAGCATGAACATGTATCAACAATAGCTGTCGGCATCAGCTCAACTTAGTTTTGTCTTTAGACCAAAGCGATACTCTACGTCATCTCAGCTGTTGCTTCTAAATGAGGCGCATATTCGACCTGCTTTGGAATATTGTTCCCATGTATGGGGATCTTCGCCCAAACATTCGTTGCGGATGTTGGATAGTGTGTAAAAACGGGCTGTGCACCTCATCGACCGCCCGGAGATCACTCGCGATCTCCAACCGCTGGCTTTCAAAAGACAAGTTGCTGACCTTTCTCTGTTTTACAGATACTCCCACGGAAGATGCTCCAAGGAGTTGAAAGACCTTGTTGTTATTTTGCCGCATTACTAGGCTGCCAAGGAGTTCTCATCATATGGCGCAACATTTAACGACCTGTCGAACCTCTCTCAATAAGAATTCCTTCGTTTACAGGGCAGGAGAGATGTGGCACTTGCTTCCGTCCAACATCTTCCCAACATTCTACAATTTAGCTCTCCTCAAGAAGCGAGTAAACAGACACCTCAATTCTTCCCAGGTGCTCACTCATGTGGTGTAACAGGTTCGCCTTTTCCTGGGAAACGCGCATAAAAAACATGTAGTATGTGGACATATTCACCTCTTATAGATTGGACGTACAGTTTGAACTTATCAGTTTAATTAATAATTTTTATTCTCTTCTTTCAACCACATAATTTGAATCCTGGATTCGACTATGGAGGCTATCTAATTATGACACAAAACTTAAACTTGATATTTTTCAGATTCACTATCCGTTTTACGCCTTCTTTGTTGAACCACAAATCTAATAGACACTATCTCGTATTTCATCTGAACCCTATAGTACATGGTAATCAGTTCTGCTCCAAAAACTGATCGAATTAATGATTTTGCTGACGTATTTACTTTGTGGAAATTCATTTCAACATATGAAGGAGAAGAAGGCAATGAAATTGAAGAAAAAGAGGAAAACTCAACATTTAAGGAGAAAATATATTTTGTTATCATCACAAACCTAAGTTAGTATTCAGTACTTAAAAATTGCTGCCGTATTAAATCGCCAGAAATGGGACACCCTGTGTATTTCCGGGTAAACTCATGTTTTGCCTCAATACTTGGCAAGGAGTTCTCATCATATGGCGGTACATATAACGACCCCTCGAACCTCTCTCGACAAGAATTCTTTTGTTTACAGGGCCGGTGAGCTGTGAAAATCTTCTTCTCGTATTTAACTCATGAATATATCAGCAAGAAGTGACTGTTCAGAAATTTGTTACTAAATCGGAAATAGTTTTGGTGATGATAAAGGTTGAAAAGAAAAATCAAATCATTGGGAAGGGTATGTGAACAGTCGAAAATGCTAGAAACTAATGGTAGACATTCATCTCCAGGGATATTTGAGTACATATCGTTGGCGTCTTCGGAAAGAAGAAAAGCATTTGTAGGTACTGTAATATTTTGTAGTATTTCGGAAAGTTCTGGGGAGTTGTTTATGGAATATCTGGGGATAATATTATTAAGTTTTTTGAAAATGTAATTTAGCTCTCTTTTGAAAGTTTTCACGTTAGAAAACTATTGAAAGAGATAGCTGGACAGATGGGGGCATTTTCTTTGTGAGTTTTATTAACTCCGTAAAGTTTGAGTAAACAAGGTTTCATATTAATGAGGGATCATTTTGGTTTTTTGAAGAAAGTGAGTGAAATTTCGGCGAAAAGAATGTTTGAAATTTTAGAGTTGGGTCACAATTTAAATGGGAAATCGATGCTCGTATTTGCTTTGTATTCATTACGGGGGATGATAATTGTGGAATTGGATTTATCCGCTTTAGTGAGGATCAAATTATTTTTGTTGGCTCTTCTGTTTTATCGAACTGATGATCTGGTTTTGGTTGAGTGTAATCGGAAAGAGTTTTGGAAATAGCGGATTTGGTATAATTTATGCCGTCTAAATTATTCATAGCCATTGTGGATTTCTTTTATACTATTACTGGCTAATTTTGGACACAATTTACGAACCTTGTCCAAATTGTTCAATTTGGAAGATTTGAAAGTAAAGTAGGAATAAATGATAATTCTTCCTCCACAAGTGGCAGTTGGTTCTGGCGCAACTGGAGCAGAATCTGAATGTTTCGAAAATCGTGATACTGTGAGAAAGTACAGTTTTTTTATTGATTTTTGTATACTTAGTGGATAGGTACACTTATGTTACTCTAATAATATCATCTAAAATATCCAATTATATTGTACGAATTTTGAAAGTGAGTAAGTTCTAAATCCAACACTTCAATGTAATGTTCAACCAAATACCCGTATTGAAAAATTCTCCTCCTCAACTTATTTTGCTCCAATTTTACAGCAAGTAATGAATCAAAATTGATTGAACAAATGTCCAATCACAACATAAAAATTGCCTTCAAAGCTAAATGTAAATTATCACAATTATTTTTTAACGGCACAGACAAAACTCACAAATTAGTCAGTTCAGGAGTATACGAACTGTGTTACCCTAATTATAACGGTATATACATAGGCCAGGCAGAAAGATCTTCACGCATAAGATACAAAGAACATCACTCCTTCTACTGTAGAAACAAAAGTGACATTACCATCGCACATCATTGTTTTTTTATGGTTCATACCTGTTCTTCTATATTTATGGCAAACTGTACAACTGTACCTCAGTTTTAGCCTATAATTTGTAAACGTTGGATGATGATAAAATATCGAAATAGGTATTACAATTTTTAATAAATATTTTCCACCTGATTTTGTAATATATTTGGACAAAGTATACTTAGTGCTCCCCGATTTGCAAAGTAATTTTGTTTTATTGGGTTTTTGTCTATTGCTTGTAGTAGACTCTATCAGCTCAACAGCGTTCCTGAGCTTAAAAGGAATGCTTTATATATCTATAAAATTTCTCATGAAATTGCCATGCATTGATTCGACTTGTCACTTATTCATTTCATTCAGATTAATGATGTCCAGTATGCTTCTTTGAGATATGTAGTCTCCCTTTACATCATTTTTCGGATGAAGATTTCCGTTCTGGGTCATTGGAAATTCAAATATTCGGTCCAGTCTCTCTAGGCCCATTTCGGTAACAGTCTATAATGTAAAAGCTATGGTAGTAATCAGAAATGGTTTCTACAACAGCATTAGCGTATCATGAAATCTGCCTCGTAACTGCCTTAACTTATTTCGTTCCAATGTCACAGCAAATTGCAAATCAAATGTCAAGTCACAACATAAGCCTTACCTTCAAACCTACATGTAAATTATCCCATTTATTTTTCAATGCAAAAGACAAAACTCACAAATAAGACAATTCAGGAGTATACGGACTGTGTCGCCCTGATTGTAACGGTGTATACATAGGCCAGACAGTGAGATCTTTTCACATTCGATACAAACAACATCATTTTCCTTTTGTGAAATTAAAGTGACTTCACCATCGCACAGCATTGCCTAGATAACAAACACCGATTTCCTTGTATAGATAATCTTACCAATATTCTTCGTGCCCCGAGAAGCATAAAATCAATTACCTAGAATCTTTGGAAATGTTCGATGCTGAACACAACAGAAACAATCTTCCTCTCTCAACGATAACACAGACTCACGTTATTCCCCAATATTTGGGATTTTCAAGTAATTATGAATATCTTTGAATATCTATCTATATTCCAAAAGCATTTATTTGTTTTTTCTCTCTCAAATTTCATACCTGTTTTCTATATTCGAGACAAATTGTCCAACTGTACCTAAGTTTTAACTCACAATTTATAAACATCTAATGATGATAGAAATTTCGGAATAGTTATTGCGTTTGTTAATTGAATATTTTCCACGTAATTTTGTGATATTCTTTACAACGTAAACCATAATCACCGTATAAAGATCAAATATCACTTAGTAACGGCCGAATCAATATCATTTTCGATTGCACCTGCTTCAATCAATGTTTCAAAAAAGGTCTGTTTGAGGGGTTTTAACCCATCACATATCTGTCTCAGCTTCAAAACAGTTGGTTTTCGGAATGGCCGTAATTTCGTCTTTCAGAAGTCTGCGGCCGATAACAGCTGCGGAATCTCATTGTCAGAGATGTCAACAAATTAATAACTTGAACTCTGACTTACAGAGGATACCTAGTGGGGTCAGTTGAACCTGGTTAGCTTCAACGCGAGTATGACGCAAGCAACTACGTTTTCTAGAAAGGTCCCTGCTGAAGAACATTCTCTAATGATGCAAGGCCAACAAATTTCATTCAAAGATTCGATGCACCTTCTCGAAATAACAGTTAACTCCAAGTTTTGCTGGCATGAACATGCCATGCCGACATGCAATAGCTAAGTCGGCATCAGCTAAACTTAGTTTCCTTTTCAGATCGAAGCGATAGTTCACGTCATCTCAGCTGTTGCTTCTATATAAGGCGCAGATTCGACCTGCTTTGGAATATAATTCCCATGTATGGGAATCTGCGCCCAAACATTCGTTGCGGATGTTGGATAGTGTGCAAGAATGGGCTGTGCGGCTCATCGACTACCCGGAGACTACCCTCGATCTCCAGCTGCTGGCTCTCAGAACACAAGTTGCTGACCTTTTTCTGTTTTACAGATACTTCCACGGAAGATGCTCAAAGGAGCTGTAAGACCTTGTTCCGGGAAAACTCATGTTTTGCCGTAACACTAAGCTGGCAAGGAGTTCTTATTATATGGCGGTACATTTAACGACCCCTCGAACATCTCTACATAAGAATTCCTTCGTTTACAGGAACGGTGAGCTGTGAAACTCGCTTCTGTCAAACATCTTCCCAACATCCTACAATTTGGCCTTCTTCAAGGAGCGAGTAAACAGACAACTCAAATCTTCCCAAGCGCCCACTCATGTGGTGTAACAGATTCGCCTATTCCTGGGTAGCGCGCATAAAAAAAAATGGCCTTCAGCACTATCTTCGATGCACTTGTATCTCTTGTATTGACTCAAAACGGTATCACTGGAGCGGGTTTTTGAGTAAGTTTAAGTAAAGTGAAACTGTGGAACAATATGGGTCGAGTTTATAGTGAAGTGCTCACGAAGAATCAATCCAGTGTGAGACGGTGCATCATCGTTCACGAAAACGATGCGTAACGCTCGCATAATATTCTTTGTTGAAGGTTTGGCTCGGGAGAAGGAACTCAAAATGCGCAACACCTCGATAATCGAAGAAAGCAGTCAGCTTGACTTTGTTTTTTGAGCGACTTTCGCTCGGTGTTTTTGGCCTTGCCTCTTCTTAGCAAGTTGATCACTTGATTGATCGGTTGTTCCTGGGTCGTAATCATTAATCCACGACTCATCTTCTATAATAATGCACTTCATTTTGTTCTCATAGAAAGAAAGCATTGTTTTATACACTTCAGCGCGGCGATGTTTTTCCGGAAAATTCAGTTTTTACAGTATCAATCGAGATGACGCATCTGAGGCCATGACATCCTTCAAAATAGAGAATTGAGGAATTGTCAACACGATCAGCAAGATCTCTAATTGATAATCTGTGATTTACAAGCGCGAAATAGTTTGATTTTTTGGACGTGAGCTTCGTCGATCGAGGTCGATATTCCACTGGGACGCTCTTCGTCTTCTACCAGTTCTCTTCATATCACTTGTAAAAATATTTTTTGGTTTCGATGTAGCCTCATAACGATTTTTGCACCATCTCCAATGAATCAGTAACAGAAAATTAATACCGCAAACAAAAAGTTTCAAAAATTCACTTCTAGGAGTTTACAAAATGATGCGTTTCCCAAACACTAATAAGTATTTTGATGTGAACGTTGGCAGATATATCAAATACAGTTCTACCAACTTAAAATAAGAGTAGTGCCCCAAACTCATTTGCGCACGTAGTTTAAATTCAAATGTCACTTTACTTTTTAGACACAGTAGTATATTGCTTTTTTTTTAGAAATGATTACCTTTCTGACGGGCTTATGTCGGTCTTTTACCCTTTTGTTCAGTTATTTCTATTGAAATAGTTTATTTGCATAGTAGACAAGCTGAAGTAAGCTGGAGACGTATTGGTAGAATGACTGAAAATTTGATTCGTTATCCGTGTAATAGATTTAGTTGATTTCAGGTAATTTTTACAATCGGAAATGGAATGAATATACGAGCATTCAAGAAGTAAGTGGAATTTCATTGAACTGGGATCATTAATCATATCATGAGTTAAAATTCCTGATTGTGTTGGTTGAAAAAGGAATTTCTGGCGGTACCTTTAGAAAAATCGATTTAATAAGCTCATCAAGTAGAGCCATTTTGAAATCTTCCAGTTAATACGTAGGTTGTTTTAAAAAGACACGGGTGATTACTGTAGTCATTTCATGAAAAAAGTTCATATAAAGATAGATCCTTAATACTTCGTAGCTGGTTTACAGGGTGTTGAAGTTCAACCGAAAAATGCAGTTAAATTTGAATTTTTCGTGAATCGCTTGAGATATTGGAATAATACGTCAAGGGCATCGAAAATTTTTGAAAATGCATAATTTTCAATACGAAATAATATTTTGGAGTCATCAGTGGTGCGCGTATAGACACAACGCAGGTTATTCTTAAAACATAAACTAGGACGCAACGAGTTTTTTCTGAAATGAGAAATATTTTTGAACTTTTTGATGGTTTTCCAAGAAAAACGCTCTTTTAACATTTTGTACGTCGCCCAGTTCTTGAGTAAAAAAATGTTGCAAAGTTTTCTTGGAATTCTTGCGATTCCATTGCTGTCATAGATGTGCTCAAAAATGATCAACGTCAGTGTCATTTATGTGTTTCTGTTTCTCAATAATTTTGAGTCTTTTGAATTTGAATTTCAAATCGGCTATCATGAGTCGTTATACGAATGGTGAGATGACCGACATGCACTTCATGTATGAACGTGCTGAAAGAAATGCACGAGAAGCTCGGTGATTATACATTGAAAGATTCCAAACCGTATTGCTCCCGATAGAGAAACTTTTGGAGCATTCATCGACGTCCATATGAAAAAGGCATATTGAGACGTTATAATGGAGCGAGAAGGCCAAGGGAAATAAGAATGGTAGAGTAGGAAATGAGGTTCTTGCAATAATTTGAGACGATCGTGGTATCTCCACTCGAAGAATTGCTGACGCTTTAGGTGTCAGCAATGAAACTGTTTGTTGTATCCATTCCATTTACAACGTTTACACGCACTTTTTCTTACCAATTTCCTTGACCATATTGAGTATTGTCAATGGTTTCGCTTAAATTCATTCAAATTTTCAATTTTTTATGTTTATCCTGTTCACACTGATGAATCAAGTTTTTCAAGAAATTTAATAAGGCATTTTGATAATAGGTATATGTAGTGTGAACAAAATCCACATCAAACATATGAAGATTGATTTCAATATCAGTTGAGTGACTGCCTAATTGGACCAGTATTTCACCAGAGACTCACGGGGTAGGTGTCCCGCCACTGTTTGGAACATATGTTTCCAGAATTTTTGGAAGATGTACCTTAGGCAATAAGAGAAATGATGTGGTTTATGCACGAGGCTGCACCTGCCCATTTTGGTCATTTCAGTTTGCTCGTGACTTCCTAACCCAAGAGTACGGAAATCGCTGGATTGGTCAAGCTGGACCTCAATTTCGGCCTGCACGGTTCCCAGACTTAAACTCCCTCAGGATCTTCCTGTAGTGTCTTTTGAAGCCTTTGATTTACACAACCCCCGTGGCAAATGTTGAGGACTTAAGAAATAGAATAATCGCTGGGTACACCTCGATGAGAACAGATCCTGGTGTTTGTCAATCTATGAAGAGAAGACTGGACTGGAGGAGCTGGAGAAGGTTTTTGGAACAGGTTTTGTAATTTTTTAAGAGTTATTGAAGATGCTAAAAAGTTTTCTTTTTGCCTTTGAATTAAACTTTTGATTTTCAAACATCGGTTATACAATGATGAGAAGAAATACACTACGATGGTTCTTTTAACCGAAGAGTACGTGTCGTACAAAGAAATATATGGAGTTTCTCCTCTTATTCCTTTCAACATGTTTTAACTCAAAAACTTTGCGACGTATAAAAATATGTGAAGAGAGCGTTTCTCTTGGAAAGTAGTTGAAAAACGAAACATATTTTCATATTGAAAAAAATCAGTAGCGTCCAAGTTTTTTCTCTGAGAGTAACCTGCGTTGTGCCCATACGCATACCGGTGAGTCCAAAATATTGTTTCTTATTGAAGATTATGCGTCTTTGGAAATTTTCGACACCCATAAAATTTTACCTCAATACTTCAAGCGGTTTACAAAAAATTCAAATCTAACTGCCTCTTTCGATTGAACTTTGACACCCTATAATTCGGTAATGAAGTATTTGAGAACCTATGTTTATATGAACTTTTTTTCATAAAATGACTGCAGCAATCACCTCTTTGAGTAAAACCGTGTTTTTTCTAAACACTCTGTATATCTGTAGAAATTTCAAATTTCAGTAGTGTTGAAGTTCTGTAGTACATTTGCTATTCCCAGAGACTAAATGGTTCATAATTGCTATCTCAGGTCAGGTTAGGTTACGTTAGATCTGCAAAAAACTTTCTGAGAAAAGAATACCTCATGTTACGTACTTGAGAATGACTGCTAGTTCAGCACATTACTTCAAGCTGCTGTGCTCCTGCAACCGACTTCAAACAGCGAATGGAAAAACTGTGAGCCTTTCACTGACGAGAAAAGTGTACTGATCGAATCTGTTGCTATGGAACATGGCGAAGAAAAAGCATTGATTCTTGTCTCCGGAAAGAAATGGTCAGACAACTCTTATATAAAAAAATATTATATATATATTTCATATTTACATAGAGAGAATAGAGAAGTTTCGAGGCCATCTTCCATTTGTATTTATCATACTCATTCTTCATAATTTAATAGAAAATACGAGTAACGTAGCTTTGAACGAAATACATAAATATGATACTCATGAAAGAGTTCATATTGCCTGCTATATTCGTTTTGATAAACTTCAAATATTACGATGAGCGTATTTTCAGCCGAAGGGAATTTAGGTATAATCCTCGTATATATATACCCATCGTGTTTTCAGTAATTCACAGAAATATTTTCGAAATTTTCGCTTGAATATTCCATATATTATGCTAGCTTTTTCCGTAGTCTTCGTACATGAAGATGACTGATATTAAAGCAGGGTGTGATATTACTAAGTGAAAAATTTCTTCGTAAGTAACGTGTTTGGTTTATATATTCAGATTTGAACTTTGGCGAATATTGAAATGTAGTATATACGCCACGGACTGTTGCATTTTGAGACGCTATTTGGTGCAGCGCGGGGGCAAAATAATGTCATGTTACAGAGACAGTTAATCATTACATTAATGTTCCATGAGTACAATGTGTTTTCTATGGGGAGATCCCACACTGAGTCCGTGAACTTCTGAGGTAATAGAGTAGGTGGCGCAGTCGTCAAAACTGCTCTTTCTGTGTTGTGTTGTCTTCGTCTCCAAATGCGACTGACCTGATAATATTACGTCACTGGTATTTTATTTTGCATTGATAAAACTACATAAAATTGGCTGTAAGCAACACCATTTTGAGGAGAAATTACGTTCACAAATACGAAGTTTGAAAATGAAATGACATACAAGCAGAAATATCATAATATAACAACTATGAAGATGAAAAATTTTTGCATATGATATATGATATGATAGCCTTTGCAGTGTTCGGTGTATTTTTTCTTTCAGATTCATGCACTTTCACTTGAAGTTGAAGTAACTCTGAAAGCAGTTATTCCAGTAGTTTGAAATCTAATGGTATCGACCCTTCTTCTGAGGCGTGCTTCAATCTTGATTTTCAAAGGGGTGCAGCCGCAATAAATGTGGAGTTAGTTCTTTATAGCTATCTGAATCTATCAGACACTCCCTCCGTGGGATTGGAGTATATCCTTATTACTATTTGACTGTTGGCGATCTACTTCAATATTTTTAGACTACTTACGATCTACTTTGAGAGGCTGCAAGTATGTGTGATGCATATATAGATATTAGCTTTCCGCACAATATTCATTATTTTAGTCAAGGTTTGGGTTAGGGTCAGTTAGGTTCTTCTCTATAATATCACTGAAAAAACTCATAGTTATTCAAAATTGCGAGTTTATGGGTTGTTACAAAACAAAAGAGTTTCATATGGTGTTGAACTTAACTAAGGAATGAGTTTGGATGTTGAAGCGTGGCACTGCATGTCCTCAGCATACTTTTATAAGATGGTACGCAACCACTGAGTGGTAATCACAAGCATGATGACTTATGTTCGTCAGCTAGTCAATTGCGATATTTCGACTCGCACGAGTAAGTTGACCCAAACAGTTGAAGGGCGATTTGCCTTAGATTTGGATATTTATTTTCAGATATAAAACACCAGAAATTTGTATCAGATTCTGTAGTTTTGACAGTATATCTGATATATTCTACACCACCTCTTTTTCAACAGAACATGAGTTCGTATTAAACTGATTTGCTATTCCAGTAGCTAATTCCTCGATGTTGTTACATGAAAAAGGATAACTCATAAATAATGCTATTTTTGCCAACCTACTGCAATCATAAAAAAGCATTCTGACTTGTCCCAAAATATTCGTAGTTCAGCCTCATACGTGTCATAATTCAACTGAGGAATCTTTGCTTTCAAAGACGGAAAATGTTTCAGAAGATTTCTTTTCAGTTGATCTATCATAAGTTGCAATTTACTTTCGAATGCGTGTACTGCGCTAATCATCTCAATAATAGCTTTTCTTTACCTTGTCAGTCAAAAATGCTAAGTCAGTCAGCCATATTTCATTTTTCAACATCTGAGTGTCATCGCCTCTTTCGTCTAGAAAAACTGTTATTTCGGGAAATAATTCTTGAAATCTTTCTAAGCTTTTTCTGCAACTCAACCATCTGATGTCCGTATGAGGAACTAAATCAGTGTGTTCAGCTGGCTCCCTATCTTCCAATTGCAATTTAAAAAGCCGCCGTTGCAAGCTACACGCACGGATGGAATTCACAATTTTTGTTGATATATAATAAAAACACAGCTAGACAGTGTCTGTCATATCGATGGATTCATCGAAATGTGAGGAAAAGTATATACATTTCATGACATCATGTTTCAGTATGTTTAAATGACGCGATCGTAGCAGCTTTTGATCGTTTGGGTAGTCTTGTAAACATGGCTTGCTCTTTTTTCAAACAAGATATCAAATCAAGTACGTTTCGTTTTTTTAATTCGCTCTGTGGCGCAAAATCCGTTTCATAGTTTTTATGAACCGTTTTATGATGCCTCTCTAAGTTACCACGCTTAGGGATTGTAACTGACGCACGACAAATAGGAGAAATGCACTTATCCTTCACCATACAAAAGAAAAATTCTTCCTCCCAATCTTTATTGAAATGATACGTTTTAAATTTCTTCACTGCACTAATTTTGTACTATAAAATAATAAACTTTGTATCGACGTAGTAAAAACACTTTGGAGTTAGGAGTAGGCTGGGAACCAGTTATGCTCTATTTTTGGTCCACGTTTTGATTTGACGATGCTGTGATATGAGACAGGACGTGTTCATCTGCTTCATTGACGTTTGAAAAGCTTCTGACAGCATTAACCACAACAATTACTGAAAACTATCGACTCAGACAATAGAGATATACGTCTAAGGAGAGACATCTGTAATAATTGCAAAGAGCCAAATTTAAGAGGCTTTAAGTGACAGTACAGTATGAATAAAGAATACTAGTCATTTGATTAACATCCGATATTCAGAAAACATGAAACTTGTCATAGGGAAGTTGGAACATCTTTTGATATTCCTAAATCGAGTAAATAACGTATACAACCGATTTCGATTGAGGATGAACACCGAAAAACCTAAGCTTATGGTAGTCAGCAGAAATGAACAACCAGACGCCGCATTAAACTTGAAGGGAAGAATACTCAGATAAGCGATAGCTTCAAATATCTCGGTAGCTTCATTGGGCAGATACAAACCCAGATGCCGAGGTTCAAACAAGATTTCTTAGTGCTAGGTTAGCTTTCATCAAATACAGACACTCCTCTACCATAAAATTTGAATATCTAAACAAGAGTCAGATTTCTAAAGTGCTATGTGTGGTCCACCATTTTATATAGCGTAGAAGCGTAGATTTTGAGGATGAATACCATGAATCGATTGAAAGCATTTGAAATGTGGTGCTTCAGACGTATACGTCGAATATCTTGAATAAGTAGAAACACTAATGAAGAGGTTTTGCAGCTGATGAAGATAGATCCAAATCGTTCAAATTATTAAGGATGGAAATTGAGTATACGGATCATATTCTTCGCGAAAAGAAATACTTTCTACTACAACTGCAAATTGAAGGCAAACGGGGTATCGGTAGGAAGCAGATGTCTTCGTTTCTCAACATAAAGGCATGGACAAGCCTTACATTCGAACAATTCTGTCGCTTTGCCCAAAAACTAAAAGAGTTGCAGCTAACCCCTGATCTCAGAGATAGCACCTGAAGAAAAAGGCACTTCTTAGAGTGAAATGCATAACGTATTTAACATTCTTATGTGGAATGTTTCATTAATTTTGATATAAACGTGTGTTTTATTGAATGTAAACCATAGGTGAATTTGTATTAGGTATAGAAAGTATTTTTTCTCTTTTCAAATTAAAACACGTTCGACAAAACTCGTCAAAATTATGATTTTTTCAGAAATTCTTTGATCATTCTATGATTTCTTTCAATATGCTGGTGCGAGTTTACACAAAACATCCCAAATATTTTCAAACCTATGCTGACGGAAATAAATGTTAAAATTAATCCATTATTAAATTCACACATTTGCTAAAAACATTGCGAATAAAAAATATTCAGGAATTAAAAAAAAATTAGACGTTTCTGAATGCTACGCCTAGAAAGGGTATCATTCTGTTTCAGCTTCAAAATATTATTCATTATACAGGGATATCCATCGGGACCGTCGGTTAAAAACTTTTTATGTTCCAATTACATTATCAAGCTGAAATTTTATACGCGGCCATAACTAGTGATTTCCAATTGAAGTGAAATATTTTCGAAGTGATACCATTTCCGGTTATACCGGAAGTGGGTCATCACTCTGTTATTTCAAATGGCAATCTACTTTTTTTATTATACATCTAGAACCGATATTTGAGCAAGGCATAAAATACCCAAGTTGTTGGCACTTATCCGTCAAAACTTTTGACAGATTTAATTATTTTTGTTATGAACTCGATTTTTGAGGAACATTTAAAAAAATTGTAGCTCGTAGATACTTTGCACTACAGACACAATTTTTGTTTATGTGGATAGAAGAAGGATCAAGGAATTTTTAAAGCAGTCTACACATGTCAAATGTTTATTGCGTTGTTTTGTATGATTTTTTCAATTTGGCCTTTTTCAAACAGCAATAACTCAATTTTTTCAAATTGCACATGCCAATTTTTATATCGCCATCAGATGAAGCGTCAAATTTCAGATGGAATTGTATGAGCAGGTAATAAACCCATCTCTTATAGTTCCGAAATAATTTGGGAATATATTGAATTTTGATGATTTTGCAAGAACTAACAGAGAATGCTTTGAAATATTTGAATCAAGTAGCTGTTATATTGTTATATTTCATTTCATTTCTGAATGTTAACATCAATACACTTAACTGATTTTATCTTAACTATGTGTAAGTTTCAAGATTCAGAAATTTATAAATAGGGATTGCTTTCAAAAGGTTCATACTATACTGCGACAAGAGATTAACTCACAAACTTGAAAATTCAAATTTATTCAAATGATTTTTAGATAAATTGATGAATTATTTTCTAATAATCTATCACTACTAAGAAATGGTTGAGTACAATTAAAATAATGATGGTACTCATAGAAATTGAAATAAAGATAATAATGAAAAATTTAAAAACTATTGAAACTATTGTAAATCCGGATAATTCCACCGGTGGCGAGAAGAACTGCATGTTATCTACGATTTATACTCAAAGTCGATGGCATATTGACCCATTTCGTTTCAAATTTCAAGAAGTCTGTCTTGAACCTCTTTTCTTTTATTTTCAAATTCTTCCATCAGAGTATAACATTCAAAAGTACTGTAAGCACGTCTAATTTTTCTTTGGATAGAGAAATTCTCATACGAGGTTTTCAAACCTTTTTGTAATGATCGAAACAGTTTTCCACTAAGATCATTATGATTTACCGGCGTAGCTGCCTAAGGCCTAGGCAGGGTAGTGCCCCGGAGTCTCTAAGTCTGGGGGCCCCGAAACTTTATTAGCAATCCTCTTATTGAACTACCAAAACATTTGCCCTCCTTCGGAATCTAAATGAAATAGGTTGCAAATTGTTTGCAACACTACTGTAATCATGGCAACTCTTTTAGAAAGTACAGACAAATTCCCGACAAGTTTCAACTTCTATTCACTTGTGGGGAATTCCCCTGTATTATTTCTGTTGTTTGTGCAGTGTTGCCACCCATAATCTTTTTAGAAGGCAGCAAATCCGAACATATATAAAAATATTAATATCAACCAAAAAATACTTATGATAAATTGTATATATTAAATGTATTTAATTACATGTATTTGGCATATTATCCGTGTTGATTTTCTATTGCACCTTTGAGATTTTTATATTTGCCGCCATTTTCACGGGATTCTACTCGCTTGCAGACTAGAAAACTTCATGATATTTTCGGAATAGGGGGAATCCCCGATGATGTTTTGTACGTATAGCGGTGCTATATACAACGTTTCGTGTTTCCTGTGACGTAGTAAATTTGCATAAATTAAAGAGCTAAAATAATGGATAACAACAAGAAACCTAGGGGTGCATTGAAGCGACAACACCGCCAGAAAACAAAAGATAGTATACAAAATTAAACCAAAATTGTCAAATTTTTTACTGAACCTTCTACAAGCAGTTTTGTCTCAAATATTTCTGTTGGTAGTGAGAGTGAATCAGATAATGTGACCTCTGCGGTGCTGGTTGAAAAACCTATTCAGGAAGATTCGGTAGTTAAAGCAGTGAAAAATGCCGTTGTCGATCATATCAACCAACACGATTTCTGCATGTGCAAGTCACAGGACTCACAGGTAACAGCGGAGGATTCTTCAACCTCATCATTTTATGAAAATGTTAACGATCAATTTTCTTAGAACTTGGGAAATTTTACAAACAAGATGTTAAGTGAAAATGAAAAACGCCAAATTCTTTATATGGGGCCCTCACAGCCTTGAGGGCCTTTTTCGATAGATGCCCACCAGAACAACAGATGATTTTTGAAATCGTACTTCTTTTCAAAATCTAAATCTGGACCATTTCATCGTGTTTGGCTGTGTTACCCTGCTGGTTATTTGCTTCGCAAAGAAATAATATGTGGTGTACGGGCGTTCGGGATTGTAAACATTGATCAGAAAGACTTAAGCAACACAGTGTCTCGAATGGTCATACGGAAGCATGTGCAGTGTATGAACCTTGGAAAAAAGTGATTCTATTGACAAGGAACTTGAAATTGAAATTCGTAAAGAAGCGTCATTTTGCTGAATGGTTCTTAAAAGGCCATTCGATGTCATTCTCACCCTAGCAAAGAGTTCTTTGGCTTTAAAAGACATCGAGAAAACTTAAATGAGGAAGGCTACCATGGAAATTTTTCTATTCATTTTAAAGCTTCGCGCCAGATATGATCATATATTGCTACAAGTTTTAGATATGCCTAAAGGGTCTTTTTATTCATAAGTGTTATTCTCATTTATTTTTATTGAGTGTTTTATTGGTTTCTTAAATTTTAATTCGTGTTTATAGGATCTACGAGTTATCTGAGTGCAACAATTCAAAATGAAGTGATTGAGTGCTTAGCGAACAAACTTGAAAATCTTCTGCTAGAACAAACTAAAGCGTCACCCTTTTTCGCCATCATCTTGGATACGACACAGAACATATCGATGGTAGAGAAGCTAAGCATTATTGTGAGGTACGCACAAACAACGAGATCGGAAATGGACAGCTAGTTGATATAAAAGAATTCTCTTCTTCTATATCAAATGGCTGTCCATTTTCCGTCTTTCTGATAAATGTTTACAATCCCGAATTTCCGTACACCGCATATAATTTCTTTGCGAAGCAAATAACCAGCAGGTTTGACAGTAGGGAGAATCCAGTATTTCAAAATAACACAGCTAAACGCGATGAACTGGTCCAAATTTAGAATTTGAAAAGAAGTACGATTTCAAAAATCATCTGTTGTTCTGGTGGGCATCTATCGAAAAAGGCCCTCAAGGCTGTAAGGGCCCCATATAAAGAATTTGGCGTTTTTAATTTTCACTTAACATCTTGTTTGTAAAATTTCCCAAGTTCTAAGAAGATTGATCGTTAACATTTTCATAAAATGATGGGGTTGAAGAATCCTCCGCTGTTACCTGTGAGTCCTGTGACTTGCACATGTAGACATCGTGTTGGTTGATATGATCGACAACGGCATTTTTCACTGCTTTAACTACCGAATCTTCCTGAGTAGGTTTTTCAACCAGCACCGCAGAGGTCACATTATCTGATTCACTGTCACTACCAACAGAAATATTTGAGACAAAACTGCTTGTAGAAGGTTCAGTAAAAAATTCGACGATTTTGGTTTAATTTTGTATACTATCTTTTGTTTTCTGGCGGTGTTGTCGCTTCAATGCACCCCTAGGTTCCTTGTTGTTATCCATTTTTTGAGCTCTTCAATTTATGCAAATTTACTACGTCACAGGGAACACGAAACGTTGTATATAGCACCGCTATACGTACAAAACATTATCGGGGATTCCCCCTATTCCGAAAATATCATGAAGTTTTCTAGTCTGACAAGCGAGTAGAATGCCGTGAAAATGGCGGCAAATATAAAAATCTTACAGGTGCAATCAACATGGATGTTATGCCAAATACATGTAAATAAATACATTTAATATATACAATTTATCATAAGTATTTTTTGGTTGATATTTATATTTTTATATTTGTTTGGATTTGCTGCCTTCTAAAAGGATTTTGGGTGGCAACACTGCACAAACAACAGAAATAATACAGGGGAATTCCCCACAAGTGAATAGAAGTTGAAACTTGTCGGGATTTTCCTGTATTTTTTAAATGAGTTGCCATGATTACAGTAGTGTTGCAAACAATATGCAACCTATTTTATTTAGATTCCGAAGGAGGGCAAATTTTTCGGTAGTTCAATAAGAGGATTGCTAATGAAGTTTTGGGGCCCCCCAGACTTAGAGGCTCCAGGGCACTACCCCGCCTAGGCCTTAGGCAGCTACGCCAGTAAATCAGACTGGTTCCTAAGCTTTTATGCAGCATTCCAACATGGGGCGGCAGATTCATTCAACCAGTTAACTATATTATTTATTGATAAAAACAGTGATTCAAAAAAATGTTTGAGTCAAGGTTATGAGGGAGCCAGTGGGATGAGCGGTGTATATAATGGTGTTCAAAAAGATTAAGATTATCAAGACTAGCGGAGAGTATGTACAATGAGCCACTCACAATTTAAATTTGGTCGTAAACGATGCCGTTAACAATTGTATGGATATACAGATTTTTTTCGTAATGTTGCAAGATTTGTGTAATTTTTTGGAAAATAGCAATGAACGTTGGGGTCTGTTGGTAAAATATACTGGTGGATCGGCAATCACTTTAAGAAAACTAAATCCAACTAGATGGTCCAGTAGGGTCCATACAGTATCTGCAATAAAACTTCGATTTTCTGGTATAATCAAAGTATAATCAGAAAGTATTCCTTCGCGAATTCATGCACTATATATTAAATGACATCAATTATGCATCAAAAATTTATCAAAGCTGCGATGTCAATTTGAACGAGGAAAGTCGAGCTTTCGCAGAGACAAATGCAAAGATGCAAATTTAAAGAAATGACTTCGGATTCTTCAAGTACAAAGCCAGTGAAACTGCAAGAAAATATGGTATAGATCCCAATTTTAAAGAAAGCAGGTGAAGGAAAGTTAAAAATCATTTTGATGAATAAGCTTCTGATTACCAATTTCACAACAGAGAATATATATTTGAGATTACTATTTTCAAGAATGCACTAGAAAATAATAGCAAAATTAAATGCACGGTTTACTGGTATAAGTGCAATCAGTCAAATATTCGATTTTCAAAAACCATCATTTTTACTGGAAGTAGATGAAACTACTTTATTACAAAAGTGTGGCCAATTCCAAAGTGATTAATCTGATCATATATATTTGAAAACTTCAAACATTCCGGAAATTTCTACTCCTTATACAATTGTTAATCAATGTTGTTAACGGATAAATGATTGGGTTAACACAGCGCTTCAATGAGTTAACTGATAACTCATAGTAACCGGTTGCAGAGCCATTCTTTAACGATTTGATTTGGATTTGTGAGACCTCAGAATATTCAAAATTGAGCTCTGAAGAAATACTCTTTTCAGAAATTATTCTCAAAATCGTAATGAAAATAAGGAATATTCCGAGAAATAATACCTGTAATAGAGGCAAAATGCTCACGAAATGTCTCCGGCCCAAGTGTAACAGAAGTTTTCTTTGAATTATTACTTCTGAATTGATTCACTATTTTTCAAGAAGCTAGCTATAATACGATCATTGTAATCAATTTTTTATTTGTTACTCGTTGCGGTTAATGAACCTCATTCTATTATGGAAGGACTTAAGATCTTCCGACTTATATATCTCATACATGTCAGAAACCAGATGTAGCCGATTTCTCATCTCCCGGAGACCATCAGTGAACCAGTCATCCCCAGCACAGCTCCCCCTCACCCTTGTGACCTTCTCAGGGAATGAAGATAAAAAGAATCAATAAATTTATTATTATTATTAATATTAAATGCACTATGTCAGTCTACATTTCAATCCCTGACAAAATCCCAATTAATTCTACTCAGTAAGATATGCATACTGTTGAAACCTGCCTGAGAAAGTGGCCTAAGCTTAATCGTTGAATACTTCGGAGCAACAACAGAGAGATCCACGACAATCTCCTTGCATCATGATCAGAACATTCTGCTTTCACAACACCAACATATTCATGACTACTCAAGAAGTTGACAAATATATTATCAAGGAAGTTCTTACCTCGGGTAGGCTCAAATATTGTCTGAAAGAGACTTAATGATTTGAACAAGTTACAGAGTGCTGCAAACTCTTTATCATGAAATTTATAGAAATGACTTCGAATCTTTCAAGTGAAAAGACAGTGAAACTGCAAGAAAATATGGTATAGATCCTAACTTCAAAGAAAACAGACAAAGGAAATTTGGGACATATTTCGATGAATTAGCTTCTGATTACCAATATTACAATAAGGAAAAAATATTTGAAATTACTATTTTCGAGAATGTACTAGACACTATAATAGCTCAATCAAATTCACATTTTACTGGTATGATATGCAATAAGTCAAATAGCCGATTTTCTAAAGCCATCATTTTTAGTGGAAGTAGATGAAACTACTTTATTACAAAAGTGTGGTCAATTCCAAAGTGATTAATCTGATATGAAAGGCCCAAACTTTTCTCTTCAATTTCTCAATTTGTATCACCTACTTTTACCTGAATTAACCAAGGCGTGGACTATTCTCTAATTTTGTAAAGAAATAATGACAAAGTATGGAGTGTAGAATGCGACCAGACGGAAGTATTTACAACAATGTTACTGTTCCATACAATTCTAGTTACTTCTGCTGAAGCTGAAAGATCATTTAGTATAATAAAATAATTAAAAATTAATGGAATACTATGGGCCGAGCTCGACTCCAACATTTATCGCTAATAGCGATCGAAAACGTAACCGCATCAAACCTAGATTTAACCGGAGTGATTGATACTTTTGCGAGAACTATGGCCAGGAAAGGATTATTACTTAAATTTCCAACATAAGTACACATGTTTATCAATAAAAATGTCGATTTGATTTACTTCTATTCATTGCTTGATATAAATATGATTATTCCAAATTTACATTCCTCAAATTTAAGTGGATTTGCTTTGCTCTATACTGTACGATGGAGAGCTGATGATATCTAATTCTGATTATTTATGATATATTAGCTTGGCCTTTTTGAAATATGTATAGATATATATTGATAAAACCTAACAGTTTAGGGGTCCCAGTAACTACGCCACTGGGTATGACATGAAGATTGGTGAAAGTTTCTATTTTCCGATAGATAGAAAATTTGAATATATTTATATTGAATACCTATTGATTATTCCAATTGGGAATTGAATAATTCTGAATAAGTTTTGTGATGTTTCAGGTGAATCAAGCAATAATTATTCATTTATTGGAGAGACTGAACTTATGCTTGTTTTCTTATTCTACATTAGACGGTTCAAATCATGAGGCTCTCTTAGTTTATAGTCAAAATATTTTTAGTTGGGAAGTTGAGTAGGAATATTTTCGATATTCAAAACAGGAAATACAATTTGTTCGATAATTACTACCTAGAGTGAATGTATTTAAAACTCAAAACTTGAAGTTTTAGGACTTCACAGATGTCTCATTTTCCATGTTTCCGTACGCCAGCTAAATGAAACACTAGTGGAAACTCATTGCAACTACTTTTTTGTTTTCAAATTATTTCGAATTTTCTGATTTTGCGGAATTTTGGCATATGCCAATATCTCGGTTACTATCAAAGTAAAATGAATACCAAGTGGGCTGAAAATTTCGTAGGCTAATACATTATTTTGGTAAAATCCAATTTTTTCATTCCATATAGTCACCTTCGAGGTAGATACAGCGATTGTAACGATCAATACATTGTTTGATGCCGTTTTTATGATAATTTTTCTTAACTGCAAAATATGCTTTAGTTTTGCCGATTACCTGTGCATTACTCTTGAATGTCCTGAAAATTTTCAGCCTTAAACCTCAGAAAATTTCCAACTGTGACTTACAACGAAAATAATAATTCCATTCATAGACAAAATATATCTGATCTGTATATAGCAGATGTTAATATTCGTTCTATAACACCATATTTTTGTGACTTTAAAGAGTTACGTGTTAAGAGAAAGATTCCACACAGTCGACGTCTCAGAAACTTGGTTAAAACCAGAGTTTTCCGAATCTGCATTGCATATTCCAGGCTTTAGACTCTATAAGAAAGACAGACCAACTAGAGGTGGTTGAGTAGCTGTATATGTTGCAGATCACATCAGTGAAAGAAAGAGATCCTGTGACTGTTAGAGAGACCATCAATACTACAGATGTGGAATCAATTTCGATGGAGATTAATATTCGAACATATAACTTACTAATAGGAGTGATATACAGAGCACCAAATTAAGATATTTAAGAAATACTTGCCGAATATTCTATGAAATACCATACATGTATAATAACTGGGGATTTGAATATAGACTTTTCTAATGAAACAGTAGAAAAAAGCTATATGAATGATCTTACAGTGTTCAATTTAAACGAAGTTGTTTTGGAGTCGACTAGAGTAACTCGATCAAGCGGTACACTAATAGATATTATTTGTGTAGAAAATCATATCACAGTCTCACGATCAGGTCCCAGACTCACTTTTCGTAAATTGAATATTCTAATTCTAAAGAAAGCCTACAAGAGTTAGATTCTGAGACTTTTCTAATATCTCTGGAGACGACTACAATGTCCATATGAGGAATAATTTAAATTGGTTGCCGCTGACGAAACTTGGTACAATTGACAAACAACAGAATTTTCATTGATGCATTCACTATTTATGCAGCTTCCAAAAAGAGCATCATCAAAAGGTCATCCAGGCCATATATAACCAAAGAGATAGAATAGTTCATTATTCTACATAAAAAAACCTTCAATAAACACAAAAATCAGCCCAGTTGGGAAAACAGAAATTATTTTTATCACATGGAAAACCATCTCTCCTTTGTTATTTGAAAGGCAAAAAAAAAATACATGAACGATTAATTTAGTCGGAGGAGATGCAAAGAAGATGTGATCGAAACTCAAACAATGGGGTGTTAACAGTGTTGATCTGGCGGAAATACCTGCGAACATGAAAGACCCTGATACAATAAATTTAGCATTCACAGAAGTGCAAAGTAGAGCCTCATCCATTAGTCCAGACACTCTTAATTTATACCTCAATGGAAAACAGGTACGACACAATTCTTCAACTAAAGGAAATAAATGGGGGGGATACTATAACAGCTTTCAAATGTATCAAATCAAAGGCCATAGAAGCTGATGAGATTTCATATGACATGATTAGATATAGTTTGCCTCGTATTAGCGGAATCTTAACAACTATATATAATTTATGTTTGCAGTCAGGCATTTTTTCAAAGATATGGAAAGTGTAATTGGTGGGACCACTCCCAAAAGTCTATAACATTGAGTCACTGAATGATTTGACACCTATGAGCATTTTCCCTATTTTGTCCAAAGTGATGGGGAAGATTGTGCATGGCATTCTCTTGGAGTATCTTAATACGAATGATATTATTCGCTATGAGCAATCTGGCTTCCACGCTGGCCATAGTACTACTACATCCCTCACAAGAGTGACTACTGAGTTGACATTGGCAATGGTCCGTTCAGAGATATCATGCTTAGTTTTATTAGACTACAGCAAGGCCTTGGACCTTATAGATCATAACCTGATGTTGGCTATGCTGCAGTATTTTGGTACCTCTGGACGATGGGTAGGCTGGTTTCATGCCTATCTAGTAAATAGAACATAAATCGTTGAAATCGATGGCTAAGATCAAAAACAATCATTGTCAAAAGTACAATTGTAGTTCGAAATTGTAAGATACAACCATATGCAGACGACACGCAGATTATAGAAAGTTTTTTGCTTCAGGAATTAATATGGCACTACAAGCAGTAAATGAAAATATCAACTGTATATACATCTAGTCAGTTGAACATGGACTAACTTCAAATGCCTCGAACAGTTGTTTCATGTTAGTTGGCACTACGACTGCACGGAGTATTGCTATGTTTAATAATTCTGTTACTCTCCATATAAATAATGTTGCACTCCCGGGAAGCGACAATGCAAAACGTTTGGGAGTCATATTTGATGGTCAGCTGAGCATGTAATAAAGAGACTCGGTATGCTGTATATGAAACTTGAAGATCCATATCGATTCGAATTCATTCTGAATGAACAAACCAAGCTCAGAATAATACAGTCTCTACCTTACCCACAGTGGGATTACTGCCTATCGGTGTATCACAGCTTCCTCGCCGTTGACTACAAGCATAAGGTTCAGTTGGCTCGGAATGCATGCCTAAGATTTACATATTTAATATCGAAATATGAGCACTTGAGCCCTTGGTACAATGACAAAAATATACTGAAGATCGAGAGTCGTCACAAAATGGCTTTGGCCCTGATGGTGTTCTAGACATATAAATATGAAAAGCCGAAATATTTTTATGATTTGTGGATACCAAGAAGTACAATTCATGGAAGGCAGCTGCGAAATGTAGAGAATCGGTTCGAAATTTTTCCTCACAGTACAGTTGAGTTCACGAGATGTTTCGCCTACAGATTAGTACATCTGCTTAATAAAGAAGAATTCTCTAGTCTTTTTGGTTGTTCGCTAGAATCCTTCAAAAAGGCCTACAAAGATATATTGACCCGTGGAAATACAAGAAGGTAAAATTGTTGTTTTTTTATATTTTAACCACTGTGTATGTTATATACTGAATTTTTTCAAATGTGGCTGTGATTTTCTCCTTCAATCGATCCAATAACTCAATGTAGTACTCGCTGTTTATCGTCTATCTCACTTCAAGGTAATCGATGAATATAAATCCTGAACATCAGAGGAAACATATGACATAACTTTGCCAGCTGACTGCTGCATTTTGTACATTGGATGCAGCTCACTTGGTAGAGGCTTATTGTCAATTGCTTTCTGGAGTATAGCAATAAATCCATGTTCCATCCATTGTGCTGTAAAGATGAATAAACTCGGTTTTGTTATGGTTAGATTCTTCAAACAGTACTCAGAATCATCGGCTCGTTGTTGATTTTGATCAGGAGTCAATAAGCGCGGCGAAAAATTCGCACACAGCTTTTAAGTGTCCAAACATTTCACTGGCTATCTTCAGGGTCTCAGCTATCTCGATCAATGTAATTTTTCCCTGATTCAAAACTATTTTGTATACTATTTTAATGTTTTCATTGATGACAGTCCACTGCGTTCATCGTCTTGGATGCCCATATCACCTCGTTTAAATTTCGCAAATTACTTTTTACCATCAATTTTCCTGAGAGAGTCCGAATAATGTTTATCAAGCCATGCGTTGGCTTCAACTGTATTTTTTTCATCAAAGAGCAATGTTTAATCGACACACGAAATTCTCTTTTATCCATTTTTCCATAAAAAAAAAGTTTATGCCATTTCAATGCTATATCTTGCAAAACAACTATCGGATAGCTGAAAACTCTCCACTCGTGTCTGATTAAGGTTGATACTAACTGATAATCATATGGATTTGGTCCTTGTAACGCCATCTGGATATCAGCCTACGTAGTTTTCAGATTACCTTGTACTATTTCAACATTCTTTTTTTAACTTTCATGCAAGGTCATATTTAAAATTTTTTTCGTTGAATGGTTTTCGAGTTATGATATAAACTTATGTTTTTTAATGTTAATCATAGGAGAATTCTTCTTTCCAAATATATAAAACAATTTTCTAGAAAATGGAAATCACTAGGAAATGAAACTTCTTCAATCCTTCTTCGGTTTCATCTAGTATGATGGTGTAATTTCACACAAAACATCCCAAATGTATTCAATTATATCATAACTATGAATGTCAAAATTAATCCACTTTTCAGTTCATTGTTGACTCAAAAACATCTAAAAAGTATTTGTGAATCTTGAGAACTTCAAAAAATTTGACATGTTATGTTCAGAATGGGTATGATGCTGATTCAGTTTCAGAGAATGATTCTGTTCGTCTTCTTGACAGAAGGCAACTTCACACAATATTCCAGTATTGGAATTGAATCTCATGAACACTGTTTTTTTCAAAACACTCAGTGAGGAAAGTGATATTAATGATGTTGATGACATATTTATTTTATTGAAGTCCATTTCGAAATATGAAACAGATAGAACACTTTTGTCAGTATTTCTGTTTACGTGTTAACACCGGAACTTTTTCGATCCTTCGATCATTTTCAAGTGCTGAATACTTTTTTTTCCTCAAATGTTAAATAGATAGGAATTATTGAATTTTAGTTGGTTATCGAGAGTAGTATAATGTGGGCTTTTCCAGAGTTTATTAATTTCCATACGATTCGCAGAACGAGCGGAAGGCCATCCCTGAAAGCGCCTATAAAAAATGTTTCGATGAATAGAAAAAAACGTTGCAACACGTAATCGCTTCAAATGAAGCATATTTTGAAGGAAATTTAATAAGTATTGAAGTATATTAAGATTTTCGTATTTTATTTCAAATTTCGACTGACTTTGGGAAAGGAGAGTTTTTGTATGAGGTCGTTTGAATTCAAAATGGTATGTTGTGAGAGAAAGTTTGTGAGTTACCGAAGCAGTGTGAATGTGGGATACTACTGGCCTACCCGATTTTTCTTCCTTATGTTGCTTGATCAGTTCTTATATTTTGGATGACTAAGGGTTCATCGGTGAGAATTTTCGTTTTGTATGCACTAGTTGTTCCAATGCATCTTTGATTCTCTTAATGAATGATTTCGTTGGATCAGTTGGTAATTTTCTGATCTTCAATGTTTTCAATATTCCTTTCATTTCGATATTGTATTGGTATTCAGTTCAGTACTATGCGATTGACTTTGTGTGCTTCAGTCATTTTAAGGTGTTCTTGCATATAACTGGCTATGGTATCTTTGACAGGTTTGAAAATCTCGAATAGAAAGTAACGTCATGTGTCTCTGAATCTGTATATGCAATTGGTGGCTGATAAGATAACTGGTGTTCGGGTTCTTAACTTTCAAGTGTTGTGAGTTTCTGTAGAACATTCATAGGTATCTTCTGAAACTTCTCTAATTTGCATTTGAATTTTGAACCCTAGGCAATCCATTATGATGTTATGTTGTATGTGGATAAATTCATTTCTTATAGATTTCACGTACAGTTTAATCTTATCACTCACCTTGTAATAATTTTTAATCTTATCTTTCAACAACATATTTTGAATTCTTGGTTTGATTATGGGGACTGTTTAATTATTGACACGAAAATTGAACTTGTTATATTTCAGAATTACTTTTCGTTTTATGCACTCTTTGTTGAACCACAAATCTAAGGACACTACCTTGTATTTCATCCCAACCCTATAGTACATGGTCATCGAAAAGCTGATCTAATTAGTGCTTTTGATGACGTATTCATTTTGTGAAAATTAATTTCAATATATGAAAGAGAAAAAGAAGAAAAAATCAATGAAAAAAAGAAAAACTTAACATTAAGGAGAAAATATATTTTGTTGTCATCACAAACCTAAGTATTCCGTACTTGAAAAGAACCGAAGGGTGGAAACAAATAAACGTGGAAAACTCACGAGAATGTTTCTTCTCTCTCATATTTCAAGAATATTAAGAAAGTTATAATAAGAGAGAATAAGAAGTTACAATTGACATTTTAGGAGTTATTATTGTGAATTCCTCAATTTCATGCCACCAACTTGAAGTAGAAATGTAAGGTTCGTCAAATCTCGGGAAAAATAGGTATCAACTTTGTAAGATGAAGAAATTTCAGTTTCTACAGCCAGGAGATTATAACTGACCATTAGAATTTCGCCGATGGTATCAGCAAAAATCAAGAGAAAATCCCAAACTCTACTAGCATACCATATGAACTGATGAATTGGGGGTAAGCAGTGATGAATTATTCAATCGCAATTATGAATATTACTGGTCTGTTGACAATCCTCATCGCGAAGTGAATGCTCAACACCAAGGGCGATTCGGTTTTAATATTTGGTGCGCGTTAATGAACCACCGTGATTTGGTTCACGTCATTTTCGACGAAAATCTTCCTGTAGAATAAATGGAAGCATAGTGGTGGATTTTGTCGGATGAAATTTCCTTGACACAGAGAAGACGGCGTGTCCTCTCACCTGACTGGAAATGTCTTAGAACAATTAAGGCAGTCTTTCAGGGAGAACTTGATGGGAACCCTAGGACCAGTGAGATGGCCACCTCATTCAACAGATTTAACCCTGTTTGTCTCTGGGAAAATGTCAGGGATATTATAAAGACAAACTCATAATGATAAAGAAAAGTTGGAACAAAACTTCAAAGGTTGTTTTGCTTCAGTGACCAATATTCAAATTCAAAATGCATGCTGAATTGTTCCAGGATGTTGCATTCTGAATAATGGGAATACTTTTTAGTATTTAGTAGTTTCATTAATTTCCGGACTGTTTTGCGTAATTTTGCAGCAGCGTTTCGAAATGCCAGAAAATTGAGAAATCCGGATTAACCCGAGAACAAAAGAAGATAGCTGTGATCTATTCCTACTAATGAAATTGCGTCAAAAATCGAGGAGGGGGAAGGCGTCATTTTTCTCTGTTTGCAGTTTTTCACATAGCTGGCGTACTAAAACGCTAGAAATGGGACAGCCTGTGCATTATACTGAGAAGCCAATAAGGGTATATTTCTGATGTTATTCTCATCCTAGAATACCTTGGGTATACTAGGTATCGTATCGAAAACGTTTCATGCAGGTTATTTACTCTTTGAATTAATCAATGAAAATTTGCTCGCATATGTCAATTCCACTTCTAATTCCTAAATTGATGTCGTGGTCCATGTCTCTCGAATTGAAGATATCTAGAGATGTGATTTACCTTGTCTATGCGAAAGTCTTCGATTTTGCTTCGCCACGCCGATTTCTCCACAAAATTGAGTAATACGTAAATTCCACTTATGAATTAAAACCTATACGACCGACAGGAGATTAGTTGTCTGTTTTCTATGCTGAGAGGTGTCACTAGTGGTATACTGCTGGGCTCTGTGCTTGGTCTCCTAATTTTCAATTTATATCGGAGGTACCTGACATTCCACACGCAAAGAAAAAATATTTTGGATGTTGATAATGCTTAAGTGAACGTGAATCTTTTGAGCCAACATGCTCTTCTCCTGTCTGATTTGGATTCTATCGGTCACTGCGTAGAGTGGCTGCTTCTAATGAACACTGCGAATAAATTATTGCATATGAGTGAAAACAATTCTTAGTTACCCTATAAGTTGTATGGTGCACTACTGAAAGCGGTATCGTCACAGGTTGATCTGGGCGTGATATTAAGTTATCCTTTTCAGAGGTTTCGTGAACTGTGTCCATCAAACTTCTCACCGCTTATGTTCCACCGTTGCTTGACTACCTTTGTCGAGCCTGGTGTCCAGTCTTGATGATAGGCCGTGATCTCTTGGACCAAGACTGGACACCACGCTGGACGATTGAGACCGTCATATTCAGAGAGATTACGTGTCACTAAACTCGTGCCATTCAGCATTCGCAGTCTTCGAGGGAACCTTATGATTTTTCTTCTTTGAGCATATTAAAGTGGAGAATATATTCACTATATCACTACTAGCGATACTCGTCTGAAGAACCACTGTTTGAAGCTGAAGAAAGGGGCGTTTAAAATATCACAGAGCCAGTGATTCTTTTGTAATTAGATATGAGAAGCCTGGAACAGCCTGAATAACGAGATTGTTGATGCACCAACGTCTGACATATTTGAGAAAAGATTGGACCTGGAACGCTTTGTTGAACATATATTTTCATTTCTCTGGGTCTTCATAAGATTTCGGTCCTGATTGTTGTGTTATAATAGTGATAATAATTGCTCCCTGTGCTAGAACCTCGCCAATGCAGTGGTTCTACACCATAATAATTAATAGGGAAATGATGAAATGAAATTTATTTTGAAAGAGATTGAATTACTTTTATTTTTTGGCATTCTGCTTAAAGTTTTTGATTGGGTTCTTTGTAAAAATTAAATATTGAAGAAATCTGTACGTAAATTATTGACAAACACGCGAAAATGATTAATTTCATCAGTAAATATAACTTTTTCCATAGAAAAATCTGGTATTGTTTATATGCTTCTGGTAGAAGTGAAATCGACAGTCAACATTTTGTTTGTAATTCCATTCTATTCATGAATTTCTGATTAAAATGGTATCTAGTATTTAAGAACATGATAAAATTATTTCACTTTCCCTTAAAGATGATTGTGCTGTTGTTCTGTCTGGCTGAATAAGGCCCTTGGGAGTAGGATAGATTCCCACCTGAATCATTCGAGAATTTTAAGTAGAACCGTTGGCTCTACTCCAATTCCCTTACTTGATATTTTCTATTATATAATTCCTCGATATATCGGGTGTTTCGTGAAAAGCTATAGTTCCTACAATTGTTGATCGATTTCAATTCACCGAATTGATGATAATAAGAAATTAAACCATGTATTATACTATCACAAGGGATTTATTGAAAATCAGGATTGCAATTTCAGTCTTTCGAACATCTGGAGCTGACAACAAGTATTGAATTAACAGTTAAAATACATGGTGTGGCAGGCGGCCTCACCCCCGTTGCCCGCTGTGATACCTAGACATCCAGCTATAGTCCTGTAAATTGAGTAAGTTTCGGGATCTGGCGGATGGTCCGGTTTACAGGGTGGGAAAGATTGGCACGAAGCATGATGAGCTCTTCTAAAACAAAATCTTCCGGAGTTGAAATAGTCCCCCATTCGGATCTCCAGGGGGGACTGTCTCGAGGGGTTCATGATGCGGGTAAGTCGAGCACTCCTTCTAGAAAAGAAAGCAAACTCTTGATGAAGTTTTGCAATATCAGGGGACTAGGGCACAACAACGTGAATGTTCTGGCCCTAACCGAAACACAAATAAGTCAAACAACCGACACAACGTATTCATGTTTTAATAGGTATAAGCTACATACGAGATTTAGGTGTAAAGGGGGCCTCTGTTTTTTCGCCAGATCGGCTGTTGCATGCCAGAGAAAGCACACGATGGAGGACGACGACTTCGACCTTGCGTGGTTTAAAATCTGTTTGCAGGATAAAAGGCTGTTTTTATGCTGTCTATATTGCTCGCCAAACGATATTCACTTTCCCAGATTGTTTCAGTATCTAGGTGATAAGGTGGTTTGGATTCAGACACATCATCAAGCAGCTGGGATCATTGTACTGGATGACTTCAACGTTCACAACACCAACTGGCTCCGTCACTCCAATAAAACAGATGAAGTGGAAAGAGAGGCTGAAACTTTCACTATCCGTCTTAATCTTACGCAGCTAGTCGGCGAACCGACAAGAATACCTGATCACCGAACCGACTTTCCGAACACCTTGGATCTCTTCTTGATTTCAGATCTATATGATTTTGGAGTGGAGGTCTCAGCGTAGCTAGGCAACTCAGACTACAACCTTATATCTGCTACTGGTACTATTGTGATGCCGCTAAAACAAGAACCTAAACCACCCAGATACATTTTTCACGATAACTGTGCTAATTGGGATGAGCTGCGTGAATTCTCTTCGTGCTTCCCATTCAGTGATGTTTGCATTTCAGATCCTGACATCAATGTGTGCACTGAATCTGTTACAGAAATCATTCATGCAGGAATGGTTCTCTACATCCCTAATACCTTCAACAGCACAACATCACGAAAGCCATGGTTCAACAAAGACTGCGAAAGAGCCTCTGTAGCCAAGAGCAGAGCTCAAAAGTCATGGAAGATGAATCCAACAGAGGAAACAAGAACAACCCTCGCATGAATACGGAACGTATGCAACCTGACAACTGCAAGAGCAAAGACCAATTTCAACGAAGGGGTAACTAATGAACTGCTTGAACAGACAAGCGGAACTAGACAATTTTGGTCTATGGCTAAGACTGCCAGTGCCAATTTCTGCAAATCTGCGTTTCCGCCTCTTGTTAGAGGAGACGGAAGTATAGCATCATCTCCGAAAGAGAAAGCCGATTTCTTTGCTCTCTTGTTCTCAAAGAATTCGGTGCTGGATTCATCTAACGTAATATCACCGAACATTCTACCTACAAATTCTTCCATGGCAGAAATCAAGTTCAGAGTCCGCACTGTGAGACGGGCTCTCGAACAGCTGAACCGCAAAAAGGCAGTTGGGCTAGACGAAATAGCGCCAATCGTCCTGTGCGTTCTCGACCTGGCACCCATTTTCAACCAACTGTTTCAAATTTCTTATGAAAGCCAGATTTTCCTGAGCAGCAGGAAAATAAGTTCAACCAATTCAAGTCAAAAATGATGAACTCATCAAACATGTTGAGTTGCGGGGAATTATTAACCACCGTCGGTATGGTTTTCGCATGCAAAGATCCACAGGAGATCTGCTTGCCTTCGTCACTCATGTTTGTACATCAACGATGGAAAAACATGTGGAATCTAGAGCAATAGCCATCGACATCTCCTAAGCCTTCGATAGGGTTTGGCATTCACCCTTGTTGAATAAACTTGCTGCAAATGGGCTTCCCGAGAAATTGCGGAGTTGGATAAGTAGCTTTTTTTTCAAATAGATCGATACGAGTTGTGGTCGACGGTATAATATCTGAATGTTTCCAGTTGCAAGCAGGAGTACCTCAGGGATCCATTCTTTCGCCAACCGATTATAGCTGCGCAAACTCATCCTCAGATGTGTCAACAAATTAATAACTAACTCTGACTTATAGAGAATATCTGAGTGGAGTCAGTTGAACATGGTGAGCTTCAACGAGAGCAAGACGCAAGCAACTAAGTTTTCTAGAAAGTTCCCCACTGGAAAATCTCCACTAATAATGCAAGGCCAACAAATTGCATCCAAAGATTCAATGCACCTTCCCAGAATAACGGTAAACTCCAAGTGTTGCTGGCATGAACATGTATCAGCAATAGCTAAGCTGGCATCAGCTAAACTTATTTTTTCTTCAGAGCCAAGCGATACTTCTTGCCATCTCAGCTGTTGCTTCTATATGGGGCGCAGATACGACCTGCTTTGGAACATTGTTCCCATGTATGGGGTTCTGCGCCCAAAAATTCGTTGCGGATGTTGGATAGTGTGCAAAAACGGGCTGTGCGCCTCATCGACCACCCGGAGATCACCCGCGATCTCCAACCGCTGGCTCTCAAAATAGAAGTTGCAGACCTTTCTCTGTATTACAGATACTTCCACGGAAGATGCTCCAAGGAGCTGAAAGACCTTCTTCCGGAAAAAATGATGTTTCGCCGCAACAATAGGCTGGCAGGTGTTCACATCATATGTATGTATCATATCTCTCTCTACAAGAATTCCTTCGTTTACAGGGCCGGTGAGCTGTGGAACTCGCTTCCGTCCAACATTTTCCCAACATCCTACAATTTAGCCCTCTTCAAGAAGCGAGTAAACAGACATCTCAATTCTTCCAAGGCGCCTACTCATGTGGTGTAACAGCTTCGCCCATTCCTGGGAAGAGCGCATAAAAAAATACAAATATAAGTAGGTAGGTACAGAAGTAATAAGGGTGCAAACAAGAGGTGATAAACTAATTATGATAAAAGCAGGTATTTTTTGAAAAGTTAAAATAGGTCACCAACATTCTTCAGTTGTACAGGTGGGGTATTAGTCCCACGAAAATTAAATGTTTTGGCAAGGCTATACAGGGAGTATCTTCTTAGACTTTTATTGAAGGTAATCTCAATGATGATAGTTTTCTGAAACTGCTCGAAGCATTTTTTGATCCCAGAATTATCAAAATTCCCAAAAACTATCCTATTTTCCCAAAAGACTAATTGAATTTCCAACAAGATGGTGTCCCTAGCATTTGGATATTCGAGTGCGAGAATATTTAGATAATAATTACTCATGGATTTGGATCGATACAAGGGGACCAACTCAGTGTCCAGCGAGTTTAACAGATTTGAATTCTTTCGATTTTTATTCATGGGGTCATTTAAAAACGGAAATATACGCTATGCAGCCAGAAACTTCGAACGAGTTACGGAAGGAGGAGATTTTCGACAGAATACCGACTATTAACATTTTTGATAACGTGAAAGGGGGTTCTCTTTTTATTTAAAGCGCCGTAATCTCACTTCACACAGAAGTTCTACATATTGTACTCATTCGTTTCTGTGAATGATATCTGTTAGATATTCCTGCAATTCATCTGACACAACTGTTATTTCAAAAATAAAGGATAACGATTAATCCTTCTGATTTCATCATTTTCTCGTTCTTTCAGCATAGAATACAATATTTAAATTTGAATTAATCGATGTTGTAATGTACCCAATTAGATAACGGAATGAATTCTCCGATTTGACCTCCTTGGTCAGACTCCTAGCATAAAGTGTTTAACAAATTCGTTTAGAGCAGTGTTTTTCAATCTTTTTGTATACGCAACCCCTTTCCAGGATGCCAAAATTCTCACGACCCCCTCAAGACATATACAAAAAAAACCTTATTAATTTAAATTGAATTCTTTGAACGAAGAGTGAAAGTACTCAGTCAGCAGCAAAGTTCTATTGTCCAGGTAATACAATTTTGTTGTCCTAGTCTTTTACAAAACAGTAGAGTTGTGAAAGCGCTCAAGTCAGATCGAGCAAAGTCCAGCCTATCAATAATCATTGCTATTTTTAGTAGGTATTGATGTGTTTGATGATGTATTTATCCAATATCATTATGTTTTTAGTGTTTGCATACTGCTGAAATTAATTGCAACTCAATGTTCGAGTGCAATGCTTTTGCGCTTTCCATTTGTTAGTCATGTGTTAAATTTTATATATTATATTGTTCTATATGTTTAAGGTAGCCAGCGTAGAAGACTCAGCATTATTAGCTAGCTATAGAGTCGCATATCCCATTGCTAAAGCAGGGAAGCTGCACACAATTGCAGAAAATCTTATTTTGCCAGCTGCTCTAGATATGGTCAGCTAGCAAGGAGCAAACAAGTTCAAAAGCATACCGCTTTCTGATAATAGTATTTCACGCAGAGTAAACGATATGGATAATGATATTAGAGATCAAATAGTCGAAAATTTGAAGAAGAGTCCACATTTCGTTGTGCAATTCGACGAATCTACACTTTTTTCCGATTTTGCTCAGTTTATAGTATTTGTGCGCTTTGAAGCAAATGACAATATCACAGAAGAAATTCGGTTTACGAAGCACTTCCTGCAAATACTTCTGGCCAGTGTTTGTACGATATGTTTTTAGGAAGCAGCTTAAACTACGACATTGATTGGAAAAATGTATCGCAATTTGCAGCGATGATGCGAAAGCCATGACTGACCAAAAAGCGGACTCGTTGCTAGATTAAAATCAATAATGTCAAATGCATCATGGACACAACAAACCGCCGTTATTTACCAACGAACCACGTGTTTTTATTTCATTTTGAATTTACGTTTACAAAGAGTGTTCGTGTTAACCATCAGTGTTTCCATCGTGTGTGTGACCCCATCCCGGTAGCACCTTCATCATACAGAGGTCAGGTGGCTTTTCAAAGGAAAGGTATTGACAAGAGGTTTAGAACTGAAAGCTGAACTGTTAATGTTTTTACAAGATACTAAATCAAAATATGCTAATCATTTATCTGACTCTGTTTGGTTAACTGCTTTGCTAACATTTCTGGTAGATCTTTTTAGACATCCTAACAACTCAAACAAAAGCCTCCAAGGGAGAAAACAAAATATATAACAGCTGAAAATAAAGTGAAAGCATTTCATGTAATACTTCGATTGTGGTCATCTTCTCTGTAAAATAATATATTTGAGTCTGTTCCGTGTGTTCAGGAGACTGTTGATAATAATTCAACTACAGAATCACTTATAGTTAAGGCTCACATTCTTTCTATGATAGAGAGCATACTTAATTTGCAAGAAACTCATGAACATACTTTCAACACTTGCACTCTGAAGCTGTCAATGAGAGTACGTGTATTTTGGTCCCTTTCTTGGATAAGTTGGCAGATCTCAGTACAAATCTGAAGGAAAAGTTTGTAGATTCAGCTTCTGACGGCATGCTTGAAATTGAATATCATTTGCAAAGCATTGATGAATTTTGGATAAAAAGTAAACAAAAATATCCGGAGTTGGCAAGGAAAGCTTTAAAATCATTAGTGCCATTTGCCACCTCATACTTCTGCAAACTAACATTCTCCTCAATGGTGGATATTAAAACTGAGAAGAGAAGCAGACTACAACTAGAAAATGATTTAATCATAAACAATTCTGAAATGGCACCACGCTTTGAAAATTTTTCTAAAAATAAACAAGCACATCCTTCTCACCGATATTGTATTTTTATTGTAGTGTAAAACCTTGTCACTACTCTCTCGCCGTCGATTACCCGAATAAGGCTTTGCGACCCCCACCGGGGTCGCGACCCACAGATTGAAAAACATTGGTTTAGAGTATCAAGAGGTGTCATGCGAAACTGGGATTGATTTCATGTTTAGGGATGCTGAGGTCAACAGGTTGATCCCTTCGATTTCTTATCAACATGTTGAAATAGTTTTTTCAATACAAATTTCAATATAATTTATAATTTACTCAAAATACATCGTAATCGAAAGCATGTTCAATTATTATATCATACAATCTTTTTGTAGTTGGAACACCGTGTATCGAAAATTTTACTCAGAAAAATTAGTGGTTCATGAAAATAATCGAAAGACCATTCTACGATGTGCCAATCGACTCATATTTTCTATGATTATTTCGTGGGAAGGTAATAGGGGGGTAGGGGTTGATCGAAAATGTTAAAAGTTGACATAAGCCTCTTCCTGAGTTAGAGAGAAGCTCAAAATTTTTATTGCAATATGAAGAATGCTGACGATGTCATATTTTTGGTGGACATCATCAAAAAAACCTTAAAAAGAATCAGATGCTGGAAAAATGAAGAACAATATCAACTTGTTCCAACGTTTTCTCCAGATGACTTGAAGATCATTTATTTATTAGGAAAAGGGATGAATTCGAAAGTAATTAAGAGTTCAGACATTTACAATTTCTGCAGCTTCTTCATTTCATATTACATCGTATTCATCAATTTTCCTTCAAAATCTGCATTTCATGTAATTAAAATTTTTTTAATTGCAGGCTGCGTCCTGATATTGTGCTGACGTGAATAAAAAGTGAACTCAAACGAATATTTCGTCATACGTATATCAAATCTCGACTTCTCATCACTTGTCCTTAACGTCTAAATGGAACAAATAAAAATCATTTCACATGTTGAGAGAACTGTTGGTAAGTTTCTAATTCATATTACACATTATATGAGTATATCAAACAAACAACTGCTAGTTTGATGAAAATTGGATATTAATTAAGTAATATGACGAAGTTGGCTCTGTTTAACAATGTGCGTCAAGACGAAATCATAGGTGAGTCTTCAATTTCAAAAATAAGCTGTTATGAATATGCTTAGGCAAAGTAATGTCCCATTTATTTCCAAATTCATTACACTTAAGAGAGTGGTGACGTAGATTGAAAAATAGAATGTCATCATGAATATATTCGACAAAAACTCAAACAAACTTTCAAATTTTTATGAGATTCACTAGGTCATCAAGACTGTTAGTTCAGATCATCGACGTCATCTCACATGGACATTGGCAAGATTAAATTGAATATCCCACCATGGATTGGGATTAGTATTATATTTCTTATATTTAGTTCAATTTTCAGAGTGTGTCTCGCTAACTTTGCTATTGTCAGAAGATGAAAGTACATTAGTCGAAGAAAATTTAGCACCACTTACGTTTTGCGGAATTATTTGTGGAAATTAATTTTTTTTCATGTTCTTCTTGCATAATATGTTCTGATAATAAAAGAAGTAGAGTAGGAGAAAAAATGCATCTACGAAAGAATTTGGTGAAAATAAATAAAATGAAGTCTGGACAAAAATCACATCAGAAAAACGATTGTTCGAACAATCTAAAAAACGACTTTACAATTTGCCAGTGCTTGGTTTAGCGCCTCAGATATTTACAACGTCTACACCACATCGATTCAAATCTATTATGATCGATCTTATTATGATAGAGGGTGTCCTCGAAGCTCTGTGACAAACTTTGAGAGGTGATTCCTGAAGCAATTCTGAGGAAAATTATTTAAAACAGCAGAGTCCTAATCTTATTAAATTTGGAGATATTCAGCTTTCAAAATGTAATTTTTACAGGTTCTAAAAAAAATCACTGTTATAGATTCAGTTGAAGATGATAAAAAGAAAAGCACTACACGCTTATCATCAACGGGGAGTGCAGGTATTGTATGCTGGTGACAAGCAGCATCAACTTACATGTAACCGCTGGATTCTGCAGTATCATGTTCAGATCCATATATCATTTTCCAACATTTTATGGTCCGATGAATCTAGCTTAGTAAAAGATGGTAGAAATAATTTCTATGATTATCAGTAATAGGCTCTGCAGGATCCAAATGCGGTTAGACAAACACGTTTCCAAAAGAAGGTTCAGTAAAGATGTTTGGGGCAGATTTGAACCATGCTATTCCTACTAGTTTGTCTTAAAATAGCTGAAACACCTCCCTATATTTGTGATAGAGCTTCGAAGACAACCTGCATATCAAAATTTATTCACATAGTGTCGACTTTAGAGAAAGACGTGATTGAATGTTAGTACGTGATTTAGAGGTATGCTTTCCAATAGGTTGCTCCAGAAATAAAGTTGTGATTTGTTTTCATCCTCGTGGAAATAAGGCGCTGAAGTTCAACAAAAACTGGTCACCATTTCTAGTTTATTTCTTCATTTAATGAACATATCTCAATAATATTATTATTTGCATAATTTCTCAAGACTGTTCACCATTCTTTCATTACTACTAGTCTACCAGTCCCTGCGGATTCTTCTGGAAACAGTTGAATAGGAAACCCCAAGTCTCTGTTATGAGTCCAACCTAGGTCATCTAACACCACTGTTTCTGCACATTCTGAAGGGTTCAAATTTCGTGATTCGCTATGTATTATTGCTTCACCTTCATTTTAAACGATACACAATGTTAACCTGTCTTCAAGTGACATTTAACGTTACTTAGCATGTCTGGTGATACTGATCGAAATGCGTCTCATATCCTCTCTTTCATGTCATCAGCCGTCATTGGCGGAGTTCAAAGTGCAATTTCCTCACATACCCACCTAGGAAAAAGCCAAGGTTAGTTAGATCAGATGATCTTGCAAGCCAATTTCGGAATCCACCTCTGCCGATCCATTTATTGGGAAAGTATGTCCTCTGTTTTATATCGTCAGTGTCGCTGGCAGAGTTCGAAATACAACTTCCTTCATATACCCCCATGAGAAAAAGTCAAGGCGAGTTAGATCAGGTGATTTTGCAAGTCAGTTTCGAGAACCACCTCTGCCGATATATTTATTTGGAAAATATGTGTCCATGAAATCTCGCACATCGGGAGTGAAATGTGCAAGACCAGATTCGTTGTCTTACGTCTATCACATAATCACATGGTCCGATGACATGCGGGCTTATGATCATCCCATCGATGCTTCGTGTACGGCTGATGAAAGATATGCGGATTCGGATCATCGTAATAATGAAAATTCTGCCGGTTTACTAGGGAGTTGTTGTGGAAAGTGAATTCATTCGAGAACATAATACACATAACCAAATTTATATGGGATCACCCGATATTTTGAATATAACCTCAGGGATTTCGGAAATTTCAAAGGATTGTTAGAATTGATCCTTTTTAAGATATCTCAATCGAAACAAGAAATAAAAAATGCATGTAGTAAAAAAATTGTTTTCTCACAGAGTAGTTTTTTTCTTGACCTAGGTAGCTTGTATTACCTCCTCTTGGCCTGATACACGCCTGAATCTGTCTAGACATGCTTTGGATTAGGTTTTCGTTCGACCTCCTCTGGGGTGATATTCTGCCACTCTTCTGTGGCGGCTTGGATGAGCTGTTGTGGGGTTCTAGGATTCCCCTGGTGCGATCCAATTTTTCTTCCGGGATCATTTCATGAATATTCAATGGGATTTAGGTCTGGAGAGCTAGGTGGCCAGTTCAAAATAGCGATTCCCTGTGTTTCAAGATAATGTCGCGCGAGGTTGCTGGTATGGAGAGAAGCATTATCTTGCATAAAAGTGAAATTCTCACCATGGGCACCTCGGGAGAATCTCAATAATGGCTCCAGCACTAGGTGCACGTAATTTCTAGGCGTTACACTCGCAGGAAGCAAAATCAAATTGGTTTTGCCCCCCAGCATAATGCCACCCCAAAACATTACAGTGTCTCCTTGGTATTTCGGAATTTGTCTTGCTACTCGGTGTCTACCTTGTCTTCCACGACCCCTCAGTGGGTATTCTGGTCTAGAAAATTGAGAAAATCGATTTTTTTCGCATGTTTTCAAAGCTTAGACTTTCAAAAATATGCTCTTGAAAGGTTTTTCTAAATTCGAATTATTTTGGGAGATACAGAGGATTTTGTGACGTGGCACCTAAGCCGGCCGAGGATTAATTGCTCTCAACTACGAGCTTCTGCTGCTTCAAAAGCAGGCACAATAGCTCGTTTAGAAGAACGAACTTCATGAATTCTCAATTTTGAGAAACAAGAAGGTCCATTCTATCGTTATGGGATCACCGATTAATTCAAAGTGAGTATTAAATATTATTATCTGAGTTATTCTACTGGAAATCTTTCTTAAATTTCAAACGCTTTTTTTTTCTTTTTTCAGAACTACTTTTGTTGAGGTGGTTGACACGATATCTCAAGTTCAATCTGGCCGATTCCTTAGAAATTTTGTGAGAATATTCTTTAAACATCTCTTTATTACTTGAACATAGCATTTTGAAAAAATTTGATTTGAAGTATTTTTAAAAAATTCGAAGGTCGAAAAACAGGGGTAAAAAAAGTTTTTTTTTAAGTGGACGCCATTTTGTGATTTTTTGCGAGCATGGTCTGAGAGATAGCGATATTTTTACTGAATGAGAATTTTTTTGTTTGTTCGATTTAGATCACTACAAGGGTTGGAATCTTGTCAACAAGGAAGCACCGTTTGTCTGGCAACCCCCACTTCACCGGCCTGTCATTGGATGAATTTTCAACTTTTTCTTTCAATTTTTTTTTATACTTTGAAAATCAATAATTATAATATATTAAAAAAATGAATAGTAAAAATGTTTTCAATTTTTTCTTATCGTAGTTTGAAAAACACCCAAAAGATAGGGATCTAGACCAGAATACCCCCTTAAAACTCAAATCCGGTGGTCATCTGATCGAACACCAATTTGGCCAGAAAAAGAACATTTCGCCAATTCAAAATATTCCAATTTTGGTGCTCTCTACACCAATTAAGTCTGTTAACATTTTGTTGTCTCGTTAGCACTGGAACTCGTGAGGTCTTCTGCTGTATAAACTAATGTTTTGACGTATGGTTTCGACTGATACACTGATGCCTGTAGCTTCCAGAAGTTTCCTTTGGAGTATGGGGTGCGACGCACTAGGGTGGGCAATTTGGCACAAAAAGCGGCCTCGTTCTTCAGAAGTGATCTTCCTACGACTTCTTTTAGGCCTATTTGGCAGAGATTATTGCTCCACGTATCGGGCGTAAGTTTTTGAAATCAGCCCCTGTGATACCGCCATTGTCGCCGCTATATCCCTCTGTGTCACCTCTTCTTCAACGAGAGCAATTGTTTGACCCCTCTTTACATCGGACAATCCAACGTAAGGCATTTTCAATCATGATAATAGGCTTCTTTAAATTTTGAAATTCACAGTTTCAAATCTCAGTGAATACTGTCCAGTTTTTTACCGCAAAAAACTTCATTTTTCACAAGTAGTCGAAGATATATGGTTAAAAATAAGCAATAATGTGAAATACCGAGTGATTCCATATATATTGCGTTGTGTGTATAATACTTAATGGACAGAAATGTCACAAAATTGATATATTTTCGTGAATGTTTGTGTTATCATTGATAAAATAAACTGCGGAAAACAACATTTTGCATCATTGCATGGTGTCATCGTCCGTGAGTATTAATGTAATGCAGGAGGCGTTCTTCGAAGTATGTAATCAATTTCCACTTTCCACCTATTAGGTTTGGAAACTTCTAATCTAATAATTTACTTATATGCAAGTTGTGACCGTATTCCTTAAAGTAAAATCGTTTGTGGACAAGAGTGATGGCAAATTCAAGAGTGATTACAGAATACTTGGACGATATTGATACGTTCGTTTCTTCATCTTTGTCTTTTATGCTACACGTTTGAATGATTAACAATAACGTGTAATTTTATATATTATTTCTAGCAGATTATGGTTATCATTGACGTTAGAGTAATACTTCAAAGGCTCAAAAATATTCAATTCCTGGAATAATCAGAAAATTGTGATGGAATTAAGAGTTGATCATTTATTTTTATCAATTATAGTATATAACTTCTGAACTGATGTACAATCACAAAAATTCACAGATTCATCGGATTCGAACTGAGGACTGCATCACAACTGGATTCTTACCTGAATGTTTGGATCAAAATACCATAGGGTGGTATAATCGAGTTGATCTGACGAAGTCTTCAGGGGATAACCACTGGGTGACGCCAATTGAATTACACTTATCTGGGGCCAATAAGGTAAAGTATATACTTCAGAGAACTACTTCGAGCATCCCTTTGTTACCTAAACCTATATCGTCTCCACAAATGGAGCGACCTTCATCTGTCTGCCATGATGTATGATCAAAAGAGAGCAAAGTAAATGTAAATTACATATTCTCATATACTTAGTATATTGTTACCAAATTTAAACAAAGATCCATATACCACGGTTTTGTTATATATTTTTACATATTTTCGTCATTTCTATAGATTCCATAGATCATGTTTCTCCCAAGGGTTGTGATTCAAACATTTGAATGTCCGGTACCTAGATTAACCATCACCCATTCTTTTGATGGAATTATTGGAAAGTGTATGCTACAGAGTGCCGAAAAAGAGCTCGGAACAAAAAACTGCGGGCACAGAGAAAGGATATCCTGGCACCTCATCGACAGAGGGAAAGTGGTTAAGAGCAGATTGAACCCGAGATAGGAAAAATGCCATAAATGAGGAATACTCAGCACTTAACACGTAGGTGAAAGTCAGTGCCAGAAGAGACAATAGAATTTGGGTGACGACTTTAGCAGAACAAGCAGAAAGAGCCGCGGAATCAAAAAACATCATATTAGTATATGCAATCACTAGGAAATTAGGCGGTACGAAGCCAAACAAAACCCATCCATCAAGAACCGGAAAGGAAACTTACTTACCACAACAGAACAACAGCTCAGCAGATGGAAAGAAACCTTCACTACCCTTCTAGAATCGACTGAAAGCAAAAATAACCTGCAAACAATACCCCAGCTAGACCCTTACGCATAGACACCAGCGTGCCTACTACTCAGGAAATTGAAGCGGCAATAAGACACTCAAGGAACCAGAAAAGTCCCGGACCAGACAATCGACCTAGCGAAATCATGAAGGCGGATGCCCAGGTTTCACCACAATTATTACAACCTATCATGAAGGATGCCTTGAACTCAGAGCTTATTCCTGCAACCCAAACAAAGGAAATCTAGCAGAATGCAACAACTATAGAGGTATAAAACTTCTCAACAACATAGTTAAAATCCTCTCCTATATTATATTGCAAAGGATAGAAGAACAGATGGAGACTCGCTTGAGACCAGAACAGGCCGGTTTTAGAGCCCACCGATCTTGCTTAGACCACATCAACACGACACGAATAATAATAAAACAATCTTCGGAATATACCTGCACTCTGCACATCATTTTTGTAGATTTTCGTCGTGCTTCGATAACTTGACAGGGGTCAAGGAAAGCTGTCTGTTATCACCCATATTCTTTAACATAGTGGTCGATTGAATAATGAAGAAAGGTAACAACGAGAGAAGTATAATCACCAGGGGTTTGGCCGGGAGACTTGAAGATCTTGACTATGTGGACGATATCTGCCTAATATCTAGAACCTACTAAGACATGCAGAACAAGCTGGACCATCTGAGCTACATAGCGAAACGAACAGGTCTCCGAATCAATGTTGACAAAACAAAGTCAATGCGTATTGGCGCTGCAGAAGTACAGCCAGAAGGAGGATCCGAGGCTGACGTCAGAAGAAGAATATCTGAGGAAAATCAGGTTTTCGCAATAGATAGAACTGTGTGGAGATCAAACGCCGTCACGAACGCAACGAAGATACGCATCTCGAATCAGTCCTCTTATATGGCTGCGACACCCGGAAGCAAACAAGAACAATCGAGCAGAATCTCCAAATCTGTGAAAACAAATGCCTCCGTGAAATCCTTCGAATCAACTGGCCAGAACGAATAACAAACGAAGAACTTTACAACATCACCCATCAGAGAAAAATCATTAACGAAATAAAGCTGGGAAAATGGAAATGGATCGGCCACATCTTGCGAAGAAAAATAACGAACACTACCCGACAAGTACTGGAATGGAACCCACAGGGGACAAGACAACGCGGAAGACCCCAAAGCACTTGGAGAAGAACAATTCCCACAGAAATGGGACCAAGTGGCAAGTCCTAGGACCAAATGAAAGGGCTGGCCAAAAATAGACCGAAATGGAAGCCCTATGCTACAAATAGCAGTTCAAAGGACAATATATATATATATATATATATATATATATATATATATAGTCTTTTGAAGAGATAAACGGAGAAAATCGCATTAGCACATTTGTGTCGAAAATAGAACTGATTGTTGAACTATGATTCGATTATCAGCCAAACCTTTTCTTCAATTCAAATGACTTGATAGGAGGTAATTGATTAGTGTATTCAAGCTTTTATTATTTTCATGAAAAGTATTTCGAATTATTCAGTGTTGAAATCATGTAATGTAAAGGTAGTTTGAAAATGCCGAAAGTGGAGTTTAACGTGTAATGGATCGAAACATATTCATAGGTAACAATGAACGAAAAAAGTATATTCTGCAACGCATGTTCGAAAATTGTAAATACATAAAATATACGTATTCATAAAAATATTTTCCTTTTTTTTCACATATAAGTAGGTTGAAAGAATACTCTTCATCACATCTGTCTCTTTTCTTCGAATGTTTGTCTTAAGTATGGAGGTATTGGAGTATTTGAGCCGATCGCGAGGGCGTTTTGAGTAGATCTCGAAAAGAAAGAAATTTTTAATAAGTAGGTAACTAAACCACAAAAACTTATTACGTAATAAAATAACACTCTGCTAGCGGCAAAAGGCAGCTTGATCAAAGGAACGCGCGGAAAAGCCGCATTTTGTATTCTTGCCGTTTTTCTAGAAATTTCGGGCGGCGCGTTTGACCGGAACAATCGAGACTTTCGTTCACGCCGATATAAATGTTGCGCCTGCAGGAGTTGGAGTTATTCTGAATTGTAACTTGAAGGCAATACTACTTCGATACAAAGTTTATTATTAAATAGTACAAAATGAGTGCAGCGAAGAAATCTAAAATGCATCATATTGATAACGATTGGGAGGAAGAATTTTTCTTTTGTATGGTGAAGGATAGGAGCATTTGTCTTATTTGTCGTGCGTCAATTGAAATACCTAAGCGTGGTAACTTAGAGAGGCATCATAAAACGGTTCATAAAAACTATGAGTAGGATTTTCCGCCACAGAGTGAATTACTAAAACGAAAAGTACGTGATTTGATATCTTGTTTGGTAGAAGAACAAATCATGTTCACAAGACCAAAAAAAAAACAAACACTCAAAAAAACACAAGAAACCATTCGAAGATGGATCGGTTGTGAACGAAGCATTCATTGAAACAGGTGAGACTCTATTTGGAGATTTTAAAAATAAAACACAAATCATGTCTGCTATTAGAGAACTTCACTTTTCTCGTCCGACTGTCACAGAGCGTATTGAAGTCATGAGTCAGGACATGGCGGATAAACTAAAACATTATATCATGAAATGTACATGCTTTTCTTAACAGTTCGACAAATACACCGATATGACAGACACTGCCCAGCTGTGTATTTTTAGTCGGATGGTATTCAATGAACTATTGGCTAAGGAAGAGTTTTTGACAATCATTCCTCTGCAGAGTACGACCAGTGGCGAAAATTTATATCACGTTTTTCTCAATTTTGTAAAAAACTACAAGCTACCAACATATAAATTAGTGTGTATTACAACCGATGGAGCCCTAGCAAAGACTGGGAACAAAAACGGTTTTTTGGCATTGTGTCGAGCTAAGGAAGATAACCTTAATTTTGTTTTCATTCCATTGCATTATACATCAACAAGTTTTGTGTTCAAAAAATTTTAAACACCGAGGAAATTATGGGCATTGCAATAAAAATTGTGAATTCTATCCGTGCACGTAGCTCGCAACGGCGGCTGTTGAAGTTGCAGTTGGAAGATAGGGAGTCAGCTGATCACACTGATTCAATTCTTCACACGGACGTCAGGTGGTTGAGTCGAGGAAAATTTCTGAAAAGGTCTCAAGAATTATTGCCCGAAATAACAGCGTTGCTGACTGATTTGTCATTTGTGACTGACATCACAATGCACTCAAACACCATAAACTTGGAGCTTCAAGGTAAAGGAAAAACTATTATCGAGATGATTAGCGCAGTAAACGCGTTCAATAGTAAATTGCAACTTATGATAGATAAACTGAAAAAAAAGGATCTGAAACATTTTCCATCTTCGAAAGCAAGGATTCCCCAGTTGAATTATGATACGTATGAGGCTGAATTATCACATAATTTGGGACAATTTGAAAAGCGTTTTATGATTGCACTATATTGGCAAATATATATATATATATATATATATATATATATATATATATATATATATATATATATATATATATATATATATATATATATATATATATATATATATATATATATATATATATATATCACTTATGAGTTATGCTTTTTCATGTAAAAACGTTGAGGAATTAGTTACTGAAATAGCAAGTCAGTTCAATATGAACTCATGTGCTGTTGAAAATGAGTTGGTGCAGATTATATTAGATATATATCTCAAACCAACAGCATTTGATACAAATTTTTGGTGTTTTATATCTGAAGATAAATATCCGAATTTAAGGCAATCGCCCTTCAACTGACGGATTGTTTGGGTCAAGATACTTGTGCGATTCTGCATTTTCTGAAATGAGGATAATTGAATCAAAATATCGCAATCGACTAACTGACAATCATACGTCATCATGCTTACGATTAGCACTGAGTGGTTGCGTATTATCTTATGAAAAGTATGCTGAGGACATGCAGTGCCACGCTTCAACATCCAAAGTCACTCCTTAGTTAAGCTTAACACCATAATATGTGAATGTTTTTTCATTGAAATCATAGAGAAGAACCTAACTAAATCTAATCCAAACCTTGACTAACATAATGTTTATTGTGCGGAAAGCTTACATCTATATATATTACGGTACACCCTACCTAGTTAGATAGGTAGGAGGGTGTATCGTGTGTGAACGACAACCCTGCATCACACATACTTGTAGCTCCTTATAGTCGATCGTAAATAGTCAAAAAATATTGAGGTAGATCGCCAGCAGTTCAAGTTTGATCACCCCTGGTGTGAAGCATGGGTTGCTTCAAATAGTCAATGAAAAAAATTGAATAACGATAATCAGATGGCTTTTTTGCAAAAATATTGTATTGTGAATTCGAAACCTCGGACAAATCTACATCAAGAAAAGCAAGCGTCAAATTTTTTTTTCAAAACAACAATGAATGAAATCAGATAACGTATAGGCAAAATTCTCTTTTTTATGTCATTGTGGACGAAACAGCAGATGCTTGTGGAAGAAACATAGTTCATTTGCCAATAGGAGAAATGGAAGAAAATATTCTAGGGCATTAATAATGTAACTGTTAAGATTCATACAAGATGCATTCACAATTTTATTTCTACCAAATGCAGTTCCTTTAAACAAATTCATGATTTTTTCATGACATGCTGCACCTTATATGGTAGAGACAGGACAAAGTTCAAAAATATTTCATGAAAAGGTAGTTCACATCACACGCTTGCTTATGGAGTTAACAGAGTAGCAGAAATTATTCGAGAAATTTCCACTCGTGAAAGACTTAATAAGCAACGTGAAAAAAATTTCCTCAAATCTCCTCTACGACTATAGGTAAATAAAGAAAGATTGCATAATCTGCAGCTTCTACTATAACCAGTATTGAGCCAATGGGAAACGTAGTTCAGTACAAAAGCTCTTCACGGTGAAAATTCCAAAGGCATCAAGAAATCATCAATGAAATATCAGATTCTTCCTCTTCTGTAGTATCAACAAAAACTTTATTATAAGATAAAGAAGTGCATATCAAACAAAAGTATGACTTCAATCTTCATTCAATTTTATTTTTGGAAAGAAAGTACCGACCTTCAACCGATTCTGTAGGAATAATTGAAAAATTTTAAAAAATAATGCGAAAAAGTTACATATCAAATTGGCAGAATTCTGTTCGGTAAATTGAAAACAGTTTCAGGAAATGTTGAAGGTTTTGAAGGAAAGAAAAAACGTGCTTACAGATTTGAAACATGCTACTTTCACCCCAGTAGATGTAGAACGATGTTCTTCTTTATATAAACATATGTTAAGCAAAAGGCATCACAATTTCACTTCAGAACATTTTGAAAATCATTTTGTTATTAAATTGTTTCATAATAAACAATAGAATAATCTTAAGTTTGATGTATAAATTCTCAGTTAAAAGCTGTTGTTATGGTTGTGCTCATAAAGATCCTTCAAATGTGATTTATACTTTACATATTTTCAGAATTTCTTACATATTTTCGAAGAATCATTACATATATACACTGTGACAATAAAGTATCTGAAAATTCTCATTTAAATCTCCCAAGTTCAGTTTTTTTGAATAATACATATTCTGTATGTTGGTAAGACTGTTCTTACTATGCCAAACATGAGCGCCATCTGTCAACTAGTTTGTTTATGACAGCTGTTGAAACCAGTCGACTCTGCTAATTTTAAAATGGAAAAAAATATTGTCTCAAATTTTGAACAATCGTTGTGAATGCTGGAAAAGGCTTATGGAGACTCAGTTTTATCGAAAACCCAAGTGTACGAGCGGTACAAAGCCTTTATAGACGGTCGGGAGATCGTCGAAGTTTTGCCTTGTTCCGGACGACGTTCGACCGCTTCAACCATAAATAACGTCCAAATAATCAAGGAAATGGTGTCATTCCAGTGTTAAAGATATATCTCGTGATCTCAACATCTCTCGTGAAACTGTCCGTTTGATTTTGGTGAACCAATTTGGCATGCGGTGCGTCGCCGCGAGCTAGTTCCGACAGTGCTGAATTTTCATCGAAAACAGTACCGGATGCAGGTAGCTGCAGACATGCTGAATCGTGCGAATTCTTATCCTTCGTTCATGGGACGGAGCGTAACTGGTGATGAGACATGGCTCTATGAATACGACACACTAACGAATCAACAACCTTCGGAATTGATAGGAAAAAATGAGCCAAAATCGAAAAAACCTCGCCATATTCGTTCGAAAATCAAGACGAAGCTGATTGTTTTCTTCGATATTCGTGGTGTGATTCATCATGAATTCGTGCCGTAAGGTCAAAAGGTCCATAAGGACTTTTACTCAACCGTTTTGAGACGTTGGCGTGAAAATATTCGCCGTAAACGGCCGAATTGGTGACAAAACAATTTGTGGATTTTGCAAGACGATAACGCGCCATCTCATCGAGGCACGGTTATCAATGAATTCAAGGCCAAACATTCGATAAATACCATCTAACAGCCGCCTCATTCGCCTGACCTAGCCCCGTGTGACTTTTTTCTTTCCTCTAGACTGAAATTTACGCTCCAAGGAACCAGATTCGATTCCATAGAAATCATAGAAGAAAATTCGCAGAATGAGCTGAAGGTCATCCCTGAAAGCGCAAATAAAAAATGTTTCGATGATTGAAAAAGAGTTGGCACAAGTGCATCGCTTCAAATGAAGCATATTTTGAAGGTGATTCAATTGAAGTAGATTAAAATTTTGCGTTTCATTTCAAATTTCCGGATACTTTTTTGTCACAGTGAATGTACAATATGTCCATTTTGGGGGTGCCACCAGGAGCATCTCTGTTATTATTTAAGATAGAGAGATGGGGTTTTCACGACCCTTGGCTACTTTTTCGAGACAAATTCATAGAGCTAATCAGAATAATTCTAACTTCAGTGGTTTTTGAGTTATTCGCGAATCTATCAGTTCGAGCAATATATGTAAATCATTATGAGAAGTAAATTTGAGTAAATTATTAGGTGCCTATTATTATTCTAATGTAGGTATTTCTCAGAGAACTCTAGAAACTAAACGACAATCTCAAAAATAAAATAAAAAGCGGAAATTGCGGATGTCATAAATAACGATGGAATCTTAGGAGCAGCCTAGCTCCATTATTTCGGTCAAGAAGATTTTGCATTGTTTTGATCGTTTTCATCGAATAACTACAAATGTTCTATGGTTCGTCCGCTCACGTGTGTTCCTTCGCCCAGCCATTAGGGGTAAATCATTATTCCGTTATTTTCTTCAAATTGGGTGGAAATTTTGTCATCATGTTATATATTTTTGAAAAGGAAAAAAAAACGGCAATCGGAATATGCCCAAAAAAAACTATGTTCGTATTGAAAAAAATGCAACTTTATGTCATATCTGTCATAATTAATGAAAAAAAACTTCGAGTACGTCACTGGAATCTACTCAAAAAACCGTTTCAGAAACGTAAAAACAGATTTCAATTATCTTCTATAAGAACCGAGATATCGGGAAAAAAAGAAATCCGGAAATTTTCAAGATTCGCGAATAACTCAAAAACCACTGAAGTTAGAATAATTCTGATTAGCTCTATGAATTTGTCTCGAGTAGCCAAGGGTCGTGAAAACCCCATCTCTCTATCCTAAATAATAACAGAGATGCTCCTGGTGGCACCCCCAAAATGGGACATGCTGTACATAGTTTCACATTTCGGCGTCATATAAAATCAGCACTTCAATGATAACTATCCATCAACAGCTTATCTATGTTCTTATACGGCTCGAGTGATTGAGTCGTACGAGATATTGCTAAACGTCCCTTCTATATCCAGAAAGGAGTAAATCCATCTTCTTGCTAATACGCGAATAAAACTCAATTTCAGTTGTTTTGTTAGTACGATATTCAAATTGATCTTCATGAAGGATTGAACTTTCTTTCAGCTTCCTCCTCTTCTATTTTGAATTAATTTCAGGGCTTTAAATAGGAATCAGTTGAGGCAGATTAGGGGGCATAGAAGTGCCCGTGCCAAGTTGAGCGCGAAGAAAACATGTACCATTCTTTACTGGAACGATTTCGCCGCATTTTCAGGCCCCTATTTGAGAACCTCTGGATGAGACCAGAACGCAGAAATTCGTCATCCAGTAAGCTATAATTACGTACTTAAAATCCAAGATTTCAAGTCTGTACGTCATTCAGTTCCGAAGTTAAGCAAAAGCAAAGTTTCGGATTTATGACACTCAATCATACACTCACTAACTCATGATCATCGGAATAGAACTAGTACTTCCCATAAACTCAGAGAGCTGAAATTCGGCACACACTTAGGGTTTAATGGCAACATAAAGTGAAAACTATAAAAACTAGGATAATCGAAGATCTGTAGTACCTGGTGACCTTGATTACAACACACAAGAGCCCAACCAAACTATTAGAGAATAATCAACTTGGTGGGCCGCTTCATTTGATGTCAAAAATCGAAGGTCTCCAGTATGTGACCCCTCAGCTGAAAACAATCGACTGTAATTGAAAAATCGACGGTCATTGCTAAAATCCATCTTCTAATGTTATTTAGTCTATAGCGTTCAACACTGCTGGGCAAATGCCTCCCCTTCTGTTTTTAATACGCATATAAATAAAATTGAAGAATCTTCATGGGGTGCACCTCATAAATGTTCATTTCAAGAGTATAAAAGCTCAAGCTTCAGCGTTCACCTAATACAACCGGCTAAGCCGTAAATACCGTAAATACCGAGCCGATCTTTCAGAAATCAAACCCTATAAAAGAATAAATAACGAACGCGAATGGATATAACGAAAAACTGTTGCTAATATACAAGAATCAGAACCGGAAAAGAAGAAAGGAATGATTTGTAATAGTGAAAATATTACTCCTAAAAAGAGAAAAAATTGTCAAATGAGAAAATCTAATAAAATAAATCAATATGCCAACGTTTCTACAAAAAGTAGTGAAATCACACTGAATACATTCTATAAAATTTAGCCAAGGCTCGATGGAGCTGCCTGTTGATCTCTAAAAAGCAATGAAATCTAGACAAAGTCGTGCCAAGACTAAGGTTGCTTCCTGCGATTTCTTTATTATTATATTTAATGTTGTATTGGCCGTAGAGAGGTACGAAACCAGGTGTTCCATGACACCATTGCATCAATCTGTCCCCAGAACCGCTACATATTGACTATAGATTGAATAACCAGTCAATTGTAGGCTTGATAAAACTGCGGATTTTAATAAAACTTATGTATGAGCGAGTCTGAAACAAACAGTATAAAAAAATATTTCCGGTACAGACCGACTTCTAATCATCGATAAAAGTCTGTCTGTACGTCTATTTTATGTTAGATCTGTGGCCGATTTGTCGCTCCAAAAAGAAGAGAGTAGGAGTCAGCATTGTCAATGCTGAATGCATGTATTGCACAATTAATAACAGCCCAAAATAAGATATTTGCGTCTAATTACCAATACCTGTATGGGCTATTATCTCGCTTAACAAACATAGATAGTTACAACAGACAACATTTCGTGCAAACAAAATTGACTTGTACACCTATACACTCATGAATAATGTTCAACGGCCAAGTCATGCAACATTAACTATAATAATAAAGAAAACTTTAGACTTGGTACGACTTGTGTAGATTTCATTACTTTTTAGAGATAAACAAGCAGGTCCATCGAGATTTCGCTAGGTTTTTTACAGAATGTTTTTGGTGGGATAAAATTGTACGTATTGTTCTGAGAGTATGACGCATGCATCTTTTGTTATAAATATTACGTCCACCACCGATCATGGACAACAGATCGAATGGGGGAAGGAAGCGTAATTCTGGACGACCAACTGATTCACAAGAGGCACATCGAGGAAACTACAAGGAAAACAAGAGTAATGTACGGAAAACTATACCCCCTACTCAGCGGAAGAACTCACATTGGAAAAGAAAACCAAGATAATCAAGGCAACAATCATCCCTGAAATAATATACGCAGGACAAATTTGGCACCTAGAGGACAGATTCGAGAGGAGGAAACTTCAAGTAGCACTCAACTGGATCGTGAAGACAGCAACAAACGCCCCATGGTACATAAGCAACGACCAACTTAGGAAGGAAATGGAAACCGACACACTAGAAGAAATCATCACACAACTAACGACGAAGACAACCGACCGAATGGAAGACCACTAAAACAAGAAGATCAACCACATAATGGAACTACAACCAAGGACAACAGGAAAGAGGACATCCCTAGTACAATGGAAGAGGAAACAACAGGCCAGCATAGATGCACCACAACATTAAAGAATACCGATAACCAATCAGTAGGACCCCAGGACAAACCAAGGAGATGAAGAATGAGCGAGATGAAGAGGAAAAAGGATAGACATTCGACCCTCACCAAAATTCAAGGATCACAGTGCGATCATGGCTCGTGTACATTTCCTATTGCCAAGCTGGCAGTGAATATCTTCACCGATATTTACTTGTATTTCTGGGGTTCGACAGATCCTACTATCCATTTCATGCTGAGTAGTGACGATCTGCCTGGCGCACTCTTGAGACCCTACCGCAGAATTTGCTAGAAAAGCAGCGTTATGCAGCTTTCGTTCTGGAAACTGGGAGCCTATTAGTGTTTCCAGCTTACTTCCATCGAAAATGTAAGCAGGAAATGAAGAAGTGCACAGGAGTATTGTAATTACCTAACGAAATCATAACCTCATTCTTTTATCCATTTTGTCTTTGGAAAAGAAGTATCAGCCTTTAACAGCTACTTTAGAAATAATTTAAACTTTCAAGAATGAATGCGAAAAAACTAGATGATGAAATTGGAAAATGAAAACGGTTTCAGAAAGTAATGAATATTTTGAAGAAATTCGAAAATTTACCATGAAAATTTCAAATTGGAAACCAAATTCGCTAAAACGTGCTGCTGAAATTTATATATGATCCTATATAAACATTTGTTTGAATGAAAGCGTCAACCTTTCATTTCAGGAACTTTTTGAGAACCATTTGTTTATTAATTCGTTTTATAATGGAGAATAGAGTAATCTGAAGTTTGATGAATAAATTCACATTTGAGAGCTCTTGTTATTTATGTGCTTAAAAACCCCATGCAATGATATTTATTTGATACATATTCTCTATAATTTATATATTTTTGAAGAATCATCAAATATTCTTGTACATATTTTCACATTTGCACCTTACATATAATTCGCTCTTTATTCAAAATAAATTAACAACTGGTTTTTCAAAACTTTTCATAAACGAAAATCATTTTTAGATTTCACAAAAACCGGAATTTTGTATTTAGGTATCAGAAGCAACAGATAAAATTTATTATAAATATCAAGATTAAGGCATTTCATCAGTTCATAAACAGAATAAAGTAATTACCAAATTACTAATGACCATCTTGATTTCTGTTTGTACCTACTTCTCTGTTTCTTAGATACAAATGACATTGTAATAATTCATTTTTCTCTCAGTTACTGAAAATGGGATAAAACTTAAACAAATGTCAAAAATACTTAATTTCATAATATTTCGAGTAACTTAAGTCGAGTATTTGTTCTTCAATTTCTTAATTATTTAGTAGGAATGTTTCACCAACTGATTAGGCGAAACTTTTCTATCTATTTTTTCTGCTGATTTGATTTTGAGTACTTAGAAGGTTCGGTTTGAATTAAATATAAACAGTTTGATTATTCATCTCTTTCAAATAAAGCCGAATCTTATCAAGCATCTTGAATAAATTATAAGCATGAACTCTTACAAAACATTCCGCTTCTTGCATCTTTGTCGCCTCACATATTGATTCTGTGAGCACAAACATAAAATACGAGTACACCTCGTTACAAAGAGGAAAGAGAAGTGAAAATTGGAGAATATTCTTCAAAAACTTGCAAGTCGATGTAAATTTTTTGAACTGATAAGGTGATAACGGTTCAGGATATAACTCATAACAAGTTTTAATCGAAAACTTGAAGAGAAAGTGAATTAAGTCGGTACCGAATGTATTGTATGAATTGAAAACAAGTACAACTAAACAGAAAGTTTTGATCGTCACAAAGCACCTTCGAATTTTTCATACTTTTTAATATAAAATAAGCACCCATCCAATATTTGAATTGAAATTACTTCAAAAAGAGGAGAATACTCCCAATGACCAAGTAGACATCCACCATATTCTGGCTATGTTCTTCTCCTCGATATTTCCTGAAATACCAACTTTTCCAATCAGAATTTCAATTCATTTGTGACATAGCGCTTAACAAATTTGAACTTGAGTAATATACAGCACAGAAGATAAAGTGGAAATTGTCTGATTGACTTGTTTCTTCATTTTAACATGTTTATAAATTTCTGAAATAATCAATAAGAAAGAAATTTCCTAAAATTATACCAATATACATAGGCCAACGTCTAAAAGAAATTTCATAAATAATGATTTCGATTTTTAAATTTCTTTCTTCTGCTGCTTTGTGTTGAAAAAATGATTAGAAATCATTAAATGTTAGCACATTTTCTTTTAATTCCATCAATTTTCAAAAGATTGATCGAAGATGCCGAATATGGCAAAATTAAGAGGGCAGTATACATGGATATCCACCTGGACCGTCCGTTAAAAACAATAACAATATCAAGCTGAAATTTTATACGCGGCCATAACTAGCAATTTCCAATTGAAGTGAAATATTTTCGAAGTGATACCATTTCCGTTTATACCGGAAGTGGGTCATCACTTTGTTATTTCAAACGGCAATCTACCTTTTTTATTATACATCTAGAACCGAAATTTGAGCAAGGCATAAAATACCCAAGTTGTTGGCACTTATCTGTCAAAACTTTTGACCGATTCAATTATTTTTGTTATAAACTCGTGGATATTTTGCATTACAGACACAATTTTTGCTTGGGTGGATAGAAGAAGGATCAAGGAATTTCTTGAGCAATCTACACATGTCAAATGTTTATTGCGTTGTTTAGTATGATTTCTTCAATTTGGCCTTTTTCAAACAGCAATAACTCAATTTTTTCAAATTGCACATGCCAATTTTCTTATAGTTCTAAAATAATTTGGGAATATATTGAATTTTGATGATTTTGCAAGAACTAACAGAGAGTGCTTTGAAATATTTGAATCAAGTAGCTGAACTGGCTACGCTCACCTGACAGGTGCCTAAAATCAATGTACTTGTCAATTTGTTCGTTCGAATTTGATATTTCAACAAGAATTGTTGGTAATTTAAAGTGAAAATTTTTGAAAAACACCAGATTGATAATAAAATGGCTGATTATTCAAACGAGGATATGTTTAGTCTCTCTTTAATTCATGGCGAATGTCAAAAAGTAGTGGATAGAACTTGCAGGCAATTCAATAACCAATTTCCAAATTTGGCGCCTATGAGTAAAACAAAATTTCGAAGGATAAGAAGCATTTTTCTGCAATTTGGAGGAACAAAATACATAGAAACTAGAAGAAAACCAATTCTCGAGGACGACGACAATCAAATTAATACGCTAGCTTATTTTCGTGCCAATCCACATGCGTCCATTAAGTCAGCATCAATGGATATTGGATTGAGTTATACTTCCTTTCAAAGAATCCTCAAGAAACATAACATTCACCCGTATTCTTTTATCAGACTACAAAAATTGAAACCAACTGACCTTCCCAAGCAGCTAAATTTCTGTGAAAATTTATTAATTCGGCTTCAAAATTCAATATATTCCCGTATAATTTCGAAACTATAAGAGATGAGTATAGTACATGCTTATACAATTTCATCTGAAATTTGACGCTTCATCTGATGGCGAAATAAAAATTGCACGTGCAATTTGAAACAATTGAGTTATTGCTGTTTGAAAAAGGCCAAATTGAAAAAATCATACAAAACAACGCAATAAACATTTGACATGTGTAGATTGCTTAAAAATTTCTTCAGATAAAGCGTCAAATTTCAGATGTAATGTGAGAATTGTATCAGCACGTACTATACCAATCTCTTATAGTTCCGAAATAACTTGGGAATATATTAAATTTTGATGATTTTGCAAGAATTAACAGAGAATGCTCTCAAATTTTTGAATCAAGTAGCTGAACTGGCTACGCTCACCTGACAGGTGCCTAAAATTAATGTACTTGTCACTAAGTTCATTCGAATTCGATATTTCAACAAGAATTGTTGGTAATTTGAGGTGAAAATTTTCGAAAACACCAGATTGATAATAGAATGGCTGATTATTCAAACGAGGAAATGTTTAATCCCTTTTTAATTTATGGCGAATGTCAGAAAGTGGTGGATAGAACTTGCAGGCAATACAATAACTAATTTCCAAATTTGGCGCCTATGAGTGAAACAAAATTTCGAAGGATAAAAAGCAATTTTCTGCAATTTGGAGGAACAAAATACATAGAAACTAAAAGAAAACCAATTCTCGAGGACGACGACAATCAAATTAATACGCTAGTTTATTTTCGTGCCAATCCACATGCGTCCATTAAATCAGCATCAATGGATATTGGTTTGAGTTATACTTCTATTCAAAGGATCCTTAAGAAACATAACGTGCACCCGTATTCTTTTATCAGACTACAAAAATTGAAACCAACTGACCTTCCCAAGCGGCTAAATTTCTGTGAAAATTTATTAATTCGGCTTCGAGAAGATGAGACAATTCTGCAAAAATTTATATGGTCTGATGAAGCCAGGTTCAATGAAAGTGGAATAACCAACAGGAGAAATTGACATTTTTGGGCCACAGAAAATCCACATTTCATTGAGGTTATTGTTTCCCAAAACAAATTCAGCGTGAACGTTTTTGCAATTTCAATGAATGATTTGTTGGATTATCACATTTATGTGGAAAATCTTGATGGACAAAGATACCTGGAAATTTTGAGAGGAACATTAGCAAATTTTTTAGATGGATTACCCCTCAACATTCTGAGGGGTAGCTTTTACCAAATGGATGGTGCACCAGCACATAAAACACGAGCTGTAGGTCGGCAGATTACAGAAATATACGAGGATAGATGATGGGGTAATCAAGGACCAAATTTATGGCCTCCGCGTTCTCCGGACCTGACGACCTTTGATTTTTATTTATGGGGAAAAATCAAGAGTGAAGTGTATCTTATTCCTGTAAGAAGTAAATAAGAGTTACTAGAGCGCATTCATAAGGCTTTTCGTAATATTGTTCCTGAGGAAACTGGGAGACTAATCATGTTCGTATACGAGCTGTCAAGTGTATCGAGCAAAATGGGGCCAATATTTAACATTTATTTAGATCGTAAATCAGTTTTCCCCTATGATGTTTGATATCATTTACTCGTATTAATGTAATTATCATCCATGATTGGTTTTCGTTTAGTTCTTACAATTTTTATTCATCCGAATTGTAGAAAATTGCTTCTAATGCTTCGAAATTTTATTTTACTCATAGACGGTAAATTTGGAAATAGGTTACTGAATTGCCTGCAATTTCTACCCACTACTTTTTGACATTCTAAAATGAATTAAAAAAAGATTAAATATATTTTCGTTTGAATAACCAGTGGTTTTATTCCAAGTGTGTTGTATTTTTTGGATATTTTCAATCTGAAATAACGACAATTCTTGTTGAAATATCAAATTCGAATGAACGAAGTGACAAGTACGTTTATTTTAGGCACCTGTCAGGTGAGCGTAGTCAGTTCAGCTACTTGATTCAAATATTTCAAAACATTCTCTATTAGTTCTTGCAAAATCATCAAAATTCAATATATTCCCGTATAATTTCGAAACTATAAGAGATGGGTATATTACATGCTTATACAATTTCATCTGAAATTTGACGCTTCATCTGATGGCGAAATAAAAATTGGCACGTGCAATTTGAAACAATTGAGTTATTGCTGTTTGAAAAAGGCCAAATTGAAAAAATCATACAAAACAACGCAATAAACATTTGACATGTGTAGATTGCTTGAAAAATTTCTTGATTCTTCTTCTATCCACCCAAGCAAAAATTGTGTCTGTAGTGCAAAAGATCTAGGAGCTACAATTTTTTTAAATGTTCCTCAAAAATCGAGTTCATAACAAAAATAATTAAATCTGCCAAAAGTTCTGACAGATTAGTGCCAACAACTTGGGTATTTTATGCCTTGCTCAAATGTCGGTTCTAGATGTAAAATAAAAAAGGTAGATTGCCTTTTGAAATAACAAAGTGATGACCCACTTCCGCTATAACCGGAAATGGTATCACTTCGAAAATATTTCACTCCAATTGGAAATGTCTAGTTATGGTCGCGTATAAAATTACAGCTTGATATTGTAATTGGAACTCAAAATGTTTTCAAACGGACGGCCCCGGTATCCCTGTATATATGTACTAAACACACGATAAATATATGAGACGGAACTGAATAAATATTTGGTGCTATGGTATGGTATGGTGTTCATGGTGTTGTTTAGAACGTCCGACAGAAAAAAAATTTATGCAATGAAGCATGAAATGTTACTTGAAAATTCCGCTACTCAGATTTTTATCACCACAAATATTGCTCATTTGAAAAACATAAAATATTAATGAGTAAACCTAGTTAGAAATTCCACAATAAAAATTTCAGAAAATTTATCTTATCAGCAGCCAGTTTTTGATTACAATTTGAAAAGTTATGATTTCATTCGTTATGCTTCTTATATCTAATTTTTTCTGCTGGTTTCAGTTCAAAGAATAGTAAGAAATTATTGAATGATTCAATTGAAATCAAGCTCACTTTTAACTTTCAAAAAAGAGAAAATTTTATCAAGCAACTTAAAATAAACTTTCAATTTTGTCAATTCACTGAAGATCGATCAAAGATGTCAAATATTTCGAAATTAAGATGGCAAAAAATGTACTTAACACACGAGAAATATATAAAGAAACACTGAATAAATGTTGGGTGTTCTTAACTAAGAACAAACTCAGACTGCTGTATAGAACGTGCCGACAAAAAATTTTTATGCAAAGAAATAATGAAATGTTACTAAAAATTCCGCACCTCAGATATTTATCATTCTATATATAAAATATTAACGAGTAACACAGTAAGAAATTCCACAATAAAAATTTCAGAAAATATAACTCATCAGCAGCTAGTTTTCGATAACAATTTGAAAGATTATGATTTTATTTGTTATGTTTCTTATATTTATGATAATTTCGTCGGCTGGTTTGAGTTCGAAGGATGATAAGAAACGATTGAATGATATAGCTCACTTTTATCATTCTGCAAATGAGCAAATTTCATCAAGCAACTTAAATGATTTTTCAATTCCGTCAATTTGTTCAGGATTGATCAAATATGTCAAATATTGCGAAGTTAAAATGACAAAGAATGAACTTAATATACGAAAGTTATATAAGGAAAAACTGAATAAATGTTGGGTGTTATATATTAAGAACAAACTCAGAATGTTATATAGAACGTGCAGACAAATAAAGTTTTATAGAAGCATTAAATGTTACAAAAAATTCGTTTCCTTACATCTGTGTCGCCGCACGTATTGCCCATTTGAACAAACATAAAATATTCACGAGTAAACCTTGTCAGAAAATCCGCTATGAAAAATTTCAAAAGACAAAAACTCACCAGCAGCGCTTTCAGCAAATAGGAAAAACATCAACAACACAGTCAACTTCGCCAAAGTGGACGTAGTTATCACATCCGGCCCCATTGAATTCATTTTACACGAAAAAAACGGAAATATTTTAATTTCAAACTTCAGAAACTTTCGGGGTAAAGTCTTGTAACCTGTTGCGCTCCTATCTGTTTCGCCGATGATGTTACCGATTTGAAACTCTCTGAATATGCTGTGAGCTATCCCGCTTTTATAACAGGGAGAAACTCCTCCCACTATGTATGATATAGTCATAACGCCTACTTGGTTAATAATTTTGATTCTAAGGGCACTTACTTTTCGACGTGATCTATAAGGACAATAATATTTGGTATTCGTTTATTCTATAGATTGATTTCTATTATTTGTTCAAATAGAATGAATGGAGGTTATTTTATTTGATTCGATTGAACGTTTTGACAATAAAAAGAGCAACGAAAACGGAAGAGACAACGCTGCACTTCAATTATGGGGTTGAATTATTTGATGATTTACTCATTCCATATTCGTTATAAGCTGAAACGAGATTTCATTATTTATCTAGAAAAGCTGTTATTTTGGGCAATAATTCTGGAAAACTTTCTAGAAATTTTCAGCGACTCAACCACCTGACGTCTGTAAGAAGAACTAAATCAGTGTGTTCAGCTGACTCCTTATCTTCTAACTGCAACTTAAAGAGCCGCCGTTGCAAGCTACGTGCACGGATGGAAATCACAATTTTTGTTTCAATGCCCATAATTTCCCCCATGTTTAAAACTTTTGAACGCAAAACTTGTTGATGTATAATACAGTGTAATGAAAAAAAAGAAGGGAAATCTTCATTAGCTCGACACTATGCCACAAAACTGTTTTTGTTTTCAGTCATTGCTGGTGCTCCATCGGTTGTAATGCAGACTAATTTATATATTGGTAGCTTGTGGTTTTTTACGAAATTGAAGGAAACCTCATATATATGACAGGTCTTCCCCTTCGGAGGAATGATTGTCAAAAATTAGCCAAAATATCATTGAATACCATCCGAATAAAGATACACAGCTGGGCAATGTCTGTCATATCGGTGGATTCGTCGAACTGTTAGGAAAAGTATGTAAATTTTATGATATCGTGTTTTAGTCTATCTGCCATGTCCTGACTCATGACCTCAATTCGCCTTGTGACAGTCAGACGAGATAACTGAAGTTCTCTAATATCAGACATGATTTCTGTTTCGTTTTTAAAATCTCGGAATAAAGTCTCACCTGCTTCAATAAATGCAGACAACCGATATATCTTCGAATGGTTTCTTGTGTTTCGCCAATATATGAGATATTTCAAATGACGCGTTCGTAGCAACTTTTGATTGTTTGGCTGTCCTTGTGAACAGGGTCTGTTCTTTTTCCAAACAAGATATCAAATCATGTACTTTTCGTTTTCTTAATTCACTCTGTGGTGAAAAATCGTTTTCAAAGTTTTTATGAACTGTTTCATGATGCCCCTCTAAGTAGATACGCTCAAGTATTGCTACTTACGCCGGATAAATAAAAGAAATGCACTTATTCTACACCAAACAAAAGAAAAATCCTGCCTCCTAATTGTTGTTAAATTGATACGTTTTAGATTTCTTCTCTGCACTCATTTTGTACTATTTAATGATAAACTTTGTGATGACGTAGTATTGCCTTCAAGTTACAATTCAGAATGACTCCAATTCCTGCAGGTGCAATATTTATATCGGCCTGAACGAAAGTCTTGAATGTTTCGTCAATTTCTAGAAAAGCGGCAAAAATGAAGGAACGCGCGGTACTCTTCGGAGAAAAGTCGCGTTTTGCCGGTAGCCGAGTGTTATTTTATTACGTAATAAATTTTTGTTGTTTAGTTACCTACTTATTAAAAATTTTTTCTTCTGGAGATCTACTCACAAAGCACTCGCGATCGATTATTTGAGCACCCTTGGTGTACTGTGTTCGAATATCAGAAAATATTTAGCATCATTTCTCTGCCAGAAAATTGTTCATCAAATATACTAACGGAATAAAATAGAATCTTTCATTAATTCCTAATTATCGAGTAATACTTGAAAGGGATGTTTCTTGAGTAGGACATCAGACAGTGAAAACTGTTCCTATTTTCTCCTTGTCGTAAACTCTTCAGAATTGCTTACTGTCCTGTTTCATGCCAACAAAATACATAATTTTCATGTTTTTATAGGATCAGTCAAATGAAATAAATTTGATAATAAGCAAATGCCTTCCCTTCGAAAAATTGCTGGATTGGTAATTCTATTTGCTAGTTTTTTCCAACAAGAGTTTTTATACTAATACGTCATGTACAAAGGCTAATATCAACTTTCTTATTTTGAATGCAACACGCTGTGAATGCAAAATTTCTGGCTTCTTCAGAAAGTTAAAATATTTTATGTTCAGGGTGAACAGATTCATTGCATTTGTATTTTTGTGAATAGACAAAAAATGACGCCCGTTTTTTTGTGTTCTTATTGCATCAGAAATTCATTGCCGCAAACAGTTCAAAGCTAGTTTTTTCTTTTTTCTAGTTGGAAATTTTAAAAATTTTCGAAATCAGTGAAGCGCTGATGTCTCGGCATTTTTGAAGTTATGTAAAAACTTCCGCGCTATATGAGGAAATTTTTTATTTCCTCCAATTTTTGAGTTATTATACAAACTTGCGTTCTTTTCTATGAACAATAGAAAACTTCGATTTCGTTGAAAAGATTATTTCTTCCTTTTCAAGAATATATTGCATATATGCACTCAATTTCTTCATCCTGGGCGTGTTCTCATGAAAACCCTTAAATAGGAAATTTTTTCCTAATTTCATCTAGTAACTCTCTGTCATTCTCCGAATTTGTACGGTGTATGTGTATGTTCGGTGCCCTCATTATATATGTCTTAGAATTACTCTCTACAATGACAATTCCGATAAATTATTCAATATATTTATATATTATATATTTAGAACTATTGTGTGAATAGTATCGATTGTAACAACAAAGTAACCATGACGAACGGAAATTTTGAAAAGTTCAATATGATTGAATGATGTATTCAAAATAATTATGACGCGGATGCTGTAGAAGCTACCTATTTGTATCGTTTTCCTGAAAAGCGATAGCTCCATAAAATTATATTCGATAAATTGAAAGCAAAACACATGTACCATGAAACATTCAACGTCCAAGGAAAGCTGAATATGAAGTACTTGATGGAGAAGATGCAACAGTTGATGTAATATGGAGTTCAACTGCCAATAGATCGATTTTGAGCAGGCAAATCGAAATAAAGATCTAAGAATCGAGCAATCAGTATTCTCAAAAAAATAGATATTCAGCCAAGAGATTTCCAAGTTTTACTCGAATTCATCAACTGATTGCTGCAGTAATTTAAAAAAAAATCCGCATTTTTTTTGGAGAATAATTTGGAATATTAGAGTTCACATCAGTAGTGATGGAATATTCAATCGTCAAAATGAATACGGCAGTTCGGATATAAACCCACAACGCCACGGTAATATTAAACTTCAAGGCCGATATGGGTTAATTGTATGGTGTGTGGTGAATTATAGCATGAAATCGATTATGATGCAGTGTTTCTTGCTGAAAGAAGAAATATCTATTTTTAACATGATGGAACTCCTGCTATCGAACTTTGGCTACTTGATTCATTTAACTTTTGGCAATAATTAAATTGGATTTAGGGGGCCAGTAAAATGGTAGGCCCGTTTCCCGGATTTGCGGCAGTTGGACATTTTCCTTTGGAGATATATCAATGATCTGTTATATAGAAGAGATTATCCGATATATCGAAGAGTTGGAGCAAAATTTCAGACATGGTTTTGCCACGTTTAAATATTCAAATTTCCAATGACCCAGTATCAGGCGTGAATTATGCATACGAAATAATGGTAATACATTTGACAATCTAAATTAACTATTTCATTTCATACAGAATATCTCGTTAGTTTTCTGTTTCAAAATATCGATTGCATATTACTTTTCAAAATTTTCGTGTGGATGCTTCATTATTACAAGCGATAATATATTCACAGAAAAACTGTAACTTAATGAGAAACACATTACATAGTTCATTTGAAGTGTCTTCCCAAGAATCAAATTTCCGCACGTAGTTCGATGTGACGGAAAGAAGAATATTGAATGTCGAAACGATATTCACATAACCTCAAAAACACCCGAGATATTGATATTCTGATAGTTTTCAAAATTTTTATATAACTCAAAAACGAAAAAAGCTAACTTGAATCTGTTTGCGGGAATGAATTCTCCATGCAAAACAAAACACGGGAAGAGAGGGTCATTTTCGTCTGTTCACAATATTTCACATAGAAAATTCTTATATGAGCTCTGAGAGGATTCACTGGAATAATTTGGCCAAGTGTTTTCTAGGATTCCCAACACATGATCGAACAGCTTCTGGTTTCCCTCTACTTTGCTTAGGACACTTTCTCCTGCCTTAATTTTTCTCTTATCTCAGTATTGCATATTCTTTTTCATCTCGAAACTCCCACACTACTGACTTAGTAGCCCCTTTGTATGTATCATATAATCGTTTCATTACTGGCGTAAAGTGACTTTAAACACCCATTAAATGGCGAAATGTTCAGGTTAGATTAGGTTAGATTGTCCCACCTCAACCCTTAGAAATTATAACAATTGTTTCAAACCTTAGTATATAAGTAATAAGTAATTATTAGAAAGTTCTGAATCAGATTCATCAAGGCTTTCTTGGTTCTGAGTGAGACGATGAGATAATGATAATAATGTTGGACTTCAGGTTGTACTTCGTTTCACTTTATATTTAATCTTAGATCCCATGTCTCGAAAAAAATGAACCTAAATTTGGACAACGCCCGATGAAAACTAGATATTGAAATGTTCTAGTTAGTCTACAAATTAAATATAAAAATAGATAATTGGATGTTTTGAACAAATTTCTTGTGTAGGCTTCCTGAGTTTCAGATGAAAGCAAGAAAAATATTTAGTTTAGGTTAGTTGATCTTGGTTTTAAATGACACTGAACGTAAATGTGCTCCGAAGAAAGAGATTTTGTTACTGTGTCTGTAGATGATCAACAGAAGAATAAATATCGGAAAAGTTGTATAGAGTTTCTCTTTTTCTCTCTTTCTCTAAAGAAAATGTAATTTTCTCAGGAGCATAAGAATATCAGCTGAAATTGTTGATGCTTGACTTTGAGGAATACTGTGATTGTTTTATATATTCGGAAATGAATATATTTTATAACTTTATAACAAAATACATACAAGTCAATTCACTAATTTCAGTTTTAGCAGCTTTCGTCTTTCAATTTTGCGCCCCGAAAATATAAGCGCCCTATTCCCGAAACTCAAGGGTCTATGCGTAAATCTATCACTGACTGTATTTCAGCTCGTATTATGGACTCATCAGTTATATATCTAATTTTCCTGTCGAAATATAAGTACTTCTCGTTAGTTTATATACGATTATACTCAATTCCGCCTCGAGAAGTTAATATAAGTTCCCATGCAAAATTAATGTGTTCCGAATTTTGCTGTGAAGTATTATCTCACAATTTATCACCCTGCAATTAGCTGTGAACTACAAATTAAACCATTTTTCCCTTCAATTTTTTGTCTACATATTCTATCTTCACCCTCCATTCCAAAAGTAATTGAACTTCTTGAAAAAAGAAACAATCAGTATCAATTTCGATACAATTGTTTTCATTAATCGATGTATTTGCCTTCTGCATTGATACACAGATTTTCACGCACCAGGTTTTTCAACGAGTTCTCTATCTCTTATTTTGGAATGGTCTTCATCGCGTCGGTTACCGAACTTCAAATGGCCTCCAAACAATCGTATCGCTTTTTTTTCATCATCAAATGCAGCTAAGGAAACAAATTATAGTCGCACGGAGCCAGAATAGGGCGATCGTTGCAAGGCAATAATGTGATTTTTGATGAAAAATTCAGCTTGATAACGGAGACAATGGAGAGCCCATAGGTAAACCATCTAATTTAATTATTGATCATAATAATAAAATATAATGACAAAATATATTTGGACCATGTGGAATTGAATAGCAAGCGGGTTTCGGGCTGGTCGCTCTTGCATCAACCACATTTTCAGTATCTTACAGATGAATGAGAAAAAGATAGCAACGAATGGGAATTACATTTTTTGTTCGTTGACTTAATAAAAGCATATGACACGGTGCCTGTCTAAAAGCTATGTCAAGTATTAGAAAGATCTCCAATAAATAACACTCTCATCAAAGCGATGAAACAAATCAATCATCAAGCAACATCTAGAATTAAACTGGGTACTAGAATCTCACAACCTTTCGAAGTTGCACAAGGCTTAAGACAGGGGTGTTGCCTTTTTCCAACATTGTTTAAAATATTCCTCAATGAATCCCTCAAACAATGGAGAAGATGTTGCAGCGGAATGCTCTTAAACGAAGACTCCACGCTGTTTACCCCACATTCTGCAGATGATCAAGTGGTCATTATTCCAGGGATACAAGCACTGGGGACTAACTGTGAATCTAAACAATACTAATATCATTGTATAGGAGGAAATAAAGAAGACTTACAACTGGAAGGTTGTGAAAAGATAAAGGCATGCGAGAAATATATTTATTTAGGGACAAAGATAAATAACAGTGGGCGCTCAGAACAGGAAATAAGAGAAAAAATGATAACAGGAAAGAAGGTTATAGGGTGCCTTAATTCAATACTATGGTCGAAGAACATATCGAAGAGAAAAAAACTTCTTCTGTATAGCTCCATATTTCGGAGTATTGTACTGTAAGGTTGTGAGACATGGCAACTGAATAAGACATTAGAACAAAGATTACTTGCACTAGGAATGGATTTTTGGCGAAGAGCTGCAAAGACTCGAAAGAATAAATAACACCTGGATAAGAGAAATGATGAGCGTGGATACGACAATAACAGATGAAGTTGAAAGGGGGCAACTAATATGGTACGGTCATGTAGAACGTATGACCGCATTCCAAAACAAACTTTGAAATGGACACCAACACAAAGACGGGAAAGAGGAGGACCAAACAACAACATGGATAGCAGGAATAAGAAAAGCTATGTCAGAGAGAAATCTACCGGGAGACTGGAAAAATTGAAGAGACTGGAAGTTGGGGACCGGAGGGCGGAAGACGCTATAACACCGGTTATATATATATATATATATATATATATATATATATATATATATATATATATATATATATATATATAGATCAACAGTTATATGGTTTACCTATAGGCTCTTCCCTCCATTGTCTCCGTTATCAAAGGAAATATTCATGACAAATTTGGAAAATAGAATTCTTAGTTCCTCCATTATCCTAATTAAGAATGTCTTTTAAGGAAAATATATGTGGATGATATCTTCTGTATTTGAATGGGCACAGCCAGACAGTTCAATAGTTTCTTACAGTTTTTGAATTCATTTCATCGATCGATTCAATTCACAATGGAAAATGAAAATAATAAAAAATCTTTGAACTTCTTGGACTTGTCGATTAGTAGTGCTCATGACTCACTCGCTTTTTAAATATACAGAAAACCAACCTATTCGGATACATTGATTCATAACAATCCCAGAGTATCAGAGTGAGTTCTATTCATATGTGCACAGATTGCTTTTTATTCCTTTGTCAGCTTTCGATTTTGAGAATGAAGTTCAAGTTTTAAAATTAATCGCTAAGAACAATGACTATGAACCAAATTTAATTGTTACCTAAATAAGACAAACACGACATAAACTTTTATCGCAAAGCATCCATCTGTTGCATACTGAGAAATCTAACAGAAAATTTCCAATAAACTATATTCCTAATTTAAGCAACAAGATATGTAACAGATTACTAATAAATAATATTAAAACCCTCAGCACTAATAAAAAGAATTTGGGTTCATTGTTGGTTAATCATAAAGATAAAACAAAATTCTTAGATGAAAGCGGAGTATATGAAATACACTGCAGTGAATGTGAGACATTCTATATAGGACAAACTGGAAGATGCATCGAAAAGAGAGTTGAAGAAAATAAAAGATATATTCTCCAAAATAAAGATTCTACAGGTTTTTCGGACCACCAAATCAACCAAAATCATTTCATAGATTTCGGGAATATCGAACCCATGCATCCAGGTGATAAAGGAAAAAGGATGGACATCTTGGAGATGATTGAAATTACGTCCGCTCATAGGAAAAACCAGACAATTTGTTACGACCAACTAGATTTCAATTTACTTCTGTTGTTAATGCCGTTATACATAAGTGAAATCACTCATTCTGATTTTAGTATTGTAGTACTCTTGATAATGGGCTAAAAACCCGAAACATATGTCGAGTATATCTGATAAATATTTGTGAAACTTTGCCAAGGGATCTATTCATTTTTGACGTCTCAAAACGATATATTTTGGGTTATCCTTCATCCAACGCTCACTATTCGTGCTGAATAGAGAGCGTTGTTTTATTTCGGGCTCATACTGAAAACTCCACGTCTCGTCACCAGTCACAATCGTTTTCAAGAAGTTTGGATTCTTCCGAGCACTCTCATTGATTTCTTTGCTATGCTCAATTCGATGAAATGTTTGGTCGTCGGTGAGTTTGTGTGTTACAAACCTCGAATTAATCTTCGTTAGGCCCAACACTTCACTAAAAATGTGGTATACAGTTGTTTTAGGAATGTTTAATTCCATTTCAAATAATTCCATCACTTTTTCGATGTTTTCATACATAGTCTTTCTACCCGATTCAAATCGCTTAAACCAGTACAATTGCGTACGGAACAGACAATCATTATCATATGCAGTTTGTAGCATTTGGTGCTTTACGGTGAAAAATATACTAAGTTGAACACAAAACTCAGTTGCAGCCTTTTGTTCAAAAGTCATTGTCTGATCGATGTACTAAATGCATTAACAAACATGACTCAAGTTGTTTGCATACAAATGTCATGAAGTTTTCAACAGCTGTTAATGAAGTACCAAGTTATCAATGGCACAAGCAGTACTGTTTTTTCGAAACAGTTCGATTACTTTTGGAAAAGAGGGTGTATAACAGTTTTCCATTGAATTACAATGTTGATACTTTGTAGTATAAGTGAAGGCTAATTTATTCAGCTTGCTCGATAGAGGTTCTAACTTTCAATAAAATCCTAAGTTCTTATTGAGATCTTCTACCTTATTTTTCAAGCTCTGTATTTTCATGAATTTCGGTGATATAAATGAATAAATAATTTTATTTCCACTTCGAGGCATGAATAAAGGGCGATAGAAGCCTGATGCCAGCTCCTCTCTGTTTCTGCTCGAATCTGATAAAAAAATTTTCATACTATAATTTTTTTGACAATTCTAGAAATTTCAATAATACAGCATATTCTTTTTCCACTTGCACCCATATGTGCTCCAACAGTTATTATATTCCTGAAATGGTGAAATTTTCGAGAATCTGATTTATTTCATCAATTTATTTACACAATAATACTATTTCTGTTAAATGTCGAAAATATAAACTAGTAAGTGATGAAACGGAATCAGGGAACGGCAAAAATCTGAACAAAATTTTGAGAAATCGAACTAAAGTCCTGATTGATAATATACAAAAATTCAGAAAAATATAAATCATGTTTTTGAAATTTCTTGAATTAAAATTGTTGGACCGACTGAATTTTATTATAAACCACATTAACACCTCAGTTGATAGTTTTAACGGGAGAAATTCTTTTATGATTTAATTTGATTAATTTGTCCTTCAAACAAATAAATTACAAGGATTGTTCACTGATAATTAGCTAATATAAATTCTACATCAAATATGCACGAGTATAAGATATCTACAATATAAGAGTATGTCTACAGTTTAAATTTATTCACGAAAATATAAAATATGTAAAAATCAGAAGAAAATTTGTATATAGGACAACCACGACATATAAATATAAGTCAATCACGTAACATGGAAATTTGAAACATTATAAAATAAATATTGAATCTCAAAAGAAGTAAACTCAGTTTCATGGCAACATCATTCAAAACACGTAGGGGAAATAACCCTACTGGAAGCAACTGTTTACTAGGAAGGTCAGAGGCTCTAAATGATGTTCTATGCTTGCTTTCAAGAGCTGTACAGAGAAGCCATAGATAACTTTTGATGTTGTTATTTTCATTCTACTAACCACTTCAAGAATTTCTGAGGGCGTTGTTGGGAGTAGGAATATTGATGCAGGCTCCTTCATTTTTTTTCCAGTAATTCGCAACTGCTAGCATCGGCCGTCTTTTTCAAATTCGAAAGTTTCTCAGCATTTATCTGCTTGATTTTTAAATTAATGATTCTCCAAATTTCTCAAACTCTGTTATCTGATTCATTAATAGCTCTGAAATCCTCACATTTTATAATTTTTTCAACTTCGTCCTTCAACTTTCTCTTCATGTGTTTGTATAAGTGCAGACTGTCTTCATGAAAGTCGGCCTTAAACATTCTTAGGAAGAGCTATATTTTTATTCAAAACATTATATCTTGTGATTTTCGAAAAAAAAAAGATTATTTACTTTATCTATGCAAAGTGAGAACCTCTAACCTTGATTTATTTATTTGTTCGGAAGAATGCATGATTCTTTCAAGGAACATTTCTTTCTTTATAGCTGGACAGCATGAACTAGGCTATTCTAATGACCACCAGGAATGAAGAGGAGGAGTAATCAGATCGTTCTATCTAGGTGGCCATGTAAAGGTTCCTTCTCGATCTATCCATTCACTTGGGTAGTTATGTTATGTGTTATGTGAAGCTGCCAGTCGAATCTACAATCTTTTGCAATGATGTAAATGTTCACCTATCAACACTTATCTTCATTCACTCATGTTGAAGAACATGATCGAGATATAACCTCAAAAAGTATGGAGGATTCTATTAACTTGCTTCCTGAAGAAAGCCAAGTTGTAGGTGGTTGGAAATACATTCGGAGAAGTTCAGATCGATTCAGCATTTATTCTCTGAAGATCGGACACCCCCGTCTTCCAAATGCGGGGTGGTGGAGATCGAGTGTTATCTTCATTGAATCATAACTTTATCGTAAATATCTTCGTGCTACAATAAACTTCTTGCTGACTTTCGAAGCCTATATCAGGCGAAAGTTAAAAGTAATCAGTTTTTAGCAAAATTAAGGTGGAACCGATTTTCACACTCCTTGAACAGGTGCTTTTCTGTGTTTTGGTTATTATTTCAGTTCGAATGACTCATCATATCTTATTTAGATAAAAATGATTTTGAAGGAAACAAAAGATTCTGGTGTCATTGAAAAGCAGATCAACCTTCTTAGAAGTATAACCAATCAACGAAAATTATTACAGATTGGATACCTACCCGTTAATTCTTGTAATTGTTTCGTTTCGAGAGTTTTTCACAAAGACTGAAGTATGGGAGACGAAAATCAAGTATAAATATACATCATATAAGCATATTTTCAATATAACAGAAATAGTGTACGAACATTTCGACTCTATCGGGAACGATTTCCATATCGTGATGAACAAGAGCGGCGTTAGTTTATCAGACTCGAAAAAAAATAAGTAAATACGGTTAATACAGAAAATTAAAACTCTTGAAAAAAATTCATGGGAAACATATTTGAATGTCTTATTCAGTATAGAGGCGAGTCTAGAAACATCTGATCGACACACTTCTGTAGAAACCGGAACGTCGGCGACGACTGTTAAAAATCTATTTTACGAAACATAAATATTCAAGCCTTGTTTCTAAAAGGTCCAAGTTCTCGACGATCGTGAATTCTCATTGATAGAATGAACTTAGATCATGATTTTTGCAGAACAATTATTTGGTCTAATGAGTGTAATTCTCAGAAGAATCGCCATTTCAGTTGAAATAATTTCAGTCATTGGAGGCAGCAGACTCGCATTTATGACCAATAATTTTCAACGTCGATTCCGTAGGGAAAAATGGCCTCGCTAGGTGGCCAGTCCGTTCCCTAGTTTCGACCCCCTACTAATTTTTGGTTGCGGAGTTACCTACAAGTTCGAGTTTACTGCACTCAACCAGAAAGTTTGGACATTTTGAAAGAGAGAGAGAACTGCCATTTATTGTCATACACATACAACAAGAGCCATCGACCTTCAGTCCTTCAGCTCAGTAAATTAAATATCATTATTTAACAAAAAAAAAAAAAAAAACTGTTTATGTAAAGTATGCTTAAGTTATCTATTACTTCTATATTCCTCCCTGAGTTTTTGGAGTAGTGATTTTGATGGATACTTCCTTGTTGGGTTGTTGTTGTTGGGGTCCTCATGGTACAGCTTGATGACATCTGCCATACCTTCCAATCTGCCGTAGAATTTTGAATTTAATTTTTGAAATCTGTCTGAAATAGGTTGAATCATAGTTTTTTTGTATAGTAATACATTGGGAGGATTGTGCAGTCTGTTGCGTGGATGTCTAATTCTTGATATGGTCCTCATTGCTATTCTTTCTGCTTTTTGTATATTTTGGACTGCTGGGTTCCTGCAATTGATCAAAATTGGGTGGGCATACTCCAAGATTGGTCTGCATATGGTCTTGTAGATTTTGGCTGCATTCTCCACTGATAAGCCTTGGTTTCCAATAACTAGCTTCGAGAAGTGTGTTGCTCGGGATGTTGTTTTCTTCTTCATTTGATTTGTATGCAGATTGAAATTCATTTTATTGTCTACATAGAGTCCAAGGTATTTTATTGCCTGCTGTGGATTTTTTTGCTCGTTACATATGGATATTGTTGGAGAGCTACTTGATATTCTATGATTGAAGATTATGAACTGAGATTTTGTTGGATTCGGCTTCAATATCCAAGTACGGAACCACACTTCTATCTTCCCCATTAGTTCTTGAAGTTGTTCTATACATTTCGTTAAGTTCTTCTCGTGCGATATCAAAAGAGTGTCATCCGCATACTGTACTGCAAGGCTTTTGTGAATATGGTTTCTTCTATTTTTGAATGTGGATGGATATATACAAGGAAAATATGTAGTTTCTCTTCTTTGAATGGTATAGTGAAGTGAAGGGTTTCATTTTTACGATTATTTACTGATGGGGGGTTGGCTTTTCCCATCTTCAGGCTGGGGTGACATTTTACCAGGCTTCCTCCTTTAACTCTCTCGTCTTTCTCTCCAATGTGATTAAGTATATTCCAGTCTTGGTACTCGATCACCTGGTCTTCTCTGATTTTCGTCTCTACAAACATTGCGCATTTTATGTTGTTGTGTTCTATATTATGATTGATCAAGTGTTTCTTAGGAATATAGCTGTTTATATTGTTGTATAATAACCTAATTTTAGAGTTGAATTTGCCTGTTGATTTGGTTGTGGACTGGTTTTGTTGGAGAATCTGCTTCAGGGTCTTCTATGTCAAACATAAGTATGTATATTCTGTTCCCAGAAAATACTGCTGTTGTGTCTACATTGTATTCATTGATAAATCGTCGCTTCAGTTTTTGTAATAGTTCTTCTCTGTTTATATTCTTTGGTTTGTTTAATTTTCTGATATAAGTGTTTATTATAACGTCGTGTATAGTAACTGAGGAATATATTCTCTTTTGTTTCTTGGTGGATTCTTCAATGTCTTTCGATTTCTTGTTGAGAGGCTTTATATTAACATTTGGGATTCCCTCTATTGGTTTTTTTGGGTGTCTTGGGCATTTTAAGGACCAAACCTGATGGTTTTCGTCGCCGCATGATGAGCACTTGGGTGGTTCTTTCGATTTGCACATAGATGTTTTGTGTGGTCCTTGACATTTCGTACATAGCGGTGTATTACTGCATTTCTCTGTTGTGTGGTCAAATTTAAGGCAGATGTTGCATGGAATTGGAGTTGGTTCAGGAGGGTTGCTCGGATATACCGGATAATGCCGATTTTTGTAAATAATCCGTTGTTCAGTAATTCTTCGAATGTTCTCACACATCCTGTAATCACACGTATGTAGCCTGTAGGGTATGGAATTGACGTGATATTATTCTTCTGCAGTATCTGTGATCCAGGCCATTATCTTGTAGGAATTTACTGAGTTCTTCATCGGTAATATTTTTTCCATACCTGAAATAACTACAGAGTATGTTTGCTTGGGTTCCACTTTCTCTTTCTGGAGATTTCTCTGTTTTGTTTCTTTATAAGAAAGTATTTTGTTATGATTTTGTAGGTCTTCAAGGATTTATTTCAGTTTTTCTTTGTTGTTATTGGATTTGAGTAGATACCCTAATTTAGTTTTCAGTATAACATCGGTGTTTGTTGAATTTTTTGTATTCCATAGGTCGGCCATTTGGATTCTGTCTTTTACTTCCTCACTGTTCACCATAACATAATAAAGGTTGGCATATTCCGTGTTTTGAATTCCCTTCATCTTCAAAGAGAAATTAATATTTGTTGTTTTTGTTTGGTTATTATTCTTACGTTGTTCATTCAAGTTAATTTTTTGATTAATTATTATGTTTGGCTTGTGTTTATTAATTGTTTGGGATGTTGTTCTGGTTTCTTTAGCGTTTTGAGTTGTACTTTTATTGGATGGAAATCCTTTAAATGGGCCATATTCTTCTTTATCGCTACATGTGACTTTGTTTACTCTGGCAGTGTTTATGTTTTGAATTAATTGTGGGAGCACATGTATGACATCATTGGAATTCCCAGTTTTTTGATAATTATCTGGATGATAATCCTGATAAGCGACTTGTGTTGATTCAGTGTTTCTTGCAGATGGAAATGCTTGTTTTTTAGGGTGTTGTTGAGTTGGCGAGTTGGGTTTTTTATCTCTTTTCCTTTTTTGTTGAACTTTTCTCCATTCTCCATTATCATTAATTTCCATTTCGGAATAATCACCATCACTTGAAGAATTCATGGCGGGTTTTATATTGATTTAGTGCGAAATAAAACACTTTGAAATAATTTTCCGATAAACGCTGTGATAGACGACCGATAGCGGCAGATGCTACACATTGACTGGCATTTTGAAAGAATTAATATGAACCGCCTGTCAATGAATTCCTAGAAATGCCGTTCAGCATGGAGGGCACTCTCTACAATTTTCATGTGAAATTAATTGATATATGTTGATTTTTTCAATTTCATTTATTATCGGTTTATTGAATCAGATGTACCAGGTTTCTCAGGTTTTCTTCGAGTATTGTGAACTTCCACAGCTCGGGTTCGTCACGATCTGGAAATCATTTCCAATTGAGTCGAAATGCTAATCACTATTTTTATAGATTGAACATGAACTTGCATCATGTTTGTATTCACTTACTTTTTGTCTTACACATTGTAGTGGGTTTTCTTCGTTTGGGGTAGCTCAGGCTCCAGTTTTTGTTTGCCTAGGTTGTCTCCTCGGGAAAAGAGATCTGTTACACCTTTCCTTCTAGATCTGACCCTGTTGAGCTGCAGTTGGAGAAGAGTTCTTTGTTATCAAAGGCATTAGCGACAACTAAGAATGTTAGTTTCCAAGTGGGCTTTTTGCAATTGGAAAGCAAACTTCAGTTGTACTATAATTTGAACAGATCTCTCTCGGTTTTGACTTACCAAAATAGAGATTGAAGAACGACAAGATGTTCTCTGACTAGATTCAATGTCAAAGACAATATTACTTCAAACAATACATACGCAGTCTGTGTCAATTACAACAATGATATCAATAAATGCGTATAACCCACAAAGAAATATTCTTAAGCGTGCAGGTCCAGTTTAAACTATGTGAATATATACCTCATTCGTTATGTAAAAACCTAAGTTTGAATGACATGTCAGAAAAATAGAAGAGACAATTTGAAGATTATACATTTGAAAGTGAGGTACAAGAAAAATTGTCATTGCACAAGTATTCTTCCACTGAAAGAAAACAACTTCAAAACAACGATTGGACAAAGTCTGTAGTCTGCGGGATTCCGATTGATGTAGTTTATTTAGATTCTTCGAGAGCGTTTGATAGAGTCCCACATCGACGATTGCTGTGTAATATTGATCACCTTGGCATAAGAGGTCGGCTTCTAGAATGGATTAGAGCATTTCTACTTGGGAGAAGCTTTGGCGTTAAAGTTTCGAATGAAAAGTCTTCACTCAAGCCGGTTTCAAGTGGTGTTCCTCAGGGTTCCGTTTAGGCACATTACTATTCCAACTGTATACTGCTCAACTTCCTTCTATACTTTCTTCCACCTGCTCTCTCTATGCTGACGATACAAAATTATATAATAATCCATTTTCTGACTTCCACACTCTTCAACAAGATCTCGATCATCTGTCCAGGTGGTGCACCGACTGGCTTTTACCCTTGAATTTGGATAAGTGCAAGGTAATGCACCTTGGCAAAAACAACATCCATCGGATGTACAAGATCTCTGGATTTGCTCTGATCACCACATCGAAGCAAGTTGATCTTGGAGTTACCATCTTTAATGACCTAACGTGGACTGATCATATTCAAAGTATTTGTAACAAAGCTTCTAGACTTTTGTTTCTGCTTTCTGAGATCTTTCAAAGCCCAAAACTTGTAGTCTCTTATATAAAACTTATATTCGTCTATTAATGGAATTCGCAGGTCCTGTGTGGTCTCCCATTCACAATTATGAGACGAATTCTCTCGAATCTATTCAGCGGAGGATAACAAGAGTTCCGTACGGGCTTCAAAATATTCGATCTTCAACCTTTCAATAATAGGCGGCTTCGAAGTGATCTTATTATTGTCTACAGGGCCTTGAATAACAGGTTTGATGCAGATTTATCTCGACTTTTAACGATCAATCACAACAGACGTCTACAAGGCCACAAACTGAAATTATATCGAGAAAACTTCAAATCTACCCCAAGACAGCATGTTTATGTTAATCGTGTCTTTACGGCATGTAATGATCTACCACCGCATGTAATTTCTTCTACTTCTGTCAATGCTTTCAAGAATGCCTATGAATCATGGATATTATCTGAAACAGGCCACTGAAGATTTCTAAGTATCTACAACATGTTTTTGATGATCCATTATTGTATTTCATTCGAGTTTTCTGTAGGTAGGTTAAATGCTTGATCTACTTGCTTTTGAGAATCTTTTTATTTTGTTATCATCAGATTAGAATATCCTAGCCTATTTTTTAAGTCATTTTGTATTACTTTGTTTTCACTACTTTGCAACCTGTTAGACAATGTATATTATGGTTTTTGAGTTATATAGGCATCACGACTCAACTCTAATTTATATTAAATAATAATAATAATAATAACAAGAATCTTTTCACATCAGATTTAAACCTACTAAGAGAATATTTTCTCCACTTTGATGGCAGTCTATTATAAAGCTTCAAGTTAATAGAGCTATTTGCTGCCTTCGTTGATCTGAAGAGTGGGCGCAGTAGATCGGTTGCATACCTAGTAGGATATGAATGCACATCTATGTGAGAAAAGTATCTCACCAAATTCGAATGAACGCACATGATCTGCGAATAGATATGGAGAGAAGCCAGTTAAATGATTTTAGAGTGTATGAAGTGTGGCCATGAAGAGTGGCCTGCAATGATCCAGATATCCAGCTCTTATTATTACTCTAACTGCCTTTTCCTGGAGCTGTAATATAAAATCCGCACCACTGGAATTACCCCAAAGCAGTACACCATAAGAAGAAATAGAATGGAAGAGGGGCAAATATGTGGACCTCATAATGTGGTCAGCGTTGTTGGAATAGAGCAACTTCCCTAATATTAAATTAAAAGATGACAGTCGACCAGTCAAAGTCTCAGTGTGAGGATCTCAATTCAAAGAGGCATCCAATGTGATGCCCAGAAGACAATCTGTCTCAGTGGAATATCTAATGTGGGAGGGGAGGATCATGGTTTGTGTTCTATCTCTTTTCAGTTTCAAAATGTTTGATCTGAACCATGTCTCAGCCTTGGCCAAGGCCACATTTCCCAAATTAGGCACAGTAGGCCTGTCAGCAGCAGAGCAGAAAATAGTTGTGTCATCTGCAAAAAACACACATCCAAGTACACAGGAAGGTCATCAATATAGATGATAAATAACCGGGGTCTCAAAACAAAACCCTGAGTCACCCCACACTTCGCCTCATTCAGCTCAATGTATTGTAAGCGGTTCTGAAGGTACGACCTCAGCAACATCAGAGCAAGACCCCTAAAACCACACATTTCAAATTTCATCAGAAGTCCAGAGTGACTAGTTATATCGAAAGCCTTAGTTAAATCATAGAGCTTCAAGTTTATAACTCAATAACCCTCTACACAACGTCTATTGAAGAGGAAGGAGCTCTGAATTAATATTGAACTGGGCTAAGAACTCTATTTTTTGCATGAAGGCAACAAACCGATTCTCTAAAAGAGTTTAGAGAAGATCGGGATTATATAAATGGGACGGTAATTACCCAGTTCCGTAGGGTTCCCTTTTTTAAGATGGGTATAGTTTTAGCTCTTTTAAAGACGTCCGGGAATACCCGCTCAACCAGGCATCTATTGAAGAGCGTACAAAGTAAATCCGAAGTGCTGGTGCTAGTGCTAGTAGATTTAACTATTTTACTATTCATATCATATCATATCAGTTAAAAATATACTGCAATTCACGGATTTCAATTGACCAGTAAGATCCGTGAGTGTGAGAACTGTGTTAGATGATAGCTTCCCTTCTACTAGTTTTTGACCGATTTCGGAGAAGTATATGTTAAAATCTTCCAGGAATATATATTCAGGTATATGAGACCCATGAGACTCATTACGTTTCGAGTTAATTAAGCACCATGAATCTCTAGATTTATTATTGAATTTCAATAGATTCAGTTATCCCTAGCACTTTGTTTCAGTTCCTTTATACTTTGGCGATAAACAGTACGAAAGTTCGAAGAGGGTGTTTTAGCTTCCAGGTCTCCCGACTCATTAGCAGTCCCAAGTTAGTTATAATTCTATGGAGTGAAGTTTTTTCTGTCCATTGAATGGATTTGGGAGATGGATAGATAGATTACCTGTGCATATTGATCAGACAAACTAGACATTTCCATTTTGGACATGAAGTGGTCTTGAGGAAGATTAGTGAGAATGTTATCGATACACGTGGAAGACTGCTCGGCTACTCTGGTGTCATTGTGGATAGGTGGAATCAAATCAAATATTGAAAAAAGGTCAATTCACTCAGTCTCACATTAGAACTCTCAAAATTAATATTAAAGTCTTCTACAACAACGACAGCTTCAAACCGATGGACGAATGTTTCAAGAATATCTTCCGCATCACTGAGGAAGAAATCAAAGTTACCAACAGGTAAACGATGGGAAGCCACTTCGAGTAGTTTTTTGTCTTTGATTTCAACAGCGTAAAATTCTCCATCTATGTCACTGGAGTAACGGTCGATATTTACAGGAGGACACCTAACACTCTCGACCCTAGTATATATGGTGACTCCACCCCGCTGACGATATCGTCGACAATACAAAGAACAAAGTTTGTAGTTGGGTTTGGTAACTATTTCTAGATCCCGGAGGCTCAAGTGCGTAAGCGAGCAATGTGCGTATTAGGAGGTAAGCGAAGCGTTGATGAGTAGTAAACTACAGTTCCATCTACGTAAAACTAACGTTCGGTGTACAGATTATTCGGCATATGCGGAGATATGTTATGGTTTATAAAACAGAATTATAACAGTTGAACTAGTAACGTGCTGCTATCACTGGCTATTTCATTCGGTTTGATTCTTCAACTAGTAAAACCTTTTACAGGAGGGCTCTAACCCTTTATTTGTCTGAAGATTTAACCAGACCCTACCAATACCACTGCAGCATGTGTTAGGGGACGGCACTACAGATGGTTGTAGGTATCTATAGATCCGCACACTGCCTGTTTGAGGATAACAGCATACAACAGATTCAATGGAAGCCTCGGAAATCACAAAATAAATGGTAATCTATAAAGACGTTCTGACCTAGTATTCGAGATCCTACAAATACCACTGTAGCGCGTGTGGGGATACTAGCACTACAGGATGAAGCAGACACTTCACCATGTAGTGCTAGTTGTAGTTGTAGTTCACTTTTCTTTTATGCGTGATTCCCAGGAATAGGCGAACCTGTTACACCACATGAGTGGGCGCCTGGAAAGAATTGAGGTTAGATGTCTGTTTACTCACTTCTTGAAGAGTGCTCAATTGTAGGATGTTGGGGAAATGTTGCACGGAAGCGAGATCCTTAGCTTATCGGCCCTGTAAACAAAGGAGTTCTCATAGGGAGAAGTTCGAAGGGTCGTTAAATGTACCACCATATGATGAAAACTCCTTGCCAGTCTAATGTTGCTGCAAAACATGAGTTTTCCTGGAACAAGGTCTTTCAGCCCTTGGAGCATCTTTTGTGGAAGTATCTGTGAAACAGAGAAACGTCAGCAACTTGTCTTCTGAGAGCCAGCGGTTGGAGATCGCGGGTGATCTACTGGTGGTCGATGAGGCGCAGAGCCCGTTTTTGCACACTTTCCAACACCCTCAACGAATGTTCGGTTAGATTGATCGGTTGGGTTATCGGGTATTCTTGTCGGTTCGTTGACCAGCTGCATTACATTATGGCTGATTGCGAAAGTTTCAGCCTGTCTTCCCGCTTCATCTGTTTTATTGGAGTGGCGGAGCCAGTTGGTTTTGTGAACATTGAAGCCACCCAGTAAAATGACCTCAGCTGCTGGATGATGTGTCTGAATCCAATCCACCTTGTAACCTAGATACTGAAACAGTCTAGCGAAATGAATATCGTTCGGCGAGCGATGTAGACAGCATAACAAGAGTGTTCATCCTGCAAACAGATTTTGAACCACGCAATGTCAAAAGCGTCGTCCTCCATCGTGTCCTCTCTCTTGCATGCAACTTCCGATTTGGCGAAAACACATAGGCCCGCTTAAAACCTAAATCTCTAACGTAACTTATACCCATTAAAACGTCGATACGTTGTGTCGGTTGTTTGACGTATTTGGGAGTCAGTTAGGGCCAGCATATAAGGTTGTGGGTTTTGCATCGACATTCAAGTTGTTATGCCCCAGTCTTCTAATAATACAGAACTCTTTCAAGAGTTTGCTTTTTTTAGAAAGTGAATGAATTAGTGAATTCGCCGGAGGAGTGCCCGACTTACCCGCATCATGAACCCCTCGGGGCAGTTCCCCCCGGAGATCCGAATGGGAGACTATTTTAACTCCGCATGATTTTGTCCCAGAAGAGCTCATCATACTTCGTTGCCAATCCTTCCCCCCCTGGAAACCGAACCATTCCCAGATCTCGAAACTTAGTCACATAGGTGACAAATTAACGGGACTTATAGCTGGATGTGGTGATTTCACACCTGGCGACAGTAGTGAGGCCGCCTGCGCGTGTGGGGGAACAGCACATCACCGAACAGACCGAAGCCTTGAGGTTCATCGATTCAGTGTCATGAAAAATCTGTGAATAAATCAGTATGGAGTTGTCAAGATCGTACCCAATACGTAGTGTGTGTATTACTAGGCGCAATAGGTATTCCTTGATTCGTGTACTGCGTGTGTAATAGTTTAGCACAGAATCATCGAAAGTCTCGGAAATAGCTTTGCAAATATAACAGGATGAGAATAAAATATTACTTAATCCTACAAGATCAGAAGAAAATACTAGTATTGAAACAACTGAAACAAAGGAGTTCTCGTCGGTACGCAAGTCTCTCTAGGGATTATCAATAGCAAATACCACATACCCCGTGGTTATGTAAAACGGGTAAAATGCCTCTTTGGCAAACACCTAAATAGCCAGAATATACTTTTCAAACAAATACTACCCATTCGAATAGTTTTAGAGGTTGATTTCCTAGTCAGCCCGAAGTCAGGCACACAAGAGCAAACAGTGAACATCTCCAAAATATTTACGTACCCAAATCTAACTACCTATTTCTGCTTCTGATTCAATTCAATTCTAACAAATTCCAACAAAGACAATTGTCCATCTTTGTGAAATTTCAACTTATCAACTGGCGTTTCTTAGAAGATCTATTATGGCTACTATAAAAAGAATTATGAAATGATCATGAAACGATTGACATGCATTTGTTGTATGGATTAAGGAAGATTCAGCCCATACTATGGACGGAAAAAGTGAATCTTCAGAGATGTAAGTGTCGACTATATTATCATAGAATTTTTCATTCATCATTTGAACGCATAGAACACAATTCGAAATTAGATCATTCACTCACCCCAGATTCATCTAAAAACATAAGTCCGAAGCAGTATCTGAACCAACGACCACTCTTCGATGAACTTGTATTCAACTGCCATTCCTATTTGCTGTATTTTTTTCCAATATGACTGAGCCAGGTGGAATGGGTAACCCTTCAGTTCGCTCATGTGCAAAATGGATTCTACAGCTGCATGCTCTATCGAAATCTACGACATTACCTGAAGAATGGAAATGAAGGTTTAACTTGAGACACTGTTCTACAATTTTTTCCATGCAATGTTTATATGTTGTCGAATTTTTATCCGATGATAAACAGGAGACCAGCGGTATATAGTGCCCGTTTGAAACTCAATGAATGATAAACATCTGCTTAAAGAATTTCGTACACTATTGAAACGTGCCGTTCATATATATCATCTTAGATTTGCACAGAAATGTCTGGTTTGTTTTATAGCAAAAATAATCAACTTAGCATTTTAATCGTTTACCGTAAGAAACTCCTCATCTCTGTTAGCCTGTGGATTCAATTGGTTAAGCACTTGGAATTGCCGGCAGCAATTTACGGCGGCGGGCATGATACGAAGTTTTTTTTAATGCACTTCATATCGTCATATTTTAAATTTTCGTTTTTGCTTTTCATGATACTGTGAATTATATTAGAAGGTCTCTCGCAAATATCCTCTACGGCTTTTCGCTTCACAATAGCACTCACTTCTTGACGTTGCAACTAATTGGCACTAACAGTGGAAATGCATGTCATCTTAACACATCGCCACTTTACTTCTCCTGAAGTTAGTTGTCGATATACTCGACTGTATTCATTAATGTTGCACGCAGTGAAACATTATAACGTTGACTCACAGTTTCCGAAACTGAATACATCTTCAGACTAATCACAACAATTACAAGTGAAAATAAAGTTAATGTACTTGTTCCTGTTGGGAAAGAGTTCAATGGGTCAATACCTCTAATAACATCCTTAATTGGTCTTAATTTTGAGCGATACGGCTCGGGGTGGAGTTGGGGTGTAATATTAGCATACTTGAAAAGGATTATTTCAAGGTTTAATTATTTGGGCGGAGATGGCAATTGCTCGTTCTAAGAAAATCTATTACTTTTCGAACAACTCCCGAATGTTGAATTGCCGAAAATTCTATTACAACCAGAGTGAAGTAATTTTCAATTACAAGCGGAAGCAACGGAATCAAATAATTGATTACTTTTCGGAATAGAATGTAGAATGTAGTAGAAATTTTTCTACAGTTTCTTCCAAAACTGGCACGGAATAATTTACAACAACAAATAGAATTAACGGAAATAATAATGCACGTACAACGGTGTTAGCTAATTAAGCGACTCACCAGATTTCAGGAAAAAAGATTCACTGAACAAACAGTCTATTGATGTGATTATGGCTTTCAAAAATAATCTGAATGATAGGACTGAACTAAACTGATCGATTCTCGTGAATCTTACATGGACCAAGTGTCCCATTTTCCAGATTTTGCGGTTACAGTCAGGAAGTGTGATTGGTTACTCTGCTTTATCTATGGTTTCCGGTGTTATTTGGGTCTTTATCTCCTAACTGGCAACTCGTCTATTAACAGTTATTCCAACCCCTTTTTTTCTAGAAAATTAAAAATATCATTATGTGAGTCGATATATAGTATTAATAATAATACATATAAACTAGAAACTATAGTAATTTTCCTTATTTTTCGAATTATAATCTTCTGTTAAAAATTACGACAGATGACTGTTTTGCCACACAGAGGACTGTTTCTTTCACCAAGAGAATTATTTACGTCAATGTTTATATGAGGAAAACACAATATTGATTATTAAATGTAATCCAAACAATTATTCTTTATTCTATTAAATACTGTGTCACATACAGAAGCTCTCTATGTAACTAAACAAAATGATTATAATAAAAATTGGCTTAGGTACTAAGAATCAGACTTGTGTATTTATCAATGCAGACTAATTTCTCAAAAACAGATAAAGATGTATTAAAATAATGAAATAGTCGTTTTCCTTTGTCATCACAAATTTTAGGAAGGTTACTATTTGTTCGCCTTCTTCCGTGTCTATCTTATTGATTACTGCAGCATAACAATATTTAGTGTTTCGTACAAGGAATTTTACAAATACGTAATCACTGATGGTGTAATTCTGTTGGTTAATTGAATTAGGTCCAGCCAGTGCAGCTTCGTTGGTCTCCATTGTGGAATCCTGTGGGTTGTCCATGTTTTCACTTTTAGAGTCTCTGAATATATCATCTACTCTAAGTTTTGTCTCGTTTATGTACTCTATCACTCCAGAATTAAGTTGCTGGTACTCGCCTTCACGAGTACAGCTTAAACTTCTTATTATGAGTGTAGCGGCACTTGGAGCTGATTCCAGAGGACTTCTTGATGTATTTCTAGAGTGCCATTAAAGCTTTTTAAATTAACTTTTTCATTCTGAAGGTCGTTTGTCAATTCTTGGATGGGTTTATCGTCGATTGTGAACAAGGTAATTGCAGAACATCTTCGTTGAATGGCCTCTATAAATGATTCCAAGCTATTAACATCAATACTTGTAGCGACGACGGCATCAGCGGTTTTCTTGCTGGTCGCTCCAATGCCATGGCCACTGTCTGAATATTTCCAGATAGATTATATTAAGAAGCTCTTGTTGAAGCCTTGATGCCAGGATGTAAAACATCGTTGTGTTTCTCTATTGAGTTACGGGTCCATCGCTGACGAAGTGGATGCTCTTTAGGCTATGTGGGATGGTTTTAAAAATTGGGCGCTTATGTGCCATTGTAGCAGCCGGTGAATGTGTGAGATTTTCGGAAACGGTCGATAAGACTGGATAGAGGTTTTGTTACACACTACCACAGTATGAAGACTTAGCTGAAGTCTCGACCCTTCGAAATGAAATACTTGTATTTCTTGACAGTATTTGGAACAATAATTTTCTGAAAAATTCATATGTATGATAGCGTCTACGTCGTTAGTGTTCTGATTGTATGTCTTGATAACAATGTTTTGATGGGTAATGTTTCTCTATTGTTGATAATAGACTTCCAAATGCTCGTACAGCTCTTTTATTAGTTCTCGAGGGTAGACGTTTTCTTTAGGTATTGGGTAACTGTTTGAGCATTCTTGGTCTTAGGGTCGTTGTAAGTTTGTTTCTCGGATACCATGTCATTAACTCCCTATACTCAGGATTCTTGTCAATACAGCTGTGGGCGATTCATGACAAACATAGCTCGTCAACATGTCATTTCATAGTGTGGTGTGACTATTGTCACAATTGTCAAAATTCTTCGCCTGTACGATGCTGATAGTTTCAGATCGATGTTCTCTGGCTTCATGCACAGACAGGTATCCCGTTCGTTTACATTTGGTGTTATGACTCATAAAGGACGTAGACGACAGATGTTCAGCTTGAAACTTCTTGTATAAATTTGTAATGCTATACGATAAATATCTTTTCTGTTTTTTCACCCCTTTTCTGGTCAAGCATTCTCGTTTTCCTGCGCCAAGTCTGCTGTTGTCATCGTTTTCATGATAGGTATTTATGCATCAGATGATATTTTGTCTTTTGAATTATTCTATAAAATATAGAACTTTCTTTGCTTAGCCATATTTCGTACGTGTGTATAAGTTTACCAGAGACAACTTTTTCGAATATTTGTTTTTCTTGGCAGATATTTAAATTAGCGTAGTTCACTTTCAGCTGGGCTTTCGAAACATCACAGAATAGCGCTTTTTTGAACAGTTATATGCTAGTTTCTGGCGAATTACACATTTTGGCAAGTTTTTGTTAGGTGTGTCTACATGTCTCTGTCTCAGCTTTTTCCAAACGTTCTTATATCTTCCAATACTTTTCGGATTTCTTCTTCTGTAATACTCGATCTTTTTGTCTCTCTCCTTTATAATTCTGTCACGTTACTTTCTAGCATCACGCTTTCTCGTCTTACTTGCATCACTACGTGGAGTGATCGTAGGTAGTATTGATGGAGAGACAGAACTTTGAGAGAAAGAAATCCTAGATTCGGGCGTATTTTGCTATACAAAATTGTTTGTTATTTCTTTCAAAGCTTATTTTTTTGCGCGATAGGTAGCACAGTGCTTTCTCCATTCTTAAATCACAGCTTTGTGTTCACGTCGACTCATATCTTCAACTGACTTTCTTGTACCTTTTTCCTTCTTTCTTTTGATAGTTTCGCCGTTCTTTTTTCTTTTGCTCGTTTCTGCACTTTTTTCTTTGGATTCAGGCCTCTTCTTTGATGACATTGCGGCAATACTAAAACAATAAAATATACTTTTAATATCTAAGAAAATCGCATTTAAATCGGCCCACTCGTTTGGTAGCTATGGGTATAAAAACATGGGTAGTTACTGGGTACGTATTATTTATATTCCAAAATAATAATAGGAACGAAAAGACATGAATCAGCATGACAGGCCAATCTAAGAAAGAAAAAGGCTATTGGCAAGCAGTGGGTTAGTGGAGACAATGAAGAATATTAATAAAATACACGGATGTCAAGTAAAACAGTCCTCTGTCACTTTGAGCAGTCCTCTGTGTTATAAAATTCCAGAGGTCTGTTGCACAGAGGACTGTTATTTTAACGTAAAAAATGTCGTACATTATATCAGTCTAAATATTACTTAATAACACAGAAACAGCTATAATATATTACAGTGAGCAATTTTTCTGTCAAATAAATATAATCATAGCAGATAAATCACTTCAGATAGCCTTACCAGAGGAATGTTCATTCAACACTACAGAAGTGTGACTCTCCACTGACGCGGAGTTATCCCTGCGCAAACTGGCAGCGACTTATTTACCATGGTGACAGAGCAGAAACGTTCCGTTTCAAGCGAATGTAAGCCACAATAGTGCTTAATATGTTTGTGGTGCGACATTCTAATTGTGAAAGAGGACTGTCCTGAAAATGTATGGAAGAGATTCGAATACTAGTTTTTAGTACTAAAAAATACTCTAAAAGTATGATTGTTGTTTGTTCACATGCATTCAATATTCTTTATGTTTATAGAGTTTCAATATTTTACATTTTTCAATACAATTAATGAAAACCGAATCGAATCATACTGTATCCGGAATTAGAACATAACAGAGGACTGTTTTCAGTGGCTTTCTGACCGAATTTATGAAATAATTATGATTATAAATATTAAGGAAGCTTGGCTATTTAAATAATAGGTTATATATTATGTGTTTTAATGAACAAAACTATGAATTAATATAGCCAAAAGTATCAAAAACGTTTGGACCATGATTTTCTTGTTACGTTGACCAAGCGAGAATAATCACAAAAAATGGGGATCAAATCCAAAGTATTTGAATGTAAATGAATTTAAGATGGACGTTACAATATTGACTAATTCTCCGTAAAAAGGATTCAAAACGAAAGAATAACAAGAATTAGACGAATGACATGTATTATAATTCTCTGAAGGTTGCTCTATGATTTTCAATGATATTTCGCCGCCGAGCATACTTTAGGAATCACTAGAACTTTTTGTAATGTATTCAGTCTTTTGTCACCAAAAATTCGAAAACTTCAAGTCAAGTTATTTCCGGAAGTTGCATACTAATGCAAGTATTTCAGGCTGTTAGAATAACATTCAAAATGCAGTTCTGGTTAAGTTTCATAGAAATCGATCAATAATTTTAGGACCTGTAGATTGAGGCGTTTTTCACGAAACACACGAAATAATAGCTACTTCGTTTCTTGATTAGATATACATTGTAGTACCCATTTAGTATTACTTACATCAGGTTTTCCTTCTATCTAGGCTTATTTCTCTGATGAGAGCTTGCAACTATCAACCGAAGGTTTTAGTTGCATAAAGAATGAAACGTGCTCTCAATAATTCTAATTACACTTCATCTTTCGTACACACTCTCAGGCTAGCTGTTGCCGATGTATCAGGGAAGGACGGAACAGGGTTTTCTTATTCTTTTCCTGTTCTCTGTCTTCTTGATTCATTTGAAAGATTACTTAAGGTTTACCTGTTTTTTCTTATTCTCAGCGCTTACAGCACAAAAAAGAACAAGAAGGAAAAGCGGGTTTTGAATGTTTATCTACTGGATATACTGAACTTACCTTCGATCGTGTTTTGACTCGCATATTACTTTGATATTACGTCACAATCAATGTAGTCGTCCAAATTTTCGTAACTTTAATTTGATCCAATGAATATATAGATAAATAAATACATCTTCAAGTGATCGATCGTATAGTATCTTTCTTTGTGGATACTGTCCAATTAATGTAGAGAATATTTAAAGTCTAAGTCTCCACATGGGAATAGTATTTGTAGTCTGTGCTAAGTTTAAAGCTAAATTTCCGATGGAGTCAAGTACTACATAGCCTAAAAAAGAAATAAGTTCAGTAGATACTGACTTGACAATAGCTGCGATATTTCCATACTATCTGAATGCAATTTCAAAGAGATTCATACTATTTCTTATGGTATGTTCTCTGGTGGGGACCCTTATGGAAAAAAAATCATTGTTAGCGCTTGAGGTGATGAGGTTTCACTGTCCTCATTCAAACCAGATGGTTCTTCTGAAACAAGATAAAGGGAGAAATCAAATAACTTAGTATTTATCATAAGTATTTTCGGAACGATGTCATAAATGATCTGCGGAAGAAATAGTTTCACGATTTCAATATTTTAAATTTCTTCTTTAGCGGGAAACTACTCCTTAACATATCTTTGCTTCGAATATGTCCGAACAAATGCCAAAAAAATCGACGATTGTTCTTTGCGTACATGTTCCTTTCACGACAATCAAAACTGGAGAAATAAAAATTTTGTAAGAAACCACCACATATAGATAACAGCTGTTATGATTTTTGCGAGTTACGTTTGTTCTTCCTGATAATTTTAATTTTCGGTAATAATCCAATGCGAACGGAGAAATTTGAATCTGGCAGAATGTGCTGAAGCAATGGTGTTAGATGTCCCAGGTTGAACTTATACAAGAATTAACCAAATACTTAGGGTGCCCCATTCAATTGTTTCCAGAAAGATCCGCATTTACCGGGAGACTGGTGTTCTTGAAAGGAGACCTCTGGGAAAGACGACCTGGAGCAGCAACAGCGATCCTTAGCCGTTATTTAAGAATTTCTCATTAAGATGATGGTTCTCTACTATTAGGCACCTAGACTGAAACGACACAACAACGTCTCAAGGAATTAAATTCGAGGCTTCGTGTCGCAGCTCGAGTCCCAGGTTTAATCGAAGCACATCAAAGAGGCCTTGTTACCAGCCAGATAAACTCGTAAGCGTTAGCTTCTCGAATGATCGAATTTTCTAGATACAATGTATAGTGTTGGGGTAGATAGTCGAAATAGTATACCTATTTGGAGTTTTTTGTTTGATCTACTTTTTGTTTTCATCATGTCCTGGTTGCGCTGGAATATAGCTTGCGTGTCTGTCCGTTGAGAGGCTCCAATTGTATATTTATGTCTTGTATGGTATTGTAAATGGCTGTGTAGCACTGGCTAGGCCTAATGAGAATAAGACTGCAGTTTGCTTCTCCTATTCATGACCTCCTGCTTGACTAACACCTAGCGCTAGTTGACGATGGTTATGAAGATTGGATCGGAGAATCAGCTCCTCAAGCTCTTTCCACATCCTACGGAAGATTGAATATTGTTCCCTGAATAGAAAGCCTATATGTGCTTGAACATGTTAATTGGTCGGAAGCGGACTGAGAGATAGTTTCATTTACAGATGAGTCGAAATGATCTTTTTGTGGAGGTGGAATAATTGTATGAGGAAGAATTCTTTTGAACGCCCGCACTGATCTGGTTATCGTATAATACATAATGGAACCTTGAATGATAAGATGTACGTTACAACCATTTCAGAAGAACACGTTGTACTATTTGAACATTTCGTTCATGTAAAACACCAGCCCTCACCGAGCTCATATCGTCAGACTCTCTTTGAGATCGAGTAATCACTTCGATTGAGTAGCCTCCTCAAAATCGAGACTCCAGTGCTAGCCAACACGTCGGGGACATTCTCAATACAGATCAGACTGATCGAAATTCAGACCGAAATGAATCAGATCGCAACAATGTCATTGAGTTTTAGTATGAAACGTAGATGTTATGCAGTGATTCTCCCTAGGGGTGAAATTATCCAGTATTAACAGATTTTTGGGACCTTTGCTTCGTTCAAAAGTTTATCATTCTTCATTATTAGTTCTATCCCAATTTCAATGAAAACTGATTTCATTTAGATCGTTCTCAAGCATTTTTTGGTGCTCGTGGATTACTGGAAGAAAATTTCAACAGATCTAAGCTTTTTTTGGATGGATTTGACTTTAAGAATTAATTCATTAATGAAGTGTATACAGGGTGTTACATAATAGTATGTCACAACTTGAAAGCTCGAATCTACGTGCAATTTTAAGGAAAAAATTCATATAAACATAGGTTAGGCTCAAAAGCTTCGTTACGGAGCTACAGGGTGTTGAAATTTCAGGATTTCAGGGTTTTTTCAAAACTCCTTTTGAGTTTTGAGATATTCAGCTCAAATATATATATATATATATATATATATATATATATATATATATATATTTTTTGAAAAGAGAGGATTTACAAAAATTTGAATAATTGTATTTACAATAATTGCCTATATCTATAATTTTAGTGTGTGTCAGAAAAAAAAAGTGTGAGCTCAGGAAATGTAACAGGGGAACCATACTATTTTGTATATGATTCAATAAACGAGTGGAAAAACCTGAGGAAAAAACTCGTTTCCCTGTCGCTATTGCACTAGCAATAGCTTGTCTGTTTATGATGTGTTAGTGTCGTGTGGAGATAATGAAAGGAATACATGATCACCGTACAATCAATTTTCGTCATCTTCGGTCAATTTAGAAACTTGTAATTTTTCTTATCTCCAACCGTTATCGAGCAAAAAAAAATTTGACAGTTGCTGAAGTGGAACCACTGTCTGCTGGAATTGTTTATTAAATTGGCGATTAGTTTTGAGACTTTTGAAGTTATTGTTGTAAGTAAAATAGCTCATTTTACTAACGTCCAATTGGCTGATATCCATTACATGTACGGTCTGACTGACGGAAACACAATAGAAGCTAGGCGATTATATCAGACGCTCCCTCTAAATCGAATAACACCAGACAGACGACCATTTTCAAATATCCATAGAAGGTTGAGGGAAACTGGTACTTTTATTGCAAATAATTATTTAAAAGGTGCAACTCAAACTATGAGAACTCCAGATGTTGTGGAAGCAGTTTTGAATTGTATCGATTTGAATCTTCATGTGAGTACAAGAAAAATCAGTTGAACATTTCACATGTTCTAGTTCGGAGGATTCTCCACAACTTTTAATTGTACCCGTTTCATATTCAATGCGTCCGATTTCTACTTCCTCGAGATTTTCCTTCAAGACGGAATTTCTGCCGATGGTTCTTAGATAAAATCAGAGAAAATGCCCATTTTGATAGTGAAGTAATGTTCGCAGACGAAGCTTACTTTTCGAGAACTGCTATCACAAATTTATGTGAAGAATCTCATCATCAAGAACAATTTTCACTAAATGTCTGGGTCGGAATAATTGGAAATCATTTGATTGGGCAATTTTTTTTTTGCCTAACAGACTAAATGGTCTCGCTTTTCGGCAATTTTTTGAGGATAAGTTATCTTTATTGCTTAAGGATGTGCCACTTTTGGTGAGAAACATAATGTGGTTCATGCATGACGGGGCACCAGCACATTTTATTGGAAAAGCTCGGGAATTCTTGAATAATAAATTCAACAACCGATGGATAGGTCGAGGTGGGCCAGAAACATGGCCTCCTAGGTCCCCAGACTGAAATAGTTTAGACTTTTTCTTATGGAGATATCTCAGAAGTTTAGTTTATACCCAACCAGCGAACACTGTAGAAGAATTGAAAAATCGGATAATAACCTCGTGTGACACGATAAGGAATACCCCAGAAATATTTTAAAGAGTGCGTGGTAATATGCAAAGAAGGACAGAGGCTTGTATTCTTGCGTGTTGGGGCACACCACGAATATTGAAAAAAAAGCATCAGCAGCGTCTTGATTTTCGAATGACTTTGGCGAGGTTTTTTCGGTTTGGCTTATTTTTTCCTACCGATTCCGATGATTGTTTTCTCGTTAGTGTGTCGTATTTATAGACCCATGTCTCGTCACCAGTTATGATCCGTTCCATGAACGTGGGATCAGAATACGCATGATCTAGCATGTTTGCAGCTACCTGCATCCGGTACTGTTTTTGAAAAAAAATTATTATCAGAATGAGCCGAGTGGCGACGCTCCGCATGCACAATTGATTCATCAAAATCAAACGAGCGGTTACACGAGAGATGTTGAGATCACGAGCTATCTCTCTAACACTGGTATGACGATTTTCGAGCACCATTTCCTTGAGTTTTTAGACGTTATTGTTGGTTGAAGAGGTCGAAGGTCGTCCGGAACGAGACAAATCTTTGACGAACTCCCTACCGTCTTTGAAGGCTCTGTACCACTCAAACACTTGGGTTTTCGACAGAACAGAGTCTCCATAAGCATTTTACAGCATTCGAAACGATTCAGCAAACGAAATTTTGCCCAAAACACAAAATTTGAGTCAAACTCTTCGTTCAATATTTTTTTCCATTGTAAAATTTGCAGAGTACCACTGAGGACGACAGGTTTCACAGTTGTCGTAAACAAATTAGTTACCAGATCGAGCTCATGTTTAGAATAGTAATTGAGGATAGTTCTATCAACATTTAGAAATTTAAAATACTTAAAAATACTCTACGCGGGCAATTTAAATGAGAATTGCCGGATACTTTTCTGTTGCAGAGTATGCAAATGAAAAATTGCTTTGACATACATTTTAATAGTTTCCATTATCAGGAAATTGGAATTATGGTTTGAAGCTATCTCCTTAATTGACAAGTTATCTCATTTGAAATTTCAAATCAATAAAGCATATTATCCCAACATCAACACTGACTCGCAGAATGGACAAACTTGAATGGATTTCGTGTTGTGCAAACGGATTTCTTGGTGCATGTAATTTAATGAAATAATTCCGAGCGCAAAGAAAACAAGTTGTGCAATAAAGCTGTGTATCTCCCCTTATAAAGCGTTTGGCGAAGTGATTCAGATACGAGGATGTTGAGAAAGTGTGGAAATAGAGCAAGTAGTATTTGGATACATCGTAGCAATACGATGTTGAAAAGTAGATCATTCATGACAGCGCAAGCGTCAGAACATTTAAAAGTGGACCGAAAAGAGCTTTTTCTTGTATTATTAAGATATCTTCGCAGAAATACTTTTTTCAACTGAGTTCGCTATTCTTGTGACAAATTCAAATAACTCAAATAAAGTATTGAAGAGATTCGTATCATATTTTATAAGATGTCCACTCGAGATGGAACATTAGAAGTATACCGGGTGTCCAGGCGAGATGGAACATTAAAAGTATATAAAGAAAGGAATGACCGATTGGAGAGTTTTTTTGTTGTTGTCTTGAATGTTATTCGAACTAAGTTCGAAAAATATTTTCAATGCTGTGGCACTTCCTGTTACACCGGAAGTTGACACCATATTTGTTATTTCAAAGAGCGAGAGATTTTTGATGTTTTCAAACTTAAAGTTTTATTACCTACATATAGTTTCTATATTCTCTGTTGAACGAAATATTTTTAATGATTTCAACTTGAAGTTTTGTTACCTACATGTTGTTTTTTATTCTCTTGCTGAGCGAAAGGTTTTTATCACTTGAAGTTGTATTCTGAAGTTTTAATCAATGTAAGTACCCAATATGAGCAATATTTGTATGTTATTCGTCCCATTTTCGGTTTGTTCCTCTCCAAATGTAAATTTATTTATAGTTTCTTCGGGAAGACATATATCTGGTGTCGAAACGTCGGAATGTTTTAAAGAGAATTCGTTGTTTTATTTATGAGTCCGTTGTTTGTTGGGAAAGTGGATTGTTGTATATTGGTGGACTTGGAAATGGTTAAATTATTTCAGAGAGCATAATGTATGTTTATATTTTTTATATTAAAAAAAAATTAATTCTTAACAATTTTTTTTCCATATCGAAACCAAATGAAATCAACTGAAAGGAAGATATGAATTTTTCAATCGGAATTTAGCGAGTTTTGGTGTTTTCTTAGAAGGTATCATAAAAATACTAAAGATCATTCAATATCGATTATTTGTAGCTCGTTGTAAGTATGAGGCTCATTCAGCAGAATTCAATTCATTTGGAGGCTTCACGGTATACAGGGTGTATGCAGGGCATGTGGCAAATCGTACTACACTCAAAGGTACAAAAGTCCGGTTCTCTTAAATTAGACTATTTGTGGCACACATCATTTAACGCGTAATATTAATAGGCATCGACCTGTTAAAGGTTTCCCTATACCTAAAATGCATCTTTCCGAGTTATTTGCGATTATTCGTTAACGCTCTGGGAACTGTCTATGGACGTGCAGAAATCTAAGCCTCCTTTGCCAACTTCAGGTAGGTACGTAAAATTCGTTTTTCCGTCATAATTCAAAAACTTGAATTCTCAGGTACAGGGTATGTATGGGGAACTTCATTAATTTTTTTCCAGCGAATCTAACAAATTGAAAAAAATATGAGTTACAATTTGAAGAAACGTAGTTTTCGATGTTTCTTCGTTTAGAAATCTGAGCGGCCACATGGTTTCTTGTATGCAAAACACCTTTCATTATTTTGGTAGCTCATGCCGTTCTCGAGATATATCCATTTTTCAACAAGCAGAAAATCGATAATTTTTCAAGTGGGCCGAGGATATAATTATATATATTAATTTTTCTTCTTAGTGCATTCTTCATTTTTATGGGTTTTCAATTGTTTTCATATCGTCTGGCAATGAATTGAATATCTTGATCACCATGTATATTTTCGATTTATGCCCCCTTGAGGAGGTTGTCTTTGGTATGAGAAAGGGACATCCTCTGCGACTTTGAAATCCATGTTCTACCTTCTTTAGTTCTTTTTCCTCCTTTCGAATCACATCGACTGCCACGTTCAAATGATACAACTGATGTCTGATGTCAAGTATCTTCGCTTCCTCATACAGCAAATCCGTAGAATACCGCCTATTTCTGTTCAGCAATACTTCCAGAAAACTGGATTATCTTGAGTGGATTCAAGTATAAGTTCGCAGCAGTACCCCAACAGAGCAGACCATAGCATAGAACACTCTGGCAAGTCTCTCAAAAGTGTTTTGTCGATGTTTACGGTAAGCTTATTGATAGCAAACCAATCCAGTAACTCACCCAGTTCATGTTGTATCTGAATTTTCAGCGCCTCCCACGAAACATTCTCAGAGATCACCGAAGTATCGTCAACCGAATTATGTCATTCATATATACCAAAAAAAGGAGGAGGCCCAGTACCGAGCCTTGTGGAACTCCGCAAACAATAGGTAAGAAACCACTGTACCAGTCTCTAGTACGAACGAACTGTTTTCGGTCCTGCAGATAAGAACTAAGCAGACACAAGAAACTATCTCGAAAACATGTATCTCGCAGTTTCATAATTAATTTTAATGATTAACTATGTCAAAAGCTTTTTTGAGGTCGATGGACAAAGCTATGCATTTTCTTCCCTTATCTATGTTCTCGTAAATACTCCCCATCAGAATAGAAACAGTATCCTCAGTGCGTCCACTTTCTCTGAAACCGAACTGGTTATTCGCTAGTATCCCCATTTTTTCCAAGAAGTTTACCAGCCTTAGGTAGAGAATCTTCTCGAAAACCTCGGCAAGATTACTAATAAGAGATATTGGCCTATAATTGTTGACGTCATTCGTATCGCGCATTTTGTGGATTGGTACTACCACAGATTGCTTGAAGTGTGAAGGTCATTCTGCAGTTTCGGAAATTATATTTATTACATGAGCTAGTGGCAAGCAAAATGCACCTACAGTTTTTTCAGTATATCTGTTGTGATTCCATCAACGCCGGGCGATTTTTTTGTTTTTAGGCCTTAGATAATCTTCATTACTTCTCTGGGTGTGGTAGGTTTAACAACAAACGAATTTAGAGATCTTTCACTTTGCTGGTCATGCACTCTAAGTGGCTGTTCAACTTTTTTTGATAATTTTTTCCAACCCCAGTTAAAAACTCATTAAATTCACTTGCTATCTCCCTCTTGTCAGTAATCTCCCTTCCATGCACCACTATCCTTTCTATGCCATTTCTGGAACCTTCGTTTCCTCTACCACTGAACTCATTCACAGTTTTCCACATTTCCTTAGGGTTATTCATATTTTGAGAGATCTTATTTCGGCAGTATTCTTCTTTGCTCATTTCACAATCTGACTTTATTTGTGTTGAATATTCATTGTATCTATTAACTAACTCTTTGTCTTGACTTGAACATTTCATCCTTTTCATGCATTGGATTGACCCAACTTTGTGTTATCCAGCTCTGTTTTGTTCTCTATATTTTAGGAATTCGCTCAGTTCTTTTACATACTGCCTTGATAAATTACTCAGTGATTTCCTCAGCGTTTTCCATGTACTCTAAAGAATTCCAACTCTTCAAACTGAGGTTTTTCCTCAGATTTTTATGATTAGCATTCTGTTTTCTCAAACCATTTCGTGCTGATGATACCGTTTTTCTCAATCCAAAGACTGTTTGTATCCCGACTGCACAGTGATCTGTTACCTCCTCTCGGTATACAGAAGGAATAGTACTTTCCTCTAGTGGGCCGTCAGACCTCATGAATATGTGATCCAGACAAGTGGCAAATGAGGCAGTCAACCTGGTTACGTTGTTTATAAGAGATATGTATCCACATTGTGTCATGAGGTTGAGATCTTCATGTTTCTGTGCGTCTTCAGTGACATCTATATTGATGTCACCTATGAAGAAATTGCATATGGTTCTTTCTTCGTTAAACAAGAAATCTTCTAGTGCATTCATGAAAAACCTTACATTCATTTCATGGCTTCGATAAACCGTAATCATCTTCATCGTCCCTTCTGCTGTTCTTAATGTTACTTCAACTACTTTCTGGCGCCCCCAATATCAACAGCTTCATGACAACAATCAATAGTTTCCTTAACGTGAAACAAAACTTCATCTTCCTGGTTCAGATTGCCACCACTATAAAATGTTCTGTAACCTGATAATGTAAATTGGCCGGCATTGTCTATTCTCCATCACTCTGACAAAACAATTATATCAAACTCTGTTTTCAGACCATGCAAAATAACTTGTAACTCATCAAAATTGGGCACTTCTTATATTCAGACCCAGAATTGTTAAATTTTGAATCATTTTTATGAATACGTTGATAAAATAACAGTGATACGTTAAAAAACGCTTGCCCTTAATTTTCGAGTTCTCTACTAGATGGCTCTGTTAGTTTACATTGGTTGTTGTTTTTGTTGGTTCAATAATCATAAAACAATATGAAACCATAATCGTGGTGTCGGAGTTCTTGTTAGAACTTCGAAAGATATAAGAGCATGATGGAAGGCATTACCGTTCTGTTAGCTGGAGACTTCCGACAGACTTTTCTTGTATTACCCAGGGGTACATGAGTGTTGAGAAAGTAAAACCAGTTCTAGAGAAAGAAAAGAAATGCCTACTCCAAAGTGATCGTCCAATTGCATTGTTGCCAACGATGATCTAATAGAATATCTCGAGTTTCAGGGTATCATCAGAGAACAATAATACAGTTTCCGTGATAACGATCTACTGGTGATCTCCCTGCATACGCTACGTATTTGTGAACATCAACTATCAAAAACCAACGGCGAATCGACAGCCATTGCTTTTGATATCACCAATGCTTGCGACAGGGTTTGGCACGCAGCTTTAATGAATTTAGACTTTCCGAGAAATTGCGTTGTTGAATTAGTAGATTTCTCTTCAGTTGATCGATTCGGGCAGTAGTTGATGGTGTAACGACTGAATTTTTACATGTTAATGCAGGACTAGCCCAAGACTCCATACTTCCGCCAACTCTTTTCCTGTTGCAGATTAATAATGTGCTCCTCGCAACCAGAAACAGAATATTTGGGTTTGCGGACGACTGCAATCCGGTGTACACATTTTCTAGTCGGCGTTCAATAACTGCTGACGAGCCACCAACAGATTATGTCACTGAATTCAGACTTGTATAAAACACCAGAGTGGGATCAGTTGAACTTGATAAATTCTAAAACGAACAAAATGCAATCAATAAAGTTATCTACATAAGTTGCTGCTGGAAAAGTTCCTTTAGTCACGCAAGGAAAGGAACATGCATCTACTCGACATCGCAGTCAGCACCAACCTCTGTCTCAAAAGCAGCAGATTTCAGTTGTTTTTTTTATAAAAAACTAAAAATGCAGCAGATGCGACGCTGCTTTATAATCATTTCATGTATTCGGTGTTTGAAATCAGTTAGTTGGCACTTTGTTTCTGTTGTTAGCATAAATTAAAGATTCAAGTTTTGTGATTCGACCATAGAAAGACGACATTTGACTAGAGAAGAGATGCTACATGCCGTTGGCATGCTCCAAGCTGGGAGCTCACAAAGGGAAGTATTCAGGGTTCTGGGAAGTAGCCCAATTGTCATAAACCGTTTATGGTAGCGTTTCAATGAAACAGATAGCGTAGAAGAACGCCATACAGGTCGTTTCAGGATTACTACAGCCGCCCAAGACCAATTTTTTGTTTTACAAGCCAGAAGAGGTCGTACTACCACAGCATCTCAATTAGCTCAAGAGCTATCACGAGTTCATAATGTACAAATTTCCGACCAAACTGTGAGAAATCGACTGCACGAAGGCCAACACCACTCCAGACGTCCTTTAAGAGTTCCACAACTGACCCATAGAAATCACGCTGCTCGTTTAGCTTGGTGCAAAGAACACGTAAACTGGGATCAAGAGAGGTGGGCCACAGTTCTCTTCAGTGATGAATCTGGATTTAGTTATTATCCCGATTCGGGAAGAATTCGAATATGGAGGGAACCTGGAAAGCAAAACCGTCTCCAGCATGCTCGAGAAGTTGTTAGACAGGGAGGCGGATCAGTGATACTTTGGGGAGGTATACGCCTTGGTGAAAGAACTGACCTCGTTTTCATACAGAACGACCTCATAGGAAATTCTTACGGAAATGAGATAGTTTTACCTGTAGTGTTACCGTATCTCCAAACAATGGGTCAAAATCCACTCTTCCAACAAGATAATGCCCCTCCTCATCGTGCAAGAGTTATCTTGAACGTTTTTGAAGAGAATTATATCGATCTTCTACCGTGGCAATCCTGCTCCCCAGATCTGAATCCCATCGAGCATGTGTGGGACACCCTAAAAAGAAATCTCCTGCGTCAAAACGTCTTCCATCATGAACAGGAGCTTCGATTAGCAGTTCAGGGGGCTTAGAATGACTTAGGCCAAAATGTAATAGACAATTTAATATTGAGCATGCCGCGACGATGCCAAAGTGTCATTTATAACAGAGGTGGACCTTCTGGGTACTGAAAAATATAACTGCATCCATATCGTTTCGAAAATATTAGTTCAGGATTTTTTTTTGTGTTTAACCAAATTTCGTCATTTTCAAATCTCAAAATTTTTTATAATAGGTGCTTTGGAGAAGTCAAATATTATTTTGTTTCCTTGAAAATACATTATATACAATACATCCGAACAAAAACCGAAAGATTTCCATAAATTCGAATCATCAAATTCATATTTTAAAGATAATGGTAAGTGTTCCTAGACTTTTCGAGGTGTTTATATATATATATATATATATATATATATATATATATATATATATATATATATATATATATATATATATATATATCCATGAACTCGCGAACATCTTTCCGATTACTTACAGTTTGGTCCTCTTTGACAAACGAGTGAACACACATGTTAAATCATATTGGGTGGCCACATCTGTGGCATGGCAGGCATCTCCTCTTCATCTAAAGTTAAGAAAACAAAAAGAAGTAAGTTTTGAGTCACCATTTGGAAGTACTCGTAGGAATTCTCTAAAACAATGCACACATGACGCAAGGGCAGAATTTTCTGCAAAAGTTCAGCTTCAATGTGTTTTGTTCATTGTATTGCGACCAATGTCGTTATAAGATAAAAGATGATGATTTAATTTTGCAAGGGTTTGTCACTGAGTTTCTCGAAACGTTAACTCTAAGAACATTTCAACCCTACCAGTACCAACTGGATGCTGCCAATTGACCTGTCGAAGTCTCTCGTCAGCTGACGAATATGCTCGAGGCCAATGAATTCGGAAATTTTGTTTTTAGAATTGGCCAGCACGATATCTATATCAAACATCGCTGTATTCCTCTCTGTAACATCGTTTGAGAGGAATTGTTTCATATCACATCAATGATCACAAGACATAAGTTGGAATTTTGTGTTCATTAAGTTTTTCTCAAGCTTCATTCAAACGAAATTAGAAGTGGAAGAAGACGCCGTTTGGAATGAAATGGAAGAAGATTCAATTTGAAGAGCGTTTAAAACTCTATACGTACGGATTGTTGCTGGTCAACAACAATTTGCTGTAACTGATTTTAATTTCGTTTTCTGAATTCATTCTTACTCAAAAAAAGACATTTTATTATTTAGCGAAAACGCTAATATTTTCTACTGTGGATATAGTTTCGGTCCCATAATTCATATTTTGACTTTAATCGTTGATGAAATTTATTTTGTTCGTCTGAATTTATTCCTGCTCATTGGTCGTGAATTTCACACACATAGCAAGAGCGATTTCGGCTATAGCGTATTGATTAAATGAGATAACAAAAAAAAAAGATTTAATGAATATTTGACAACCAAAAGTTGTAACAGATTCGAATGTTTACCCCTCTGATTTATTTCTCATACATAATCATGGATAAAATTGACCTGCTCCATAATCAGCATTTGTTGTTTCTCACGCAATAAACCGATATTTTCTGGATGAAATCGAAAATAATTCGAAAACAAAGCAATTTAAGACATAAACACGAAATTCAACACTCATTACAGTTATAGATCTAATGAATATAGGTAGACATATTTGAATTAATTAAGGTTTGTATCTTTGAATGTACTACAAACTGCTACTTGATTTAATTCTGTTTACACTAATGCCTCAGTGTACATTGGAATAGCGAATAGACCAAGATGTCAAAAGATTTTTGAGTCGATTTCTTAGGCCACCTAACAGAGAAACCAAAATCCCCAAATGTGTAATTGAAAAATTCATTTTTTCTCGTTGGTTCATTTCAAGTGAGAGTAGTTGCCCTAAAATATGTTCGAAATTTAGCTTCTGCAATGAAAAACTAAAAACGTGCATATTCTTGATTCAAATAATAAAGATGATGCCTGATGTATGATCGGAAGTACCAAGACATTGAAAGTATATTAGGAATTTTGTTCAAATTACACAAAAACAATAAGAAAATCATCAATTAGTTAACCCGTTCTCCATATACTTGTAATCTCTCATTTCGTGTGGACACCCGGTATACAGGATGTCCACACAAATTTTGAGAGGTGGTTCCTGAAGAAATTCTGTGACAAATTAGTGAGCAGCACTTAACGAATATTCTTAAATCTAGAGATATTCAGTTTGAAATATTTGATACTCACGGGCCCGGATCACTTAATTTTCATTAAACGAGAGCGAATTTGTGGTATCACCATAGATGAAATGAAATACATATCTTGTTGTAAAGATGACATTCATAATCATTGTAAAATGAATACCAAGAATGTTGTGTCAAGATATGCGCAAAATACAATGGAAGCAGACGTGTTTTCCTGTTTTTTATTACATACTTGAGAATGTGGTATCATTCTCAATTCAATAACTTCACGCGTTATGGTGAGAAATGGTGAATATGGTCATCTTCGCAGTTTTGTTGTAATGAAACAATAAATCTAAAGTTTTTATTTGTTCTTGTACTACGGATATAAGCTATTGCTTTTTGCTAAATTTTATAATTCTAGGTGTAGTATGCATCCATATGCCAAATAGGCAACCGAATTTTTCGGTAAAGTTGACTGAATAATTTAGTTTTCCATAGATCGAATCGATCTGAAATATGAATATTTGGTGTCATTTTAAACAAGACTAATGAGTTCATTTTCGGCAAAAGACCTGTTGTATGTACAATATTTTTCCACTCACTGTGCTATCAGACAATGTTCTCATCAAATGAAATGTTCCTAAGGCAATATTGGACAAAATGGTTTCAAAAATGGAGGTGTCGTTTCAAATATTACATTAATTAATTCAATAACAAATTATATTTCCAATAAAATGATAATGTAGCAATTTGACAATTTTAGTGTTCTCAATTCATTTTTTTCACAGAAAATCATAATTTGTCGAACTTTCAATAAGATTTTGAAATATCTTATAATAATTCCTTAAATCGAAGAAAACGGTGTAATTCAGACTCGTTCAATCATCAAGTTCAAAGAACTCTTGAAGAAGGAAAATTATAAAATATGACAAGTGACAATTTTAATGTTTTCCATGTTATTCAAATGGAAAATAAAAATCGCTATGAGCGACCTCTAAATGTTAGTACTGTCAGTTCCAATATTTAGACTTCTCTGTTCACTAAATGTATTTGAATGAATGAATATGAATCAATATGTGGCTCTTCAAATCTACCTAAACTATCTCTGAGATATTTTGGCATTTGATTTAGCTCATCAAAACCCAATTTCTGAAATATTTTCAGCTATATGATAAACGAATTTCATCGAAAGTGCTTATCAACATTGTTATTCTTAATTAAATGAAAACGTGTATATTCTTCATTCAAATAATAAAAATGATTCCTGATGTATAAAAGGAAGTGCCTAAACATTGAAAGTATTGTCGGAAGTTTGTTCGAATTACACAAAAACAATTAAATTTAAAATTCACCAATTAGATAAGCACTTCTCCAAATACTTCTAATCTTCCCTCTCGTGTAGACAGCCGGTATAAAGGGTGTCCAAATAAACTTTGAAAGTTGGTTCCTAAAGAAATTCGTTGACAAATTTAGGGAGAACAGCATGCTACGAATATTCTTGAATCTGGAAATATTCAGTTTCCAAAATTAGATTCTCTCGGAACCTGATCTCCTTAATTTTCAATAAACGAGAGCGATTGTGTGATGTTACCATACAAGAAATGAAATACATATCTTGTTGTACAGAAGGTGACATTCGTAATCAATGCAAAATGATTACAAAGAATGTTGCGTCAAAGTATGCGGCAGAATACAATATAAGTAGAAGTGTTTTCCTGTTGCGTCGACTGATAATTTTCATTTTTTAGTCAAATCCAAAGAATTACAGACCTGAGTATGTAGTATCATCCTGAATTCAATAACTTCACGCGTTACTGAGAAATTGTGAATATGGTCATCATCCAAATTTTTTTGTAATGAAACAACGTATCTTGTGTTTCAGATTATATAGATTTGAAAAATGCACCCATTGAATAGATTATAAGTATAGTTTTATGTAAGTTGTTTATATCTGCTCAGATGTATTCACATGATTTTGGTGTGGATTTTCATGTTTTTTTCCTTAGTTGTTTTCTTCTGATATCTAGGTTGTTCGCATACTTCTTTTTAAGATATTTATTTGCCATGCACAAGGCCCTGCCTTTTATGGATTATATATAGTGTAGTAACCAAAACGTTTGATAAACAAGGAATAAGCACGGAACTTCATTTACTCATTCTGATTTTTGCTGAAAGATGTAAAGATTAATCCTAAGGCAACGAATTCTGTTCTTATATCTAACTTATCCTTTGTGGAAATAAAGTTAATATTGTTATTTATTATCGTGGACTCATGTACTATCTCAGCTGTTAGCTGGATATAATTTACCTTTCCCAGATTCAGCAATCAAAGGGAATAGGCTCGATAACAATATACTTGGCATAAATTTCCTAAATATCCTACATGTATTAAGAATTACAGCTTTATGCATTTCCATATAGGTACTCTTATGCAATAATAATTTCTTAAGGTTATCATGCAAAGTTTTGGGTATGACCACAGTCGAGGATACGATGACAGGCACAATATCTATTTTCTCGAGGTGTCACATCTGCTTGATCTCAATAGCAAGGTCTGTGTATTTGGACTTTTTCTCCTGGAACTTGTTCAGCACGTTGTTATTATTCGGTATGGTGACATTCACCGGCATTGCTGTTCTGGCTCTCTTATAATACACCACTATGTCCGGCCTATTATTCGTCACCATTATTCTGTCAGTGATAACAGGCCTATCGTAGTATAATCTAATAGCCATTTTCCAATACGGGCGCCGGTGGATTCTGGTAATATGGCTGGAAGGTATTCAGAAGTCCGTACTTGTGTGGAAGTTTCTGATGGATAATGTTGCACACTTGATTATGCCTGTGAAGATAGTCCGTATTGGCCAATTGTTCGCATCCGGACGTAATATGCTGTATAGTCGCCTATCTTATATGGCATTTTCTGCACTTATCTGTTTGTAATGTTCCATCCTTCATGATAAATTTTTTGTAGTTGTTTGTAGCGATCACTTGGTCTTGGATGGCCATAAAGAATCCTTCTGTTTCCGCGAATAATTTTCCTTTCATCAACCATTCGTTGAAGGCTTCTTTGTCGATGTGTGGTTGATTAATCTCATGATGATGTCGTCCATGCAATTCCTTTCTTGACCATTGCTCTTGTTTTTCAGTATATGATAGGAATGGAAGACTCAGAAGGTAATCTCTGGTAGCAAGATTTAGAGGTGTATATCCCTTATCAGCCAACGATACCACTCTTTGGAGGGCAGAATTGAGAGCTTTTGCAGAGAAGAATTCTCTGAGATTTTTTATCTGTTCGGTGTGTAAATCGTGTGTTATTTCTCACGCAATAAACCGATAATTTCTGGATGAAATCGAAAATAATTCGAAAACGAAGTGTTGTGAGAAAAAATAGGTAGACATATTTGAATTAATTGACGTTCGTATCTTTGAATGTACTACAAATTGCTACTTGATTTAATTCTGTATACACTAATGCCCCAGTGTACATTGGAATAGCGAATAGACCAAGATGTCAAAAGATTTTTGAGTCGATTCCTTAGGCCACCTAACAGAGAAACCAAAATCCCCAAATGTGTGATTGAAAAATTCATTTTTTCTCGTTGGTTCATTTCAAGTGAGATTAGTTGCCCTAAAATATGTTCGAAATTTAGCTTCTGCAATGAAAAACTGAAAACGTGCATATTTATGATTCAAATAATAAAGATGATGCCTGATGTATAATCGGAAGTACCAAGACATTGAAAGTATATTAGGAATTTTGTTCAAATTACACAAAAACAATAAGAAAATCATCAATTAGTTAACCCGTTCTCCATATACTTGTAATTTCTCATTTCGTGTGGACACCCGGTATACAGGATGTCCACACAAATTTTGAGAGGTGGTTCCTGAAGAAATTCTGTGACAAATTAGTGAGCAGCACTTAACGAATATTCTTAAATCTAGAGATATGATGTCGTCCATGCAATTCCTTTCTTGACCATTGCTCTTGTTTTTCAGTATATGATAGGAATGGAAGACTCAGAATCTCTGGTAGCAAGATTCAGAGGTATATATCCCTTATCAGCCAACGATACCACTCTTTGGAGGGCAGAATTGAGAGCTTTTGCAGAGAAGAATTCTCTGAGATTTTTTATCTGTTCGGTGTGTAAATCGACAATATCTATAAATCCGCGTCCTCCTTCTTTCCTCTTCGAAGTTGTTCGTATCACAGACGATTTTGGATGATGGTTGTTGTACTTAGTCAGCATCGTTCGGGTCTGCCTTTGAATATCATCCAGTTCTGTCTTAGTCCATCTGATTATTCCGAATGAGTAGAACAACACTGAAATGGCATAGGTGTTAATTGCCTTGAGTAGATTCCCCGAGTGCAACATTGATTTCAGCACAGTCTTCAGACGCTAAGTGCATTCTTAACGAATCTTTTCCTTTGATTGTTTTTGGTCTAGCAATCTGGCTTGTTGGTATCCTAGATATTTGTATGTTTCGCCATTCTTCAAGCACTGTATAATATCACCGTTTGGAAGGTGTGTTTCACCATCTATGACTTTCCCCCTTTGAATATTCAGGGTCTTACATTTTTCAATCCCAAATTTCGTATGAATAGCTACCGAGAACAAATCATCCAATTGCTTCTTGTTCGAAGTATCTAATTTAATGTCATCCATATACAGCAGGTGGGAGATTATATGATAATTCCTATCTATATATTATTATTTATTATGGTGGACTTATGCACTAGCTCAGCTGTTAGCTGGATATAATTTACCTTTCCCAGATTCAGCAATCAAAGGGAATAGGCTCGATTACAATATACAAGACATAAATTTCCTAACTATCCTACATGTATTAAGAATCACAGATTTTTGCATCTCTATATAGGTATTCTTATGCAATTCTAATTTCTTATTTTATTATTATTATTATAGTTTTTATCTTTTTTGTACAACGAATATAGACTTTTCCTTTTGAAAAAATTTCATCATTCTAGGTGAATAGGGACTACACTAAATTTTCGATTACTACAGTCGAAGTATGCAGCCAAATTCCGAAATTTCCGGTTGCGTTAACTGAAGAATTCAATTTTTTTAACACATCGCAAATATGAATCTTTGGCGTCATTAGGAACGCAATACCTTCTGGCGTTGCTGAGAAAGGCGAATGAGTTCGTTTTGGGAAAAGGACCTGTTGTAAGTACAATACTAATAACTGTGCTGTAAGACCACGTTCTCCTCCAATGTCATGTTCCTAAGACAAAATCGAACAATATGGTTCCAAAAATGGAGGTGTCTTTCAAATATTGCATTGATTCATTCAATAACAAATTCCATTGTCAATAAAATGATATTGTAGCCATCTGACAATTCTAGTATTCTTAATTGATACATTTCAAAGAAAATCACAATTTGTCGAACTTCCAAATAAGATTTCGAAATATTCAAACACTTTAAAAATAAATCTGATTCAGTTTTGATAATGTTTGAAATATATTGACTGATGCGTCGACGTCCAGTGTCTTGTGTAAAGGTTGAATGTGGCCATATTTGGTACTTCTTTTGATTTATTGGTTCTCAAAATCAAACAAAATAATCTAGTTTGTATTTCAAACAATTAAATTGAGAAAAATATAAGCTTGTCTAACAGTTCAATTGTTGTTTCCGCCATGAAACTTGACATAAGTTAGCTTTCTGACAAAAAAATTAAAACAAAAGGTCCAGATTAATGAGTAATTCATTGCCTCTTTTCTTCATGAAGGGCGTACTAAATAAAATTTGGGAGAAAGAAAAATCACGTGACCCCATGAAAAATATTTCCCGTTTGATTTTCATAACCTCTTTAGTAGACAGATATCGAACCAAATTTTTGAAAACTGTACGAGCCCTAAGGAAAAATACCATTTAAATTTTGAAATCTTAACGACCTGCAGATTATTTGTCAACATATGTTTATGGAAACTTATTTTTGTCAAAAATATGACTGGAATAATATTCCCTTAAAATCACTTATTCTTATTTACAGGCACCCTTTTTGTGTTTCATCTGATGCTATCATTATCAACGTTAGTTAAAAATGTAACATACAGGAATTGATCGAAATTATGTGGCGCACATAGGGAAAATATGTTCGACGATGAAGGGTACTCCATTTCCTCGAGATATTACTTAAGTTTCTTCTGTTAAATAGAACACTCTATATATTCTTGAATTTCTAGTTTTTTTGCTTGGCTCAAGGAAGATCATCCTCAATATGTATTGTATCTGAAACCTACCATTTTCAAGAAAATGTTTCAGATTGATTTCATTTCAGTGATATTTCTTAATATTGGCAAGGCAACTTACTGATTTAATTCGTCAGAAAACACTCGTATTCTTCCAATTTATGCTAGGAAATATCATACCCTAGACAGTGGCTGTTTCCTTCGGTTCAGTCAGACGACATCAATTTTTAACAGGATGAAATGAGCTGTCCTTTTTTTTCGGACACCCGCTTCCTTCAAAAAAGGATAGGTACAAATAGATCTATAAGAGAGTCGTCAAGATCTCTCGACTTCTATTTTTCTTATTCAGTGAATTGGATTATAAAATATACAAAACCCTACACCGAACAATCGAAGATTTGATTAAAGTTTGTGAGTGTATCAAAATGTGAAGGGAAGTTCATTTTACTCTCAAATGAGTAGCACTAGAAAAATTCGAGTTTGGCCATTTAGTTATCCTAATTCAAAAATTGATGAAGAATCCACAAGCTATATGCATGCACATTTATTTGATCTATATATGAAAAAGAAATTTATTTCTTGAAATTAACGCTTCTGAGATGTAGACTCTGTAGCCGGAAATCTGCTCTCATGAGACGGTCGATCTACATGTTTCCGACTATTCAGCACAGAAAATGACACTTTTAAAAACAAGTAAACCTGCAAAGTCAAAATATATAAATACTACAAAAATCAGTGATATCGGTACTTACCATTTTGCAGATCAATTTAGTCAAATTAAGTGGAGGTGTTAATCTGAAACAGACGGGAGGATAGCATACGACTGTTTCGATCGAGAGAGATTTACTTGCTGTTTTCAATGATTGCTTTCCCGAAAAAACAATGAAAACAGCAAAAAGAGATAAATCTAAAAAAGAGACTCCAAAGATACCTACCTTAAGCAACCAAATAGAGGCTGCGAAGACTGTAGTATCAGTGAGGGGGGTCAGATCTCATATGGGCTTGTGAGGTCATTCAAAAAAGAACTGAAACTAAAAATAGAAAGTCAGATTAGAGCAGAGGATAGAAAAAAATCGCAGATTGAAACAACAAGAGTAATACTATTTGGAAAATAATTAAATCAAGAACAAAATTTAAACATGATAGTACATTTGACAGTAACCTGACAGCAGATCAATTTAATGAATTTCTAGTAGAAGTAGGAGAGAAACTTTCGAAGGATATAAAGGCTAAAACCCATACTAGTAAAAAACTGCTAAAAAATAAAATCATTAGTCAGGCCAGTTCAATATTTTTGAGGCTGTTACCTCCAGTGAGATCGTTCATATTATATCGAAGATGAAAAATAAATAGTCCCGGGATGTTTATGGCATGTCGAATGACCTGCTTAAGAAATCTGTGTTCTACTCAGCTAACCACCTCATCAATCTATCTTTTGAACAGGGGAGTATTTCCACATTGACTGAAGACAGCAAGAGTCGAGCCAATATTAAAGAACCGATGCATAAATGAATGCGGAAACTACAGACCGATCTCCATTCTGCAAGTTATTTCAAAAGAATTTGAAAGCACTATTTAAATAGGCTCCTCAGCTTTCTAAATTCCAATGAAATTCTCAGCGAAAATCAGCACGAATTCCGTGAAAACAAATCAATCACAACTGCTCTCAAAGATAAGGTGAAATACATTGTCGAAGCATTAGACGATATGGAAGATGCCATTCTCGCATTTGATTACGTGAATGATACAATGATAAAGAAAACTTGAATACTATGGGGCATGAGGTCCAATCTTGGATCTTTTTGGATCATATTCTCAAGATAGGCATCATATTGTAGAGTGGAAGGGGCAGAGGTCTGTCAGAAGAAAAGTCACTAGAGAAATCCCACAAGGTTCAATCTTGGGACCAGTTCTATTTATTATTTATATAAATGATTTATTCGAAAATGTACCATCTGATAGCGCAAAAATATTTTCTGAAGATACGACACGGATAAACAGAGCAAACAACAAGCAAGTTCAGCAAAGTAAAGATGAAACTTCAATGATGAGGGCAAAGAGTGGTTCCAATCAACTGTCAGTAAATCTTGAAAATCCTCGAAACCACCAAACCTTGTGAAGTGACTACCCTAAAACGACTAGGGTTTGTCCTCGACAATTCACTCAGCTGGACGCTTCATATTGATGCATTATGCAGAAGATGGGCTACTTTCTGTTTCACAGTCAGAAGAATCAAACATATAGTCGTCGAAAACACAGCTTTGTTTACTTATCATGCACATTTCCACAGTGCTTGCACTTATGAAATAATACTGTGGGGTTCAGCAACAGAGGCTACAAGAGTTTTCCTGAAACAAAAGAGGCGCTACGAATATTGTTCTTCAACCACCAGCTGTAGAAACTATTTAAAAAAATATCAGATTCTTACCGTTCCTCGTGTTTCATAATTGGTGCTCTATGCAATTTCCACAAAAAAAAAACATTATTGCAACAAGAATTGATGAACACATAACTACCTCAGTCGTGATCGGGGAAAATATAAACTTTCAAGGCACAGTCTCTTGCAAAACTCAGAAATCTGTCAACTATATCGGAACGAAACTATATAATTCACTTTCCAACAGTTATTGAGAGATGAACCCTAATAAATTAAAAAGCTCCGTTAAAAGACTGTTAGTCGAGAATGTACTCTATAGTGTTGAAGAATTTTCAAACTCCAATTATCTGTGATAAACATTTCGTACCTTTTACAACTTCGAATTTGTGTATGTGGTTGTTTCATCGCTGTTTCTATTTATTGTGATGTACGAAACTATGTAATTTTATTTCACTTTTCTTGAGATTTCCTGTTGACAGACCTTGTATTTTTAAGGTAATAAAATTTACTGTTACTCTTACTATAACGTATCCAAGTAAGAACAGAATATTTTTCCAAAAAAAACATACGCGGTCGAGGACCAATGTTACAAACGAAGAAACTCAGAATGTGATTCATCGATGAAAACAGATTCCTTCAGTTTTTGAATTATTCCGGATTTCCCGATTCTCGGGAATTTTGGCATAACTTCATGTTTTGGTTTTTAACAAAGTTGGAAATTATTTTGACTAGAATGCAGGGACTTATTAAAAGAAATGTTGTTGACTGGTTTTCAACTCATAATATGAACTGGTGTTTTTTAATGTAGGCTATGGGGTAATTTGAATGAAAAGGGAGGAGTTTTTTCGATATACACTGTGTTGCAACAAAAATTTTCCACCAGTTGTACTGACTCTAGCAGAAACACCTAAGACACTTCAATCTTCGATTAAAGGAGGAGCAATTTCTGAGTTGGTTCGGAACATGTACCTAAGTGAAAATTTAATTTAGCGAAAATGGGTGGACTGATATATCTCTGGAAAGGTTTTTTAATTCCTCATCGAGAATAGTGTAGCGTAGCGCCTTTACCATTTCGTTATTGAGCAATGTCATTCGGACCGTGTAAAACTGGCAGTACATGCGGTGTGAGTCTCCATTTATCATTCCGTGTACTAACAGTAGTTCTTATGGTCTTGTCCTCCGTGCTCCTCCTGCGCATGGTATAGATTCTTGGATTTTGGAACGACTCGACAGCGGTTCATTTCTGTTTGCTGCCTTTCAACTACAACTTGCTTTTCTGCAAAGAATTTGAGTTTTACGCCTCTGGGATTATAGTTTTGAATTTGGACTTTTATGAAACTAAGGCTCGTATTCACTCAATATATACGAGGTGAGTGTAATTATTATCTGGTTTAGTTCCGATGATTTTTGGTTACGGCAATCTTTGCAGATATTTGTTCCCGCTATTTCAGATCCGGAGAATCTTTGGACGTCTTGTCCATATTTTTTGTACTTAACTAGTTCCTTCCAGGCTCAGATACCAGGTCCAGTTTATTCAGTCATAATGTCGTATTTTTTCAGCATTGCGGCTAATTTCTTTATTATCTTAACACCTAACCTCTCATTGGAGCAAAGTATCTTGATTTTTGTGATTCTCATATTTTTCATTTGATTTCTCTTATTTCTGAATTCCTTTTTTTCTCATTGAATCAGTTTTTTGTTTTAAAATGCGTATAAAATTTCTTAAAGTTGACAATGACGGATGTCAGAAAATTCGACTCATAGGAAACTATCAGCTTAAACTTGACATTACTGTACAAAATTATCATATTCGCTTTTGAAAAATTCTGTTTCCTATATAATGTATATCAATGTAGTTTAAGTTATTTCAAATGAATCACATAAATCAAAGGATTTTTGTATCATTCCTTTATAAGTTATTAATTTATGTGTACTGTTTCATCTTTATGGGAGAAACTATGTTTTAACGAACATGAATACTTTTATAGAGAAGCTGCATCTTAACGAACATAAATACTTTTTGGGAGAAGTTGCCTTTTAATGAATATAAATAATTTTAAGGAGAAGCTGTATTTTAACCTAAATACTCTTTCAGGGAGAAGCTGTATTTCAACGAACATGAATACTTTTTGGGAGAAGCTGTGATTTATCGAACGTTAATAAATTTTGGGAGAAGCTGTACTTTTTTTCGGACATAATATATAGGGTGTTACATAATAGTATGTCTCAACTTGAGGGGATAAATTTACATGCAATTTTAAGAAAAAAGGTTCATTTAAACATAGGTCCGCAAAAGCTTCGTTGCAAAGCTACAGGGTGCTGAAATTTAGGAAAAAAATTGTTTTTTTCCATCAAGACTCCTGCAGTATTTGTCTCCATTATTAAACGTCCTGAATTTCAACTAGAATTTACAAGGTGTTTTCTTTTCCTGAGCCATGTCTTCTTTTGCCCTTTCAAACTTTTTTGCAGTACGCCGCTGATCAGATCACAATAAATTTTCGTCATCTTCGTTCAATTCAGAAACTTTTTTGACACTCGATTTGATTTTAATTCCGACAGCAGAATTGAGAGCACTTCTAATTAAAAAAATGACTAGTATGCTTTGATTTTTTCATTCATTTATTTATTTTGACAGTTGCTAAAGTTGAACCAGTGTCTGCTCGAATTGTTCATTAAATTAACGATTAGTCTTCAGACTTTTGAAGTAATTGCTGTAAGAAAAAATGGATAATTTCACTAACGCCGAATTGGGTGATATCCATTACATGTACGGTCTGGCTGCCGGAAACACAACCGAACCTAGGCGATTAAATCAGGTGCGCTTTTCAAATCGAGTAACACCAGACAGGCGTAGATTTCCAAATATCCAGAGATGGTTGAGGGAAATTTTTACTGCAAATAACCATTTAAAAGATGCAATTCAAACTATGACAACTCCAGATACTGAGGAAGCAGTTTTGAATTGTATTGATTTGAATCCTCATAAGAGTACAAGAAAGATTGGAAATGAGTTGAATATTTCACATTTTTTAGTTTGGAGAATTTTTCATTTTTTATTGTACCCGATTCATATTCAACGCATCCAAACTCTACTACCTCGAGATTTTCATTCAAGACTGAATATCTGCCGATGGTTCTTAGATAAAATTAGATCATTTTGATAGTGAAATAATGTTCTCAGAAAAATCGAACTTTTCAAGAACTACTATCACAAATTTTCATCATAATCATTATTGGGCTGAGGAAAACCTCCACCTTTTATTGAAAAATCTCATCATCAAGAACAATTCTCACTAAATGTCTGGGTCGGATTAATTGTAAATTATTTGCTTGGGCCATTTTTTTGCCTAACAGACTAAACAATTTCGCTTATCGGCAATTTCTTGAGGAGGAGTTACCTTTATTACTCTAGGATCTGCCATTTCTGGTGAGAAACAAAATGTGGTTCAAGCATGACGGGGCACCATCTCAGTGGAAAAGCTAGGGATTTCTTGAATAATACATTCACCAATCGATGGATAGGTCGGCGTGGGCCAGAACCATGGCCTCTTAGGTCCCCAGACTTAAACAGTTTAAACTTTTCCTTATGGGGATATCACCAAAGTTTAGTTTATACCACTCCAATGAACACTGTAGAAGAATTGAGAAATCGAATAATAACCTCCTGTGACACGATAAGAAATACCCCAGGAATATTTCAAAGAGTGCGTGATAATATGCAAAGAAGATCAGGGGCCTGTATTCTTGCAGGTAGAGGACACTTCCAGCAATTTATTCAGTTTTCAATTGTTCACTTTTTTAGTTTGATATGGAATAAGTATAAGTTGAGTCTCAGAAGACGAGCTATCAAAAAAGCAAATTTTGGGTATACCTATCAAGTAATTCCATTATTTTTTTATTTAGCAAATAACATACAATTCAAATTCAATAATTTTCCACTCGGAAACGGTTGGAAATACGAAAAAATTACAAGTTACAAGTGTAAAAAAAGTTTCTAAATTGGACGAAGATGACGAAAATCGATTGTACTCTGATCAGTGGCGTACTGTGAAAAAGTTTGAAAGGGCGAAATGAGACATGGCCTCGGAAAAGAAACCCCTTGTGAATTTCTGTAAAAATCTAGGACTTGGAATGATGGAGGCTGTAAAAAAAAGCTTGTATTCCAAATTTGGGCTGAATATCTCAAAAACTGCAGAAGTTTTGAAGAAAAAACAAATTTTTTTCGGAAATTTCAACACCCTGTTGCTCCGTAACGAAGCTGTTGCGGACCTATGTTTATATGATGTTTTTTACTCAAAATTGCACGTCGATTTACCCGCTCAAGTTGTGACATACTATTGTGTAACACCTTGTTTATTCACGAACAACTTTCTACCTTGAGAAGTGGATTCCTGAAATACTGCTGCTTTCTAGTACCCCATAACACTGTTAGAAGCATCTCCACACTCAAGATAAGTGATTCTAGTATTTTACATGATGCTTTATTGATCCTCAACTTGTAAATTCTTCTGTAAAATAATTTGTAACCATCAAAATTATTTCGTACATATAACATTATGAATTAATCATTTTGAATTTGAGAGTCAAGTCGTCCGTTTTTGCTTCAATTTAAAATTCCTTTTTTATTCAGCTTTTGTGTGAAAGAAATAGATTTAATATATTCATTCGATTTTAGTGTGTATTTGCTTGTGAACTTGTTGCCTGCTGGTAATATTTCTTTTACCGGGGCAAATTAACCACTTATTCACCTACGGCCACCTCTCACGCTGAGCTATTGTAAACTGATTTTCGGTTGGTCACTGAAGGATAACATGCAAGAAAAGCAAACTAACTTCTGATAGTTACAAAAGTATCTTTATAAACATTTGATATCACACAGAAAGACCAAACATAACGAAAGTTTTTATTAAATGAAAGAAGAAATGCATTTCGGATGAACCAATAAGATTTTTTCAAGATAATCGTATCTCAAAAATTGAAAGTTGCTCCAAATAACATTTCAACAAAACATACTTTCATTATCATCTAAATGCAGGCGCTAACTACTCTCGAAAGTTTTCTTTCCAATGAAAAACTGATTTGGTTTCCTTTTTTTCAATTAATTTGAAGATAGCCAGAATACTCAAGGTGGCCCGTTTGAGATAAAAATGATTCTTGTGATATGAATTCGTCCAAATAACTCTTTTCATATCGCTTGCTCGCTCTGACCCATCGTAGTGGTATCTCGTTAAAGCTTCAAACATACGTCGGAAGATGCTCCTCAAACAAAGTCATTTCACATGTTTCGGCAAATTTTTCCAGTCATTACGGAATAAGAAATATACTAACCCGCTCGTTTGACATGAAACACCCTGTAGATACAGATTGTTTCCGGTAAAAAGTAATTCAATTACTTCCTAACTAAGCTAACTAAGTAGTCCAGAGAACATGTGTGTGCGTTGATCTACTACGATTACAAAGATGGTTCAACTGAAGAACACAGTATTGAACGGTTATAAAGCGCATTTGGTCCATCACGTCAACTGTGTTTCGATGAAAAAGTGGATTTAAAAGAGGACGGATATCATTTGGGGATGAGTCACGTGCTGATATGACCTTTTCTTCATTGGCTGTCTACAACATTAGGCGAGAGCGACGTGTGATCAGAAAAGATCCAAGATCTATCAAGCGATTGGGGCAGCTTTTTGTATTACATTAACACTTAATTGAATTTTATATGAGTCCCCAATCTGAAAATAAATTGGTCATTGATGGTTTTCCATGCGCCGAACAATTGCCAAAAAGCAGAGAAGGTGAGAGTCTCGCGAGAAACGTTAGATCAGTTCAATAATAGTGGTCATTGCATTCTGTCTGAAGTTGTAAGACGTGATGATGAATACAATCCATTTTTATATGTTCCTACCGGCCAGGATATCCTCGAAAATACGAATACTTGTTGGAAAATTATGCACGCAGTTTTGTTTCAGAGTATATGATTACTAATAGCAGTTAAGCTTGAAAATCCAGGTACAGTGACAGTCAACTGGTACACCATACGATGTTTCTGCAATACTTAGGTCAATAAGGCTTTGCAGAATAATGTTGCATCACGACAATGCATTGTCACGCAAGGCTCAACTTACAGTTGAATTTTCATATTATCAAGAGGTGAAAGTACACTCGGAGGCGAAATTAGCGGAACACTCGAAAATTTAACCAAATTCGAAGTCCGATATCTTTCCTAATTCTCAACCGATTCAGATGATTTTTTCGGCAAGTTATAGATCAACTCTTCTGCTTTGGAGAAATTATAAGAGAGAACAAAAAAAAATTGAAAAAAATTTTATACGGATGCAAAACTAAAAGTGTTTTTTTTTGTCAAAAATTCGTAACACCCTGTGGAATTTCGTGGTCCGAGTTGAAACGTACAATATCATGGCCTGTCAAGACACATCTTCCTACAGTAACCCCCTTCTTGTTTTATGCATTTATCTCTATTTTTACAAGAGATATCCAATTTGAAGCAAAAAGTCACAAATTTCAAGAGTTTATTTTTAATCTTGCATAGGTGCATAACATCCCAGGTTAGCCAAAGAATAAAATCAGGATTAGAGAAGCGGAAATCTAACGAAATGAAAATTTTTGAAATTCACTGGCCAATTTCACGCTCCGGGAGAACTCGAAGTACACTGGAAAAATCGTTGATTTTGATCATTTATTTTAAATTTTTTTGTGTGACACTCTATAATAATTATCATTCCAGTCAAAAATTGAGAGCAGGTGTGTATCTTGGCGATACACTCGTGAAATGAAATGAACATGATGACCCACAAAAAAAACAATGGATTTTAGTAGCGAGTATGACCCCCCAGCTCTTATCACAGCGCGCATACGATTTCGCATACTCCCAATGATGTTGTCTATCATCTGTTGAGGTATGTTGTCCCACTCTTCCACCAAAGCCAATATCAGCTCTTCAATGTTGCCTGGATTCCGTTGTCGAACCCTTCTCCAAGAATGTCCCAAACGTGTTTGATCGGGTTTAAATCCGGTGACCGCGACGGCCAGTCCATTCGTGTGATCCCAACTTCATTGAGATATTCTATCACTATGCGCCCAGTATGAGGGCGCGCGTTATCGTGCTTAAAAAAGAAATTTTCCCCTATGTAAGGAGCAAAAGGCACAACATGGGGCTCCAACATTTCTGTTATATACCGATGGGCATTAAGTGATCCATTGCCAATAATCTCCAGTTCTGTTCGTACTCCCAAGAATATGCCACCCCATATCATAACTGACCCTCCACCGTATTGCTCAGTTCCTGCGAAGTTCGCTTGATTGTACCGTTCCCCTCGATGCCTTCATATTCTCTACCATCCACGAAATTCACACAATATCGGCTCTCATCACTAAATAAAACTCATCTCCACTGATTGATTGTCCATGCTACATGCTCTCTAGCAAACGCCAAGCTTGCTACCCGATGGGCTCTATCAAGTCTTGGTGCTCTTGCTTGCGCGTATGATCTCAGACCAACTTCATTTAATCGTCTTCTGACTGTCCTCACACTGACGTTAATGTTATCCACTGCTTGTAAAAGCAGCCTGAAAAGCAGTAAGACGAGGATTTCTTATGGTTTGATTGACGATGAAACGGTCATGTATAGCGCGGGTTGACCGATTTCTTCCTTGTCCTCGCCTCCTCACGTACAATCCAGTTTCCCTGTAACGTCGGTAGATTCGATGGATAACCGACGTCGAGACACCCAACATGGTACCGACTGAGCGGTAGGTGCGCCCTTCCTCGATCAATGTAACTGCCCTTGCTACTGAGGTTGGTGGTAAATCTCTCATTCTGAATGAAAAATACCGTTTCGAATCGTAAACAGTAAAAGAATCACAAAACACCGCAACCGATCGAATATGTTTCAAATCAAAGAATGGAAAACTCTCATTCTTTAAACAAGTGCAAATGTGGTCATATACAAAAAAATCGTGTGTTGTATTTCATATTTGATAAGAAAAAGGTGTGCACATGTGTAAATGAAAAGTTTTATCAATAGTCCCAGAATTCGGTTGTGTATTTTAATACCTACCGACTGTTATCTCCTATGAATTCCTAATTTTCACCAAATCAACCAAATTGTCATCAATAACTAAAGCAATTCGAACATAAAAATCGCAAAGACTATTTCGATACGCCTGAGTAATAATAAGAATATTCCAAATTGATAGACGAATTTTAATGACAATTTCTTGATTCAATGGAATTTCTCCAAAATGGTGATTTTTCCACTTGAAATTAAATATATTTTGCAAAAAAAGAGATAAACGCATGAAGCAAGAAGGGCGTTACTATAGGAAGATGTGTCTTGACAGACCATGATATTGTACGTTTCAACTCGGACCACGAAATTCCACAGGTTGTTACGAATTTTTGACGAAAAAAACACTTTTAGTTTTGCCCCCGTATAAATTTTGTTTTCAAATTTTTCTTGTTTTCTCTTATAATTTCTACAAAACAGAAGAGTTGATCTATAACTTGCCGAACAAATCATCTGAATCGGTGGAGAATTAGGAAAAATATCGAACTTCGAATTTGGTTAAATTTTCGAGTGTTCCGCTAATTTTGCCTCCGAGTGTATTTCCACATCCGCCCTCTTTGCCTGATTTGGTCATGATTGATTTCTGGTTGTTGTTCAACCTAAAATACCATTTACGTGATCGACAATTCACAACGGAGAAGAAAATTGATGAGGTAATTCACACTTTTTTCAGAGCACTTTAGAAGATGACTCGTTCAAGTCCTTCAGTTGTGGAAGCTTCGGTAGCAAAAGACAATAGTAGGTGGAGATTACTTTGATAATTAGTGAATCAATTTGCAACATACGCTCCGTGCGTTTCTTGTATCTCAAAATATAGAGCGTAGCCCTCGTATAATGATTGAAGGTCTGAGGGATATATTATATGCGTATACAGGGTTAGGTAAAAGTAGCGGAACGGTTAATTATCTTAGTTAACGATCGATTTTTTTGAAAATTGGTATTCCTACATTGCTAAACATAAAGAATTCAGTGTTGATATTTGTGCTCGCTAGTGATCCCGGTGTAGCCGAAAATGACCAGAAAATGTGAATTTCGAATGTTACACGCTTTATGTTCATTCATTTTCAGATTCAGAGAAATAAATATTTCAGAAATAATCAATAAAAAACATTTCCTATGAATGTCGAGTGCATAAAAAATCAAAATAATAAAAATTATATCACCTAAATCAAATTATTTTTGAATTAATATTCAATGGGACAGGTTGACAAACAATGTCCAGTATATATTTTTGCACTTCAATGGACCACAGGAGTAATTACGTAACGACGGCCATTTTGTTGAAGCAGGTCAGTGACCACTTTCCAAACAAAGTTAGAAGCAGTGTTAATTTCCATAAGGACAATTTCAAATCGTGATTATTTTTTATCCAGGAAGTTCCTGAACATGTGAGTACATTTTATGATTGAGTTATGTGATAAATTAAAGAATTTGACAAAGAGTAAACTCATTATGTCCTAAAAATATGTAATTTGCCCTATTTATTGAATTTGTGAGGTTAGGATTTTGGAGTTGCAATAATTGTTTTAATTTATTTTTCATTCTAGATCGAATATAGTTATGTGTTTTGCACCTGATTGTAAGCACTATAGCGAAAGAGATAGATGCCGGTTTTTTGTATTTCCAAGTGACGAAGTTGAGAGGAAGAGATGGATAGCCCTACTGAGGTGAATGGATATGGTGGAAGGAAAATGAATCATATTTTAATATCATTTCAATTTTAGGCGTGAAGATAAACAACCGTCTCGTTATTCCTTAGTTTGTTCATGTCATTTCATTGATAAGGACAGGAACAATGGACCAACCCTTTTTGAGCACAATAAAACGAAACGTTTCAGTGATTTGTCTTCAGCAAGTGGACCAAAAACTAAGAAGTCCAAGTAAGTCAACTCAAAGTTAATAATGTCTCTTTTTTTACCAAGTTACTTTTTAGTATTCAAATACTAGAAGATGAATTATCTATGCCCTCTACTTCTCATGCAAGCTCTCATCTTCACGCAGAATTGCCAATAAGCCCCATTTCTTGTTGGGAACGTGGAAATGAAGAAGAGGAAGATGATCCTAGCTATTCAGAGGACACTCCAGCAATAAACTTCTCTGCGACCCCAGAAGCTCAGAATTACTTTTTGAAGGAAGAAAATGAAAAACTCAGTGAAAAACTGGAGAAATTATCCATAAGTTTTTCATATGCCCATATCCAGGGTAATGATGCGCATATTCTGTTATACACAGGTATACCAACAGAGGAAATTTTTATGAACCTATTTAATTTAATGGATTCATGACCTTTGAATTACTATCAGGGTTGGACTGTTGCAAAACTTTCTGAAATTGATCAATTATTATTAACATTGATGAAATTGAAATTAAACCTTCTCAATGATGATTTAGCTGTTAGATTCAATATTAGTGCTAAAACAGTAGCCAATATTTTTATACATGGCTGTATGCACTGCATGAAACTATTTTTAAAATATTTATGAAGAAAATCCTAGCAGAAGTAAAAATAAATTATGTATGCCCTCTTGCTTCAACAATTTTACAAACTGTCGAATTATATTAGATTGTACAGAAGTATATTGCCATCAACCAAGAAATATGGAAAAACAAAAGGCTACGTACAGCTCATACAAGCATAGAAACACCTTCAAAGGCTTGGTCGGTGTAGCTCCAAGTGGTGTCGTCACTTACTTGAGTAAATTGTATCCTGGTTCAGTGTCTGATGAAAAAATTGTGGAGCATTGTGGCATCATTGGGCAGTTTGTACCAGGTGATCTGATAATTGCAGACAAGGGATTTCTAATTACAGATTTACTTCCCGAGGGAGTAAATTTAAATGTACCTCCTTTTTTATCAACACCACAATTTACACCTCAGCAAGTGGTACAAACTAGAAGCATTGCAAGAGCAAGAATTCATGTGGAACGTGCCAAAAGGCGTATTGAATGCTACAAAATTTTGAGTTTGATTCCCCCAAACCTTGTACAACATGCCTCATTTATTTATCAGGTATGTGGTGCTCTGACGAACTTTCAATACCCGTTGATTCGAGAGGCTGAAGAATCATTTAGTATTGAGGAAAACAACTAATAAATTATAAATAAATAAATAATAAAAATTGTAATTTTGAGTGTAGTTATGGTTATATATATATATATTTTTTTAAGTTGTAAGTTATATAATTTATTCTATATTCATAGTGTTTCATTCAGCTAGATTATCACAAATATGACTCAAGACAACACAACATTCTTTTCAATTCATGGTATGAAAATGTACAACATGCTTTTTATCACCTCAAAATCTCCACAATGACTTCTTCAAGGACAAATTGAAAAAGAACCTCAAATAAGGTTTTCTACATTATTGAAGAATTTCTAAGTCACAAATTTTAAGGAAATTCAAACAAAAATGATATCATTTGATCAGTTTTTATTTCCTGATAGAAATTTTACATATTCATTAAAATAAAAGTTTTTCAACAAATTTATGTTTGTCGGCCAGTTATCTTCAACATGAATATCATATATAATAGATTCCTTTGGAGTCCAAATGACTAAAACATAAACTGCGTTTGGTAAGAAACAGGTTGCCCTGAATCTGATGGAAATAATGATGGCCTTTGTTTATCACAATTTCATTGCTGTCATTGAAAAATAATATCAAATTTTAGTCCTGAAGATCCTCCAAGAGCGAAGATGAAGATCTCCATTTGTAGGGACACTTTACTTACACAATGCCGTCATCATTAACTAATCCATACGGGCTTCCTCCAATGAAGCCGCACTGGTCGAGCCACAATCCTGTAGGTGTTACGTGTACTTTTCTATTCTCCTCAAGAACCCTTATACCATCTTTCTCATGATCTCTTCCCCATTGAATTGCCTCAACTCCGTCCAAAGTGTAGCTCTCTGAAACCCACAATTGTAAATACTGAAATGAGATATACAATGCTAAATGATTACCTGTCAATCTCTTAAACAATGAGAGTGAATATATTCCAGATTTTATAGCTGCTAGAACTGGTCCAAAATTACAAACGGTCTTTTCTAATAATTAACCAATTCTCATTAGATGTCTGTCTCACAGTTTTGTTGCAAATGTCTTCGATAACTTCTTCCGTAACCAGTAGTGCATTCTCAAGAAACATCCTCTTATCATCAACCTCCAAAAATTCTTGAGAATATACTATTGATTCAACATCAGCGACAATTTCTGAATAGGCTTGATCACTTCTCAAAAGCCATGTGAATCCTAAGCATTTTGTAATTTTCCGAGGTTTGATTTGAACTTTAAAATATTTTCCTCGCTCAGCATACCATTCGTAGAAGTATGTGGCTTTGTTGAATAGAGTTCATCGATAGTTTGTACTGCATGGGTATGAGGTTTTCTGCTCTTCCATGTACAAGTTATATCTGTTACAGATATATTGTGAAAATCAAAAATCGACAATGCTGCCTCACCAACTGACCTCTTGGGCATGTACAACTGGCTTCTTCGATACACTTGTCTGTGTCAAGTTTTATCTAGAAAATGAATTTTTTTAGTATGCTACAGAACACATTCGCTACAGAACACATTCGCTACTTTGGTCTCATACCTCTACTTTATATAAACGATCCCGCATGCTAGCATGAACATTGCCGCGAATGATGAGAAGTTCTCCATCAAATGCCATGTCTTTCACATGACCGGACTCTACAGCATTTTCTCCTCGAGCTACAAGCTTGGCATCATCTTTAAAGAACTCCAAAATTGAGGAAAAATTGAGAACATGTTTAGATGCCATTAAAAATTCTTCTGAAATAGTTTCAAAAACACCAAATATGTAAAACGTATATAATCATCTACAGATCCTTACCTCACTAGTTCAATAACTAGGTCTAAATACATATTTTTACGAACATAAGAATTGGCTATTAGTGAAATTCTTTAATTCATCACATAATTCAATCATAAAATGTACTCACATGTTCAGGACCTTCCTGGATAAAAAATAATCACGATTTGAAATTGTCCTTATGGAAATTAACACTGCTTCTAACTTTGTTTGGAAAGTGGACACTGACCTGCTTCAACAAAATGGCCGTCGTTACGTCACACTCCTGTGGTCCATTCCTAATAATGATATTCAAACTCAGTGAAGCAGAACGGATCGAGGTTTCGATGTACGCGGATATGATGACAGACAACGATCTTACCATGAAGATCGCAGTCTGTTCAACACTGTTCACCCAGATCATCAAATTAGTAAATCAACAGTATGCAGAACTATTCAGCGATATGAAGCAAGTCGGAAAGTGAAAGATATTCCCAGAGCAGCACGCCCTAAGTCTGCTACTGACGAAGAAACAAAGTTGGATATTTTACTGGCAATTGAGGAAAATCTTCAGGTTTCTACAAATAAACTAGCCTTAAATGATGATATTTCTCAAAGATCAGTTTGTAGGATACTGGAAACAGAAGAAATGAAACCATATGAAATCCATTTCGTCTATGAGCTTACTGAAGACGATCCTGGCCGTAGAGTACAATTTTCAGAGACCATCATGGAAATGATTATGGCAAATCCAAATTTTTTGAATAGAATCGTATTCTCGGATGAAGCTACGTTCTGCCTCAACGGTACAGTAAATAGGCATAATTGCCGTGTTTGGTCTTAGGACAACCCACATTGGATTAGAAAGGTTCATACACAATATCCACAAAAATTAAATGTTGGGGCCGGTATTATCGGTGACCGCATAATTGGCCCATTTCTTATAGAAGGGAAATCAAAAGAAGAGCGATATTTGGAATTATCAAGGAATGAAATTGTGCCAAATTCCAAATGTAAATAATGCATTAACCCCAGCTGATATTGTATGGTTCCAATAAGATTGATCTCCCCCACACTTTGCGGTAGATGTTTGAAATTATTTGGATGAAGTTTTTCCAAAAAGATGGATCGTTAAGAGAGGTCCTATCGAGTGGCCCCCGCGGTCACCTGATCCATTGCCTTTGGCTTATTTTTATGGGGCCATTTGAAATTCCGAGTTTATAGAGGACGATCTGTCAATCTAGATCGGTTAAGGCGTCGCATACCAGAAGTCAATTTGATACCCCCCACAATTTCTGCAAAATTCTGTTAGAAATTTCAGTAATCGATTAGTTATTGTCACGAGGTCAATGGAACTCATTTTCAACACTTGCTATAGTCTCAATAAAAAAATTTCTCTCGTTCGTTTGTCACGTTTACTATGAATTCGAGAGTCATTTGATCTAGGTGATAATAATTATTGTCATTTCGATTTTTTTGAACACGACATTGAAGGAAAAGCATTTTTTTGGGTTGTTTCTAAGGAAATTTTTTCCTCTGAATCTAAAAATAAATAAACATAAAGGTTGTTATATTTGATATTCTCATGTTGTGGTAATTTCCGGCTACACCGGAAACACTATTGAGCACAAAATATCAACACCGAATTTTTTGTGCTTCACAATGTAAGAATACCAATTCTCAAAAAAATCGCTCCGTAAATAACTGAGATAATTAGCCGTTCCGGTACTTTTTCCTTACCCTGTATAAACCTGCATTCATTTTGGATTAACGGAATTTACTAGAATTTCATTCGGCAATTGGCAATTGTTCACTCAATTTTTAATAGAAATGCCATTACTCATGAATACAAACGAAATGACAAAATTATTCCATAGATCCAATTTTCTGCACAACCTACGTAACAATTATTTTAGTAGTGGTCAATTAGTTCCTGAAAATTTTCATGTAATTGTGCATGCGAAAATATATTAATCGTATATATGTGTGTTAAGTTTTCGGTATTCAGTAGCGTTAAAGTGTAAATTTCATGATTCAGTAGTTCTCACAGGTGGATTGTATATTGTACATTATTTATTTGACTCTAATGAAATACGAGGTGTGACCTAAAAATACGATGCGGAGAGATTTTTCATAATAATATATTTTAACTACTACTTTTTATACACCTTGTTCTAACAAACTTGATCTCTTTGTTACTATGGAAAGAGTGATACCAGCGAAAAACTCTGAAGGGGGTCAATTTTCGATTCGTTCGATTTGTTGATTTGTTCTACATATGGAAGGTGCATTTTGCAGAATATACAAAACCAGCAATGGTTAGTGTCAATGAAGTTGATCATAGTCGTCAAATATTTTCCAGAATTTATGATTCTTGTTGTACAAATAGCAATATTATGTTGACGATATCACCTCATACATGTCATGTGACGTAATCTCTAGAACTGGTAGTATACAGTTCTCTAAAACAGGCCCTGAACAAAGAATGAGATACTACATGAAACTACACCAAATTGAAGAATTAACACCTGTTCAATTAATTTCACTATTTATTTATGCATTTTTGAGAGCAGCTAATGCTCAAAACGACATTAATGGATTCCAAGAACATGGAATTTGGCCTTAAACCTGAAGAATTTTCTTCCAATTGGATGAAGAAGAAGACGAATTCCTCCTGAAAGGATTTTTGTTGAACAAGTTGTTGTATGAGAATAGAACCTGAATATTTGGGTGGTTTTGCTGATCTGGATATAGCGATGAATTTTAATAAGATATTGTTGATGAAACCGAAAGCCACGAAATGAAGAGAAACCGTTAATGATTCATGACCATCAACTTCGTGCATTGATAATTCGAGACTACCTAAAAAAAACAAGACATTCATTTCCATCAACATCGGGAGTCGAAAGGTAGCAGTCAGTTTCTGTTCCTTAAAGACAGAAAACACAAGAACAGTATAAGAAGTATAACCAGATCCAGGGAAGAAACACATTCAACAAGAATGAGAAAATGTAGAGGTTCATCAATGGAAAGTACTTACGTCGACGTTCTCGGGCTCGATTGATCCATCTCTTTCTAGGACGACCGCTCTTCTTTATGTACTGAAGTTTCAACTCGAAGCATTGGTGAATAATTCTTTCTCTTTATACTTTGGCAGTATGGCGTGCCCATCTCAAGATACTTCTCTGTTTTAATGGGAAACTTACATTCGCTCAATATTTCTTGGTTCTTCCTTATCCTCCAATCACCAAATGTCTCGCTTGGATTAAGAATTCTCCTCATGGTCATGTTTTCGACAAACTAGTTTCATTTTCATATTTTTCGTTACTGGCAATGTTTCATTCCCATACAGGATATCATATCGTATGATTGAATGTCATTTCTTGATCTATGACTTCTTTGATATATTCTTGGCTTCGAAGATGTTATTGAGTATAAAATATGATCAGTTCTTTTGTAAGGAGTCCTATTTCTGGTTTTGAATATCAATTGTTGCATCTAGATATTCAATTTTACCCTTGTTATTGAGTATTAGCAATTTTCGTCTTCTGTTTCGCGTTTTTCTGCTAACACACATATGTCCCTTAAGATTTCATGGTATCTTTCTATTTCTTCCAAATTGGCTGCGATTGTGGTTAGTATGACTATCGCTTATATAAGTAAGGATTTCAGCGCCGTAGATTCTTTTCTGAAGGTATATTGGAGAGCTAGGTTGAATATAATAGGTGAAAGCCCTCCTCCTTGTTTGAAGCCACCGACTATTCAAAATTCTGCGGATGCGCTTCGATGAATTCTTACTTTGTTCTTTGTGATAGTCATAGAGACTTCGATCAGTTTAACAAGCTTTTTCTGTATACCCATTTCTAAAACAGCATTAATTAGTTTTTGTCTTCCAATGCTTCAAAAACTTTTTTAAAATTTATAAAAACAAGATATGTTTCAAGAGGATATTCCAGTTTTTAGTGCAAAGTAATGAGAAAATGAGAAAACCTGCTTTTGGTTGTCGAGGTACTATTTAGATATTGAGAAGTTTCTACACGAATTATACGCAACTGATCAAGCCATAAGCGACCTCTTCTTTAACTATCTTCAAATACTAGATGCAAAAAGTCATCATTTTCTACATTTTTAGTATGGCTATAGATTACTTTAATTTTGTAGGGATCATACTTGTGACGCTCACTGAAGAAAGGATACTTAGCAACCGAGCGTGATATTCTTTGTTAATTTGGGTTTCACATGACGATCTGGAGTAATTAGCCTCGACTATTGCAATGATTTTCTCTTACAAGTTAAATAGATTGACTTCTAGATTGATGAATTTGATTCGGTTATTTTCTGCAAAGAAACCTATTGAAAAGCAGATTGGATATATTTCTAAGCAAAATTACTCTTTCCAATTAGTTGTTCAAATATTCTGTTGCAGTTCGAAGTTGAATTAAGATTACACTGATACTCAACTTTCAGCTAGTTTTTTCGAAACTCTCATATTTCTCATATTTTTCATTAGGGGGGGCATAGCGAACAGAACAGAGAATATTTCCCGATAAAAATAATGTTTTCAATTAGCAAATAGCCCAATACCTCCAAAACTACATATGTGAAAGAAAATCTGATTGAATGTATGAATTTGTGTCAAAAAAGTAGCCGAGGGTCGAGAAAACCTCAACTCTCCAGGACCAGTAATACTTGAAATACATTGGCACCGCTAAATCATATTGTGCATGCTATAACCGCTTGCAGAAGTAGGACAAAATTATTTCTTTCATTGTATGAATTGAGCCTTGTTGAAATATCATAATTTAATTTTTACAAAGTAGTGACAATGAAGCTGCAACAAGTATATATAATTTGTTTGGGTAGTCTTTGTTCTCTCATTCTTTGTACATGTCCATACCATCTCAACTGCTTTGTTCGTATCTCATCAACCAGTGTGTGTTTGGTTTTCATGATTTCTCTTATTCTGGTGTTTGGAACTCGTTCTCTTCTCGACTTCCTTACAGCCCGTCTCTCAGTGACCAGTACTGAATTCTCGGTAGTCTTTTTGAGTGGCCATATTTCACTGCTATACGTAACAATACTTTGTATTATCGTATTGTGTATTCTATTCTTGTTGGTCTTGGAAATTTGCTGATCCCATAACACACCATCAAGTTGCGCGATTGCTCTTCTCCCTTGGGTATTCCTGTTCTTGATAGTTTTGTCCAATTAACCATCATCTGTGAGTTCAACGCAGTATTCAATTTGCAGTCCGTCTTCTAATGAGATATTCTGTTTTCTTCCGACAATGTTCATGTATTTCGTTTTATCAATGTTTACCTCCAGAACCCATTTTGAATATTCCTCGATCATCTGTCTTGTCATGTATTCTAGGTCGCCATGGTCTTGCGCTATGACTACTTAATCATCTGCAAAGCATAGTGTGTGTGAGCTGTTATTTCCAAGAGAAATTTCCATATTTTTCATCTTCTTTCGCCATGTCTCCGACGCCTGCTCCAGATATATTTTGAATAGGGTTGGTAACAGACAACACCCTCGTTTCAGCCCATTGCCTACGTCGAAACCCTTGTTAGTTGACCTGCCTATTTTAATCTCGGTATTAGATTCTCTGTATAGCTCTTTAACAGCTGCTTTAAGGTTTGCATTGACGTTAGTTTCCTGCATGTCTTTCCATAATTTTTTATGTGGAAAACTATAATATGCTTTTTTGGGGTCATTTTATACGCGAATAAATACTTTAATTATCAAAAAGTTTTTCAAAATTATGTAAATAAACATTGGTCATAGCAAAATTTTCGATTGAACAAAAGCTTCGCATGTCCCAAGATTCCACTACATAGAGGAAAGGATGCTAAGCATCCGAGTGTGAATTTCTTCGAAGGGAATGTGAAAGTCCCTTCCGATATTTCCTTCTATCATCCTCACACATATAGAGAGATTGTAGAGTACTCTCAATGTTTAACTAAACGCCTGTTTTCGAAGGCTAATATATCCTTCGAAATATCAAATATTTATTTATCAACTTATTCTCAAATCTCATATTTTTCATTAGGCTGAGCAATAGCCAACAAAGCAAAGCACTCAATATCTCACAATAATAATAATAATGTATTCGCTTAGCAAATAGCTCAATATCTCCGAAACTACATATGTAAAAGAAAATCTGATTGGATGTATGAACTTGTCTCAAAAAAGTAGCCGATTGTCGTGAAAACCCCAACTCTCAAGGGCTCTTGCTAGCTGAAGTATAGGTAGAAATTATTTCTTTCGTTGAAGAATAAGGCATCATTAAAATGTCATACGAATTTCAACCAAATAGTGACAACTATGAAGCTGCAACATGTGGTCATTTGATACGTGAATAAATACTTCAATTACCAATAAGTTTTCTGAATTCATATAAATAAACATTGGTAATAGCAAAATTTTCGATTCAATCGAAGTATAAGGCGCAGATTCAATAGCGCATTCAAAGCTTTGTATATCCCAAAATTCCACTACTTAGAAGCAAGAATGTTAAGCATCCGGGTGTGAATTTCTTCAAAGAGAATGTGAACGTCTCTTCTGATATTTCTTTCTATTTTGCTCGCACATATAGAGAGATTGTAGAGTACTCTTAACGTTCAACTAAGCGCCTGTTTTCGATCTACTCGCCTACGTCACTCACTTTTGTATATCAAAGACAGAAAAGCAAAAGGAATCTAGAGCAATATCCCTCGACATCTCTAAAGCCTTCGATATGGTTTGGCATACAGCCTTGTTGAATAAACTAGTGCTTGCCGAAAAGTTGTAGGTTGGATAAATTGCTTTCTTTCAAGTAGATCAATACAAGTTATGGTGGAGGGTATAACATCTGCTTGTTTCCGGTTGCTAACAGGAGTACCTCAGGGATCCATTTTTTCGCCAACCTTATTTATGTTGCAAATAAACGATCTTCTGTCATCTACAGAGAACAAGATCTTTGGTTTTGTAGACGATTGTACCCTGGTTTCGTCTTTAAGTCGTCTGCGGCCGATTACAGCTGTGGAATCTCAGCGTGAGAGATGGCAACAAATTAATAACTTGAACTATGACTTTCAGAGGATATACGAGTGGGGTCAGTTAAAATTGGTGAGCTTCAACGCGAGCAAGACGCAAGCAACTACGATTTCTCGAAAGGTCCCCGCTAGAGAACCTCCTATAATACTGCAAGGCCAACTAATTGCATCCAAATATTTCATGCACCTTCTCGAAATAATGGTCAACTCCGGGTGTTGCTGGCATAAACATGTATCAGCAATAGCTAAGTCGGCATCAACTAAACATACTTCTCTTTTCAGATCCAAGCGATACTTCACGTCATCTGAGCTGTTGCTTCCATATAAGGCGCAGATTCGACCTGCTTTGAAATATTGTTCCTTTCTATGGGGATCTGCACCCAAACATACGTTGCGGATGTTGCATAGTGTTCAAAAACGGGCTGTGCGCCATCTCCTTCTGCTGGCTCTCAGAAGACAAGTTGCTAACCTTTGTTTGTTTCAAAGATACTTCCACGGAAATTCTCCAAGGAGCTGAAATACCTTGTTCGGGAAAAACTCATATTTTGCCGCAACACTAGGCTGGCAAGGAGTTCTCGTCATATGGCAGATAATTTAACTACCCCTCAAATATCTCTCTATAAAAATTCCTTCGTTTACAGGGCCGATGAGCTGTGGAACTCGCTTCAGTCCAACATCTTCCCAACATCCTACAATTTCGCTCTCTTCAAGAAGCGAGTAAACAGACACCTCAATTCTTCCCAAGCTCTCACTCATGTGGTGTGACAGGTTCGTCTATTCCTAAGAAGCGTGCATAAAAAAATAAGGCTAATATCCTGCAAAATATCAAATATTTATTCATTAACCTATTCGAAACTCTCATATTTTTTATTAGGCTAAGTTATATCGAACAGAGCAAAGCACTCAATATCTCACAATAAAAATGATTTTAACACTCAGCAAATAGCTCAATGTCTCCAACACTACAAATGTAAAAGGAAATCTGATTGGCTGTATGCATAGTTTCAAAAAAGTTACTGAGGGTCGTGAAAGCCCAAACTTTCAAGGGCTCTCGCTATCTGATGTATAGGTAGTAAATCATTACTTTCGTTGACGGAATTAGGCTAGGCATCGTTTAAATGTCATAAGAACTTCAACGAAATAGTGACAACTATGAAGCTGCAACAGGTGGTCATTTTATACGTGAATAAATACTTTAAGTTCCAATAATTTTTCATATAAATAAACATCATAAACATTGGTTATAGCGATATTTCCAATTCAATCGCAAATTCAATGGCGAATTTGAAGCTTTACATGGTTCAACATTCAATAATACTCAGATTTACGAACCAACAGGTGAGTATCGTCCAAAGATTTACATAATTTCCTGGAGGGATACTAGAATAATTTCGTTGCGCCATGTCATAAATGTGCGGAGACCAGTAAACCTTTTATTACAGATAGATACAGATAAAGCTACACTAGAGCATAGCTATCAACTGAGCATAATATCACTATGAGTTTGGTATCTGCTCGTTACGCATAAATAGATTTGTAAAATGTAACGTTGTTTGATCAGATGTCAATGACGTATTCCATTCCGCCATAAACATTCGAAGGGTCGAACATCAAATACGTAGAAAAATGTAGACAATAGCTATTTCAATAGAATGGAAACTGTTTTCATCAAAAAACGTTGCTATGAATATTGTTCAACTCTTGAAAAGTCAGCTTTTGACAAACACCGCGAACGCAGTGGGATGAATTAGTAGAGGGATTATCAGGGAGGATACAAATAGGGGAGCCACTACACGTCGTGTTTATTTAGTATTAGTTTGCCATTCGTTTGGACGAAATTAGGTAGATTCCCTTTTAAATGTGGAAAATGATGGCCATTTTTGATACAATGTGAAGAGAAAGTAGATTCGTCGGTTCTATGATTTTTGTAGTCTGATTCATGCTCTTTGTATCTAGTTTTGAATGAATGACCAGTTTGACTCATATAGTTTTCTTTACAATCCTTACAACACAACTTGTAAACTCCAGTATTGTCAAATCTATCACTTTTATATTTGCTAAAAAAAATCCTGGGAGAGTTCCATGTGGGTCCTGAAAGCTACTCCTTCATATCGTTATGAAACAATATTTATAATTTTCTCGCTGATAGGGCCAAAATACGTTGATGAAATATACCGGGTGTAACGAGCCTGTCCAGAGGCACAGTTCGATGGGATTGTTCGTTCTGAGAGCTGCGCGACATTCCGAAATGGAATGGTAAAGCCAGCATTTAGCCTTTTTCATTTTCTGAAATAAGATTAATGTTTGTATGGAACTGAAGACTACTCTGCTGTAACTTAAGCAAGACTAGGTGGACGGGTTGGACCAATGATGACAATATGATAATGGATTGTGTACATTCAAATTATATTGCAGTAGGTACTGCCAACTGTCTGCTAATACCGCCAATTATCATCACATTGTGTTGGAAGTCATAAGGAGAATCGATGATGATGATGAGTTGTTCCTTGCACCCGTGGTGTTTCTTTCTGCATCCTTTCTGCTCCTCTGCTACTATATTTTTGTCGTCAAGGTATTGGTTTATTCGATTGGATATGCATGAGGTGAGAATTTTGTAGAGTGTTGGCAGGCAAGTGATTGGCCTATATTGAGACGGATCCAGTGTTCTATCGCTCTTAGGTAGCATATATGTTAAGCCTTGTGTTAGGAAAGTGGGTGTTTTCTTGGGATGTTGAAGAACATACATGAGCTGTTTCGCTAGGGCTCCATGGAGCTTCTTGTACCAGTAGTTGTGGATATTATCTATACCTGTGGCCTTCCAATTGTTGGTCGCTCTAACTACTGTTGTGATTTCTTCCTCCGTTATTCCTTCGAAGTCCATATATTTGATATCAAGGCGTTCTTTTTCATTCGTGATCCATTCCGCATCTCTATTGTGTTCTTTGGGGTTCGACCATACTGATGATGAATAATCGGTCAAGCACTGTGCGTCAGGTACTTCTCTGTTATTGTTGGTCGCAGTTTTGTCATTTCTCTTATGAAAATAATTATTATTATTATTATTCAATATACATTAGAGTTGGGGCATGATTTTATATAACTCAAAAATAATAATATACATTATGTCTAACAGGTTACAAAGCAGTGAAAACAAACTAATAAAAAATGACTTGAAAAAATTGGTAAGGCTATCCTAATCTGATGAAAACAAAATAAAAAGATTCTCACAAGCAAGTAGATCAAACAATCAACCTACCCACAGAAAACTAAAATGAAATACAATAATTGCTTAACAAAAACATGTTGTAAGTACTTTGAAATCTTCAGTTGCTTCCTTCAGATAATGTCCATGAATCATAGGCTTTCTTGAAAACATTGACAGAAGTAGTAGAAATAACATGAGGTAGTAGATCATTTCACGCCGAAAAGACACGATTGGAAAGAAAATTCTGCCTTGGGGTGGATTTGAAGTTTTCTCGATATAATTTCAGTCTGTGGCTTCGTAGACGTCTGTTGTGATTGATCGTTAATCCGCACCGAATCTGTTATTCAAGGACCTGTAGATAATAATAAGATCACCTAGAAGATTGTCTATTATCGAAAGGTTGAAGATTGAATATTTTGAGGCGTTTGGAATAACTTGGCTATCGACGCCCGTACGGAATTTCTGTTATCCTCCGCTGAGTAGATTCGAGAGAATTTGTCTCGTATTTGTAAATTGGAGACCACAGAGGACCTGCGAATTCCATTAATGGACGAATATTAGTTTTATAAATGAGACTACAAGTTTTGGGCTGACAACCTTTGAAAGATCCCTGAAGCAGAAACGAAAGTCTAAAAGCTTTGTTACCAATACTTTGAATATGATCAGTCTACGTTAGGTCATTAGAGATGGTAACTCCAAAATCAACTTGCTTCGATGTGGTGATCAGAGCAATTCCAGAGATCTTGTACATCCGATGGGGGTTGTTTTTGCCAAGGTGCATTACCTTGCACTCATCCAAATTCAAGGGTAAAAGCCAGTCGGTGCACCACCTAGACAGATGATCGAGATCTTGTTGAAGAGTGTGGAAGTCAGGAAATGGATTATTATATATTTCAGCATAGAGAGAGCAGGTGGAAGAAAGTATAGAAGGAAGTTCAGCAGTATACAGTACGAATAGTTATGGGCCTAGAACGGAAACCTAAGGAACACCACTTAAAATCGGCTTGAGTGAAGACTTTTCATTCTTAACTTTAACGCGAAAGATTGTCCCAAGTAGAAATGCTCTAATCCATTCTAGAAGCTGACCTCTTATGCCAAGGTGTTCAATCTTATACAGCAGTCGTCGATGTGGTACTCTATCAAACGCTCTGGAGAAATCTGAATAAACTACATCGATTGAAATCCTGCGGTCTACAGCCTTTGTCCAATCGTTGATACATAGAAGGTTTTCAAGATAGATTGGGGTAACTGTTGCTACCAACCAATCATCCGGAAGAGCACCTGTTTCGAAAGTTATGGTGAAGATGGTAGACAGCGGTGTTGCCAATGTAGATGCATATTTCATCAAGAGAGTAGAAGATAGCCTATCCGCACCAAGGGCTGAATTACTTAGATTATTAAATTGTTCCTCTATAATTGCTGAACTGAAGGTTACGTGTGATAGATCCAAAAAACTTCGATTGGATTGAATGGGTGGTAAAGGACCATTCGGTTCGTTGGTAGAAGATGCTGAAGAGGACTTTGCGAGCACTTCAGCAGATTAGCAGTTATTTGTGCAAAGTTCACCCTCTGAGTTGCGAAGCATGGGTGTCGACAATTTGCATTCATTATTGAGCGGATGTATTTGAAAAATTTGTTTCTGTCCTTGGTTCACGCAAGATGATCGTTTAGATTCTATTATTGATACTTTCAACGCATTCGAAAAATATCTGTGATTTTCATAATCTCTATTGGATCTATAACGGAGGTATCTCTGCCACAAAGATTTTTTCTGACGAATCAAGTTCATTATTTTGGTATTCAACCATGGTTTTGATGGGTTGGAGAAAATTTTCATGAAAGTTGTTCACTCACTGGTTTTAAAGTTTAGCAAGTCCAGAATATCAATGTTATCTCCCCTCAAAATATCATTTCAGTCTATTACCGAGCATGCTATTCAGTTCGTCGTAGTTGATAGTAGATATAACTTTATGAGATTGTATACTCGAAAAAGAAGGAACATACTGAATACTGGACTTCACAACGACGTGATCTGATTTCCCAAGTTGGGGTAAAAAGCTCACAGGTGATAAGAGATCTGCGTTATTAACTAGAATCCAGTCAAGTAGAGAAGGTTTATTACCAGGGCGAAAGCAAGTTGGTTTATCAACAATTTGAGTCAAGTTTGAATCTAACAAAATCGAAGCAATAGTATAAGAGGTCAACTGCACGGAAGGCATGATGGATAAAGTGATTGGCCAAACTATATCACGACGATTGAAATCTCCAACAAATAGGGTATTTTTTTTCTGAAGACATGATTCTTAGATGATCTGCCATCTTAACAAGATGTTGTCAATTCCTGGAGTATCTAATGAAGAAACATCTACAGTGAACGAATTCATGATACTGTTATGAACATAGATGCATCTCCAGCATGTCCAACAGTCGTCCAGCTATCATTTCGAAAAATTGTGTGATTTGCTATGGCTATCTGTTGGTCCGATATCGAAAGATGCAGATAAGTTTCCGTGTTGATAAAAATCAAAGACGGTTGTTGTATCTAGACGAGGCCTAAAAGTTCAAGGTACTTAGAAGATAACGACATGGTATTTGTATATAGAAAGGACCATTTCCATACTGAGGTTGGGAGTATTTTGGAATAGTTTCGGATGACAAAATGGTCGGTATTCCTTTTACATACTTTGTGTTTAAGTGAGTTTCACCTGCATCCTGTATTTTCTTCAATTCCACGCGAAGCTTTTCGAGGTCTTCATTCTGAAGTTGAGTTAGGTCATCCGAAATTCTTACGTTCTTGTCAGCAGTGTTTTCGAGTAGCGTTTTTTTGTTGCGTAATATCTTTGATACTGCACTTGGAGTTATGAATGTTACTTTCCATATGAAATTATGGCCTGACCCCAGACGAACTATCTTCACGATTTGTTTTTCTGCACCAGGGTCGATGTCAGCAATTTATCTTAGATATCTCTGTGAAACGTGATGAATCAATATCTGATGCACCCCTGACCACTATGCTGTGAGACTTAATATCAGAGGAGGAGATAATGTCAGATGAGCTATTGAAGTGTATCATTACTTAGATGGAGTTTATCTCGGAACCGAAAGAAGTCACCTCAGTAGATAGGGCGTTATGCTGAGTCTCAAGGAGTTTTATCACATCGTTGTGCTGGTCAATCTTGACACGATGCTCCGTGAGTGTTGAAGTGTGCACGACAACCAGATATTTCAGTAACTAGCTTGTATTGAGTAGTTTTGATCTCCGCGATATCAGCTGAGAGATCACTCTGGTGAACAGTCAATGACGCCAGGCTATCGGCCATCGCCAATATTTTGGTTATTAGTTGAGAAAAATGCCTAACTGACATAGGTTCATCCTGAGATGACATCGCAAAATAGCGCAAGCAAACGTACGTTATTATCCTTCATAATTTCAATATCAGAAGGTGTGTAGTCTACGCAGCTCGCATGGAAAGAAGTCCTACAAGCAATGCAGGAAAGGGACAAATTCTTATCATGCAGAGATTTCCAGCGTTTTCGGAATATTAAGCCTTTCCGTCTCCGTTCACTAGCTGTCTTCTGAATATATGTATACAGGGTGCTTCAAAGATAACTAAACCGAGCCTATATCTACCAAGATATTCATTTCTGATCGAAACGCAAAAACAGGTCAATTTTTGTTTCAAAGCGGACATCTTTTGGGGAACAAAACTTGCCTGAAATATCAACTCCCTAAGCGGGGGTTGCAATCTTTGAACATTTTGAATAGAAGAGATGGGTCGAGTGATGACTCACAAGAAAGGTGGTATCTTTGTATGCATAGTCTTGAACGAATTTCCACTTTTAATTGAAAATTGTAAAAGATACAGGGTGAGCAACTGAAAAATAGGGAATACTATTTCCTGAGACTATTCAAGTTTCAGTGAAGTAAAATGGAAGAGATCCATGCTGATCAATGGCAGTCATCATCAAGTATCATACTCATCTCGAATTTCAACCTCTAGAGCAGGGGTAACCACCCTAGAAAATTTGAAAGAAGGTAGATGAGACGAGGGGTACCTCGAAAGAAAGGTTTTATCTTTGTCGGCATCACTGTTGAAGAGTTTTCATTTTTGATTGAAAACTGTAGAAGATACTGAGTGAGCTACTGAAAAATAGGAGAGACTATCTATCGCCCTGAGCTATTCAAGTATTAGTGCAAAAAAATGGAATAGATTCATTCCAGATCAAAGGCTGTTATCTTCCGAAACACCATTCACATGGTGTTTGAATAGCTCAGGGCGATAGATAGTCTTCTTTATTTTTCAGTGGCTCACTCTGTATCTTCAACAGTTTTCAACCAAAAATGAAAATACTTTCACGGGAATGTAGACAAAAATAATACCTTTCTTTCGAGTTATCACTCGACCCATCTACCCTCTTTCAAATTTTCAAGGGTTGTAGCCCCTGCTCCAGGGGTTCAAATTCGAGATGAGGATGGTACTCGATGATGACTGCCATTGATCAGCATGGATCTGTTCCATTTGACCTCACTGAAACTTTAATAGTCTCAGGGAAATAGTCTCTCCTATTTTTCAGTTGCTCACTAGGTATCTTTTACAGTTTTCAATTAAAAATGGAAATTCGTTCAAGACAATGTAGACAAAGATACCACCTTCCTTTTGAGTCATCATTCGACCCATTTTCCCTATTCAAAATGTTCAAGGATTGCAACCCCCGCTTAGGGGTTCGGTATTTCAGGTTAGATTAGTTTGTACCCCAAAATATGTTCCCCTTGAAACAAAAATTGACATATTTTTGCGTTTTGACCAGAAATGAATATTTTGGTAGATATAGCTCTATTTAGTTTTCGTTGAAGCATCCTGTGTATATGAATTCAAAACTCTATTGAAAAGATTCAATTGAGTAATCAGCGATCAGTTGCGAGAAGAAAAAATAGGATAGGAATAGGAATAGTGAACAGATCTTTACTTTCATGGGCCTGTATGAAAGACTCGCGCACAGAAAGTGGAAGCGGTACAAAGGTTGATAAACAAAGGGGAAAAGTGGATGAAAGGAATTACTCGAATTGAAATCGTATTTCTCGTAAACAGATGTACTCCTGGTGTGTGAGGAGAGCTACTGACTAAATTGTTTTGTTTGTTTAATTATTATTCAGCGGTTTTGTTATCGTCAAGTGGATTGACGTCCAGCTCATGCGTAAAGAGTATAGATGAAAAATAATTAACAAAAATATTTTGAGTGCAACTATGCCCTAATTATTCAATTAAGTATGATTTTCAGATTCGACATGATATGTTCTCAGAAACTCACATTCACAAAAATGTGTTGGTAAAGCAGAGTCACTGAATCATCTTCAGACTGGGTATCTACATATCGACATTGAATAGAAAATTAGGTTGTTCCAACGGAAGCCATCCTGAGACATATCGCTGAAAAATGTATGTCTCATGATCAATGACGTGAGAGCTCTAAACATCTTGAGTCCATTCAGCATATAACGCCTGGTTGCTCTGTATTGGCTCCCACAGAATACCTTCACTGACACAATGATGTTGCAAAAATTCATAAAAGCTTGCTCTGTAATTTGATCTGTTGTGAAGGGACTACCAAAATATTTCGGGACACTACGATAGTCACAAGAAGATCTGTCCTTCATAATAAACTTTTTTTAGTGGTATTATTTCTGCTAAGAAGTCGTTTACTCTTCACAGCGAGAAGCTGACAACGTATCAGAACTTGATATTTGATATTAAAAATGTGGTCTTACTTCGGTTATCATTCTACGATATTAGTAAAGGATCTGCTTGAAATGGAAATAGTCGACAACACGGAGGAGCTGTAATTTCCGCGTTCTCTGGTTCCCAGAAACAGACAACAACAGTCATAGCGGTTTTGACTCTATCCTGATAGTCTCCTGATGATATTACTCCAAGACTGTGAAGAAAAATGTCACCCACGAATGGAGATTTAATCTGAGAATAGTTATTGGAAATATACTATGTTATTATATTGTAATAGTATGTTCGGTTAGATTTCGATTATGCATTCATACAAAATTGCATTTATCAGTCTCAGTCATGGACAAATTTGTTTCATGAAACTGAATTGATATCTATTCGCATATTGTAAATTAACAAATTTCATCAAAGAATTACTCGAAAACTAAATGAATCCATGCAGATTTTCGAATTGCACCCACCAGTACACCTGTTAAATTGAATTTTATTTGCTGTTAACGATTTAATTTAATGCGGACTATTGATCCTTCAATATTTCAATTATTTGTCTCCATACTTATACTTCTTGCGAGAATAGCAGATTTAAATAAATACAGTAATACAACGATGGGCTAACAAGTGAAACCAAGTACATCATTGAGAGATATCGACATTGAATTTGGAAAGTCGATACTATAGTAGATTGCGTATTGTTTCTTTTAGTTTGAACAGTTTGGTTAGGTTAGGTTGGGTTAGGTTAGAAGTATTTGGTTGAAGTATTTTAGGTTTTAAGATTTGTAATGAAACACCCAGTATGTTAGTTTAATTCCTATTGAAGTATTTTATTGAAATCGACTTGAATGTCGTGATTTTATCCTGAATTTTTCGTCATGTTTTTATAGTTTAATATTAGTTCATCAATTGAGGAATATCGAAACCCTGTTTTTGGGGCCTAAAACGTTTCTGCTTTTCTGGTCAAATGGAATATCCACCACTTGGAAGACCGGATCTTGTCCTCAAGGTCGTCGGTTGAAGAAAGAGGATTTTGTATTGTTTGGTATGACCATTGGAGATAATTCAAAGAACGAAAGTGATTTTGATTCAAAATCAAAGATAGCATGGAACGAAAGAAAATATTTTAGGAGAAACACATGCTAATACTGAAGATCAGCTCCGTGAGAGGTAAATATGGCTGATTATATAATATTTGATCTTCTTCTCAGTCTTATGTATGGCCATTCTTTCATGATAAGAATTTGTCTTTCAGTAATATTTGTTTGATACGAGAGGACATTTTTAATACTCATGTAATGTAATATAATAATACATATGGTGTTGAACCTCACTAAGGAGTGACGTTGGATGTTGAAGCGCGGCACTGCATGTCCTCAGCATACTTTTCATAAAATGGTACGTAACCACTTGGTGCCAATTGCAAGCATGATGACATATGATCGTCAGTTAGTCGATTGCGATATTTGGACTTAATTATCTCCATTTTAGAGAAAGGCAGACTCGCACAAGCAAGTTGACTCAAACATTGCCGTCAGTTGAAGAGCGATTTGCCTTAGATTCGTATATTTATCTTCAGATATAAAACACCAGAAATTTGTATCAGATGCTGTAGCATTGAGATGTATATCTAATTCAATCTGCACCAACTCATTTTTAACAGAACATGAGTTCATACTTAACTGACTTGTTATCTCAGTAGCTAATTCCTCAGTGTTTTTACATGAAAAAGGATAACTCATAAATGATGCTATATTTGCCAATTTACTACAATAATAAAGAAGCATTTTGAATTGTGCCCAAATATTTGATCATTCAGCCTCATACGTATCATAATACAACTGACGAATCCTTGCTTTAAAAGACGGAAAATGTTTCAGATCTTTTCTTTTCAGTTAATCTATCATGAGTTGCAATTTAATGTTGAATGCGTTTACTGCGCTAATCCACTCGATAAACATTTTTTTCTTTCGTCTAGGAAAGCTGTTATTTCGGGCAATAATTCTTGAACTCGAGGAATTTTCCGCAACTCAACCACCTGACCTCAGTGTGTTCAGCTTACTCCCTACCTTCCAACTGCAATCTCAGTAGCTAATTTCTCAATGCCAAATCAGTCAGCCATTTTCGTTTTCCAACATCTGAGTGTTATCACCTCTTTCGTCTAGAGAAGCTGTTATTTCGGGCAATAATTCTTGGAGCCATTCTAGAAATTTTCCGCTACTCAACCACCTGACGTCCGTGTGAAGAAATAAATCAGTGTGTTCAGATGACTCCCTATCTTCTAACTGCAACTTAAAGAGCCACCATTGCAAGCTACATGCATGGATGGAATTCACAATTTTCGTTGCAATATCCATAATTTCTTCCGTGTTTAAAACTTTCGATCACAAAACTTGTTGATGTATAATACAAGTGAATGCAAAAATAAGAGGCAAATCTTCATTAGCTCGATACAATGCCACAAAACCATTTTTGTTTCCAGTCATTGCTGGTGCTCCATCAGTTGTAATGCACACTAATTTATATATATTGAAAGAAACGTCATATATATCTTCGCCACGGGCCTTTCTCTTCGGAGGAATGATTGTCAAAAATTCTTCTTCAGTCAGCATGTCATTGAATACCTTCCGAATAAAAATACACAGCTGGGCAATGTCTGTCATATCGGTGGATTCATCGAACTGTAATTGAAAGTATGTACATTTCATGATATTATGATTGAGTTTATCTGCCATGTCCTGACTCATGATTTCAATACACCTTGGGACAGTCGGACGAGATAACTGAAAATCTCTTATAGCAGACATGATTACCGTTTTATTTTCAAAATCTCCAAATAAAGTCTCACCCACTTCAATGAATGCCTGCTTCACAACCGATTCATCTTCGAATGGTTTGTTGTATTTCACCAATATATGAGATATTTCACATGACGCGATAGTAGCAGCTTTTGATTGTTTATTCTTGTGGACAAGGTTTATTATTGTTTCAAACAGGATATCAAATTTCATGATATTATGATTGAGTTTATCTGCCATGTCCTGACTGATGATTTCAATACACCTTGGGACAGTCGGACGAGATAACTGAAGTTCTCTTATAGCAGACATGATTACCGTTTTATTTTTAAAATCTCCAAATAAAGTCTCACCCGCTTCAATGAATGCCTGCTTCACAACCGATTCATCTTCGAATGGTTTGTTGTATTTCACCAATATATGAGATATTTCACATGACGCGATAGTAGCAGCTTTTGATTGTTTATTCTTGTGGACAAGGTTTATTATTGTTTCAAACAGGATATCAAATTTCATGATATTATGATTGAGTTTATCTGCCATGTCCTGACTCATGATTTCAATACACCTTGGGACAGTCGGACGAGATAACTGAAGTTCTCTTATAGCAGACATGATTTCTGTTTTATTTTTAAAATCTCCAAATGAAGTCTCACCCACTTCAATGAATGCCTGCTTCACAACCGATTCATCTTCGAATGGTTTGTTGTATTTCACCAATATATGAGATATTTCACATGACGCGATAGTAGCAGCTTTTGATTGTTTATTCTTGTGGACAAGGTTTATTATTGTTTCAAACAGGATATCAAATTTCATGATATTATGATTGAGTTTATCTGCCATGTCCTGACTCATGATTTCAATACACCTTGGGACAGTCGGACGAGATAACTGAAGTTCTCTTATAGCAGACATGATTTCTGTTTTATTTTTAAAATCTCCAAATAAAGTCTCACCCGCTTCAATGAATGCCTGCTTCACAACCGATTCATCTTCGAATGGGTTGTTGCATTTCACCAATATATGAGAAATTTCACTTGACGCGATAGTAGCAGCTTTTGATTGTTTATTCTTGTGAACAAGGTTTATTATTGTTTCAAACAGGATATCAAATTGCGTACTTTTCGTTTTCTTCATTCACCATGTGGCGAAAAATCCATTTCATAGTTTTTAAGAACTGTTTTATGATGCCTCTCTAAGTTACCACGCTTAGGTATTGCAACTGACGCACGACAAATAAGACAAATGTACTTATCCTTCACCATACAAAATAAAAATTCTTCCCCCCAATCGTTATCAACACTATACGTTTTAGATTTCTTCACTGCACTCATTTTGTATTATCTAATAATGAACTTTGTATCGACATAGTATTGCCTTCAAGTTACATTTCAGAATTACTCTAATTCCTGCAGGCGCAACATTTATATCGGCGTGAACGAAAGCCTCGAATGTTCCATTCAAACGCTCCGACCGAAGTTTCTAGAAGAGCTGCAAGAATTAAAAACGCGGCTATTCTCAAGTACCGCGCCTTCCTTTGATGAAGCTGCCTTTAGCCGCTAGCAGAGTGTTATTATATTACGTAATGAATTTTTGTAGTTTAGTTACCGACCTATTAAAAATTTCTTTCTTTTCGAGATCTACTCAAAAAGCACTGATCGACAGTTTGAGCACCCCTGCTCTAGTTAACCGAATGCTTTTAGCTTATATTCGATGCTAGGTCAAGAGGCATCTTTCATTCCACTAGATGGAGTCAATATACTAAATTACTTTTATTTTTAATATTAGAGAGGAGGCCGCTCACGATGATGTAATGGTTGTGTTCACTCGTCCGAAAAATCGAATATTTTGTATTTGGTAAAATAGAGCAGATCATTAATCTGCAACAGATAAACAGTTGGCGAGAGTATAGAGCCCTGGTATACCCCAGCATTAACCCGAAAAGATTCACTCGTTACACCATCAAACATCACCTGAATCGATCTACTGAGGAGAAAGCTACTAATCTAAGCACTCAATTATTCAGGAAGCGATTAGTTCACATGTAGTTCGTCAACGCTACGTGCCAAATCTTGTCGAATACGTTCGAGGTTTCAAGAGAAATAGCCCCTGAACACACGAGTGAACAGTTATTGACGCCAGGCTATCGACCATCGCTGATATTTTGGTTATTAGTTGAGAAAAATGCCTAACTGACATAGGCTTATCCTGAGATGACACCGTAAAATAGCGCAAGTAAACGTAACGTTATTATCCTCCATAAATTCAAAATCAGAAGGTGTATAGTCTACGCAGCTCGTATGAAAAGTCCTACAAGAGTTGCAGGAAAGGGACAAATCCTTATCTGGCAGGGGATTCAAGCGCGTTGGACAAGTTTTCGGAATATTTAGCCTTTTCGTCTCCGTTCACTCGCTCTCCTCTGAATATATGTATATATCTGAATTCAAAACTCTATTGAAAAGATTCAATTGAGTAATCAACGATCAGTTGCGAGAAGAAAAAAAAGGAAAGAAGTAGGAATAGTGAACAGATCTTCACACTCATGAGCCTGTATGAAAGACTTGCACACAGAAAGTGGAGGGCCACGGTACAAAGATTCACTCGTTACACCATCAACCACCACCTGAATCGATCTACTGAAGAGAAAGCTACTGATCTAAGCACTTAATTCTTCGGGAAGTCTACATGCGATTAGTTCGCATGTAGTTGTCAAGGCTGAGGGCCAAATCCTATCGAAGACGTTCGAGGAATCAAGAGAAATGGCTCTTGATTCGCTATGGTTTCCGATTTTCGATGTCCACGAGGAGGTTACCAGTGGATCGTTGTCTAAGGAAATTGTTTTTTCGATCACTAATAATACCCTGTAACTCGAGATATTTTAAGAGCCCTTTGTCACTCTTTCCATAACTTTCGATATAATGGGCTACAATGCGTTTGGACGGTAATTTTGGGGTAGCCATTTTTTGCCTGTTATCGGAATCAGTTGTACTCTCATTTACCTTCGAAAGCGTATGCCTCTCATAAGGAATCTGGTTAATTGAAACATGTGCGAACTCTGGAGAAACACTTGAAGGTATTCCCATAAGATCCACTGCTTTCTTACAGTTCAGGTGTTGAAGAACGCGCGTTACCGTACGCATACTGAACTACGCCCCAACATATTCGATTAGAGATGTGGAATAGCAGGAAAGTTACAATTCATTCGAAAAATTGGAGATTCAATGTTTTTCATAAACAGGTCATAATTGGTTATTTTTGAAGGTCACCCTGTACATATTTCTGAAGATATTTGTATTTGGAAGGCATTCGTAACGCTTTCTTCTGCCCATTAAGAAGAATTCTGGGAGTTTGCATTATTCGCAGCTCCATTGCGAACTTATTTGTCAGACAGATATCGAATCGAAAAGTTTTGGGATTTCTTCTTTTCAAATAATGTGAACACCTGAGAGGTATTTTATCGAGAAACATTGATCGAAATCTTGTATTGAATATATACTGGGTGATTTACCAGTGGCGCGGTGCCCTGTAGCTCGTACACTCTTGAAGATTTCATTTTCGTTCGAACGGTATTGTATTTAGAAAGTAAGAATCTACTTCAGCAATTTATTTTGCAGTAAACAAGGTGTCCCAATTTTATAAAAAAAATTGAGGGTGTTTTTTTTTTCAGATTGGAATACCACTTTTTTGTTCAAGATTCAGGAGCGGAATAAACTCTGCTGAAATGTCTTTAAATAATAAGTTTTTTAGGTAAGTAGTTTTTTTTTTCCGTAAAAATTCATGAAGATAAGCTCTCACATCAGCGCTTGCTTCTTCGGCCAGAGAGAACGAATACTTTTTTCCTTTCGTTTCTTATTGCCCAAGGATAGCTTTATGGATGAATTGAAATAGATTATCTTCAATTTATACAGGAGTGACTCAAAAAAATTATTGCATATTGTAATTTTAAAAATGTCATAACTTTATTATTCATGTCAATGCATGAAATATTGTGCTATATTTTTGCAGAGGTAGCCTTATCTTTATTTTCGATCATTTTCGAAATATTCGATTATTTGTAGGAATTTTGATGAAAATTCTATAAACCGTATCAAACTCATCAACATACATCATTATTCGCACAGAAGTTTTTTTCTGCAATAATTCAAGTAGTATAAAATGAAACCTAAACAAGATAATTCTTTTAACGAATGATAAAATCAAGATGAATAAAACGTAAATCGAGGTATGTGTTGACATTTTTTTTTATTTGTGCCTTCTGTCAGGTATCCGGACATATCATATTCCGCATTTTACATGGTAAACTTATCAGTGTTTTGTTATTAAACATTGTTAAAGTGAGGTTGAACCAAATTCGCTCAATTGACTGCCATGAAATTCTCCAGAGAAGAAATGGTTGATATGTTTTCATTCTGGGTGAGTATGATATAAATTCTTTGTTGGCAAGTAGAGTTTTTGCACAAAGGCTTCCTGCTGAAAGTCATTCTGATGCAAGATGCTTTGAGAAACTTCTAATTAGATTTATCGGAACGGGTAATATCGCTTACAAAAAAACATGAAAAATCGAAACCTGCTATAGATATATAGATATATATATATATAGATAACCAGTTATCAGTTCTGTTGACAGTGACAGAAGACCCATACGAAAGCCAAGGAGGGATTTCTTAGTTAACAGAAGTCAAACTTCCGTCCAGAGAATCTTGAAAGTGAATAAATTTCATGCATGTCATTTACAGCTGCACCAGGAACTGAACAATCAAGACTATGAAAATCGAATCAATTTTTGCAATTGGGCAAGTGACAAAGTAGCGGAAAATCCAAATATGTTTAGCAGAATGGGCTTTTTAACAGATAAAGCTTTCATTAAAACGCTGCGGAAAATCCACACCTCATGAGACAAATAGATCACTAGCATCGTTGGTGCTTGAATGTATGCGCCGCTATAGTAGATGGGTATCTAATTGGGCCGCACTTTTTCGACGGGCACCTCAATAGTGAGATGTATTTAAATTTTCTGCAAAATCATCTACCAATATTACTTGCTGATGTACAAGAGCATATAAGACAAGATTTGTGGATTCAACAGGATGGAGCACCGGCACATTCCTCTCATCAGGTTAGGTTAGGGAGCATATGAATCATGTATTTTCAAACAAATAGATAGGACGTGGTGGTCCTGTTAGATAACCAGCTAGGTCTCCGGACCTTACAAGTCTAGATTTTTTGTTGTGGGGTTATATTAAGGGCATCGTTTTCCAGATTCCCTCAAAAACACAGTTGGATATGAGACAGAGAAAAGTCGACGCTTTTCAGTCAGTTAATCCGCAAATGTTGTCGAGAGTTCAACGGTCTTTCCTCAGAAGTATTGAGTTGTGTCTACAAAGAAACGGACAACATTTTGAACACTTAATGAAATAGTTCAACACCTTGTAGATCATCTCACCAAAAACCAATCTATTACGTATTTCATACACGACTACCTTAAAATATCTCCACTTCTATGATCAAGAATAATGACATTTACTGATAAACTCTTCTTTCGCAACCTCTGAATTTATTATTTTAGTTTATTTATGATAAAAATAAAGCTACTTCTGCAGAAATATGGCACAATATTTCATGCGTTGACATGAATAATAAAATACAGGATATTCCATTTGAAAAAATTAAGATATGATATTTTCAAACTTACAATATTCAAAAATTTTTTCGAGTCACTCCTGTATAAAATGAGGATAATCTATTTCAATTCATCACTAAAGCTATTCTAGGGCAATAAGGAAACGAAAGGAAAAAAATTTTCATCCTATTCGGTCTAAGGAGCCTCCGGTGAGGTGAGAGCCTATTTTCATGAATTTTCACGAAAAAAAATATTGTGACCAAACTACTCACTAAAAAACTTATTACTTAAAGACATTATAGCAAAGTTTAGGACGCTCTTGAATCTTCAAATGGTCTTCCAATCTGAAAAAACCTCTCAAGGTTTTTTCTTAGAAAATTGGGACACCCTGCTTACTTCAAAATAAATTGCTGGAGTAGATTTTCATTTTCTAAATACAATACCGTTGGAACAAAAATGAAATCTTCAAAAGTGTACGAGCTACAGAGCACCACGCTACTGGTGAATCACCCAGTATAATATTTGAACGCATGTAAACTTTGCAAAATAGAGAATTATGATTGACTTCTGGTGTGACCGGAAGTCATATATACTTGAAAATATTTCTGATAGGAAAAATAACAGTTTCCAATGATCATTTCCCAAAATTCAGGGTCATATCTTTTTTCGTTCACGAGATATTTCGATCTGCCGGTCTACGTGTATCACCCTGTACAGAGACATTTTTCGACAGGTTCACGATCCAGTCTAATACACAGACTTATTCAGTATAACATATACGTTTGATGATCATCATTGATGAAATTGAGTTTGAATTATTTTTTAACTTACTCCCAACTTCAATTCATGACTAGATGGAAGTGTTCTTTTGGAGTGCTAATTTACAGAAATAACCTCTTGAACCACAAAGCGGTGAAACTCTAACTGCCCGAAGAAGTTTGTCTCAATAACCTCATATGAGCAAAGCCAGACCTACCTTAAAGGCTTTTGCAGTTCGGTATATCCAAGAGATAATTTGATAATTGTAATGTCTTTTCGCAGAAGCTTATAACAATAACGGAAAGTAAGTTTCGGAACTAGTTATCCAACCCCGCAAAATGTTCGAGTATTGATTTGGGAATGTCTGATGTCTACCTCCTCAAATAGACATTTAGACTTGTATATTGCCTGTGAAATGAGATTGATAATGTCATTCACATTTTTCTGGAATGAACTGTATGATTCAGGCACTGGTTTTTTCCTTATAATTGTTAAACGTGAATTAATTGGTGAACATGGCCAGAAGTTTGTTGCATTGAATAAATTTTCGGGTATACTATTCACCTAAATTGAAATTTATTTCCAGTAGTGCGATTAAACGCCTTGTTTGATGACTTTCATTATGAACATAACTACTGGCTGATTCACCAGTGGCGCGGTGCTCTGTAGCTCGTACACTCTTGAAGATTTCATATTTGTTCGAACGGTATTGTATTCAGAAAGTAAAAATCTACTTCAGCAATTTATTTTGAAGTAAACAGAGTGTCCCAATTTTCTATAAAAAAATCTTGGGAGAATTTTTCAAATTGGAAGACCACTTCTTTGTTCAAGATTCAGGTTTTTTTGGTGAGTAGTCTGTTCACAATATTTTTTTTCCGTAAGAATCCACGAAAATAGGCTCTCACAGCATCGCATGCTCTTCCGGCCAGAGAAGATGAATAGGTTTTCCTTTCGTTTTCTTATTGCGCAAGGATAGCTTTATTGATGAATTGAAAAAGATAATCATCATTTTATAAGGAAGGACTCAAAAAAATCATTGAATATTGTAATTTCAAAAATATATCATATCTTGATTTTTTCAAAAGGATAATTCTGTATTTAATTCATGTTAACGCATAAAATATTGTGCCATATTTTTGAAGAAGTAACCTTATCTTTATCTTTGACCATTTTCGAAATGAAAACAAATAATAAAATCAGAGGTTGCGGAACAAGAGTTTATTGGTACATATCATTATACTTGATCAGATAAATGGAGATATTTTAAGGTAGTCGTGTATGGAATACATAATAGATTGGTTCTTGGTGAGAGGATCTACAATGTGTTGAACTATTTCAATAAGTGTTCGAAATGTTGCCCGTTTCTTTGTAGACACAACTCAATCCTTCTATGGAAAGACCGTTGAACTCTCGACAACATTTGCGGATTAACTGAATGAAATTCGTCGACAATTCTCTGTCTCATATCCAGCTGTGTTGTAGAAGGAATCTGGTAAACAGGGCCCTTAGTATAACTCAACATGAAAAGATCCGGACTTGTAAGGTCTGGACACCTAGCTGGCCATCTGACAGGACCACCACGTCCTATCCATTTGTTTGGAAATACATAATTCAAATGCTCCCTAACCTGATGTGAGTAATGTGCCGGTGGTTCATCCTGTTGAAACCACAAATATTGTCTTATATACTCTGGTACATCGGCAAGTGATATTAGTAGATGATTTTGAAGAAAATCTAAATAGATTTCACTATTGAGGTGCCCGTCGAAATAGTGCGGCCCAATTAGATACCCATCTACTATGGCGGCCCATACATTCAAGGACCAACGATGCTGGTGATCTATTTGTCTCATGAGGTGTGGATTCTCAGTGGCGTTATAATGAAAGTTGTGCCTGTTAATAAGCCCATTCTTGTGGAAATTGCCTCGTCCGAGAAAAGAACTCTGCTAAAAATATTTGGATTTTCCGCTACTTTGTCACTTGCCCAGTTGCAAAAACTGATTCGATTTTCATAGTCTTGATTGTTCATTTCCTGGTGCAGCTGTACGTGACATGCGTAAAATTTATTCACTTTCAAGATTCTCTGGACGGAAGTTTGACTTATATCTGTTAACTGAGAAATTTCTCTCTGGCTTTTATATGGGTCCTCTGTCACTGTCAACAAAACTGATAACTGGTTGTCTTCAGCTTTAGCAGTTTTTGTACTTCATGTTTTTCGTGAGCGTTATTACCCATTTCGATAAATCTAATTAGAAGTTTTTCAAAGCATCTTGCATCAGGATGCCTCTCTTCAGGAAACCTTTGTGCATACATTCTATTTGCCAACATAGAATTTTAATCACACTCACCCAGAATAATCATATCAACAATTTCTTCTTTGGAGAACTTCATGAAAGTCAATTGAGAAAATTGGGTTCAAACCTCACTTTAACAATGATCAATAACGTAACACTGTTAAGTCCGCCATGAAAAATGCAGAGTATGATGTGTCCGGACACCTGATAGAAGGCCCAAATAAAGAATAATGTGGACACATACTTCGATTTACGTTTAACTCATCGTGATTTTATCGTTCGTTGAAAGAATTATCTTGTTTAGGTTTAATTTTTTACTACTTGAGTCATTAGAGAAAAAAAAAACTTCTGTGTGAATAATGATGCATGTTGATGAGTTTGATACGGTTTGTAGAATTTTCATAAAAAACTTTTACAAATATTCGAATATTTCGAAAATGATCAAAGGCAAAGATAAGGTTACTGCTGCAAAAATATAGCACAATATTTCATGCGTTGACGTGAATAATAGAATACAGGGTGTTCCATTGAAAAAATCAAGATATGATGTTTTCAAAATTACAATATGCAATAATTTTTTTGATCCCCTCCTGTACAAAATGAGGATAATCTATTTCAATTCATCAATAAAACTACCCTTGGGCAATCAGAAAAAAAAAGGAAAAAAGTATTGATCCTCTCTGGCCGAAGCAGCTTGCGATGATGTGAGAGCCTATTTTCATGAATTCTTACGGAAAAAAAATATTGTGACGAAACTACTCACTTATTGCTTAAAGACATTATAGCAGAGTTTAGGCCGCTTCTGAATCTTGAACAAAAAAGTAGTCTTCCAATCTGAAAAAAACACCCAAGATTTTTTATAGAAAATGTTAACTGCAAAATAAATTGAGGAAATAGAATCTTACTTTCAAAATACAATACCGTTCGAACAAAAATTAAATATACAAGAGTGTACGAGCTACAGAGCACCGCGCCACTAGTGAATCTTTCAGTATATCTGTAAACGTTTCGTTTTTGAAATGCCATTTTGAACATTATTATTGAAAAATGGAATGGTTTAAGCCGTTACTTTAGTAGTAGTGAATCATGTTTCAGAAAAACACGTGGTTAGATTTACTATGCTTCACTAAACGAAATTTTGTTACAAAATGAATCTTATGAATGTCTAACATATTTTGGTGAAAGTAGCCAACTTAGATATAGCTTTCCGAACAAGAAACAACTTAGGTGGATATATTGGAATCATAAAACAAAAACTAAAAAGAAAATAAATCCGGAGTATATGGTTTTAATTGTTCAGACTGCGATAAGTTTTACATTGGCCGTACCGGTTGAAATTTCGGAAATTGAATATCGGAACATAAACGTAGTTTCAATAATAAAAAAGCAGATTCCAATTATTCAAATCACCTTTTAGATTACAACTACTCATTTAATCCGGATTTCCAAATTTTACATACAGAGAGTAGAGTCCAGAAATTCAATTACCTTGAAACCATCGAAATTAACGGATATAAAAATTCCAAGAATATACTTTGACCAACTAGATATAAATCAGTCACACCTACTCAACTTATTCCCAGAAATATTTAATAGCCCTTGGGTGGTTTCCCCTAAACTGGTTTTTATTGCTATTTGTAGTATAGAATATCAGTAGTATGTAACCTTGCTCTTGAGAAAGACACAGAGTGTCGAAACGCGTTGTGCTAATATATTACCCTAGTAGAATTCTAGATCGTTTGATTTATTTTTTATTTGATATGAAATTCTTTCAAGTGAAAGCCTCTACAATTGAAATCACTGAAGTTCTCTACTAGCAGACATGATTTCTCTCTTATTTTTAAGATCACCAAATAAAGTCCCTTCCGCTTCAATCAATGCTTCCTTCACAACCGATCCATCTTCGAATGGTTTCTTGTGTTTCGCCAATATATTAGATATTTTGAATGACGTGACAGACGCACGACAAATAAAACGAATGCACTAAACCTTCACCATACAAAAGAAAAATTATTCCTCCTAACGTCTTTGAAATGATACGTTTTAGATTTCTTCGCTGAACTCATTTTGTACTATTTAATAATAAACTCTGTATTGACGTAGTATTGCCGTCAAGTTACAATTCAGAATGACTCCAATTCCTTCAGGCGCAACATTTACATCGTCGTGAACGAAAGTCTTGAATGATACCGTCAAACGCGCCGCCAGAAATTTTTAGAAAAGCGGCCAGAATAAAAAACGCAGCTTTTCTTTGACAAGTACCGCGCTTTCCTTTGATTGAGCCGCCTTTAACCGCTATCAGAGTGTTATTTTATTACGTAATAAAATTTTGTAGTTTAGTTACCTATTCATTAAAAATCTATTTCTTTTCGAAATCTACTCAAAAAGCACTCGCGATCGGCCAGTCAATCGCGATCGATCGTTTGAGCACCCTGAAGTAGATAGTACGTTTTCAAATATTCCGCGGGTAGAAAGTATCAAATTAACCTCAAATATTCTAGAACAGCCGCAAGTAAACCCTTTAGTTCATTGTGAATTTATAATCCTTAAAGAAGAATGTCTATAACAAAATTACTTCAAATTGAACAACAAGATTTATGAACAACATGATGGTCCCGCTATGGGATCACCAATGAGCTCTCTCCTTGCCGATTTATTCATGTCTGGCATAGAAGATAAAATATTCGATTCTAATTTACCAATCGAAATACTTTTTTGGTACAGATACGTAGATGATATATTTATCAGCGTTAATGGCACATCTAGACAATTTGATAAATTTCTAAGCCTCATAAATGGTATCCATCTCAAAATAAAATTTGAAGTCGAAAAAGAAACTAATAAGCAAATATTATTCTTAGATCTATCAATATCACATTCAAACAATAGAATCAGCTTTAATATATATATAAAACCCAGTTGGGACAGATATATGTATACCAAGAGACTCTAATCACCCCCAATCGCATAAAATGTCCACGTACAATTCAATGATAAGCTTTCTCTTTGCCCCTTGCAACCAAAAACCTACAGTTGGAAATTGAAACCATCAAAACTACAGCACATAACGGTTTCAATCATAAAGTCAAAACCAAGATAGTGCAACGAAAAAGATCAAACATTGCTTTCAGTCAAATATATCCAATCGTAGATAACCCTAACACATATATTCCAATTTTATACTACGGACATATAAGTTAAAATGTTGCTAACATTCTTTCAAAGTCAATATATAAAATTGCATTTCGGCCTCAAAATAAATTGTCTTTTCTCTTATTAAATGAAAAAGATTCTACCCAAAACCTAGATAAATCAGGAGTTTATAAGTTGACGTGTCCAGATTGTAATAATTTTCACATAGGTCAGACTGGCCGATGTTTCAAGATTAGATATAAAAAACACCTAATCTCCTTCACAAAGAATAAACAAGATTCAAGTATCGCCAATCATTGTATCGAAAATAGACACTCATTTCCTAGTATAGACAGTTTAGAAATTTTACACGTTGCTCCTAAAAGCAAGAAATTGAACCTTCTGGAATCAGTTGAAGTTTTCAAATCAATTCATAATTGTAACCCACAAATCATTAACGACCAGCTTGAGTTTCCAACTATCCTTAAAATCACAAATATATTTAGTAATCGTACTTTTATTCAGTTTTTTAATCTGTCTAAAATGAATGTTAAATATTTGAAACTGCAGTAACAGTGTATTATAATTTATTAGTAGTAAAGCATAGTAAACCTAACCTCGTATATTACTGAATCATTATTTTTGCAGTTTTCGAGTTACTGTATTCAAATTCAAGATTTTTCAGCAACCTATGAAATTACTTTTAGAATTGCATTTGCACCTATTTTTATGGATATTTAGCAAAGAAATAACAATGACATAAACTGAAACAATGAAATCAAATAGATTGAATGTTCAAAATGTTACCTATTTCGTTGAAATAAATGTTTGAGAACAATTTTCAGCACATAACCAATTTTCAATTTTATGTTATTGAAGAGGAATTTATTTTATACATATCATAAGATGAAGGTTTGAGAACAATGACACTTACATCATCATTATCGTAGTCTTCTCTCACTGATTCAGCTGTTTCCCCAAATTTTGACAAATTTCATTTCAACGGTGGAATTTCTGTGATTCATTCTTTTGTTATCTTAATGGTGTTCTTGATATTATCTTTTGTTGCTCTCGTTTCTAGGAATTCCTCTTCTAATTCAACAATCAAGAGCAACCATAGTATTTCAAAAGCTGACGTTTTTCATGGTATCTATATGATTAGTATTTATACGATTAGAATTTTTCGTTTTATCTGTCAAAGCTGAGGGGCTCTTCGAAACTTCCTCAAGTACATCTGCAATTGTGAGCTGAGAAAGATCTTCTTTTTGCTCGGAGTCTCTTTTCTTCAGTCGTGACTCTTCTTCTCCACACAATATTGACCTTCTATTATTTTTTGCACACCTTTGAAACTTCCAGAGGAGTCATTTTCCGCCATTATTTTTAGCTTACTTTGTTTAAATTGTGCTCTTTCAAGACCATTTTTTACAAGGAACACAGCATATTAATCTGTTTTATGTTTCACTGAACTTTCAATTACACTTGGCACAATGCTCCTCAGTTGTAGTACCGGAGTTGTCGCCGTTCGCCTTCCTATGTTTCAACAACTTTTATTATTTGTGTTTGTTTCCACTCAAGCAAAGTGACGTTATGCAGGCTCGGTGACGTATGGGATATGACGCTCGTCTCCTGCGCAGAGTTACCTAGGTTCAATCCCCACAAAGTCGGTGCGATTTTTCGGATTACGAGAATCGCTTGATTGTCCATCTTTCGGAGGAGATGTAAAGCTGTCGGTCTCTGTCTAACAGAGATGTGTTGGACATTAAAGATCCCTTCCCTCGACACGAGAGGGGTTCGGCAAAATCCCCGGATTAGTGAGGTGACAGAATTCCCCGGCGTATCATTAGCCGAAAGGCAAAAATAGAGCACGCTAAAGGAAAAACAAACAAAGTGACGTTAGTCAAAAATTTCTACACTTCACTCAATCATTTCGTAATACCTAGTTCACTGATTTTCTCTGTGATATAATCTTCATTTCATTATTCAAAAGTCCAGATAAACATGAAAATTAAGTAAACTCTCTAATGCACACATTATGAATAATTCGGAGAGAATTTTCCATTCTATAGAAGATAATGAGAGTTTTCTGAATATTATGGAATGACGAATAATTAGGTATTTGGGAGAATTTTATTAACATAATAAGTATACTGGATCACTTGATTTCGCATTTCATCTTCGTAATTTTCAGAATTAAGTTTGTGTGAATGTTACATAGGTCAGGTTAGAATCAATCATTATAGTTCTTCTTTGAACCCTTTATATGATCGGTTTCATGTTAAGTTCGTCATGATTAGACAGAATACCGATTTGAACATATTCGTATTCGTTTTCTTGCTAATCCCGTTTGTTATTCCTTCAACGTGCTTTATTTCCGCTTTTCGGCAATGACACGCCAGGGAATTCTGTCACCCCACTGACCCAGGAATTTTACCGAACCCCTCTCGTGTGGAGGGGAGGGATATTTGATGACCCACAAATCTCTGTAGGACAGGACTGGCGCCTTCACATCTACTCCGAAAGATGGATACTCAAGCTTTTCCCAGAATCCGAAAAATCGCACCGACTTTGTGGGGATTGAACCCAGGTAACTTTGTGCAGGAGACGAGCATCATATCCCCTACGTCACTCAGCCCTTTTCTTCCAATAGCTGTAGTTCAGAGCTCGGAATAAACTTGACGAGACCCCTATCCTCGCATTAATTTCTGCTTTCCATATCACTGCACACGTTCTCCTGAATATTTACTTCTGGTGACTTGCTTTAATTCAACATCGTTTATTCTTATATTTGCCCTTGTTGCATCTTCGCGTATGATTTGTTAGGCTGCTTTTATGTTCTTTTTTCTACTCTCTTTCTGTTGTTTTATATTTATATTAAATCTTGTTCCTTCTGTGCGAATATATCACCTGCAATAGTGATGGTTCTTTTGTTTTGTTTTTGTTTTTCCTTTAACGTGCTCTATTTCTGCCTTTCGGCTAATGACAAGCCGGGGAATTCTATCACCTCACTAACCCGAGAATTTTGCCGAACCCCTCTCGTGTCGAGGGAAGGGATCTTTAATGTCCAACATATCTCTGTTAGACAGGACCGACAACTTTGCATCTCCTCCGAAAGATTGACACTCAAGCGATTCCCAGAATCCGAATAATCGCACCAACTTTGTGGGGATTGAACCCAGGTAACTCTGCGTAGGAGACGAGCATCATATCCCATGGAGCGACCGATCCGGCGTTCTTTTATTTTATTTCCTTCGTAGGTTGACGATCATAATGAGTAAATCAAAGAATTAGCTCCTTCAAGTAAGGATATAAAACAATCTACGTAGGATTGTTGAATATTACTTCTTGAATAAAATATAAATATTCAACAGGCATGGTACGCTTTGGCAAATATTCAAACTTCACTGGTATTTAAGTTGTCTATGATTTTGATCTTTTTATAGTTTTATCGTTTGTCAGGTGGTCTCTGGTAGGTCTTCTAGGTCGGTTCGTTAGAGAGGCTACGCCCATTCATGCTCTTCTGAATTTTCATTTTTGTGCCCTAGGTTCGGTTACATTTACACTGTATTATGGTAATTGTCACTCATATCTAATGTAGGGGAAAGAATTTTCAGAATAGGTTGATTAAACTAATGGCGGAAATATTAGCTTGAAAAATTCAGTGAAAGAGAGCTGCAACGTTTTCTTGAAACCTCAGAGTTATTTGCTATGATATTTTTGTACTGTTTTATTCATGATGTCGTGTCTCTGACTTGATCGGCAAAAACACTAACGATAGAGTTTACCTGGCGACAGCTGTAGAATGACAACTATAAAATTCTTCAACGCCATGCATTCTGAAAACTAGTGAACTTGACGATGGTTCAATAAAACATCTTGCGAAAAGAGTGTTGCAATATTAAGCATGCAGTATGAAAGCAGGTGACGAGATTCGGAATAAGTATGTAAGGTATATTCTTTCCTTTAACACAATTATAATGAATCATATAGCGGGAAGAGCACAGATTAATATAGAATCATTTGCAGTAATACTGTAATATACAGGGTTGGTAAATAAGACCCTTACTTGGAATACTTTCAGTTCAATGTGTTGTTATAATTCAATTTTGAACAACTTTTATAAATATTGAGATATAACGACAATGGTAGATTTTTTTAACACATCCGCTGCGTTATTAGTCACATTAGACTTTCCATTCCAAAATGTTTACATTTTTATGGAATCGATAGAATAGATAAGTTGAGTGGGTATCACGGTTATCTTATAGTTGCTCCAAAATTTCAGTATTGTTCATCACAGCTATTGAATACCTAATGCCGGAGTCTGGTAACCCATAGAACGAAAAATTGTAGGTTCTGTTTCGGCATCTATCGATACCTGTGAGAGATGAGAATAAATTTGGAAGGTTAAGTTGCAGTCATTATAAGCTTAATGATAATAGTAATAAGAAGCTAACTCTTTCACAGTGAACTTCTCAGCAATAAAATCTTTCACAAGATATCGAATCGTTGGTCGAGAAACAGAAAATTCGGTGAAAATTAGTTCGAATAGTGAAGATATTTCTAGTAGTATATCTGCTTTTGTTGGAAATGTTCTAATTGTGTAGAGTGGGGATGGTTTTTCCAAATATAAATACAAGAGTCGTGATTCTTTGTGTTAAGTTCATACTGTCAACTAAATGTGTCATAAGAAACAAATCTAACCTAGCATTCAAATAAACAAGAATAATACCTATATAATTCGCTTATGAAACAATTCATTTTATCAGACAAAAATTTAATTCTGATAAAATATTCTCGAGCATAAAGTTGGTTCTCATAAATTGAATAAAATTCATCATAATTTATTGAGAGTCATATTCCTGATTCTCAAAATTCCTAGCTGTTGCACTTTACAACGATAGAATACAATTTGAAATTCAAACACACACACCTTTCATATGTCCATCATGTGAAGATGGAGCGTTGAATCCATCATTCCCTCGATTTGCTTACTGTATAAGAATTGCAGCATATAATGCAAGAGTATTATGCGTCAGATGAAAATGAAGAACTTTCTTCATTACTAACATTTTCATTTTATTCACTCTAGATATCTCTACTATCAGAAAGAAACATTTCGTCAAAATATCTATCGATGTTGTTATTCACAATTTCATTATATAACCACTTCATCAAGAATAGCATCTGCTAATACGCAATTACCTTTCGGGGTAAACCATACATTGAACTCGTATAAAGCTTTAGGTTGAATATTACTATGGCACTGTGGGTTTTCCTCCTGCTGGCAATGTTGATTCTAACAATTGAATTTTCCATCTTTTCAGAACTTCATCAGTCTAAATTATTTCTGGGAAAACTGCGGATTTTTTTCATATTTCTGCTGAAACGAGTTACAGAAATTGAACCGACGTTAGAAATCTCCTGGGTGTAAACTGGGACATTATCATTTTATAAGGTACATATCTATTTCTCTTGAGAATACTGAGCGCTTGGCTCATAGATACTTTCATTCCAATTTGCCTACTCAAACTCGATAGGTTGCCAGTTACCTATTATATCAATTATTGCATCAACGACTTCATACTCTGTTTTTCTGGGTACGTAGGATGAACCATTCAGTTTTCCCTTAATTTATCGAATATTCTTTCTACGAGGTTGTCACATACACATAGCTTCTGCAGCATCCGTATCATAATTATTTCGAATATAACATTCAATCTTATTGAATTTTTCAGAATTTTAGTATAACATGTTCGTTTCATTATTACAAACGATAGTATATTCACATAATAGATGTAGGTTGATGAAAAAACATTATACAGGGTGTTCAAAAAGACACGTTGGTATTTAAGGAGGTGATTGCTGAAGTCATTTTATGAAAAAAGTTCATATTAACATAGATTTCATAGAAAGATGCAGTTGAAATTGAATTTTTCGTAAATTGCTTGAGATATTGAAATAAAATTTTAGGTCTGTCTAAAGCTTTCAAAAACACATAATTTTCAATGAGGAACAGTATTTAGGGCCCCCCAATGTTGAGAGTATGGGCACAACGCAGATTATTTCCAAAGAAAACACTAGGGTGCCATTGGTTCTTTCGAAAATAAAAAATATCTCTGAATTTTCCTATGATTTTTCAGGAAAAAAAAGCTCTCTTGGCATTTTTTCGTACGACGCCAAGTTTTTGAGTTGAAAAAATTTTGAAAAGATTAGGAAAAGAAAATCCATACATTTCATTGTAAGACACGTAGTCTTCGGTTGAAAAAACCAACGTAGTGTATTTCTTTTTATCATTTAATAAGTTATGTTTGAAAATCAAGGGTTTAATTCAAAGGCAATTCAAAGACTTTTGAGTATCAACAATATCTCTCTAGCTCGGATGAATTATTCCAGTCTTTTTCTCATTGATTTGTGAATTCTTTCAAAAACTCCAGGATCTGTTCTTATCGAGATGCACCCAGCGATGCTTCTATTTCTTAAGCTCTGAACATTTGCAACGGCGGTAGTGTAAACCAAAAATTCAAACGACTCTACAGGAAGAAATCCACCCATAATAACGATCCAAATGTTCAACGAGAACTGATGATGAAATCGATATTCACGATATAATAATATATTATTTGATGTGGATTTTCTTCACATCATATATGATTATTATGAAAATTCCTTATCGAATTTCTTGAAAAACTTGCTTCATAAGTGAACAAGATCAGCATAACAAATTGAGGAATGTGAATCAACTCACGCAAAAACCAAATTGTAATACAGCAAGAAAATTGGTAAGAAAAAGTGCTTGTGAGCGTTGAAAGTGGAATGGAAACAACAAATTTTGATGAAGAATTTGTCAAACTGTTCCGATGCTGACACCTAAAGCGCCAGTAATTTTTCGAGTGGAGGCACCAGGGCCATCTTCAATTACTTCAAGAACCTTATTTTCCAGCTCTAACGTTCTTACTTCCCTTTGCCTTCCTTCTATTTCATATCATCTCAATGTGCCCTTATTATATAGGCGTCGATGAATGCTTTTGAAGGTTTTCTGTCGGGAGCAGAACGGTTTGGAAATCTTTCATTTCCGTCAGCACGTCCATACATGAAGTTCTTGTCGGTCACATCAAAATTCATATAACGATTCATGTTAGCCAATTTGAAATTCAAATTCATCAGATTCAAACTTATTGAAAAACAGAAACACTAAAATGACAATGATGTTGATCATTTTTGACAACGTCTATGGCTGACCATAAAACAGGTATTATCAATGGAACCACAAGAATTTCTAGAAAACTTTTCAACCGTTTTTAACTCAAAACTGGGCGCCGTACACAAACATTTCAGCAAAAAGCTTTCTTGAAAAAAAATTATAAGATATTTTCTATGTTCGAAAGTATCAATAGCGTCCTAGTGTTTTCTCTCAGAATAACCTGTATTGTGTCCAAAATATCATTTCTCATTGAAAATTATTCGTCTTCGACAATTTTCAAGACCCCCAAAATTCTATCTCAATATCTCAAGCGGTTCACGAAAACTTCAAATTTAACTAATACTTTCGATTAAATTTTAACACCCTGTAAATCGGTAACGTATTTGTGGAGCTATGTTTATATGAACTATTTTCATGAAATGACTTCCGCCTTTTTAAATATTGCTGTGTCTTCTCCAAACAACCTGTATAATTCATCTTAATTGTTATTGCATGAATTAATTTTCGAACTATCATAATAAGACTACATAACATTCACATAACCAAATTTATATGGAATCACTAGGTATTTCACATTATTGATTGTTTTTAACCATGGATCTTGACTACTTGTAAACAATGAAGTTTTTGTTGTAAGAAAACTGGATAGTAGGATAGGAAATGTTGAATTATCACCACATGTTCGGGATATTGTATTCAGTCGTCACTGAGATATGAAACTGTGAATTTCAAAATTAAAAAAAGCCTATAATCATAATTGAAAATGCCTTACGTTGGATTGTCTGATGTGCAGAGGGGTCGAATAATTACTCTCGTTGAAGAAGGGGTGACAGAGAGGGATACAGCGGCCAGAGTGGGGGTATCACAGGGGGTGATTTCAAAACCTACGACCCATACGTGGATCTACAATCTCTGCAAAATAGGCCTAGAAGAATTCGTATGAAGATCACTTCTGAAGAACAAGACCGCTTTTTGTGCGTCGCACCCCATACTCCAAACGCAATTTCTGGAAGCAAAAGGCATCAGTGTATCAGTCGAAATGATACGTCAAAGACTTCGTTCGAGGGGTTTATACAGCAAAAATCTCTTAAGAGCTCCAGAGCTAACCAATTAACAAAAAATTAACAAACGTAATTGGTGTATCGAGCACCAAAACTGGAATATTGAGAAATGGCGAAATGTTTTTTCCTATGAGACCAGAATTGGTGTTCGATCAGATGACTGCCGGATTCGGGTTTCAAGGGGTCGTGGAAAATAAGCTAGACTCCGAGAAGCAAGACGACTTCCGAATTACCAAGGGAGCAGTATGATGTTTTGGGGTGGCATTATTCTGAGAAGCAAAACAGATTTGATTTCGCTTCCTGCGAGTGTAACGGCTGTAAATTACGTGCACCTATTGCTGGAGCCCATAATGGGATTCTGGCGAGGTGCCCACGGTGAGAATTTCACTTTTATGCAAGATAATGCTCCTCCGCATACCAGCAACCTCACGCGACACTATCTTGAAACAGGGTGAATCTCTATTTTGGAATGGCCAGCTTGCTATCCAGACCAAAATCGTATTGAACATTCATGAGATAATCCCAAAAGGAAATATGTCGCGCCAGGATAATCCAAGAAGCCCACAACAGCTCATCCAAGCCGCAGAAGAGTGGCAGAATATATTAGGTCGAAAACCTTATCCAAAGCATGCCTAGATGGATTCAGGCTTGTATCAGGACAAGCGGCGGTAATACAAGCTAAAAAGATCAGGAAAAAACACCCACTCTGTGAGAAAACAATTTTCAATCTTTTTACTACATGCGGAAAGAGTCTCTTATTTGTTTCTTTCTTAAAATAAACCTTAATATATTTCTTTTTTCAACTGAAGTATCTCGAAAGGGATCAATTCCAACAATCCTTCGAAATTTCCAAAATCCCTGAGGTAATATTCAAAATATCGGATGATTCCATATTATATTTTTCGAAAAGAAAAAAACCTCAGACGGAATCAAAGTTACTTTTGTTTCATATTCAAAAAACCAAAGTTGACACTAATACTCAAAAACTGTTGAGCAAAAAAATGTCTGCTACTATTTCAATTCTACGTAGAAAAATGCTTCTATTGAAACATACACACATATTTTCAAAAATAACTTATTCCGAAAATGCAAAATGTCTCGAAAACGAAGAAACAAATTTCCGTACTTAGTTTGATTCCACGTGAAAAACTATCTCTAGAATGTCAAAACCATTTTTACATAAATATTGCAATATCCAGCAATTGACACCTAACTGATTTCGAAAATTTTCAAAATTTCCAAAAAACTCGAAAATGAAAGGGTTACTTGAAGATGTTCATAGCAATGAACTCCTCCTTCAAAATGAAACAGATGAAGAGGGGCTTCGTTTCCACCATTAACAATATTTCACGTAGCAGCAGAACTGACACGTCAAAATCATCGTTTTTGGTTGAACGAAATGTGGAAATTATAATAATGAATTCATCATTCCTGTGAACACGAAAGATAGGAGGCTGAGAACTACGATTAAAACTTTGTTACTCATGCACGTTGTTTCGTTGAAAACCAAATTTTATTTGAGATTCAAAATATGATAGCATATTTCACCGAATTTACATTATATTTGTAAGTATCTGAAAATGCTACAAGACCTCTTGATGGGTCGCTCCATGCTAATATATTCTGTGAAAACCTCAGTGTCACTGTGTTTCTATTTCACAGTTCATGTTGTCTTCATTTACTCTAAAGAAATTAACATATTGGCATCCAATCATTGTCGACACCTTCAGAATTTCATAAAGATGGGATCTGATTCCACCCACCACGGAATTCACAGCGGGCTTTCCATCGTGTTGGGGCCATTTGATAATATATATATTATAAACGCAAGTTCAGTTAATGAAAGGCGATTCCAGGGTGTTAATACTGAAACCACGGGTGGAAACAATCTAACCGAAGGTTTAATGAACGCGAATTTACAACGTCCCTCTAGGAGTCTAAACCAAGGGTTTCCTTGAGATGAGTTAATATTAAAAATTGGGTTGAGATGTGGAAAATGTCATAAAACCCACAGAAAAGAGCTCAGATTCTAGATATTTCGTCAGTGAAACTGAAAAATGAAATACTGCACAGAATAGTTATATGAAACTGCATTGTTAAAATACTGGTTATCAATTACACTTCTGTGTTTCACAATATTACGTGTATTGGATAATACCGAACTCGCGTACAGACTTTCAAACTCTCTCCTTAAGGATACAGTACAAATAAATTGAAATAAATAAACTATATTGTGTAAGTTTGAATATGAGAATCTTTGTATTGAATATTGAACCAAAGTGTTTGATGATTTGTTGTTGTGAACGATGGCTAATTGAAGTTCACAACTGATAACTGCAAATACACTGCGTCAAGAAATTGAGGCACAATTTTAATAATTCGAATTTCTTATTTGGTAGGCAACTAATTTTAAGCACATCTTATTTTTCGGATGTCCTGCATTAAAATTCGATGTTTTTTATTGGCGCTTATATTCCTCTTATGAGAAGTTAAATTGAAGAAATAAATTGAAATTTTGAAATAAACTCTCATATATGATTCATTTCTGTAAGTAACGTTTGTAATATTGAAAATTTCAGTTTTCCGGTAATAATGCTATGTGAATCACGAAATTTGCTTAGGGAGGAATGTGTTGAAGCAAGGGTGTTAGATGTCCCAGGTTGAACTTATATAAGAATAGATGAAAGGCTTGGGATGTTTTATTCAACTGTTTCCAGATTGATTCGTAGGTACAGGGAAACTGGTAGTCATGTAGTTAATTCAGATTTTTCACGTTGAGATAACGGTTCGCTATTACAAGGAACCTTCGAATATAGTTTCGACAGAAAAGTGGAGTGTAGACTAGCACTGAAACGATGCGATAACGCTCCAAGGATGGTTTCAACCCTCTGGTCGCAGCTCAAACCCCTGCATATTACAGAATCCTATTGAATTTTCCAAAGGAATTTGTCAATTGTTTAGAAGCTACTGAGAGAGTGTTTTGTTATCAGATAAGTATATATTTTGTCGATTCGATTATGATCGTGTTGTGGAGGGGGGGTGCATTTGAACGCCCACACGGATCTGGTCATCGTGAATAATTCAACTCTGAATGCTTAGAGGTACGTTACAGACATTTTAGAAGATCATGTACCATTTGCGGAAAACATGGGTGAAAACTTCTCGTTTATGCATGATAAGGCCAGACCCCACTAAGCTGATATCGTTAGGAACTACCTTCAAGATCACGAAATCACTTCAATGCAGTGGCCTGCACGAAGATCAGACCACAATCTCATCGAATGTATTTGAGACATTCTCAATAAAGGATTAAGAAGACAGCAAAACTAGCCAGATATCATTAATGAGATCGAAATTTGGAACAAAATAAATCACAATGCTATAAGGTCAATGATTTTGAGCATGTATCGTGAAAGTCATGTAGTTTTTCTCGGCAGGGATTTCTCCAAAAGTTTTCATTAAAAGTTTTATTTCAATTCATAAAAATACTATTCTCATTTTGATTGATCTCAGCATTTCTTAGTGCTGGAGGATAACTGGAAGAACAATTCTTTAAGATATCTAAATTTCTTCTGAATAGATAAAAATTTCTTCTAAATTAATGTGAATTTCTTACTTGACCCAGTCTTATCGCAGTTACGTTGAGTGGGTAATCTTGTTTTCTTCATGCTCTGCTTCTTTTTCAATCTTAATTTTATTTCCAAGCCTTTATTTGCTTGTCCTTTTCATTTTACTTCCAACATTTCTTTCTTAGGTGTGCTACTTCTTACGAGAAAAGACATTCTTCTTGTTTTGTAAATATTTTGTATGATATTGGAAATGGGTATGATTTTATTTGAAGTTTTTTGAGTTTCCTCTCGTTCATTAGATTCTTCCTCTTCTGAACATTTAGCATTAGTTTAAGCTATTTGTTTTAGTCTAATTCAGTCCAATTTATTTCTCGCAAAGATTTATAAGGGGACATGAATCTGATTATCATCATACATCGTATTCGTGAGCAATATATTCAGGATTTCCTCATCCTTTCGTTATGGTTGCAGTTAAATAAAACTAGCGAATTTAGTGGTCATATACTGTATGCTCTAAACCACGAGTGCGCAAACTTGAAGAGCAGGCGATCTACCTCAATATTTCGAAACTACTAGTCAAGGTTTGGGTTAGATTTAGTAAGGCTCATCCCTATAATATCAATAAAAAACTCATAGTTATTCAAAATTGCAAGTTTATTGGTTGTAACAAAACAAAACAGTTACATATGGTGTTACACTTAACTAAGGACTGACTTTGGATGTTGAAGCGTGGCACTGCATGTCCTCAGCATACTTTTCATGAGATGGTACGTAACCCCTGAGTGCTAGTCGCAAGCATGACGACATTTGATCGGCAGTTAGTCGATTGTGATATTTTGACTTAATTATCTTCATTTCAGAAAATTCAGACTCCACAAGTGAGTGCCGTCACTTGAAGGGTGATTTGTCTTAGATTTGGATATTTATCTTCAGATATAAAACACCAGAATATGTGTCAGATACTGTAGCTTCAAGATGTATATCTGATATAATCTGTACCAACTCATTTTCAACAGAACATGAGTTCATATTGAACTGACTTGCTATTTTAGTTAATTTCAGATAATTTCTCAATGCTTTCACATGAAAAAAGATAACTCATAAATAATGCTATATTTGTCGATTTACTGCAATCATAAAAATGCATTTTGAATTGTCCCAAAATATTTGATAATTCCGCCTCATACGTATCATAATTCAACTGAGGAATCCTTGCTTTCAAAGACGGAAAATGTTGCAGATCCTTTCTTTGCAGTTGATCTATCATAAGTTGCAATTTACTTTTGAATGAGTTTACTGCGCTAATCATCTCAATGAAAATTTTTTCTTCACCTTTAAATTCCAAGTTAAAGGTGTTTAAGTGCATTGTGATGTCAGTCAAAAATCCAAATATGTCAGCCATTTTTCGTTTTTCAACATCTGAGTGTCATCACCTCTTTCGTCTATAAAAGCTGTTATTTCAGGCAATAACTCTTGAAACTTTTCTAGGAAATTTCCGCGACTCAACCACTTGACCTCCGCGTGAAGAACTAAATCTGCAATCAACTGCAACTTAAAGAGCCGCCGTTGCAAATTACGTGCACGGATGGAATTCACAATTTTTGTTGCAATGCCAATAATTTCCTCTGTCTTTGAAACTCTTGAACACAAAACTTGTTGATGTATAATGCAATGGAATGAAATAAATGAAGGGACATCTTCATTACACCGACACAATGCCACAAAGCCGTTTTTGTTTTCAGTCATTGCTCCATTAATTGTAATCCACTCTAATATATTCATTGGTAACTCGTAGTTTTCTACAAAATTGAAGAAAACGTCATATATATCTCCGCCACGGATCTTCCCCTTCAGAGGAATGATTGTCAAAAATTCTTCCTCAGCCAACATGTCATTGAATTCCATCCTAATAAAAATACACAGCTCGGCAGTGCCTGTCATATCGGCAGATTCGTCGAACTGTAAAGAAAAGTATGTACATTTCATGATATCATGCTTAATTTTATCTGCCATGTCCTGACTGATGAATTCAAAACGCCTTGTGACAGTCGGACGAGATAACTGAAGTTCTCTAATAGCAGTCATGATTTCTGTTTTCATTTCAAACTCTCCAAATAAAGTCTCATCCGCTTCAATAGATGCTACCTTTATAACCGATCCATCTTCGAATAGTTTCGCTGATATATCAGATATTTTAAATGACGAGGTCGTAGCAACTGTTGATTGTTTGGCTGGTCTTGTGAACATGGTTTGTTCTTTTTTCAAACAAGATATCAAATCAAGTACTTTTCGTTTTCTGTATTCACCTTGTAGCGTAAAATCCTTTTCTTAGTTTTTATGAACAAATAAAACAAGTGCACTTATCATTCACCATACAAAAAAAAATTCTTCTTTCCTATCGTTATTAAAATGATACGTGTTAGATTTCTCCGCCGCACTCATTTTGTACTATTTAATAATAAACTTTGTATCGACGTAGTATTGCCTTCGAGTTACAATTCAGAATGACTCCAATTCCAGCAGGCAAAACATTTATATCGGCGTGAACGTAAGTCTCGAATGTTTCCATTAAAAGCGCCGGAAAAATTTCTAGAAAAGCGGCAAGAACAAAACACGCGGCATTTCTTTGACAAGTACCGCGCATTCCTTCCATACAGACGCGCTTTGAAGCTAGCAGAGTATTATTTTATTTCGTAATAAGTTCTTGTAGTTTAGTTGCCTACTCATTAAAAAAATCTTTCTTCTCGAGATCTACTCAAAAAGTACTCGCGATTGACTAATCCATCACGATCGACCGTTTGATCACCCCTGCTCTAAATCTTTTCACAATAGTGAGCTCCAACCAATAAGGACTAAGGTGTCTGTCAGAAATTGGTACTCCACGATTATTGGCTTCAGAAGCATCACAAACTTAATAGTGTTAGGCACTCAGAGTTCAGAGGTCCGAAAAAGGAAATATCGAGTAGATGTAATCAATTTAATCAATCTATATGGATTATGTCATAATGTAACATTTTTGTTTGAGTGAAACACTATTCAAAAAAGCAAAATATCAGGAATGGATAACCACTCAGAAGGAAAGAAACGAGAAGAAAGTGTGAACTATACATAGTTATTGATATAAGGAAGCAGTGGAAAGAAACCTGAGGGTTAGCATTCTCAATGATACATCAGCTACAGCTTGTATGATAGTTGTGAATTAGAGGTGTAATCAATTATTGTGTTCACACTTCATTCAATATTCAAACTAGATCTACGATTGGCTTCTGAAAGATGAAGGACAAGCAGAAATATATGGTGTGAGTATTAAATACCCTTTAGTACCAACCGACTATAATTAGAAGACTGCTCGTTATGTTTATAGTAAGATTGATAATTCAGTAGGAAGACTTTGTAACCTGCACTAGTGTACTTAACCTATTTTCTCTATTGCATTTCAATTCCTACCTTTCACTTTCTCACTGAAATATTCGAAAGATATCTTTGGGAGAATAGATTTGCAGAGCGTTTCCTACATATCACTTAACAACGAGCAAGGTGAATCAGTCGACTCACCTCCCCCACTCTGTAACAGGCTATATCGCGAAAGGACTGAAACAAGGTGAAGTCATTCTTATTTCTCGGAAAACTCCAAGATGAAGAAAGAGCTTTTGACAACACACTTTATAAATTGTTAGAAGGAGCTTTCTTAAATAGAGAAGTAGAAGACACCATAGCAAGGTAGATAGGACGTTCGCTTTCAACAGGGCACATCGAGGCTCACCTCGGCGAGTCGTCTGTCTTGAGGACCTTTAGCAAGGGTTCTCAAAGGGAGTACTATGTACTCTAGTCTGCAACGAGTGGTAGGCAGGTTCCTGACGGAACTTGCCGCTAATGGGTACTTCGCAGTGGGTTATGCTGACGATTTCGTACTCCTTGATTATGGAAAACACCTCAGTACCATATGCGAATTTGTTTGGAATGCACACTGCATGATGCACAGGGAACGAGTTTCAGCAAAACCGATATGTTCATGTTCACTCATAAAAGGAAATTACCACCAATTGCAAATTACTATTTACAAGATTATCGCAATGTGTGAACACATTGAGGAATTTTTATTCAAGAAACAATACTCAACCTTCCGGAGAATGTTAAATATCCCTCCTCGAGCTCCTTCAAGGTTCACCGATCCATCCTTCATAACCACCGTCAACCGGAGCCACACAGCAGTGGTATAGCACTGTCAGATGCCACTAATAGGAGTGATGGCCTGCAGTTTCGGTCTCATTTGATCTCGTAAGCATTGCATACCCATTCACAACATCAGGCTACACTGCCACCTACTCATCTCAATTCGTTGGAGCGCTAGTGAACATGTAAATGTTACTGCGCCCTACAACGAACCGAGACAGAGGCCACTTCACCAATACCACCAGAAAACCGTGATAACAAAGAGTAGATAAACAGAAAAGCTTCAAGCAGTCACACTAATTCGATAATTAACCGCAACGCTACACATCGTGGCAGCTAGAAAGCGGTCTGTTGAAAGACGAACGCTCCTCATTCCTATCAAGTTGTCAACCAGGCATATACAAAAGCTCTAAAATTTATATTTGCAAGATTATCGCAATGTGGTGCCACATTGAAGACCTGTGAAATACTGTGTGATGCTTGACAGCAAATAAAATTGGGACAACCACATCGAATCACATTGAACGAGAAGACTAAACGAAATAAAACATTAGAAATAAATAAATATAGATCTCGAAGGAAACCCTCATATATTGATGACAGCAGTTGGGGATTGATTTCTGCAAATGACGTTTGTCGTTCAGAAAATTTCCATTTTTCAGTAATAATGCACTAAATTTGACAATGGTAGAATGTGCTGAAGCAGATGCGTTAGATGACCCAGGATGAAGTTATACACGAATAGACCGAAGGTTTGGAGTGTCCCAGTCAACTGTTTCCAGACTGATCAGCTAGTACTGGAAAACTATTACTAATGAAAAGAGACCAGGACAAAGACGACTTCGACCATCCATGAACATAACAAAATTTCCTCGTTGAAACAACGGTTTGCTACTACTAGGAATTTTCAAATGCAGCTTCGACAGAATAGTGGAGTTCAAATTAGCATGGAAGGGATGCGATAGCGTCCCAGGGAATTTAATTTGAGGCCTCAGTTCGCATTTCGAGGGCCAGCACATCAAAGATATTGAAATTTGCCATAGAACATGTCAATAAGTTAGAAGCTACAAGGGTAGAGTTTTTTTACATATAAGTAGAGATTTGTTCTTTTGTGTACAGACATATAAATGAAAGATATGTCCGAATTTTTCAGAGTAGGTTCGATAACGGTGTGGGGGTATTTCTTCAAATTCCCGCACTGATCTGGTGATCATAAATGTTAGGTGTGCAACTAAGTTCTGCTGTTTGTCAATAGATGACTCTAGCAGTAAGTGTTGGTCGATTTTTCATATCAAGAACGTCTTGAATACAGCTTGGACATATGGTAAACAAACCACTGTGATACATTAGTGATTTTGTTTTTGCGTCATATACTTTCAGTTGATTTTGTGCCAAATATTCGTTATTTGCGGGAAGTGTTGATTTTCTTCTTTCGTTCGAGGAAAACGGCGACCTAAGCTCATAGAAAGATCCAAAAAGTTCACGGAGGAGCTGCTCTAAGTGAAACAACATGTCCGGATTGGTTCCGTTTTTTCAAAAACGGTGATTTCGATGTGAACGACCGTCCCCGTGAAGAAATGCCAAAAATCTTCGAAGACGCTAAATTGGAGGTATTGCTCGATGAGGATCCGTGTCAAACGCAAGAAGACTTTGCTTCAGCCTTAGAAGTTACCCGCCATTTCCAAGCGATTGCATGCGTTGGAAATGATTCAAAAGCAAGAAACTTGGGTTCCTTATGATTTGAAGTCAAGAGGCGTCGAGCGTCGTTTTTTTTTAACAACTGCTCCATCGGCAAAAAAGGGTTTTCGTTATCGAATCGTAACGGGTGATGAAAAATGTATTCATTTCAGCAATTCAAAGAAAAAAAATCTCGAGGACTGCCCGGTCATGCTTCTACGTCATTGCCTCGACCGAATATTCACGCTGCGAAGTTATGCTGTGTATTTGGTGGGATCAAGTCGGTGTTATTTATTATATGCTGTTGAAACCGAACGAAATTATCTCTGGGGAACGGTATCGAACTCAATTCATGCGATTGAGTAAAGTACTGCGCAGCCACAATACGAGAAGAGACACGAAAAAGTAATTCTACAGCATGACAACGCTCGGCCTCACGTTGCCAAACCCATTAAAACTTACTTCTACCGTCACGGTATTCGAGCTCTGCCAGAAAGATGGGAAAAAGTTGTAGCTTGCGATGGGCTTTATTTTCAATGATTCATTTGTAATCATCTTTCACAATAAAGTTGTATTTTCATAAAAAAAAACAGCGAGAACTTTGTTGCGGACCTAATAATTCAACTCTGAATATTCAGAGGTTCGTTACAAAGATTTTAGAAAAACATGCTGTCTATTTACGGTAAACATGGATGAAAACTTTCTGTTTATGCATGACAATACCAGACCTCATTACGCTGATATCGTTAGGAACTACCTTCACGATCACGAAATCACTTCAATGGAGTAGCGAAGATCAGACCTCAATTCTATCGAACGTGTCTGTGATATTCTCAATAAAGAAGAGACTCGGAACAGACAATTTAGATAAGTACAATTCTCATTTCGACGGATCTCAGGCATATTTTAGTGATAGAGGATTACTGGAAAAACAATTCGTCAACATATTAAAATATCTTCTGAATAAATTTGTTTTTCTTCTAAATGAATTTGGATTTTTCATTGGACGCAATCTTATTGTAAGTACATGTAGTAGGTATTGAGAAATCTATTTTTTTTGTTTTTCTTGTTATTTTTATTTTCAATCTTAATTCTATTTTTAACCCTTTATTTCCTTGTCAGTTCCGTTTTATTTCCAGATTTTCCTTCTAAGGTGTGCTGCGTTCAACAAGGAAATACATTTTTCTTGTGTTGTAGATGATCGCTCTGATATTGAAGATTGTTATTCAAACTAGTTTGAGTTTCTTCTCGTTCATTGAATTCTATTTTTTCTGAGTAAGTAGTATTAGTTCAAGCTATTCCTTTGAGTCTAGTTTAGTCTCATCTTTTTCTAGCAAAGGTTGATAAAGGTTAGATCATATGAATCTGATGATCATAATATATCGTGTTTATGAGCATTTTCTTCAGGGTTATCTCATTCTGTCATTATGGCTGCAGTGGAATATAAAACAAGAGGATTAGGTGCTATATTTTATGCTCTAAACTAGTATTTGAATTTGGGAGGCTTTTACTTGGTAAAATTCCATTATCAATAATAAAAAACGAGTACTGTGTTTTAAGGAATTTTACTTTATAATTGCGATTCGTAACGCGTTTCACTACACCGTAGCTTCTTCAGACGAATGAATATACAGAAAAATATAAATGAGAATATAACTATAAATGTTCCTGAGTAATTAAAAGCTTATTGGGTTGCTTTTTTCAAGTGGTTATTTATGACAGGTATATCCAATAAAATCAAGGAATAGATTGCTCCACGAAAAGATTCAATAGAGGTGAAGGGCTTAAATCGACTTGTTCATTGATGAGTCTACCTGAGTGTTTGTATTTATTGATTTATAAAGTTTCCCAAAGATCTACCTTCCAATATTTATTATCTGTATGCAAAATTTCAAACTGTGAGTCGAAAGAGATGATTCGCGTAATTGGAATCTGATTTTTTATTTGAAAAACTGCGGTCATGTTCCGATATTCTAATATTAAAATTTATATGTGTTCTACCAATGTAGAAATTATCACAGTCATTGCAATTCAATCGATAAACACCTGATTTATTGTTTTTACCTGGTTTGGTTTTATTATTTTTATTTCTTATATATTTGCCTAAATTATTATTAGTTTGGAAAGCTATGTTGAAATTATTGCTACTTGAGAATGATTTCAGTTTCTCACTTGTAATGCCAACGTAGGTTAAGGTGTTGAATTTTTGTTTCAATTTATCGACAGGGTGAACTTCATTTAATGCCATTCTACTTTGTTTTTATTTAAAATATTATTTATTAGTTTGGGATTGTAATCATTATTTTTGGCTATTGGTTAAATCAAATTTAGTTCTTTGTTGAAATTTTCTGGTGATAACGGGATGTTAATCAATCTATGAATAAAACTATTGAATGCTGATATTTTATGTTGATATGAATGACACGACCAGTTATATATTATAATATCTGTATGTGACGGCTTATGGTAAATTGCGAAAACATGTTTTCCATTTTCATTCGAAATTGTTGCGTCTAAGAAATTTATCGAATTATTGCTTTCTATTTCGGTTGTGAATGCAATTTTTAGATGTAATGATTTTATATGATTTTCGAAAATTTTCAACTGTCTATCTGTTCCTGTGAAGCAAATAATGATATCGTCTACAAAGCGATACCAGTATAAACAATATTTACTGAGTGGATGATTATGAATTAATTTCTCTAAGTTATTTATGAATATTTCTGCTAACGAAGGACTTAACGGATTGCCCATAATCAAGCCGTCTTCAATAGTATAATATTTGTTATTGAAATGGAAATAATTTTGATCTGAACAAATTTGTAATAATGAAAGAACATCTGATTTAATGATAGTATTGACATGATTCTTTTCTAATAATTCTTCAACTAAGTAATACGTATCTTTCGGAGGAATGTTGGGAAATAGATTCTTAACATCGAAAGAAATGATTTTGGAATTAGGTGGTATAGTGGTATCTTTGATATTGGCAATAAGTTCGTATGAATTTTTGACCGAAAATATAGATTTAAAATTGCAATGTTTTATTAGCAAGTCGTTGAGGAATTTTGAAAGTTTGAACGAAGGTGCCGTTACATAAGAAACAATAGGTCTAATAGGGTAATTAGGTTTATGAAGTTTTATCAACGAATATAATTCGGGGGATTGTGGATTGGAGTTAATGAATTTATATTTTTCGTGGTCTGTGATTAATGATTTTGCTGTCGAAATTATGTTTTTAACTACTTTCTGAAATTTTGCGGTAGGATCCTTAGTTGATGTTATATAATTTCCGGATTTTAAGAATTCTTCAGTTTTAGAAATATAATCGGTTTTACTAATCGCGATGACGATGAAATCATTCTTAAGTAGCAATAATTTCAACATAGCTTTCCAAACTAATAATAATTTAGGCGAATATATAAGAAATAATAAAACCAAACCAGGTAAAAACAATAAATCAGGTGTTTATCGATTGAATTGCAATGACTGTGATAATTTCTACATTGGTACAACACATAGAAATTTCAATATTAGAATATCGAAACATAAACGCAGTTTTTCAAATAAAAAATCAGATTCAAATTACGCAAATCATCTCTTAGAAAATAATCATTCTTTCGACCCACAGTTTGAAATTTTGCATACAGATAATAAATATTGGAAGGTAGATCTTTGGGAAACTTTAGAAAGCAATAAATACAAACACTCAGGTAGACTCATCAATGAACAAGTCGATTTAAGCCCTTTATCTCTATTGAATCTTTTCGGGTAGCAATCTATTCCTTAATTTTATTGGATATACCTGTCATAAATAACCACTTGAGAAAAAGCAACCCAATAAGCTTTTAATTATTCAGGAACATTTATAGTTATATTCTCATTTATATTTTTCTGTATATTCATTCGTCTGAAGAAGCTACGGTGTAGTGAAACGCGTTACGAATCGCAATTATGAAGTAAAATTCCTTAAAACACAGTACTTGTTTTTTATTATCTAAACTAGTAGGCTGCAACCAATAAGGAAGAAGATTTCTGTCAGAAATAAGTCTTCTACGATTGTTGTCCTGAGAAGCGTCACATTCATTCACATTGATAGTAGTAGGTACTGAGAAGTCCGAGAAAGGAGAAATAGAAAGGGTGTAATCAATTCATCTATTTATCCAAACAAAAAATTGAAAAACTATATGGATCATGTCATAATGTCAGTATGGATGCACAAAAAAACAAACAAGAGAAAACGTGTGAACCATACATAATCATTTCTGGGAGGATGAAAATACCACTTCAACCAGATGTAAGTAATAAGTAATCTTTCGTACTGACTGCATTTAATTGACAAAACGACACTGAACGTAGGAAGTAAGATAATATACAGAATAAGAAGAGTAACACGTAACCTGCTGCACTATCCTTTACAAGATGCGGATTCTCGACTGCATCTTATGTTTATAGTAAGCTTAGTACTTCTGTTCCGTGGGATCTTGCCAATTTGGAAACACAATTACTTTCGTCCTCTAAAAAATCTTGAATAATAAAACACAAGAACACAATATCCTCTTTTCTAGTCGAGAGGGCGAAATGACCAGTTCGATTTTCGAGGTAATAGTTATTATCATATCTCAAAGTCCGATAAACATGCGAATTTTATCGCTATATGTGTTACATTGAAGACTTTTATTCTAGAGCAATATTCAACCTTCCGTCTTAATTGTTTATACAGATAGCTATAAATTTCGCATGTTTATAGAATATCGAGATATGATGTACATCTTTCAAAGAGAATTACGCTTAGAGGACTTCATGCCAATGCTAAAGGGTGATGAAAGTTCAGAAGTCGATGACACACTGGCGTACTGACATTTTAAGATGGCTTATCTCTCTGAGGTATGCATCTTTAAGATGTTAAAAAATATATAAAATACAAGCTTCCTAAGGATTTTTACCATTATAAGCAGCTTCATAATTTTAAGGTTACAGCTATCAGAAACGGAAAGAGGACATAACATATCTTCGCTGTGAAACAAAATCTAATACAAACATATTTAAAAAGCCTTTTCTTGAATTTTCCGTTCGAACTGGACGAGATATCTCAATTCCTGAGTTCCCAAATGATGTGAATAGAGTGAATACTTACTTCGAAAGTGTCATTGATAATAATTCTATTCCTAGGATGTTCTAATATTGTGATAAAAATGTGTATCGCTAGTCGTTTTTTTTTCGTCCCAATGGATTAAGAAGATCAAGTATATAAAGCTTTGCATTCTTTAAAGTCTAGTTCATTGGTTGCGCGTCCAAGTGTCGAAATGCTACTACTTTGTTCGCCTTTTACTTTAAAGCATATATCCTATAATGATTGCTTGCATTGTAGATTCTGTTTTCTGAAATCGTGAAAAGTGGCACATATTATTCTGCTGTCCAAGGTGCAAATGATTTGAAAGATTTACGTTTCGAGGAGCATGTACATATATACATAAAACATCAACATTAATAATTTTGAAATAGTTTTATAGAGTCGAGTCGTCAGTTTTTGCTTCAAATTTTGTAATTAATTTTTGTTCTGCTTTTGTGTGAAGGTAATAGACTTGATATACTCATTACATTTTAGTGTGTTTTCTTGTGAATTTGTTGTCTGCTCTTGAGTGCCAATAATAGTTCTTTTACCGGGCAAATTGACCAATTGTTCACCTACGACCACTCTGACGCTGAGCTATTGTAACCTGATCTTCGGATCTTAGTTACATACTAAAATGCTATGATAGATATTATTTTCATTATTAACTTTTGTTTTAACAGCCAATGAAGAAATGGACCGTAAGCTGATTTTGACCTTTGCAATTATCAAGCATAGTGTGTAGCGTTGCGGTTAATAATCAGACTGGACTTCTTGAAGTTTTCTCTGTTTGATCTACTCTCTGCCTTCATTGTCTCAGGGTGAATCTGGTAATCTTCTGTATCGGTTCATTGGAAAGCGCCAATTGTATATGTACATGTACTTGATACGTTTCAACGAAATGATATGAGTAGGAGGTGGTCTGGCTTTATGATATAAATGAACCTGGGCTACTACCATGTTCCCCAGGTTAACGAAGATTATGAAGAGTGGATCCGAAAACCACCATCTTTAGAGAGGGATATTTTACATTCTACGGAAGGTTAAGTATTGCTCCCGGAGTAAATGTCTCGATGATAATTATGTTTATTTGCAAACGCAAAGACACTTATGGCTCCAAGAGGAGTGATATAATCACTCCTATTTAAGGAATAAATATTTAACTGAAATTCTGGATAAAATAGATATTCCAAAGTATTTCATTGACATATGATTTGTTCATTTAACAGGAAAGACGTCAAAACCATTACAATATCGAGAATTGTTGACAAAGAACTAATTTTGATTGTGGTAAGTCTTTGAAATTTTTTATTCTTCAAGAAAATGTGATGATCCTGTCTTGACACATAAAACATTAGTTTACTGAAGAATTTCGTGGAACCTATATACAACAATGATTTTTATTTCATAGTTAGCAAACGTTTTCTCCAAAACAAAAATCATGTTGAACGATGAATTCTCACTGAGAAAGAAACAGCGGCTTGGTTTCTCTGTGAGAGTTGAAACAAGCTTCTCAGAACGTTGATATTCGTGAACGACTTGTAGAAAAAATATAGAACAGGAGGGTGTAGAAATACATTTCATGCATTTTCATTTCTGAGTTCCACCTCTTATTCTCGGAGTGATGACTGAAGAACAAGGGGAATGCTATCATTGGGATATTGAACTAATGAAAGAACGTCAATGAGGAAGATGGAATGTGATAATTTACGCAGAATACTGTAGGCTTATTATCGGAGAGGATTTTACTGTACATGAGTTAGTTCTGACATTTTTAAATTCTTATATTAAAATTGACTATGAAGGTGAATAATTATGTTCAGGCTAGATTCAAAACATTCTTTATTAATTTTAAACAAACCTTCGAATAATACATGTTACATTCTTTTGACATGTATGTTATATACATTACTTGAAGACGCTGTTAGGATATACATTACATTCTTCAGATACGACTACTACATAAATAACAACTATCTTACAATGTACAATGTAATATATATATATATATATATATATATATATATATATATATATATATATATATATATATATATATATATATATATATATATATATATATATATATATATATATATATATATATATATATATATATATATATTCTTTTGAAAAGAGAGAATTTATAAAACTTCCAAAATTATATTTATAATACATGCTTATATCTATAATTTTGGTGTGTGTCAGAAAAAACACAAATGTGAGCTCAGGAAATGTAACAGGGAAACCATACTATGTTGCGTATGATTCAATAAACGAGTGAAAAAATCGGAGGAAAAAACTCGTTTCCCATTCGATATTGCACTATCAATTGCTTGTCTCCTTATGTTGTGGTACTGTCGTGTGTACATAAAGAGTACCAAAGATTTTTCTACTCAGCCGCTTCATCCTCTCAAATCTTGCACGCCATGATTTCAAGACAAAAACAAGGGTGAAAGGAAGGGGGTTTGGGAGATGAATCTGTAACAATGGAAAAAGAAAACCAACAGAAAAACATTTCAACGATCATACCTGACTCTTATATGTCTAAACTCAATTGAATTTAAGCAAAAATTTTACGCAGCAAGCAAGGCCATAAAAGGACTAAGGAGATAAACAAAAAGTACATAACCTGCGATATTTCCTCTTTCGCGGAGATGTTCTTCCGTCGCAGTGTGTGTCTCCTGAAACATAATCACTTCCTCATTCTTGCTTGCCAATTTTGAAGTATAATCGCAAAAATCTCTTCAATATTCAAAGTCAACAAAACAATTCCCTCTCTGTTCGACCGAGAGAGCCCCGATGGCCAGGTTCTGTCTTCTAAGTGATACCGATTATGATCTATAGATGTTCAAGAATCATTATGAACCCAATCATTTGGGTTGACATCTCCCATATATTATTTCTTTGTGAAAACTTGTTCAATTTGAAGAATTTTTTTTTTATTTTCATGATTGAAAAGAGGTAAAGAATAGAAAGAATCATTCATTCGAAAAATATATTCGGAGCCATTGTCAGACGGTTTCATTCTTTAATGTTATCGTTGAATAAAGAAGAAGAACCAAGGTGCTTTGAAATAATATTACGTTGTAGTACTCGAGTGTTGAAAGATTGCTGATGAAGGTGCTTGTCGTTTTTCTGAATTCTTATGTTCTTGTATCCGAACTTCTATTATTCTATTTGTTTCCCCAATATAGAGCGATCACAGCCCATGCATGGAATTTTGTAGACGCCTTGGTTTTCGAGGGGTGTTTGGTAGTAGCAGCGACGAATACACACAGTCCGCGAGTCGAACAGCCGACCAATTGGAGCGCGCCGCGATACAACTTTAGATCGCGGAACTATAAAGCTACCACGCAACATAGATACGCTACAGTTGAAGAAGATTCTCCGACTTGGAGATGGCTGGTGCGATCTAGCCGAAACGTCGTCAACGACAACCAACGAAGGGTCAATACCAGGATCAACGTAAGAGAAACCGGAAATATATATATATACAGGGTGCTTCAACGAAAACTAAACATATATATGTTTATATCTACCAAGATGTTCATTTCTGATCAAAACGCAAAAACAGGTCGATTTTTGTTTCAAGAAGGACATCATCTGGGGTACAAAACTTGCCGGAAATGTCAACCTCCTAAGCGCGGGTTGCAATCCTTGCACATTTTGAATATGGAAGATGGGTCGAGTGATAACTCAGAAGAAAGGTAGTATCTTTTTTCACATCGCCTTGAACGGATTTCCATTTTTAGTGAAAACTGTAAAAGGTACAAGATGAGCAACTGAAAGATAGGGAAGACTATTTCCCTGAGACTATTCAAGTTTCAGTGAAGTAAAATGGAACAGATCCATGATGATCGATGGCAGTCATCATCAAGTACCATCCTCATCTCGACTTTCAACCCCTAGAGCAGGGATGACCACCCTTGAAAATTTGGAAGAAGGTAGATGGGTTTTATCGTTTTATTTGAAGATTCGTAATCCTTTATAATATCATTCCAATGTTTCAGCTGCTCACCCAGTAATTCTGATGGAGAACGAAAACTTGCACACCATTGTGGAGACAAACAAAAATCCTTTCTCAGAAGGTTATAACTGGACCTATCTTCTGCTTTAAAAATAACACAGGGTAGTTAGGTTAGGTAAGATCCCTGCTCTAGGGGTTGAAATTTGAGATATGGATGGTGTTTCGGAAGAAGACAGCATTTGATCTGGAATGAATCTGTTCCATTTCTTTGCACTAATACTTAAATAGCTCAGGGCGATAGATATTCCCCTCTATTTTTCAGTAGCTCAATCTGTATCTTCTACTGTTTTCAATAAAAAATTAAATTCGTTCACGGGGATGCAGACAAAGGTAATACCTTTCTTTCGAGGTATCACTCGCCCATCTAACCTCTTCCAAATTCTCAAAGGTGGTCACCCCTGCGCTAGGGGTTGAAATTTGAGATGAGGATGGTACTTGATGATAACTGCTATTGGTCAGCTTGGATCTGTTCCATTTTACTTCACTGAAACTTGAATAGTCTCAAGGAAATAGTCTTCCCTATCTTTCAGTTGCTGGAATAGAAATTTGCTCAAGGCGATATAGACAAAGATACCACCTTTCTTTTGAGTTTAAGTCAAATGTTCAAGGATTGCAACCCCACTTAGGGGGTTGATATTTCAGGCAAGTTTTGTACCCCAAGAGATGTCCCCCTCGAAACAGAAATTGACTTGTTTTTGCGTTTTGATCAGGAATGAATATCTTGATGGATATAGCCTCTGTTTAGTTTTCGTTGAAGCACCCTGTATATATACACACTTCGGATGTGGATTTCTGGACACAAGGTATGAGTCTCTACCTGAGAATCTCTGTCTAGGGGGTCTCCACTTAGGAATTTCTATGTACGAGTCTTCACTTAGGACCTATATTTTTCATATAGGTCACTACACAGTATCCAATATAAAGATATATAGAGGATATTAATATAATTTAATTATTTCAACTAACTAATTAGTCCAAAGGCCAGCAACGAAAAAAAGCCAAAATGAATACTCTGAATCTGGAGAATGCTCGTATTACATGGACATATCATCTGATATCCGGATCATGCGCATCAGACTGTTAACCAGTGGCGTAACACAGATAGAGGGTTGATTGGAATCAGGTGTTTCAATTGAATTTGTTGTGACGAGATTTTAGCACGTTATAACATCTTGTTTTTGTCAAATAAATTGAAAACTGTAGGCTGTTGAATTTGCTCCCACCCGTGACAATTGTTTCGTCATGGGTGGGACGGTTGTATATGGTGGAGTTATTTATGCATTGCAAATGATCTAAGAACGTATTTGATGCTTGTCTACATCATGACAATGCAAGCTCACACACTTCAGTGCATGCGATGGAGTATTTAAACACCCACGGCATTGCACTGATGGCATTCTACTTTATAGTCCCGAACTGGCACATAACGCTTTCTTTTTGTTTGTTCAAATCAAGCAAAAACTGCGAGGGCAACGATTTTCGACGACAGAAGAGGCAGTTGAAGTCTTCCAAAACCAAGTTTTGGAGGTACCTTATTCGGATTGGCAAAAGTGTTTCGAGTATTAGTTTGCACGAATGTAGAAGTGTATAGATCTTCATGAAGAATAATTAAAAAAGGGTAAAGCTATTTTTCCTAAAGTTAAAATTAACCACAACGCAGTGAAAGGAATTTGAACAGTAGAATCAAATAGTGCTTTTTAAAACTATCATGACTCACAAATAATAGTACTAGAAATTACAAGAACTTCAATAAATGATATCAAAAAGGATAATCTAATACTCACCGTCATAAATTCGTTCGGGACGATAATCTTACCCTTACCATAGCTGATAAATTTGACGCCACAGTTATATTTGAAAACTCAGAATAAATTAACAAAATGAACTATTCAGAAATCTCTTAAATGCACTACATCAGACACGGCATCTAATATTCTAACTGAGCCTGGTTAAGAATATAAAAACATAAATCCAAGCCCGTCACAACTATACACAAAGTAAATGCTCCTTTCTTTTTAGTTGTTTCATTTGTTAACAGTCCCAATTACAAGTTAGAAAAAAATAATTAAATATGTTATTCTCAAGGATAACGAACTGCCTTTATGGAACAATTACATTTTAACCATTTGATACATTGAAAATTTATAATTCTTTTGGTATTATGCAGTTGAATTTTCTTCAATTTAATGACAATATATACGAACAGCGATTTTCAACATTATCTAACCAATGCATCCAAAATGGCCCCTCTATTTCAAGTATTGATAAATTGAAAATTCTACACATTGCCCCAAACGGTAGAGAACTCAAATACCTTGAATCAGTAGAAATTTTCAAATCATATTTCAGTGACAACTTAAAGATAATGAAAGATTGATCGATGTAAATCCCAAATTTTCGATGAATTCAAATAATAACCCCTCAACAGTTTGTGAACGGCATACCTAATATCCTGTCTATTCTATATGGTCCAGGTTCTACAGCAGAAACTTTAGAGAACAATAGAGAATCGAAAAGAATATGAGTTTGCTGTGCAAACTATAATCGAAAAATGCTTCAATAGAAAAATACAGGAGGGCGTTCAAGTCTGGTTAGAAAAAATCAAACTAATGAATTAATTATTGCCACCGAATGCAGATGTTTGAATGAAAATATATAATGAGAACACGTAGCTGGATATTTTTAAAGAAAAAATTGGTTCGGTACTGTTTCTTCACGAAACAAAAATCACTTTTCGATATTAATTTCAATTTGGCAGAAAAAAGCATTCCTTTGATTTTTCTGTAGGACTCATTATTTGCCAGTGAAAAATTAAAATTAGAATTTGGGAGGCTTTTGCCTGATAGAATTCCATAATTAATAATGAAAACAAGTAGTGTTTTTTGAGGAATTTCACTGAATAATTGTGATTTGTAACGCATTTCACTACACCGTAGCTTCTTCAGACGAATGAATGTAAAGAAACTATATATAGATACAACTGAGAATATTAATACAAATCGAAGAAAATTATTTTTCAAGGGACGATATTCAACCTTCCGTAGAATGTTGAATATCCTCCCTTGAAGGAGCTAGTTTTCCGATCTACTCTTCATAACCACCGTTAACCAGGGCCACAGGGAAGTGGTACAGAACGGTCAGATGTCACGAATAGAAACAATGGGCTGCGGTTGCGGTCTGAAGAGGTCAAAGGAGACCGAAACTGCTCCCTGAAGAGATGCAATAGAGGTGAAGGGCTTAAATCGACTGGTTCATTAATGAGTCTGCCTGAGTGTTTGTGTTTTTGATTTCTAAAGTATCCCAAAGATCTACTTTCCAATATTTATTATCTGTATGCAAAATTTCAAACTGTGAGTCGAAAGAGTGATTATTTTCTAGGAGATGAATCGCGTAATTTGAATCTGATTGTTCATTTGAAGAACTGCGTTTATATTCTAATATTGAAATTTCTTTTTGTTCTACCAATGTAGAAATTATTACAGTCATTGCAATTCAATCTGTTAACACCTGATTTGTTATTTTCATCTGATTTGGTTTTATTGTTTTTTATATATTTGCCTAAGCTATTATCAATTTGGAAAGCTATATTGAAACTATTTCTACTCAAGAATAAATCCAGTTTTTCACTAGTAATGCCAATGTAGGTTAAGGTGTTGAATTTTTTATTCAATTTGACGACAGTGTAAACGTCATTCAATGCGTTTCTACTTTGTTTTTATTCTAAATATTATTTTTATTTTGGGATTATAGATATAATTTGGAGCAATTTATTCAATTAAATTTAATTCTTAGTTGAAATTTTCTGGTGATAACGGAATGTTAATCAATCTATGAATAAAACTTTTGAATGCTGACAGTTAATGTTGATACGGATGACATGACGAGTTATGTATTGTAATATCTCTATGTGACGGCTTATGGTAGTTTGTAAAACATGTTTTTCATTTCCATTCGAAATGGTTACGTCTAAGAAATTAATTGAATTATTGCTTTTATTTCGGTTGTGAATTCAATTTTGGATGTAATGAATTTCTATGATTTTCGGAAATTTTCAACTATGTATCTATTCCTGTGAAGCAAATAATGATATCAGCTACATAGCGAAACCAGTATAAACAATATTCACTAAGTTGATGATTATAAATTAATTTCTCTAAGTTATTCATGAATATTTCTGCTTATAAAAGACTTAATGGATTTCCCATACTCAAGACTTCTAAACTAGTGATATATTTGATATTGAAGTGAAATAATTTTGATCTAAACAAATTTGTAATAATGAGAGAATATCTGATTTGATGATTGTATTGACATGATTTTTTTCAAATAATTTTTTAACTAAGTAGTACGTATCTTTTGGAGGAATGATAGGAAGAAGATTTTTAATGGCGAAAGAAATAAGTTTGGAATAAGGTGGTATAATAGTATCTTTGTTATTGACAATTAGTTCGTATGTATTTCTGACCGAAAATTCAGTTCTAAAATTGCAATCTTTTATTAACAAGTCATTAAGGAATTTTGAAAGTTTGAAAGAAGATGCCGTTACATAAGAAACAACGAGTGTAATAGGCTAATTAGGAATCCTTTTTCTAAAAGATCTTTTTGTGGTTGTGAAAAATCGGTATCAGTTAAATTAGTAAATCTGTCAAAAAATGTATGGTCGGAAATTTATCAGGGGAAGTATTGGGTGGAGAAATTTTAAGTTTGAGAGAATTTAACTTTTTCTGTTGTTGCTGAAACTTTTTATGAATTAAAATTTTGGCATCGTACCTGGATTAAGAGTCTAAAATATCAAACTCAACAGTTTGCAATGTTAACAATAATTCTGTATGGATTCCCTTGAAATATATGTGGCAATGTCCCTCTTGTTCTACTGGATCTTCATATCCTCTTTAATGAATATGTGTTGACCTTTCTCGACTGCTCTGCTTGCTGGTCCACTATTGTTGTGTGTCCTCAATTGTATGTAATTGGGAGTCAATCTGTTTTTCAAGCACATTGAGTAGAACCATATATTCCGAATATGAACTTCATATCTTATTAGTATTTTGAAATACCACAAAGCCAAAAAGCCGGTATCAGCTTTCTTTAACATTTTCAAATGTAAAGTTCATAAACCTAATTACCCTATTAGACCTGTTGTTTCTTATGTAACGGTACCTTCTTTCAAACTTCTAAATTCCTGAACGACTGGCTAATAAAACATTGGAATTTTAAATTTGAATTTTCACAACAGAAAAATTTAAATTCACTTAAACTAAAAATTTCTTCACCCAAACCTTCCACTGATTAATTTTCAGACCATACATTTTTTGACAGTTTTACTGATTCAACTGATACCGATTTGTCACAACCACAAAAAGAACTATTAGAAAAAATATTCCTAATTACCCTATTAGACCTGTTGTTTCTTATGTAACGGCACCTTTTTTCAAACTTTCAAAATTCCTTAACGACTTGCTAATGAAAGATTGCAATTTTAAATCTGAATTTTCGGTCAAAAATATATACGAACTAATTTCCAATGTCAAAAATACCATTATACCACCTAATTCCAAACTCATTTCTTTCGATTTTAAGAATCTATTTCCCAACATTCTTCCGAAAGATACGTACTACTTAGTTAAAGAACTATTAGAATCAGATATTCTCTAATTATTACAAGTTTGTTTAGATCAAAATTATTTCCACTTCAATAACAAATATTACACTAGTGTAAAAGGCTTAATTATGGGCAATCCGTTAAGTCCTTTGTTAGCATAAATATCTAAGAATAAATTAGAGAAATTAATTCATAATCATCCATTTAGTAAATATTGTTTATATTGGTATCGCTACGTGGACGACATCATCATTCGCTTCACAGGAACAGATAGGAGGTTGAAAATTTTCGAAAATTATATAAATTCATTACATCCAAAAATGAATTCACAACCGAAATAGAAAGCAATAATTCAATAAATTTCTTAGGCGTAACAATTTCATATGAAAATGGAAAACATTTTTCGCAACCTACCATAAGCCGTGACATACATATTTTATAATACATAACTCGTCTTGTCATCCATATCAACATAAATTGTCAGCATTCAACAGTTTTATTCATAGATTGATCAACACTCCGTTATCACCAGAAAATTTCAACAACGAATTAAATTTAATTGAACAAATAGCTAAAAATGATGAATATAATCCCAAAATATTAAATAATATGTTGAATAAAAACAAACCAGAATCGCATTGAATAAAGTTTACCTTGTCGATAAATTGAAACATTAGCATTACAAGTGAAAACAGAAATCATTCTTGAGTAGAAATAATTTCAACATAGCTTTCCATAATAATTATAGCTGTGGCAAATATATAACCAAATAGAATAAAAATAATAAATCAGATGTATATAGATTGAACAGCAATGACTGTAATAATGTCTACATTGGTAGAACACATAGAAATTTCAATATAAGAATATCGGAACGTAAACGGAGTTCTTTCTCATATTCAAATTACGTGAATCATCTCCTAGAAAAAAATCACTCTTTCGACCCACAGTTTAAAATTTTGCATACAGATAATAAATATTGGAAAGTAGACCTTTGGGAAGCTTTAGAAATCAACAAACAAACACTCAGGTAGACTAATTGATGAACAAGTCGATTTGAGCCCTCTCCCCCTATTGAATCTCTTCAGGGAGCAATCTAGTCCTTAATTTTATTGGATATACCTGTCATCAATAACCATTTAAGAAAAAGAAACTCAATAAGCTTTTAATTACTTGAGAGAACATTTGTATTTATATTTTCATTTTTATCTATATATATAATTGTCATAATTTCTGTACATTCATTCGTCTGAAGAAACTACAGTGTAGGGAAACGCGTTACAACTCACATTATTTCGTGAAATTCCTCAAAAAACATTACTTGTTTTTATTATTCAACAGCTATTAGCCTAGTATACAGTGTGTTCCAACGAGAATTTGACCCCCCCTATAACTCCGAAATGAGTAACATTAGCGAAAAACACCAAGACACGTAGATTTTGGTTTCGAGGGGGAGCATTTTTCGAAATAATTCGAAACTTCTCAGATCAACCCCCTACCCCCAGCAACCCTAATTTCGAAATTCATCATAGGGAATAAGGGTCGAGTGGCACCTTACTGTAAAGGTCTGTCAATTCTCCATTCTGATTTGTCATTTTAGAATTTTAAATTAACATACAGGGTGTCCCAACCGAGGGTAAAGTTGAATTCCTGCAAATCCCAAATACTAAATGAAATCGATTTATTTTGGCATAATGCAAGCGCAGGTTTATGCTCGGTCTAGAAAACGACCTACACTTGTGAATTTGGAGTTGGTGCAATCCACCCCTATTTCCAGCATCCCCAACTCAAAAATCATTCGATCGAAAATAGGTCAAGTGGCACCTCGTTGGAAAGGTATTTCAATTTTCTCTTCGAATTTGGTATTTTCGAAATTCAGAATCAGCATACAGGGTGTCCTGGAGCAGGAACACTGAAAACCCAAATAACTTTTTGAAACTGGTTCATTTCGGTATAATACGAGAACATGTTTATGTTTGATTCGAGAATAAGACTCTCTTGCGTGAATATGGAATTTTTGCAATCAATCTCTTCCATTCAGCATCCCCAACTCAAAAATCATACAAGTGATTACAGGTTGAGTGGCAAAGTTCCAGAAAGATTTTTCTATTTTCTGAATCACTGAGGCATTGGTTTCAGTTTGGCAATCGAGGTTTTCTGGCGTGAGGATCAGGATGAGGGATGATGGAGAAACTGATTGGATGCTCATCTAAACAGGAAAACGAGATTTATTGAACTTGTATTCAATTGAAAACAAAAACTAACTTGATTATTACAACAATTGTTCAAAATGACCTCCGCCCACCTCCATACAGTTATACAGACGATTTTCGAACTCTCTTCTCACATTAGCGAAAACTTCAGGAGTCAAAAGTCGGCATTCTGTGATAATCCTCATCCGCAGCTCCTCCAGGTTTTGTGGTCTTGTGGCATAAACTTTAGATTTTAGATGGCCCCACAAAAAAAAATCTAGGGATTTAAATCTGGTGACCTGGCTGGCCACTCAACAGGTCCTCTTCTACCAATCCACCTTCCTGGGAAATTTTCGTCTAAATATTGGCGCACCTGAGCATCATAATGCGGAGGAGCACCGTCTTGTTGAAAACGCATTTCGTCCTCAGAAAGAGTTGGATCGTTCTGTAAAATTTCTGTCAATCTAGGATGTATGTGTTCCTCTAACAACTGTAGGTAGCCATTTCCATTCAGAATACCCTCAATAAAGAAAGGCCCAACTAGATGATTGCCAAAAATTCCTGCCCAAACGTTCAACTTCTGAGGCCTTTGCGTGTGGGCCTCTCTAAACCAATGAGGATTCTGTGTGTCCCAATATCGACAATTATGTCTATTCACTTCACCACTGAGCATAAAGGTGCCTTCATCAGAAAAACAGATGTTATTCAGAAAATTTGGATTAGCGTTTTGGTTTTCACTTAGATTTTCACAAAACTGTAAACGACGATCTGGATCATCTTCGTTTATTTCATGCACTAATTTTACCTTGTAGGGTGAAATTTGTGATGTTTCACGATTCTATGGACAGTTGTAGCTGATACACCAGTCAGACGAGATAGTTTTCTGATCGAAGTAGTATTCTCCATTTGTAGATGACCCACTACTGCCACTTCCGTTGCCTCATTTCTGACAGGACATGCCACTTCATGTTTTTTGTTTGCCACCGAACCCGTAGCTAGGAATTTGTCAACCAAATATTTAACGTACTGGTGACTGACTCCCCTTTCTCTTTCAGGATGGTTCCTATCGAATATCCTTGCCGTTTCTTTGGCACAACTGTTATTTCGAAAATACTTCGATACAATTTCGACCCTTTCCTCAGTGGAATAAACCATTTTCAGATTAATTTCAACTGACGAACAACAACAATAATGAGGAACTGATCTGAATAATAATAATATTTCATTGCAAAAATGAGAAATAACAGATGACTGCACGCCAGATGGAAATGAAAAAATGTGAACATTTTCAATGCAGAAATCAGCTTTATTTCTTCGTAATTGATGCTCAACACATCGTACCCCAATACTTTTAACAGTTTCGAATTAATTTTAGTTGATAATTTCAAATGACAATATTGAATTTTTCGAAAGCGACATCCTGTATGGAGAGCCGAACTGAATGAAATGCTTTAATCATTCTGGAATTCAAAAAACCTTTCTGAAGATATGCCACTTGAATTATTTGTATGATTTTCAAGTTGGGGATGCTGAATGGAAGGGGTTGATTGCAAAAATTCTATAACCACACAAGAAAGTCCTATTCTCGGATCAAACATGTTCTCGTATACCGAAATGAACCAGTTTCAAAAAGTTATTTGGATTTTCAATGTTCCTGCTTCGGGACACCCTGTATGATGATTCTGAATTTCGAAAATACCAAATTCGAAGAGAAAATTGCAGTACCTTTCCAACGAGGTGCCACTTGACCTATTATCGATCGAATGATTTTTGAGTTGGGGATGCTGGAAATAGGGGGTTGATTGCACCAACTCCAAATTCACAAGTGTAGGTCGTTTTTCTACACCGAGCATAAACCTGCGCTTGCATTATGCCAAAATAAATCTATTTCATTTAGTATTTGGGATTTCCAGAATTCAACTTCACCCTTGGTTGGGACACCCTGTATGTTAATTTAAAATTCTAAAAATGACAAATCAAGGTGGAGAATTGACAGACGTTTTCAGTAAGGTGCCACTCGACCCTTATTCCTTATGATGAATTTCAAAGTTAGGGTTGCTGGGGGTAGGGGGTTGATCTGAGAAGTTTCGAATTATTTCGAAAAATGCTCCCCCTCGAAACAAAATCGACGTGTCTTGGTGTTTTTCGCTAATGTTACTCATTTCGGAGTTATAGGGGGGGTCAAATTTTCGTTGGAACACACTGTATTCAATTATATGTACCAATAAATCCAAAAAATTCATCCCTTTGAAATACTTTGGACAGATAGTGGAAAATGTCGCATTTAGACCTCTAAACGAAATGTAATTATTTTCAGTCAATGCTGAAAATCCTATAGAGAATTCGAATACATCAGGAGTTTCTCGTCCAGACAGCAATAATTTATCATAGGACAGACTGGTTGTGAAATGGCCACTCTTTTCCAAGTATTGGTAAATTGAAAATTCTACAAATTGCTCCAAACGATAGAGAACTCGAATACCTAGAATCAGTTGAAATTTTAAAATCACATTTCAGTGGCAACTTAAAGATAATGAATTATTATCGATGTAAATCTCAAATTTTCGATTAATTCAAATAAAAACCTCTCAATAGTCTGTGAACGGCATACCTAATATACAGGATGGTTCAGTTTCTATAGAACAAAGTTTAGAGAGCAATAGATAATCGAAAAATAATATGAGTTTGCTATATAAACTATAATCGAAAAATGCTTCGTTAGAAGATGACACCACAGGTCGTATCTTACTTTTGCATTTCCTCTGATAAGCAAGCTTTATTGGCACGTAAAGTGCCAAACGACGTATGATTTTTGCTGAAAAGATAATTGGCCGGGTCCATGAAAGTGAAAAAGTTGTCCGTATTAATATTGCGCCCAGATCTTTAAAAGTGACGAACTAGTCTCTTGGCTACTTTTTCTAGAGTTTCCCGTGTATCATCGGCCAATTTTTCTGTGTACATTTCACCTTTCAGGGGTGAGACTTTTTAAAGTTAGAAGCACACCATATCTTCATACTATATTTTCAGGTTTAGATGGTATATATTGAGTGAATTTTGTTCTACCTCTAGAGGGAAATAATACCAAACATCGCGTATCGTACAAGCTTTATCGTTTACTAATCGATGTTACCTGGTTGCTTGATTATTAATTCTGATAAATCTATTTATTGCCCAAAATCTATTGATGCCTGTTGTAGCACGATATATTGGCAATGCTCACAATTTCCAAAGCTCTGTGGAGTGATGTACACCAGCTGTTATTCCTTGCAACGTTAAAGGCTTCCAAACCTCCGTTTTTTCGGTAAGATTTTTAGCATATATTGATTGTATGACAGTAACAGCTTTTCTGTTAGTCTTCGAACAACTATATTTCGTCAGTTAAAAATAAGCGAAACGTTTAACTTTCCAACAACAATTGAGAAGATTGGTATGGACCACTTGGAGTTAGCATAATTTTTTGTCTTTGAATGCGAATTGTCAGGTTTGACGAAGCATGCCAAATGGATCTATCTTCAAGCTTTTTATTTCTTTCCAATTGACCTATCAAATGCAGTATTGTTATTAACTGCCACCGAAGCAATTGCAACTTCCTCTTCATTTTCTTCGCATGAATATTCCTCATCATCATGAGCAATCTCCTCTTGCTCAATTTACTCTCTTTTTTCATTGTCTTCTGTATCATAATATTCATTTTCTCTACATTATGTGGTACAGAATCATCTTCAATATCGCTATTATTAGTTGACTCCTCAATATCACTATTTTCATCTATCGAAGACTACTAATATTCTTGCACCTCCTCGTATGTTCTGCAATAAAAACGAAAATCAATTTATACATAAATATGATGAAAAAAAGCCTGCAATATAATTATCATATATCAGAAAAGTTATTTATTATAATAAATTCACAAGTAGGTTCTTACCGACTAACTCGTAATGCCAATCGTTCTGAGTAAGTTCGAGGCGTACTAACAACTATTGTGTACTGTACAAAAGACAAACACAGAATGCCGAACACGAAACACTCAAGAATCTATCACCACACTACAACCACCAGCGCCGCATGTTTAATCCTGTACAAAACGCTTAATTCGCAGTGAAATACTTATAGGTACCCCGGTACCTCTCGAATATAATAACGTATAGGCAATCAAAAACAATTTTTTTTAAATTTACCAGATTTTGTTCAGTTGTAGGAACATTAGTTTTTATTAACTTGAACTTCAAACAGATACCCGGCGAAGTTAAATATAATGGGCATCTAAATTGAAACTGTTCAAACTTCAACCGAGGATTATGAGATAATTGCTTCGCAATATTTCTGGGTACTTGTGACTCTACCGAGTAGCCGGAGCACTTTTCTCAAAGTTTACATATCGTTATACCATAACACATTCTAGATATCGGAAGAATTAACTAGTTTGACGACAGATGGATAAGAAGATTGGGTCTATGGAATTATCCCCCAAGATCTCCGAAGCTTACCCCTTTAGATTTTCATCCATGAGGGTACCTTAAAAATAAATTTTATAGTTTGCCTATAAATTCGCCGAAGAATCTCGAATTAAAAGTGTCACTTGCCTTTGATGCACCGATCACAATCGAATGCAAAAAACAACTATTAATGAAATGCGCTCGCGGATTGAAATGGTGGATGATTGCAACATTGAATTAATTTGTACTATGTTGTTAATGTTTGCTGAGGTTTTTTATTGAATTTTGTTTTTGATAAATGTTAGAAATTTTCTTTCATGATAAATGTCGCCAAAACATGACCTAATTTTCCAGAAGAACTGCAGGTGTTTGATAAACGAATAAAATAAAAACCAGCCCTTCAAAGTGTAGGGAAATTTAATATCAATCAACACTCATCTAGAATACGCTTCTAATAAAGTAAATGGGGTACTCGTATTTGAATAAAATACTGCTTTTTGGCAATTTAGTGTTATTGAGATGACACCTAATTTCTGAGCACGCTGTACATGAAATAGCATGGGAAAGTACGTTGTCGTGAAAAATAGCACTTCTCTCGTTTGATTTAAAAAAGTTATAAACATACTCGAATCTGAGTCAATTATTTTGGACAAATAAAATGACACCATAATTCCGATAAGATTGTTAAAAAAATCGTAGCTCAAAAATGCTTGAAGAAGACCTTCGATAAGAAGAATTGAGAAGTTGTAGTCGATGTAAGATGTAACCGAGGGTGGTCTGCTCTGAAAACAATTGAAAATTATAAATTAGTATCTATTCACTATAATGCCAAAATTTTAAATTGATCAATAAACTAAATCAATAAATAAAATAAATAAAAAAATTGAATGAGTGTTGGTAACAGTGATCTATTAATTCTTTTGAATTTGGGAGGCTTTTACTCGTTGAAATTTCATTATCAATAATAAAAACAAGTAATGTGTTTCTTGAAATTTACTTAATAGTTATGATTCGTTACGCGTTTCACTACACCGTAGCTTCTTCAGACGAATGAATGTACAGAAAATAAGAATGAGAATATAAATATAAATGTTCTTAAGTAATTAAAAGCTTAGTGGGTAGATTATTCTTAAGTGGTTATTTATGACAGGTATATCCAATAAAATTAGGGAATAGATTGCTCCGCGAAGAGATTCAATAGAGGTGAAGGGCTTGAATCGACTTGTTCATTGATGAGTCTACCTGAGTGTTTGTATTTATTGATTTCTAAAGTTTCCCAAAGATCTTCCTTCCAATATTTATTATCTGTATGCAAAATTTCAAACTGTGGGTCGAACGAGTTTCTAAGAGATGATTCGCGTAATTTGAATCTGATTTTTTAATTGAAGAACTGCGTTTATGTTGCGATATTCTTTTAAAATTTCTATGTGTTCTACAAATGTGGAAATTATCACAGTCATTGCAATTCAATCTATAAATACCTGTTCTATTGTTTTCATCTGATTTGGTTTTATTATTTTTTATATGTTTGCCTAAATTATTATTAGTTTGGAGAGCTATGTTGAAATTATTGCTACTCAAGAATGATTTCAGTTTCTCACTTATAAACGACCCACAGTTTGAATTTTGCATACAGATAATGAATATTGGAAGGTAGGTCTTTGGGAAACATTATAAATCAACAAATACAAACACTAAGGTAGACTCATCAATGAACAAGTCGATTTAAGCCTTTCACCTCTATTGAATCCTTTCGGGGAGCAATCTATTCCTTAATTTTATTGGATATACCTGTCATAAAAAACCACTTAAGAATAATCAACCCAATAAGCTTTTAATTACTTAAGAACATTTATATTTATATTCGCGTTCTCATTTTCTGTACATTCATTCGTCTGAAGAAGCTACGGTGTAGTGAAACGCGTTACGAATCATAATTATTATGTAAAATTCCAAAAACACATTACTTGTTTTTATTATCTATTAATTCAGTTTATATGTTGGTAGTTGAAACATAGTAAAAATTCCATTTGTGTCTTAAAATTAATTCATTTTGAAGTAACATTATAAGCATATTTTTGGATGAGTGCCTTGATTCTTATTAAGAAAAAACAGTTTCGAATTTGGTAAACTTTTTGGAAACTTCATTCATTCTCGTTTCTTTACTTTGTGTTTTAAATTATCACATTTTTCTGAATTATTTCCAAAAACTGAATATCTTCTCCCTTCTTCTTAATCTGTGAATAAATTTTGAAACTTTTCAAACGTTAATAAAATATTTTAATTCAATTTTTTCATCAGCTTTATCAAAACTGAGCAACTATTAGAACTGATCAACTAGCCTAGTAATAACTGTGCGCCTCATGTAGCATTGTTGGTTTTGTGCCTCTCTTTTTTCAAATAAATATTCTGAGAACGCAACGGTTTTCTATGAATAATTATATATAATTCTATCTACCTAGTGAATAACTCCGAGTGGGTTCCTTTAATGGATTGATAGAACATTTTTTCTATAAAATCTTCTATGCACGGTATTATAGTAACAATCTCAGTTGTTCAGGTTAAAGTTAAAACATAAATAAAATATATTCCTACTTCACAGAATATGCAGGTGGAAATTATTTTTCCCGTTAACAATGCTCCGTTATCGAGTAAAAGCTTCAATTCAAAGACATTATTTATTCATTGCCGAGATTTCACTAAATTAGTTCTGTGAATCAGTTCTACCGACTGCTCGAAATCTTGAATTGATTTTAGAGTTACTGAATGAAAGATGAAACGGGTTCTCCTTTGGCTTAACTTGAGAAGATTTAGGGATTTGTGTCTCCTCTAGTCGAACATGAGTAATTTCTAAATTTTAATTCTTCTTTTTCTGAATGCATGTCTGGACGATTAAACTGGATCTAGGGGCTTATGCACCTGACCTAACTAGCTAACGTTTTGAAGTTCGTTTTCTTTTCTAAGCTAACCTACATAAAATGCTATTAGGACTCATGACATTGTCGATACGTACGCAAGTGGAATGCGCAGACGGTGATGAAGCAGGGGTTTGTTTCTATGTTCCACGTCATAATGACCTAATTTTCCAAAAGAATTGCAGGTTTTTGATGAAATCACGTATAAAATGAAAACCAGGCCCTTAGGGTGAAGGGAAATTTAAACCAATCAATACTCATTTAAAATACGCTTCTAATAAAGTTAATGGGTACTCGATTTTGAATAAAATACCCCTTTTGGACAATTTAGTGTTATTGAGATGACACATGATTATTGAGCACGTTGTTTATGAAATAGCATCGGAAAGTAAGTTGTCGTCAAAAATAGCACTTTCCTTGTTAGAATAGAAAAAGTTGTAAACATAATCAAATCTGAGTCAATTATTTTGGACAAAGAAAATGGAACTATAATTCCTATACCTTTGTTAAAAAATCAGAGCTCAACGTGCTTAAAGATTCTTGAAAAAGACCTTCAATAAAAAAAATTAAAACGTAGCGAGGTAATTTGAAACAACAAAGTTATTGATATTGTCCGGAATAACCGAAAGTGGTTCGCTCTGAAAACAATTGAGAATTATAAATTAGTATCTATTCACTATAATGCCAAAATTTGAAATTGATTGATAAATCCTGTTCCCCGATAGACGGGCTTTCAGCACGGATAGCCTGTATATTTCATGTTACTTCGTATTCTTATTTTTATACAGCCCTATGAATGAATGGTTGTTGGTAACAGTGATCTTTTAATTCAGTTTATCTGTTGGTAGTTAAAACATATCGAGAAATTCCTTTTGTATTTTAAAATGAATTTAGTTTGAAGTAAGATAATCAGTATCCTTTTCGGATAAGTGCCTTGATCCGTAACAAGAGGACACAGTTTCGGAAATTGAGTAACTTGTTTGGAAACTTCATTCATTCTCGTTTTTTCTATGAGTTTTAAATTATCACATTTCTCTGAATTATTTGCGAAAAACTGAATATCTTCTCTCCTTCGTCTCTCTTTTTTTAAATAAATATTCTGAGAACGCAATGGTTTTCTATGAAATAAACACCTCCAAAAAGTCTAGGGTTTCCCTCTATATTCGAATTCTTCCCGAATCGGGATAATAACTAAATCTAAATTCATCACTGAAGAGAACTGCGGCCCACCTCTCTTGATCCCAGTTTACGTGTTCTTGGCACCAAGCTAAACGAGCAGCACGATTGCCATGGGTCAGTTGTGGAACTCTCAAAGGACGTTTGGAGTGCAGATGACCTTCGTGCAGTCGATTTCTTATAGTTTGGTCGGAAATTTGTACATTATGAACTCGTGATAGCTCTTGAGCTGATTGAGATGCTGTGGTAGTACGATCTCTTCTGGCTTGTAAAACCAAAAATCGGTCTTGGGCGACTGTAGTAATCCTGAAACGACCTGTATGGCGTTCGTCTACGCTACCTGTTTCATTGAAACGTGATCATAAACGGTTTATGACACTTGGACTACTTCCCAGAACCCTGGATACTTCCTGTTGTGAGCTCCCAGCTTAGAGCATGCCAACGGCTCGTAACATCTCTAGTCAAATGTCGTCTTTCCATGGTCGAAGCACAAAAATTGAATCTTTCATTTGTGCTTACAACAGAAACAAAGTGCCAACTAACTGATTTCAAACACTGAATACATGAAATGATTATAAAGCAGCATCGCATCTGCTGAAATTTTAGTTTTTTTATAAAAAAAAAGTGAAATCAGTTGCGGCACTCTACATAATTTGGTGAGAAATTGATGCAGGTGTTCATTTCTTTAAAAAAATCATCCATATTGATCGTTCTGGATACGATATATCGATATTCAGATGTGTTCCCTAGACTTTTTGAGGTGTTTATATATTTGTAATTATAAGCTTAACCTATTATAAAATAAATGGAGGTACTTTGTGCTACTTAATGTTAATAATAATATCGAATATTCATAGAATAATGTATATTTTAAAAATGTAAATAATTCAAGGGGAAGTTATTACATTATTGAAGATAATAGTGTATATAACATATTATCTCAGAACTGAATGAACGAGATGTTTTTTCTTATTGATATATTTCGACTGCTACCTAGAACACATGTTCAATATTGTACGATACTTATACCAGTCTGAATAAACTTGATGCATTCAATTCGCAAATACAATTTGAATATACTTTTTCTCGACTTCCATTTCGATTACTCAATGGGAGCAAATATCTAGCAGGAACCTTAGACTTGGCAGGACTTTGTCTAGATTTCATTACTTTTTAGAGATAAACAAGCAGCTCCATTGAGACTTGGCTAATGTTTTACGAAATGTTTCTAGTGGGATAAAATATATTCCTACTCCGAATATTTAGGTAGAAATTATTTTTCTCGTAAACAGTAATCCGTTATAAGTAAAAGCTTCAATTCAAAGACATCTTTTATTCATTGCCGAGATTTCACTAAATTACTTTTGTGAATTAGTTCTACCGACTGCTATAAATCATGAATTAGAGTTACTGAATGAAAGTCGAAAAGTATTTTGCTTTGGATTTACTTGAGAAGATTCAGAGATTCGTTTCTCATCTAGTTGAACATGAGTAATTTCTAGTTTTTAATTCTCCTTTTTCTGAATGCATGTCAGGACGATTAAATTGGATGTAGGAGTTTATGCAATCTGAAGTTTTTAAACAAGCTAACGTTTTTGAAGGTTTTTTTACTTTCACATATTCAAAGACTATTAACATATGCATACGTATCGATACGAACGTAAGTGAAATGTTATTAGGACGGGTGTTCTTGTCGATACGTACGCGAATGGAATGAGCGGACGACAGTGATAAAAGCAGGGTTGCCGACACTAATATGTTAAAATCCCCAAACGCATTGTCGAAATTCCCTACATTTGGGGAAAGTAAAATTATAATTCCCCAGATATCCCCCACAGAAATGAAACAACTAAAAATGATTTTCTGACAAATGTCAGATATCACTCACTAGTATCACTTTTACTGTAAAGTTATATTATTCGTCAAAGGTGCCTTTAATTGGTGCGTTTTGGCGCTAGTTTGACGCTTACATAAAAAGGTACTTTCAGCAGCAAAATATGTCATTTGTCACTTATTTCAGATTAAAACAGTTTTTTTATGAATATGAAATCTATTTTGTATTGCTTTGGTATCATTTTAAAATCGTTGATGTTTTATATGGCAAAATGCTTATTTTCAAAACGTGTAACAATATTGTGGGAGTATTGAAAACTGATATGGAGTAATAACTGGACAACGAAAATTGGACACAGCATTCCGTATTAAAGAAAACATGTTACTTTCGGTTTTTCATTGAAAACCCTTGAAAACCGAAAGTATAAAAATGTCACTTGCCTCTTCTAGCCTCTAAGTTTGAAATTTCCCAAGCCTAACGTCAACGAGAAAATCACTTGACCTTGCGAATCAGCCACCAAACAAATACATACATTCACATTATTTATTAAATCACGATCTATCCAGAACGTATTCTCTCTGTAGCCAGTCCTTAAGTTCATTTATTATTTATTAAAACAAAAGAAAGTTTCAGAACATAACTTTTTCGTGAAACAATTTAGAACTCTGATTAAATTCTAACTACTCATTACATCCAGAAAATCATCAATCAAAACTAACCATTCTATATGTCTTTAATCATAAACTTAACCAATTTGTTAAAAATCTTCGCCTTTGGTTATCACAGATAACTTGAGAAAATAGATAGATGATAATTATAATAAAGTAGAAACTGCGTAGAATACGACCTGCTTTGTAGTTTTATGTCAAGCTCAGCCCTGAGTGAATAAATTATTCCAAATAAAGGTTTCTTGCATATACAAAGGGAATCCCCCGAACCGAGAGCCTCATGTGACAAACTAGTAATACCACGCTATAAATATAAATTCCTGTTTCGAATAATGGTTCGTAAAAAATCAATCAAACAATCAGAAATTCGGTATTAATCATTTGTGTATAGTATAAAGTAATTGCGTGTGTACTAAAAATCCCCAAATTTATGCTCTCCTCACACATTCCCCAATCAGCTTCGCCTTCACTGCAATTTGGAAATTCCTCACAGATTGGCAACCCTGGATAGAAGTCAAGACGATAAAGCACAATAATAGTCCTTAAGTTGAATACAGACTACTCTGACGTGACGTGGGAACGCGTGGGTTCTCGTCACAATGCGCGTGATATGAAAATGCAACATAGGGTTGGATGATGCAATCTGATGCAACACTCTTTGTGATCCGTAGGAAGAATATCGAAAGTTGTGGATTTTTGTCAGGAGTGGGATTTTTGTCAGAAGATTCTAATGGATTCTCGTGTACCGTTTCCAGTAATTTTTTGAAGCCGGAAGAGAACTTGATTAATTACGTTCGGTGAAAAAGAATGCTGTACTACCCTACAAACCGGGAATATCAGGAAATGTTTCTGAACATATCTCTGGTGGAGGATTCTGGTCTCACGAAATTTCTACGAATGATTTGAAGGTTGGTGTTACCGTTTTCAATACGGTTTCTCACCATAGATCGCTTTAGGTCCCTCCGAATAAGCGTGTTACCGTGTTAACCACGCTTCCTTAATCACAGATCGCCAAGTAGGCCCTTCGACCAGGCTAGACACAGAACATACTCTGGGCCTACCTGGATCGAGGGTTTAAATATCAGTGCATTTCGGAGACTCCCGGCACTTTCTCTTCAACGACCTCTACGAATACACATTGTCTCAGAAAACCGGCTGCAGCACGCGATGTCACGAACCGGCGTTCCGTACCCACGCCATATTGCCACACCACCGTTGTTTACTAACGAACCACGTGTTTTTTATTTCATTTTGAATTCTACGTTCACAAAGAGTGTTTGTGTTAGCTCTCAGTGTTTCCATCGTGGGTGTGACCCCATCCCGGTAGCAAATGGAGCCCAACGTGTGCATTAGGGCATTGTTTTCCTTGTTGAGAAAAAGAACCCATCCCGACTGAGTTAGCCGATAAGTATTAATACGAGAATCCAAGTGAAAAATTCCGCTACTTCCGCACACGAGGTGAATCCGACGCACGTGGTAGGACCAACGCGAACAATAACAACGACGCACGTGGATAGTATTCGTCTAATTCATCTACCGCAGAATTAATCCACTACCGCAGCAGCCGAGAATGAAGCGTCCGGTTCATGGACCGAAGACAACACCAAGTAGCGCCCAAAGACGAGTGTGTGAGTGTAGTGTTGTAAAACGACCAGTGCGTTAGTGAATCTAGAACCTACTCACAGTCGCAGTTTTTCAACGTATGATAAACTCATCATGTGTCCTATGTGTCTTAGGTTAGTAGATTGTTTTTCTTTTCAGTAGTATTTTTCTCTTTTTCAGGTACTTTTAATATCTAACAAGGTACTTTTCATACCTAAGTTTTATGTGTGATTGACAAATAAAGATATGAAGTAATGCGTTTCTACCCCTCCCCCTCAGATTTGTTATTGTACATATCTTAGATTTAAATAATTTAAATAGAGCCTTGCACCACGCTCTCATAATATAAGTAGCTAGACCATACGACTCGCTTACGTGAGACAAGTTTTTCTGTGGTTTCCCTTGTCATCATCGCGTTGATGCCAAATGGCGCGTAAGATAGTAAGACGGCCACAGACGCAGTGCACACAGGGTCGTATTAGATTTAAGTAGGATAACTTGATAAAACTTTTTTTTTTGGATTTTCAATGGTATGATGTACACGTATGCACATGTCTTTAATAAAGATACAACAAGGTTTGATTACCCAGTATGGCAATATGGATGCGCCTAACCGCGACCTTCGGAGGGGGGCCGTGTTACCGTTTTCAATACGGTATTTCACCATAGATCTCTCTAGGTCCCTCCGAATGAGCGTGTTACCGTGTTAACCACGTTTCTTTAATCACAGATCGCCTAGTAGGCCCTTCGACCAGGCTAGACACAGAACTTACTCTGGGCCTACCTGGATCGAGGGTTCAAATATCTGTGCATTTCGGAGACTCCCGGCACTTTCTCTTCAACGACCTCTACGAATACACATTGTCTCAGAAAACTGTCTGCAGCACGCGTTGTCGCGAGCCGACTTTCCGTACCCACGCCATATTGCCACACCGCCGTTGTTTACTAACGAACCACGTGTTTATATATTTCATTTTGAATTTTACGTTTGTGTGTGTTGTGTTAGCCCTCAATGTTTCCATCGTGGGTGTGACCCCATCCCGGTAGCAAGTGGAGCCCAACGTGTGCATTAGGGCATTGTTTTCTCCGTTGAGAAAAATAACCCATCCCGACTGAGTTAGCCGATAAGTATTAATACGAGAATCCAAGTGAAAAATTCCGCTACTTCCGCACACGAGGTGAATCCGACGCACGTGGTAGGACCAATGCGAACAATAGCAACGACGCACGTGGATAGTATTCGTCTAATTCATCTACCGCAAAATTAACCCACTACCGCAGCAGTCGAGAATGAAGCGTCCGGTTCATGGACCGAAGACAACACTAAGTGGCGCACAGAGACGAGTGTGTGAGTTAATCTAGAACCTACTCACAGTCGCAGTTGTTCAACGTATGATAAACTCATCATGTGTCCTATGTGTCTTGAGTTAGTAGATTGTTTTTTTTTCCAGTAATATTTTTCTCATTTTCTGGTACTTTTAATATCTAAGTTTTATGTGTAATTGACAAATAAAGATATGAAGTAATGCGTTTCAACCCCCCCCCTCAGATTTGTTATTGTACATATCTTAGATTTAAATAATTTAAATAAAGCCTTGCACCACGCTCTCATAATGTAAGTAGCTAGTCCATACGACTCGCTTACGTGACACAAGGTTTTCTGTGGTTTCCCTTGTCATCATCGCGTTGATGCCAAATGGCGCGTAATATAGTAAGACGGCCACAGACGCACTGCACACAGGGTCGTATTAGATTTAAATAGGATAACTTGATTAAACTTTTTTTTTTGGATTTTCAATGGTATGATGTACACGTATGCACATGTCTTTAATAAAGATACAACAAGGTTTGATTACCCGGTATGGCAAAATGGATGCGCCTAACCGCGACCTTCGGAGGGGGGCCGTGTTACCGTTTTTAATACGGTATTTCACCATAGATCGCTCTAGGTCCCTCCGAATAAGCGTGTTACCGTGTTAACCACGCTTCTTTAATCACAGATCGCCTAGTAGGCCCTTCGACCAGGCTAGGCACAGAACATACTCTGGGCCTACCTGGACCGAGGGTTTAGATATCCGTGCATTTCGGAGATTCCCGGCACTTTCTACGAATACACATTGTCTCAGAAAACCGGCTGCAGCACGCGTTGCCACGAGCCGGCTTTCCGTACCCACGCCATATTGCCACACCGCCGTTGTTTACCAACGAACCACGTGTTTTTTTATTTCATTTTGAATTCTACGTTTACAAAGAGTGTTGTTGTTAGCCCTCAGTGTTTCCATCGCGTGTGTGACCCCATCCCGGTAGCATTGGGTACACCATGCATTTGTTCATTTTTATTCGGATTTTTTCAACAAAAAGTGAAATATTGGTTGCTTTGTTCCGGAGCATGTTGTGTAGACAGGTGGCAGCTAAAATGATTACATCGGCAGTTTCTGGTCGAGTTTCAAGACGTTTCAGAAATATTCTCCATAGACCCGCTAGAATTCCGAACGCATTTTCTACGGTTTGTCGAGCTGTTGAATGGCTGTAGTTGTATATCTCCTCCTTGTCACTTATAATGGCTGCTCTGCTATATGGACGCATCAAGTAGGTTTTAAGAGGGAAAGCTTCATCTGAATCAGTTACATAAGGAAACTCCTCCCTTTCTGATAGAAGCTCTTTGTCCTTTGGAACGGCGTATTTGTTACTTTCAAATCTTTTCACCATCTCTGATCGCTCAAAAGTTCCTCCGTCACTGCTTTTGCTGTAAACTCCGACGTCAACAAGCGTGGATCTGTAATTTGCATCTACCAAAGCCATTAAAACAATGGAATTTATGCCTATGAGGTTGTAGTACAACGAAACCAGCACTGGGTGATATCGGATTTGAACGTGCTTGCCGTCTAAAGTTTCTATTCAGTGTGCATAAGTTCACTTTTCATCATAATCCTTTCTCTTTCCATTCTTCTTTATATGGTTCCGGCATGTGAATCGGTTTTAGAGTTTTCCAAAGTACCTCAAAACACTTCACCAGTAGTTGAAAATCCAATCCGGAATGAAAACTCCAACGTTCTATAATAATTTCCAGTTGCAAGGATCTGTAAATGATGAGAAACCCTAATTATTGAATTATTAATATTCGCGTTCTCCTTTGGCAACTAGGCGACGTTATTTTGTCTTTGGGCGCCAAAAGAAAATTAAAGAATAACTTGAGACTCACTTTCTGAAATACTAAACTAATTTTTTGTTTTAGGTAATGAATTTGAAGAATATTGGATTAAATTAAGGAATCCAGGCTAAACACTGTAGAGCCGCAAAATCAGATCATTCCGCGAAGAATTTGCGCAAATGAAAATTTGAAGATGAGAAGACTTTTTGGAATCGAACTCTTGTAACAAGAGAAACTCTAGGCAACGCGAAAGATGGTCCGAATAATGAGGATAATGATGGAACACGGGGAAAAATTGGATTATTTTCGCTTGAAGAAACAGACTTACAATTGGTCTCGTTAGAATGTTCCCAATCCAATCAACCAACAACCTCTACAACAGCGGATGTCATCGGCAAACCCACGGCCAATGTGTGTGTCAAATTCTTTTGCCCCACCTTCCGTGAAGCCCGTGAGGCCTTGTGTTGGAAAAAAACGTTTTTCAGCATCCATACAAGAAATGGTTACGATTATAAAAAACAACCAACGTTTGCGCTCCCAAGTACTTATTCAGAGTGTACACGCTACGTCAAGTAACAACGTGGATTATGAATGTGAACTAATTTTCCTCAGCATGGTGAAAATGTGGAAAAAATGCGTCCCGATGAGCTAATCAGAGTGATGATAGAAGTGGGCAACATTGTTTTGGGGGCATCGTTGTAAGCCACTCGTGGGAAAACCCGGATAACCACAAAGCTCTCAATACAAATCCATCATCATCATTCCAGCAATACTTCTCAACACCATCTCCATAGCTTAGACTTGGACTGCTCTACAGACTCTATCTTCTCCTACCATTGACAACAGAAACAGCAACCAAGCTTAACCAATTTGTGATTACTTTTCTAGTGTATACCAAAACGCAATTTGTGAAAAGATCAATAAAACTCAACACCGAATTTGAAACCACTGCGAAAATTTATTTTCCTCGCAGATAGTCACTTTTAAAATAAAATGCCTAGCACTTTCCTCAAGTTGATTTGAGTGAAGTTTTTTATTTTCGGACTAATCAAGCTTAGGAAATGGTAGAATTCAGTTTTTGTCATTCTGTAATACTTTTAAAACCGCACTTCATCTTCTATTAGTTAAGGCATTACATTTTGGAACTCGTCTCGCTTCATATTGATAGGATGCACCCATTCCCAAGATGAGCAAATAGATGCAATGTATAGAGCAGCAATTTCTTCTTATTCTTCCAGCATGTCAATCATTTATGTAAGCCACTCGTGGGAAAACCCGGATAACCACAAAGCTCTCAATACAAATCCATCATCATCATTCCAGCAATACTTCTCAACACCATCTCCATAGCTTAGACTTGGACTGCTCTATAGACTCTATCTTCTCCTACCATTGACAACAGAAACAGCAACCAAACTTTACCAATTTGTGATTACTTTTCTGGTGTATACCAAAACGCAATTCGTGAAAACAATCAATAAAACTCAATACCGAATTTGAAACCACTGCGAAAATTCATTTTCCTCGCAGATAGTCACTCTTAAAATAAAATGCCTAGCACTTTCCTCAAGTTGATTTGAGTGAAGTTTTTTATTTTCGGACTAATCAAGCTTAGGAAATGGTAGAATTCAGTTTTTGTCATTCTGTAATACTTTTAAAACCGCACTTCATCTTCTATTAGTTAAGGCATTACATTTTGGAACTCGTCTCGCTTCATATTGATAGGATACACTCATTCCCAAGATGAGCAAATAGATGCAATGTATAGAGCAACAATTTCTTCTTATTCTTCCAGCATGTCAATCATTTATGATTGAAGGTTCAAAACAATATGTCGGAAAATGCAATGCACACGAAGTTGTTGTTTCATGTGCTATACTTCTGGTCAATATGAACACCGCTTCATATCTGACGTGGTCCCACGGTGCCTGAAGTGCTTGTATTCAGCTTTACTATTGATTTTTTGCGCAGTAAGACGGCTTTCAATGTAGTTTAGAGCGTTGGATTCATAGGAATATCTAGAAGCTTTGTGAAATAATCTAACCATGAAGAAATCCCAAATTGCATTTTCATAAGAAAAATACTTTTAGGAATGGCGTTGTGAAGTAGACAATTATAGAAAATTTCTAGGTAAGTGACTGCATCTTTGGCAACAAGACGAACGATGTGGTTTGAGCATGATGGCGCACCAGCTCATTTTAGTTACCTGGATCCTGACTTCCTAACTCAATAGTATGAAAATCGCAGGATTTGTGAAAATGGACCTCAATTTTGGCGTTAAGCCCCCTCGAATTCGTTTTGCCGGATCATTTGGAGTTTTTAGTTTACACTTCCCCTTAACTCAATAAGAACAGATCTTGGTGCTTTTGAAAAAGTTCGCCAATCAATGAGGATAGCACTGGAACCTTACATCCGAGCTGGAGAACGTCACTTTGAACAGTTTCTGTAATTTTTTTAGTGTTATTGGTGATACTCAAAAGTCTTTGATCTGCCCTTGAATTAAACTTCTGATTTTCAAACAAGGGTGATATTAATGATGAAGAGACATACACTACAATGGTTTAATCGAAGACTGCGTATCGTACAATGAAATGTATAGATAGATTTTCTCATCTCATTCTTTTCAACATTTTTTTACTCAATTACTCAAGAACTTGGCGTCATACAAAAAATGTCAAACGATCTTCTTTATTGGAAAATAATTGAGAAATTCAAAAAAAAATTCTTTTTTGAAGAAATCAGCGTCCTAAATTTTTTCTCAGAATAACCTGCGTTGTTCCCATACGCGCGCCGCTGGTGAGTCCAAAATATTGTTTAGTATTAAATCTTATGTAAAATACACAAATTCTATAGAGAACTTTATACTTTGACCAATTCCACGTTTTGATAGCATACACAAGAAAATCTTGAACGTAGGATCTGAAGACTTGGCTGAAATAGTTTCTTTAGAGATCAGACATGCACTCAAACAGATGAAACAACGAAAGTCTCCAGGGGAGGATCGTATAACATCTGAAATGTTACAAATAGGAGGAAAATCCGTTGAACCAATCTCAAAATTACTTCTGAATAAATGCCTAGTTGAGGTAAAAATACCAGAATCATAGAAAAATGCTGAGGTAATTTTGTTGAACAAAAAAGGCGACAGCACGAGTATTGAAAACTATCGACCCATAAGACTCTTTTCCCATAATTATAAGCTGTTGACGAAGATTGTAACTTACAGATTAACCAAGAAGATGGACTCTTATCAACCAGTTGAACAGGCAGGGTTCAGAAAGGGCTACGAGACCATGGATCGCCTTCAAACTGTAAGAACAGTAAAAGAAAGAAATACCGAGTATAATATCCCTATAAATATTGCGTTCATCGACTATCTTAAAGCATTTTATAGTATTGGAACATGGGCATTTTTCGTGCTTTCGACGATGCAAGAATCGATTCGAGATACTCCACACTTATCGAAAACTGCTATAGAAATGCCACTTGTCATGTTAAGATAGACGATGATTTAAGAACAGATAAAATACCTCTAGAAAAAGATGTTTGGTAGGGCGATACCATTTCTTCTAAACTCTTCACACTAGCTCAGGAAAATATATTTAAAGAGCTGAATTGGGAGAAAAAGGGGCTGAATATCGTCGGAGTGTACCTGAGCCACTTGAGATTCGCTGATGATATTGTTTTGATTAGCTCCAGCGAAGAAGAATTGAAATCAATGCTGACCGAGCTCTACAATCATTCCAAAAGAACAGGACTCAAAATGAATAGCATGGATAAGTTTTGGGAAACTAAGTTTCATTTTGAAGGATCAAAATACTTCAATCACTCCTAAAAGAAGAGTATATAATAGCTGCATAATCCTTGTGGCTACGTATGGACTGGAAACCATGTCCATAACGAGAAAAGTGGCGGACTAACCTAGAGTCACGCAGAGAGCTATGGGGAGAGCCATGATAAGAATATATTTACGGGATAAAGTGCGAAACGATGACATAAGAAACAGAACCAAAATAACAGATATCATGGAACGGGTCGCGAGCCTTAAGTGGCAGTTGGTTGGACATGCAGCTGGACAGGGTGCAGATAAATGGACAAATAAAACAACATTCTGGAGACCAAGAACAATGAAGAGAGGTGTAGGAAGACCCCAAAAAGAGATGGCTAGACGATGTGGAAGTCTTAGCAGGAAATCAATGGATGAGAACTGCTAGAGACAGAAATGCATGGAAGAAATTAGAAGAGGCCTATATCCAACCTTGGATGAATGAAGGTTGGGAAGAAGAAGAAGAATTTTAAAAACTATGCGTCTTAGAATGATTTCGACACCCCCTAAATTTTACCCCAAAATCTTAAGCGGTTCACGAAAAATTCGAGTCCAACTGCACCTTCCGATCAATCTTTAACACCTGGTACATCGGTACCGAAGCAGTTGAGGTCATATGTTTATATAAACTTTTTTCATGAAATTACTTCAGCAATCACCTCACTAAATTAATATTTATAATATACAGACATCTTTCCCTGAAGAACTTATATATGAATTGAATAAAAGAGGTGTTAGAATAGAAGAAGACACCAGTATTCTATTAGACAACATATCCTCGATTAGCTGAACAGTAAGTCTATCTTTCTACTCTGTATTAGACGTAGGCAGAAAGAATCAGGAATCCTATTGTCAATTCTATGTGGAATCCCTACTCAATGAACGTTGTTTTAGACTTTGCACTTGATCCGCGGAATTGTAGTTTTCATAAGTTTCATTCATGTGATGGACAAATAAATTAGAAGTACTCATCTGACGTGAAATGTAACGAATTACTAGATTTTATATAGAATTCTACGAGTGAATTCTAATAGTATAGAAAACATTTTTATTCAAATGCCTAAAAAGAGTTGAAGCGATCCCTGTTATAAATTCCATCTCATATAGGGCACTTCTCCACTATCACTGATGATTTCAGCCTCTACATTTAGATGTCTCCACGATATACAGAATACAGATTTTAGGCTCGTATTAATGCCATATAAGTTATTTAGCTCCATTTATGATGATGCATAATAATTGTTTCGGTTAATTGATTTTAGAAAATTAATTAACGAGCATGAAAAGAGCGGATATTCATAGACGCCTTGTGGAATATGACATAAAATTTATACAGAAATTGAGCTTAAGATTGTTTGAGCCCAGTTTTGAAATGAAGTTTAATAATGCATATTTTCTTTCTGGCGAAGAGGAATGGTTTTGCTGTTAAATCGAAATTATCAATTTAAATTAAACTGGTGCTCACTATAAATCTTACACAGAATTTCTTGAACTGCAGTGTTTACCCATTACTATTCAAAACCGCAGAGATTTTTCCTTGCTGGATTTTATTGGCTCATCTTGTTTCATTGGTTTGAAGAAGTTATAGTAGATATTCGATCATTTAATTTAATGAATGAAAATTTCTATGAAGTAACGACTTCGTCAATCCAATCAGAGGATTTTTATTGACGGGTATAACTTCTTATTTATATTTGTATATTATACAATGCGTTTCAATGCAAACGAACCACCCTGAATAATTCGTCCAGTTTGATTTGTCTCTGAATTTACTGAAGCAGGTTAATAATTGATACGAGGAAGACATATTTTGTTAGATCTTTCCTATTGAGCCCCTAATCATGGGAGCTTCCTCCACAAGTTGATATTTGTTTGAAAGTTTTCATTAATCTGTTCGATCTCCTTTGAGAAAAACACTCGATCAAAATCGAGTCTGTTGTTGCAAAAAAGTTTTCTCTCTTACTTTAACGCTTGAGCATCTTCTCCCTATCCCTGTCAAATACCACCCCGAAAATTTCCATATGAGGGAGAGACTCTGTGTGTCTTGGACAGAGTATTTTCAAATTCACCAATTCACTACAATTTTTACTTCAATTTAAACAATTAGTACCCGAGATATGGTAATTTGCTGAAATTCGGGAGAATCGAAAATTCTAGAATAACTCGAAAACAAAAATTGGTAAGTTAAATTGGTTTTCACTGATGAGGTTTTCTCTAAAAGCGAGACCCTCGAAAAGAAGGGTCATTTACTTCTACTTGCAATGTTTTACATGGCTGTCCCACAAAATGATCGAATCTGGGACATCGTGAACATTCTTTTTTCGAATTTTTATTTGAAAATTGTAGAAGTAGATTAACTCTGATACTTTGCGACCGCATTTTTTCCTAGATCGTGGTTAGGGAGTAGGAGTTCTATTGAATGGAAATTAAATTAAAAGCTTGCATGGTGAAGCTATTGATAATAAAACGTAATTAGTTTTTACAAGGAGTTCTGGTTATAATAAAAGTTGAACAACCCTGGTTAGATTTTGACAAAATAATATTTCTAATAGTTGAAATATTGAGATATACTTTTGAATCTTACTGTTGTTCCTTTTCTTTTATTATTAAACAATAAATTCTGAAATTGCTTTATTTTGATATTTCGAGAATGATCAATTGAAGTGATGGGAGTGAGAACAATGATCTCTGAGAAGTGGGTATTTACAAATTCATTCCAAGAAATTTTTGTGCATCAATTGCTACATTATTTGTAAACCTACTTTTTTATGTGGAAAATATTGAATTGAAAAATTTGATATTTTGGTTTCAATTTTAAAATCTTGAACACTTCATAATATTTTTTATTTATCATTAGACTTCGAAGATTCATCCAGGAGGGCGAAAATTCGTACTGGTGCACCAGTTCCTTCGCCTAGCTTCATTGGCGCCACAATAAGACGAAAACCTTTGTCTGGAAAAAAAAATAAATAACGTATTTTATCTCCCATAAAAGCTGAATTAATATTCTAACAGCTTGAAATATTTTCATTGGTCTGTCACTCCCGGATATACAGGAAGTTGACCTCCACTTGCATTTCTTGAGTGGTAATCTTGTAATGTAGATTATTTTTCAATTTTGGGTACATTCTACGGAAAAATAATGATGTTTTTTTCAGACAAAAAAGAAATTTTAGGAAAATTTTCGAGTCGCAATTCCAATTCATCGATGTAATTCGTAGAAGGGACCACTGTTAAATTTTATGATACAATGTTCCTATCGAAGAAAGTTTCTTGTCATTATTACATTTCGTATAACTCACATTTATCGTATTTTGACTGGAAAAGGAATCACAGCATAACAGAAGTTTCTAATGAATCATGAAGTAGGATCTAATATATCCTAAAACTTGAATCGAATTCAAACAATGATACTATATTGTGGTATAATCTTCATTATACGGATACAATTTCGTTGTAAGACATTGATTTGATTACAATTGTACAAAGTGAAACAACCAAAGTGTTAATACTTCGAAATCACCATTTTTCAGTTAGAACAATTCGTTCAAGTAGGGTAGAATACTCATATTTTTTGCTATCTCATCACTGTGGAGATTTCGCTGATACAGTGACATTAGTACCAGTAATTAAGAAAGAAGAGACAACGCTACATTGAGTCCATTGTTATCAGGTTTTGGTTAATATTAGTCGAAAACAAATTTTTTAGATGATTACAATGCTGAACTTTTATCGAGGATATGCTCCATAGTCTTTATTCTAGTTCACATTCCCTATAAAGAAAGTTACAATCATTACTCATGATTCCTACGCCTGGTGTAGCCTACAAACTTGTTTGTACGTTTTTTTCGTTCTACTGTTCCTTAGATTTTCATTGAATACGTGCAGTTTCTTCATGGTTTATCCGTTACGTGTCATTTACTCGTACACATTTTCACAACATGTTGTGACAATTCTAGTTTATTCTAAATGTTTATCCTTTGCGTAATATTGTGTTTTGATCCGACCGTGTTTTTGACTCACGTTTAAACTTGCCATTACGCTTTAAACAATGTAGTTTTCCAAGTAAATGTAACTACATTTTTCATTTGAATGAATGAAGTTTGCAACTGAAATGCTGTTGACCAAAGGTCAGCCTTTAGGCTAAGAAGACGGTTCCACGGTCTCCGTTAGAAATTCTGTTCTTCTCACCTCATCTCATGACGGCTGTCTTTTGATTAAGCTTTTTCAAGGTTTCGTTTATTTGCTTTCTAAGTAATTCATGGCCTCTACAGACATTATAGTGCTTTTTCACAATCTAGTTGGAGGTACTTATTATTTCTTATTATGGTATTCTGAGTGGTTCCTTTGTAACTACGGTGATACCCGCCAGTCATAGTTCTACTTCAGGTTTTTTATAATCTTTTTTTACTCCACACTTTTCGTTTTTACCAAAAAAATTCAGATATCCTTTTTTGTAAAGGGCTAAAAGTTTACGGATGAAACAATTCACTGATCATTACTACAGCATATGTAGTTACGTTATTCAAAATATCAAGACCTCAATGTCTTCAGCAATAATAAATGCATTTGAACAGGACGCTTCATTTGATGCTTTTGATTCACCTGAATTCTTATGTGGTTCAAGAAATAACCAAAATGAAATTGTGCAGGTACTAGGTTTTCGTTCATTTTTTCGGAAAAAATTAGAAAAAGTGTACAGAACATTGTTGTTATATAAATTATAGGGGATTCAAGGCTTCTTCACGCCATCGTCAGAAAACTTCCATGTCATTTCCCCCCACCATCTCAGAATAATTTCCTTTATCTACCCTTAGATCAAAATTTCCATTCCATCCACGACTGAAATCAGGGAGTGAAGATATGATGGTTTGAAGCGATCAGTCAGTAGAATATCTTTACAGCATTCCTAACAAATAACTTCTATGATGCTTTGGTAGCTATGAATATATAGTATATGGGCAAGTGTTTGTGTGATAAGCTCACTTCCCATTTTTTGTTTTGAATACTTCTATTCATCTTTTAATATCATTGCACACTGATGGTCTTGACTGATATAGAAATTCAAACAAAACGATACTTTCTCAGTCTCAAAACAGAGAAGTACAGAACTGTGGTGTTGAATAATTCGGCAAATGTGGAATTGGTGGGATATCACATTTATATTCAACGTGTACAATCCATATTCAGATCGATCAAGAGTAAGTAGCTGATCACAGCATGTTGCTTCCTCTCGGCATTTTGAAAATGTGAGGTTTGACTACAGTGTTATTACGATGCATCATTTGTTTGTTTGTTGTTATTCCTTCAACGTGCTCTATTTCCGCCTTTCGGCCAATGACACGCCGGGGAATTCTGTCACCTCACTAACCCGGAAATTTTGCCGAACCCCTCTCGTGGCGAGGGAAGGGATCTTTAATGTCCAACACATTTCAGTTAGACAGGGCCTCCGAAAGATGGATACTCAAGCGATTCCCAGAATCGCTTGAGTATCGCTTGTGGGGATTGAACCCAGGTAACTCTGCGCAGGAGACGAGCATCATATCCCATACGCCACCGAGCCAGCTATACATCATTTGTCTATGAGATCCTTTGCTACAATTAATCTTACCAGCTGTCGAAGTAAAATAAAACAAGTAGAATTTCAATATAAATCATAATATAAAAAATATATGATTGCTCACCTGGTAAATTTTCCATAAGCTTAACATTTTCTAATACATATATATTATGGCCATTTAAAACTCTGTGACTCCAAAACTCTCGGCTCGTTCCAACATCTACACTGATAGTATCAACTCCAACTCCAACAAATTGTTTTTTATTTACTATTATTGTGGAAGAAGACTTATCCAAACCTTTATGAATAAAAAAGAATTAAACCACGAAAGGAATTTATGTTTTTCGTACAAACAAGTAATTTATCCCAGTACTATCGGTTTCGGACTGTCATTCATCATTGGACACTATGAAATTAAGTTTGAGGAACAATGTCATTTATGATTGCGTGTTTATTGAATTTGGAAAAATTAGACAGTAGTTGGTACATAAATAATTATTGAAGGAAAATAATTATTTAAATATATGGAATGTTTGGGATTTACTCGAGTTAGTCTGGTCGTTCTTCTTTGTTAGTTGTTTTCAAGATGTGCTTTGAAAATTGCAACTGATTCTAGATGACAGTTTTATCTTCTTATGGAAATGTGCAGGATGTTTGAAATATGTAGGGAAAGCGTTTTTCGGTTTATCACACGATATGAGATTTGACTTAGTCTGATATGCCAAGGTAACAGTCTTGGTAATCAAATTTGGGAATCCTCTTCTTTTGTAGATTATTTTATGGAACATGAATTTTCCATAGTTCCTCTTGATGAAATGTATATGCGTAGAAGTGTAATTGTCATAATCATTCTGAATTTGTGTGAGTTAGTATGGTGCTCTGACCATTTAAGCTCCATGTATATATGTTGATGGATGAATGTTTCAAACACATGCAGCTTCAGCTTATGCACAATCTATTAATTTCCAAAGCTACATACAGCATCTTTTGCATCGTGTTTCATTTAGTACTTGTTCTGGGGCATAAGCCTTCAAGTATCATATTAATTTGAAAGAATACTACCTGCACATGCACCACGATCGAAGAGATCGATGCTGCAGTTGATATTTTCATAGTTGTTACCTTAAGCGATATTTGGCAACCAGCATTCCGGTCAGAGCTTTAGTCTCTATCTATGTAGGGTGATTTTATAGCGTCCATCTCAAAAAATAGAAGAAAGTTGATATTGTCGCCGTTAACCAATACAATATTATGATCTTGGAAGATACCTCTTCTACTCTGTATTCGTTTTGTCATAGGCGATGTCGGTCATTAATCTGGAGAATATTTTCTCCAGAGGAGTTACTGATCTCAGATAACTAAGGCTGATCAGATCGTGTCAATAAAGGTATAGATTGGTTCTTTTTATGTTCTTTCTAACTGTATTTGGATCTGCAGTTTTTCTTGGGAAGTTTTCGAGGTAAATGTATTTCTTGTTTTCTTGTAATGTTTTCGCTGAGTGGACCTTTTCGATAAAATGCAAGTATTTTCAGAGTGTTTTCTTTATTCCAGTTATTCGATAGTTTTATATACTCATCTTCGAAATGGCATCTGGCAGATAGAAAATGCCTATCAGGTTGAATGATGAATGGTTTTGAGTATGCTGAGAGTGAATCTGGTCTTTCTGGTTCTAGTGACAAATCCAAAGATGATCGAGAGGACTTTTCTGCACAAGCTGATAATGAAGAAAGTGTACAAAGTTCATCAGACAGTGGAGATGAAATCGAAAAGAATGATGATAATGAGAGTTTTGAAGATGAAGATGAAAATGAATTAGTTGGATCTAACGGTTTTGAATGAATGCTGTTGCTCCTATCCAAAGAGAGATTTTGTGAAATAATATTATGCACTTCAATGATAGTCGAAAGTAGACAAATATGAGTTTTTCTCTTCTCGATTCTGGGATTAGTTCTCAACATCAGAAATTGTAGAAGAAATCCATTTACGTATGAACGGAAAAGCAAGGCGACAATATTTCACGAAAGGAAAAATATGAAAGGATTCTGATCCGATTGAGATGAAAGCTTTATTGGGCTTGTTACTTCTGGCAGGAGTTGGGATAGTTCAGTGAGAGAACTGTAAAAAGTGGTTCAATTCGATGTACAGATGACAGTGACAGAATAACGATGACTAGTTCGGGAACTTGAAACCAATCATTATATTTGATGACAAGAGGACGCCACAAGTTTCTCTAGAATCAGCCAAGCTTGTTTCCAGACGTCAGCAGTTATGATGCCAAGAGCAAACCTTACCATTGATGAAAAACTTCTAGGTTACCGTGGAAGGTGATGATTCATTGAATACAGGGTGTCCGCGAATTGCGTGTACAACGTTAAACCACAGATCCTTCAGCTCGAAATAAGTCGATTTAGGCCAACTTACCTATATTAAAAGTTTCTTCGTTTGGCCGCTAGAGGTCGCCAAATCCAAAGATGTTTTTTCTTATTTCTCATATGATTTGAGAACGACTCGATCGATAGCAACCATATTTGGTATGCGTAATCGGGTGCGTTATTGACGTTTTTTAATGATCCTCGATCCCCCAAAAACTCGAACGTGTTTTTAATCAACCATAACTTTTCAACTGTCTGCGTTTGAGCATAACTGTTTTAGACATTGAGTAGCTAGACTAGTTATCAAACTTTTTTGTTTCCCGAGAAATTTTAATATGATGATTAGTTCAATCACAAAAAACAGTTTTTCAATTACATGATTTCATTTCTTCAACCTCCTAGCAAGTCAAAAATATCGCATATTGACCATGTTGGCTCTGCATTTGTTTCTGTAGTCTGGCAGATTGTCATTTTATTATGCTTGATAAACTCTTGTTGACAAAATGATGTTTTTTAGGTTGCTAAATCGGATCAAGCAACTAGGAAATTCAATGTTCAATAGTACTAAAATCAGAGAATTCGAAGAATAAATTTATTAAGTTCCTTACAATGACTATTTATAAATATGAAAACAGGCTGGCCAGTTGAAAACTAGATAAGAAAAAACAAACCACTTCAGAATAACGTCTAATTAGTTTTCACCCAAAATTTCATTCATCTATAGTAAATGTTCGGAAATTTCACCATTGTGCTGAATGCAGGAGTTGATCCTCTTCAAGAAATTAAATTGGACCTGTGACATTACTTCAAGGTCATTTTTGAATGAGTTGGACTCTTTCAACATTCTCATATGTAACTCTTCTCGGATGTTAATTGAAGAAGAGTAAACTCTAGATTCTAAAGCACCCAAAATATAGAAGTCGCACGGTGTTGAGTCGAGAGATCGTGCTGGCCAACTTGCAGGAGCATCAGATCCTCTTTCGATCCAACGATTCGCATACTGTGCGTGTAAGAACTCGCGAACCGCTAAAAAGAAGTGATGAGGTGCACCGTCGTGCGTAAACCACATTTTTGCACGCAGTATTACTGGAATATCGTCCAACAAATCCGGTAAAGCTTCTTGCCAAAAATTCAAATATGCCTTTCCTTATAATCGATCTGGAACCACTACCGGACTAATAATGAAATTGTCAATTACTGAAATCCATAAGTTAATTTTGAATTGATTCTGATGATAGCATGTGGATTTTTGACACTGCACACGTGTTCATGGTGAAGGTTAGTGATGCCAGACCTAGTAAAAGTGCACTCATCAGTAAATAGAAATTTCCTACTGAGTTCTTTTCTCTTGAATAAATCGGCAGAAAGTTAGGCGATTCTCAGGATCGTTGAAAAGTAAATCCTGAACTTTCCGAATGTGACAAGGCAGAAATTTTGGTTCCTTCAAGACATCATGTATCATTGTTTTAGGAACGAGCAACTGCAAACCTAAACGCCGCCTGCTTAATTGTGGGATTTCCTCAATCATGTCCGAAATTTGTTCTTCGCGTTCTAACGTTTGGTTGTACATCTCCCTTCTATAAGAACTTAAGGAATACTGTTGCGTCCACAATTGGTTGACAAGCATAATAAAATAACAATCTGCCAGACTACAGAAACAAATCCAAAGCCAACATGGTCAATATGTGATATTTTTTACTTGCTAGGTGGTTGAAGAAATGAAATCATAAAATTGAAAAACTGTTTTTTGTGATTGAACCGCTCATCATATAAAAATTTCTCAGAAGACAAAAAATTTTGATAATTAGTATAGCTACTTAATGTCTAAAACAGTTTTGCAAACAGTTGAAAAATTATGATTGATTGAAAACATGTACGAGTTTTTAGGCACTCTGGTAAAACGTCCAGGTCATTGTGTTGATCACTAAAAACCGTGAATAACGCACCCGATTACGCATAACAAATATGGTTTCTATCGATTGAGTCGTTCTCGAATTATTTTAAGAATAAGAAAATAAAATCTTTGGATTTGGCAACCTCTAGCGGCTTAACGAAGAAACTTTCCATATAGGTAAGTAGGCCTACATCGACTTATTTCGAGCTGAAGAATCTGTGGTATAATAATGTACACGCAATTCACGGACACTCTGTATATGCCTAGTAAGCCAGACAGGCACGGAATAATTTGTTTCGGACATGTGCATATTATATATATATATATATATATATATATATATATATATATATATATATATATATATATATATATATATATATATATATATATATATATATATATATATATATATATATATATATATATATTGATGTCTGTTGTTTGCTTAAGATTGTATTATAGATTGTGTAGATACAGAAAATTTTGGAATTCTAAGAAAATGAGGGGTACGGGTCAAGAGGTTTTCTGCGACCAATAACACCACGCTGAATTTATTTCCACCAATAGATACTTTTTTTATAGTTAAGCCTCAAATTTGGGGCAGTTCTAATTTCATGGATATACTTTAAGTTAAAACATGACATCATAATTAAAACTCAATGATTCAAGTATCTTCACTCAAACCTAGTTGTGAGTAAGATATACCGTACAATGCCAGACCACACACGGCCAACGCCACAAATGAACTAACCTCGTGTCATTTAAATCAACCATCCTGCGCATTCCTCTATTCCAGCTCACTCAGATTACTATCTCTTCACCTCCTTGAAGCTGAACATGGATGAAAAAGATTTTCAACTAAAGAGGAGTTTAAGGAGGAGGCGGAGGAGTGGACGAAAGGGTTGGCGGTAATACCTCGAGGAAAACATCACGTAGCTTACCTTATATACTAAAGTATTAAGTAATTTTTTTGGTAGAATTAATATTTTTAAAACTTACAAAAAATCTGTACACTTACTTATAATTTTAGTAGTAACTTTTGTATGACATATTCACCTGGGAAATGTAATTGATTCAATCCAGCATATTTATTTCTATTCGGCCAATATTTGGACCATCCAAATTTGATCAGCAAAACAGTGTTATTCGGTATCGGCTGTAAAGCATCTAATTTCTGTTCTAATAATGTTGCATTTACTATATAGTCAGCTCCAAATTTTTCCACCTCGTTACTGAAATCCACTAACATACCTGCGAAGAATTTCGCTAGAGAAATCTTGTGCAAGATGAAAGCGGTTAATTCTATTTTTTAGAGAAGTAAAATGAAATATGTAGTTGAGATAATGGATAGAGATCGAAAGCATCTATTCGACTATTGGCATTTATGACTCCGCCTGCAAGGTTACTGGGTGAGTGGAGTAGCTTAGAAATTATGCACCCGATCCCAAGCCCGGATAAAGGAGGGGGTTATGGGTAAGGTTGGCAACCTGGCCATATAAAACCATATGTTGCTCAAAGTACTGCTAGCCTAGCCTCGCAACCTGGACGGATTACACGGAATAACGAAACTTCAAAAAAAAAAGGAAAATACGATTATGGAAAGCCCAAGTGACCCGAATTGGATGTGGGAATGTAACATCATGGAATAATAAAGATCAACAAATTATTATGAAACTTACCAAACACAGAATTGACGTATGTGCGATCTTAGAATTGAAGAACGAGGGAAAGGGGAAATCGAAATACGAAAGCTTTATACTGTTTTACAGTAGAAAAGAGAAGAATCAAAGAGTACAAGAGTAGGAGCGAAAAGTATGAAAACCACATTGACGATATATAGTATATTACCAGCAAAATAATGAGTATTTCTCTAAAATACGAATCAGAAGAGATATATTCAACCTTCATTAGGTCTTTAATTTTAAAAACGTTGCCGTGCTTTGCTCTTCCATAAGAATAAATATATATATATATATATATATATATATATATATATATATATATATATATATATATATATATATATATATATATATATATCATTCTGGAATATTTTATTTGTTGATTTTTGACGTAATTGTTAGCACAAGCACTAATTCACTCTCACTATCCGAGCTATCCGATGGTTAAGCTTCTTCGATATAATCTTCTGTTTTAGAACAAGATTCATTACTATCCGACATTTTATCTCATAACGTCGCTTATATTTGATTGTCTATTATTTTTATAAGCAAATAACGTTTTCACTACTGTAGACTAGGGTACGTGTTGTTCGATTGATGTTATAATAAAACACTAAGACTTGTGTGGGAAGAACAAAAGATACATAAACAATTGGGACGATAAAAATGGGCTGTGCGTTTGTTATTAGTTGCGGTCAATTTCGATCCGAAGACCGTTAGAGTGAAAAAATCATATGTGGAATATTTTAATCATTTTTGATAAACTTATTCCAATAATAAGTAAACTGAAGGGAATAATTAAAATTCATTGAATATGAAACTTGTCGAACGCTTATTTTCTGAGAAAATTACATTTTCATCTCAAAATGGGCCAAAATTGACACGAAGACATTATGGAGGTTGTTTAGTGCATATGCGCCAGATATGAGCAAGCCAAGAGAAGAACGAATTGCATTCTTCGATGAACTTCAACTGACGCTAGCAAAAATACCAGCAAAATCAAAGGTATTTCTATTGGGAGATTCAGACGGGAAACGCCCAAATCTCTGGCATAATGCAAAAGTTTAACGTAGATATTATCAACCCCAACGGTAAAATGCTAATTACAACCTGCGCTCAAAACGAACTGAGAATTAACAACACTTTCTTTCAACATAAACAGCATCACAAATATACTTTCGGTAACACAAGAGATCAGAACTTTATAATCGTCTATATTATCACTAATAGAGACATTCACCCAATCCTAGTATTAGACGTCCGAACCCTGATATCCGCAAACGTAGGAACATACCACGGATTAGTTCTATGTGAATAACGTTCAAAAGCAAATATACAGAAGCAAGAACCTGACTTCTATATAGAAAAATTTAACATCGACTCCTTCAGAGATGACATAACTATATCCCTCTACAACCAAAGGCTTAAGGAAAAGTTCGACAAAGACCAATTAACAACAGAAAACAATAACATCAATTCTAACTAGCTGTGGAAAAATATAAACACCTGTATAAAAGACAGAGCAAATGAATCGATTGTGGTCAGAAGAGTGGGCACGAACAGTAAACAGTACAACAAACCCTGGTTTACAAACGACGTAACACATTTAGGCGAACAAAAGAGGAAACCTTATTTGAAATATAGAAACAACCAGATAACTGGAGAATTTGAACAATATAAAATAGTTAGGAATAGAACAACCGAACAAAGAAACACCTTAAAAAAGGAATACTGGGAACGATTCTGAAGCGAAATGACACACGCCATATTTTCTCCTAATGATATGGAGGACAGAAGAAAATATGGCGAGATCTAAGAAGAAGAGAAACTCTCATCAACGAAAAAATAAAAACTAATACCATAACGCCAGAACAATGGGAAGACAATATCTGCCAGATCTACTCTTCGATGAGCAGAATATATCACAAGAAGAAGTTCACGAAGTACTCTCTAGCCTAACAAACCGAAAGGCGCTAGGTCTTGACAATATAACGAACGAAATGTTTAAATATGGTGCTCTAGAATTACAAAACGAACAAGAAAGTTGTTCCAGAAAATAATGTCAACTCATATTATCCAAGAAGAATGGAGAACAAGTATAACGAGTGCTATATATGCAAAACGGGAACAAAAAAGACCAAAATAATTATAGATCAATAACCTTTTTGAGTGAGAAACAGCAGATTCAGAAAAAATAGATCGACTGTTGACGCTACATTTGTTTTACGACAATTAACAAAAAAGTTATAGAACATAACAAGCCACTTCTCCTTTCTTTTGTAGATTTAACTAAAGCTTTCGACAAAGTGCATCTATCAGACGTCATCAAAATACTACAAGAACAAACTAGAAACAATAAGTATATCGAAGTCATAGCAGAGTTAAACAAAGGCAACAAAACACGTATTCGACCACAACACGGACCAATTACCAATACTGACCGGAATACGCCAAGGGGATAGTATGAGCCCAACCCTTTTTAATATGTCAATGGACAAAATAATACAGGACATCGAAGAAATGCATGGGGGTACAAAATGGGACCAAAAGCAATAAAAGTACTTTGCTTTCCGATCTTATTTCATCAACAGAGAACAAGATCTTCGGTTTTGTAGACGATTGTAATCTGGTTTCGTCTTTCAGTAGTCTGCGGCCGTTTACAGCTGCGGAATCCCATCGTCAGAGATGTCAACAAATTAATAACTTAAACTCTGACTTCCAGAGGTTATCTGAGTGGGGTCAGTTGAACCTAGTGAGCTTCAACGCGAGCAAGACGCAAGCAAACACGTTTTCTAGAAAGGTCCCCGCTGGAGAACCTCCTCTAATAATGCAAGGCTAACAAATTTCATCCAAAGATTCGATGCACCTTCTCGGAATAACGGTCAACTCCAATTTTTGCTGGCATGATTATGTATCAGCAATAGCTAAGTCGGCATCAGCTTAACGGAAGATGCCCCAAGGATCTGAAACACCTTGCTCCGGGAAAACTCATGTTTTGTCGCAATACTAGGCTGGCATGGAGTTCCCACCTTATGGCAGTACCTTTAACGACCCCTCAAACCTCTCTCTATAAGAATTAATTCGTTTACAGGGCCTGTGAGCTGTGGAATTCGCTTCCGTCCAACATCTTCTCAACATCCTACAATTTGGCCCTCTTCAAGAAGCGAGTAAACAGACATCTCAATTCTTCCTAGGCGCCTATTCATGTGGTGTAACAGGTTCGCCTAATCCTGGGAAGCGCGCATAAAAATTAATGCTATACTGATAGCTCAGAATGTAGACAATTTACAGCGACTGTTATACAAATAACTGCGTCAACGCTCAATATAAATATATCAGTAGAAAAAACCGAATCAATGGTAATATCACGAGACCCTATTAAATGCAGAATGGCATCCTACGACTAAACCATAAATCAAACAATGAAATTCAAATACTTGGTTGTTGAAATCTCAAGTTGTAAAAACCTATACCAAGAAGTTCGCACTCAAGCAATCAAGAATCTCTGGCTGCTTAAGTGATCTAGTTTAGAAAAATGAGTTTATGGTATGTCTACAGAAAATAAAGTTCCATCTACAAAACACTGGTCAGACCAGACGTACGCTGCAGAAACAAGAGCTCAAACTAAAAAAACGAAACCTTTCGCACTATCAAAGGGGTATCCCTTCAAGATCAACTGAGAAGTTCTGTAATAAGAGAATACCTTAAGATAACAGACATCGTAGGATATGTAAGATCGAGATGCAGATATTGAAAAGATCATGTCAATCGAATGCACAACCACCGTCTGGTGAAATAGGCAGAAGAGAATAAACCGAATACAATGAGACCACCTGATCAACCGCCAAAACGGTGTTTCGAAAGTTTACAAGAAGTCCCTTAAAAGCAGATAAAACAAGACACAGTGTGAAGAAAAGAAGAAGCAATTATACAATTATACAAGTACAAACATTCTGATTACTTTTTTTTTTGTAGAATTTAATCAGATTTTCTTCTTATTTCACCTATGTTGCCTCTAATATAACCTAGCCTAACCTCAGAAACAGTGAACCCTTCTCTGGCCATAATTTGATTTGATTTATTTATGTTTTGAAACGTGAATTGATCAGTCAAAAACTGAATTAGAATACAAATTAACAGAACTTAGGATATAACTTGACTATTTGGTATATTTTCTAAATACTTCAAGCAGTAGAGATTAAATAATTCATTCCTGTTAATAACATAATGAAATCAAGACCCGAAGAAAAAATGGCCATATATTCACTGAATGAATTGCATTATTACCGTACTACACTGCACCAAGGAATTAACGCACAAAATCGAGCACTAAAATTTATTCAGAAGAAGTTTAGATATATTGAAAAATTATTCTTTCAGTAATCCACCAGCACTTAGTAATGCTTGAGAACGATCGAAATGAAAATGTTACTCATAAAAATTTGAATAAAACACATGCAGAAATGTAGAACTAAACTTATACATAGCATCTTCAATTCATACTTGAAATCAATGACCTTATAGCATTTTGATCCATTTCGTTCCAAATTTCGATCAAATTGTTCCGAAACTCATTCACGATAGTTTGCTGATTATGTTGGCTTCTTAATCTTCACTTGAGATTGCCTCAGACATGCTGGACGGGATTGAGGTCTGGACTTCGTCCTGGTCACTCCACTGAAGTGATTTCGTGTTCTCGAAGAGAATTCCTAAAGGAATGAGCTTGATGAGAACTGGTGGTGAAAAGTTGTACTGAGCGTATGTCTTATTTTGACGTGAATACACTGCAAGAGACAAAATCTCGACTCATCTTTCAATAAAAATCTCCCCAAGTCAGCTTCTAATCAATTGACATGTTCCCTCGGACATTCAATCTTTCTTCAGTGAGAACTGGGCCTGGAGCTGCGAGTACTCAAACTGAATTCCTGAAGAGCTGCCTAGCAGTAGCGAACCATTGTTCCGACAAGATGAGTCTTAAATAACGGCCATGGATCGCTGTTGTTGTTCGAAGTAATCCTTTCATGACTACGAGTCTCCCTGCACTTGCGGATCATGTTTGAAATGCTTGAGTAGGCCACCCCTAGCCTCGGGTTTATTCAAGTAAATGAAGTAGGAAAAATAAGGAACTTCTTTTTACTTCCATAATAAGACCGATCATTACTTATGCTGCTCATGTATGGTGTGGGTTGGGCCGTCCTGCCTTACGTCCTCTTGAAGTATTTCAGAACAAAATTCTGAGACTAATTACTAAGATGGAAAGATTTACAAAAATAGACTTGTTACATGAGGAAACAGGAATAGAACCACTACGTTACTATATATACATGGTTGGGCCATTAAGTTTCCCGAATTTGAAAACTCATTAAAAAAACTTAAATAGATACGCTTATGAAAAATAATTTATTTAATAGAAAAACATTGGAAAGTCAATTTTTGAAGATTACATTTCCAAGGTGTGATCTTTCTCGACGCAGACACTCTTCCAACCTGAAGCTTAAATTATCAAAAACCCTCTGGCACAATGAACGAGACATTTGACCCATTTCACCTATTATTGCTTTTGAATTGATGCTGGTTGTCCGGCGTATACTCGACTCTTCGAGTATCCCCACAGAAAAAAGGTAGATGGACTCAAGTCTGGACTACTGGTTCACCATGGAATATCCCCTCGGCGCAATATCACTTTGCCGGAAAACGTCGGCTAACAATAGTTATTGTCTTGTTAGAACAATGACACGTGACTTCATCTTGTTGAAACCATGTCCTGCTATTGTACCTTCGAAATGAAGTAGCTATGTCTCAGAAAAATCCCTCAACTTTGTTGTGTAAAGGTCTGCATTTACAATTACTCTTTGCCCTAGGTTGTTTTCGTAGAAGCAAGGTCCAATGATTCCGTTGGACGACATTGCTGTCCAAACTGTCACTTTTATTGAATGAAGGGGCTGTTGGTGTTTTGACCGTGGGTTCTCCTCTGCCCAGCAACGGCAATTTTGTTCATTAACATGCTCATTCAAGTGAAAATGTGCTTCATCCGAAAACAATATGTTGTTGAGGGGATCGAAAACGTTTGGACATTGTTAAGGCAAAAGCACGACGTAAACTTAAATGAGTCGGCTGCTAATCTTGCTTTAATTGTTTCTTGTGTGGATGTAATTAAAGATTTTTTTTTAGAATGCGCCGTAATGATTTTCTTGCAACTATAAGTTCAGCAGATCTGCTACGTGTTGAAATGCCTGGGTCGTTACGTACAGAATCGCTGACTAGGCTGACCTGTAGCTCGAATTTTTAGATCCACTTACGTATTGAACTTCCACTTGGACACTGATTTAGGTCTTGTAATTGGTACTTTGTCCGAAACGAACACAAATCATTGCTTTTGTAATAGAATTTTATACAGAGTGCACGTTGTTCACACGTAGCTTTCCGGGTTCGGCACCAATACTATTTTCAAATTTGTACATCTTAATGGCCCACCGGTATAATATTTCGAATAAATTTTACGTAAACCAGCTTAATGTTAACGAATTGACTAAATCAATAACCAATACAAAGCGAAAGATACACCAAAGCTTGAGCAAAGCATTCCATATCAAACGCTGCCAATTTTTCAAAGAATACTGTGAACAGAAAGAGCAAACTCAGAAATCTTTCACTCGTGGTTCGAATATAACATATTAATGAATGACGCATGTTTTTGAAGCAGGTTTTTGCAGATAGTTTCCTGTATACTTAATGACAATTATCTATTGGTTGTTAAATCAATGATTAAAACTTACAACTGTTAACTATTTAAAGGCATAACATGTAATTGAAGTATACTAATTGGAGCATATAACCAAGTTACATCAAATGTCACAAAAATATGATAAGTGTAGTAAAACCGTCAGGTAGGAACTGCTAACAATGTATTAATTAATAGATTCATGAAATAAATAGGGTGCGCGGAGAAAAGGGACGTTTTCTTTCCGTTATAATTCTTGCAATTTTTGAGCTAGATCATTCGTTCTGGCCTCGTTGGAAAGCCAAAGAACCTGATTTTTCAGAAATTGCATAGTTGTTCCACTTACAGTGAAATCTATTATGGATGACTCATTCGAGAATGAGCAATATTTCAAGATCGCTGCAACGTTTTTTTTCACTAAAAAATTCAAGTGGGGCATTCAGTCGATAACGCAGTCTTTCCAGAACAATTCGATATATTGATCTTGAAAATATTCCAATAATTGGTGAAAAAGTAGCGCGAAGAATTTTTTTCATTCTGATTTTCAGCTGAAATGAAAAGTTTTTTTCACCTCATAGCTTTCGCACTCCTTAAATTGTCGTGTTCTAAATGGATTCATTTTTAAGAAGACAAAGAACCATATTTTAGTGAAACCAACCTACAATTTGATTTCCTTTCGGATTCAAAATGGCCGACTTCCTCAAATATTACCAATTTTCCCTGCGCATTAAAAAATTTTTCCTTCTTTCCTATCATTTTGAGTGGTTGAATATTGATTCAGAATTGTGCCAATTGTCGTCAATAATGTTTCTTTCTTCCATATGCACCTTTCGTTGTGAAACCTCTAAACATAGACCGCATGTATTACCTCTATGATATACAAAAAATAATGAAATGTCATCGAGTTTCAGACGCCATCTAGTTTGAACTCGAATATTATCTATATATCCAGCCCCTTATTGAAAAAGAAGTAAAATCTATGATCTTGAGGAAACATTTCGGACAACAGGGTCATCAGGAAGAAGACCAGGTTCTGGTTAGTGTTAGAAAACAGGAACTCCCCTTTTTCCGAATCTGTTTCAAGCATCAACTCTACATGTTTTGTATTAGTGATTTAATTGACAATTTCAGGAGAGCATTCAGCGAATTTATGCATTAGCAGTCAGCCCTATCAGAACTCCAGGAACCAGCTTGATTGTTTCCCAAATGTCTCAGGGATGCCAAATCTCAAAAACCCCTGTGAGAAGATCTGGCACAATTCTGAATCAATATTCGAGTTCGATCACACAAAATGATGGAAAAGATTCAACCTAGTGATTGAATTACGCAGTTCATTCATTACGACCGTGAAAAATTTTTTAATGCGCGGGAAAGGTTGCTAATATTTGAGGAAGTCGGCCATTTTAAATTCGAGCCAAAAATTTTGCGTTGGTTTTAGTACAATATGGTTCTTTGTCTTCTTAGAACATCCATGAAAAACACATCAACTTCAGGAATGCCAACGCCATGAGGTGAAAAAAATTTCGATTTTATCTGAAAATCAGCATGAAAAAAATTCTTCACTCTACTTTTTTATCAATTATTGGAATATTTTTAAGATCAGTATGTCAAATTGTTCAGGAAAGACTGAATTATCGACTGAATACTCCACTCGAAAATTTTAGTGAAAAAAAACGATCCAGCGATTTTGAAATATTTCTCATTTTCAAATGAGTCATCATATTGGATTTCATCGAATGTGAAATTTCGATAGAATTTCTGAAAAACCTAGTTCTTTGGCTGGCTTTCCAATGAAGCAAGAACGAACGATCTAGCTCTAAAATTGCGAAAGTTATAACGGAAAAGAAACGTCTGGTTTTCTCTGACGCACCGTATATATTTAGCATAGTAATTTTCCAAGTTATTGAATATTTTATGTAATTGACCGTCTTTGTATATATTCCTGTAAATAAAATTTGGTTGAGCTGACAAATATATGCTATCTGATACCACTACTTCAGTACATTCTGTTGGTGTTAAATTTTATGGTTCACATTGCATTATTACAAAAAACTAAAAATATCAGGAAGAACAAACATTACTAGCAATAATTGATTAACAACTGCCGATATCAATATGTACAGGTTGCTTTGAAATTCTAAAATTATTTTTCACGAGAGAAAATGTGCGTCAAAAAAACATTGAATTTTGTGCATATGTCCGAGCATATCCGAAGAAAATGTGTTAATAATTTGTTGTTTCCAAAAAAATAAATTATAATTATTGAAATTGTGGTTTGATTTCTTTGTGTGGTGTATATTGCAGGAGAGTGAGCGATCTTGTTGACCCCATTAAATGAAAACTACAGTTTGTGGCATACTTCGGGCAGTGGTGGTATTGAAGGCAACATATTTGATGCAACTAAGCTCTATCAGACGGTTCATAAAACCGCTAGTATTTCAATAATTTTTTATATTCTTACCATTTGCCACCAAATGTTCAACTGATATTTCGTTAGTTTTCCATCCTTCTTTATTGAAATGATATGGTGCATCTAAATGAGTACCACAATGTTCGCCTGTTTGAAACTCATTCATAGCATACCTGTAATTTATTACTTCTGAAACTTTATTAGATTTATAACAGTAATCATATATAAAAGAGCACACCGAAAATTGTTCTGTCCTGGAAATTAATGAATAGAAAAGGGCTCGGAAGGATCCCTTAATTTCTTGGATGGATATATTTTCCAACTTTTATCCTTACCAGCTCAATTCATTTCAGCGTAGTGTCTTCCTTTCTTAGAATCTCAATAACGTATATAGTTCGAGTATATCTTTATTTTAAGAAGAGATGAATTATTGCCTTCCTGATGGCATTTTTCTAGCATAGATCCAGTGCGTAAATTGAAGAATTTTACCACTAGTGAAGTGAATGTTGAAAATGTTCTTCTAACTGTTTCATTCAATTATAAAAGCAGTATTCAAAATTAGCAACAATTTTGGCATTTTGCTGGATTTATTTGTCCGTACTTGAGTAATATTCGTTGTCACAACCCAACTGAAGAAATAGATTAAGTATGAATTTTAAATTTTCAATGCTCCCCCCATAAGAAGAAAATCCAAAGACAATCTTCGACTACGCCCTTGGGTGAGTAATAGATCTTTTGATACTTGAAAAATACTTTCTGCTAGTGTAACGTTTAATCAATATTTTGGTAATTTCCAATTCTCATTATAGATGAATAGATACCGATAACATCTGTAAATCAATGATTCATTGATCTACGTATTTCTAAATAATTCTTCTTGTCTCAAGTTTTCATATGTAGAATACTGACGAAGTTTAACGCGGAAACTATTTTTCTCATTACACATATATAAATATAAACTGGGTGATTCACCAGTGGCGCGGTGCTCTGTAGCTCGTACACTCTTGAAGATTTCATTTTTATTCTAACGTGATTGTATTTAGAAAGTGAGAATCTACTTCAGCAATCTATTTTGCCGTACACAGGGTGTCACAATTTTCTATAAAAAATCTTGGGGGTTTTTTTTTCAGATTGGAAGACCACTTTTTTGTTCAAGATTCAGGAGAGGCCTAAACTCTGCTATAATGTCATTAGAGTGAGTAGTTTCGTCACAATACTTTTTTCCCTTAAAAATTCATGAAAATAGGCTCTCGCATCATCGCATGATCCTTCGAACAGAGAAGATGAATATTTTTTTCCTTTCGTTTTCTTATTGCCCAAGGATTGCTTCATTGATGAATTGAAATAGATCATCCACATTTTATACAGGAGTGACTCAAAAAAATTATTAAATATTGTAAATTTAAAAATATTATATCTTGATTTTTTAAATGGAACACCCTGTTTTTATTATTCATGTCAACGCATAAAATATTAAGCTATATTTTTTATCTTTATCTTCGATCATTTTCGAACATGCATCATTATTCGCACAGAAATTTATTTTTCTGTGATGATTCAAATGGTAAAAGATGAAACCTAAACGAGATAATTGTTTTGAAGAATGATTAAATCCAAATGATTAAAACGTAAATCGAGGTATGTGTTGACACTTTTTTTTATTTGTGCCTTCTGTCAGGTGTCCGGACATATCATATTCTGCATTTTACATTGTGAACCTATCAGTGTTTCGTTATTAAACATTGTTAAAGTGAGGTTTGAACCAAATTCGCTCAATTGACTGCCATGAAGTTTTCCAGAGAAAAAATGGTTGATATGTTTTTCATTCTGGATGAGTGTGATATAAATTCTTTGTTGGCAAGTAGAGTTTATGCACAAAGGTTTCCTGATATGAGGCATCCTAATGCAAGATGCTTTGAAAAATTTCTCACTAGAATTATCGTAACGGGTAATATCGCTTACAAAAAAACATGAAAAATCAAACACTGCTATATCAGAAGACAACCAGTTGTCACTTCTGTTGACAGTGACAGAGGACCCATATAAAAACCAAAGAGAGATTTCTTAGTTAACAGATATAAGTCAAACTTCCATCCAGAGAATCTTGAAAGTGAATAAATTTCATGCATATCATGTACAGCTGCACCAGAAACTTAACAATCAAGACTATGAAAATAGAATAAATTTTTGCAACTCTGACAAAGTAGCGTAAAATCCAAATATATTCATCAGAGTTCTTTTCTCGGACGAGGCAACTTTTCACAAGAATGGGCTTGTTAACAGGCAAAACTTTCATTATTACGCCACGGAATATCCACACCTCATGCGACAAATAGATCACCAGCATCGTTGGTCCTTAAATGTATGGGCCGCTATAATAGATGGATATCTAATTGGGCCGCACTTTTTCGACGAGCACCTCAGTAGTGAAACGTATTTAGATTTTCTGCTAAATCATCTACCAATGTTACTTGCCGATGTACCAGAGCATATAAGACAAGATTTGTGGTTTCAACAGTAGTACAGTAGTTTGCTGTGGAGGTTTCTGAATTACCAAGACCCCCCCCCCCCTGAATAAGAAACTTACACTACTGATAGCCACACTTGACTTGTTTTGTCGTACAAAAGGTGCTGCTATCGTCTCACCAGAGAGAAAAAGTATTCAACAAACGACGGAGAGATATCATACAGAGAAGTGTTCTCCTCAAAAATTATATCTACAGCTATTACTGTCACCGTATAGACTACATAGTCGAAAAACGTATGTGAATGAAATAATTTCGTTAATTCTCCGATACACATATTCCATACATATTGTATCTTTTAGTTTCAATATTAATTAATATTAATAATAATATTATTTATGTAGGGCAAATATGGTTGCACAGAAAATTGATTATATCAATAGCCCATATATTATTATAATTTTAAATTCAAATAATCGGAACAGATAATCACAGCAGACTGTTGTCTGCATCATTTTGGAATATTCACTCCTTGAGGTATCAATCAAATTATATTTGACTCGAATACCACCTTTTTCCTTCATTATTTCGTTATAACAAAAATCGGAATTAGAAAGGTTTCATGGTAGGGGTGGATTTGCAAATTTTTCAATAGGTAACAAAACGTTTTCCGATCGTTTTTCATCGAAAGTTATCTTCTAACAAAAATCTATCGGATGCAGGAAAATCTGGAATTTTTTCAAACATCTTGGTTCTAATTCGTCACATGTTTTGATTATAATAATTAAATAATCACATGGTCGTATAGAAAAACCTTTTCAAGAAACTTCCTTAAGACTTTTTTTCCTGATCAATAATTCGATGTTCAAGGTGCTAGGGGTAGAGGTGAAAAAACCCGTCCCTTCTAATCAAAAATTGACCTATTTCTGGAAATTCACAAAAAATTAAACCAGCCAAGATATTCATTGGAATGTTCAGTTTATACTATAACAGAAACCTCAACAAATTTACTAACAATACTTCTTGAAATAGAAATATCACTTCTCAGCGATTTATTAATTTGTTATGACTTTAGTTACTCACCAATATCCTAAATCGTTGCCTTCTATCTTCTTTGTGTAGTGAAATGATGAAGTACCAGACCAGTTTATAGTATCATTGTCGAAGGTCCACGTTAAATCAACAATTTTTTCTGCTCCAATTGTTATAAATTTTCCTGAAATAATAATAGCAGAATGAAAAATAAGCACTAGTGATAAACCACCCATTTTGTTTAAGTCATCGATCGTTCTTTACACGATTCTAAATTCAAAATATTGACTGGAGTACATTAAACCGTGAACTTGCTCATTATCATTATTTGACCTAGCATAAAGTTTAGTTATTGATACTACAATCAATACTTACTGATTTAGAATTAAGATATTTATATACTTCATATCAGAATTGAATTTAAAGAGATGGAGTATTGAAAAATACTCTATTGGAATCAAAATGGTTAAAAACATTCCTGTTTATATTGTTTAATGGAGAGAATTCATGAAAACACCACATAATAATATAGTGATTTTATTATTTTGAATTTTTAACATAATTTCATTTAACCTTTCCAACGTAAAGAACAGTTATATGTTGTGTCGTCTCCGACACAAAGTCCAAAACTGCTCAATTGTTCACACGTTGACCGTCGATCTAATAAAAAAATAATGAATTGTTTCGTTTTTAAGACATAAAAGAAAGATAAACCTATTGCAGTGAAAAAGGATGAAAATTAATATAAAATAAGCCTTTGATGAATAAATATGCATTTTCCGCTATATTCTTGATATTTGAACACTAACGCTCGATGTGAATCCACTTCAAAAAATGAACACAAGAAAATTTAATTTACACTTATTTATTATATCAGTAACGCGAAGACACTGCGCCTTCATCAAGCATCTACAGAATAAAAACTAAACTAAACCACAACAATTTATATTTGATGTACAACATCAACATCAACATGAGTGAATCTACCATAGGCAAATTCACAGACCTATAATCTAAATCACTCACCAGGAACATATTAACTAAAGGGGAATTACTGTGGAGAACAACCTGTTTATCAATAATATGTTGGAAAGTTTATATCCAAGAATTAATATTGAGTTATTGCTGGCTCGGTGGCGCAGAGGATATGATGCTCGTCTCCTGCGCACAGTTACCTGGGTTCAATCCCCACTATGTCTGATTTTTGGGATTCTGGGAATCGCTTGAGTATCCATCTTTTGGAGCAGATGTAAAGGCGTCGGTCCTGTCTAACAGAGATGTGTTGGACATTTGAGATCCCTTCCCTCGACACGAGAGCGGTTCGGCAAAATTCCAGGGTTAGTGAGGTGACAGCATTTCCCGGCGTGTCATTGGCCGAAAGGCGGAAATAGAGCACGTTAAAGGAATAGCAAACAAACAAATATTGAGTTATAAAGTTTTACATCAGAATATGAGATTTTGGAGAAATTATAGTTGCCTTCGAATGAATGTACACTTAATTAGAATTAGTTTCTTATTAATTATTTGATGTTCATTGGTTCTAATGGTGACATTTCTGTAAGTTCTACCAGTATACATGTTACTACAACTAAAACAGCAAAATTTCGTTATTTCATAAACTAGATTTTCTACTTCATCTATTTCACTGTTAGTGTTTTAGATAATCTATACGATTATTATGGGATCGAAATGAGATGTATTATTATAACTTTTCTAGTAAATGACTTAAATTATGGCTAACTTTCGCACATATGTGGGACTAGTATATTAGAGTTGATCTTGAAATTTTGAGTACACCAATTCTATTGATTTGTGTTTTCAATTCTTGTTGAATTTTTCTGTACAAATATTTATATTTATAATATATAATATAATAAAAATAATAAGAATAAAAATTCTGACAGCTTTATGTTCAAAAGAACAGAGTTCTTAGTCAAAATTATCTAAATATGAAGGAACATCAAGTTATCGATGCATACTTCTGTGAAACTAATTAAACATATTAGATGAATTTAATTCATAAAATTTTACCAAATATAGTGCTAACGGTCAGCACCAGTAAAACATGAAATGATGTCTAGCATTCACACTCCTAAACCAATTCAGACACTGTTTGGTGAAAGGGTATATATAATACCCTAATAATAATTTCTGCCGCAAAGGGACTGAGTAGATTTCCCATAATGAGGCTTTCTCTCGAACGGTAAAATGAACTGAAAACACATATGCTCAGAAGTGTGAGGTTATGATGAAAAGTAGAAAGTTGAAGTAAAAGCATATCTTTCTTTTTATATTCATAACGATTACCTTATACTAAAGAGGAAATCCTCCTCGCACAAGTAGAAGGTTGATGCTGAGCGACAAGTTAGGACTTGTGATGTTCCTCCCTCTTTTACTGCACGTTTGGATTAGGTAGGTAGTCAGTTGTGTATAAACTTTTTATCTATTAGTACTGTAAAAATGCCTTTTTGATGCTCAGACAGTGAAAGTGAAATTGATGTCATGGAAAATGTCAATAATGAACTAGAATTCTTGGCAGAAGGGGTGGCTGTTTCTCCTGTTATTTTCGTATCAGGTTCCCCAAATGAAATGAAAAAAAGGACGAAGCTATTAATAGACTGTTAGAGAAATACGAGAGTACATTTGGCGAACCTACTGATACAAAAAGCATTTGAATGAACTGAACAACATGAAATCCAGATTGAAGAAGAAAACAGGGAATAAAATAATAAAACTCTAACTTTGGAAAAAACAATTACTTAAGGCTATGCCGGGGGACAGCAATCCAACGATTGGAAAAATAAAAGCGACAATTCAAATTCCGTGAATGAAGATGAGAATCTTCAAGTGAAAAGGACTGAAAACTCTACAGAACTAATAGACATCGGACCCAGATCATCATTCAAGCAAAGGGGGAGCGATGGATAATTCGATCTACAAGGTACTAGCTTCGTTGCGCGTAAATCGTTAGTGCTACCACTCAAAATTATCTCAACTCTGAAGTGTGAAACAGACGAAACGAAGGGACTGACTAACAGAGAACTACAACGCTTGGTTCTTTTGCAAAAGTACCAAACTAGTAGGGTGCAGAAACAATATGAAAAAAGGTTGAAAATGATGAAACTTAAGGAATCTGCAGCCGAAATTGTTTCTGATGGACAACGAACATATTTCAATTTATGAAACTCGGTGGAATATTAATTTTATGTTCCATTCTTTTTCAATTTTACAAATTACTGAATTCAATTATCATTAAAATTGTTTATAATACGCATCGAGTTACTTCTGGTTTCCTGTCCTTGGCGACGAAGAGGGGGTACACCATTATTATTGAATACCTCATCATGTTCCTCATCTTCGAGCTAATATTCTTCTGGTATCAATTCAGTTGGATCGAAGTCAGGATCACCCAAAAATTTGGCCACATTATGAATCACAAGAAAAGTCACTATTAATTTTGGTACAGTTTCCAATTTCATACGACAGACGTATTGTAAAATAGAAAACCTGCGTTTCAATTAGTCAAAGCATCGTTCAATTATTATCCTCCCTTTTTTTTAGAAGCTTATTATAATTTGACACAGCTCCTGCAGTAGAATTTCTGAATTGAGTCATTAGGCATGGCTCTATCCCATATCCATAATCTGCAAGTAGCACAACATTGTGCCTATTTCTTAATTGTTAGCATATTTGACAAATTCTCCATATTATTGAGTCGTTCACTAATCCAGGTCAGCTGACGACAACACTCGTGAACATTTATTTGCCATCACAGATAGCTTGCACATTCATTGTTGGTCTTCCTTTTCGATTAACATATTAATCCCCATGAAGATTCGGTTTCAGAATCCTTATGTGGGCACAATCGATAACGCCAATAACTGTTGGAAATTGGTATTTGCTTTACCATCAGTTTTTTGCATGTGCATATATTTTGTCAATTGTGTCATTGGCGATGCGAGATATCGTAGCTTGGCTCACTCCAAGTTCTTGGCCTATACCTTTCTGATATCCTGGATCACGGGGTAACTTGAACATATCTTCATGTTTTGTGGACAGACAACTTCACTAATTCCTAAGAACCTGTTTGAAAGCCACTGTAAATTTTCCATTTCAAACCGGTATAATGCTATAATGCTTTGAAACCGCTAACAAGCGTAGGCAAACGGGGCATGAACTTTTCACTTCAGAGTTGAGTCAGATACTGACCAAACTCAGCTTTTTCAGCTTTTTCGACGGATTCACCTTACGTTGGAAGAAAGAGGTCGCTATTATGAATACTAATTTAATCTACGAGTATGAGAACTTGCTTGTACTCCTTTGGAAGTATAAGGATCCGCTCGAAATTATTATGGATACAGATGCATTGACCATTTTAATTCGAAAAGTATATGATAATGTGAATAAAACTCAGCCTTCTCTTGCCGTGTTTTAGACTTAGCGAAGGCTTTCGTTACGGTGTCTCATGATGTTTTGTTTGCTAAGATAGCAAGATATGGGCTGCGGGGGGAATATTTGAGTCTCATCAAGAGCTACTTACAGAATAAGAATCAATATGTTCAGATATGTAGAAGTAGCAGTAGATATTATTGAATATAAATTGCGTAGTTCCTCAAGGTTTCTTGGTCCTCTACTATTCATCGCATACCTGAATAGTCTTTTACTTGCTGAGTGGGCTGGTGTGGACATTGTGTCTTTTGCCGACGACACGGTAGTGTATGTAACTGGAAAAACATGGAATGAGGTATATTCAGCAGCTTCCAAAACTATAAACGAAACAAAAGAATGAATGGATTGCAACCTCCTTTCACTAAATATGAAAAAAGCCGTTCATCTGGCTTTTTCACTCAACCAGTCAATCATAGTTTGCAGATTCATTTAGCTTTATGTAGAAGTGAAACAACTTGTAACTGTTTTGAAATTGAAAAAGTGAATCGAGTTGAATACTTAGGTTAGGTTAGATAGTTGTTGGTGAGAATTTGAGATGGAACCATCACATAAATTATATATCTGATTAATGAAAAGATGTAACTTATACTACACACCTAGAGATGTCTTACCACCGGAATCGCTCAGAACGTTGTATTTTGCACTGGCTTAGTCCATATTGTCGTACGAGATAAGAGTTTGGGGTAGAGCATATAAAACCCATTCGGAAAAGGTAGGAATAATACAGAGATCTATCCTTAAGATAATTATGAGAAAACCTAGAAGATTTCCTACAAAATCTCTCTTTGATGAGGCAAAAGTTTTCTGAGGTAGTACAGTTGAATGATGTGGAGTTTTATAAATTCTTTTTTCTGAAAAGAACATGTTAAAGATTATTCAATCATGGATATGTTACTCGAAATCAACATCTGTCTAATATAAAAATCAATAGAGTATGCAAAGAGGAAACTGCTCCTAGTTTTATGAATGTTGCTGTTCCACACCATAATATTTTGCCTTCAGAACTGAAGAATGTAAATAACGTACAAGTTCTACCAATATTTATGAAAAAAGTTAAAAAGTTCGTAGCTTCATACAAAACCGAAATACTTGAGTTGTTGTAGAGTCATATTCATTTGTTGAGTTGGTATGAAAAAACCATTTGTTAAGTGCAGTCCGTGACTGATTTAATTGTATAAAAATCATTGTGATCATTTGATTTTTAATTAAATGATATATGGGTACGTTAGTCAGTAAATAATATTCATTCGCTCACAAAATTTTATTTTAAGCGAACATGCATTATATCAAATAATAACAATTAGGATAAAATGTACTGTAATTGATTGGTATCGATAATTTGTCAATAAATTTATCATTATTACCATTATTATTTTGCCAGTATAAGCATGTCCTTTGTGTTATGAATAGGTTAGATCCATTAGATCAATATATCCTATAAGTGGTTCACGCAATTAGGTTCCATACTTTTTCAATAATACCGATTGGGTGCTTAAGAGGACACTTGAAAATATGTTATTGACATCAAAAGATGAAGAAATAAATTGATTTAAAAGCAAAAGAAGGAGAAAAAATGTATTTAAAATTTAAAGCTTTCACACAAATAAAGCTGTGAATGACAGAATTTATTCCACTTACATATCTTCATCAAATATACTTATTAATTAACAAGAAATGGGTTATATCTGAATTTAGGGTAGAGCATATAAAACCCATTTGGGAAAAGTTGAAATGATACAGAGATCTTTCCTTAAGATAATTATGAGAAAACCTAGCAGATTTCCTACAAAATCTCTTTTGATGAGGCGAAATTTTGGTCATTTAATTTTAAATTAATATGGGTCAGTGAATAATATTTGTTCGCACACAAAATATTATTTTAAACGAACGTGCATTATATCAAATAATAATAATTAGGATAGAATGTATTGTAATTGATTGGTATCGTTAATTTGTCAATAAATTTATTATTACCATTCTTTTACCAATATAAGTATATCCTTTGTTTTATGAATACGGCCCAATATATCGTATTGTACTAAGGGTTAACGCAATTAGGTTCCATACTTTAATCAATAATGCCGATTGGGTTTTTCAGAAGGACACTTGGAAATAAGTTATTCACATCAAAAGAAGAAGAAAAAATTGATTTAAAATTCAAAGCTTTTACACAAATAAAGTTGTAAATGACAGAATTTATTTCACTTACATATCTTCATTAAATTCACTCATTTAATAACAAGAATACTTTATTTAGTAACAATTAAAGGTCTTTCTCATTGTCTGCAATGAGTACCATATCATCGGCATATCTTACATTGTTAATCGGTTTGCCGTTAACCTTTATTCCAATTTCTATGTCCTCCAAAGCCTCCTGGAATATGAACTCAGAATACAAGTTGAAAAGAATGGGTGATAATATACATCTTTGCCTGAGTCCTTTGCTGATTTCTATGTCTGGAGATGCTCTGTGTCCAACTTGTATGTGAGCTAACTGATCCAGGTATAAGTTTTTAATAATTCTGATATCCTTGCCATCCAACCCTATGTGTTTCAAGAGATATATCAGTTTGCCGTGTTTCACATTATCAAATGCCTTTTAATAGTCTACGAAACACGGTAGGAAAATTTTTTGTTGAGTACATTTCTGTGTGAGTACTTGGATAGAGAATAAAGCATCTCTTGTCCCACAACCTTTTCCGAACCCGAACTGATTTTCGCTAACATTTGCATCAATTTTCCTCCATAAGCGGGAATGCAGGATACGTAGAAACACCTTCAGAGCATGACACATTTGACTTATCAGCCGATATTCGCTACATTCCTTGGCGTTGGCACTTTTAGGAAGAGGAATGAAGGTGGATTTCAGCCATTGCTCCGGGATGTGGCCAGTTTGATATATTCTGTTGAACAATTTCAGCATAACATCAATACTCTCATCGTTGAGAAGTTTCAGGATTTATAAATTGACATTATCAGGTCCCGTACCTTTACCATCTTTTGTCTGTCTCAGAGCTTCAATTAATTCATCCTTGAGAATTTCTGACCCCTCTTAGTTTCCCTTCGAGTTATCTATTTGATCTCTATGGTCATTAAATTATTTGGTAATATAACACTTCCATCTTTCCTTGTCTATTATGAGCTGATTGTTTTCGTGTACTAGTTTTGTTGGAGTCTTACGTCTATACTGTCACTGTGTGTGTCATCTCCTTGGTCTTTTTGTGAAGATGGAAGCTATCGTGTTGATGTTCTAAGTTTTCCATATCTTGGCTTTTCTCTCCAAGTAATTGTTCTTTTGTTTCTTTAATCTTCCTTCTAATCGTATTATGTGTTTTATTGTATTCCGATATGATGTTTTTGTGTAATCTTCTTTCTTCCATTAGTTGTAATATCTCGTCACTCATCCAATCATTCTTTTCAAGCTTGTTCTCCTTTCCCAGAATTTCGGTTGTTGTTGTTATAGCTCTATCTCAACATTACACCATGTTTCATCGATGCTCATGTTATCCATACGTTCTCTCAGTGGTTTTATTCTGTTATTGAGTAGGTTTGATAGTGTAGCTCTTTTCCCTTCATATTCTAATTTTATATGGCAAAATTTGAATTTAAACTTCACATATTGATGCCGTATAATTGGGAAATATTGCTCAAAATAAGTTTATTAGAATATTTCCACTTCGAATACCTAAATCGAAGTCTTGTTCTAATTTGAAACGGAGCCCATTAGACTGAGTCGCCTCCAATTATTCAAGAAAACTGAAATGGGGAATTAAATCAGTTGCGAATCGAAAAAGTTCTAATTCTAATTCTCCAATGTACTTCAATAATAAAAAACAAGTACTGTGTTTTAAGGAATTTTACTTAATAATTGCGATTCGTAACGCGTTTCACTACACCGTAGCTTCTTCAGATGAATGAATATACAGAAAAATATAAATGAGAATATAACTATGAATGTTTTTGAGTAATTAAAAGCTTATTGGGTTGCTTATTCTTGAGTGGTTATTTATGACAGGTATATCCAATAAAATTAAGGAATAGATTGCTCCCCGAAAAGATTCAATAGAGGTGAAGGGTGTAAATCGATAGTTCATTGATGAGTCTACCTGAGTGTTTGTATTTATTGATTTCTAAAGTTTCCCAAAGATCTACCTTCCAATATTTATTATCTGTATGCAAAATTTCAAACTGTGGGTCGAAAGAATGATTATTTTCTAAGAGATGATTCGCGTAATTTGAATCTGATTTTTATTTGCAAAACTGCGTTTATGTTCCGATATTCTAATATTAAAATTTCTATGTGATCTACCAATGTAGAAATTATCACAGTCATTGCAATTCAATCGATAAACACCTGATTTATTGTTTTTACCTGGTTTGGTTTTATTATTTTTTTATATTTGCCTAAATTATTATTAGTTTGGAAAGCTATGTTGAAATTATTGCTACTTAAGAATGATTTTAGTTTTTCACTTGTAATGCCAACGTAGGTTAAGGTGTTGAATTTTTGTTTCAATTTATCGACAGAGTAAACTTCATTCCATGCGATTCTACTTTGTTTTTTATTTAAAATATTATTTATTAGTTTGGGATTGTAACCATTATTTTTGGCTATTTGTTTAATCCAATTTAGTTCTTTGTTGAAATTTTCTGGTGATAACGGGATGTTAATCAATCTATGAATAAAACTATTGAATGTTGATATGGATGACACGACGAGTTATGTATTATAATATCTGTATGTGACGGCTTATGGTAAATTGCGAAAACATGTTTTCCATTTTTATTCGAAATTGTTACGTCTAAGAAATTTATCGAATTATTGCTTTCTATTTCGGTTGTGAATGCAATTTTTCAGATGTAATGAATTTATATGATTTTCGAAAATTTTCAACTGTCTATCTGTTCCTGTGAAGCAAATAATGATATCGTCTACATAGCGATACCAGTATAAACAATATTTACTGAGTGGATGATTATGAATTAATTTCTCTAAGTTATTCATGAATATTTCTGCTAACAAAGGACTTAACGGATTGCCCATAATCAAGCCGTCTTCAATAGTATAATATTTGTTATTAAAATGGAAATAATTTCGATCTAAACAAATTTGTAATAATGAAAGAATATCTGATTTAGTGATAGTATTGACATAATTCTTCTCTAATAATTCTTCAACTAAGTAATACGTATCTTTCGGAGGAATGTTAGGAAATAGATTCTTAACATCGAAAGAAATGAGTTTGGAATTAGGTGGTATAGTGGTATCTTTGATATTGGCAATAAGTTCGTATGAATTTTTGACCGAAAATTTAGATTCAAAATTGCAATGTTTTATTAGCAAGTCGTTGAGGAATTTTGAAAGTTTGAACGAAGGTGCCGTTACATAAGAACAACAGGTCTAATAGGGTAATTAGGTTCATAAAGTTTTATCAACGAATATAATTCGGGGGATTTTGGATTGGAGTTAATGAATTTATATTTTTCGTGGTCTGTAATTAATGATTTTGCTGTCGAAATTATGTTTTTAACCACTTTCTAAAATTTTGCGGTAGGATCCCTAGTTGATGTTAATAGTTTCCGGCTGTTAAGAATTCTTCAGTTTTAGAAATATAATCGGTTTTACTAATCGCGATGACGGTGTTACCTTCATCTGCTTTAGTGAATACTAAATCGTTCTTGGTACTATTTTCACGAATTGTTTTTATTATCTTATAATCGGAATTGCAATGAGGTGATAATTTCGAAAAGTCTTCTTCGATGATTTTTGCTGTTTGATGTTTGGCTAAAATATTATCTTTGGAGTTTTTGATAATGATTTTGGAGTCTATGCCTAACTGTTCAAAATTAGTTTTATTATGTTTTGGATGTAAATTATGTTTGAATCCTTTTTCTAATAAATCTTTTTGGGGTTGTGTAAAATCGGTATCAGTTAAATTAGTGAATCTGTCAAAAAATTTATGGTCTGAAAATTTATCAGTATAAGGTTTGGATGGAGAAATTTTGAATTTAAGTGAGTTCAACTTTTTCTGTTGTCGCTGAAACTTTTTATGAATTAAAATTTTGACATCGTATCTGGATTCAGAGTCTAAAATATCAAACTCAACAGGGTGCAATCTAAACAATAATTCCGTATGGATTACCTTCAAATATATGTTTGCAGCGTCCCTCCTGTTGTACTGGATCTTCATATCCTCTTTGAGCCATATGCGTTGGCCTTTCTCTATTGCTCTTCTTGCTGGTCCACTGTTGTTATGTGTCTTCAACCGTATGTAATTGGGAGTCAACCTGTTTTTCAAGCACATTGAGTAGAACCATATATTCTGAGTGTGAACTGCACATCTTAGTAGTATTTTGAAATACCACAAAGCCAAAAAGCCGGTATCAGCTTTCTTTAACATTTGAATTTGGGAGGCTTTTACTTGGTAATAAGGGATCAAACAAAATTTACATCCAAAACATAATAAAACTAATTTTGAACAGTTAGGCATAGACTCCGAAATCATTATCAAAAACCCCAAAGATAATATTTTAGCCAAACATCATCAAAGAAGACTTTTCGAAATTATCACCTCATTGCAATTCCGATTATAAGATAATAAAAACAATTCGTGAAAATAGTACCAAGAACGATTATATTTCTAAAACTGAAGAATTCTTAACAGCCATATATTCTGTATATTATCTTTGTGTTTTGTTCGGATAAATAGATCAATTGATTACACCTTTTCTATTTTTCCTTTCTCGGACCTCTCAGTACCTACTACTATCAATGTGAATGAATGTGACGCTTCTTAGGACAAGAATCGTAGAAGACTTATTTCTGACAGAAATCTTCTTCCTTATTGGTTGCAGCCTACTAGTTTAGATAATAAAAAACAAGTACTGTGTTTTAAGGAATTTTACTTCATAATTGCGATTCGTAACGCGTTTCACCACACCGTAGCTTCTTCAGACGAATGAATATACAGAAAAATATAAATGAGAATATAATTATAAATGTTCCTGAGTAATTAAAAGCTTATTGGGTTGCTTCTCCTCAAGTGGTTATTTATGACAGGTATATCCAATAAAATTAAGGAATAGATTGCTCCCCGAAAAGATTCAATAGAGATGAAGGGCTTAAATCGACTTGTTCATTGATGAGTCTACCTGAGTGTTTGTATTTATTGATTTCTAAAGTTTCCCAAAGATCTACCTTCCAATATTTATTATCTGTATGCAAAATTTCAAACTGTGGGTCGAAAGAATGATTATTTTCTAAGAGATGATTTGCGTAATTTGAATCTGATTTTTATTTGATAAACTGCATTTATGTTCCGATATTCTAATATTAAAATTTCTATGTGTTCTACCAATATAGAAATTATCACAGTCATTGCAATTCAATCGATAAACACCTGATTTATTGTTTTTACCTGGTTTGGTTTTATTATTTTCTATATATTTGCCTAAATTATTATTAGTTTGGAAAGCTATGTTGAAATTTATTACTACTTAAGAATGATTTCATCGTCATCGCGATTAGTAAAACCGATTATATTTCTAAAACTGAAGAATTCTTAACAGCCGGAAACTATATAACATCAACTAAGTATCCTACCGCAAAATTTCAGAAAGTGGTTAAAAACATAATTTCGACAGCAAAATCATTAATTACAGACCACGAAAAAGATAAATTCATTTACTCCAATCCACAATCCCCCGAATTATATTCGTTGATAAAACTTCATAAACCTAATTACCCTATTAGACCTGTTGTTTCTTATGTAACGGCACCTCCGTTCAAACTTTCAAAATTCCTCAACAACTTGCTAATAAAACATTGCAATTTTAAATCTAAATTTTCGGTCAAAAATTCATACGAACTTATTGCTAATATCAAAGATACCACTATACCACCTAATTCCAAACTCATTTCTTTCGATGTTAAGAATCTATTTCCTAACATTCCTCCGAAAGATACGTATAACTTAGTTGAAGAATTATTAGAGAAGAATCATGTCAATACTATCACTAAATCAGATATTCTTTCATTATTACAAATTTGTTTAGATCAAAATTATTTCCATTTTAATAACAAATATTATACTATTGAAGACGGCTTGATTATGGGCAATCCGTTAAGTCCTTGGTTAGCAGAAATATTCATGAATAACTTAGAAATTAATTCATAATCATCCACTCAGTAAATATTGTTTATACTGGTATCGCTCTGTAGACGATATCATTATTTGCTTCACAGGAACAGATAGACAGTTGAAAATTTTCGAAAATCATATAAATTCATTACATCTGAAAAATTGCATTCACAACCGAAATAGAAAGCAATAATTCGATAAATTTCTTAGACGTAACAATTTCGAATGAAAATGGAAAACATGTTTTCGCAATTTACCATAAGCCGTCACATACAGATATTATAATACATAACTCGTCGTGTCATCCATATCAACATAAAATGTCAGCATTCAATAGTTTTATTCATAGATTGATTAACATCCCGTTATCACCAGAAAATTTCAACAAAGAACTTAATTTGATTAAACAAATAGCCAAAAATAATGGTTACAATCCCAAACTAATAAATAATATTTTAAATAAAAACAAAGTAGAATCGCATGGAATGAAGTTTACTCTGTCGATAAATTGAAACAAAATTCAACACCTTAACCTACGTTGGCATTACAAGTGAGAAACTAAAATCATTCTTAAGTAGCAATAATTTCAACATAGCTTTCCAAACTAATAATAATTTAGGCAAATATATAAAAATAATAAAACCAAACCAGGTAAAAACAATAAATTAGGTGTTTATCGATTGAATTGCAATGACTGTGATAATTTCTACATTGGTAGAACACATAGAAATTTTAATATTAGAATATCGGAACATAAACACAGTTTTTCAAATAAAAAATCAAATTCAAATTACGCGAATCATCTCTTAGAAAATAATCATTCTTTCGACCCACAGTTTGAAATTTTGCATACAGATAATAAATATTGGAAGGTAGATCTTTGGGAAACTTTAGAAATCAATAAATACAACCACTCAGGTAGACTCATCAATGAACAAGTCGATTTAAGCCCTTCACCTCTATTGAATCTTTTCGGGGAGCAATCTATTCCTTGATTTTATTGGATATACCTGTCATGAATAACCACTTAAGAAGAAGCAACCCAATAAGCTTTTAATTACTCAAGAACATTTATGGTTATATTCTCATTTATATTTTTCTGTATATTCATTCGTCTGAAGAAGCCACGGTGTAGTTAAACGCGTTACGAATCGCAATTATTAAGTAAAATTCCTTAAAACACAGTACTTGTTTTTTATTAAGGATAATGGAATTTAACCAAGTAAAAGCCTCCCAAATTCCAATCTACTTTACCCTGTTCTTAATTAATCGGGTATCCATACATATTAATCCGTCTAATTAATTTAATCACTGCTACCATTACATATCATGTGGAAGTTGGCAATGATACAAAACGCAAAACGCAACATGCCGAAGAAAAAGAATTACTGGTCGGTGATAAATTGGGTTGCACCGAATAGTTAAATGAGACGTGGCTTGTACTTTGCCAGAGAATTTATTGTACGAATTCATTGCATTGTTATCTCAAAGCCTTGGAGCGTTATTCTCATTTATTCACAAAGAAGTCACAAATTGAACTTTTCTGATGAAGCTTATTATTTAACTATATATTTACCTACCTAACATTCAGGCAAAATTATTTGTCACTCTGTTCCAATATAGTTTGGCGTATGAATTCGTGTTTAATATTTGAAAGTTAATTTCCGAAACTATGTGAACTATGCTGATGAAGTTTCATTAACACAATGTTGCAAAATGGTATGCAATATGTTTTCATCATCGCAGGAGTGCCACATACGAATATTGAGAAATTGAAATGGGACAATATTTTCATTTTGTTTAGATACAACAACTTGGCCCTTTTTGTGAAGATTAAGTGGGATAAATAAACTCGGAGGCAAAATTAGGGGAACACTCGAAAATTTAACCAAGTTCGATATTTTTCCTAATTCTCAACCGATTTAGATGATTTGTTCGGCAAGTTATAGATCAACTCTTCTGCTTTGTAGAAATTATAAGAGAAAACAAAAAAAATTTGAAAAAAATTTTATACGGGGGCAAAACTAAAAGTGTTTTTTTTGTCAAAAATTCGTAACACCCTGTGGAATTTCGTGGTCCTAGTTGAAACGTACAATATCATGGTCTGTCAAGACACATCTTCCTACAGTAACGCCCTTCTTGTTTCATGCGTTTATCTCTATTTTTGCAAATTATATTTAATTTAATTAATGGATATCACCATTTTGGAAAAATTCCATTGAATCAAGAAATTGACATTAAAATTCGTCTATCAATTTGGCATTTTCTTATTATCACTCAGGCGTGTCGAAATTGTCGTTTGCGATTTTTATGTTCGAATTGCATTAGTTATTGATGACAATTTGGTTAATTTGGTGAAAATTAGGAATTCATAGGAGATAACAGTCGGTAGGTATTAAAATACACAACCGAATTCTGGGACCATTGATAAAACTTTTCATTTACACATATGCACACCTTTTTTATCAAATATGACATACAACACACGTTTTTTTGTATATGACCACATTTGCACTTGTTTAAAGAATGAGAGTTTTCCATTCTTTTATTTGATACAAATTCGATCGGTTGCGGTGTTTTGTGATTCTTTTACTGTTTACGATTCAAAACGGTATTTTTCATTCAGAATGAGAGATTTACCACCAACCTCAGTAGCAAGGGCAGTTACATTGATCGAGGAAGGGCGCATCTACCGCTCTATCGGTACCATGTTGGGTGTCTCGACGTCAGTTATCCATCGAATCTACCGACGTTACAGGGAAACTGGATTGTACGTGAGAAGGCGAAGACAAGGAAGAATTCGGGCAACCCGCGCTATACATGACCGTTTCATCGTCAATCAAACCATAAGAAATCCTCGTTCTACTGCTGTTCAGGCATGTAACCTTTTACAAGCAGTGGATAACATTAACGTCAGTGTGAGGACAGTCAGAAGACGATTAAATAAAGTTGGTCTGAGATCATACGCGCAAGCAAGAGCACCAAGACTCGATAGAGCCCATCGGGTAGCAAGATTGGCGTTTGCTAGGGAGCATGTAGCATGGACAATCAATCAGTGGAGACGAGTTTTATTTAGTGATGAGAGCCGATATTGTGAGAATTTCGTGGATGGTAGAGATAAAATATGGAGGCATCGAGGGGAACGGTACAGTCAAGCGAACTTCGCAGGAACAGAGCAATATGGTGGAGGGTCAGTTATGATATGGGGTGGCATATGCTTGGGAGTACGAACAGAACTGGAGATTATTGGCAATGGATCACTTAATGCCCATCGGTATATAACAGAAATCTTGGAGCCCCATGTTGTGCCTTTTGCTCCTTACATAGGGAAAAATTTCCTTTTTATGGACGATAACGCGCGCCCCCTCATACTGCGCGCATAGTGATAGAATATCTCAATGAAGTTGGGATCACACTAATGGACTGGCCGTCGCTGTCATCGGATTCAAACCCGATCGAACACGTTTGGAACATTCTTGGAAGAAGGGTTCGACAACGGAATCCAGGCAACGCTGAAGAGCTGACATTGGCTTTGGTGGAAGAGTGGGACAACATACCTCAACAGATGATAGACAACATCATTGGGAGTATGCGAAATCGTATGCGCGCTGAAATAAGAGCTCGGGGGGGTCATACTTACTACTAAAATCAAATGTTTCTTTTTTGTGGGTCATCATGAACATTTTTCTCAACATGTTCATTTGAATTCACGAGTGTATCGCCAGGATACACACCTGCTCTCAATTTTGGACAGGAATGATAATTATTATAGAGTGTCACACAAAAAAATTCAAAAATAAATGTGCAAAATCAACGATTTTTCCAGTGTACTTCGAGTTCTCCCGGAGTGTGAAATTGGCCAGTGAATTTCAAGAATTTTCTTTTCGTTAGATTTCCGCTTCTCTAACTTTGATTTTATTTTTTGGCTAACCTCCAATGTTATGCACCTATGCAAGATTAAAAATAAATTTTTGAAATTTGTGACTTTTCGCTTCGAATTGGATATCTCTTGTAAAAATAGAGATAAATGCATAAAAAAGAAGGTCGTTACTGTAGGAAGATGTGTCTTGACAGACCATGATATTGAACGTTTCAATTCGGACCACGAAATTCCACAGGGTGTTACGAATTTCTGACAAAAAAAACACTTTTAGTTTTGCCCCCGTATAAAATTTTTTTCAAATTTTTTTGTTTTCCCTTATAATTTCTACAAATCAGAAGAGTTGATCTATAACTCTCCGAAAAAATCATCTAAACCGGTTGAGGATTAGGAAAAATATCGGACTTCGAATTTGGTTAAATTTTCGAGTGTTCCGCTAATTTTGCCTCCGAGTGTATTTCAAGTGTAATTACTCAACTTAGAGGCCGTCAGGTAACAATGTGTTTTGTGGGTATATTAAAGATGAGTACGAAAAAAAACATTTGGGTGAAAATATTGTACGATGGGCCAGAAAACGTAGACGAAGTCAGAATGAACATGTAGACAGGATGGAAGAACACAGACTAGCACGTATTGTACGAGACGGAAAACCAATAGCAGCTCGTCGGCTACCGGTAAGGCCCCCGCTGGAAAGATAGTTGGCAGTCCATCTCACAAGAACAAGAGTAGAGGGGTCTCCTGGAAAAAAAGCAGACCGCAAGGTCTAAATTAAGAAGAAAAAGAAGAAGAAGAATAAATTTCTAATTTAACAGCTTTACTAATTTAACCTGAAGGTGTAATTATATATGACACTACTAGTCTAGCAGATTTTTCTTCTTTGTCCACTTTTATAGTGTATATAACTTTGGAAAGTGAGTGTACATTGGTATCAGATTTCTTTTTTCCTATTCTGTATGTGGTAGGTAATCTGCATGCAATCATTAGTTTATCTTTCATAAGGGATTCAGTCGGATCTTCAGGAATTTCTATTATAATCAGTGTTTACAGAATATCTTGCATTTTTTTCTTTATATAAGTATTTACTTAGTCAAACGATGCTGTTGCTTTTATCAGCTTCTGTTGAATTTGAAATTTTGATGGTATGCATTTCATTGTTTCCGTTTAATTTTGTTTTTTTGGCCGAATTAATACTTTAATTAGGTCAGCAATCTTTTATTTTTGGAGAATGAAATCGCTGATAAAGTTTTTGTGCTTGTGAATATTCAGTTCGGCTTGGACTCCGATCAGTCCTTTTTTATTCAAGGTAATTTTTCTGATAGCATTCATTTAAATTTTGTAGTGTATCTGTGAACGATGATGTCTTTGTGCTTTTTTCTTTTCAGTTCGGCTTGGACTCCAATCATTTCCCTAGTTGATTTTATTTTTCTGTTCTGTGGAGTGAATTTTGGACATTTCTCTCCAGAGCTGTCTGTTTTTCAACATATCAATGAAAAACAGATAGCTTAGTTAGAAAACGATCCAAAACTCACTCGAGATAACAGTAGAATCAAATCAACTAGGCAAATGATTGGAGTCTAAGCAGAACTGAATAGACAAAAGCACAAAGAAATCATCGATCACTGATGGACTTCAAAATTGAAATGAACGCTATCAGAAAAATTACTCAAAATAAAAAAAATCTTCCGGTTTTTATTGACAAAACTATCCAAAGTAAAGGTAAACATCACATTACACAATTATTATATTCCATAAAAGATACTCCCTTGAAAAGAAGTTTGTTTCAACTAGGCTGGTCCTCCCTACAATAACTAGAGGTACTACTTAACTATAATTAAGATAATCTCTTTCTTAACTGTTCTGAACCTAAGCAAATTATCCATATAATACTAGAGCAGTAAGGCTTATTTCGAGAAAACTGGAGGGGACGGTTGGAGTTTGAACCGGGCGGGAAGAAAGGGTCCGTAGGCCCCCGCGAATAATTTTTTTCCGATAGAGAAACGTCTGAGGAAGATCCGCGTGAAATTTGGAGTCCCTAGCTCGAACGACTGAGACGCGAGAATTTTTCGAAAAATTTGGCCGAAACGTCGCCCCGGGCGAACGGACCGTCGAAACGGCGAGATTTCTTCGGAATCGATCACTCGGATCTTTCGAAAGGCGATCGGAGAGGTCGATCGGGCGAAAATTCCGGGAAAAAGTTTCGAAAAAGCGACAATAAAATACGTCTCCGAAGTCTTCGAGATGGAGGGAATAGTTTCTATGGACATTTGTAGCTATACAAAATATTTCTATCGCCTTCGATCGCTACGAAACCTGGACAACGAAAAAGCCTCGAGTTTCGCATTTTGCGCCGCAATAGTTAGATTCTCATAAAACTACGGGAAAACGGAAGAATCTTCCATCGAACGAAGGGCTATTCGCCGACTTTCGCAAACTTTGGTTCTACTTTCCTTATTCGGAAAATCTCCGACGGCCAAACATTCGCGAAATTGACAAACCTCGAGCTGTCAAAATACGGGTTTTTGTTTCACCCATCCTATTCAAACGGGGTCACCGGGAGAAAGGATTCGACCTTCGAACGATTCCAAAATATCTCGAGATCGGGTCCGCGAAGAGAAATGGTTACTGTAAGACTTAGTTTTCGAATTTGGGACGATTTTTGAGACCTATATTTTCGAGAAAAAGACCGGAAACACGGGGGTGGAGCCAGTCACCGCTCCTTCTGCTCCCTATATCGCCATTCAATTTCGGAAGTGAGCGTTACCAACGTGTAACATTCAATGCTCTCTCTCTTCTGAACGAAAATAGTCGGATAGAAATAGGTAGTAACTTTAATTTTCACCAACATAATTTCGGTACTAACAACATCTAGAATATAGTGTTCTCTCTCTCTTCTGAGTCACAATCGAATCTAACCTTATTTCAATTAGTCTTATATTCGATCTGTCAAAATAAGTGATTCCGAATTTTATTCGAATAAAAAGTTTGACGAAACTTGAAATAAAGTTTTAGAGGTAAGTGATCGTAGTTTGATATTTATTTTATCCATGTTAATGTATATTTTGTTCAAGGAAAGAAACGACATACCTTCAAAATTCATAAATTCAACATTTTGTGGCTATTCTAACCTAAACAGTATGATTCAAACGGAATGTTATAAAAAAGGAATTAAGGAGACTTACAATAATGTTTGAAAGGTAAGTGAATATAATTTGAGGTTTTTCATGTATTTTAATGTATATTTTTTTGGCATGCTCAAAAAATTCACTCAGAATTTACATATTTCATTTTTTCTTCATGGTTATTTTACCCTCTATGCGTTGAAAAATATCCTGGAGTTGAAAGGATTTTTCGACGAATCAATTGGAGGATCTTACAAAATGATGGAATGTCCTTTGAGTTGCTATTAATAGGTATTGAGCTTTTTTGTATAATATAATTTTTTCTGGAAGGAACTCGATAAAGTTTTCGTTAAGTCATTTAGAGTATGTATCATATGAATATTGAAAGCTATCCACTAAAGGCTATATCTTATTAACATATTTGAAGCTGGATGTCAATATGACCGTGTCATTTCAAATTGAATTTTCGTTTCAGTTTATTCAAGAGGAAGTACATTTCTATTCTACAATTATTCAAATGTAAAAGTTAATGAGATTCAATGTGTTTGACAATGTTCAAGTTTGAACCAAAGAAAATAAGATCTCAAATGCACAGAAGGTAATTATCGTGAGTTCCTTCTATGCATAACTCATATTTACTGTTTCTCAGGAAATTTTATCAAGGTAGTTGAATGAATGACAAGAATTCCTCATTGATTTGAAGTTAAAAGTTTCTCTGTTATAGGTGGCTGATAGTGGGAAACATGATGTTCGAATATGTAGAAGTTGCATATGAAGTTTTATTTTGTACAACCACAAATTTCAATCCAATATTTATGAAAAACACAGGAAACATGCTGCTGCTTATGTGAAACATATGCTGGAAAAAATTCAACTACTACTTGGAGAATGCTATGCAATTCAACAATTTTTGTAATATGTACTTGTACTATAGGTATTTTATATAATTGTGTAAAATGAGTATGTTCATCACTTAATATGGAAATATGAAGTTGTTTTTATGCAATTTTTTTTCAGTTTCATTTCATAGTATATTAAAAAGTTTCACAAGAAATGAATTAAAGAGAAGTAAAATTGAAAAATAGAAATTTTAATAATCAGAGAGCAAGTTTATAAGAAGCTGACTGCTCGAAACCAACTGCCAACTCGAACTAGGAAATTAACAGTTACAAGAAACTGATATATAGTTAACATCATTGTATTGTATATGAGAGTCCATAATGTAATTGACAAAATTGTGGATCTCAATTCTGCTTTCTACAAGAGCCCTTCAATTCAGAAGATGTTTGTTCTTTTTGATGAGCAAATTGTGTAAGTTTTGGTCAATTTGAATTTATACAAAATAGTTACGTATAGTTCAATCACATAAGGTGAAATTTCTTTGTATTCAGTAGTGTTCCTTTATTTGATTACTAATTTCTCGCTTTTGTCTTTTGGATACTCCCAAGAAACTTTAATTTGATAAGAACTTTTATTTTCTATTTCATTAATATACTTGAGAAGTAATTCTTCCATGCTATTTCAAGCTCATATTTGTTGTTTAGTATAATTCATGAATCTTATTGGATTCTTATCTGATCTAATACGAATCAGAACTGTTGAGTAAAAATTAAAATTTGAAACTATAGATATTTAAAACTTTTGGAACTAAAAATTTGGAATATTGTGAAATAATATTAGAGTTGTTGATGATTAAATTTCAATGCATAAAGGGTGATTGAACAATTTGTTCTTTTGAATCAATGTTGAAATATTTTAATTTCATCTTATGCTAGCTCAATTGGTGGAAATTGAGATTTTTAAATTGAATGTTTCCTTTTGAATTGGGATAGTAGTGAATAGTGTTGAAATTTGTGTGGTTGATGAGTCAGTATCCATAAAACAATACTGGAAGCTGCGTTACCCTAAGGATGACTGAGGTAATATATGAGAGATTTCCATGTACCATAAAGAATTATTAAGTAACAATATGAATAATGAAGAGAATATAATAAGGTGTTCAGTATAGATAGAGTTGGATATGAAAAGGCGTTCAGTATATTAGGCGTTTAGTATATCGGCTATTTAGATATAAAAGGCAATCTTAATGAGCTCACTAGTTATTCAATGCTAAATGAAAAATATACAAATTCCAAAAATCAGGAATATATAAAATTGCTTGCAATGAGTGTACGGTAGCTTATGTTGAGAACACAGATAGGAATTTCGAAACCAGATTGAATGAACATTTAATCTCTGACTATACTTCTTCAATATCTGAACTTACAAAAGCCACAAAACTTTCAATAACATTAGATAATATGAAAACTCTACATAATTACACAAGCGAAAGAAAATGAACCCGTTAGAATGCATGGAATTCAATGAACTCGGTAAAAACCCAAATGAAATCACTCTTATTACCCAGCTAGACATCGCATAGCTCTGGACTAGTTTATATCAAATTTGGCTAGTATCTATATAAGTAAGTTCATTTCTAGTAGTTATCCACTTGAAAATGACCTGACCGGGAAACCGGTCGTGTTTGTAAAAATAAAATTGTGGAAAGTATAAAAAATATTTTACATCTTCGTTATTGCAGGTATCATTTCTCTGGACTGATTTTCTCTTTTGTCGTTCTTCTATCCTACTACCTATCTGTGATATGTTAAGAATGAAGCCGAGAACACAATAATTTTGTATACTCTTTTTGTTCACAACTAACTTCAGACTAGGTGTTACTAGGAATTAGTGAAGTGCTAACACTTTAGGGGCAATCGTAAGATATCTCTAGAACCAGTCCATTCACAAGAAAGTAAGTCATCAAGACCCACATAATTTCCACTACGATAAACATAAAAATCTTTGAATTCAACTATCACACAGGATAGGATTTTGCACAGACGCTTTGTGTGATGGGGTCTAATACTCATCTGTAAAATTGAACTGAATAGGTTACCTCAATGAAAATATTCTTAAAATCCAAATGAATAAAAGAACCTTGACTCCTCTTGATACATCTACGGAAAAATTAAAATTTGATTAACTACTAGAGCAGATTTGATTTCATCATGACACAATTAACAATTTCAGTGCGGATGACGTATTGTGTGCGCCGGAAAATCCTTTTCCCCTGGACGGGTGACGATTTGTCTTATTGAATTCCCAAGGTCCCCACTCTTTAATGTGTACATATATCTATGGAAATACGCATTTTACTATATTAATGAATTTACCTGTTATTCGGGTGGCATAACCGCTTAGATCAAGTGGCAGGAGACATATTCGTCACATAAATACAGATACAAGATACAAAAATGATATTTTTTCGAGTCGCAATCTATGATTCAGATATGCATGCTCAAAAGATCATTAGTAGGTTTTCTGAATATTTCATGAACTATTTAATAACTCTCATTTTTAATGAATGTGTTTGTGAAGACATCGTTCCAGTCAATAAAATCCCTGGTAAATGTAACACTTTATGTTTGAAATTAGCAGCCCACCACAGCTTCACACGGTTATCAAACAAATACTTGAAAAGTTATAATTTTATTACACACGCACACTCTCCCATACATGATTTCTCGTTTTTGCGTGGGGTTATAAAAAAGAGTAAAATGAAGAAGATTCGATATGAAATAGTATTAATTTAATTTTAATTCATTTTTATAATTTTTTTTGTTTTTTTTTTATATTTTATTTTTGATGTTTGTAAAAAGGCTTCTACTATATACCACCTCCCCTCTGTTCCTGAAAATCAATTTATAGAGTCAGAGCTTCCCTGTAAACGATATTTGTTGTTCATTTATTTTGTGGCAGTTATATAAATTGACTGTCAGGTCAAATTCGAAAGTTTGAAGAAACTCGTATTGCAACATAAATATAATAACTAGACAAAGTCGTTGTATCTTATTTTATTTTAAAATCGATAGTTCTCACAGCTTGGGTTACATTATTGGGGTTTCACTATGAATCCCTAACATTTTTGAAAATTGAATATAGCCTATGTTCACTGGAGAAAGTGTAGCTTCCCAATAGTGAGAGAATGTTTCAAATCGGTCAAGTAGTTTCACAGCCTATTCAATGCAAACAAACAAACAAACGAATCTTTCCCCTTCATGAAATTACTATAGATAAGCTTGCTATGTGAGGCAAGTTAATATGATATATCATTTTTTATGGAAATCATGTCTTCCTAATGTGTAGTACAAATCGGATATTCAATTTACTTTGTCTAAGGAAACTTTTACAGAGTAAAATAAAAAGATATTTTAAATATCTAAATGAGTTTTCTACAACATATTTTACAGCTTATCCGGTAACAACCCAATCTCTATCATTCGGTTAACGACATTACTCATAAAATGCGATTGAAATAAAGTATGTAAACTAAACACAGGATATGAGTTGATGCTATTTGAAAACGTTGATGAAAGTAGTAATTTGTGCATGTATTTGATAAATATGTTCACACATCGAACCTGCTAATGTTACAATAATGAAAGAGGATTCTTACTAAAAATAACATCCGCAAATATATAGTTGTTATTTCCGTACCAAGAGAAAAGTAAAACAATATCGTTCGTATCTATTTATCTATCTATCTATATAATGGAATCTCCGAATGTTATTTTAACCCACTTTAGGACATCAGATTTAATGAAACTTTGCAAACTTAACAAGGACCATAAGTACGATCAAGTTATTCCAATATGTGAAAACTGGAAAAACCCACATTTCAATTAATAAGATGTTGTCCGAAAGAGAGATTAATTCGATAAAGTAGAATAATTATGAGAGATCTTAAAATTATAGTGAAGTGATAAAAATTTAATACAAAAACGTGTGGTTATTGAAGTTGTTGACCATATTTCATTAATAGCTATTTCAAAAACTTGATTTATAGTAAAACATGTAATAAATAGCGGTGTAGAAAATATGCTCTTCATGTTTTTCAATTTCATGAGCATTATTCGTTTCACATCAAATACAGAAAATAGGATTTCTTCAACGTTTTGATAATGAAATAATATGAGAACAGGATAAATCGACAAACATCGAATGAAAAAATAATATGTTTACTATAAATCTAATTATACATTATAATAAAATTCACTTCTACATTTTCTCATTCTGATTTGAGATGAAACTCGTAGTGATTTATCGTTCTCCTAATGGGATTTTCCAGAATTTATTGGCATTATGCTAATTTTGGTTTGTTCTTTTTCTCTGAGATTCATTGCAGTGATTTGTAGTTGTTAAATTCTAAATTATTGGTTGCCTTATTGACATACTGTGATTGAATTTTGAAATTAATTGTAACAATGTTCATCATGTTCCAATTGAGTCTTCACAGTGTTCCGTGTAACCGTCTCTTAATAATAATAATAATAGAAATTTTTTTTTCAACAGGTATGCGCCAATTTCAGGAAACAATGAAACATCAAGAAATGAATAAAGTTGAACATTAGAGCTCTAACGCATACTTAATAATAGAAAAAGTGAAAGACGGTGAAAAAAATCAAAACATGGAAATACTACATACAACTGAAAAAGGATCGCAGTTTATATCACATAGGGTAGAGATGGAATTATTAATACTGCACATAAATGACACCGGAGACTGTAGGAGTATATTAAATCTAGGTGTTATAAGTGAAAACATCTGATCGCCTCTAGAGCACAATATCGGCACTGCAAACCGTAACATAGCTAACAAAGGGAGACAATCTAGTTTATTATGTAGTAAACTGAATAAAAACTTCAAAGCGAGAAGGCTCCTTCTAGTTTTGAGAGCTTATCTACCTCAAATCTAGTCAAGAGTGGGTCGTGATTACATCCTTTCATTGGATAGATACCATCCTCTCTCCAAGCAAGGTACTTAACAAACTTTCTCTGTATGGCCTCCAGATGATATGAATGACAAAATTAAATGGGATGCCAAATAATCGACCCATATTCAAGCTTGCTTCTGACAAGGCTTTTAAAAAGGCGGAAAAGACTGAAAGAATTTGTAAATTGTTTACCGTTACGTACTATAAAACATACAGTTTGGAAGCAGATGAGAAAAGATCATCGACATGTGGTATAAAGGTGAACTTTTGGTCAAATATGACACCAAGGTCTTTAATTTCACTAGAGCACCTGAAAACAGTTTCATTCATTTTATAATCGAAAAGTTTTTCACACCAGTCAGAAACAAAATTGATGACTTTTTGTAGTCTCTCACAGTCACGTGCGTCACCATCCTCCAAAAAAAATTTCTAGTCATCAGCGTACATCAACTCAAAGATATCAAATATCTCCAGGAGATCATTTATGTACATAATAAATAAAAGAGGACCGAGATTAGAACCTTGCGAAGCACCAGAGGAAGCCTCAAACTCACACGAATGGAAACTTTCCAGTTGAACAAACTACCACCGACCAACAGGATAAGATTTGAGAAGAGCTACAAGGTCATCCGAGAGTAAAAATCAGGTCCTCAACTTATGCAGTAGTATCTGACGATTTACCCTATCAAACGCTTTCTGGAAATCTGTATAGATAACATCGACCTGACCTGCACGATCCAAAACTTCAACTATGTGTTGTGAAAAAACGACTAAATTATTAGTGATCGATTTACCGGACATAAAACCGTGTTGTTCAATGTTTATTCTAACTCTAATCGAATAATTGAATTGAAAATTTAAATTAATTAGTTTTATTTTGTAATTTCACAGAGTTGTATATATTCATTTTCTGGACAGGTGTAAACATTCCTATGTATGAACATCAATAAACGTTAATCTAATCTTGATATGAACCATCTAGTTGAATTTAATATTTTCAAAATATCCAGCAAGGATATTTGTTCTTCTATTTGAATACATGTTTTTATAGATTGAAAAGCTTCGTTATACATAAACTGATAATATTGAGATTATTTTAAGATTGGTAATTAAATCTATTTTCAACGCATTTTCTTCTACGATATCACCTCTTCAAATTCGAGCAACATTTGGAACGTCAAATCATTAGTTAATTTGGAGTACTGAATCAATTTCGCTTCAATCGTTCGACCGATTTGACTACTAACACGAAGATATGAATGACTTGTCAATTATTTCGGAAATCACTTCCTTTATTTCAAAAAAAATGTCCGCATGAAATATTGCCACTTTTAATCAAATTTCCCATCTAGTTATTACGGTATGCAGAGTAAGTGGCTTTTACGTTTTTCTTCATGGAACTGAATACCTACTCATTGGTCAAACTGACCTTTCCAGCAATACAAGATCTCTTTTAAGAAAAACAAGGCAGGTATTAAATTCAAATCAAAAAGATCATTTTCCAAGAAAATCGCCAGTATCCTAAGATATTCAATATGAGAAAGATGTCAGACAACTAATTTAATTCATCCAGAAATTATAGAAGCAGAATCTAAAATACCGAAAAGAAATGAAGGATATAATAAACCCTGTCCCTATGTGCTCAGTGAAGATAAGGAAATTCATAGAGTTTTACTCAAGAAATCAATCTTCAACACAGATCACAGGATACTTCATCAAGTGAAGGGCCAACTCCAGAAACGACATCGAAATATTTAGTGAAAACTAAATAAAAAAATGTTCTGTGCGACCTAGAATACACGAATAGAGCATCTTTGTTGGAATCGAAAAAGAAAACTAGAGAAATGAAATCTCAGAAATGAAGTGAATGTTCCAGACAAGAATGAATAATTCAACCCCTGGAAAGAATAAATTATATTTTAAAAGTGAAAAGCTGCTTCTGTTTAACATTCCTTTCATTAGAAACGAATACTTTCCATCGAATTTAATTTGAAATTTTTCTTACTTCCTATCTTCGTTTTACTGAAAATGAATACATTTATTTCAATTCATGGAACAGTGTGTTCATTACATTCATTGACAGATGTCCTATAACCAAATATGTATGGCTGAGTGACCTATATAAAAAATTCATCAAAAATGATAAGAATTTCGAAAAATGTTACCATGAGATGATAATCTCATAAGATTTGAAGAAGTAATGTATGAAGTAACATCGCAAACACATTGAAATAGGAGATATTGTATCCTTTCTTTAATCAAGTTTTCCTCCCAAATATCGAACTGGTGTGTAGGACAATTGAATTCTTATGTGTGCGAATGCTTCTGGAATTTTGCATTTGCGTAAATTAATCTGGTTAATCGTCTATTGTGGGTTGTCATAGAGAAGCAATTTGAAGGTTTTAACAGAAACAGGGTATCTGTTTTTTTTTTGATCTTTGGGATATTGCGTCGGATCATGTTCATTTTTATTGAATGATGTTTGATGTCCTGATATCTTGTATTGCAGGAAATGTCTGTTTGATCAATCTAGACAATATTGCAGTCTGAATGGTTGTTATCCCAATTACATATATTTATATAAAAATTTGGCATACAATTCATTGATTCACGAAGAATTTTTCGTTACCTTTATTATTATAAAATATCGAAAAAGAATTTGAAACCATTAAAACTCACAAAATGGCGTTGATCGTGACTTAAATAACAAAATAATAAAACTTAAATAATATCATATAGCTATTAGCCCATTATATATTATTATAAATACTAAAAATTAAAAAAATCATCCTTTCAACATTTTTCGTACGAATAAGTGACTATGCAGTAGATAACCATTTCAAATTGAAATCCAACATTGCATTGTGGTTTAAAAATAAATTGTTATGATTCTTATTTAACGATGAAAATCTTGAAGGAAATTTGAATAGAATCTTATCTTAGAATACAGTTTTTGGATTTGTAATTAATGCATTATGTTATACCAGCAGTGTGCAAAATTACTCTTAGAGTAAAATCTGTATTGAGCTACTGAACAATTATAAAACTACACTTCTTTTTTCAAAATATTGCTATCCTGTGTTGAGATTCACTCTACATCAAGGGTATGTGCTTGGGCTATCTGATCTGACGGGAAAGTTTACAGGGTGATTTTTTTGGGTTATTGGGTGCTATAACTCTCAGAAGTTTTAGCAGTACGGCACATATTTTCTTATCATAACGAACAGATTCTTTGTTATGTTAGAAAGCCTTTTGTATTCTTTCCAAATTATGATAAATTAAGTTTACACGTGAACATATCTTTTGTTAGTTAGTATTTTTCTCTTCAACTTACGAAAAGATCATTAGGGTCAACAGAGTTAAGAAAAATCTGCATAAACGGAGAGACATAATTTGGAAGAAAAACTACTCGTAATCCTCGAAAACGATTAAATGAAAATGTCTCAATTTCACATTGACTCTAGATAGCGAAAGTGACAGTGACTAGTTCTGAATTATAAATCTTACAGAAAAATACTAAGTGAAACAAGGAATATTTCTTTCATGGCAAGAACGAGTAGTGGCGTATTTCAAAAGAGTTCTATGGAGAAAAAAGGAGTATGGCCTCTCTCAAGGGAACAACGTTGAGAAAATTGAAGTGAAAATTCTTCAAATTTTGTGGACACTTGAGAGTTAGCTTCGTCTTAAACCTGAGCGAAATGACAGGAATAGTAAACGAGATATAATGAATTACGAAAAAAAATCAAAATTTCAACACCCAGTGTTTGGAAAACGGAACATCTTCCGGTTCTACTGTTACGGACCATTCTTCATTTTTTCACTTCATCCATCCGCAAAAAACATGGAACCGAATTATGTAGCCATTAGCTATTTTTTTGTCGAATTTGAAACAACGAAATGAGAAATTAATAAAATTTAATTGCAAAGTGTATATACCAATTTTAGAATAAATTATTTTAATTCTTTAAAAAATAATGCCACCTTTTAAGTTTTCCTCTATTTAGACTTTCATTGTCTGATCTGAATTCAGAATGGAAAGAAAATCTTCAATTAAAATATTAAATTTGAAAAAATATTTGATTACAAACATACATTGGTGAAAATGATCATGAGTTTCCATTATACAGGTTGGTCCAAGTTTTTAGCGGAAAATTTAGAGACCAATAGAGAATCGAGAAAAAATATGAGTTTGTTATCTAACCTATATTCGAAAAATACTTTCTTGAAGAAATACAGGGTTCAAGTTCGGCAAAAGAAAATCGAATTTATTTTATTATATGATATTTGAATAAAATTCTGTAGCCCTCAACTGCCATCCAGGGAGACAAAATGATTTTATATTAATTCATTCATTGCGATTCACACCTGCTGGATTTCAATTGTCGTTTTACGTACACTGTAAAAAATAAAATTTTCTTTTTTCAGACTCCTCAGGAGTTTAAATTTTTCTTTTGAATTAAATCAATTTCATTTGAACCATAGCTAAACAGATTTCGTCAAGATAACTATTGTTCTGGAATGAAAATTTTCATTCAGTCGTGAAAAATTACTTGAACTTTTATCTGAGAGCTTTTACTTTTGAGCGTTATTAATACAATGTTTGATCCAATACAAAACTAAATTGAAATAAAGTATGCACATGACTCAATATTACAAATTGTTTGAATGAAAACCTTTATTTCGTACTTCGGGTACGGTTGATTTTAAATATTCAAATGCATTGACATTTCTCTATGGTGACTGTGAACCTACTGTCATAAAACGGGGGTTGTCATATTATAGGTGTTCAGTCAACAATAATAATTCAATTTTCACGAGTTTAAAATAACTTTTCCATTCAGAATGCTCCTATTCTCTCATGAAGAATATGCAGACATGCTAATTGTTTATGGTGCTTGTGTATGTAATGCCCCCGCTTCGAAGAGGAAATATCGCATTCGGTTCCTGAATAGAGAAAGGGTCCATTCAAGCCTGACGTTCAGTAAGCTATATCAATTTTTTCGAAGGACTGGGCATCCGCTATGAAGAAAAGAGAATATGCGGAAAATAACTGAAATCAAGAAGAAGTATTTATTAATATGGCTCTGAATAATCCCTTTACTACTACCAGAAAAATGGGAAATGAGTTGGATATTTCCCACAAGAAAGTATGGAAGGTTTTTAGCAAGAAAACTTGCACCCTTATCATCTATCTCCAGCACAACGGTTGGAAACTGGAGATGTGTTGTGAGAATTGGACAAAATTTCAATGATCCATATCATTTGATGTATGAATCCGATTTTGTTGAAATTTTGTAGGATTACCATATGGGACGACCATATCAAAACTTCGAAGAGGAGTCGAAGAAAAAACCAGACAGTTCTATAATAAATTGAGTTTTTTCGGACTTTTTACATAAGTTCACTCTCTATATCGATATTCTGAATTGTAGTTTCCTTCAGTAAACCTTCGAAACCTGGCTAACCAAATAAGTCCATGATATTGAATGGCACCATTTCAGGTATCCAGGAATTAGGGCTCGTTCTGTCCTTTGATCCCTGAAAGTTTTTATCCACTAAAACTAAATATCCTTAGGCGTTCCCAAATTCAATTATTCAAGGAAAAACAATCATCCAGTATCGAACGTAATGTTTAAGTCCTTGGAAAATATTCAAAACCCGATTTCTATAGTTATCACAGGACCCGACTACAATATTCAATCGTCTGAACGAAAACTTTGCATATGAAAATACTTTACTATAATGGTTGTGGCACTTATGAAATGAGGTGCTATTTTTTTGAGAGATAACTAAATTTAAGGTGAAAAATATCCTCGAAAGCCAAAAACAAAACAGAAAATTCTTCCAGAAAAACAATTATTATAAACAGATAATAACTCTGTTCACACAGAGTAGTTTTTCAAACATAATTATGTGGTAAAGTAATTCTAAGATCGGTATGGAAATGTCCACCTCCTAACTCTACGCATTCAGTTGCCTGTTGAAATATATGATTAATGGATTTTCTCATTATTTCAGAATTAGCTCGGATGGAATAAGCTGCGTCTCTTATTTTCTGTTCATACACTTGCTCTTTCGTAATTTCTCATGAAAAAAAGTCCAGTGGATTCAAATGGTTGGCTAGTAGATCGACGATCCACCACTGCCTATTTAGGAATTCGGATATTTAATATCACGGTGGTTTCTATATATATATATATATATATATATATATATATATATATATATATATATATATATATATATATATATATATATATATATATATATATATATATATATTTGTATATACATGACATTAAAATATCAAAAATATATAACCAGACAACATTAACACATACACACACACATTCACATGTATGTTTTTTTTTGCACACACACACAAACACACATATAAGATGCGCCCGGCCATTGCGACCCAGTCTATTGTGGCACGTCTGGCATCTTGCTTTCATTAAAAGTCCTTACATTCAACAACACTCACATATAACTTCATATTATATTGACTAAATAATGACTTAAGCCGAACCAAACCTAACCTAAAAAAGGTTAAAGAAAGATTGTTATAGGATTCATTATGAACCATATGATATATTACATATAACGTAGGTTGACGACAGCACTTTCAGTTGCTAGATATTTCAAGACGACGGATGATAGAACGTTCGTGTAGCCTAGGCGTTTGAGGATTCTAGGAACTCGGGCGCCGGGAGGGTTGGAGTGCCCAGGCGTTCGGAGCGCAAAGTAGGTTTTGGGCACTAGGGTGTTCGAAGCGTCTGGACATTCAGAGAGCCTGAGCAGTAGATGCGCAGGGTGATTCGAAGGGCCCGCGTTTTAAGCGCATGGCAATGGGGGTCGCCTGAGCGTTTCGGACACAAGGTAGTTTGCGTCGCCTAAAAATCGGGCGCAATGTAGTTTTGGACGTTTGGAGGCGTAAGATTGTTCGGAGAATTTATGCACGGGGTAGTTCGGGGCGCCTAGGCATTTGAGGACGTAAGATAGTTCAGTGCCCATGGAAGTTTGGGGCGCAAAATAGGTCGGCCTACCTATACTAGTTATAAACCTAAATGTGTTACATTAACCGACTTCAGTTTTTTGCGACAAGAATCTGGCGAGGTTGTAAAATTTTATATTATTGATTCAACGAAAAAAATTGTTCATAGGAAAGTATTGTTCGTTGCAGCTTAAATGTCTTACACTCATGCGTATAGCTGTCAATTTATAATACACACGCAAGTTATTAATTTATAGTCAACCAGTGGTTGTGTGAGTGAACGAAATATTTTTATTGCCTCGATGTGTTTAGGTTGAGTTCCGGTATGATAAACTCATATGACACTAAGTATGAATTATTCAATATTATTAGTTATTTAGTGAGATGTAGTTCAGTTCATTTTACTTTTAGGGACTTGCGATCCTTAAAAGGTATGTCTATTTTAATTAAATTCACAAATATATGAACGAATTTACTTCTCAAATACTTAAAAGTATTAATAATTTAAATAAATAGTTCATTGTTTTTTTTTGAAAAAAGAAGCAAATAAAGTGTTTCACATGGAGGACGAAGCCACAAAAAGTGTTTGAATGGTTGGGGATTTGATGACTTAGTGGATCCATTTTCAGGTTAATCGAATCCTGAAAGATGAATATTCAATCGCAAATGGACAAAATTATATACATTGTTAAAATAAATACAATTAAGGTTTATATGTATGTTTTAGATGTAAGATAAAAAAATTATTGTTAATTATAATTATAACAGTCAAACCATACTAATTAATGTATGAAATGATTTAACAGATAATACGTTTGTATTATTGATATTTCAAATAATACCTAACCTAACCTCAAATAACAATATGATCTTTCTCCAACCGAATTATTTATTTACAATTCAGTATAACTTCATATTAAAACTAAACTACAAATAAATTGACCTACTATTCCTCACACTTTCATTTAATAATAATTTAATTTTAAAATAATTAATAAATTTCTATGAAATTATAATTATTATTAGATGAAAAACATAAATGGTTTCGAATGAATAGTTATGTTAATATCTATAGACTTGGGTTGATCTACTCATTATCTCTAGTTGAGAGACTTGCGTTTGGAATAAACAAAATTTTCAAACGTATAGGGCGCTACCCTTAAGAACCCTGCGTATTTGGCCGTATTGAAACGTACGGAAACCTTTGGCCAAACGAAATTGGTTTGGCGTCAGGGTTTTTTCACAGTCTAGTTAATATAGGAGTTTTGAGTTATGAATTTAAAAGTCAGAGAAACGTGCAACCAGGTAATCTTAGGACGAACTGATCTAGCTCCGACGCCATTTCGTCTTTGTGCTCTCCGAACATCTGAAGGCAAGTGCACTTTTGTTTTTCTGATCAATTCTCAGCCAGCTGGAATATGAATTTGTATTGAAAGAAATCATTTCTCCATTCATATGGGGTCTTAGTTGCGTCCTTTAAACGAAAATATAAACAGACCGTAGTGAAAAGTTTAATTCGTTCACACTAGATTAAGAAAATGTTCTATTTTATTAGATTAAATGAGACACTACACCTACAGAACATAGTGTGTCAGCGTTATGCTGTGGGTATGTTTGGTTAAAATGATATGGGACGTTTTGCGTGTCCAGGATTATGTTGCGTACCACGTGAAGACTGGATGAATGTTCATTGGTTGGTTCCTTTTTTTTTGTTATGAAAATCTTATGAAGGGAATGCGCGGTCTCTTTTTTCTTCTTAGATTTTACAGTGAAAGTTGTTAGAACGCTAGTGAAATTCCATTTTCATTCATTCATTTATTGGGATTTTGCTTGCAGGGTCTTAATGCTCGTTTCACCTCCTTAATCTCAGAGTTTTAAGTCGCGAATTTTATAGTAGAAGAAACATAAAACCAGATACTCTTAAGCAGAACTTCTCTAGCGGCGATGCCATTTCATCTTTTTGCCTTCGAACATCTGGAGGTGAGTGCTGTCTTGAGTTCCTGATCAATTCCTTGCAAGTTGAAATGTGAATTTGCTATGGAAGAAATAATTTCTGTATTTTAGTAGAGTCCTAGTGGGATAGCAAACATCCTAGTTTATCATTGAAAATCTAGGTCTATATAGAAATCATATGGTATATCTGCAGTCCATGTGAAGACTGTAGGAGCTACCTGTAGGTCCAATTGCTTTTGAGTGCGAGTAGTACTATCATCTCCTTACGATCATGTAAATTAAGTAAAAGTTCTGTGGCGCCCTATTAATTAGGGGCTGCTTTGTATACACTACAACTCTTTAAGTCAAAGTAATTCTTGATGTAATACTTTATCAATTCAGAGCCACAAACAATGTAACACCTGAAATATTAAACGTACCAAAATCTTCTGAAAAGAATCCATTTTCGAATCAGAATTTTTTTCAACTCTTGTAAATGTCAAACTTTTGGAGAAACATTTATTCCTGAAAGGAACCTGAATAGTTTTTCATTTTATTTACTGAATAATGTAATTTCTGCATTTGGTAATTGACCGGAATTGCTCAGAATAATTTGTTTAATATTTCAGTCTAGAGCTTAGGGACCCATTACTATTTTTTTCCGGACGTAAGGGTCATACTTCAAAGAATGTTAGAGTATTTCCAGGCCTTTCGGAAATAGTGTTAGAAAATCATTTAAGCTTCTGAGTTTTCAAGATACAGGATAATTATTCGTGTTTTGGTCAAATATTCCATCTTTCATAACTCGAGAATCCGTTGCTCAAAATTAACGAATTGAGATCCCTACAACTAGTTCGTTCTCCTGACATGATCATGCACCCTCCATGCATAAAATTGAAACTTGCAAAGAAACCTGAAATAGCTACCATTTTGATTTGGTCTTCGTTGAGCAAACTTTCTGAGAGGCATACGATATCATACTGCTCATTTAAAATATTGTAATTGAGAATGTACACTTCATTCGATAGTCATATTTCGAGTGAACTTTCCCTATTCTTTTTAATTCTACCTAATTCGAGAAATTTCATAACTAACTTTTGAAAATTCCTCCACACTCTCATACACAAATCCATACAAACTGCCAGATGCCTTACATTCTAATAACATCTGGTTGGTTTCGAATAAACTCGCAAACTTCATAAATTAATTGGATTAGGTGCTCCTGATTAGTTATCTTTTCACCAACTTCTTTTGGTGGTAATGTGGTTCATGCATGACGGGGCAGCAGCACATTTTAGTGGAGAAACTTGGAAATTCTTGAATGATACATTCAATAAGCGATGGATAGGTCGGCGTGGGCCAGAACCATGGCCTCTTAGGTCCCCAGACTTTTTTTTGTGGGGTTATCACAAAAGTTTAGTTTATACGACTCCAGTGAACACAGTAGAATAACTGAGAAATCGAATCATAACCTCTTGTGATACGATAACAAATATTCAAGGAATATTTCAAAGAGTGCGTGATAATATGCGAAGGACAGAGGCTTGCTTGTATTTTTGCAGGTGGAGGACATTTCCAGCAATTTATTTAGTTTTTAATTGTTCTTTTTTTAGTTTGATATCGAATGAGTATAAGTTGAGTCTCAGAAGATGAGCTTTCAAAATAAAAGCAAATTTTGGTCGTACCTATCGAGTATTACAATTATTTTTTTTTTAATTAGCGAATAACATACAATTCAAATAATTCAAACTCAATGATTTTTCACTGGAAAACGGCTGAAGATACGAAAAAATTACAGGTGTCAAAAAAGTTTCTGAATTGAACGAAGATGAAGAAAATTGATTGTACGCTGATCAGTGGCGTACAGCAAAAAAGTTTGAGGAGGCAAAAGGACACATGTCATCGGAAAAGAGAACACCTTGTGAATTTCAGTTAAATGTAATAATGGAGGCTGTAAAAATAGCTTGCATTCTAAATTTGGGCTGAATATCTTGGAAACTGCAGGTGTTTCGAAGAAAAAACCAATTTTTTAAGGAAATTTCAATACCCTGTAGCTCCGTAACGAAGCTTTTGCGGACCTATGTTTATATAAATTTTTTTTCTTAAAATTGCACGTAAATAGACCTCCTAAAGTTGTGACATGTTATTATATAACACCCCTGAATATAAAAAATATATAATTTTTTATCGGGTTGAAACTTTGGAGAAGGAAATTTTTTCCAACATCTGCTTATCTGCACTATATTTAACAGTGGACCTGTTCTTCATTCCTGGCACGCAATCCCGACTTGCCAGGATGTAACGGCCCGTCAAAAAGAGCGCAGGGCCGGGACGTCGAGAGTGAAGTGACGCCGAAGTAGGGAAACCAACGCGGCGCATTTGTGCTCCTGCCGTGATCCTAGTGCTCCGACGAGGAAATTCTTGGTGGAAGTTACGCCCCCTTCGTTTACGCGACTTTCGGTAAGTTTACAACTTTTAGTAAAGTAAGCTGAACTGAAACGTAGGGGTTGGATTTATTGGACTAGGCACTTAGTTTCATGAAAATTTAATATTAGAAAAAGTTATGAAGAAGTTTGTGAATGCGCAAAGTAACATTTTTTTATTATTTGTCGTCTTGAATATATAAAACTGAAATTATCAGAAAAGTAGGAAATATTGATTGAAAGTTTCTTGTGTTGTTTTACACGTTGTTTGAAATAATTTCATAATCAATACAGATATTTGTGTCTATTTGTTTTTATACACAGTTTTACCAATTTTCCCATCTTTAATTTCAATTATTCTTTTGCAATAAAAATTAATTGTCTTATTATTTATTGTCCAGAATCAAAAGTTCAATATTAATTGAAAAAGTTGTTAAAATTCACTTAGTTAACTGAGAAATTGGAAATCATTTTTTAGCTATGTGTAATCGAATAATACATGGCAGTTCAAGAAACTGCAAATAAAATGCATGGAAAATGTTTCTTTCTCATTGAATAATTAACCACGAGTTCGTAAATGAAATCAGTTAGTCTTTTTGTGATTAGTTCCGGAGTTTGCTCGGATTCTGTTTGAATTACAGAAACTGTAATATGTTAAGAGAACAATTCCATAAAAATTTCAAAGACTTTCAGAATCAACGAATAACAAAATTATTCAAAAGAAAAAGTTGACAATTTTCACTTTCACTATTTTGATGGAAATAAACACATTCTGTGATTAGCTTTGAGCGTTACTTCATCACCAATGAAGGGTCTTTGTGTTCTTTTGAACTAAGACCTTAATGTATTTCACTTTATTTTAAGATGTTCATTACCGCTTTAAAATCTTTTCATTCTTGAAAATTTGAGATGTAGTTGATGTTGTTTCCACTGAAGTGAATTTATGTTCTTCTTATACACAGATGTAATTGATACTTTGTTCACTGAAGTGAGACCTGAATAGAAAATTTATGTGCGATTTCAAAATGAAGAAAATATTAATTGCAACCTCAAATTCAATATTGAATAAAGATTTTACGTGCTAACATAGAGAATAGGTTTTGATGACTTACATCATATCATCTTACTCTTAGACGTAGGATTGTTTTCATAATGATTCAGGCTTTTGTGGAATGATTTCAGTGAAGAATTATATGTATCTGATTGAGCAGTGTGAGTGAAACATTTTATTGAGCCTTGATTGCAAATTTATAAATCCTGAATAATTATTTAAAAAATTTATTTTAAAAACCTCCAAACGTTAGTTTAATTATCATTTATAATTAATTAATTATTATAAAGTTTTTATCTTCTTGTTTTCGTTCGTAAAAATTTAGTTGACGTCTCTATCAGATCTAATGATTTTGACATTACAATGACAATTGACAATGAGATTTTATGATAATTAGGGAAGGTTGAAACCCAAAACTTCCATTCAAATCTAAATTTCCATTTATGAAACTAGGAGAGAAAAATTTTCCTTTGAATTATCGGCTTTCGAATTGCTAATTACTGTGAAACACGTACATCTAAAATGTGGAAATCTGGGTATTTTGAAATGAATAAATGCTCGTAAACGATCAATTTCATCTCAGCTACCTCCTTATATTTTACTCGGCAATTTGTATGTCTTCATTTCGATCTTATCAGAGTTGATGATCCTTGAACATTTCATTTTCTTTGTTGTCAACTAGTTTTGAAATTGACATTTTCGAACTGTGATGCTATCAATATATCTTTCCCATATTATTTTCATTATTTTTGCTTGAGCTTAATTTTCATCTTTCAAATATTGAGCAAAATACGCCATTAATGCAATTTTCTTTATTTTTTGATTTTATAGGGCATCTCATTAAATTTTATTTCTGAATATTCAACCAGGTTATTTCATTGAAATATCCATATTCGATCTTTCTTATTTATATGGTTTTCTGCTCAAACTCTTTACATTGCAGTATACAGGGTGTTACATAATGGTATGTCACAACTTGAGGAGAAAATCTACGTGCAATTTTAAGAAAAAGTTCATATAAACAAAGGTCCGCAAAGCACCATTACGGAGCTACAGGGTGTTGAAATTTCCGGAAATAATTGGTTTTATCTTCAAAATTCCTGCAGTTTTTGAAATATTTAGCCTCAATATGGAATACAAGCTATTTTCTACAGCCTTTATTATTACACGTTGTAGATTTTAACTGAAATTCACAAGGTGTATTCTTTTCCGGGGCCATGTCTCATTTTGCCCTTTCAAACTTTTTAGCAGTACGCCACTGATCAGCTTACAATCTATTTTCCTCATCTTCGTTCAATTTAGAAAGTGTTTTGACACTTTTTGTATACTCAACTGTTTTCGAGCAAAAAAATATTAAACGATTGTATGCATTCGCTAAATTGAAAGCAATTCTAATTAAAAGAATGACTAAAAGTCTTTGATTTTTTCATTTATTTATTTATTTTGACAGTTGCTAGAGTTGAACCAGTCTCTGCTCGAATTGTTAATTGAGTTAACGATTAGTTTTAAGACTTTTGAAGTTATTGCTGTAAGAAAAAATGTCTAATTTTACTAACGCCGAATTGGTTGATATCTAATACATGTACGGTCTGGCTGACTGACACACAACAGAAGAACACAAGAGTGGCGAACATTTTCAAATATCCACAGAAGATTGAGGAAAACCGGTACTTTTACTGCAACTAATCATTTAATCGAACTATGAGAACTCCAGATATTGGGGAAGCAGTTTTGAATTGTATTGATTTGAATCCTCATGTGAGAACAAAAAAAATTGAAAATCAGTTGAATATTTCACATGTTCTAGTTTGAAGGATTCTCCACGACTTTTCATTGAACCCATTTCATATTCAATGCGTCTAAACTCTACTTGCTCGAGATTTTCCTTGAGGACTGAATTTCTGCCGATGGTTCTTAGATAAAATAAGTGAAAATGCTCATTTTAATAGTGAAATAATATTCACAGGTCAGAACCATGGCCTCCTAAGACCCCAGACTTAAATGGTTTAGACTTTTTATTAAGGATATATCTCAAAAGTTTAGCTTATACCATTCCAGAGGACACTGTAGAAGAATTGAGAAATCGAATAAGAAACTCTCGTGACACGATAAGAAATACCCCAGGAATATTTCAAAGAGTGCGTGATAATATGCAAAGAAAGACAAATGCCTGATTCTTGCAGGTGAAGGACGCTTTCAGCAATTTATTGAGTTTTTAATTGTTCTTTTTTTAAGTTTGATATTGAATAAGTTTAAGTTGAGTCTCAGAAGATGAGCTATCAAAATAAAAGTAAATTTTGGGCATACCTATCGAGTATTTCTATTATTTTTTTTATTTGGCGAATAACAAACAATTCAAATAATTCAAATTCAATAAATTCTCACTCAAAAACGGTTGGAGATACGAAAAAATTACATGTGTCGAAAAAAATTTTCTTAGTTGAACGAAGATGAGGAAAATTGATTGTACGCTGATCTGTGGCGTACTGCAAAAAAGTTTGAAAGGACAAGAGGAGACATGGTCTCGGAAGAGAAACCTGGATGGAGTCTGTAAAATAGCTTGCATTTCAAATTTGTGCTGAATCTCTCAAAAACAGCAGGAGTTATGAAGAAAAAAACAATTTTTCCAGAAATTTCAACACCTTATAGCTTCGCAACGAAGCTATTGCGGACCTATAATTATATAAATTTTTCTTCTTAAAATTGCACGTAGATTAACTCCCTCAAGTTGTGACATACTATTATGTAACACCCTGTATAGTTCAGATCTCTTCGGAAAACGTTCAATTTCGTTTGAAGTCAAAAATATTCTGAAATAATACAATTTTATCAATTGGATATGAGAATACTATTATGACATCTTTTCGTATGGTTTGCAGCGTTTCTGAAGAAGGTAGCCTTTTAACGATTGTTCATCGTTGATCCGAAATTCTCTGCTCGGATATGTGCTGTAATTCAGGATATTTTTCTAGAAACGCAAGGTGTAACGCGTATCTGTATGCTGTCATTTCCGATTCCAAGTTTGTAATTTTGTAATAGAAACGCATAAAGAAGGAATTCATTTCTGGGGTCCACTTCATGCGTTTCCTAGGGAGTCCGGCTCTCGTGGTCGTAGGCATAATGGGTTGCGCCACCGTTGAAACATCAAGAGTCGGTTGGGAGGAATTGATGTTTTTTCCCACTTGGTTTTGTGTTGCAGAATCCTTACTCGATATCAAGCTGGTTACGTCGCTGACCGATGAAGACTGTGACTCACTTTCCGAACAAGACCCTCTTCCTAAATCTTGAACGCGACAGGAGGTTAGGGTGATACAATGTCGATTCACACGTAAATTCCTTAGATTATATATCATTAGATAAGTTGCATTTTATACCTACTCCTATATTACTATTATTATCGTGTATATCCCTTATCAGTCAACGATACCACTCTATGGAGGTCAGAAGTGAGAGCTTATACAGAGAAGAATTCTCTGAGATATTTTATCTGTTCGGTGTGTAAATTGACAACATCTATTAATCCGCGTCCTCCTTCTTTTCGCTTCAAAGTTGTTTTTATCACAGACGATTTTGGATGATGATTGTTGTACTTTGTCAGCATCGTTCGGTTCTGCCTTTGAATATCATCCAGTTCTGTCCTAGTCCATCTGATTATTCCAATTCCGTAAAGCAATACTGGAATGGCGTAGGTGTTAATTGCCTTGACTAGATTCCCCGAGTTCAACATTGATTTCAGCACAGTCTTCAGACGATGACTGTATTCTAAACGAATCTTCTCCTTTGATTATTTTTGGTCTAGCAGTCTGGCTTGTTGGTATCCTAGATATTTGTACATTTCGCTTTTCCTCATGCACTGGGTAATATCACATTATTATTGTTATTATTATCATTATGGGTCACTAATGAACCACCTTGCCTTTCTTTAGACAAACATATGTTAATACCTCTCTCTCTCTTCTCTTGACATGAATACGTAGTCTATAGCTATACAAACTAAATCTTGAATAGTATGAAATTCAAGTCTTTCAGCCAATGTTGCAATTCTCGAATTAACCGAAAGTTGCATGGTCCGCATTCACGAGCATTAATGCTGCCATTTCTGAAAATGATTGCGAATCGATTCAATTTTCAACGAAGAACTTTGGGCTATATGTGAGGCATTTCTCAATGGCTGAACTGGTATAAAAGGAGTTTTGCCTAAATATTAAGTTATCGTTACCATTATATTGTGGTATTATATAGGGTGCGCCAGAGAAAACCGAAAAATTTGTTTTCCATTATAACTTTCGCAAATTTTGGGTAAGATCATTCATCTTTTGCAGATATTGTATCGTAATTTCACTTTCATTGAAATCCAATATTGCTGACTGAAAATGAGAAATATTTCAAGATCACATGAACGTTTTTTTCCCACTAAAAAATTCGAAGTGGGGCAGTCAAGAATTCAGTCTTTTCTGAACAATTTGACATATTGATCTTGAAAATATTCCAAAAATTGGTAAAACAGTAGCGTGAAGAATTTTTTTTCATTATGATTTTCAGCTGAAATCGAAATATTTTCTTCACCTCATAGCGTCGGCACTCCTGAAGTTATTGTGTTTTTCATGGATGTTCTAAGAAGAAAAAGAACCATATTTTACTAAAACCAACCTAAAATTTGATTTTCGTGAATTCAAAATGGGCGACTTCCTCAAATATTAACAATTTTCCCCGCGCATCAAAAAATATTTCGCTGTCGTAAAGAATCAACCTTTTCCATCATTTAAGGTGAATATTGATTCAGAATTGTGCCAATTGTCGTCAATAATGTTTCTCTTTTCCACCATCATATGCACCTTTCGTTGTGAAACCTCTGAAGATAGACTGCATGCATTAACTCTATGATAAAAAAAAATGATGAAATGTTATCCAGTTTTAGACGACATCTGGTTTGAATTCGAATTTCATCTTGTTGGTGCTTGTTTTTGACGTTTGAAATTGGTAATAATGGTTTTAATAAATGAGGATAAGCGTTTCATTGAATGTTTATTTGTGCGTGGCTATACTACTGAGCAAATATTACGCCAATTTTCATCCCCTAATTATGAAAGAAGTACAATCTATGATCTTGAGGAAAAATTCCGTACAACCGGGTTATTAGCAAGATCAGGATGACTATTTCCCAAATATCTCAGAGATGCCAACTGTTAAAAATATCTGCGAGAATAATAACACCACATGATTTTGTTTAACAAATTACGCGTGTAAAAATATTCGGCAAAAAGAATCAAGTACTCAGATTGGAATATGACCTCCATTGGCATCCATAACCATCTGCACCCGTCTTCTCCATCTCTCTATGGAACTCAAAATTACTTCTTGATCAAGATTGTTCCAATATTTGAAATTTTGCTTCAGCACCTCACAATTATTGAAAATAATAGCATTTTTTTACACCATTTCTTCCAAATGACACCACAAAAACTAGTAGCACGGATTAAGATCATTCACCTGCCTCAATAGTTGATAACATATGATCGGGAATTATATGACAATAATTTTCACAATCTATTCTTATGCCTTATTCTAAGACGATAATATTTGATTTTGAAATTCCTCGAAATACCGACAGAAACCATTGCATGCCTGGTTGAAAATTTTTGTCTTTTCCTCTGCAAACGAATTGAAGGGACATTTCTCTTGATTTTATTCGCCGAAACACAAATTTTACCATTCTGGCTGTTTTTTTGGTGGGGAAGTACTGAAAACGTTTTCGTCTGTGAACCAGATATTGTCAATTCGTCTACGTGTTCATAATATATTTAATAAATTCCTTCAACACTCGAATCTGCGCTCTTTCACAACTTGAGTCAATTGAAAATTCATAGTGCCTCTGAAAATACTTAAGACCCAAATCGTGTCACAGAGGTTTTCGAGATTTGGCATCTCTGAGACATTTGGGAACTAGTCGAGCTGGTTCCTGGAGTTCTAATAGGGCTGACTGCTAATGTGGAAATTCAATGAACATTATCCTGAAATAGTCAATTGAGTTTGTAACACAAAGAATGTAGAGTTGATGCTTGAAACAAATCATGAAAAAGGCAAGTGCCTGTGTTTTAACAGTTGTAGCTGCACCTGTACCTGGTCTTCTTCCTAATGACCCTGTTGTCCGAAATTTCTTTTCAAGATAATAGATCGTATTTCTTTTGTAATTAAGGTAGAGAAAACAGTTGTGCCAATTGAGCAACATTGAAAATTTCGACAGTCGGTGTAAGCAGATTTCTTATATGTTTAATTTGGACCTCCACAACTAGGTCTATGCGCAATTTACCCGATCACTAGAATCGTTTTGGACTCCTGCGGTATTACAAATTCATATGACATACCAGTTTGTCGAAATCGTTCAACTAATATAAGTACTTGGGTGGATATAAATTTCATATCAAGAAATTCATCCTGTAAAACATCTTCCTCATTGAGAAAGAGATAAAATGCTCAGAAAATAGTAATATAACCGATGCGTTAGGTTGGATATGATACTTAATGTACCGAATTTTTGTTTTCAGTTCAATTTCGAGACTTAGTAAATATGAAATGAAACTTCATAGAGTCAGTGTCTTAAAACCCAAGATTTTCCTCATTGGCCTTTCATTTTCTATTCTGTTTTACATCCATGAATTCATATATTATAGCCGAGCAGTTCTTTGCAAATGTCTGGCCTATTTACTCTCTGACTTCAATGTTTACTTGGGCTATTCGTTGCGAATTCAACCATAAGATAAATTACAGCGCGTTTGAGCCAATTACAATGTTTGATAATTGCATCATATGTAGTACATTATTAGATCGGTCATTATATTTACTTGCTGTAATATAAGAGATATTATACTATGAAGATATAAAGTTTGTGTCAATTTTATGTAATTTTGACGTTTATTTAATTACTCTCTGAACGACTACAGACATTGAAGTATTATGGTATATAGTATTTCAAGTTTTAAAAAGCAATATGATTTTTGGAAAGTTATGAATTCATCTAATGGTTCGTGAATAAAGGAGTTTCAAATCCGCTCGTACCTCTAATTTTCTGAGTAGTTTCATATTCAAATTATTCGAATCAAGAGCATCTTAAACCTTTTGTCAGTCATCAAAATTGAATCAGATTAAATAGATAGGGGTAGATCTTGTCAACTATGGACGGTTTCAAGGCCTAGAACGCTCGTGGTACTGATTCTGAGATCATATATCATATCTGAATTTCAGTAAGTATTGAACCGAATATGAGCTGATTAGTTATGGGAGTAGTTCCAACTTTGAATGACTGTAATTTGGAAATGAGAATCCATCAGAATCTACTAGGACTCATTTTCAATTCATTTTGTGCAAGGTCCATTTAAAGATTGATTTCACTGAGTTTCTAAATGATATACATATAGCTTCCCGTGAAAAACTGAAGTGGCAGTAAGATGGAGCCTCTCCAAATTCTTAAATCATCGACTTGAGATTGGTTTGTTTGTTTTTCCCTTAACGTGCTCTGTGTCTGCCTTTCGGCTAATGACACGCCGGGGAATTCTGTCACCTCACTAACCCGGGAATTTTGCCGAACCCCTCTCGTGTCGAGAGAAGGGATCTTTGATGTCCAACACATCTCTGCTAGACAGGACCGACAGCTTTACATCTCCTCCGAAAGATGAACACTCAAGCGATTCCCAGAATTGGAAAAATCGCACTGTCTTTGTGGGGATTGAACCCAGGTAACTCTGAGTACGAGACGAGTATCATATCCCATACGCCACCGAGCCGGCTTGAATTGAGATTGGTATTGACGAACCAGTAAGTTGTTCACTAAGTTCACTCGGTCATACGTTGTTTCATTTTTTTTAGGGGTAGGTCTATAACATGTTGAACCATCAACTTGTTTAGAAGAATTCAAAAAAAAAAGATGCATGCAACCTCATCACGGGGAATATTACAATTGTGTAGGCACGAAGGAAGTAATTTTCTGCTTTGAAGTCTAAGCCACTGTGAATGTAGGACATTTCGGAAACTCTTCATCATATAAGAAATTAAGCATAAACGCATAGAAAAAAATTGTTATGATGAGAACTGACCAGTGATGACACTGGTCTCTTGATACAAGATTGATTTTGGATATATTTATTCTATCAATTCATGAAATTATAAATAATTTTGAGAGATTTGTCCCCGTTTTTTTATGAAATAATAACTTTTATTTCATATTTAAAAATGATAGGTTTGGAAACATAATACACTCGGAGGCAAAATTAGCGGAACACTCGAAAATTTAACCAAATTCGAAGTTCGATATTTTTCCTAATTCTCAACCGATTAAGATGATTTGTTTGGCAAGTTATTGATCAACTCTTCTGCTTTGTAGAAATTATAAGAGAAAACACAAAAAATTTGATTTCGTCAAAAATTCGTAACACCCTGTGGAATTTCGTGGTCCGAGTTGAAACGTACAATATCATGGTCTGTCAAGACATATCTTCCTACAGTAACGCCCTTCTTGTTTCATGCGTTCATCTCTATTTTTGCGAAATATATTTAATTTCAAGTGGAAAATCACCATTTTGGAGAAATTCCATTGAATCAAGAAATTGTCATTGAAATTCGTCTATCAATTTGGAATTTTCTTATTATCACTCAGGCGTGTCGAAATTGTCGTTTGCGATTTTTATGTTCGAATTGCATTAGTTATTGATGACAATTTGGTTAATTTGGTGAAAATTAGGAATTCATAGGAGATAACAGTCGGTAGGTATTAAAATACACAACCGAATTCTGGGACCATTGATAAAACTTTTCATTTACACATGTGCCCACTTTTTTTTATCAAATATGAAATACAACACACGTTTTTTTGTATATGACCACATTTGCAGTTGTTTGAAGAATGAGAGTTTTCCATTCTTTGGTTTGATACAAATTCTATCGGTTGTAGTGTTTTGTGATTCTTTTACTGTTTACGATTCGAAACGGTATTTTTCATTCAGAATGAGAGATTTACCACCAACCTCAGTAGCAAGGGCAGTTACATTGATCGAGGAAGGGCGCACCTGCCGCTCAGTCGGTACCATGTTGGGTGTCTCGACGTCGGTTATCCATCGAATCTACCGACGTTACAGGGAAACTGGATTGTACGTGAGGAGGCGAGGACAAGGAAGAAATCGGGCAACCCGCGCTATACATGACCGTTTCATCGTCAATCAAACCATAAGAAATCCTCGTCTTACTGCTGTTCAGGCACGTAATCTCTTACAAGCAGTGGATAACATTAACGTCAGTGTGAGGACAGTCAGAAGACGATTAAATGAAGTTGGTCTGAGATCATACGCGCAAGCAAGAGCACCAATACTCGATAGAGCCCATCGGGTAGCAAGATTGGCGTTTGCTAGGGAGCATGTAGCATGGACAATCAATCAGTGGAGACGAGTTTTATTTAGTGATGAGAGCCGATATTGTGTGAATTTCGTGGATGGTAGAGATAGAATATGCAGGCATCGAGAGGAACGGTACAATCAAGCGAACTTTGCAGGAACTGAGCAATACGGTGGAGGGTCAGTTATGATATGGGGTGGCATATGCTTGGGAGTACGAACAGAACTGGAGATTATTGGAAAATTTCCTTTTTATGCACGATAACGCGCGCCCTCATACTGCACGCATAGTGATAGAATATCTCAATGAAGTTGGAATCACACGAATGGACTGGCCGTCGCGGTCACCGGATTTAAATCCGATCGAACACGTTTGGGACATTCTTGGAAGAAGGGTTCGACAACGGAATCCAGGAAACGTTGAAGAGCTGACATTGGCTTTGCTGGAAGAGTGGGACAACATACCTCAGCATATGATAGACAACATCATTGGTAGTATGCGAAATCGTATGCGCGCTGTAATAAGAGCTCGGGGGGGTCATACTCGCTACTAAAATCAAATGTTTTTTTTTGTGGGTCATCATGAACATTTTTCTCAACATGTTCGTTTCATTTCACGAGTGTATAGCCAGGATATACACCTGCTCTCAATTTTGGACAGGAATGATAATTATTATAGAGTGTCACACAAAAAAAAACAAAAAAAAATGTGCAAAATCAACGATTTTTCCAGTGTATTTCGAGTTTTCCCGGAGCGTGAAATTGACCAGTGAATTTCAGAAATTTTCATTTCGTTAGATTTCCGTTTCTCTAATTTTGATTTTATTTTTTGGATAACCTCCGATGTTATGCACCCAGGCAAGATCAAAAGTAAATTCTTGAAATTTGTGACTTTTCGCTTCAAATTGGATATATCCTGTAAAAATAGAAATAAATGCATAAAACAAGAAGGGCGTTACTGTAAGAAGATGTGTCTTGACAGACCATGATATTGTACGTTTCAACTCGGACCATGAAATTCCACAGGGTGTTACGAAATTTTGACAAAAATAAAACACTTTTAGTTTTGCCCCCGTATAAATTTTTTATATTTTTTTGTTTTCTCTTATAATTTATACAAAGCAGAAGAGTTGATCTAGAACTTGCCGAAAAAATAATCATCTAAATCAGTTGAGAATTAGGAAAAATATCGGACTTCGAGTTTGGTTAAATTTTCGAGTGTTCCGACAATTTTGCCTCCGAGCGTAGTAGATATATTTATGATGTCAGTTTTGTTTTGAATTACTAGGATATATCGAAGCAAATAGAAAAGAAAATAATGAAAATGTGCTTTATTCTAATTAAACCCTTCTATAAGAGTTTCTATAATTTTTCCGGTAACAACAATATCTTCCTACAGACCAGTAGAATTCTGCCATCATGCAACAATCCCGCTGACCCTGATACCTTTCCTCATTTACTTTAAGATCCTTTTGGAAGCGCTCTCCCTGTTCTTGATTATAATTTCCTATATTATTCTGAAATTTATTCAGACAATTAAAGCGACAGTGTAACTTGATACGCATATTTGCTCCTAGAGTCTTAAAGTTTGTCAGCATGATTTGCACAATTCATTCATAATTTGATGCTTTATACCTATCTAAGAAATTTTAGTCTACCAATACAAAACTTGTCCAACTATGAATTTAATTAAGGCAATCTCCTTCCATATCCAAAGCTTTGATAAATTGCTTCATCATACCTATATTGATATGTAATGGTAAAAGTTCACTTTTGTATCAGCCCCTCAACCGACGGCAATGGTATATCGTGTATATTTTTTGTTGGAAAGTTAAAGATTAACCATTTTAAAATCCACACATATCGGCCATTGATGCTCATGATAAATTTTGTAAAGATCTAATTTTACATTCCTTGAATTTTATTGAATGATAAATTGGTATTAATACAAATTGACTTCTTTTCTGTGGTAAGATGTATTCAAAACTCTTCTTGAAACTGTCAATGAGAAGGAGCCACTCAAATACTTTGTATTCTTTTGAATGCATATCGAAAAGCAGCTCAACGATAACCAGTTCTTAATTTTCTCGAAAAAATGAGAGTAACTCACTTTTCAGCGGTCTGTTTTTTTATTATTATTTATTATCGTGGACTTGTGCACTATCTCAGCTGTTAGCTGGATATAAAATACCTTTTCCAGAGTCAGCAATCAAAGGGATAGGCTCGATTACAATATACTTGATATAAATGTTCTTACTATCCTACATGTATTAAGAATTACAGCTTTTTGCATTTCTATTCAGGTATTCTTATGCAATTATAATTTCTTAAGGCTATCATGCAAACTTTTGGGTATTTACCCAGTCGAAGAAATAATGACAGGAACGATATCTATTTTATCGAGGTGCCACATCTGCTTGATTTCAATAGCAAGGTCTGTGAATTTGGACTTTTTCTCCTGGAACTTGTTCAGCACGATATTATTATTCGGTATGGCGACATCCACCAGCATTGCTGTTCTGGCTCTCTTATCATACACCACTATGTGCCGCTTATTATTCGTCACCATTCTGTCAGTGATAACAGGCCTATCGTAGTATAATCTGATAGAGTCATTTTCCAATACGGGCGCCGGTTGATACTTGTAATATGGCTGGGAGGCATTCAGAAGTTCGTACTTGTGTGCAAGTTTCTGGTGGATAATGTCACATACTTACTATGCGTGTGAAGATATTATATATTGGTCAGTTGTTCGCATCCGGACGTAATATGCTGTGTAGTATCCGATCTTATATGGCATTTTTGGCACTGTTGTTCTGTTTTTAAGGTTCCGTCCTTAATTATAAAGTTTTTGTACTTGTTTCTAGCGATGACTTGATCTTGAATGGTCATAAGGAATCCTTCTTTTTCCGTGAATAGTTCTCATTTCATCAACCATTTGTTGAAAGCTTCTTTGTCGACAAGTGTTTGATAAATGCCATAGTAATGTCGTCCATGCAATTCCTTTCTTGACCATTGCTCTCGTTTTTCAGTATCTGATAGGAATCGTGGATTCAGCAGGTCATCATTGGTAGCAAGATTTAGTGGTGTATATCTCTTCTAAGCCAACGATACAACTCTGTGGAGGTCAGAAGTGCGAGCTTTTGTAGGGAAGAATTCTCTGAGATTTTTGATCTATTCGGTTGTAAGTTGACAACATCCATCAATCCGCGTCCTCCTTCTTTCCGCTTCAAAGTTATTCTAATCGCAGACGATTTTGAATGGTGATTATTGTACCTTGTCAGCATTGTTCGGGTTTGCCTTTGAATATCATCCAGTTCTGTCTTAGTCCATCTAATCACTCCGAATGAGTTAAGCAACACTGGAATGGCGTAGATGTTAATTGCTTTGACTAGATTCCCCTAGTGCAACATTCATTTCAGCACAGTCTTCAGACGCTGAATGTACTCAGAATGAATCTTCTTCTTTGAATGTTTTTGGTCTAGAAATCTGGCTTGTTGGTATCCCAGATATGTTTACGTTTCGCCATCATTCATACACTATATATTATCACCATTTGGGCGATTGTTTCACCATCTATGACTTTCAATCTTTGAATGTTCAGGGTCTTACATTTTTCAATCCCGAATTTCATATGAACATCTTCCGAGAACTCACTGACAGCTTTCAGCAGATCATCCAATGGCTTTTTGTTCGAAGCATATAATTTGATGTCATCCATATATAGCAGGTGGGAGACGGTGTGATAGTTTCTTACTGCTATTATCTTAAATCAGTATCCTGTTTCATTGAGCATTGAAGACAATGGGTTCATAGCCAAACAGAACCATAGACTCAAAGATTCTCCAAGAAAAATTCCACGACGTATGGGTATCGCGTCGGTTTTAATTGACTTATTGTTCATGTTGACCTGCAGGGACGTGCGCCAGTGTGTCATGGTTGTCTTTAAGAATTCTACCAGGACTGGATGAAAGAAGTATATCTGTAATACTTCGACAAGCCAAGAATGGGCGGTACTATCGAATGCCTTCAGATAATCGAGAAAAACTGAATGAACATTCCTATGCCCTCCGTGTGCCTGTTTCATTATCACATAATCGATGATGAGTTGTTCCTTACACCCGCGGTGTTTCTTTCTGCATCTTTTCTGCTCCTCTGGTGATATATTATTGTCATCAAGGTGTTGGTATAACCGATTGAATATGCCGAGTATTTTATAGAGCATTGGCAGACAAGTGATCGGTCTATACTGAGACGGATCCTGTGTTCTACTGCTCTTGGGTAGCATAAAAAAAGAGTCATAGAAAAACTCAGCGAACAAACTCATTGGGGATATATCTTCAACACCCATGGAAGATGGCCATTTCATTGGCTGAAGAACGTGATCGCAATTTGTCCAATAATAATTCTTCTTTTCTTTCCTGCTTCCCTTCAGTTGTCTTGCCAGTTCCGCTAAGGAAATTTCATGTTCTGAATCGAAGTCATCATCTCGATTCCCATTATTTGAATAAGTTAAACAAGAAGGACGTACCTGATTTTCATCCCCAGAATCTTCATCCGTTTCTTCACCATTTGCATTAGATGGAGGCATCATAATAACATATACGTTGAAAGTTTGGTTCGAATAATTACTGTTTTCTTCTTCAAGAAGAGCCCAAAATGTCATTCAGAATCAAACCTCTGAAATTAAATATGTCATTCGTGAAGGTTCGAATCATCATTTCTCCAAACTGACCATAATAATCTGAATTCATGTTGTTACATTTCTTTCATCAATTATTTTATTACGTATTTTGAAGTATTGAATATTGGGTTGTTTGGGAAGTATTTTGTTTTTCCCGACAGAGGATTTAATTGTATTTTTTCGCACCCAACTTCGCACTTAAGCTGTATTATTTTTATATGCTTTGAGAGCTCATATAGCAAGGCTTGTGTGTGAAAAATTCCAATTAATTCTACACGGTAGTTTTTGGTTGTTGCCTTTTAAATGTAGAGAACGATAAGCTTTCTTCCGTAGTTTTACTACAGAATGGGTATAAATGCTGTTCAAGTCAAAAAGTAATTGACCGATGTGTATAGAGAAAGTGTGTTGATAGTACGCCAGTGCCAGAACTGGTTCGCTAAATCTCGATCTGGCAATTTTAATGTCGAAGATGCACCACGTTCGGGAAGATTGCATTGACGTCTGTGATTCGCTTCTCAAATGTCACGATAATGATCCGTTTCCGAAGCGCATCATCACTAGGGACGAAAAATTGGTTGCTTTCAACGTCAAACCCAAAATTCCATGGAGCATAAAAGATGAACCGGCTCAAACTATTTCGATGGCCGTTATTCACCAAAAAAATGTGATGCTGTTTGTTTGGTGGGATTTTGAAGGAATCGTTTGTATTGAGCTTCCACCGGATAACACAACGATTATTTCAGAAGTCTACTGCCATCAGCTGGACAAACTGAATGATGCACTCCAACAGAAAGGGCCAGAATTAATCAACACGAAAAAGTAGTGTTTCACCAAGACAACGTGAGACCTCACACAAGTTAGGTCACTCGCCGAAAGCTTTCACAGCTGCAATGGAATACAATGCACCATCGAATTATTATCTGTTCCAATCACTCTAAAATTTTTCAGAAGGTAGAATCGTCGCCTTAAATGAGGAGGTCAAAAACCACATGGATCAGTTTTTTGCCAGCAAAGACAAAAAATTTTATGAGCGTAGAATTATGCTACTACCAGAAAGAATGAAAAAGGTGTTGGACCAGAACTGCCAATATATAATTCAATAAAGAACTTGTTTATTTTACGAAAACTGTTTTTCATTTCGACAAAAAAAAACGAAATTAAATTTCGAACAACATAGTATAGTTAAAGACATACCGCTCAAAGGAAATACCATAATCCTTATAATTTTCATCCACATTCATTCTCGGTATTTCGCTCATTTTCACAACATTCTGAACCAACTCAAACATGAGACTAGATAAAAATTGATAAAGAGGTTAGGTGCGAATAGTTTCAGTTCTCTCCACTTTGTCTTATGCGCACGCAATTTGAAAGGCGTCCTACATATAGGACATCAGGCATATCTGGGTTAATTTTTTTCATCAAGTTACATTTATTGTGTAAATAAACTATTGTTGTTTAAACGAAGCCTAACGAGAAATTTGAAAAGTTTCATATGATTGAAAGTTTCACCCAAATAACTATGATGTTGATGCTGTAGAAGCTGCTTAGTTAGATCGTTTTCACCAGAGACGAAAGCAGCATTGAAGAATATTCAATAAAATGATGAAAAACCTCATGAACCGTGCTGCACTGAACTTCGAAAGAAAATAAGAATATGAGTAGTCCATGGAGAGGATGGAACAATTGAAATAATAGGTACTGTAACTGTTAACCCATCGATTTCGAGCCGGCAATTGGAATGTGAACAATGGTATATAAAAGTCGAGCGCTTAGCATTATCAAAAGCATTGTCAAGAAATAAATAGTAACCTTATGAAATGAGAATGTCCTACTTTTTGCAGCCGGAACACTTCCGACGTCGACTCAATCCGAAGATAATCCACAGTTCTCCGAGAAAAAATTCAAATTGATTAAGTTCACATTCAATCATAGTACTGAACATTGGTAGTCGGATTTGAACCCACAACACAATATTAATATTTTACGTCAAGAGTGGATGGGTTCAAAGTTTTCTTACAGCATGGTCGCATCGTTATTACAAACGATATTATATTCAAACAATAGTTATAACTTGTTAAAAAAATATTAAATAATTTATCTGTCTAAATCAGAGCACAAAATATAATGAAGCGATTCCAATTACTCCATGTGAATTCTGTGAATTCTGAAAATAACAAAAAACTTGGGAAAAAATAAACAAGTTTTGGAATATAATGAAAAAAAAGGTTCTGGCTCAAAGAATTCAGTATTCATTGTGATATATTTCTGGAAAGGGAAAATAATTCTATTAGACGAAATCAAAATTGCCTTTGGTTCGACTTTGAAAAAACGCAAGTTTTCATTACAACACAAAAACAGTTGCAAATAAAATACACTCCCCACAAAAATTGTTGCATCTCCCCACTCTTACGACAATACTATATAAGCTTTTAGAGAGTCGCTTGGTAACTTTCAGAAGAGTAAAATGATATCAGATATCATTCAAAAGCTATTAGTTATTAGTGCAAATTATTAACAATTTTCGAGTTAATGAAAAATTAAAAGATTCTACCATCTTCAAACATACGCGAAGAGACCAATAAACTAGCATCGAATGGTTACTAATCATTTTGAAAATCGAGTGTTTCCTCCCCGATCCCTAATTACTGCCAGTATATGTCTCGGAAGCCACTAAAACAAATTTTGGATGTACTCTTGAGTCACTGAGTTCCAAATTTCAGGAAGCAGATTTTCTAGCTGTTGGAGTGTTTTACAATGCATCCTACGTTGCTGAATTTGCCACCCTATGTTGTCCCAAACATGTTCTATTGGATTCAAGTCAGGACTTCTGGCTGGCGGCCTGGTAGAAGCCACCTTTGGTCTGATATCATCTTCTCTGAGCCTGTTCCTAACAGTTTGCAATGAAATATGCACATTTCTGGAAAGTGTAAGTTCATTTTGTAGCATTCTAGCCGTACAGTGCCGAACTCCTAATGCATTTAAACGAAGCCAACGATCATCAATTGGTGTTGTTATCCGATTTCTGCCCTGTCCGGCCCTTCTTCCATATTCCTCGGTTTCGTGGTACCGATTAATTGCTCTTGAAATAGTGCTTTGCTTAACATTCCGCATGTTAGCCACGTAACGTTGGCTTCGCCTCTCATCTAGAAGTGTTACAATTCTTACCACTACAAGATCACTCAAATAGCGACCAGGACGTTCAGCAGCCGTTACAATAAATTCAAGGATTCGAAAATCAACAAGAAACAGAATACTTGCATTAATTTAGCGTGAAAACTGAAGAGAAATTGAATGAATACTGATAGTCGAATAAACTCATTCTTGTTTCGTGTTTGAGATAATATGAAAACAAATGTTACCACATAGATATTCTTCCCCACATATGTCCAAAAACATACGTTGAAAAAGAAACTGCGATCGAGTTGTTTAATCGATTTTGGAATTGAGAATACCAGGTGATGCGACAATTTTGTTTTGTGTGTATTTCATGTTGTTTTATTCTATGTGAAAAATTGTCAAAACCATTTTTACATAACTTCAAAATAACCGAGATATTGGTACTTTACCGAAAATTTCCAACATTTACAAATAACTCGAGAACGAAAAACGCTAACTCGAATCTGCTTGTGGTAAAGAATTCTTAACGCAAAAATATAACAGAGGAGGTCGTTCATTTTCTTCTATTAATTATACTTCATATAGCTGCAATACCGAAACGTTGAAGACTGTCCAACCTGTAAGTTAGAGAAGAAAATAGATGTAAAAATACGTTTTTAAGTAATATTGTTCAATGAGTCGAACATGGTTTTACGGCAACTCTATAATTTCAGAATGCATAAAACCGTTCTGCAAACTTTTTTCAATTCTTTTCTAACGTTTATCTATTGCGAATATGTTTTCACTCTTCAGATAACGGAAATAATCTTCCTACTCCCTACTATCGTAATAGCGATATGCATTAGCCACAAGTTTTTCGCTGCAAAATGCTATTTTACTGTAATTTCCGCACCGATGTCGCTCCCCTTTTCTGCATAAAAAAATCACAACTAAAATTATCGAAGGGATACTTCAGAATCATAAGAAATTTTCGGTAACTCTAATCGATAAAATTTTTCACGAAGGCATTAAGTGTTCTTGGTGTCGCTTATGTCCTGCTATGAATTCGTATAACGGTTGAGGGTGTCCCTGTTACTAGAACTACAGATTCCATTAAAAAATAATGCATTATTCTCGTAAAACGGAAATTCTTATTTTCGTTCGCTTATTAAAATTATTGGAAAAGTGTAGAAAGGAAGAGTAGAAAATGAAATAATTTTTGAAGGTTATAATTTCATATTATCGATTTTCGATTCGGTTATTCATTCATGTCACATCCAGAACGAAGTCTTCAATTTGACACTGTAAACAGAATATGAAATGAGAAAACTTTAGATACAAAATGAAATTCAGAAAGGTTTCATAAAAGAACAGTATTTTTCGTTATATTTCAGCCATATCGGGATGAACTTTCATTTTCACACTTCGGTTTCAAAATATGGAGAAGTTTAAGGCAGGGTTATAATAAAATGAAATTTGAATATCATTTGGTCTTAAACTTATGACATGCAGAATATCTCCTCTAAAAACTAATTACTTTTTTCATTGATCGAACACTTAATCGGAGTGTAAACGATCATATTGAAATATTTTAATTTTATTGATTTATTATGAATTGAAATATAGTTCAGTAATGGGTACCCCCTGTTAAGATAGTCGACTTCCTTGATTACATCATCGGCGTGCTCACAAGGCAAACTTTTCCCCTAATTTTTGCACCTCTTTTCCCACCCCCAAACCTTTGTGTTTTATCCCATTTAAATTTCTTCCTTGGATTTTGATAGCTTGAAAAGTCGGAAAAAACTCATGAACACTATTAACCGCCTCACAAATCATGCAAATTTTTTCGTAATTATTGGGCCCCAAAATATTTCTTTTTCTTTAATATTTTTCTTTCTTTGCTTAATAGATTTCTGGTTTTTACGGCGCTAGGTATCTACTGTTTAAGAGTACTTTTTTGATTTTTACTGATGTAATCTAACCTTTAAAAATGCAAGAACACTGTTTTTACCTTTTAATAAGGAAAAGAATTTCCACTTTTTCATGCGTGAGGGTAACAATTAAAACAGTTCATTATTATAATATCCTACAAGCATAGTATCCTTACTATTCAAAAAAATTTTTAATCTAACTTCACCTAACCGTTAATCAAATCATTTGATTTATCACATTTAGTTTTCTCCTCGGATTTTGATAGCTTGCTTAAAAAATATGAAAAACTCTTGAACATTATTCACCGCCTCACAAATCATGCGAAATTTTTTCTTAATTATTGGGCCCCAAAAAATTTCTTTTTCTTCAATATTTTTCTTCCCTTGCTTAATGGATGTCTTAGCAAATCTAGTTTTTACGGCGTTTGGTATCTACTGTTGAAAAGTACTTCTCTGTTTTTTTCTGATGTAATCTAACCTCTTAGAACGCAAGGACACTGTTTTCACCTTTTAATACGGAAAAACTTTTTCACTTGCCCATGAGTGCGGAAAACAATGAAAACAGTTCATCATTAAAATATAATACAAACATAGTACCCAACTAAAGATTTTCATTAAAATATTTTTTTTAATCTAACTTAACCTAACGTTCAATTAAATCACGTGATTTATCACGTTTACTTTTCTTCCTCGGATCTGAAAAATCTCCAGAACCTGATTAACCGCCTCACAAATCATGCAAAACTTCTTCTTAGTTATAGGGCACCAAAAAATTTATTTTTCTTTGATATTTTTCTTCCTTTGCTCGATGGATATCTGGGTAGTTCTGGTTTTGACGGCGTTTGGTATCTACTGTTGAAAAGTACTTTTCTGATGTAATCTAACCTCTAAAAACGCATGAACACTGTTTTTACCTTTCAATACGGAAAAAAAAATTCCACTTGTCTATGCTTGAGGGGAAACAATGAAAAAAGTTCATTATTATAATATCCTACAAACATAGTATCCAACTGAAGATTTTTATATTTAAAAAGATAAATGTCATTAATCACGTGGTAGCGGGTTCACCGTCTCGGTCCATAGAGGGCGACTCTCGTACGTATGTACGAGATGCGTCTTTCTGGAATCGATAGGATACCCCGATATAGCTTGTTAGGATGCTGAAAAGCGATATGCGACATTGACGAGACCCCAATAAGGACGAAACTGCAGTCTGATGCTTCCTTTCTCGGCATCCTGCTTAGTTGCACTATTGTGGGTCTTGGGGGCTGCGTGCATGGCGGGCAGATTTGGGAAGTAGCTCTTGTCAGGAAGGATTATTCATTGATCTACGGAATTTTGAATAATTCCTCTTGTCTTAAGTTTACATAAGTTGAAAAAATCTGAAAAAACTCATGAACAACATTAAACGCCTCTCAAATCATGAAAGTATTTTCGTAAATATTGGGCCCCAAAAAAGGTCTCTTTCTTTGATATTTTTCTTCCTTTGATTAATGGATGTCAGGGCAGGTCAAGTTTACGGAGTTTGGTATCTTCTGTTGTAAAGTACTTTTCTGATTTTTCTTGAATCAATCTAACCTCTAAAAACGCAAGAACACTGTTTTTACCTTTCAATACGGAAAAAAATTTCCGCTTGTCTATGCGTGCGGGAAACAATAAAAACAGTTCATTATTATAATATCCTACAGACATAGTATCCACCCTAAGATTTTTCGATTCACAAAAAAATGTTTCAATCAAACCCAACCTAATCTATAATCAAATCATGTGATTTATTATATTTAGTTTTCTTCCTCGGATGTTGATAGCTTAAAAAATCTGAAAAAACTCATGAACACTATAACCACCTCACAAATCATTCAAATTTTTTTCGTAATAATTCGGCCCAAAAATATTTCTCTTTCTCTAATGTTTTTCTTCCTTTGCTTGATGGATGTCTGGGCAGATCTGGTTTTTACGGTGTTTGGTATATACTGTTGAAAAGTACTTTTCTGATTTTTCCTGATGTAATGTAACTTCTTGAAATACAAGAACACTGTTTTTACTTTTAATATGGAAAAAATTTTCCTCTTTTTTATGCGTGCAGGAAACAATTAAACGACACTAGGGGCAATGTAGAACACAAGAAAAGACAATAAGAAACAGCAAATGATACCGCATTTCACAATCTCGATTACAAAATTACATTTTCGGGAAAATAAAAGTAAATTGAAACAGCTAATTGAAAGCATAACCTAGAATAATAAAAAGTCACTAAAAATCTCCGTTTAGTTGAATGTTCAATTTTGTAATTGTGGTTTCATAAATTGAATTTCCACATAAGTATATATTGTAAATTATATTCTCAACTTCAGCAAGGGAACATTTGGCGGAAAAATGAGATAAATGGCCGATATAACTGACAATCTTCCCAAATTTTATTTTGAGATAAACGATCTACTGTTATTTTTGTAGGATGACAGAGTATTAGATTATTTCCATTGTTTTCCGCAAACTCAAAAGCGGGAAAGTCCAGTTTTCGCATTAAAAGGGGCTAAAAGGTAAGATTAATGGCAAAAATATCTAGAAATAGTCACTGAAATTCATTATGTATAAAGAATGAGATAATTTCAAACTGTTTTTATTATTTCCCTCACAGACATGTGGAAAGAAGAAGTTTTCGCATTAAATGGCCAAACATCCGCTTTCGCGTTTTATGAGATGTTGCCCCATCAACAAAAATCTGGAAAAATTCAAAGATGTACTTTTCAATAACAGGTCAATTTACGATGATGAAAAAGAAAAAAAAGTATTTCGATATAGGCGGCACTTCGACTACATTTATGGAGGGTACTCTCTTTTAAAAACTACTTGCAAAAGTGCTGAGTTGGCGTAGATATGACGTTACGTCCAACTAAACAACAATATTTTATCTATGCAAATGTTGTCATATGATTTTTCAAGTATTACATACTTAATTGGCACGAAAAATAAATTGTAGGTTTTTGAGTATTGCTTTTTAAGTATTGCTTTTTAAGTATAACCTACTTAATCGGTACGAAAAACAAATTGTAGGTTGTTTGAGTATTGTTTTTCAAGTATTATCTACTTAGTTGGTAGGAAAAATGAATAGTAGGCTGTTTGAGTATTGCTCAATGCCCTGTGTAAAAATATTCGAATGAAACCACCACAATAAATATAAGCTTAAAAACCACTTAAAAAAGTATATTATTATGTTTGTCGAAGTAAAAAAATATTCTATCTTTATCACATAGCAGTTCGTTTTATATGTTAAGTTCAACAACATACATCAATACATATATCAATTAAATTTCGCCGTTTACCTGATCCTGACACATCTAAAATACAGGAGATAAAGATTCAAATATAAATTATTCGATTGTTGAGACAATATCTATTTAAACGTTGTTGATATTGAATCGATTTAGAAAATGAATGCGAATAAAAAAATCATCGAAACATTGTCATATCGTAACACAAAATGAAAAAATTTAATTATATAATTAGAAAGACGTAAGTAACTTATATGTGTATTTCCACATTTTTGGACTTCGTTGAACAAAATTGTTATGGCCTGCGAAAAATAATACCATTAATATATTAACCTTCAACATACTTGAGCTAATTCTCTCAAGGAATCCCGTATTCAATGTCAATAAGAATTTATTCGTGAATAAGAAATTATGAATTTTCTATATTTTCATCAGAACATTAACTGCTAGCCGTTCAAGCAAATTTCATTCATCAAATGATTGAATATCAACTAGGTAGTGACTTAACACGCAGTAATTGTTATTTAGGCTTATATGATAATATCCGTCATTCAAATACTTTATTCATTGGTTCAGATATATCGACGATATCATTTGTTGTTTCACTGGCACAAACAGACAATTAGAGTCATTCAAAACATTCATTTACAAAATTCACGATAATATTAAAGACACGTAAGAGATAGAAACACAAAACTCTATTAGCTTGCTGGATTTAACTATTACTAAAATCAACGCAAACATGATTTTTCTATTTTTCATGAGCCATCTCATGAAGATATTACTATTCACAGCTCATTCACATAAATTAGCTGCTTACAGCTATGGTATATGTACAGGTATGGTACATAGACTCATCAATATCCCAATGTCGCAAAATAATTTTATAAGATAGCGAAATATAATTAAACGAATAGCAGTCAATAACGGCCTAGTCCTAGTATGATTGAGAACATGATTTCACGCAAAAAATTTCCATAAGAAACCCAGGAAGTATTTCCAAGTATAAAAAGTTCTAACACAAAATACAACAGCTTAACTCATATTGGTAATGCTAGTCTAATATTGAAATCATTCTCACTCTCGCATTATAATTTCAATAAAGCATTCCGTACTGATAATTCTTCAGGTCGACATATCAAAAACTGCAAATTTAAAATTGATAAAGGTAATAAATCCTGTGTTCATAAACTGTCTTGCGGGGATTGTAATAGTATTTATATTGGTTGAACTTTCAGAAATTTCAAAGTACAAACGTAAGTTTAATCATCATAAATCAGGTTCCCGTAATTCTAATCTCCTACTCGAAGAAAACCATAACTTAATGGATAATTTCAAAATTTTACACAATGAAAATAATAAACTAAAACTAAATCTACGGGAAGTTTTAGAGATTAACAAAGAGAAGAATTCAGGTAGGTTACTTAATAGTCAATTAGATTTAAATCTTTCTCCTTCACTCAATATTTTCAATTCATAAAGTAAGCAACTCCGATGGGTTTCCCACCATATCCTTTGTACTTGTACATTTTGTAATAATAAATAGGAAATAAGATATCCACAGAATTACTCTGTTTATTAGTTTGTATCTCTGATCAAGCCACAGTGTAGTGAAAATCTAAATACCATAGTTTTATTCTATTGAAAATATGTATATCGATTTTCATCAAGTAACGACCTCCTCAATCAAATTATATGATAACCACGATTAAACATATAGTCTTTTAATTTATATTCAAGATATTTTAAAATAATGAGTAAAATATAATTTTCGGTCCAGAACGATAACATTATTAGTTCTCCATAAACGCCTAATAGGACACTCAACTTGAGATACCCTGTATAAGACGGATATTTGGAATAGAAACCAGCAAATATATTTTAGCTTACGAGGCCTCTAGAAGACGAGAGACCACGAGGCCAATCGGGCGCTGGATGGAAATGAGTGTGCAAAATACGAGGACGGTCAGAAAAGTTTCCGACCTCTGCGTGAAGAAAGCAGTACTAGATAATGAACGTTAGTGAATTTTCATTTTTCATCTATTGACTCGCTAAAGTTTCAGCCATTTTGGACGAGCAGTTCTAATGGAACAGTCGTTTTAGTGAGTTGATGTGAAAGATTTTGTGAAAATGGATGAAATATAATATCGAGGTCTCAAATATTTGTTTTTAAAAGTGAGAAAGCTGTCCGCACGTTGGGTGCAATGTTTCCTCACGTAAGACCAACAATGTGTTCGAATGAACATTTTCAACGCTCTGTTGGAGTAGTTTTTGTGGTGTTTCTTAACTTTGAACCACTAGACTAACGTATGCTTTGCACAAACTTTATTCAACAAGTTCCATACTGCGCAAATCAAAGATATACTTATTACTGCGCATGTCTAACCCTACCTCATCAAACTAATATACAACAGTTTTGGCGCAATAAATTAGAGTTTTGGATCACTGTAGATAACATTTGAATTCACCATTATACGCCAGAAACAAAATACAGTCCAAACAGTGGATTGCAAAGGGAGAACCGGTTTCAAAAATAGCAAGAGTTGCTTTTTTGGTTGGGAAAGTAATGACGACTGTTCTCTGCGATAGTCATGGAATTATTTTAATTGATTACACAGCCAAACAAAAACAATTTTTTTTCGGTCTGGGGGTCTGACTATGTATAGAAATATTAAATGTATATAACTTTATAACTTGATCAATTAACTCTTAAAACCTGTAAACCCATAATTTTATGACCTAATAATCCTAACTTCATAACAGCACAATCCTAGAGTCTGAAAGGATCTAGTGAATGAGCATTTTCAGCATTAAATGCATATAACTCTAAAATTTGAAAGGTGAAGCTCTAACTACACAGTCACACAAAGAATTTGGCCTTGGACTCTGACGAGGTTTTATGTACGTTTTTGGAGTCGCTGAATCCGAATCCAAAGTGGTAGTCATGGTACGTCAGGGTTCGGCTATATCCTCAAAGAATTTCTTCAATACTATCAATATTTCTGTCGTTATCAAAAAAAAAAGTCTCTCTTTTGGAAATAAAATAAAAATTATAAAGTTTTCATTGGAGAGTACATTCGCTAAGAATACTTTTTTGTGAGTAATCTTTGTCTTCAGTACAATGTAAAGCACATGTTTTGTTCGCAGGACGCATGATTTTTTCAATTTGTTCAAAGCTACAGTGCCAATACGGCGCACATTGAAAAGAAAAGTTGATTTTGAAAAAATTTGCTTCACATTCTTTTGGCCGTTACTCATCTTAGAGTAAAGATAGTGAGGTCACTCAAAAAGCAACAACCAGAACATCCAACAAGCTCCAGTTTGTCGTTTTAAAGTGTTAAAAATATTGCTTGAATAAAAATTAACGAACTATCATAATTCATTTGAAAAACCATTTCAGTCACAATTTCATCAAAATCCAAATTTAAATTATTTCGAATAAAATTGGATTCTCATTCGGAGACTCCAAAACCATACAGAAAACATTGTCAGACTTCAAGGTCAAATTTTATGTGTGGCTGTGTAGTTATATTGTTTTGGTGTTACGTGGTTATGGTATCATATGATTATGAAGTTATGTGGATATAGATTTATGTGGTTATTGGGTCAAGAGATTATGAGTTCATGAGTTCATAGGTTAGGTTAACTGGACTTTTTGAATTATAGAGTTATATGCATTTAATGCTGAAAATCCTTATTTATCAAATGTTGTGAGGCTATGTGGTTGTGGATTTATGAGGTTATGAGGTTATTATGTTCTTGAATAATGGGTGTATAGGTTTTAAGAGTCATTTGATCAAGTTATAGAGTTATATACATTTACCATTGCGAATCATACTTATTTCCTAGGTTTTTTGAGGGTATGGCTGAACTCTGACGTGCTAGAGTTGAATCGACCTCGGATTCAGGTCCACCGACCCCAAAAACATTTAGTATGCATGGTCAGACCCTAAACCAAATTATTTTTCGTTCGTGTTGCTGTGTTATGTTCAAAAAGAAAAACCATCATATGAGCATACTATGCATCATAACTTGACAAATTAAAGGCAGATCTTACGGAAAAACGGCCACTCATACAGAAAAAGTAAATCCCGTTTCACCAAAACAAGACCCTGTCTCACACCTCAGCCGTTGTTGTGGCGAAAATCTTCGAATTCCGGTTTGAACTGCTTGAACCTTCGCTTGAAAAATATTTAGATATCCTTCTTAGGAGGACCACATTTTGTGATTAGTTCTGAATCGAGAAAAATTTGTAGATTATAATTCTGGACTTTGCCAAGAAGTTTAGGGGTCCATTCATCTTTAACACCCCATCCCCTTATCTTCTTCTGAGCGTGCCTATCCGTTCCGGATGTTGGCGATAAGCAAAGCAATTTGTACTTTGTTGACTGCTGTTTTAAACAGCCCTCCTGTAGACATGGAAAACCAAGTTCTGAGGTTTTTCATCCAGGAGATTCTGCGCCTTCCAGGCCCTCTCTTGCCTAAAACCTTTCCCTGCAGTATTAACTGGAGCAGACCATATCTTTTTTGATTCCTCATTATGTGTCCGAAATATTCTAATTTGCGTTGTTTAACGATGTTCATTATTTCGGTCTCTTTTTGTAGTGTTTCTAAGACTCTTTTGTTGGAAACACGATCCACCCAGGAAATTCTAAGAATTCGTCTGTATAGCCACATCTCAAAGGCTTCAAGTTTTTTTGTAGATGCTTCCGTCAGGGTCCAGGACTCGGCACCGTATAGAAGCACAGACCAGACATAACATTTGAGTAGTCTTAGTTTGGTATGTATATTAAGATCTCTACTCTTAAATAGGTTTCCCATTTTAACGAAAGTGGCTCTTGCTTTTTCTATGCGGCATTTTATTTCCACAGAGTGATCCCACTGCTCATTAATCGTAGTGCCCAAATATGTGTAATTAGTTACTCTTTCAATTTGTTGATTATTAATTACTAGTTGGTCAGGAGGTGTATTTTGTTTGCTAATTACCATGAATTTGGTCTTCTCGATGTTAAGAGACAATCCGTACTCAGAGCTAGCTTTGAAGACAAGATTCATCAATTCTTGAAGACCTTCGAGAGAATCAGCGAACACAACAGTATCGTCCGCGTAACGTATATTGTTCAATCTCTGTCCATTAACCAACACTCCAGCATCCACATTTTCCAGTGCTGTGTTAAATATGTGTTCTGAGTACAGGTTGAACAAAGTGGGGCATAAGACACAGCCCTGTCTAACACCGCGTCTTATATTTACATCTTCTGAGTAATCACCATCGACTCTAATATTTGCTGTTTGATGCCAATACAGATTTATTATAAGACGCAAATCTTTCTCGTCGATGCCGATTGTTCTTAAAACCTCTATCATTTTATTGTGCTGGACCCTATCGAAGGCTTTTTGGTAGTCTATAAGAAATACGTATACATCACAACCAACATCCCTGCATCGCTGGAATAGGACCTGAATAGCAAATAAAGCCTCTCTAGTTCCTAGTGCATTTCTAAATCCGAATTGTGTGTCTGATATATGTTCCACGCATTTATTATATATACGTTTGTGAATTATCTTCAGAAATAATTTGAGTAGGTGGCTCATGAGGCTGATTAGTCTATAGTCTTCGCATTGTTTTGCACTGGCTTTTTTAGGTATTGGAATAAATGTGGACAGTCTCGAGGAATATCTCCGGTGTCGTGAATATGATTAAATATATTTGTCAGCCATTTTATTCCGTCTCCGTCCAGCAACTTCAGGAACTCGGCATGAAGGTCATCTGGTCCTGGAGCCTTTCCATCCTTCATCTGTTCAATGGACTTGTGCACTTCGTCAGAGGTGATGGGTGGACCCGCGTCAGCGTTGATTACTGGTTCGTTATTTCTCTCATCTTGGAACAGAGTGCTGATATATTTCTTCCAGGTATTAATTCTCTCGTCTCTATCTATGATGGTGTTGTTGTCTTCATCCAGCAGACGGCCAACCATAGGTGTTTTGTATAGGTCACTTAATTCTTTGACTTTACGATGCATGTTGAAACTATCATGTCTTTTTTCCAGATCTCCTTTTTCTAAACATTTTTCTCGAGCCCATGTTTCCTTAGCTTCTCTTATCTCTTTCCGGATCCTTTTTTGAATATCTTTGTATTTATCCTGATCTTTGTCTTTTACTTTCCGGCGTTCTTCCATCAGACTTAGGATTCCATCAGTCATCCATCGTTTCTTTTTCTTGTTTTTATCAGGCTTAAGAATAGTGTCACTTGCAGACTTCACAACTAATTTCAGTGTATCAACTTCAGCATCGACGTCCACAGTAGTGTCTTTGACTTTTAATTTTCCAGACATGTGTTGTTTCACTTGTTCCTTTATGGCTGGGTTCTTTAGTTTTATTTTGTCGATTTGGGGATGTTGTTTTTCTTTATGATCTTTTTCAGCTTTAATTTAGCTGTGCCGACCAGCGGAACGTGATCTGACTGAATATCAGCGCCGGGGTAAGTCTTCACTGCAGTGAAAATGTTTCTGTACCGCTTATTGACCAGTATAAAATCTATCTGATTTCTTATTATGTGGTCCGGTCTATCCGCAGGTGATTTCCAGGTGTATAAACGGCGGGCCGGTAGTTTAAAAAATGTATTGAGTATCACCATTTGTTCTTCCATTGCAAACGTATTCAACATTTCACCTCTCTCGTTTCGTATGCCAAGCCCGTGTGATCCAACAAATTCGTTACCGCTTCCCTTTCCCAGTTTGGCGTTGAAGTCGCCCATGATTATTGTGATGTCTTTCTTGTTTAGTTTCCTGATTGTCTGTCGGAGGTCATGGTAAAAACTTTCTGCTTCATCATCGCATTTATCTGCCGTAGGTGCATATACCTGCATGATATTAATTTGTACCGGCTTGGTGTTTAGTTGAAGCAGAAGTATTCTCTCCGAAATGGGAACAAAATTATCCACTGATTGATGAAACCTACTATTAATTATGAGACCTACTCCATTTTGATGTTGTCCGCTGCTATTTCCAGAGAAATATACTTGGTGTTCACTAATTGTGTAATGTCCGGAACCAGGCCATCTCATCTCGCTTATTCCCATTATGTCGATGTTTAACCTATTCATCTCCTGTATCGCGTTGTCTATTTTACCCGCTCGATACATTGTTCTGGTATTCCACGTACAGATTCGCATAGCTAACCCGGGGATTCTTAGCAGCCTTTGACCATCTAAGGCCCCTTATATATCGAGTAAATACAATGAACAAATGTTTTCTTACCAATAGAATCGTTTTTCATGATTAAGGATATTTAAAGCTAGTTAATCCAAAAAGTAGAAAAGCTGAGATTAGAAACAAGAATAGGTGATAACAATATTCAAAACAAAAATGCAAATTTAAACTTAAGTCATCCAAAACAAATACAAATGATCAATATTTTCATTGTGACAGGTATTATTAATATATTTGCACGATGAAGTACAATTCAGTTGAAATCTTTGCAAGGACTATGTTTGAGCATTTGATGTACATTTACAGGGCTGGCCAACAATTTTGGCAATGACGATCGCTTCGTCAGTTGTCATGGGTACAATTCGCTATCTCTGTTCTATAGCCAAGTAAGGTGTAATCAATAGGCTGTAGTAGTGTTTGGTAAGCTTCTATCCACACATATGATTTTGATGAAACTCTCAACAAATGTAAATGTTAAATACTTTCAATAAATATATACCGAAGTCAATACCTAGTCTAACCTAAATGTCTTTCTGTACAAAATCCAACGATACAGCTTTTAAAACTTCTTTATTTTAGCCCCATCTGCTAGTCGAATCCCAACCACTTGGGTAAGTAAAATATGGCAAATGTATTCTGCGAGACATTGAGCAATCAAGTGACATCCTGAATTGTATTATAAGAACCGTCGAATCATAGACCGAAGCAAAATAGATGTGCCAGTTATTCCAAAAGTATACTCATAGAATGAAAACGTTTCTATCAGCGCTAAGTATTATGATATTGGCAGATAGAATTTCTACTGCGTGGAATATGTGACAAATCGTTCTTGAAATGGCTTCTAATCAGTTCGAATTCAAGTCGGGTTCTTCAAAAAATGTAGATCTTTGTAATTTGAAATATGTTGTTTAATCATCAAATCCTCCACAATTACAAGGCTTGCAATTTCTTATCACTTGTGCACATCAAGGGCAGCACTATAGAGAAATCGAAAAAAATTCATTGCCAGTGCAATTTTTGTGTGTTCGTTTAATATTATAAATTTTCCCATCATTGGACTTCTATACCGTAAAGATAACTCTAAATATTTGAAAGAAATAACATCATATCTGTTAAATACGATAGCTTTTCCTTATACAGTGGCTGCAAAAATAGATTTAGGAATCGTTCGAAGAATTCCTCACTAAAATGGACAAATGTGCTGAAATTTCTGAAATGAATTGTTGAAGTATGAAAATTCAAACCTTTAGGCTGCGTATTTGAACCACACATTGTTTTCAATTTCAGGAACAGGTTTCGATTTTGGAGATTTCCTGGAAAATCCTGCTGCGTCAAGAAGGCATTTGCAAAAATTCATAATTTCTTAGGACTCTGTTTCCTTTTGCACCTTTTTATGAGAATTACTTTTTGTTTTCAGGAGTAGTTACAAAGTTATAAATTGAGTTTTTCTAATAGGATTCAATGAATTTTTCATTTAAGTACAAATCACTCATATTCGTACGACTTAACAAAGTCTTTCCATTTTCAACTCTATCTAGTAAACATTGCAAACAAGATTAATTAGCAATTTCATCGGTGTAAATATTTCGAAGCGAGTTGTTCTCGTCAGAATTCTCCTTGTCTTAGGTCCGTAACTAGATTTTACTGGAAACTAGTTTCCTGACACTAGTGGGATACTAATTTCAATGGTTGATAAAGTTATAGTCGGTGTATATTCTGATAGACCGGTAAACCATGATATCCCGATAACAATGGATTTATCGTAGTATTTGCTCTTTCTGCGATATATTGAGACCGCAATTGAATGTCTGGTAACGATATTAATTACTAACTGGTGCAATGAACAGATATATGGGTAACTTATACATGATATCACTGTATTTATGTGGTAGCGGATTACTTCATTGTAGGAATGAATAAAAGAAAAGTGCAACAGAAAGAATTAAAAAGACTGAATGAGCCTGGTTATGTATTCTTCTTTCTCATTATAGGTTCAGTAGAATGTATTGAGAGGGGAAGTCCATACAGAAGTCTTTTTTCCACGAAATTTTTAAAGGTGATGAAATAATTTTATGGTTTTTAAATATCAGCACAACTTTATTGAGTTTTTGAAATATACAAGGAATTTCTTTTTCTTACAAAATGGCAGCTCAGAAGAACTTTTTGTGAGCTGCCTCCGATGCGAGGTCCCAAACTCTTCCGTTTGTAGCTCATCAACCATTGATCTGAAATTATAGAACCAAAGTGTTTTCTTTTTAGGACTTATTAACGAAAATGATTAACCTATAGGAGAGGAAGAAACAGTATAAAATTCAATATAAAATAAGCTTTCGAAAGAAAGTCAGAATTTAGGGCTAGTTTGTTGACATTTTTGACCCAAAAAACGTATTCTATTAACGTGAATTATCTGAACCTTTAGGTTATTCCTTTCAGTAATAAAGTAGGGAAAAGCCTCACGAAATTTAAGACAAATCGCTCAATAATTTTGCGAGTTACAACATGAGCAGTTTCCAGATAATCGCGCGTAAAGTTTGAGAATCGGAAAATTACCAGTTTTAGTTACTTACCAATTATTCTGCGATCCCAGGACCATACAATAAACCTTCCTCCTCTTTGAGAAGCTGATTTTCATCAAGTGGTTCTTGCTTGCCAGTTGTACGATAATTTTTTTTCCAAAAGACCCTTACGCTTCTGTGGGGTTATCCGCGCCTCGTCTGTATTATGAACAACTACTTTTAGCATAAGTGCCAATCGATTAAGTCATTATTCTTAATAGTGAACTGAAACCTTCATTAAATATTCCAGCAGCAATGTATGCTGAGATTTTCAGTCCAGAATACAGATGTTTTGGTGATAATCGCCAAACTGTCGCGTTTAAATTTTCATTCGCATTTTGTGTATGACCACCAAGGCATCGCTCAAGCAAATCATCTCTGGATCAATCTTCATATATTGATAGAAGATGCTTTTTCATTTCTTCATCAATTAAACCTTAATCTTCGTTTCGAGCATCTGTATTTAGAGATTTCAATGAAATAAAAACCTAATAATATTGAAAGATATTTTGACCGCCCGAATCATTTATGTTGGTATGTAACTTTCGGAAATACCGGCACTTGATCTTCACTTGGACTATTTGAATGATCACCACATATTCATTTTCTTTCCGATCCCTGATTCAACTTTGATTACTTTCTGTTCAAAAACTTACACTCAAAACGCTGCATATGTCGAGGAAAAGGAATTTATCAAAAAACTTCGGAAGGAAATTTACATTTCCATTCCATAGAATGGGCGAATCTTTGAGTTCGTGATAGAATTTTTCTGTCCTAGACAATGTTTTGGTTAAAATTTCAGTTTGGTAACTCATATTGTTTCGTGTTTTGGGAGAAAAAACACAAAACCTAGCAGAAGATCCTAATAAATGTGGAATGAGCTCTGTGAGGAAATACAATTTAAAATGTAAACTTCATAAAATATTTGCTTATTTATGTTATTGTTTGTTTTGAGTCTTCTGATCAGAAATCTCATAGCAGGTGAGACGAAAATCAAGTGAATAAAGATTTAATATCAGCCTTTTTCAATCTAACAGAAATAAGCTATATCGGAGACGCTTTCCAGTTAGTGAACAATCAGAGCTCCGAAAGTTTTCTAGACACGAAAACAACATACGCAGATACGATTCATTCAAGAAACTGAAAATTCTACGAATTATATCAATGATTTAGAAATGTGAATTTTCAGAAATTCTCCGATATTCTCTTTTTTTTCTGGATAATTGAAAAAAAATTGAAAATATCGGGTTACCAATCTAAATGTGAAGGTCAACTTTCGGTACTCCCGGAAGTGATAGACCAATGAAAACGTTTCAGACAGTTTGAAAATTATTGAAGTTTCAGTTTTGTTTCAATGAGATCGATCAGCAATTGTAGGAACTATACCTTGGGAAGTTTTCAACATAACACGGGTATTAAGTGGCAAATTAGAAAACGAGATATATAAAATCGAATCTTCATTCCATTCCATTTTATTTGTGGAAAATTCATAGTTACAAACTGACTCCGTTCACACTTATCTTTCAGATGATTTATTGGAGTATTTGAATTTTGCATTGATGTTGATTAAAAATTCGAGAGATTGCAGATGAAAGGCGGGAGGCGATGAACAATATGTTTAATGTTCAAAAGTTAAATTGAAAAAGTTTACTCCTTTGCTTCGGAATAGAAAATTAAAGTATCTCACTCGCAATGAACGCGAAAAAGAAAGAATTTCTTGTGCAAATTCGTCAATTTTTTTATATTAAAGGTAGACAGGAGTAAACTATTCCATAAAAATACAGGATACATAACATTGTTAAAGGAACATTAATCTATTACTGAAAGGTTTATATCTCAAAAGAAATATTCAATAGCATATAAATTATTGAAAAGTTCTCATCGAAAACTTTCTATTGAAGAATGTATTCAGATACGAAAAATGTCAAAGAATTCCAAACTTCCATAGTATGAGTAGGATACATGCATGTTAATTTGGCTCACATCAATCGATATACGAGGACAGTTGGAAAACATTTTTAGCTGAAAATATAAAATGACAACACACAACGACTGAATATTCAGTCGAGTGTCCTTAATTAGCTTGAATACGGTTGCTCTGATCAAAATCATTCAACACTGTTTAATTGTCGGTTTCTGAAATTGAAAACAGTGGAAAAGTACTCCTGTTAGTAGATTCTATTCAACCAATTCAAAATGTAATCAGGATAAGAAGCGAATAAGAAGGAAATTCCTATGGCCTTCGGACTTCATATTACAAAATTCGGAAAAAAACTGAATGTAAACTATTCCAAGAAACTATCGCATCACTTATAGTTTGAAAATCACTTGAAAGCATTAGATTTTTCTGTTTTTCTCATTGAGAGTGAAAGAAGTGGGAGTAAGAGCGCGTCTACGTAAATTTAAACGAAAAAATAAGAAAACGAATTTTGATGAGGAATCTATTCGAAAAAGCCGTTGATCGAACAATTAATAGATCGACATTCCAAGCAATTAATTATTAACACATTTTTTTTTCGAATATGTGCTAACAAAATTCGAAGTTTTTTGGCGCACATGTTCCTCTCATGAGAAAGAAAATGAAAGAAATAAATTGAGATTCTGCAAGAAACCATCATACCTGATATCATCAGTTTTTGATCAATGTCAGAAACATTAATGTTTGGCTTTCATGCTTATTCATGCAACGCGCATCCGAAATGTGGTGATAGATGAACAAAGTTGGACCTCCAAGAAAATTGGCCTTAGGCTTGGGGTGTCCCATTCAACTATTTTTATAATGATCCGAAGGTACACGGAGACTAGTACTTATGGATATAGACCTGAGCAAGGACGACCTCTAGTAACAACGGCGACCTATGACCGTTTTTTAAGAATTTAATCGTTGAGACAACGGTTCGCTATTGCTAGGCAATTTTAAATGTGGCTTGGAGAAATCATGGGAGTTTTAGAGAATTTGGTTTGAGGACCCGCGTCTCGCTTCAAGGCCTTACTTTAACCGTAGGACATCGAAGAGCCCGATAGAATTTTACCAGCGAACATGTTAATTGGTTATAAGCTCACTGAAAGAGACAGTTTTCTTCACAGATGAGTCGAGATTTTATCTTTTTCATTGCGATCAACGTTCTCTGATGTACAGGTGTTGGAAAGAGAGATATGCCCAGTGCAAGTTTTTACTTAACATAAAAGCACCAAAATATGCCCTACTATTGATTTTTCGCGCAATAAGACGGATTTTAATGCTTCGTGCGTTAGTTTTGTGAAAATTGGGAACTAATTTGATCATGAAAAAATTCCAAATTGCATTTTTACATAACAAAATGCATTTCAGGATAGCATTCATAAAAAACTTGAAAATCAGTAGATAATGATGAAAATTAATCCAAATCTGTTACTCCTGTGTTTTTGAGGTCGCTGAGCACGAATATGAGGTCGACAAGAGGCTAGTACCTGGTGCCCGTACCTTGTGCTTCAAAGTCTTTCTCTGGAGTGTTATGATTAACTAGCAGGTCCGGCCACGTGTTGCTTTGGCCCAAATGACGTCATTTGGAAGCAAGAATTAAATTTGCTAGCTAGAAGAGATAATAAAGGTTCCGGAGGAGTGGGTAGAGGTGATAGCACAACTTTTCCTGATGCACAGCACATGCTGGGTGCTTCATTCCGAAATTTCAATGCCTGACAATATTGATATACTTTATCGATTCCACCGATAGCAATTTTTTAATGCGCAAATTATCTGTTTGTTGTTGCCGACCGAGCCATTTCACGGGCTGCCTCAGTTTGCTCTTGTGATTGAGAAGCACGAAGTCGAGCCATACTAACGCGGCGCTGTTTACGTGCAATTTGTTGTTCTTCAGTCTTTTCATTTCCAGTGTTTTGCATCCTTCTTGCATTATGGCTGCGTCGGAAAAGATTCAATCGTCTTGATCATGGCATTGTTCATTAAACTCCTCTTCAATTCAATTCTCCTAAAAATTCATTCCATAACTCAAAATTTCAACCATTCATTCATAGACAAAATTACTTAGCTGTTCGAGATGCGCGTTTTGGGTTTACCACCTTTCAAAGTTCACTTCACTTTTTATTTAACTAGGCAATGATTGTTATTTATTACGATTGTTATTCATTTAATAGCAATAGATTCAATATTGATTTCTTATGAAAATCAAATTTATAACCATAAATCCATTACTTGGCTGTCATTTGCGTTTTGCTGTTCCAAGTCTGATGAGTTTTTGTTATACCGCGTTTTATAGTTCACTTCACTTCTTTAATATTGATATCTTACAAAATCAAATTGTCATCCATACGTCCAAGTCACACGGGAACCCTGTTGAACGGGATGAACAGTATCCTATGTCCGTCTCCTGGCTCTAAGCTACCTACCCACCAATTTTCAGCCATATCTGTACAGCCGTTCTTGAGTTATAAATAGTGTAACTAACACGACTTTCTTCTATGTATATAGATTATCATAGAAGTGGCCCACACTCGCTACTCGGTGAGTTTTTAAGGTTGCTGATAACGAAGACAAATTCAACAAGACCCCGCGGACTACTTGGTACCCGCAGCAGGTATTATGATATCTTCTTCTGAAGTGTTATTACGATTTATTATAGAATTAGTCCACACTCGTTACTCGGTAGTTTTTGAGGTCGCTGAACATGAATACAAGATTGACAAGAGGTTGTTGAGTACCTGGTACTCACCGCTGGTGCTTTAACATCTTCTCTAGGAATTATTCGTCTATTTACCATTGAATTAGCCCACACTCGTTACTCAGGGTTTTAGTGGTCGAATACATGATCGACGAGAGCCTGCGGTGTACCTTGCCCACAGCAGAAGATTCAAAAGTCTTTGCCTGGACAAATATGGACACGAGTAAACCCCCGAGTAACGAGTATGGTCCAACTCTATGACAACTTGACATAATACTCCAGAAAGAGTTAAAACATCCTCTGCGGGGACATAATACTCCGCAGACTCTCGCCGACTTCGTGTGGGTATTCACCGATACCAAAAAACCCTGATCAACAGATTTGGATTCGTTTTCAGGATTATTTACAGTTTCTCGAGTTTTTATATTTGTCTATCTCAAAATGCAATTTTGAAATACGGTTTCCTCATGCACAAATGCATTTTGTGATTGGTTCATGATAAGATTAGCTCATAGAATTGTTAGAGATTCTTACAAATCTAACGCACCAAACTGCATTGAAATCCATCTTACTGGGCAAAAAACCGATAGGTCATTCCGTCAATACATCGACTGTAAGGTTATTGTGACGGTTTAATAATGGTGTGGAAATGAAGTTTTTCGCGCACTGACCTCGTTATCGCAAAATAATAGAACCCTGAATGCTCAAAGGTACGATACAGATATTTTAGAAGAACATGTTCTACGTCAAACATGAGAGAAAAATTTCTGTTCATGCATAATGATGCCAGACCTCAACGAGTTTATATCCGAAGGAACTTCCTTCAAAATCACCAAATTACTTCAATGGAGTGGCCTGCGCGAGGTCCTGATCTTAATCTCATCGAACGCATCTGGAACATTCTCAATATATGGTTAAGAAGCCAACAAAACCAGCAAACTACAGTTAATGAGGTTCGGCACAGACTGATCGAAATTTGGAACGAAATGGATAATAATGCTAAAAGGTAATTGATTTTGAGTATGAATCGTAGATATCCGGCAGTAATTCTCACTAGGGGTGAAAATACCAGATATTAACTGAATTTTGGATACTCAGGTTCTTAAGCTCAGCGGTTTTTGAGTTATAATGCAAATAAACTTATTTTTAAATACGACATTAAATATGACATTTTAACCCGATTAGATGCAGTAATTCTTTTCCTTCTCAAAAATATATATAACATTTGTATTAAATAACAATTTCAGAGAAAACCTGAAATTACCAGAATTCCATTCATTAGATGCATGCCTATTAACGATTCATATTCTTCTACGACTGAAAATCACAGATTTAAAAGATCCTATCTTAGATCACAGTTATTAACTGTGGTCTGATAACTCACGATTCCAGTTTCAGAATAGGTATTAATGTTTCATAAATATGGAAATAGCTGCTTGTTAGTTGTATGTTCCAACTATTACATTTGAAAATTTATTCACCTGAGACTTTGGTTGTTTCAAGATGCAGAATAGAAATCAATACTATTAAAGTTTTGAAAAGTTTGATACGATGGAATGTTATATTCTTATGCGGTATGATTTAGCAGCATCTGCCGAAACATATTTCAACCGGTATCCTCACCAACCAAATAAATCTATTTTTCGAAGATTGAGAGTGAATTTTATTGATAGTGACTCATTCAGAAAATCAAGAAATGAAAAATATCATGTAAGTGATACAGAGGAAGCAACGATCGAAGTGATAGGTGCTGTACCGGCCTTCAATTTCGAGTAGACAAATATAAGTAGGAACAGGAATTTCGAGACGTGGGGCGCTCGGCGTTCTGTAAAAGAACCACTTTAAACCCTACAAAATGCGAGTCTCGCAATTTTTGCAGCCGGAGGCCCCCCCTCACCGACTATATTTCTGCTATTGGTATGTAGAAAATATCCAAAAATATCCAAGAACGCCCAGACTTTTTTAGAAAAGTCAAATGGACAGATGAAGTCCGCATCATTAGCGATGGGATATTCAATCGCTTCAATGAACATTTGTGGTTCGATGTAAGTCCTTAACGCCATATTAATGTGCAGCATCAAGGACGATATGGTTTCAATATGTGGTGTGCAATGAAAGATAGAAGCTCTTTGGCGTTTGAAAATTTGAATGGAGCATGTTAGGAAGAAATCATGATCAATAATATGATTGAAGGATTTCTCCATCAACTTCCGTTATCACAAAGATCAATTATTTTTTTCAACGCGATGGTGTCACGTCCCCCCAAACAAAGGCCATCACTGATTGTTCGAATTTAAATTATGGACATGATTAATTATGGAGTAGAGGTCCTGTGAGATGGCCACCTCGTTCCCCTAACTCAATACCACTAGATTTTTTCTCTAGGGTATTGTTGAGGATTCACTCTACAAGAGAAATAGTAACAATTTAGAAGAGTTAAAACAGAATTTCAGACCTCGTCTGATGAAGTTCATAAGATGTAATCAGTTACCTACAAATCAGGATTCTATAGTGGCCACTTCATAATATGAATTGCGGCCCACTAGAATATGATAAATTTAAATTCGTCACCACTTGAATCTCTAGAAGGTGGAAAAGTCGGAAATAAATATCAAACATATTTCTATTCATTATATTTATCAAACTCAATCTAGTGTTTTCTCTTCAACTCTTTATTTATTCAGTATATATATCTCACTTAGTGTTTAGCGAGACTGAACCTAATATAAATAGCTTGTAAGAAATCCAATCTGATTGATTGAAAATATACGAGGAGTTACATAAGCGAGGATTCTTTTAACACTACTGTGGTTTACTATCGAGACACGATGAATATTTTTCATGGATTTCATTGAGAGATTTCTTGCACCGGAAATATCAAAGAGGTGTATTCGAGGCAAATTTTCAAGAAAAACCTCTGTCTCAGAAGCAGGGAAAGCAGATTTTGTTTTCGGAATATTTTGTTCTACAAAAAAGAGAACAATTGAATAATAGTAGCCGTTACTTGAGGCAAATCCATTTCGAATAATAATTAAAAGGAAACACTTTATTTTACACGTTTCGACAACAAAATTTCCAAATATCTTTCTTGAAGATCCCATCAGTATTAATGAAAAAATATATAACATAACTCAACACGAAATATTGTTGTTATTAGATTTGTGTGAAAAACAAAATTAATTTGTTTTTGAGTTTTATTTTTACCGTACGTGTGAGAAGCCTTATCATGGAAATTTCACACAGCCCTATTAGCAGAAATTTTCATGAATGAGTAAGCTAGTACAATATATCACAACCCTCTAATTAAAGAAATTTACATTGGCTTCGGTATGTGGATGTTGACATTGTATGTTTCACTGGTACTGAACATAAGTTAAATATTCTCTGAAATTCTGTGAATTCTATTCATGAAAAAGTAATATTCACTACCGAACTCAAGCAAAATGATTAAATCAACTTTTTACATTCAACTCTTACCAAATCATATTGTAGACATGTTTTCTACATTTTTCACAAACCGTCTCATACGGACATCGTTATCACAATGCCTCATTTTATCTGGATCAACTTAAAATGGTAGCTTTTTACAGCACCATTCAAAGATTATTGACTGTTTCTTTATCTTCACATAATTTTGATATTGACAGTGCAAATATTATAAGTATTGTGAAATACTTACCAAACAGTAGAAGTTGAAGACAATAAAATTGGTGTACTCAAAATCTGAAGCTCAACATAGATATAGTTGCCTCACATGCGTTGCGAAAGTTAGCCTTAATTTGAAACAATTACGGGAAAGTTCTTCTTATTCCGAATCAACAGTTATTCATTCAAACACATCAAGATTAATAAAAGTAAAATAGTTAAAGAAAAGAAATCTGGTGTATATAAACTTATTTGCTGTACTGCAGTAAGATGTATATAGGTAGAACCTACAGAAATGTCAATATTAGAGTCAATTAACATTATCGTAGTTTCATCAATAAAGGACAAATTCTAATTACATCAACCACTTGATTGAGAGAAATTATATTTTCAAGATATAACAGCCTTCTAAAAAAATAGTAAAAACAAACAAGTACTGTGTTTTAAGGAATTTTACTTAATAATTGCGACTCGTAACGCGTTTCACTACAACGTAGCTTCTTCAGACGAATGAATGTACAGACAATAAATGAGAATATAAATATGAGTGTTCTCGAGTAATTACTCATTGGGTTGCTTCTTCTTAAGTGGTTATTCATGACAGGTATATCCAATAAAATCAAGGAATAGATTGCTCCCCGAAGAGATTCAATAGAGGTGAAGGGCTTAAATCGACTTGTTCATTGATGAGTCTACCTGAGTGTTTGTATTTATTTATTTCTAGAGTTTCCCAAAGATCTACCTTCCAATATTTATTATCTGTATACCAAATTTCAAACTGTGGGTCGAAAGAGTGATTATTTTCTAAGAGATGATTCGCGTAATTTGAATCTGATTTTTTATTTGAAAAACTTCGTTTATGTTCCGATATTCTAATATTAAAATTTCTATGTGTTCTACCAATGTGGAAATTATCACAGTCATTGCAATGCAATCTATAAACACCTGATTTATTGTTTTTACTTGATTTGGTTTTATTATTTCTTATATATTTCATCCTTAATTTTATTGGATATACCTGTCATAAATAACCACTCAAGAAGAAGCAACCCAATAAGTAATTACTCGAGAACATTTATATTTATATTCTCATCTATTGTCCGTACATTCATTCGTCTGAAGAAGCTACGTTGTAGTGAAAAGCGTTACGGATCGCAATAATTAAGTAAAATTCCTTGAAACACAGTACTTGTTTGTTTTTACTTTTGATAATGGAATTTTACCAAGTAAAAGCCTCCCAAATTCAAATTCTAAAAAATTGATCTAAAAGTTTTAGGAATCCCTTGAAATAAATAGATTCAAAATTGAAAGATATTTTTGAGAAGTGAGGTAAATTTTAACCAAAATTCCTCTCTTTATTATTTATTTTTTGCGTAGGTAAGACATTTAGATAATAGCTCTGTGAATAGCGTATGGTGATTTCACTCATTTTTATTCAGTGTTATACATTACATATGATTTGATTTATTTTAAATTAGTTTTCATCTTGTATGTATCTGATGAAGGTGCTGCATCGTCGAAACGAATAGTAGTAAGTCAAATAAGTGTTAATCTAATTTTCTCCTAATTATTATAAAATAAAGTGTCACAGTAATGTTAGAACCTCATTTCTATCTCTTCTAAAATAATTTGAAATAACCCTGTTTTTTAGAAACAGATAGGACCATGACGATTAATATTAATATTCTCTTTCACAAAAAAGTAGCACAGTATTGTAAGAACCTTTTTCCACTATCTCTATTAACGAAATACCATTCGAACATATCAAAATTGCTACATCCTGGACATCTTTCAAATTTTCACTAACAAGACTGTTAATGAATGATTTACTTCATTTCGAAAAATGTCACAAACTATAGAATTACTGTGTGAACTTTGAGATAGTTACGTGAATCATTCAAAATTGCTTGACGCGCGTGCCTCAGTTAGGTAACCTATGTAAGGGGAGTTCAGGATATAAAATCAATCTACAAAAAGTCATGTATTGCGTTATAGTGTGTCGTGGATTTAATTGGTTACTGTTGGGTATTATATAAAATCGATGATTCCATAACAAGGACGGTTTAATGATAGCTATGAGATTTTTCTGCATTTCCCGACTTCACTCAATCAGAATATTATCTACTCACCTCAAAAAAGTCTAGGGAATATTTCTGAACATCGATATATCGTATCCAGAACGATCAATATGTATTTTTGTTAAGAAATGAACACCTATATCAATTTCTCACCAAATTATGTAGAGTGCCGCAACAGATTTCAGTTTTTTTTTTATAAAAAACTGAAAATACAGCAGATGTGACGCTGCTTTATAATCATTTCATGTATTCAATGTTTGAAATCAGTTAGTTGGCACTTTCTGTTTTAAGCACAAATAAAAGATTCAAGTTTTGTGATTCGACCATGGAAAGACGACATTTGACTAGAGAAGAAATGTTACGAGCCGTTGGCATGCTCCAAGCTGGAAGCTCACAACGGGAAGTATCCAGGGTTCTGAGAAGTAGCTCAAGTAACATAAACCGTTTATGGTCGCGTTTCAATGAAACAGGTAGCGTAGAAGAACGCCATAAAGGTCGTTCAGGATTTCTACAGTCGCCCAAGACCAATTTTTGGTTTTACAAGCCAGAAGAGATCGTACTACTACAGCATCTCAATTAGCTCAAGATCTATCACGAGTTCATTATGTACAAATTTCCGACCAAACTGTGAGAAATCGACTGCACAAAGTTCAACTCCATTCCAGACGTCCTCTGAGAGTTCCACAACTGACCCATGGAAATCGCGCTGCTCGTTTAGCTTGTCGCCAAGAACACGCAAACTGGGATCAAGAGAGGTGGGCCACAGTTCTCTTCAGTGATGAATCTAGATTTAGTTATTATCCCGATTCGGGAAGAATTCGAATATGGAGGGAACCTGGAAAGCAAAACCGTCTCCAGCATGCTCGAGAAGTTGTTAAACAGGGAGGCCGATCAGTGATGTTTTGGGGAGGTATACGCATTGGTGGAAGAACTGACCTCGTTTTCATACAGATCAACCTCACAGCAAATTCTAACGCAAATGAGATATTTTGACCTGTAGGTGTACCGTTTCTCCAAACAATGGATGAAAATCCAGTCTTCCAACAAGATAATGCCCCTCCTCATCGTGCAAGAGTTATCTTGAACGTTCTTGAAGAGAATGATATCGATCTTCTACTGTGGCCATCCTGCTTCCCAGATCTGAATCTCATCGATCATGTGTGGGACACCCTAAAAAGAAATCTCCTGCGTCAAAACGTCTTCCATTGTGAACAGGAGCTTTGATTAGCAGTTCAGGGGGCTTGGAATGACTTAGGCCAGAACGTAATAGACAATTTAATATTTAGCATAACGCGACGATGCCAAAGTGTCATTGATATTAGAGGTGGACCTTCTGGGTACTGAAAAATATAAGTGCTTCCATATCGTTCAGAAAATATTAGTTCAGGATTGTTTTTGTGTTTTACCAAATTTCATCATTTTCAAATTTCAAATTCTTTTTTATAAAAGGTGCTTTGAAGAAGTCAAAATATCATTTTGTTTTCTTGAGAATACATTATATACAATACATTCTAACAAAACCGAAAGATTTCTATAAATTCGAATAATCAAATTCATATTTTAAATATATTGGTAAGTGTTCCTAGACTTTTTGAGGTGTTTATATACAAAGTAGGATAAAGATAAAGAAATAATAGTAAAACTTTATTCGATCAAAATACATCAACGGCTTCCATTCTTAAAGAACTCATTGAATGATGCATTTGTGATTCAATAATTCGTCGAAATTCAATTGAATTCAATCAGTTATACGCCAGCACTCATTCATCAGATTCCACACTTCATTTCGCTCGATATGTTCACAGGATGGGATTTGAAATTTCACTTTCAGTTTGCCGCCAGCCAATCTTCTACCCTGCTCTTATTGAGATCATAAATATTCATTAAGGTTGGTAGAAGGTTCAATTAAACGAATTTATAATTCTCTAAATCCTAAATTAGCTTTCGCATTCAATTTACGAAAGTCGGATTTGAAAATTCATTTTTCTTGTGCGATGGAAATCCCAATCGTTTTCACTTGGACTTTCCGATTGAGGGCAAACTCAGTTCGTTTTATTGGATTTCATTTACTTTCCTAGGGAAAAGAGAATATGGCGACAATTTCATGAGATTTAAACGTTTTATCAAAATCGATGAAACAAATAATAGCGACGAATTTCTCTCATAACGGAATGAATCAACTAGAATACTAAATAGGAATGAAGAAACTACCTAATAATTTTAGAGTGATATACAAGGTGGCCATATATATTTGTTAATAAAAAATGTATTGCCCATCATCAAATTTTGAATTTAGGGCTGTAGCATACAGTTTTTTCAATCTTATACTACTTCCGGTTATGAAATAATTATGATAATTATACCACAAACAATACCAAGGCATTGTCAAGGATAATAGGAATGTTGAAGACACCCAAAGTCCTCATTACATCTGACCACCTGCCAGGTAGGAACAAATGCCCCGAAGAGGAGAACGAATACTTAATTCGAAGCTACCTGCTAATCAGAAAATTAGAAACGATATAACCTACCCTGATATAATTGCAAAAAAGTAATTGATAAATTGTCTTCAAAGAGTCATAAAACAAAACATACTAGATCAAAAACGGTCACTATTCAGCAACAACCAAATGCCACCTAAAATATTAAACAGAATAAATAGAGAGGTAGCAACAAAATTACGAATAGGGTTCAAAATAGATGATGTTGAACAATTTATGGCGCCACAAATAGATACTACACCAAGACATGGACAAAATGAATTTGGAACGAACAACAATAAATACAATGGATAAGAACAGACAACCTGAATAAGACAACCAAAACTTATATTGGAAATAAAATTATCGATAAAATGAATACCCGATTAGATGCAGTAATTCTTTTCTTTTGCAAAAATATATATAACACTTGTACTCAATAACAATTTCAGAGAAAAACCTGAAATTACCAGAATTCCATTCATTAGATGCATGCCTATCAACGATTCATATTCTTCTACGACTGAAAATCACAGATTTAAAAGATCCTAAGATAGGATCTTTTAAATCTGTGATTCATAGTTATTAACTGTGGTCTGATAAGTCTGATAACTTACGATTCCATTTTCAGAATAGGTATTAATGTTTCATAAATATGGAAAAAGCTGCTTGTTAGTTGTATGTTCCAACTATTACATTTGAAAATTTGTTCACCTGAGACTTTGGTTGTTTCAAGATGCAGAATAGAAATCATAACTATGAAAGTTTTGAAAAGTTTGATACGATTGAATGTTATATTCTTATGCGTTATGATTTAGCAGCATCTGCCGAAACATATTTCAACCGGTATCCTCACCAGCCAAATAAATCTATTTTTCGAAGATTGAGAGTGAATTTTATTGATAGTGACTCATTCAGAAAATCAAGAAATGAAAAATATCATGTAGGTGATACAGAGGAAGCAACGATCGAAGTGATAGGTGCTGTACCGGCCTTCAACTTCGAGTAGACAAATATAAGTAGAAACAGGAATTTCGAGACGTGGGGCGCTCGGCATTCTGTAAGAGAACCACTTTAAACCCTACAAAATGCGAGTCTCGCAATGCTTGCAGCCAGAGGACCCCCCCTCAACGACTATATTTCTGCTATTGGTATGTAGAAAATATCCAAGAACGCTCAGACTTTTTTAGAGAAGTCAAATGGACAGATGAAGTCCGCATTATTAGCGATGGGATATTTAATCGCTTCAATGAACATTTGTGGTCCGATGTAAGTCCTTAACGCCATATTAATGTGCAGCATCAAGGACGATATGGTTTCAATATGTGGTGTGCAATGAAAGATAGTCGCTTTTAGGCGTTTGAAAATTTGAATGGAGCATGTAAGGAAGAAATCATGATCAATAATATGATTGAAGGATTTCTCGATCAACTTCCGTTATCACAAAGATCAATTATTTTTTTCAACACGATGGTGTCACGTCCCCCCAAACAAAGGCCATCACTGATCGTGACAGACAAACAGAATAAATAAGGAGGTAGCAACAAAATTACGAATAGGGTTCAAAATAGATGATGTTGAACAATTTATGGCGCCACAAATAGATACTACACCAAGACATGGACAAAATGAATTTGGAACGAACAACAATAAATACAATGGATAAGAACAGACAACCTGAATAAGACAACCAAAACTTATATTGGAAATAAAATTATCGATGAAATGAATACTTTATTAGCAGCAAGAGCAAATAGAATAACTGCATGCCTTCATATACGCTGCAGCATGCACGATCTAAATTACAGGCAATGTTCCAAGAAAAATAAAGATAACTGAAATACGTTCAGAATAATCACACTGTTATCACCGAATAACAGGAAAAATCGAAAAACTAGGATATGAAATAGGGGAATAACACATGCTCAGAGGAACGATGCTAGTAACGAAACTAAAAACATGGGTTACCAACAAACAAAAAATCACGAAATATTAGATCTGTTGAGACAAAAATTTGTAGCATTAGCAAAAAAATTGACAGACACAGATAGAGTAATAAGAGACATACAGAAAACAACCCATTCGAAAATAATGAGAATAGCATTTACAAAACTATCGAAACACAAATTGAAGACAATCCAGCATCATTAAACATAAAAGTACCAATGAAAGAAGATATGAGAGCTTCTTGAAATAACTTATGGGGAAACCCAAGCTGCCACAAAAAACTAAATGGGCATACAAAGAAAAATGAAACAGGCAACGTACAGACTATAATAGATTGGAAGGTAAAACGCTAAGATGTTCAAGTTGTTATTAAAACTATGAAAACTATTCGTACAAAGCCTTTCATGCAATAAACAAACAAGGCAGCTCTCGTATCCAGCATGCTTGAATATTCTTAAATCATTTGAACCGCGAGTTGTATAAATGTGAAAAAAGTTATAAGGAGTAAATCCCCTCATGTTAGTTTTTACATATGTCAAAAGTTCCAAGATATAAATGCAAGGTAAAGTGAGTATTTTCAATTCCCTGAATAATCGTTAAGGCATACTGACTATGTTCTATGTTCTATGTTCTAATCGCTTGCTTCTGCAGTTTGGAAACTCTTTCATGGTCCGAGATACACCCTCTAGATACAAAATGTGCGTGATAGAGTGACATGCATACAGTTTTTTTTATTGATTTGAGACGATATAAGGCATAGATATTCGAAGTCAGTTACTTACATAGGTAACCAATATGTGACTGCCAATTTAAATTCTTATCAATAATAATACCTAGGCTCTAGGTGGAGTCGTCCTGCTTAACTGAAGTGTTCTTCATTTTAAATAGATAAGACCTACTTATGCTATCACTTGTATTCTTTAGGAAAAAGCTTATGAAGTTTGTTTTATTAATATTCAGGAGAATACAGTTCTTATGAAACCGTTCCATAGACTTAATTAGACTTGACTGAGCGTGAATGAAGGTCTTTGCTATTGTTGAACCACTACACAAAAGGGTTGTCTCATCTGCATAGCTTGTAAGATTATTGGGTCTGTCGATAATTGCCCCAATATCGTTTAAGTATATTGAAAATAACAACGGGCCTATAACTGAGCCTTGTGTTACTCCACATTTTACATTTAGGAGTTTGGATCTTACACCATCAACTTTCATGAGTTGTTATCAATTGGAAAGTAACGACTTGATTAATCATTGCCTACACCCCTCACACCTATGTAGTCAAGTTTGTGGAGCAGTAAGCAATGAGAAATGAGGTCGAAAGCTTTGCTGAGGTCCATAAATATGGCAATACACTTCTTATTATTGTTGAGGTTTTCATAGAGCTCAATTATGAAGTCCATAATGGCAGATTGAGTGGACTTGCCCTTTCGAAAACCATGTTAGAAGTCATTCAGCAACTTATATTCAGAAAGTAATGATACCGTTCTATCTAGGATCCCCCTCTCTAGCATCTTTGATATTGCCGAAAGCGGGGAGATAGGTCGGTAATTATCTTTCAACTGTTTGTGACCTTTCCTATAAATCATTTTTACTCTAGCAATCTTTAGCACATCGGGAAATATACCACTTGATAATGAATCATTAATTATATGTGTCAGACATGGGGTAATGTAGTGGGAGATTTGTTTGAGCTAAGTTACTTTGATTTTGTCGATTCCATATGCGTTAGAATTTTTAAGATTATGTAATATGTGATAATTTCAGACTCTGTTCAAGGAGTCAGAAACATGGAGGATTTTATTTGATATAAATATGAGAGATCCGTTATATATGACTCAATGATTATTATTTTCGATTATTAGAATTATATTTTTCGTATAATGTACTTTGCGGATAAATTTCTCATATTCGTTTCTGACCCTTATTTATAGGATAATGATTTAATTTATTTTCGTATGTTCTTCTTTCTACCTCTTGACAGATTGAATAATTACGAAATATGCTCAGTAGAAATGAGACTGATTTCCATAGTTCCATATAGGGAACCTTGGTTTCATTCGAAAGGTATTAAATTGATGCATTCTTGTGCAGTGGTGAGTCATTCGACAGAAAAACCAAAGAATAAGGTTTAAATGAGGTCTAACCTCAAAAATCGCTATCGATCGCGATATGTGATATCGGTCCACAAAATATCCGACCCGGTTTCAAAAATTTCAATTTCCCCAAATTTCAAAAAATATCGTATACTTTAGAAGCAATCGAAGTAAGGTCTACGAAGTGTTGACCAAACATTCCTTCAATTGATCTAGTAGAGTCGAAAATACAGAAAAATATATGTTGTGCCGTTTGAAAAATCATAAATTCAATATGTATCCTTGTCACTTTTGATCCAGTATAGTTCAAAATATTTCGTTGCAGGACAATACTTACGACCGCTCAAAAACAAATTTTTTTCACCCCGCCATTGTCTGTGCATTATCTTAATCCTCGTGCTTGGTGAACCGTCCTGTATACTAAATTGTTCGAATTATTTGATTTCTTAAAAACGAACATTACCTTTGTAATTAATGAATTATTGAAATTTCGTCAATTAGTACTCTTAAGCTGCTTTATTTCGACCTCATGTACACGAAATGTTTAATTTCCGAACTCATACATTAATACATATATGAGAATATTTTATAATCATTTTCCTGAGCATATTTCATTCCTCTATCACCACCATTTTCATATTTAATTGAGCTCATTTTCATATCACTGAATTATTCCTCTCCTTCCAGCCGATCACGTAATCATCAGTGAAGTTACTGAGTCTCCGTGGACGGAATACAAAAGAAAATTCTGCATTTATCGGGTATCCAATATTCGTTTTATGTTCTGTAATATCTGCCAAGACTTCTTATGAATACTCAAAAAATAATAGTTTCCATTAGCTACTCTTCATTAAGTGACATCACAGGAGGTATTTCCCAAGAGAAATAAATCAAGAGGCATGGAACTAGGTGATATAACTGCAATCTCTACTTTTATCTAATGAAGTAGAAACTATTTATATTTTCTTCTATTTCAAATTAGGCCGCATTAACAACTAGGGGTTATCAGCGGAGAATATACAGTATATATAAAATACAAGACATAATAGTAAGTGATGAAATGCAGTTGTTTCACAATTAATGGTACAGGTATGAGTTTCTGAAGAAATGTAATGTTTTGTTTATGCCCATCGCTAGTAAAGTTTCGAGGTTAGTAATTCTCCTTCTACTGCGCTAAACGGGTATTTAGGACACTCGCACAGTTATTTGAACACGACAAGTTCATGAGCTGTTTAGCTGACAATGCTGTGTGACCTGTCTCCAGAGAAATACTTTTACTTGGTCGCTTCTATTACTATTGGTCCATGAATGAAGTTTGGTTGATATAGTTGGTACAACGGACTTCAGCTGGGGTTTGTGGCGTTCCAGATGAATTTTTACTTTTACTGAATATTTTTTTCGATTATATTTCTTTTGTTTGTTTGAGGCCATTTATCGCTATCATTGTGTCAATGCGGATTTGTCGCTGAGGAAACTAAGGCCGGTCGGCCTCCTGATTGCCTGTTAATCCCATATATGAGGGGACCTATTGAGATTCTTTGGTTTCGGAGATTGAGGAGCTCCTCTTCAATGAGATGAATGATAGGGCGCTGTGTGTATAATTGCCCCAAACCTTTCAATTTACTGAGAGAGTAAGTGATGATTAATATTTTTGCACATGATGATGAACATATTTTCGAAGCCTGTATTATCGTTGAATTTTCTCCACTGTAGATACTGAACTTGTTTGAAAAGACATTTTTTGTTTCTTCGGCTATTCAGCCCTTGCAGATCCGTCTTGTTATTTAGAAGCATTGGTGTGTATTTTAGCGTGATCTTTGTATTAGGATAAAGTTTCTAAGAAAATTTTGGGGATGATGGTTGGGGTGATTAACTGATTGGGAAAACTTAGGAGCATCATGAATTCTGATGATCCTTGAAGGATATTCTAGCTGATATGCTTGTGAGAGTTTAAATTGCTTAAAATCAAAATTATTTCTGAAAGTTCCTTGTTCGAGGAATATATATATATATATATATATATATATATATATATATATATATATATATATATATATATATATATATATATATATATATATATATATATATATATATATATATATATATATATATATATATATATATATATATATATATATATATATATATATATATATATATATATATATTCTTTAAGTGCTCTTTGGTTTTGTCTTTGCCTCATATATATATTATGCTACTATATATATTAACTGATATAGAAAATAAATCTAGCATCAACCACTTAATCACTCCATCATCTTCTCTCCTTGTACAATTTTTAGGAACTACAAGACCTATAAATATTTCTCAGCAATTTGAACTCTCACAACCATATCAGCTAGAATCTCCTCCAAGAATCATCGAAATTTCTACCATCAACCTAATCAACCGAACGTTCCTTAGTTTTCCCCATCAGTCAATCACCCTAACCATCATCCCCAAAATGTTCTTGACCTTATGCATTTTTGTGAGGAACAAATAGTACTGGTAAAAGAACCACCTCTAAAAATCCGTTGACAATATTTTATTTCTCTCCTTGTACAATTTTTAGGAACTACAAGACCTATAAATATTTCTCAGCAATTTGAACTCTCACAACCATATCAGCTAGAATCTCCTCCAAGAATCATCGAAATTTCTACCATCAACCTAATCAACCGAACGTTCCTTAGTTTTCCCCATCAGTCAATCACCCTAACCATCATCCCCAAAATGTTCTTGACCTTATGCATTTTTGTGAGGAACAAATAGTACTGGTAAAAGAACCACCTCTAAAAATCCGTTGACAATATTTATCGTTGTTATGTATATATATATATATATATATATATATATATATATATATATATATATATATATATATATATATATATATATATATATATATATATATAAATATATATACGCTTTCTTTTTTGGACTTTCGAAGGCTTTCGACTGTGTCTCGCACTCGGGCCCTATTCTCCTTTTAGAAGTCTACCTGAGTATCTATCAGACTGTACAACTGTTTTATTCGCTGATGACTCTGCTGTCTCTGTGGCTTGTGATGTTCTGGAAGAGGCGGAGGTGCGAGTGGGAGAACCGAGTCGAGGGCCGTGTGGTGGTTCTTGGGTAACGAATTGAATGTAAATCGTGAAATAACCGAACGAATATTTTTTAGCAAACGTGCGAGTTCCATTTAAAATATGGATTGCTAGCATGGAGTAATTGTTCTAACTTCGACAAGATCTTCAGATTACAGAGGAGGGTAGTAAGAATAATCGATAACAATGAATAAAGAGCCAATTGTAGGACATCTTCCAGAAAGTTAAAAATCATGACACTTCCTGGCCTATATATCACATAAAAATGTGATGTCCTGGAAATTGCTTGGTGACTTCCACGCGTATAATACTAGACATAAGAATGATATACGCTCGGATTATCTGGGGCTCGGTAGATCGCAGAAGGGTCCAATTCAAACATCTATCAAATGTTTTAATCAGTTACCTCTTCATTTTCGCACCTTGCCTTTCAAAACATAAGAACTAAAACAAAAGAAATTTTTAACTGAAAACATATTTTATACCAGAGATGACTTTCTCTATTCTAACTTCTTATCGTGATGTTCTGTGTATCTTTTATTAATTCTACAATTTTACAAAGATGAGATCCAAGATGGAAATTCTCTAGTTTTTCTAATATTTTGCTACTTTGTCATTACCCTGTTTTTCATCTGGCTCATTTTTTCTGTGTAGTTTTGACAACTATAAGCATATAAATATATAGTAGGCAATAAAGAATTTGAATTTGAAGTTGAATACTTTATTGACGCGTAACCAATGTATTTGAAAATACCTACTCGAAAAGAAGAAAAGCGAGAAGTCAGATTCAATCCACTTAGGTAGTAATTGAATTCTCACTTTTTCTCTTGGAATTCTGAACAGAATTATTTTGATCAAAGTTTTGAAATGGGTCTCGTATTGAATGATAGAAATGTATTATTCGAAAAATTTCAATCTGTAAAAAAATTCAAGGTCTTCGCGCGAAAAATGAAAATTTTTGAGATAAAATCACGAATAACTCGGAAACGAATCATTTTAGGTGGAGAGAAACCTCAAACAGCTCGATGCTTATCAATATTACAAGTTAAATGGTGTGTGCAGAAATAGGTAGTCCAATTTGAAAAACCCGACTTTTGTACCTTTGAATGTACTACGATTTGCCATATGCTTCGGAGACACTTTGTATAGAGAGAAGCTTCTAAATGCATTGAATTATAATAAATGAGTCTTTCTACTTAGAAAAAGCTAGAAATAATCGATATTGAATGATTTTTTGTATTATTATGGTGCCCTCTAAGAAACAACCGAAAAGCGCAAAATTCCGATTAAAAAATTCATATTCCTTTCAGTTGATTTCAAGTACCAATGAAATGAAAAACATTATTCAGAATTTTATTTTCTAATAAAATAATAGAAATATACATTATGACATTTGAAATAACAAGTGCCACAGCATTGAAAATATTTTCGGAATTTGGTTCGAATAACATTCAAGACAACAAAAAAGAATTTCCCCAATCGGTAACTTTTTTCTCCATATACTCTCAATGTCCCATCTCGCGTTGACACTCGGTATATGTTGACTGCTCTAGGTAGAGAGATATATCAATCACATCTTCATCAATTTTAAAAGAATCTTATTCTTTCAGTGTTGATTCACAATTTATGTAAGAATTGCCTTTGAAATTGGTACAGACTAGTGAACAAAACAATCTAACTTCTTCGCACGACAACTGCTCGTGCATAAAAAGTGAGTGGATTTTTTTTATTCTCAACTCTAAGGAGGAGTCGATGCCTGTCATATCACAGGTGTGGCCTCCAAAATGATTTAATGCATGTTCATCCGCTTCTTGAAGAGAGAGTAAACAAGTAAAGAATAAACCTTAGGCTAAGGTTCCACAAAATATAATCAATAAAATATCTTTGGCATATGTTTCGGGTTTCATTTCATGTTCAAAGATCAAAAGGAAGTTGAAGATATTACAAAGTCGTTTTTATCTAACAAAAGTTGTGAGAAGTGGGAGGAAATGGAAATCAACGTGGTCGTTATTTATGGAAGATTATGTTTGGGAGCTGATAAAATTTCTACGAATTCTAATAGATCTAATTTTTGCTCTTTTTATTTCAATCAAATGTAAGAAACAATATATTTAATGTACACCGCTCTTTTCTTACCTATCGAGTCAATCTTTGTTATTTACCAAGGGTGTACATAGATTTCGTTCACTCCTTATTGCTTTGATTTTATTCTGTTTCAATATTTTGCATAATTGAGTACTAATTTGTGAGACAGTAAATTTTGGGATGATTTATTTTTTCAAGAATCTCAATGATGAATAATATAATTTTTGTTGTTTTTTAGCTATTAGTTTGTCTATGACGATACTGTCCAACTCGTTATTTGACACTGAAGATTTCCAGGGGTAAACGGAATTGTACACATTATTGAACTGCGGATAATTTGAATTTATGGGTATGGAAACTACAATTATAGATGAAGGTGTCAGTGAACGTTGGTTTTTATAAATGTCGAGCAAAAGATGATAATCTATTCTTATAATTTGAATATCTGAGAAATAGAGTGTTCTATCTTGCTTATTTTCAACTTCTATAGTGAATTAGATCGTATCATAAAATTAATTTAAGAATTGTAAGAAGAAATTTGGAAACTGTCCAAATACAAAATATATCATCCACATATTCTCTGCAGCAAAGAATAATATCAATTGAAATATTACTAGAAGAAAAGAATTCATTTTCAATATTGCACATGTACATTTTTCTCAAAAGGAGGAAATAAAGAACCCAATGGAAGACTATCTAGTTGTTCGTGAATTTTATTATTCAATTTGAAAAAACTCTGCTTCAAACAAACTTCATAGCTTCCAATTTGATTTAGGGGAACGATGTTGTATTTCTAAGTAAATGGATGTTAATAATAGCTTAGAGTTCTTTATTTACTATTCATGGTAACCAACTCACGACGTTAAATGAAACTAGTCTGGAATGCGGGGAAATATTGCAAGTTGGAGCGTTTGCTGATCAGGTTTTTCCGCAAAGCTGGTACTTCTTTGTATTTGAATTTGGGAGGCTTTTACTTGGTAGAGTTCCATGATCAATAATAAAAACGAGTAATGTTTTTTGAGGAATTTTACTGAATAATTGTGATTCCTAACGCGTTTCACTATACTATAGCATCTCTAGACGAATGAATGTACAGAAATTAAAAAAAAAAACTACTTGTGTTTATTATACTTCTTTTCAAGTGGATTCCTTCCAAAATTAAGTCACTCAGTTCTTCAGACAATTTGCCATCCATGGCCAAACCTGCATTTGTAACGAAGAGAAAGATCATCAGCCTTTGATAAAAGGCTTTAAGTCACGCCTGATCCCCGGGTAGATCATGAGAGTACAGCTTTCTTCTGGGAACTATCCCATAGATGTAATGAATGCTCGGGTGCAGAGACCCAAACATGGTAACAGTATTACCGACCAGGCCACATCCGTGTTTTTTATGAAAGAATCAGTGTTGATGGCGCAAAGTTCTGCTTAGCTCTGAGAAGAAAACTGAGTTAGGCAGGAGCAGATATGGTCATGGTCATGACAGCAAACTCCAGTATTGATTGTTATGCTGCAGTAGATGCATGTTTGTTTCTGAGGCAATTCGATGTTCTTGCATCATTAACTGAGGTTTTCCAGCAGTCCATTCCATGGAGAACGTTGCTGACTGCGTTTTTAGGCAGTAAAGTTGTCCAAATTTGACCGCCTCCACTGTGATATCTTTTCCAAGTCTGAATTCAGTGACATGCCCTGTTGGTTTCTCTGTCGGTGTTAATCATTAGTAGTTATAGGAAAATGAGAATACCAGGAAACGAATGTCCTCAAACCCAAATATTATGGAGTATGGAGCCCTGCGTTACTCTTGCATTAACCTGAAAAGATTTACTCGTCACAGCAGAGTAAGTTTTAATCCAGTCACGACATTTTTTGGAAAGTCTTATGCGACTAGTTTATTAACCTAGGCTGCGTGCCAAATCTAGTCGAAGGTCTTTGAGATATCAGAAGAATGGCTCTTGCTTTGCTATGGTTTTCGATAAGTGATGTCCACAAATATGTAAAGTATGCTAGGAAGTCACCAGTTAATCGTAATCAACAGAAACCGTATTGTTGATAACTGATGATACCCCATTACTCGAGATATGTTATGAGCTCATCGTTTATCACCATTTTCATAACTTTGGACAAAATAGACATGAATGCGATTGAACGGGCAGGAATTTCTTTCCTTTCTTTGGGATCGGTTCTACTCTCGGACTCTGCCTACATTCCGATAACGTTTGGCTCTCATACGAAATTTGAAATGGACTATTAAGAAAAGTAGCTAACTCTGGAGTATATTTCTTTAAAACAGTTGGAGATGTTCCATTAAGAACCATTGTTGTCTTATAGTTCATTTGTTGAAGAGCACGCCATACCGTTACCGTACGTACTTTGAACTGTACTTGAGTTGATTAAACATGTGGGATGCTTAGTGCCACTTATTTTAATGTATTTAAAACAGAAATCTGTGAAAACATATTTGCAAGGAGATCTGCTTTTCTGTTAGGCAACGATGCGATAGAACCATAATCTCAGATCATGACTTGAAAAACTTATGCTGACTTCTTTCTCCATAGACCAAAACTGACGAGTTCGACTGGTTTGCTCCAAGAGTTTATTCGTAACTTTGAAGTTGGTTTTCACTCTATCAATTATCGAGTTACAAATGTTCCTGAAACGCAGATATTTATTTTCAGTTTCATCTGCTGGATGTTCTTAAAAGTTCTGTTTTCAACTGCGACAGCATTTTGATAGTTTTGACTGAATCAAGACTTTTGTGCAGATGTTTTCTTCGTTGAGTGAGGAATATAATGGTACATGTCCACAAGAACAACTTCAGTGACGGACTTGGCGCAGATATTGATATTGATATTGCTAGACATCCTTTGTAGGAAAAGACAGGAAAAACTCGAGCAGCTCGTCCTTGCTTATTCCATTCTAATGATATATCTTCAAAGATATCAAAAATTCAGAGTTTTCGCAGAAAAAACTTCATTATTCATTTGTTGGTATACGAGTGATTTGAATGTTTCTTACGATTTTAGGCCGTTCATATTCAAGTTTCGATAGGCAACTTGCAACATTCCCAAATATATTAGAATCAAAACTATTGTTTCTTGTTATGAATTTAATGGTTTGTTTTCCAGATTCTAGGTTTTCTGGTAACGAGGGTAACAAAAGCGTTCAGTGGGTTAATGATTTATTTGCAGACATTCTCTGCGAATTACGGTGGTTTAAATCACGAACTCTGCATTTATATATCTGTGAAATTTGAATGATCTATGAACGATATTCGTTTATGAGTTCCTTTATCCTTTATTTTCAAGTGGATTTTGTTCATTCATTGTATAGTTCACAGCGACAAGAAATCAATAATATACAGTCTGCCAAGTAAGAGCGCATACGGCATAAGTTATCCAAAAATTTATTTGAGAAGACCCATCCTTACATAAATTAATTTTACATGTTACGATGCATGTGTCAATCTCATCGATGAAGTATCCAATCACCGCCAGTGTGAAATTTTCTTTGCATACTTTCTACAAAATTTTATCTCATCCTATGTGGAATTTCTCGGGAAAGCTGTTTGATAGTGGAGCTGATTCTTTCTCGAAGCTTGTGCTTCATGCAGGTACATACGTTCTCAACGGGATTGATATCAAGTGAGTGTGCAGGCCAGTCCAAGATGAAAATGCCATTTTCGTTTTTTCAGTCGGTACAGAGGCGGCTGCGGTGCTCGTAGTCATTGTTCTCCTGCAGTGTACAGTCCTAGTACTTCATCAACAATTGCTCGAATCACTTTTTCGAAGGGCATCCTCATAAATGAATATTTATAAGAAAAAAATAAAAATGTATACGTTCCTACTTAACAGACTGTAATATAACTTCTGTCAAAAAAGTAGCCGGGGTTGATTATTTAAATAAACTGCTTAATATATTTGGTTCTTGCTGAAATGCCACCATTGTTTTCTATACTGGCGCAGGGTTTGAACGCGACCTGTCATTTACTTTGTTAACAGTGCTTGATTTTGTCAGTTCTCCCAAGTATGTTTTGCAATCATACATATATATATATATATATATATATATATATATATATATATATATATATATATATATATATATATATATATATATATATATATATATATATATATATATATATATATATATATATATATATATATATATATATATATATATATATATATATAGGGGTTTACCCCGACGAGTTGCCCATATATCTGTTCATGCAATCAAACTGATTTCATTAAAAATATAAATCCACCACCCGGTAATTAATACCATTGCCAGGCAATGATTATAATCAAAACATATCCTGGAGTAATTATATATTAGGATAACGTTAAATGTTATGAGAATATATCAATCTACCAGAATATATACATACTATAGCATCATCAGACAATGATATCAATGTACCAACGAGTAGTGTCAGAGGCTTTCTCCCGGAAAAATCCAGTGTACGGACCTTAGTCAAGTAACACTGAATGTTACTCATTAATAGTTTCCTTTGTGTGAAGTGGTGAACGATCGAATAGAATACTGCTCTGAATATAAATATGACAAAATTGTCAGTTAATTATATTACATTTATATAAACAAATAAATAAAATATGAAATGAGATTCTGAGCAGTATAAACTAAAGAGAAAACCTATGACTCTACCTCATTATTATTTTCGGAAAGAAACCTACGAAGAATATTACAAGACTTGATGACTGTTATCTTTTGTAACTGTTCAAACAAATTTTTCTTCAGACCCAAAATCTCAATACTTTTGTGAAGATTTCTAGGAATAACGCCTGTTGTAGAAATAATAATCGGTAGAATAAATATTTTCTTCATTTTCCACATTTTTTAATCTCGTCGCCAAGCATCATATATTTAGAAATTTTTTCATTGTATTTATTTTGTATATTATGTGTGTCGGGTATAGCAATATCAATTATATATGTTATTTGATTCTGTTTATCATTAAGAACGATATCTGGTCTATTGTGTTTTACAGCTCTGTTGCACAGAATTGTTTTATCAAAATAAAGTTTATATTTGTCATTTTCACAAATAATGTCAGGTTCATATTTTTGAAATTTTTTCTTTTGGGAATTAGGTCATGTTTAATTCCTAGATTGAAGTGAATAATATTAGCGACGGCATTATGTCTTTCTAAATAATCTGTTGAAGCAAGGACTGAGCAAGATGATAATATATGAAAAACTGTTTCTGAAGAACAGAAACATCTACGGCAAGAATCATCTATATTTTGTTTGATGATATGTTTTCTATAATTCCTTGTGAAAACAACCTGGTCCTGGATCGCAATTGCCAAGCCTTCTGTTTCAGCAAACAATTCTCCAGATACCAACCATTTATTCGATGCAATTTCATCAATATAATCATTTTTCAATTCTTTAGGTGCTTTCCGTGTAATTCCTTCTGCATCCAACTTTCTTTTAGAATTATCATCAAATATATCAAAATCTACTTTTTGCACTGTCAAGTTCAGAGGTGTAAGATTATAATCTGAAGCAACAACAATATCATGTAATTTAGACGTTCTCTGTTTATTATGAAAATGGGAACGTAGATGAAAAATCTGTTTACTATGAAGATTATTCAAATCAATTAATCCACGACCTCCAAGATGTCTATATATATATATATATATATATATATATATATATATATATATATATATATATATATATATATATATATATATATATATATATATATATATATATATATATATATATGTTATTTGATTCTGTTTATCTTTAAGAACGATATCTGGTCTATTGTGTTTTACAGCTCTGTTGCACAGAATTGTTTTATCAAACTAAAGTTTATATTTGTCATTTTCACAAATAATCTCAGGTTCATATTTTTGAAATTTTTTTCTTTTGGGAATTAGGTCATGTTTAATTCCTAGATTGAAGTGAATGATATTAGCGACGGCATTATGTCTTTCTAAATAATCTGTTGAAGCAAGGACTGAGCAAGATGATAATATATGAAAAACTGTGCCTGAAGAACAGAAACATCTACGACAAGAATCATCTATATTTTGTTTGATGATATGTTTTCTATAATTCCTTGTGAGAACAACCTGATCCTGGATCGCAATTGCCAAGCCTTCTGTTTCAGCAAACAATTCTCCAGATACTAACCATTTATATCATATATATATATATATATATATATATATATATATATATATATATATATATATATATATATATATATATATATATAGGTATATAAAAAATGGAACCATTTGAGATGTGAATGGTGTATCAGAAGATGACAGCCTTTGATCTGGATTGAATCTGTTCCATTGTTTTGCACTAATACTTGAATAGCTCAAGGCGATAGATGGTCTCCCCTTTTTTTCAGTAGCTCACTCTGTATCTTCTACAGTTTTCAATCAAAAATGAAAATTCGTTAACGGGATGCAGACAAACATGATAGCTTACTTTCGAGGTATCACTCGACCCATCTACCTTCTTCCGAATTTTCAAGGATTGTCATCCCTCCTCTAGGGGATGAAATTCGACATGAGGATGGTACTTGATGATGACTGCCATTGATCAGCATGAATCTGTTCCAGTTTACTTCACTGAAACTTGAATATTCTCAAGGAAATAGTCTTTCCTATCTTTCAGTTGCTCACCCTGTATCTTTTACAGTTTTCGATTAAAAATGGAAATTCGTTCAAGGCAATGTAGACAAAGATACCACCTTTCTTTAGAGTCATCACTCGACCCATCTTCCCTATTCAAAATGTTCAAGGATTGCAACCCCAGCTTAGGGGGTTGATATTTCAGGCAAGTTTTGTACCCCAAAAGATGTCCCCCTTGAAACAAGTATTGACCTGTTTTTGCGTTTTGAGTATTGCAATGTATAGTTATGAATCTGTAATTAGGAAAGGTGAAAAAATGTAGCAAAGACGACGAAGGGGAAAAATAAGGACTCATCAAAGGGAACTCTTCATCAGCGTGGAGATGTCCAGTTGGGTATGAGAAGGTACCTGTTGGATTGCCTATAGTAGCACAATAATAATAGTACTATAGCACTATATCTATTAGTTTGTCACAATGAATAAATAATGATTTTATTTGAAATTCGTAAATAGATAATGTAAATTTTTTTTTGCACAAAGACACCTCATTAGTTGAACGATTGTAGTCAGCTCTCAATCTTTTTCTTCTTTCTTCTGCGCAACGACCAATTCCGGGCATATAATTAGTTCCCGTTGTACATGTGATCGCGGATCGCTTGTAGAGTTGGATGGTTTTGGCGGGAAAAGTTTGGATTGGACAGAGACTTGGAGGGGAGTATTGGGAAAATCGTCTGAGCTCTTGCAATATACAGTCTGTTCGGATTTGAAATATTGTAATAATAGTGAGGTGGAATAGTGGTGATATGAAGTATACTTATTGAGCAGAACACAAAATATTCAAGGAAAATTCAAAACCTTATTGACAAAAAATATGTATTAAAATTAAATGAAAATAAGTAGTAAAAAGGTTAAAGAGATTAATTGGACACCGAACATATATATGTCAGGATTAGTATTGGTGTAGGATTTCGAAAATGATGTACGTTTTAACTTCAGAAAATTAAACAAAAACGAAAAGTGAATAATTTATCGATTTCTTAACCCACTGTATTTAAGATATTAAGCATGTGTAAATCCCCGATAGAATCAACTATTTTTCCTGAAATGAAACAGAAAATATCGCGTTGAATTTTATGAGGTGAATTATGAAACATCCGCCTTATACATATATCGTCAATAGCAACAAGAAATTTGTACAACAGACTTGAGCTTCATCATTAGCAAAATTGTAAGCATCTCTGCCAACGCTTATAATTTTAGCATCTAAAAGTTTATCATGAAGTACATGGACCATAAAAGACATTCCTTTCAGGAAAAGTACTTTGAAAAAGTAATTTCAACGGGAGATTCACGAGAGCTCGCAAACTGCTTAGCTCAGATAACAGTATGTATGGGCTCGATGTTTAAGTAAAGCAGCTATGTGCGGAAAATTTATTAGTTCAACAGTTTTTAAGTTTTAATGCAATCTTCTGTTTATTTAAATATGAACTCTAGGTAACTTTATTTTGTTACATAAATTGTCTTTTCGTTTTCAGAAATAGTTCATACAAACACTCAATTTCTCCATCCGAGCGTGTTTCATGAAAAACCGAAATAGTTTTTTCCCAAAATGCGACTTAGATTCCTGCACTAGCATAGTCAGTTTCCAGAGCATTAACAAATAACTGTCCTTTGGTTTTTGGATAATTGATAAATTAGGAGAAAAAAAAGTAGAAATTGAAGTTGTTATCAAATTCCCAAAGCCAGATTAAAAATATCAATAGGAATTACACTCTACTTTCCTAAATTTCATAGAAATTGTGAAGTGATGACCATTCACTTCTAGACATAGTTCTACTCGAGGCATCACACCCTGTGATGTCGCTCGCCTTAGTTCCTCCACATCCAACCGCATGAAAGAATTTTGGAGTCTGTTATGTAAATCATACCTTGAAGTCACTGGCTCAGAATAAAATTTATCTTTCAGCGTTTCCCAAAGATAAAAAACCATAGGCGATAGGTCAGGTGACATTGGAGGCCACAAAGAGTTCGTTCCAGTCCATCTATTTTCAAACACATCAGTTAAAATTCGATAATTTTCATTTGTGCGATGAGCTGGCTCTCCATCGAGTTGGTACCAACAACGCCTTGATTCAGCAACTGATAAAGTGTCAAAGAAGTCACTCACTACCGTCCTTAAGATCTCCATATAAAGTTCACCATTTAAGTTTTCATGATAGACAAAATACAAAGATCTGTTGTCCTTCAAAAGTGCCAACACATCAAAATTAAATTTATTTTGGGGATGTCTTTCCCTATTAAGATGAAGATTTTTGTTGGCCCAAAAGTGTGAGTTATTCCGGTTAAAAACCCACTCATTAGAAAATTTGGCCTCAACCGTCAAGATATTCCTTTTGAGAAAATCGGGATCTTCTTGTGTTCTGAGAAGAAGGACCTAACAGAGTTCTACTCGAATCTGTGGTTCGCCAGCTTGTAGAGTTTGGACCACTGAAAATTTATGAGGGTGCAGTTAATGTTTATTTAGAATTTTGTGAATACTACTGTGAGGTAAATTCAGATCATGCTCTGCTTTTGCCAATAATGTACGTAGTTTATCATCAAAATAAGCTAGAATGGCAATTTCTTTGTCTTCATTGTTGACTACAGGCGGTGAGAATGATGTCTAATTCTGAATCGTTCCAGTCGAGAGAAAATTTTTGACGTATCTCCTCAATTTTCTAACTGCCATAGACTGCATATTTATAATTCGTTAAGTCTCCTACAAGTTCTACTCACATTCCGTGTCTCATCTCCATGAATAAAAAATAAAAAAAGTATTTGCTCTTTTGTGTAGCAAGCCATTATGTTCGAATTATTTCGATTGATAGTAAAAACAATAATAGTTTGCTATCTATGCTCAGGAGCCTGCCTGTGTTGGTATATGTCTTTGTACGTGCAAAAATCTAAGCCTCCTTTGCCAACTTCAGGTAGGTACGTAAAATTAATTTTTTTCGCCACAACTTGAAAACTTGAAATCTCAGGTACAGGGCATGTATTGAGTTAGGCCTCATTTTCCAACTTCAGGTAAGTACGTAAAATTCGAATTTTTGCCATAACTTGTAAACATAAAATCTCAGGTATAGGGTATGTATGGGAAACTTCATTCAATCTTCACGGCGAATCCACTGAATTGAAAAAAATATGGGTAACAATTTGAAAAAACGTAGTTTTTGGTGTTTCTTCGTTTCGAAATTTGAGGCAGAACAAAAAACGCTCTGTATACTAACGTCAGTCGGAAATGAGTTATGTTTCGCATGGTTTCTCGTTTGCAAATAACAAGGTTGTCATATATTATTGTCAATTAACATGAAGGAAGCTTTTTTTCGCTATTCACAATATTTCACATAGTTGCAATAGTAAGACGTCGAAAGCTGTCAATCTTACATTCACCGGGAAATAAATATCCTGGAAATTCAACTTTAGAAATCTAAATGACATGCTCCTGCATCTTCCGAAAGTATGTCACTCTTCAATATTTCCAAATATAGTACTTTTTTTAGACAAACTGTACATTTATAATAATTAAAGATATAAAACTCATCTGAGAATTCCAATAGACAAATGTAACAGTATTGGGAATTCATTCCTTTCGCAACATTGGACATGAACCCCCGTTTTCCTGGCGTCTCGCCACTCGCAATAGCGTGACATGCTAACGTATCAAAATTCTCGACGCGTGCACGACTTAATGCTATTGATAATCTAGGTCGAAGTCGGATCGTATAATTGCTAAAGTTCTCCCAATATTTGGCTCATAAATGAAGAAGTAAACATTTTCAAATGTATTAGAGTTGATCCTAAATATCTTTCAGTTCTCTTGGTCTTTCGAATAGTTTCGTTGGCAAAGAGTTCCTCACCAGTCTCATTTTCATTTGATTTTCGTTGAGGTTTTTTTCTCTTAAAAATCCTTCAAGTTCTTTACAGGCGGTAATTGGGAAGGAAAATATTGAAATAAAAATGAATGGAATGAATTGTCAAAAAATTAGAATCTCTTAAATATAGTAAAAGTTATTAACTATTTAAAAGTTGTTTATCTTCTACTGGGCACTGGTTTTGTTGCTAACTGTACACGGTGAATGATTCGGATTCGAGTATTTCTCGAATGATGCTAACTGATCCATTCCACCTACATATGTCACAAATATGTCATAAAACCTAAGATAAGGTGATATGTTTGAGAATCGACTTCTTGACATGATTACTACATAGATTGATCTCTGGAAAGGAAGTTATGAGCTCTATGATATCAACTTACTTTTTCATGATTGCATTATTCGGCTCCAATGCAGAGCAGTTATCCGATGAAAACATTTATTTGTTTTTTAACGACATCAACCTACTTTCTTCACAATCGTCTCGTCCCATTATTATTATTTTCGGTTTCCTAAGCACCCCTTACGTTCATGTATTTAGAATAATATCCTCGATAGTAATAGAACTTAATAACTTGAAAAAGGGAAGAATATTACTTCGCCATTTCTTCAGATGAGACGCCGGGGAGTTGTCGAATACATTGTATGGTATTTATTGTTTGCTGTTGAATAATTCTTAGATAGAAAGTGTCTTGTGTGAGGCATCAATGAAGTATACAATGATTCCTTCCTCGATTTTATCCCATTGAATTCTGTCATCTTTTTATCAGCAACTTATTATTATGATTGTGGACTTCTGCAGTACCTCAGCTGTTAGTTCGATATAATTTACCTTTCCCAGATTCAGCAATCAAAGGGAATAGGCTCGATCACAATATACTCGATATGAATTTTCTTACTATCCTACATACATTAGGAATTACAGCTTTTTGCATTTCTATATAGGTATTCTTATGCAATGCTAATTTCTTAAGGCTATCATGTAAACTTTTGGTATTACCCGAGTCGAAGAAATGATGACAGGGACGATATCTATTTCATTGAGATACCACATCTGCTTGATCTCAATAGCAAGGTCTGTGTATTTGAACTTTTTCTCCTTGAACTTGTTCAGTAGGTTGTCATTGTTCGGTGTGGCCATATCCACCAGCATTGATGTTCTCTCTTATTATACACCACTATATCCGGCCTATTATTAGTCACCATTCTCTCAGTGATAACAGGCCTATTGTAGTATAATCTGATAGAGTCATTTTCCAAAACAGGCGCCAGTTGATAGTTGTATTATGGCTAAAAGACTTTCATGAGTCCATACTTATGTGCTAGTTTCTGATAATTAATGTTGCACACTTGATTATGTCTGTGAAGATAGTTCGTATTTGCCAATTGTTCGTAGCCAGATGTAATATGCTGTATAGTCTCCGATCTTATATGGCATCTTCTGCACTTATCTGTTTGTAATGTGCCGTCCTTAATCATAAATTTTTGGTAGTTTTTTGTAGCGATGACTTTGTCTTGAATGGCCATTAGGAATCCTCCTGTTTCTGCGAATAGTTCTCTTTATTATTATTATTAGTATCCTGGACTTATGCACTATCTCAGCTGTTGGCTGGATATAATTTACCTTTCCCACATTCAGCAATCAAAGGATCTATTACAATATACTTGACGTAAATTTACTAACTATCCTACATGCATTAAGTATTCGAGCTTTTTGTATTTCTAAATAGGTAGTCTTATGCAACTCTAATTTCTCAAGGCTATCATGCAAACTTTTGGGTATTAACCCAGTCGAGGATACGATGACAGGAACAATATCTATTTTATCGAGGTGCCACTCTGCTTGATCTCAATAGCACGGTCTGTGTATTTGGACTTCTTTATTATTATTTATATCGTGGACTTATTCGCTATCTGAGCCGTTTGCTGGATATAATATCAATGTCAAAGGGAATAGGCTCCATTACAATACGCTTGACATAAATTTCCTAACTATCATGCATGTATTAAGAATTACAGCTTTTTGCATTTCTATATAGGTATTCTTATGCAATTCTAATTTCTTAAGGCTATCATGCAAAGTTTTTGGCATTAAACCAGTCGAGGCTGCGATGACAGGAACAATATCTATTTTATCGAAGTGCCACATCTGCTTGATCTCAATAGCAAGGTCTGTGTATTTGGACTTTTTCTCCTGGAACTTGTTCAGCACGTTGTTATTATTCGGTATGGCGACATCCACTAGCACTGCTGTTCTGGCTCTCTTATCATACACCACTATGTCCGGCCTATTATTCGTCACCATTCTGTCAGTGATAACAGGCCTATCGTCGTATAATCTGATAGAGTCATTTTCCAATACGGGCGCCGGGTGATACTTGTAATATGGCTGGAAGGTGTTCAGAAGTCCGTACTTGTGTGCAAGTTTCTGGTGGATAATGTTGCACACTTGATTATGCCGGTGAAGATACGTATTGGCCAGTTGTTCGCATCTGGACGTAATATGCTGTATAGTCTCCGATCTTATATGGCATTTTCTGCACTTATATATGTTTGTAATGTTCCGTCCTTCATTATAAATTTTTTGTTATTGTTTGTAGCGATCACTTGGTTTTGGATGGCCATAAGGAATCCCTCTGTTTCTGCGAATAATTCTCCTTTCATCAACCATTTGTTGGAGGCTTCTTTGTCGATGTGTATTTGATTAATCTCATGCAATTCCTTTCTTGACCATTGCTCTTGTTTTTCAGTATCTGATAGGAACGGTAGATTCAGCAGGTCATCTCTGGTAGCAAGATTCAGTGGTGTATATCCCCTATCAGCCAACGATACCACTCTATGAAGGTCAGAAGTGAGAGCTTTTGCAGAGAAGAATTCTCTGAGATTTTGTATCTGTTCGGTGTGTAAATTGACAACATCTATTAATCCGCGTCCTCCTTCTTTCCGCTTCAAAGTTCTTCGTATCACAGACGATTTTGGATGATGATTGTTGTACTTTGTCAGCATCGTTCGGGTCTGCCTTTGAATATCATCCAGTTCTGTCTTAGTCCATCTGATTATTCCAAATGAGTAAAGCAACACTGGAATGGCGTAGGTGTTAATTGCCTTGACTAGATTCCCCGAGTTCATCATCGAGTTCAGCACAGACTTCAGACGTTGACTGTATTCTGAACGAATCTTCCCTTCGATTGTTTTTGGTCTAGCAATCTGGCTTGTTGGTATCCCAGATATTTGTATGTTTCGCCATCTCTCATACACTGTATAATATCACCGTTTGGAAGTTGTGTTTCACCATCTATGACTTTCCCTCTTCGAATGTTCAGGGTCTTACATTTTTCAATCCCGAATTTCATATGAACATCTGCCGAGAACTCACTGACAGTTTTCAGCAAATCATCCAATTGCTTCTTGTTCGAAGCATATGATTTGATGGCAATCATTATTATTAGTATCATCACTATTATTATTAAATACTGTTTGAAGGCTAAGAACAAATCCTATGAAGCTTTAACTCAAAAGAAATGTAAGGTAAAACAACAGTGAAAATAATATTAGTGAGAGGGGAAGAACGAGAAAAGAAAGTGAGTAAGATTAAGGCTATGAGCTAAACATGAATTGGTCCATCTTGTTCTTGTACTCGTTAACAGAGAGATACTCGGGGACTCCGGTAGGAAAGTTGTTTCAGGGAGAAATAATGCGGTTGACCAGGAAATATTGTTGTTGCCTTGAGTTGAATTTCTTCTTTTTGAGTTTGGGAAGATGACCGCGAGGACAAGGGTCACTATTCAGGTTGAATATACAGCTGAGGTTGGCATAATTTTGTCGGAGCATATTTAGGAAGTTACCGTCATGCACAAGTACTGGACACCATACTGCATCGGCGATCTACAGAATCGGACGGACATAAGTTTTGTAGAAATTCATCAAGGTGACAAACGAGAGATGCAAGAAGGATCTACGGATCAAATACAAGAGAGGGTTAGCGCGTTTGCATATACCGATAATATGCTCCGACCAGGATAAGGCCGACGTAACAATCACACCCAGGTCCATATGCGATGACACATCATGTAAGGTAAAGTTATCGATGTTATACCAATGGCACAGATCATTAGAACTTATGTGTAGCACAACACATTTTTCAACGTTCAACGGCAACAACCAGTCAGCACACCACTGGTGCATCGAGTTTAGGTCGTTCCGTAAAAGCTGCCTATTGTTAGTATTTTGCCGTATATCTTGGTGTAATCAGGATAAAATGATTTCCTGCTCATTATCTGTAATGATAGCCCACTCGCGTTAACGAGAAACAACGAAGGTCAAAGAACTAACCCTTGAGGAACACCGCTAGCTACGTATCTTTCTTGCGAATAAGATACGCCAAATCTGACTGTGAAGGTTCTGCCTGAAATGTGATCCTCAATCTAGAGAAGGAGCCTTTCACGAGTCCCAACGCTATCCAGCAGAAGCAACAGTCTTTCAACCGTCACCGTGTCAAACGCCTTGGCAAAATCGTGGTATATGACGTCCGTTGGAATTTCTTTGTCAAGTGCAATAGTCCAGTCATTCAAGCAGGTGAGAAGGTTTGTCGGATGGATATAGTCAGCTTTAGAGTATTCTTCAGATCTCTTTATGTCATGAGTGACAATGAATGCAATCTTTTCCAACTCCACACCCCGTTCAATTGTTGAAATAATAAGTTGGTTCATTTTGAATTGGGTTCACTTAGGATGCCGATATTGACACTCTTGAAGCCGCTGTTCTTGATGGTCTTTTCTACTGCTGAGAACTGATGTTCTACCTATCTAAAAAGTGCTTATGTATATGGAATTGAGTCCCTGTTGAATTATGCTATCAAAATTTCAACTACTGGTATCATAAGCTTTACCTCTACTCCAAGGAAAAATGTTCTCTTCAATATAATTCCTTCAGATATCTGCTGACAATTGATGAATAAGTGGGAAAACTGAAGGGGTATCCATGCTTAACTTTGATCTTGGAAAGGCGTCTGATTATTTGCCCCATTAGACAATTCTACAGAAACTATATGACCTTGGGTCTCGAGGAACAGTTAATTCGTTAATTGAGTTATATTTTTTGCGAATATCACAGAAGTAGAGGCTACGGGGAAATTTTGAAGAACTGATAATGATCTGTGGGGACCCTAAGGTTCAATTTTGTAGCCATTTTTGTTTTTGAATTAAATGAATGATATAAATCTACGAAATGCTGATAACATTTGTATATATTGTGACGATAGAACTGCCATAGAGAGGTGAACTAATAGGATGGCAGTAGAAGCGAAAACAAGGAAATTGCTGGCTGACGTAATGTTATGGTTTACGAAAAATACAATGATTTATGAAGATAAACTCATGATCTTAAATTTGGCCGATTTAAATTCGCGAAAATTTCTTGGAGAATGGAAAGATTCCAGACTCACATAAGCAACACATACAGATAAGATAGATAGATAGAGATACAGAAACTATCTACAGCTATTTACGCCCTGAGACAAGCCTCAAGATTGGTTACTGCAGAATCGGCAGAAGTACGTAATTAAGTAAATTTTCATGCGTTAATATCATATGGGGTCCTAATATGGAGTATGCCTTACGACACAATAAGGTAATAAGATTGCACAGAAAAGCTTCAAGAACATTATCCAAAGTGAGCAATAAAACTCATTCAGACCCATTTTTGAAAGAGAAAGCATACTCACACCTCCTGGAGCGAATACATTTCAATTACTGAAATATGCGTAATCTGACATGCTATCTCTTTCTAGGCGCAGAGGTTTCTATTATTCTATCTAACAAGTAGGTTAGGTTAGATTTAGGGATTGACTCAGCGACTCTGCTTCGTAAAAACAAGATTACGCAAAGTTTTTATTAGTACTGGGAAATAAAATTGTACACCACAACATTTGAAAGAAAAAAATATATGAAAAATGTTTGAAATTGTTTCTACCATGACCATTGACGAATTTTTGACAAACTGTGAGAATTTGTTGATTTACTAAAATTTATGTCTAATTTTTGCTTTTTTGTTGGTTTAGGTATACATTCGATTTTCGATATCTCAACTTCAAGGGAACATGGTTTTCCTTCGAGTTACGTATAGTTCGATTTAAAAATAGTTTTAGTTGTGGAGGTCGTTTTTACATAATTTGACTCATAGAGGTTACGAGATAGAGAGGTTGAAGTAAATAAACACTAACAGAGGTAGTAAATTGAAGAATATATAACGTTATATGTAATATGATACATAATAATATGACAGATAATCAAAAGAAATATAGAAAAGCATTAACATGAGAAAATATTTGCCTAACATTATTCTAGTCTACAAATTGCAAAAAAGTCTGTAGTCTTCTTCTGTTTGAGAGTTATAGCTTCTTGCATGTTTATTATATCTTCAATAGAAATAATGCTAGAAAACACACTGTCTGGCACGTCACCTGTTCTTTCCAAAAAAATACGTAAAATTTCTACTGCAACTCTTGCTTGCTTAGAAGGGACATCTGCTGGCTGCTTCATACATTCATCTTCTTGTTCTTCATCCAAACTTTTCACTCTTTGACTACTCATTGCTACGTAAACACTCATTCAATCGGAAGCACTAACAAAGAATGGCTGCCATGCCGATAGGCATACGCAGATGACTCACCGACAAGTCTCAACATGATCCTGTACTATCCTACTGTGTGTACGATTTTTCGACTTACGGAGGTCTGATAAGAAAACTTAGAGTTATGAAAGTAATTTCTTCTAAGGTATCGGCTTAAATATTGTTCTTCGAGTTATAGAGGGAAAAATCAGACTTGAGTAATAGAGGTAAATTTTTGGTGAATTATTCATTCGAGTTATGTAAAGTTGTTTATTCCGACTTGGGCTGGTATTTTCCGAATGAATGGGAATAAATTTGAGTTATCGAGGAATTCGATTCATCAAGGACTTCAAGTTATCGAGAGTAGACTGTACAGTATGTGCTGTGATGTTCTTGCTTGTATATGTATATTCTTATATTTCTTTAATTATTTCTTTCTTTTTGCTGGTGTTGGAGGTTGTTGGTGTAAGTGAATGATTATTTAATTATTTTGATGATCAATATTTTTTTTTATTTCTTCTATAATATCGGTGAAAAAAGGTACAAGTTTCATTCTATTCCGGAACTCTTCTCAATAATCTACGACTTTCGGAGTCCTGCTGTTTTGAGATCTCGGAAACTTATTTAGTCTCTTGGTCTTCTGAACACTAATTTCGATACGCAAGCTCTTGGCATAAGTGAATGGAATGAAGCAGTTGTTTTTCATCACATTCACAGAACTATAGCAATTTCCATGACATGAATTTACTTCAATCTAGCATGAAAGATTTACCTAGAGAGCAATTCAAATGGAGAATTAAAGGTGTTTTAATGGGTATTGCATTGCACACACGAATCTTTTAATATTGATTCTATTATGTAGTGATCAATTGTACAGAATTTGTATGCGATATATGTTTGTGTCTTTTAATTTATCCTTGTTAATTCATCAGTGTTTTCGTGAAGTTTTGATACTTTCGAGAAGAAATTGACTGTTTTGAATATTATCACTTGTGTGATTTTACTGACATGTGTATTTCGATTTTGGAGTGCCTTGTTAGAGGTGGTACTGAAAAAGTATCAATTCATTCTAGCCGTTTTCTACAAGTATTGGTTTTCGCTACACTCCACTGTGTGTTCGTTCCACTCTGGGTCAATTCGAATGCTCAGGCATAATCCAACGGATAGTTTGGTTTGTGTGGACTGATTGTAAATATTCTAAAAGCCTTCTTAATGAGCAGAATTTCAAAACAAAATAAAAATGGAACATATGATTTGTTCAAATCCGAGTTGGGTTTACAATCATTCGAAAAAAACACTGAGGTAATACATAAAGGATATATTCCAACAAAAATGCTCACATAATAAAAAGGACGCAATTTTTTCTAAGTGCATCTCCCAATTGAGGTATAATCCTTATGATAATTGAGAATTCGATCTGAAATAATTAATCAGTTGTCGAAATTTTCTTCTGTTTTTTCTATTTGAATTACCTTTATTTATATACAAATAATTGTCATTGCTTACTTTTTCTCGCAGTCAGATATACTTCTTACTATAGTTTCTAATTTGTTTTCTGAAAAGCACAAAACAATTGGTGAGTTCTTAATTAAGCGAATATGCTAGACACCTCAAGGTAATCTGTGGTAGTTTTGATGAAGAATGCTTTGACATTTTATCTCACATAATAAGGTTCAATAATTTGACCATGTATTTTGAACCATAATCACTTCTGAAAATAATCATTATATTATATTATGCTATCCGAAACTCTGTCCTCTAACAAACTCAACTAAGCTTGCTTAGGTGCAGATTTCTCCTTTTAAATCCACTCTTTCAACTATGATTCCGTTTATGATATATTGCGTGAATTTATGCACATCAAAACAATTTGCGAAAACGTCATAAACAATACTTCCGATAACGTTTTGCATTGCCGATTATTCTTTCAGCGCACTCGGCACATGTACGTTTATTATCATTTGGGAGCAAGCTCTGCACTTAATTGCGAAAAGCTTGTTCATATAAGAATGAGTTATTGGAATATTCTGCTCATGGTCCCAGCAATACATAATGTTTCATCGATGAATTTTTCATTTATTAGCTTTTCGTGAATGCTTTTCATACCATGTGGCAATCTTTCCTAGATGACTTAGTTTTACACACGATGTTGAAAACTATTTATTTGTCGATCTGGATATCTTTTTTATGAGTAATTATTTCTTTAGAAGTGATTCTTAGATGGCTTAAATGTCGTAAGCCTGCATCACATATGAAGGTAGTAGTAGGTTTCATATATATATGTATATATTTATATGAATATATATATATATATATATATATATATATATATATATATATATATATATATATATATATATATATATATATATATATATATATATATATATATATATATATATATATATATATATATATATATATATATGTACACTCCTGATATTGTTGTTGCTTCAGATTATAATCTCTTGAACTTGACTTCGAAAGCTATGTGAAATACTGAATAAATGGAGAAAATTGTTTGCTGAAACAGAAGGCTGATGATTCTTGCCGTAGATGTTTCTGTTCTTCAGAAACAGTTTTTCATATATTATCATCTTGCTCAGTCCTTGCATTATATTCGTCCCTAATTCTGAAAGAAAAAATTTCAAAAATATGAACCTGAGATTATTTGTGAAAATGACAAATATAAACTTTATTTTGATAAAACAATTCTGTGCAACAGAGCTGTAAAACACAATAGACCAGATATCGTTCTTAATGATAAACAGAATCAAATAACATATATAATTGATATTGCTATACCCGACACATATAATATACAAAATAAATACAATGAAAAAATTTCTAAATATATGATGCTTGGCGACGAGATTAAAAATGTGGAAAATGAAGAAAATATTTATTCTACCGATTATTATTTCTACAACAGGCGTTATTCCTAGAAATCTTCACAAAAGTATTGAGATTTTGGGTCTGAAGAAAATTTGTTTGAACAGTTACAAAAGATAACAGTCATCAAATCTTGTAATATTCTTCGTAGGTTTCTTTCCGAAAATAATAATGAGGTAGAGTCATAGGTTTTCTCTTTATATATACTTTATTTATTTGTTTATATAAATGTAATATAATTAACTGACAATTTTGTCATATTTATATTCAGAGCAGTATTCTATTCGATATATATTAATGAGTATATATATATATATATATATATATATATATATATATGTATATATTTATATATATATATATATATATATATATATATATATATATATATATATATATATATATATATATATATATATATATATATATATATATATATATATATATATATATATATATATATATATATATATATATATATATATATATATATATATATATATATATATATATATATATATATATATATATATATATATATATATATATATATATACATATATATTCCTTCTGTAACTGAAAAACTGTAATGGAGAAAATGACTCATTATATTCGTCCCCGATTTTCTAGAAAAGTTCTTGGTGAAGTCTGATCGCAGCGATCTTCTTACGTTTTTGATATATTTCTTGATTTTCCGGGATCTAGGCATATGCAATATTTCAATTGCTCTAAAAGTAGAGTGAGCTCTTTTGACATTCTAGAGGCATGTCTTCAAAAATTTTCTTGTTGAATTTTATTCGAATTATAATATAAGCTTGTGTTTTCCTAATAGAACCATAGGTTAATTAGGTCGAAATCGGAAAAGTATTTTTCTTCCCAATTATGTAAAACATATCTGAAAATGTCCCAAAAGTGTGAACTTTGCCAAAATGATTATTCTTTGAATATTTTGTGGTACCACCTAGTATGCTGATGAGAATTCACGAAAAAACCGAAAGTTTTCAGTTCTTTAGTCAATGAAGCCCACCCATGATAAAACGTATTGGGTGAATTCTTCTGCATGAACTCTCCTTTACTGATTCCTTTGTCTTCGGCTATTTTTTCACCAAAATATGAGAGTGATTATTAGAGCGGGCCAAAAAATCCTGAATTATTCTTTCTCTAGATATAATGAAAAACTGATCGGAGATAACGAAAAAAAAACTGGTAAAGTTTGAGATCTTAATATTAATACTAGAGTCTCGAAGCTCAAACATGAGCCATGTAAATCATCCTTAAGGTTCAATATCGATTACCAGTATTCAACTACTAGAAATGTAGAGAAGGAAATACCACGATTACTTTCCAGCAATCCTCGAATTTTGAGGGTGTTATCTTTTGTAAGCGAAACAGAATAGTTCAATGATGGGACACATATATAAGATAACAATTTAAGTACCGAACTCGTCTATTGTATCCCAAACTGCTAGGTAGAAAGGCAGATACCATAGACTGCGGTAAAATCAGTTGCAAAAATATGTTTTATACATTCGTTTATCCCTTAATTAGTTTGTCTATCTTGATAGCTTGGTACTTCTCGGAAACTTATCGAAGATCATTCACATGTTGATAATTTAACAATATCTAAATTTAAATTCCCAATCCTATTTATCATTAACGAAATAAAAGTTCATAGATTTTAAGACCTGGTCCTTGCGTGGAGTAAGAATTAAATAATTGAGGAGAATAACTTCCTCATGAAACAAAACATATAACAATGATAGATATTTGTCATTTTACCGGAATAACTCGAAAAGAAAGAAAGCTGAAATCTGTTTCTACCAATGAGTTTCTCTCGAAAATCGAGCTCGAGATAGGGTGGATCATTTTTATGTTTTTACAATACAGAATATCCCAAGGTTATGCATGGAGAACTGACAATGATCTCTTTCTGAAATTTCGGTATTTGATGTAGCTGCTCCTAAACTATCTATAAAATATTTTCACTTCAATGGCACTTCCGATTATATTGGAAGGGCATGTAAACTTGTTATTCAATATGAAACACCCTGTACATTGATGACTGGTTTGATAACAGGTTATTTCAATTACAGAACATCCAACACATAAGTCTAGCCTTTTTCATTCATGAAATATCCTAGTTTTACTTGCAAATTATAGATTGTTTGCTTTTTGAAAGAATTATTATATCTCGGGAACAGCGTGAGCTACCAAAATAATGAAAGGTGTTTTGCAAACAAGAAACCATGCGGGACATAACTTTCATCCAACTGAATCTCAGTCGGTATACAGAGTGCTCTTCTTTCCGCCTCACATTTCGAAACGACGAAACATCGAAAACTACGTTTTCTTCAAACTGTAACCCAAATTTTTTTAATTCATCAGATTCGTCGTTAAGAACTAAGAGAATATCCCCATATATACCCTGTATCTGGATTTCAAGTTTTAAAGTTATGGCGGAAAAACGAGTTTTACGTACCTACCTATAGTTGCCAAAGGCGGCTTAGATTCCTGCACGTGCATAGTCAGTTCCCAGAGCATTAAAAAATAACTGTCTTTTTGTCATTGAATAATTGATAAATTAAGAGAAAAAGAAAAAAATTTGAAACTGCATTTGTTGTCGAATTTCAAAAGTAAAATTAAAAAATATCAAAACGAATTCAACTCTATTTTCCTAAATTTCATGATATTTGCTCAAAGTGATGACCATTCACTTCTAGACATAGTTCTACCCGACGCATATCATCCTATGATGTGGCTCGCCACAGTTCGCCACATCCAACTGCATGAAAGCATTTTGCAGTCTATTATGCAAATCAAAGCTTTAATCCACAGGTTCAGAATAAATTTATCTTTCAGCGTTTCCCATCAATAGTCAACAGGTCCGGTGACCTTGAAGTCTTCAAAAATCAGTTGAAATTCGATATTTTTCATTTGCGCGATGAGCTGGTTCCAATAACATCTTGACTCAGCTACTGATAAATTGTCAAAGAACTCACTTACTTATCGTCCTCAAAATCCCCCTTTAAGTTTTCATCATACACAAAATACGAAAATCTGTTGACCTTCACAAGTGCAAACACATTAAAAATAAATTTATTTCAATAATTTCTTTCCCTTGTAATATGAGGATTTCGGTTGACCCAAAAGTGTGAGTTATTCCGGTTGAAAACTACCTCATTAGAAAATTTGGCCTCATCCGTCTGAATAATCCTTTTGGGAAAATCGGGATTCTCTTGTGTTCTGAGAAGAAGGATCTCACACAGATCTATTCGAAGCTCTAGATTGCGAGCTTGTAGAGTTTCGACCAATGAAAATTTATAATGGTGCATTTAATGTTTTTTTAGAGTTTTGTGAAATACTACTATCAGGTAAATTCAGATCAAGCTCCGCTATTGATAATTATGCATCTGAATTAATATCAAAATAAGCAAGAATGGTAGTTTCATTGTCTTCATTGTTGACTGCAGGCAATGAGGATGATTTTTTCATTCTGGACCGTTCCAGTCGAATGAAATTTGTAACGTATCTCCTGAATTTTTCAGCTGTCATATTTGGATACAATTCGTTCAATCTCCTACAAAATCTACGCACATTTTTTCTCTCATCTACATGAATGAAGAATAAATTAATTATTTGCTCCTTTGTGGAGCAAGCCATTCTGTTCGAATCTATTCGCCTGATAGTTAAAACAGTAATAGTTTTTTATCTATGCTTAGGAGCCTATTTATGCTCTGGGATATGTCTATGCACGTGCTGAAATCTAAGCCTCTTTTGGCAGGTACGCACGCAAAATTCGGTTTTTCGCTATAATTTGAAAACTACAAATCTCAGGTACAGGGTATGTAATCAAATTTTTACGGCGAATCTAATGAATTGAAAAAAAATATTAGTTACAATTTGTAATTTTGTAGGTGGCAAAAAGAGCAATCTGTATACTGACTGGGATTCAGTCGGATATGAGTTATGTTCCGTAGGTTTCTTGTTTGCAAATTACCTTTCACTATTCAAAACAAAATATTTTAAAGGCCATCAAACAAAAATCTCAACTAAATGAAGTTATTTTCACAAAAGCAGATAAGGGTAATACTGTTATTGCGTTAAATAAAAATGACTTCCTATTTAAAACTCTAAATTTCATTTCGTTCGAAAACTATACGATTTTAAACAAAGATCCAACTATTAAATTCCAGAAAAATATTAAAATTGCAATAAATGACGCAAAATCTTTAATTGAAGCAATAGATAAATACAAATTAATTTTACCAAACCCTCAACCACCTCAACTGTATTCACTCATTAAATTGCATAAAGTAAATAACCCCGTTAGACCAGTCGTATCTTACGTTACAGCCCCAGCCGTGAAATTGTCGCACTACCTTATAGATATCATTAAAAATTATTGTTCATTCAAATCAAAATTTTCTATAAAAATTCTTTCGAATTGATAAATAACATAAAAAACGTTAACCTACCACCTAACGCAAAACTTATTTCGTTTGATGTTGAGAATTTATACCCAAGTGTTCCTCCAGGTGAAGTGAAAATATTAATCGATAACATGTTGAATTCGAATCATGTTAACCACATAATTAAATCAGAAATATTGAATCTGTTGAACGTTTGCATTGAACAAAATTATTTTTCTTTCAACAACATCTATTACAGTAGTGAAAATGGTTTGATCATGGGAAATCCTTTGAGTCCACTTTTAGCAGAGATTTTATGAATAATATTGAACAGAAAATTCATACACATCCACTCATTTCCAAATTTCTTTATTGGTATAGATATGTTGACGACATCTTAGTATGTTTCATTGGAACTACTCGTCAATTAGACTTATTTCTTAATTTCATTAATTCCATCCATTTGAACATTAAATTCACGATAGAAATTGAACAGAACGATTTCATTAATTTTCTGGACTTGAAAATCACTAAACGAAATAATAATCATGTTTTTTCGGTCTTTCGTAAACCAACACATACTGATACAATTATACATAACTACTCATTACATCCAATTCAACACAAAGTTGCAGCTTTAAACAGCATGATACATCGGTTACTCAATTTACCTTTATCAGTAGAAGATTATAATAAAGAGTTAAACATCATCGAACAGATAGCCATTAATAATTCATATAATCCGGATATGATAGATCTAATCATTCGTAAAAACTGTATCAGAAAGCAATAAATGAAGTATATCCTATTCATGAAGACTATAAAATATTCAACAGTTTCACATTCTGCGGTTCTGCAAGTTCAAGTATTAAGTCCTTTCTCGTCAAACAAAATCTTACTATAACTTTCGAAACTTCTAAAAACTTAGGTAAACATATTAAAAATAATAAATCTCGTGTTGAAAAATCAAGTAAATCAGGAATCTATAAACTCAATTGCGGTTCTTGTGATAAAATTTATATCGGTAGGACCTATAGGAGTTTTGGCATAAGAACATCTGAACATAAACGTAGCTTCGATAAAATAAATCTGATTCAAATTATTCAAACCACTTAATAAAAGGAAAACAATTCATTCAATAAAAACTGTGACATATTACATATAAAATCAAAAGTTTAAAATTAGATCTCCTAGAAGCATTAGAAATAAATAGATACAAACATTCGGACAAGCTTTTGAATGAGCAGGTAGATGTGAATTTTTCACCCTACTTAACTTGTTTAATTAGTTTTATTACCTTTCATACTAACTGTAAAATGGCTCGGTGTGGATTTTCCTGTTATTCATCCAACTTGTTCTACGATTTGTTTATAATACCATACTCTTCATTCTGTTTGTCATTCTTGATAAAGCTGCTGTGTCAGCGAAACGTCGTCGAATTTTTTCAAATAAAGTGTAGATTAAAGTTAAACCTTGTGTTTTTTATCTCATTTATATTTCATTAATGAAAAAAGCGAGACTTATGTGTTGGATGTTTTTGTAATTGGAATAATAAGAGTTATCGAACCCGTCATCAATATACAGAGTGTTCTATATTAAATAACAAAGTACGTATGCACTTCCGGTTTAATCGGAGGCGCCATTGAAGTGAGAATATTTCTGAAATAGAGTTTCGGACCAGCTGAATCAACTACTAAAATTACAAAACGATAGCATTATTAGTTCTCCATAAACGTCTAATAGGCCACTCAACTTGGGATACTCTGTATATCACTTAGCAGCCCTATTGAAACGTCGAATTCGGTCCAACCTGTACATCAAGTACAACATTGTGAAATATTTAAGTAGGAAACATAAAAAGACAGCTAGGTTACAAGACATACAAAAATCAATATCACATATAATGGATATTTGAAATATGTTTAGTTTGAAAATGAAAATACTTTTACTAGGTAATGTTTTCATATGATATATTAGCTCAGGTGAACTTTCTGAACTCATCGAAATCTTTAATGCTCTAAATAGTATATTGTACTGCTATGCCTATAATTCCTCAGATAACAGTAATTATCAGATATTCTTGTAGATCCATGCATCTTAATCGTTCTGTATATTTATCTACTATGAACTTCCTAATGGTTTTCGGATCGTAGCTAACCTGCTTGTGATTTTTATAAGACGATACCAGAGTTTTATCTCACATAAAACCTCCTTCCATGAAACATTTTGTAAATTAACCTATTTTCACGGAATTAATTTATGAGCAATAAGATAGAAAATTTACTATTTTGTTCCACAGAAGAACACAAAGAAATTTCACAAGAGCATCTGCTCAGTTCTGAGTAGCAAGATATCTATTCCTGAAATTCGTTTAAACGATACAATATGTACCAGCTCTGATGAAACAGCAGAAGCAGTCGGTCCGTGTCTGATTACAGGTAGGTTAGATCTGTCATAATTTCTCGTTAATACTTGCTAATAACGTCCATTATGTATATATGATGATTGCTCTGTGAGCTATCAAAGGTATTCCACCCTACAGCTTAGTTCAAGATTTATCAAAATCTTCTGTTACATTTTGAGTCTATTTTTACCCAAAATAAGGAATAAAGTGAGCTATCCAAAATGAAATATTTTCTAAAACGTTTTCTAGGAGAGAAAAGTTTCATCATAAACGACCATTCTAAGATTTACATCGATAAATTGGAAATGTGAGTTTTCTTTCGAAATTTTTCCATACATTCATTTTTCTTGGAAAATACAGCAGTTCAAGAGATACATTTTCAGCAGCAGAGGGTATGTGAATGAGTAATCGAAAAAAGAACAAAAATATGGTGTTATTATTTGAAAAGTCCAAGCGATGGTTAACATCCGATATAATTCGAGTTTTATTCATTGAAATCGATCAAGAACGATAGGAGTTCATTATCATTATGGAGTGATTTTCACGGACACCCGATAGAAGTTCATTATCTTATATCTTGTTGAACATAATTGCCTTGAAAATAAAATACCTCATCCAACCAGTCATGGTACTTTGCACAACTTTAGCCCTAAACTTGAAGGTAGGAAATTTACAACGTGCTTTCATGAGACTTACTAACTCCGAGACAACTTTGTAGTAGAGCAAATATATATTTAATCATAAGTTGTTGGTGAACTTTCACTTCTCAGTCCCCAACGAGTAAGTTGGGAAGCACGTTTCTTCAATTGATGGACGTAATATTTGAATACTAAGGAAATGATATATATTATATTGAAAAAAGATTCATTTTTTTTATGATCCCCCAGTATATCATTCCATTACCTTGTATCTTCAGCAATTTTAACCTCTGTGGTGTATTTTATTAATTAAATTTTTGCTCTTCTGAATTAATTGATCAATATTCAGATGCAAATGGAAGGGTTACGTTTCTTTGATTTTTTTGAAAAATATTCAAAATTCTCATAATTTCAAGAAAGATACGAAAGATCAAATAATTACCTAAAAAAAGTCCGGAACTGTACCTCATATATTTATAATTTTTACAGAGCTCTGAAAATAGGGCTGAAAACGAGTAGTTTGGCTAACTGACCTAACAATTAGAAAAATTATTCAAACATATTAATTATAAATATCAAGGAAAAATGTAGTGCCGGGGATACAAAAATCAACAAATTATTCACGGTTAATAAGTTTTTATCCCAATTTTCACATAAATTATTCATCAGTTTATTTTGATTTTTTAAGGGAATGATAGTTATTGAACAAAACCTGTAAATTTCTCTCCACTTCGTGAATTTAGTTTTATTAGGCTTACAAATACATCACCGTTTCAACATTTAATTTTTATTATCCACGTTCTCATAAACAATTGAAAACTATAAACTAGATAATGAATTTTATTTCGAAAATCTTGATTGTCTCAACGACAAATGGTTGAGAGCTACTTAAAAACAATTATTTCTTAAGTTTTATTATCATTGTTCTACAATTTGTTATGTACGAATTCATTTTTTAAGAGTAAATCAAAAGTTTTTCTTTTGTTATATATACATTGATGATAATTATGATTTTAGAAGAAAATGGTTCCTTAAAAACATTTAATTCTTGCTAATAACATATAACATATATAAATGATGCAATACAATCTCTCGAAGAAATCACAAATCATGTTGGCTTTGTACGGTCAAGTTGTTACAAAGTTGACTTCTAATCTGTATCACGATTTTTGAGTACAGGGTGGGGCGTAATGGAAGGCGTTTTTGAAACGACAATAACTCCGGTGTTTTTCGACGTTGAACACTTTTAATTACGTAAAATAAAAGCTTGAATGTTACCATTTAGTGTAGAAAAAGTGAAAAGAATCATGTTCTGACAATGACGTCAGGCAGGTGATATCCGTGTTCCTAAACGCATTGCTGAAGTCGATTCTCATGGTTCTGCATCAACAAATCGGTGTCGATTGCCCTAACTTATCTTGTGATGGCTTCTTTCAACTCTTGCAGATTTCAAGGTTTATCGAGGTAGACATAGCCATTAGGTTTCCCCACAAAAAAATAATCACAAGTAGTGAGATCCGGGGAACGAGGGGGCCACCGCATATCACCAAAACCAAACCAAACTGTGAAGTGGGGGTTGATGCAGTTTGCGGGAGTTTTCTGCTACCCAATATTGGCAGTTAAACTCATTAGCCGAACCGCTCAAATGAGAATGAGCCTCACTACTCTTCATTATCACTGGTTCATTTTCATCAGCAATAATCATTTGCATTCTTTGGCAAACTGCTGGCGTTGTGCAAAATCTTCTTCATTCAGATGCTGGACAACCATGAGCTTATAAAGGTGAACGCGGAGTTTGTGGTGTGGAATTGTGCGAACAGTTCGAATACACATTTCGAGTGCTGCAGCTCTTTTTCAGACGGAGTGCCCTGGGCTTTGAATTACAGCTTGTCTCACTCTGTCCACGGAATCTAGTGTCCTTACACTTAGGGGACGACCTTGAGGTTTCGGATTCATTGCTGATGCAGTCGTTCTGAAATTCTGTACCCATCTGATCATTGTGTCACGTTTCGGAACTGAAGCGTTACGGCCAATGTTGAAGCGCTGGCGAAAGCGCCGCTGCTCGACAATGACAGACTCTCCTGATTTTAAGTTCTCTTCAACTTCAAACGCACGGTGTCCTCTTGTTCAGATACGCATAGTGAAATAAATGGAAACTGCTCCTGATGTGAATGACCTCAGGCTCTCCCGTCTACCCACTGAGCGTTACGTGTACTACCCGTTCCAAGAACGCCCTTCCACTATTCCCCACTCGGTACCATCCGAAAATCGAAAACAGCCATAAACTTAGCTAAATTACCTCCAAAATCAACAGCAGTATATTTCCACTCATTGAGGACGTATTATCAAGTTCAGTTTTGGCTTGATCATTATTATTTTAATCTGCAAGATTGGGGTTGATTAAACCCGAAACAATGTATCTGCCAACGAAAACAACGAAAACTTTGGCACCTAACGAATTGTTGAAAATACTTCATTGTAACTGCATCAAAGTGTGTACGAATCGTTAAGGGTGCATAAGATCTGGATTCCTTGTTCAAATTTATGTAAATATTGTAAGGGTGGCACAGTATAAACAGTACAAGGCCTTCGATTCATGACGACAACGAGTATGCTGAGGTTCCGATTTCAATGCAATCGATCAAAATAATGAAAATCTCGACGACCTCAATTACTTTGATAATTGTTTAATTACTTTTGAAAGATACTGCGAAATAATACTGGCAGACGAAAATGAACCGCACATCAAAAAATCAGAAAGATTGCAAAAGAACTGTAAAAATGATCACAAGTTTTCATTACTGTACAATAGAAGATTCAATAAAGTTTAAAATAAAATTCATTAAGTTTCTGATTTTTCTACTACTATTACATTTACTTGACTTCTTTTCCAAAAAGTACTCCACAGAAAAAAAATTTGGATTACAATATTTTTAAATTTGAAAATCCATGCAAATTTCTCTTTACATATATAATAGTAAATAATTGAATGAATGATAGAGCTAGAGCTTTCATAAAAGGATGAAATTGTCAATTGAATAATAATGAAGACTTGAAGCAATAGTTATATCTGCAATAATTTGAAAATTATTGTGAAAAAAATAGCAAGAGGATGTATGAAAGAGGTAGGCTTCAAGACATATTAATATTAAAAGTTATATAAAGAGTGGAAAAAAGCTTGAAACTATTGTTTTGCAGAATTAAATTGTAGTAAAATGGTAGTAAAATTAAAAAAAATTCAAGTATTTTTAACCACTACACATTGAGACAATCAAGATATTAGAAAGAAAAAATTATTATCATTTTTATCTACTTTATAATTTTCAATTGTTCATAAGAACGTGGAAAATAAGAATTTTCGAATTTCAAAACGGTGATCTATTTGTAAGCCTATCAAGACTAACTTCAAGAAGTGGAAAGAAATCTGAGGTTTTTGTTCAATACTTATCAGGGTTTTTATACTAACATTCACCTCAAAAAAAAGTTAAATCAACTAATGAATAATATATGTTAAAATTGGGATGAAAACTAATTAACCGAGGATTATTGTTTATCTATGTATCTAAGCAATAAATTAATATTTTTATTCCTCAATATCTATAATTAATATGTTTGAATAATTGTGTTAGAGCTATTTTCAGAGCTCAGTGAAAATTATAAATATAAGAGGTACAGTTCCAGAATCTCAAACTTTTTTAGGTAATTGGTGGATCTTTTTGGAACTGTTTTCAAGTTTCGCAAAATTTTGAAAAAAACTAAACCCTTAAATTTTTTCACTTAATTGTTTATAACTTTTGCATTTTTTTATGCTCCCTTTCGACAGGAAAATTCCTTAAAAACTCAAAGAGTGGCCCATTTTACAAAATTCATTGATGAATTGGAAATCTGAGTTCTCTTCCGAAATTTTTCGAAAACTTCATTAGTTTAAAAAAATATAGAGTTTTAAGTGACTTTTGTAGCAGTAGGTAGTTTCTTAGCAGGAGAGGGTACTTAAAATTGAATAGGTAGAAGAAAAACGAAAGGAAAATATGGGGTTATAATTTCATAAGTCCAAGTGAAGATTAAATTCTAATATCTTTGGAACTGACAGACCAATAAAATGTTTCAGGCTGTTAGAATATCACTCATGATGTTATTCAGTTTTTGTTTCAAAAATTAATATGTAATACACAACTTCGTCAGACGAGTAAAATAATAGAGTTGCAGTATTATTTAGTCCTTGTCTGTTCTACTTGTGGTTGTACTAAATCCTCTATGTACAGAGAGGGTCTCCAAACTATCGCCCTCCTGGAAATTGCGGCCCGCCAGTGGTATTAATCCGGCTAGTTTTGCTGATTGCGAATATTCAGCAGATCTGATGAAATTAATTTAGATTTTGACTTGAGATCAACGAATTACGCCTTCATCTTTTCATTTATGGCTGAACTGCTTTGAAAATATCTTTTCCAGTAGTGGCTCTATAAAAAACTGTCAATATTAAAATGTTCTTCATACACTTCATAGCTTTCATTTACCTCTTGAATAAAATTCAACACCTGAAGAATATTTTACATATACGTTGGCGAGAGAAAATATCTCAAGATACCCATTTTCGTCTGATAGTTTTCTACCGTTTGTGCCACAGTATTCTGTGTGAAGTAACAGTTCTCAATAAATTTATCACTATATTCATATATATATATATATATATATATATATATATATATATATATATATATATATTCATTAGCTTCACGAATGTTTTATGAGTCGCAGCTTCTTGGTCAGTTCTTGAACGAAGATGGCTGGCGACTTCAATCAACGATTCAAAACTTCGAATTTTTGTGTCTACATATTTTCAGTATCTGTGATTAATTTTGGGAATAGTTCGTTAAATGTTATGTTTTCGTCAGTCCATGGTTTCATTGAATATCAATAATAGCATCTCAATATTGAAACCAATTACAAAATCATGCAAGATTCATCAATTTTTGTATATCCTACACTCGATGTCTATTTTCTACTTTTTCTCCATGAAGGTAAATCACACACTAGAAAAAAGTCAAATCAAAATACTGTTATCCAAAAGTGTCTTGTAATCCGGGCTATGCACCATTTCATTTCGAAACAGACACTTCCGCTTCTCTTGCTTTCCCTAGACAATCTACCTGGTGTCCCTTGGCATACTGACTATACTTAGTAGGGATACTACCGACTGGTATACGTAAGAGAAGGCCTCATACGCGAATAGAGGAGACAACACATTTTTTTTTCGATCAAGATATATCCACAAAATACAAATGGTTTTGGCCCTTTGCAATTGACTGGAGGGATAATTAGAGGAACAGCCAGTATATTGAATATATTCACGAATTTCGAACTGAACAGCAAAATACTTTCGACAAGGAATGAAGCACTTAGTATACGTCTTTCTGAAATCCGGTAGTAGTATATTTCATGTGTTCCAAGCTAAATGAATTAAGGAACTAATTTCGAAGATTACCTGCTTAAGTAATCGTTTGAAGTTGATTAATGAGGACATTGAATATTGTTGAGGTATGTTTCACTTGTAACCTTTACATCAAAGAATATGTGGCGGATTATTCGCATAGTGGAACAGCTATTTGAATGAGAAGGATTCCCAACAATCCACATTCTCAAAGTTTGTGTGTTCGCGGAATTATATAAAAGACTTAGATATATGGTTTAGAGGAGAAATAATGGAAAATTTGGACAAGGCATTATTGTTCTAATATATATACTTAATGAATGGTTATGCGCAGGGAGATGTGGGGAAATTGAGCAATGATCGCGTTGAGTAGCTAGATGATATTTGTGTGTTGTTTCTCTCAATTAGCTAGAATTTTGGAGCAATTAAGTATAATATATAATAAATTATCACTTTTCATTTATATACTGAAATGAATAACGAGGGATGAAAAAGAGTGTATATTGTTTATCAAATTGGATATTCAGCCAAGATATGCTAAGCCTGCTACGATTCAGGAAATTGAAGTGAAATAGTAAACCATACGTATATGATTCAAGGGAACATTGAGAAATAACGTGAGGAAAAACACTGTACAACACTTCACCGAAACTATACTTCCGAACTTAACGTGTATTTCTCTAACTGTGTTGGCATCATTAGAAGATGAAAGCACACTAAACGTTATCAACATGACTCTATCATTTATATTAATTTCATCCCTGGTACTAGACATTTTTGACGAACCATCATCATGATTCGCCGACCTTTTAGAAGAAGAGTCTCATCTATCAAAATGTACAATACACTGAACGGACTTGAAATTTGGCCCTTGTTTGGTGGATGTTTACATTTAATTCATAGATAGGTTGATCAATTTATTCAGAAAATTGTGTTTCACAGACATATACAGAAAACACCAAACCACACAATTCTTGAAGGGGTCAATTAAAGATATGAAACACATTTATAATAAATCAGCGCTTGTACTATTTACAATAGCTATGAAACTCGCTTAAATTGTACGGTTCACAGTCCATGATGAATTGAAAAATCTGTTTCCTGGAATGTTTCGGTCTTGTTGGATGGTGAGAAGTTTTCGACAAAGCATTAAAAAGACTCAGGCATGAGTACTCTACCTGCTACTGTGTTAAAGATAGCTTGAAATTTAGAAATCTGAAAAGGAGTAGTCTCCTAGAGTTATTGAGTATTTTATGCTCTGTGAAATATTCATCGAACTTGACAGCGAAAGTCAGACATTTATAAATGTACAAACCAGAAAATGTCAAAAATCCGTTTTTCTTAAACGGACCCCGAAAAGACTCTCTAAAACGCTTTGAGGTATTAACCCTGAAAACCCACTTGTTATCTATGAAAATCCGATCGGTGTAAGTGATTCTACCCCAAAAACTTATTCCATATCGTAGAATTGGAAATTGGAAAAATAAATAACTCGTAAGACATCTTTATCCACTTGATATTCGAGGGCATTGAAGGTGTATTTTTAAACTTTTCATGTTGCCATCGATATGCACTAATAAAAATGTACATGATGTCCCCAACCGAGTCATCGTATTAGCGATATACATATTTTCAGGTACAACGGCATTAGATTGATCAGTCTGGAACACAAAACAATCGGTTTTTTTCATATTCAAAAATATTCGATTCGTATAACACCAAGCCTCGACCCTTGCCACCACATCAACAGCAAGATTCAAAAAGGAATTTGTTTCTGATGATGAAACCACAAAATTGCTGTCATCCGCAAACATGAGTGGTCTGCAAGAGATACCCCCAAATGCATTAGGTAAATTATTTATATATATCACGAGTAGAAGGGGCCCCAAAATGCTACCATGGGGTACCCCCATTAGCATTTGTTTCTCAGATGATTTTCAGGTACAACGGCATTACATTGATCAGTCTGGAACACAAAACAATCGGTTTTTTTCATATTCAAAAATATTCGATTCGTATAACACCAAGCCTCGACCCTTGCCACCACATCAACAGCAAGATTCAAAAAGGAATTTGTTTCTGATGATGAAACCACAAAATTGCTGTCATCCGCAAACATGAGTGGTCTGCAAGAGATACCCCCAAATGCATTAGGTAATTTATTTATATATATCACGAGTAGAAGGGGCCCCAAAATGCTACCATGGGGTACCCCCATTAGCATTTGTTTCTCAGATGATGTGTACTCAATACCGTCTACATTCACCAAAAGTCTTTGTTTAATGGCTTCAAGGTAACTAGCCACGAGATCCAGCTGTTTGTCTGTTATGTCAAAAGCTTTCAACTCCTTCGAAAATGTCTCGTGTTGGACACAATCGAAGGCCTTAAAAAATCTAAAAACACTACAAGTAGAATATCGCCCGAGTCCAATGCCTCCATTATAATATGGAGCAGTTCGAATGTTACAGTTTCTACGTTTTTTCTACCAACAAAACCGTATTGTGATTGTGTAGGATGTTGAATTTCTTGAGGAAATTTAGAAATCTACTAGCCGAAAATTTTAGAGAAGCACCAGAGCAGACTTATAGGCCGCTAATTGCCAAAATCTTCAGGATCATCTTTCTTGTAGAGTGGTTTGATAATAGCAGTTTTTAGGTGATCTGGAAATATGCCCTCAATGAAAGGTTTGTTGATTACGTTAGTTATTGGTTTACATATAGCTTCAATGGATGATTTCATGATTTTAATCGGTATTTGATCATACCCACATAAAGCTATATTTTTCATCGCCTTTACTGTACCACATTTCTCTTTTTACGTCAACTCGAACATATAAAATGAATTTTTGGTACTACGCAATTATACCCTTGAATGAATTGTGGCGAGTTTTCACACAAGTTAGAGGCAGCATTGATTGAATATTGGTTAAGGTCCTCTCCAGTTTTAAAAGGATCGCTCGAAGGGATTTTTGACTCATTGGTCGGGCCGTTCTTGTCAGTTAGGTTGTTGACTGTATTCCACCAGGCTCTGAAATTATCATCGGAATTACGAATATTATCACCAAAAAAATTACGCATCAGAAATTGCTCTGTCATAATTTTCTTTATGGTCTTACACAGATCTTCCAATTCCGGGAGCGGTTTGGTGACTATATATACTTCATCAAGGAAATCATTCAGCTTATTGATTTTAGTAGATTTTTTATAGAAAGTTTTACCTCTACTTTTAGTGGTTATCCATTTTAAAGAAAAATGTTGCTCGAACACTGAACGAAATTTGTCTTCAAAGGCATTCCACAGTGAATTCACATCATCCGACGTATCACTTAAGACCTGGTCCCAGCACACGTCCGAAAGATCGCGAGCAAAACCACTCATGCCCACCAAATTGATACAGCGTGACCTAATCTTACGAGGATTCGTCAAAGCCGGTGCATTTTGAGCATAATGATCGGACAAATGAAATTGTATTGTATGTGCCGTTATAATATTATCAACGCATGACTCAAAGCTGGAGGTAACCCGGGTTGGATGACCAATTGTTATCTTTGAAGCAAAATTTTCCAACATAGTATGGGAACTTTGAGTTTTGATATTGAAACGATCAAGAAAATTTATTTCAAAATCGCCAGTAATAATTTAACTTACATTTTCTCTGCAAAGGATTTCTATGACATGCTGAAACCTCTCAAGAAACAGGGAAGCGTATCCGACCTATAAACAAATAAAACAACAAACTCAAATTATTTAAAACCCATTCACATGCTGCGCAATCAAACACTCTTGAAGAATTAAGACGCTTGATATCGGCTCCCTCTATACTAAAAACATTCTGGTGACAATAGATTGTATATCCCCCATGCTCTCAACGTTCTCTACAGAAGCTTGACACCAAAATGCAACCCCACAGATTGGTAGATTTTTAATCATTCTTACTATTCCAGTGCTCAGTTATAGAAACAACCAATACATTCCAATTGATGGTACATTCTGATGAATAATGTTCATTTGGCTCACTGTTATTTCTCTTAACCCTGCATCTGAGCATCTTGTAGTAAATTCTTGATTTTTCTTATCTATAAAAAATTACTGGTAGCACGATATTTTTCATATAACTTAAAGTTGAAGCGCTTAATTTAGACATTGTAAGGCAAAAATTCTGGATTATAAAACTCATCTTTTCTTCTGCGGTCAACCTTCACCACGAAACTTTGTAGAGTTCCATTCATGGTTTGAAATTTCAATTTATTAACCTCAATCGTTTCTCCTTCCAAATTTCGTTTTGATTTCACATGTTGTACAACCATTTCTTCCGTTACGTGGGATTTAACACGACCAATAAAGATCCAGGCTGTCATTTCCATTCCTAATTATATGGATACGTGAAGCAATCAGTGAATTCGCGATATTAAATTTTTCATTAATTTTACGTTTTTAAAAAAAAATTATTCTATGGTCGTGATCAAATTCATGTTGTGAATATCTTAATTTTTTCCTTATGTCCATATTTTGCGTTCAGTACAGTGCGTCGAGTTTTGAGTTAAAGCTTCAATGAGGTAGTATACAGTCCTTTCGGTGTGATACAACGCCAAAGGTTCTTCCACTTAATGAAAAGATAGGATGTTGTTGTGACATTTAGTCAGTTTTTTTCAGAAACTTTATAAGAAAACAAACAGCATTCATCAAAACTCAGAACATGCGTGCAAAACTTCTACGAACCTGGCTTTTACGGATTTAAGAGTTTCCAATGTCTACTTCTAAAATTTTCTGGTGAAATATTTGACTCAACGGCTCCTCATTTTCATTCTGCCACAACACAAGCTTTATCAAAAATATCTCAAAAGTTTTCGTTAGATGGAACCTGTGAAAATGAAAAAGGTTATCGTTTCTGGCAACTTATGATATATTTTGATAAGCTAGTTGATCTGAAGTTGACATAGTACTGAGTCTATCCTACAAATTATGTCGTCTTTAGCATCAATAAATTTGGAGGTATTCGTCAGTTATGAATATACTGCACCCATTTAATAATATCATTCACAATTAAATGACATAAATCAATATTTATACTGTCCTGTAGGTAGATATTTCTTCTATTAAAGAGAATTTACGAGTGTTACCAGCCTGGGTTAGATTTCTACCTAATTCGTTACAGCGTTTTGTAGTCTAAATATGACAAATGCATATTTTCAACAATATCATAGTACTACAATTTTACGTTCAGTACATTATTATCATTAGGTCATACATTCAGGAGTGAATTGAGAAGTCTGATAAAAATGAATGACGGGGTGATTCAATCACACAACTTATAACTTGTTTGAACTATACGATGCCTTCAAAGAGCATACATGAAGTTTTATACTGATATTCTAATAAGTGTTAATTTCATAGCCAATAAAACCAGACGAGCAGATACTTTTGCGTTAAATTAGAAAAAAAGAATATTGCGTGCTTTTCAAAGTTTATTTTAACTTTCAAGAAAACCATCATGGAATCCAAAATATATTTTGATAAGAGCTATGGCGACAAAAGATGATTGAAATGTAGTATACTGCGTTAACTGAGTCTGTTTGAAGTAATGTTTGAGAAAAGTAATTTCGACGAAATGTTCTCACAAATATTCAATTTTTATCTCGAACGAGCCTCATTGAATATTTTGGGTAATATCAAGACTATTGAAAAAAAGGAAATAACAATGATTGTTTTTTTGGTGGAGGATTTTGAGCACCTGAGTGCATTGAATAAAAATCACGTCTTAGAAGATATAGATTACGAAAAAAGGCTTTATTGTAATTTTGTTTGAAAGCCGTTTTCACAAACAAGAACAATCTCATCAAATGTTCAAACTGTGTTCCATTCACGCTAGTACAAAAAAAAATAGTTTGGACTGAAAACCGTCTGTATAATGGTTCTGTATATTTAGAGTTATTCAACGACTCTCATCTACAATTTTTTTGGCGTAAATCGTCACAACTCTTAGGCTGAGCCACAAAAGATTTGGACCTGTTGTTCAATTAATAGCTGATCGTTTTCTACTTTGTCTGTTGTAAATTGATTAATTGCATTACCTAGCATATCAATATGAATTTCCCTGGAATAAACAGACAATCATCTAGGTGAGAGGTGCTCAAACGGTCGATCGCGAGTGATTTTTGAGTAGAAAGCACGAAAAAAATTTTATAGGTAGGTAACTAAACTTCAAAAATTTATTACGTAATGAACTAACACTCTGCTAGCGGCAAAAGGGGGCTTTATCAAAGGAACGTGCGGTACTTGTCAAAGGACATTCGAGACTTTCGTGCACGCCAATTAAAATATTGCACCTGCAGGAATTGGAGTCATTCTGAATTATAACTTGAAGGCAATACTTAGTCCATACAAAGTTTATAATTAAATAGTACAAAATGAGTGTACGAAGAAATCTGAAACGCATCATTTTGATAACGATTGGGAGGAAGAATTTTTCTTTTGTATGGTGATGGGTAAGTGCATCTGACTTATTTGTCGTGCGTCAGTTGCAATACCTGAAAGTGGTAAATTAGAAAGGCATCATAAAACAATTCATGAAAATCATGAAAATTATGAGAGGCATCATAAAACAATTCATGAAAATTATGAAAAGGATTTTCCGCCACAGAGTGAATTAAGAAAACGAAAAGACGTGATTGGATATTTTGTTTGAGAAAAGAACAAACTATGTTCACAAGACCAGCCAAACAATCAAATGCTAATATGATCGCGTCATTTACAATATCTCATTATTTGGCGAAACACAATAAATCATTCGAAGATGAATCGGTTGTGAAGGAAACATTTATTGAAGCGGGTGAGACTTCATTTGAAGATTTTAAAAATGTAACAGAAATCATGTCTACTATTAGAGAACCTCAGTTATCTCGTCCGGCTGTCACAAGGCGTATTGAAGTCATCAGTCAGGACATAGCAGATAAACTAAAACATGATATCATGAAATGTACATACTTTTCTTCACAGTTCGATGAATCCCCCGATATGACAGACAAAGTTTTGAACACCGAGGAAATTATGGACATTGCAACAAAAATTGTGAATTCCATCCTTGCATCTAGCTTGCAACGGCGGCTCTTTAAGTTGCAGTTGGAAGATAGGGAGTCAGCTGAACATACTGATTCAGTTCCTCACACGGACGTCAGGTGGTTGAGTCGCGGAAAATTCCTAGAAAAGTTTCAAGAATTATTGCCCGAAATAATAGCTTTTCTAGACGAAAGAGGTGATATCACTCAGATGTTGAAAAACGAAAAATGGCTGACTGATTTGGCATTTTTGACTAACATCACAATGCACTTGAACGCCATTAACTTAGAGCTTCAAGGTAAAGGAAAAACTATTATTGAGATGATTATCGCAGTAAACGCATTCAAATGTAAATTGCAACTAATGATAGATCAGCTGAAAAGAAAGGATCTGAAACATTATCCGTCTTTGAAAGCAAGGATTCCTCAGTTGAATTATGATACGTATGAGGCTAAATTATCAAATATGTTGGGTTAATTCGAAATGCGTTTTTATGATTGCAGTAAATTGAACTCAACTCAGTTTAACATAAACTCATTTCCTGTCGAAAATGAGTCAGTGCAGATTATATCAGATATACATCACAAAGCTACAGCATCATATACAAATTTCTGGTCTTTTATATCTGAAGATAAATATCCGAATCTAAGGCAAATCGCCTTTCAACTGACCCAATGAGTCAACTTGCTTGTGAGAGTCTGCATTTTTTGAAATGAAGATAATTGAGTCAAAATATCCCAATCGACTAACTGACGACAATAGGTCATCATGCTTGCGATTAGCTCAGTGGTTACGTACCATCTAATGAAAAGTATGCTGAGGACATGCACTGTCACGCTGCAACATCCAAAGTCACTCATTAGTTAATTTTAATACCATATCTCTTTCGTTTTGTGATAACCAATAAACTAGCAATTTTGAATAACTATAATTTATTTCATTGATATTATAGAGAAGAACCTAACTAAACTTAAACCAAACCTTGATTAAAATAATGTACATTGTGCGGAAAGCTTATATCTGTATATGCAGTACAGTACACCCTACCGAGGTAGGTAGGTAGGTAGGGAGGATGTATCATGAATGTACGACAAGCCTGCATACTTGAAGCTTCTCAGATTCGATCGTAAGAGGTCTGAAAATATTGGGGTAGATCGCCAGCAGTTCAAGTTTGAGCATCCCTGATCTAGGTGATCGCCGAAACTTCCTACCCAAGCATTTAACATCTGTGGAAATTGATAAATGATTTCTCGAAATACATAAGGATTTATATCGCCCCTAAATCCACAGTTAAACTGACTTATTTCTCCATGAAACGAAGAAGTGTATTCGTCAGAAAAACAAACGTTCTACAACAATTGCGGGTTATAGTTGATACGCTCAGCCATAATTTCGCAAAACTTTAGCGTTTGATCCAAATCATCATCATTTAGTTCATGAAATAATTGCATTTTGTAAGATAGGAACTTATATTCAACTGAATTCTAAAAACGTTAGATTGGCTAATACCGGAAGCTGCAGGAAGTTATGGCACAGATTGCGAGCTTGGCGTAAGTTCTTCATCAATCACATTTCAATGTGCATATTTTTTTATACAATACTGGACCTGGCTCAATGAATTCTGATATTAGTTCCCCTTTGTACTTTTAGCAAACGCTACCTTCAAAATAGATTAGGTTATATATGATGATAATAGGAAATTATACTATATACCATGTATTATACTATCCTATCTATGGACTTTTCACACGGCATATGTTTCAACATTCACAACTGCTTTCAATTATTCAATCTCATTCATTAAAATTTGCAGATACCGTGACAATAAATCGTTAAAACAGTACCAGATAAAGAGGTATAAACATATCTACATTCTAACTAATTATTCCATCTAATACTGAAATATAATATACATAAATATAATCTGAAGGCGTACATTTTCCGAGCTTTATATCTCTATTTGTTGAAAAAGTTTCTATTTTGAAATATGAAAATATACAAGAAGGCCCTTAAAAAAATTGGTCAGTGATGCTATGTTTCAAAACAAATGATACACGGTCTAGAATAAGAATACTAGAAACGCTCTAATAGATAAATTTTTTGATAGAATTTGTACCAAACAGAGTTAAGATTATTTCGATGTATTCGTGTTTAACGGTAGATATTGGGGAAGAAAGTTATTCTTTCGAATAATTCTATTTAAGGCATCCGATCAACGAACCATCAGAAGTTTCTCAAAGTTTTAATCAGTACGACATTTTCTGATCGTTATCGAGTACTTCTGTTTTGTTACAACTTTTCCGACATGCTTTATTTCAAGACGGTAGTTGGTTGTTTTATCTATGAAATATTTTTGGAAACACGCGATGCAAGAGAAGAAATTTTTTTTTTTTTAATTAGGAAATTTACGTGTCTCGACGGCTATGGTCATACATTAATTATACAGAAACAATAGAAAAGTATTGTAAAATAAAACAGAGATTATCATGTCAAATGAGGTTATACAAGTTCGTGTTTTTCAGAAATTCGAACAAATTAGAAATCTGATATTCGGAGTTGAGCAATTCTTTTAGGTTTCTACTGAGGTTGTGTTGTGATCTGGCATCTCTGTATTTGTTGCAGTCTATCAAAATATGTTCTACTGATAGTCGATTGTTACAGACTTCGCATTCTGGAGGGTTCACTGATTCCATCAGGCAGCCGTGAGTAAGGCGCGTGTGGCCTATTCTTAGTCTCCTTAATATGATTTTATTCTTTCTGCACATCGGGGGTAGTTTACAGGGTTTGAGGACAGGCTGCACTGGATGAAGTTTTGTGTTGGACCTGTTCCACTGGCTCTGCCACTCACTAAGGATTTGGTACTTTATGGTTGATTTCAGATCGTAGGATAGTTGGATATCTATTAAGGGTTCATCTGACATGGACGCTTCTTTAGCTGCTCGATCGGCCCTTTCATTCCCAAGGATTCCAAGATGGGACGGGATCCAGATGATGGTTATGGATACTCCGTTAGATGAGAGAAGATGACATGTCTCTTGAATGTTCTGAACAATCCTGTGTTTAGAATAAATATCTTTTATGGCATATGTGGGGGACAGTGAGTCCGTGCAAATTGCAACATTTCTTTGGTTAGGTTTAACCATTTTAAGTGCTTTCAAAATAGCAAATAGTTCACCTGTGTACACACTACATTCGATAGGGAGTCGATATTTCTGTAGTGTCGTTTCTGCAGTAGTTACGGAGCAACCAATACTTTAAAAGAGATTTTGCTTCTCACTTAGAATCAAGATATCTCAGAAAATTGACATAGACATTTGTTGCGTTGTCCGATGGTTATCACGTAAATACTTTAAGGTGAACTGAAATTTCATCCTCACAAATTGTCTTGAGTACAGAATATCTATTCACGAAACTTTATCATTCAAAATATTATGTGTGGGGTTCTCTCAGGCAACTCATATGAGTCATGATAGACATTTGGTTAATTTCAACTTCCTCTGTACCTCAAGCTAATGTTTCACAGCAGAACTTAATCGACATTGAGACAAAAACAAATAGTAGTATTAGTGACTTTGAATGTGACCTGAAATTGCCGAAAGTATTCAATCAAGATGATTTAAACGATCTAATCAGAGATTTGGAACTGTCAAAGTCTGCTTCAGAAATCCTGGCTGCTGGGTTAAAATAATGAAACCTATCAACAGAACGAACTGAAGTTTCATAATACCGCAACAGAGAACACAATATTTTGATGAAAATGATAGTTTTGTATCTTATGAAGATTTATCTGGTTTAATGACTGCAATCGAAATTCAAAATTACGTTTACAATGAAAAGCGTTTGTTGATTTAAAAAATTTCAGCGTTGTCTTAGGCTAACAAAGCGGTACCACTGTTGCCAAAATTCAACACTGGGTAGAGAAGGATTGGACTCCTCGGAAAGCGCTAATTCCAGGACAATAAAACGGGATAAATCCAACTAGTACCAAGGACTCGCATAATATTGCCTCCGTTGCATCTGAAATTGTGGCTTATGAAAAAACTTCTCAGAGCTCTTAACAAAAATGGATATTTTTTCTTCCCTTTTCCCAAAACTGAGTGCAGAAAAGATGAAAGCGAACATTCTTGATGGGCTACATATCAGATCATTTATAAAAGACAAGTTTTATTGAAACTATGACAGAGATGCATGAGAGGAGCTTGTTCAGATCTTTCTGGGAATAAGAAAAATTCTGACTATTCTCAATATGTAAGACTATTGACGAGTCACTTCTAAATCCTTGGATCTAAAGAGAACATTAAGTTGCACATTCTTCACAACTACCTAGATAATTTTCCTGCTTATCTTGGGGATCTATTTGGAGAACAGGGTGAGAAAATTCAACAGGACATTCGGACTATGAAAAAACTCTATCAAGACTTCTGAGAAGCATATTTGATGGCTGAATATTGTTGGAGTATTCAAAACAGCTCAGTTACTACAATATCTGCAAGACAATATAACAAAAGAAATTTGAATTTGGGAGGCTTTTACTTGGTAAAATTCCATTATCAATGATAAAAAACAAGTACTGTGTTTTGAGGAATTTTATTTAATAATTGCGATTCGTAACGCGTTTCACTACACCGTAGCTTCTTCAGACGAATGAATGTACAGAAATTATAAATATAAATGTTTTTGACTAATTAAAAGCTTATTGGGTTGCTTCTTCTTAAGTGGTTATTTTTGACAGGTATATCCAATAAAATTAAGGAGTAGATTGCTCCCCGAAGAGATTCAATAGAGGTGAACGGCTTTAATCGACTTTTTCATTAATGAGTGTACCTGAGTGTTTGTATTTATTGATTTCTAAAGTTTCCCAAAGATCTACCTTCCAATATTTATTATCTGTATGCAAAACTTCAAACTGTGGGTAGAAAGAGTGATTATTTTCTAAGACATGATTCGCGTAATTTGAATCTGATTTTTATTTGAAAAACTGCATTTATGTTCCGATATTCTAATATTAAAATTTCTATGTGTTCTACCAATGTAGAAATTAACACAGTCATTGCAATTCAATCTATGAACACCTGATTTATTGTTTATACCTGGTTTGGTTTACTTATTTTTTATATATTTGCCTAAATTATTATTAGTTTGGAAAGCTATGTTGAAATTATTGCTTCTCAAGAATGATTTCAGTTTCTTACTTGTAATGCCAATGTAGGTTAAGGTGTTGAATTTTTGTTTCAATTTATCGACAGGGTAAACTTCATTCAATGCGATTCTACTTTGTTTTTATTTGAAATATTATTTATTAGTTTGGGATTGTAACCATTATTTTTGGCTGTTTGTTTAATTAAATTTAATTCTTTGTTGAAATTTTCTGGTGATAATCAATCTATGAATAAAACTATTGAATGCTGACATTTTATGTTGATATGGATGACACGACGAGTTATGTATTTTAATATCTTTATGTGACGGCTGATGGTAAATTGCGAAAACATGTTTTTCATTTTCATTCGAAATTGTTACGTCTAAAAATTTATCGAATTATTGCTTTCTATTTCGGTTGTGAATCCTTTTTTCGATGTAATGAATTTATATGATTTTCGAAAATTTTTAACTGTCTATCTGTTCTTGTGAAGCAAATAACGATATCGTCTACATAGCGGTACCAGTATAAACAGTATTTACTGAGTGGATGATTATGAATTAATTTCTCTAAGTTATTCATGAATATTTCTGCTAACAAAGGACTTAACGGATTTACATGATTCTTTTCTAATAATTCTTCAACTAAGTAATACGTATCTTTCGGAGGAATGTTGGGAAATGAATTCTTATCATCGAAATAAATGAGTTTGGAATTAGGTGGTATAATGGTATCTTTGATATTGGAAATTTGTTCGTATGAATTTTTGACCGAAAATTTAGATTTAAAATTGCAATGTTTTATTAGCAAGCCGTTGAGGAATTTTGAAAATTTGAAAGAAGGTGCCGTTATATAAGAAACAACAGGTCTAATTCGGTTATTAGGTTTATGAAGTTTTATCAACGAATATAATTCGGGGGATTGTGGATTGGAGTTAATGAATTTATATTTTTTGTGGTCTGTAATTAATGATTTTGCTGTCGAAATTATGTTTTTAACCACTTTCTGAAATTTTGTGGTAGGATCCATAGTTGATGTTATATAGTTTCCAGCTGTTAAGAATTCCTCAGTTTTAGAAATATAATCGGTTTTACTAATCGCGATGACGGTGTTACCTTTATCTGCTTCAATGAATACTAAATCGTTCTTGGTACTATTTTGACGAATTGGTTTTATTATCTTATAATCGGAATTGCAATGAGTTGATAATTTCGAATAGTCTCCTTCGATGATTTTTGCTGTTTGATGCTTGGCTAAAATATTATCTTTAGAGTTTTTGAGAATGATTTCAGAGTCTATGCCTAACTGTTCGAAATTAGTTTTATTATGTTTTGGATGTAAATTATGTTTGAATATAATCATAGATTGATTAACATCCCGTTATCACAAGAAAATTTCAACAAAGAATTAAATTTGGTTGAACAAATAGCCAAAAATAATGGTTACAATCCCAAACTAATAAATAATATTTTAAAGAAAAAACAAAGTAAAATCGCATTGAATGGAGTTTACCCTGTCGATAAATTGAAACAAAAATTCAACACCTTAACCTACGTTGGCATTACAAGTGAGAAACTGAAATCATTCTTGAGTAGAAATAATTTCAACATAGCTTTCCAAACTAATAATAATTTAGGCAAATATATGAAAAATAATAAAACCAAACCGGATAAAAACAATAAATCAGGTGTTTATAGATTGAATTGCAATGACTGTGATAATTTCTACATTGGTAGAACACATAGAAATTTTAATATTAGAATATCGGAACATAAACGCACTTTTTCAATTAAAAATTAGATTCAAATTACGGGAATCATCTCTTAGAAAATAATCACTCTTTCGACCCACAGTTTGAAATTTTGCATACAGATAATAAATATTGGAAGGTAGATCTTTGGGAAACTTTAGAAATCAATAAATACAAACACTCAGGTAGACTCATCAATGAACAAGTCGATTTAAGCCCTTCACCTCTATTGAATCTCTTCAGGGAACAAGATATTCCTTAATTTTATTCGATATACTTGTCATAAATATCCACTTAAGAAGAAGCAACCCAATAAGCTTTCAATTACTCAAGAACGTTTATAGTTATATTTTCTGTACATTCATTCGTCTGAAGAAGCTACGGTGTAGTGAAACGCGTTACGAATCGCAATTATTAAGTAAAATTCCTTAAAACACAATACTCGTTTTTATTAATAATAAAAAAGTTTTTCTTAATTAAATAATTCAATAAAATGAGATCAATCTTAAAGAAGTTGTATTGTAAAATGGTTTATGTTACATATTCTCTTGAATAGAGCTGCTAATTCATTAATGTGAAATCGTCATTTAAAATAAAGGTGACATAATGTGGCATAACTCAATCATCAGAATTGTTGTTTTGCGGTGTTGTTGATAGTGGGTATTGCTAAACAGGCATTTCCACAGGCCTGATTGCCATTCTGTATTCAAGCAGATAGTCAAACTCGTTTTATCTAGTTCGCAAATACAACTTAGAGAAAACTCTAAACAGCCATGACCCTAAACAAATAGAAACGAAATCGATATGCAGTATTGGCTAGGAAGGTTCGAAAGTGAACACTGATTCCGATAATGAGGAACCAATAAATTCTATCTACCGATCCATAATGTATTTATTCCCTGGGATCTCAACTCCCTCACATCTCTAAATATATTTAAGCAGAATAAATAATCACTCTCGGTGCAAGTTCTATATTTATGTTAATTAATACTATTGTTGCCAACGTGAAACCCTATCTTTGAAAATAATTACGACAGGATCCGTATCGCGGAGCACTTTGGCGGTAAGCTAGCTTCAACATTTGTGCTTCGTTTTTCTTTGTTATATCAGTGAAGGCAACCACTCAAAATAAAAACACTTCATGTGTTGGAACAATAACACTTTCAGTGGCGTACTTATTATAATTCGACTAAAATGCTCCAGTTTGATGTCATATTCAACACTTTTGTTACTGAATACATAGAGAAAGTTAATAGAGAGTTAAATGGTAATACCCTTCTGACATATCATTGGCTAGCCCATGTCTTTCAAACTACAGTTATGTATTACGTATGTCATCTTTCTCAAGTTTGTTTATTTTTGATTTCAGTGCTTCAACCTGTTGTTATAATGAAATTTTACTTGGATTGGATTAAATGGTATATAAAATAAATTTGAATTGTGGAGGCCGTTACTTGATGTAGATCCATGATATAAATGAGATAAAAACACAAGGTTTAACTTTGATCTACACTTTATTTGAAAAAATTCGACGACGTTTCGCTGACACAGCAGCTTTATCAAGAATGAAAAATAGAATGAAGAGTATGGTATTATAAACAAATCGTAGATCAAGTTGGATGAATAACAGGAAAATCCACACCGAGCCATTGTACAGTTAGTATGAAAGGTAATAAAAACTAATTGAACAAGTTAAGTAGGGGTGAGTAATTCAAATCTACCTGTTCATTCAAAAGCTTGTCCGAATGTTTGTATCTATTTATTTCTAATGCTTCTAGGAGATCTAATTTTGAACTTTTTGATTTTATATGTAATATGTCGAAGTTTTTATTGAATGAATGGTTTTCTTTTATTAGGTGGTTTGAATAATTTGAATCAGATTTATTTTTGTCGAAGCTACGTTTATGTTCAGATGTTCTTATGCCAAAACTCCTATAGGTCCTACCGATATAAATTTTATCACAAGAACCGCAATTGAGTTTATAGATTTCTGATTTACTTGATTTTTCAACACGAGATTTATTATTTTAATATGTTTACCTAAGTTATTAGAAGTTTTGAAAGCTATATTAAGATTTTGTTTGACGAGAAAGGATTTGATATTTGTACTTGCAGAACCGCAGAATGTTAAACTGTTGAATATTTTATAGTCTTTATGAATAGGATATACTTCATTTATTGCTTTTTGATAGAGTTTTTACGAATGATTAGATCTATCATATCCGGATTATATGAATTATTAATGGCTATCTGTTTGATGATGTTTAACTCTTTATTATAATCTTCTACTGATAAAGGTAAATTGAGTAACCGATGTACCATGCTGTTTAAAGCTGCAACTTTGTGTTGAATGGGATGTAATGAGTAGTTATGTATAATTGTATCAGTATGTGTTGGTTTACGAAAGACCGAAAAACAGGATTATTATTTTTAGTGATTTTAAGTCCAAAAATTGATGGAATCGTTCTGTTCAATTTCTATCGTGAATTTAATGTTCAAATGGATGGAATTAATGAAATTAACAAATAAGTCTAATTGACGAGTAGTTCCAATGAAACATACTAAGATGTCGTCAACATATCTATACCAATAAAGAAATTTGGAAATGAGTGGATGTGTATGAATTTTCTGTTCAATATTATTCATAAAAATCTCTGCTAAAAGTGGACTCAAAGGATTTCCCATGATCAAACCATTTTCACTACTATAATAGATGTTGTTGAAAGAAAAATAATTTTGTTCAATGCAAACGTCCAACAGATTCAATATTTCTGATTTGATTATGTGGTTAACATGATTCGAATTCAACATGTTTTCGATTAATATTTTGACATCATGATGTCAAATGTCAAATATAAATAACAATAAATCTCGTGTTGAAAAATCAAGTAAATCAGGAATCTATAAACTCAATTGCGGTTCTTGTGATAAAATTTATATCGGTAGGACCTATAGGAGTTTTGGCATAAGAACATCTGAACATAAACGTAGCTTCGACAAAAATAAATCTGATTCAAATTATTCAAACCACCTAATAAAAGAAAACCATTCATTCAATAAAAACTTCGACATATTACATATAAAATCAAAAGTTCAAAATTAGATCTCCTAGAAGCATTAGAAATAAATAGATACAAACATTCGGACAAGCTTTTGAATGAACAGGTAGATTTGAATTACTCACCCCTACTTAACTTGTTCAATTAGTTTTTATTACCTTTCATACTAACTGTACAATGGCTCGGTGTGGATTTTCCTGTTATTCATCCAACTTGTTCTACGATTTGTTTATAATACCATACTCTTCATTCTATTTTTCATTCTTGATAAAGCTGCTGTTTCAGCGAAACTTCGTCGAATTTTTTCAAATAAAGTGTAGATCAAAGTTAAACCTTGTGTTTTTATCTCATTTATATAAAATAAACATAGAATTAACAGTTGGAATTGTTACCCCCCGTTGAGAAAGCAGAAAGCCCCTTTACTCGCGAAATCGTGTTCTTCTTTGATAAGATAATTGGCATAATAAAAAAAAAAAAAAAAGTTTTCATCAGAATTTTAGCTACCCTCTACGCCGCCTCCCTCCGCCATGATTGAAAACCGATCATGCAGAATTTCTTTGTAATCATTGCGTCCCAGCAAAGGTCAGTTATTTTTCTTCAAAAATGTTGTCCCTATTCTTAATGAATGTATTGACCAATCTAGTTTCTAAGATGTTGATTTCTGTTGTTGAAAAGAACTTCACTGAATTTATTTTCAGATTTTTTCTTATAGTGCGCTTATTTCAAAAACGCGAGAACACGTTTTTTGTCTTTTAATGAGCAAAATTTAATTTTCCATATGTCTGTGCATGTGGGAAACAATGAAAATAATTGATATTGTAATATCGCACGAAGTTATTAGCAATTGAAACATTTTTCTCCTCAAAATACTTTAGAGATGTTCTCAGATATTTTTCATTATTCTTACTTTTTAAACACTTTTAGTTCGAGAACTCAATTTTCCTGTTTTTGCCCTTGCAGGAAAAAGAATCAAGATAGTCTAATAAACTGGTATCCATTTTACCATTTATCTTATTTTTTAGCCCCTTTTAGTGCAAAATCTTAAATTTCCATACACAATGAATTGAAAATGCTTCAATATTTCGTTTTATTCATTGATATTACGGTATTGACACTACGACATTATGGGCAATGCAGAACTGGAACTATATACAGCAAAGAAATGACAAGTGATACCTTATTTCAGAATCTCGATTACAGAATAAGTTTTCATAAACATAACCTAAAAAGTTGAAAAGTCATTGAAGAAAGGTTTCTGGCACAACTAGATATTAATTCCTCAGTTGAAGGTTCTCTATGTGATTTCTAGAATAATTAGGTATCAACGGAAGTACGTATTGAAAATTGTAATCTCAACTTCCGGAAGCAAACATTTGGCAGAAATTGAGACAAATGGAAAAAAAATAGTGGAAATCGTTACTAAGAAATTTTTTGGAGTTGAATAATCTCAGTAGGCATTTATGTAGTAGGATGACATAGTATTAGACTATTTTTATTCTTTACCGCAAGTACTAAAGTTTGAAAGCCTAAATTTTTGCACTAAAAGTAAGATTTCAATGGTAAAAATATCTAAAATCATCACTAAAAACTTTTTCCAAATAAAAATTGGATGATTGGATATTGTGTTTATAAGATAATATAATATTGAGACACGTGGAAAATTGTGTGATCTTTTTCTTTAAAAGGCAGAAAAACAGTAGAAAAAAAGAGGTTTTGGAGAAGAAGTTTCTTTGTTGGCACTTGTGGGTATTCATTAATTACAAAAAGAATCTGCATGTTTGTAAGGTGATTACGAGGGCTCATGAGTTCTTTCAGATATTCAAAGCAATCAGAATCTGACAAAAAAATTAAATGTGCAAAAAAACACGTTTTTTAATGTTGAGTGAGGGGTAGAGCAGAGGAGGCTAAGATTACGATCAGAGCTTTCGTTTCGATTACCTCAATGAAGTAGTGAAGGAAAAAAAGGGTTTCACGAGTGCGGTCATTTTGACTATCTTAACGGGGATTCAGTTTTATTCATTATTACTGGTACGAATTGACCACGGCTATGATTCGAATAGTCAAACGAATGATACTCTAAGTGCTTCCATATAAGCCTGAATTGGCGCAAATGATCAATATTTACAGTTTGTGTTATCTAAACGACATATTCTAGAATTCTCTATAGGAAGGGGTAAAACACTGTTAAATCTGAATAAGCACGAATCCCTCACATGTTCCGATCCAATGATTGGCAAATCTATTACTGAACAAGTTTCGTATATTAAAAGATTCTAAGAAACTCCATCATGTTGAAGAAAATGCACTTTCTCCCGATTTCCATTATTATCATGCCGAATATCCACTTCATGAATTGTTGATGACTCTTTCTGGAATATTCAAATTAACCTTCGGGTGTCTCATTCATGAATACGGATCTGATGACGCTGTTTCCGAAGATACGTGGCTACACACTCAATTTCTAAGGCATCTGCTTATGTAGGGGGAGTCCGGGAAAATATACTTGTCCCCCACTAAAAGACTCATAATTCATTCTTTACTTACATTTTGGTAAATTTTATGAATTGTATCTTAAGGTACACTATTAGGACATATATTTTCTAAAGAACGTTTGTTGTTGCTTTCTCTTGGGTTGGGGAATTTAATCTTCAGGCAGGAAGTCAATGTCGCAATGTAAAATATCAACAAAAACCAGTTATTTTATGTAACAATGTTATACGAATGAGACCCAAACTGCTTCTATATATGCCTGAATTGGCGCTCATCATCAATATTCACATATTGTGTTATCTAACGATAGATTCTAGATTTCTCTGTAGGAAGGGGTCAAAAGCTGTTAAATCTGAAAAAGTGAAGACCCCTGGCTTGTTCAGATTCAGTGCTTGGAAAATCTACCACTGAACAAGTTTCGTATATTTATATATCCTAAGAAACTTCATCATGATCAAGAAAATGCACTTTCTCCCAGCATACGATTGCTATTGTTATCATGCTGAATATTCACTTCATGAATTGTTGATTTTCTGGAATATTCAAATTAATTTTCAGGTGTCTCATTCATGAATACGGGGCCGATGACACTGTTTCCGAAGATACAGGGATACACATTCAATTTCTGAGGAATGTGATCATATCATACTCATCATATCATACCCGTCCTCCACTGAAAGACATAATTCATTATTCACTTATATTTTGGTAGATTCTGTGAATTGTATTTTAAAGTACACTTTTAATAGAAACAAGAAAAGAAAACGAACTGCCATTTGAAATAACAAAGTATAACCGGAAGTGCCACAGCATTGAAAATATTTTAGGAAATTAGTTCGAACAACATTCAAGGCAATGAAAAAAATTCTCCATATACTTTCAATGTCCCATCTAGTGTGTACTCCCGGTATAATTAGCTATATCGAAGACTCAGCCTAAAAATGCAAAGATGAGGACAGACACAATACGGAAGCGATTCGAGCGAAACTGTGATTCGGATGGTAGTAGACCAGTTGTTGAAATTGCTAGAATGCTGAAAGGTTTCAGCAAACAATGGTGATCGGTTGCTTTCGTAAGGTATAGTAACATAGTATGGTTGAGTTAAATAAGTCAGTCAGCAGCAGTTACGTATTGCCCTTGATTGGTCGCTGTAGAGTGTCAACGCAATAATATGCATTCCTATTGGCTGAGAAACGTCTGACAAGCTATTCTTAAGAGAACGTTGTTCGTATGGTTCTATGAAGAATACTATAGCCCGCCATAAATGTTGGAAGTAATTAAGTGGAGTTTCAGGATTCGAGTATTATTATTTCGAATAACTGATTAGAGTTTCACGGTGATATTGACTAGAAATTATTATGCTTTTAGTTGTTTTTCTTTCAAATTTTGCAACCAGTAAAGAAGTCTCTAGCTCTTATTTACAAGCCACCAGAATACTTTGCATAACTTGTTTCCAAAGTTGATCATATCTACTTGAAATATTTGTTTCCTATGAGGCGACAAAAAAGTGCAATAAAATTATCATATAAAATAAAAAACTTCAACCCAATCTTTTATGATGGAATATTGTAAATGCGGGTATTCTGAATAGAAAAAACTTTAATGCGTCTGGAGGATTATTGAAGGTTTGGAGCTCAGGGTTAGGAGAAGATGGGAAGTGTTTTTTCTTGATTTTTGAAAGAAAGAGACAACAGTCGTTGTCCCCTACAAAAAATTGTAGAAGTTGTTAAAATTGGCAAGTTCTATGAGTGAAAAACCTTTCCACATTAACTCGAATTTTCAAGATCATTGCGAATAAGGATATATAGTTCACTTAAATTTTCTTATTCTGTTCAAAATCAATATAACTTTTCGAAAATAGTTGAAAAGTCTCCTTTTTATGATTCAAAAATAGTTCGTTGAAAATCAGTTGAAAATTCTGCGGGTGCTTAGTCAACGGGAATTTGCTTGAAAATACAAAAAAGGTGAATTTTCTGGTAAATATTGATACATTTTTAAATTCTATGAAATTAATGCACCAAAGGTTCTAGTGAATATGCAGATAGACGAAAAGGTGGTAATGTGGCCCCGGCAGGTATCTTGACCCCCTTTGATATTTATAATTCAGAAGCACGTCATCTAGTCAATTTTTTTGCGAACGTGTAGCTCTTGTGTATGTATCAAGTAGTATCCAAAAATTTCAGACGAGGGCGTAACGTATTTTATTTTCATTCGATCAAGTCGAAACGCGCAACTGCCAAACTTCTAAATGGACTGTGCATTTTATTCATTTTCTCCTGAAATTCTGAACCTTAGCTCTTGTAATTTGTACATTGTGTCCAGTGAACGTTTTCCTGTCGGACTATGAAGGTAATTAATAATATCTTTTATATGGTTTGTTTATATATTCTTCGATACATACCATTTGATCCCCCTTACATTGTTTGTATTATGGACCCGGGGGGCCATATATGATATATGACATGAATATATCATATAATTTTTTTTATAATTTGCTACAGATATCCCAACAAACAGATATCTCCATCTGTAAAGAGAAGAAAAATTTGGGATCCTGACCAAATGAAAAAGGTCATGTAAGCTGTGAGGACAAAGACGATGGAATATAAAAAGGCTGTAAAAATATTTTGTGTATCAAGATCTACACGAACAAGGTTAGTGAAGGAGGATTCTCAAGAATCGTTAGAGTTGTTTGCGCATAAACATCTCAGAAGAAAACCTATACTACCACCTGAGCTAGAAAAAAAGTAAGTGGAATAAATTTTGTTTATGGAGTAAAAATATTATGGACTGACAAACAAGGATGTAAGACGAATGGCTTATCAGTTAGCTTTAAGAAACAACATCGAAAATAATTTTAGAAATGAAGTAGCTCGCGTGCTTTGTTGGGTCACTTTTCGAAGGGTCATGCAAACTCTTTATTATTACGCAGACCAATGAGAGACCAATTGAGCTAGTGCTCAAGGTTTTAACAGTGAGGCAGTATATTAGATATATTAGAAAAAGCAATGAAAAATAAGAATTATTTTTAACGTACACGAGACTGTGTTGACAATTGTGCAATCTAAAATACCACAGTTTGTATTTAAAAATGGGAAGAAACATATTGGAACCTTGACTGCTGCTGAACGCGGGTCACCGTGCGCCACCTGGGTTGAATGGTAAATCATCTATCTGGTTGGATCCTATCAAATTTGTTCACTGACTGGTATAGACATTTTATTGGAAAAACAAAGACCAGCGAGGCTTCTTCAGTATTGTTTATTTTTGATGGACATTATAGTCACATTCGCAATTTAGAATTAATAGAACTTGCGCGAGATAATCACGTCACTATTATCAATCTTCCACCTCATACGTAAGCTACAGCCGTTAGATAAGACTTTTATGGGTGCGCTTAAGTGTCACTACATTGCGTAAACTCGTAAGTTTCTTCTGCATTCTGGAAGAGGCTGAAGCCTTACGATATTGCTGAGATTTTTGGTCGGGCATATCTCAACAGCACCACAGCGGAAATCGCTGTAAATGGTTTTCGTGCGATGGGCGTTTACTCATCCAATCCGCAAGTTTTTACGGAAGTCGATTTTGCGATAGAAACATCAACAATCTTGCCTCCAACAATACCCAGCTAATCGCCATACAGGTCCTGTTGCTGATCAATATGCGTCAGGTGTGTATGCTGCAGCACAAGAGTTCCAAGGTTGTTTGGTTCTGAAGGAGGACATTCAGCCTATTCCCGGAGATAAGATTCGAACTTCTAATCGTGGAAGAAAGATTACCATAGCAAAAGCATTCACATCCTCTCCAAACAAGATTACATTGAGTGAATCTTGGCGCTCAGCAGAAACCTGTGGCCGAGGTCGTGGACAAGGGCGCTGTACCGGATGTAGTGAAGCTGGAACAAGCAGCAACAACAATGCCTGTCAGCGCCAGAGAGTCATTTAGTCATCATCTAGCAGTAGCTGTGAAAGTGATGTAGTCGTAGAAATAGATTCGGAGAATGACGACAGCCAATATCTGGATAGGACCCCGGAAAGCGCAGATACGAACTGCATGTTTCGTTTATTTCATCGAAAGATATGTATATATAAGTTAATAAAGACGACTTTAATGTGTTTCCTATACTTCTTTGTCTTATATTTTGTACCTGAGGCCTGAAAAACAAATAAGGGCTACATTACCACCTTCTCCTTCTGAATTTTAATTAGTTTCTTATTTTTTCTATAATTTTTGAATATATATTTAGTTGAAAATGTATAAAAAGCAATTATGTATTGATGAATTCACAAGGATTATTTTTGAATGTATAAATGAATATAGTTGAGAAAGATTATTTTGATTGTCGCCCTACGACATCGTCGAATCGAAGATTGGATTTTGTGTCTTCTTCATCTCTTGCGATTCGAATTGGATCTTTCTAAGTGAATTTTATACTAGAGTGAATTGAATTTATGAAGGTATTGAAGGAAATTAGTTGACTATTTGTGTACGTAGAACAACAGAATATGTCGTCGACATATCTAAATCAATAAACAACAAAAATAAAGTGTTTTGCCAGCGCATGGTTATGAATTAATTTCTCAATGTTATAAATGAAAAAACTACATCCCTTGATATTGATTTAGAATTATGAGGTGGAGAAGTATGTTGAATTTTTCCTATTAGATCTGAATTCTTCCTAACTGAAAATTTTGTTCAATGATGCCTCTAAAATACCGTGAAAGTATGGCTGCTGGGGTTTTGACCTATGAGATAATTAGCCTGATAGAATAACCCCTTTTAAGGGTAAGAGTAGGTGGCAGTCTGGCCTGATGTTGTGAATGGGTATGCAATACTGATGAGGTCAAATGAGACAGAAACTGCAGTCTATTGCTCCTTTTCATGACATCCGAACGAGCTGTAACACTTCTGTGTGACCCTGGTTAACGGTGTTTATAGAGAGTGGATCGGAAAATCAGCTCCTTCAAGGAAGAACATTTAACATTCTACGGAAAGTTGAATATTGTTTCTTTAATAAAAGTTCCTCAATGTGTCTACACATATAGCGATAATTTCACAATTTGTAATTTACCAGATTTTACTGTATGTCTGGTCGACAACCAGATATGAATAAGGAGCGTTAGTCCTTAGACAGATCGCTTCCTTGCTGACACTGTTTGTAGCGTTACGGTGAATAATCGAATAAGTGTGACTTCTTGAGGTTTTCTGTTCATCTACTCTTTTCTTTCATGGTTTTCCATTGGCGAAACCTGTTTGAAGAAGTGTAATTTGACCTCAAGAAAAATCAAAATCTGAAATATTACTCAACTTTTCACAGCTAGTAATTTGAGAATAATGATATTATGAGATTTGAAACTCTAGGCTTATCTCTCACTGAATAGTCAAATTTCAGGAATTAAGTTTTCAAGTCTTAGTATGAATGAATTAACTGAATCTAGATCCGAAATCTTGAATATTAAACCCTATTGAATGAAACCAATAAAGCCACTCTGAAAGGATTACCTCCACAAAGATGTTATAGTTATCTATTGAGTGGATTGTTTTTTGATTTCCGATTCAACCATTTCATCTTTCCCTGTAATATGCCTTTCCACGCTGCAGGGCTGCTGTTGTTGGGAAAAATATATTTACGGAACACTTCATTCATTATATAATGGGAAAAATACGAATATCCTTTGATATGGCTATTCGAGGAAGGAGTTTGAAGAATCAAATGATCAGAAAGCTTGTATTCGCTTCATTCAATAATTCAATTGGGACGATCATTACACTCGTTAAACATTCATCTACATTTTTTGTTTCGATGAAACAATACCGTTGAAATTTCACTATATCCACAAACTTATGATGCGTTTCATCAGACAGTGACATCATCAGATAAGTAATGCTACTTACTACCCGTTCGAATGGCTCAATCTTTTGTGAGTAACTGTCAACAGATGAGCAATGAAAATTTTAGTTTTTATTTATGAGTGCTGCCATCTTCATGAAGAGGTAGGATACTTTTCAGACCATCCTCGTACCGATCGATTGGAATATGCTTTGGCTGAATGTTCTCAATGTGTGAAGAATTAATTTAATAGGATTTTCTGATCTCATTTCATCAAAAAGTAACTTTTGTTGAATTATTTGGTACAATAGGTACAATATCAAATGCCTTTGTACTCTTGCATCACACTATAATTCATATTCGGTTAACTTTCCATTCTCACTCTGAAATGAAATGTCAACAGAACTACTTATCGAAATGAATATCCTATTTTAAAGATTTTCTGAAAAATAACTTTATACTCTTTCTGATTTCAATTGAAGCACTGGTCTAATGTCTAATAAATAAAATTCAAATTTCTTCGAAGGCTAAAAAGCAAGATAAATAGTTTGATTTGAAAATTAATCAATCTATAGCGAGTATAAACAATAAAAGCAACTAGAAATTCAATAGAACCTAAAATACCAAACCTTCGAAAAGTATCCAGAAATAATATGTATGCCGATAGTATAACCGATGCGGAATGAATAAATGGAAACCAGCTTTTTTTCAGTGATGATGAATACAATTTGAAGCTCATAATTCGTTTTTCCTAAATATCCCAAATTCCAATTTGTATTTAGTCCGTCGAATAAATTTATTCCTTCAATTCTGCTTACACTCAGGAAATTCCTAAGAGAGTATCCATCCCTCCATTACAAAGCCCTGTTGAGCCTCGACTGAGGTATGGCAGCTATATAACTGTCAGTCATTAATTTCAACAAGCCGTCCAATGATTTTCTTTATGTTATCGCGAAATTCACTCTCCATGAGGCTTTGTATTCTAGGATGTTATATTTGAAGTACACATTCAATTCTCATTTGAGATGCCACCTGCTTTCACTCTTTTAATTTATCGCCAATTGAGTATTAAAAGATTTATTGATAAAAGGGAGGTGATTTGTCTTTTTAATGTAGTGTCTTTTGAATCATTATCTATTCTTCATTATTCAAAAATTATACCTTACCGTCTTTCAAATTGGCAGTGAAGGTTCTTATTCTAATACAAGATTTGAAATTTCAGACATAAAATGCGCACTGTATTCTAGTCCACTACTATTACTACTTTCACTTTGATGGGTGTAACTTCTCCTAGTGGGTTTTGGCCGACGGTGCTAGTTAGTTCCAAGACAGAAGGCTTTTTAATATTGGCAGGACGTAATCTATGCCAATTCTCTCCATCTGCTATCTATTTCAAACACCGCTACAGCATTTTTCATTATTATTATAAAAGAATCCAAGGAAGATAACTTGATCCTGAAATTGAAAAAGCGAAAAGAACAAAAACTTCAAGAAGTAATAAACATAGTGCTCAAACTCGAGAAAGGAAGTAACTCATCATTGACAAACGAACCGATGCCTTTTTCAAAACAATTAACCGACCACCACTTTACAACGTCACTCGGACGTTTGCTCCACGTACAAAAAATCCTATTCACTAAAAAATATTCTATCTGCCTGACGCCGGTCTGTTACAGCTGCAACACAAACGAGTGACGCGGTGCTGAACTCTTTAAAACAGGTTCTGGTCTCGAACGAGTACAGGACACCAAACTGCCCCTACGTACTCCTGGATCGGACGAACACACCTCTTATAGAGAGTTACAGCGGTTGGAAAGGAAAAATCAAAAGATTTACTAAGAAGGTACCGGAGGGTATTGGCACTCCGAAGGTACCAGTGACGTAGCCAGACTATATAGTTCAGCAGCCACACTGAGTTTGACGTGCGACGAAATAGCAGCAAGGGGATGACGTCGATGAAGTATTGAGCGGAGGAATTATTGCGTCCTATCTGCTGCACGATGCACTATTTCACATTCAAAGGTAGTAGCCAGTCGTGCACCAACGCGATATTGCATGCAGATCACCCTGGGGAGCCATCCACATAAATTTTGTGTGCATTTGTTCAGTAGATTAGCATATAGGTGTAGGTTTCACCTACGTAGAAGGATTTGCCTGATTCAATGCGGAATGCGAGGTCACTGATAAAAGTTATGAACAGGAACGGATCCAAGGTAGACCCTTGGAGATACCGCTCATGACTAACTTTTCGAAAGAGAAGCAGGTACCAACTATTACTGAGATGGTTCGGCACGACCAATAATTTCTTATTCATAGAAGAATGCAACCCATTTCACCCACGTGATCTATTTTGTGAAGCAACTTTCTATGAGTGACTCTATCGAAACCTTTAGTGCAGCCAAGATATACTCTGTGACACAAGAGTATCTGAAAATTCTCATTTAAATTGACCGCGTTGAGTATTTTGGAGTATCTTTAGTTTTTGTATGTTCGTAGAATTACTATCTTACCTAAACTACTATGCCAAACATGAGTGCCATATATCAACTAGTTTGTTTATGACAGCTGTTGAAACTAGTCGACCTCAGTTCTATTCTGCGAATTTTATAATGGAATAATATAGTCAACAAAGAGTTTGTCTCAAATTTTGTGTTATGAATGAAATTCCGTGTGCTGAATTATTGCGCATGCTGGAAAATGTTTATGGAGACTCTGTCCTATGGAAAAACCAAGTGTACGAGTGGTATAAAGCACTAAAATACGAGCGGGAGATCGTCAAAGATTTGACTCATTCCGGATGACTTTCGACTTCTTCAACGGACGACAACTTCTAGAGAATTGAGGAAATAGTGTTGTAAAATCGTCATGGCAATGGAAGAGAGATTGCTCATGATCTCAACATCTCTCGTGGAATAGCCCGTTTGATTTTGGTGAACCAATTGCACGTGTGGCGCGAAAGAGCTGAATTTTTTTCAAAAACAGTACTGGATACAGGTAGTCGCAGATCTGCTGGATAGTGCGAATTCTGATCCCACGTTCGTAGGATGGATCATAATTAGTGACAAGACATGAGTCTATGAATACGACACACATACAAGCCAACAATCATCGGAATGGGCGAGAAAAAATGTGCCAAAACCGGAAAAACCTCGCCAAAGTCGTTCGAAAATCAACACGATGCTGATTGTTTTCTTCTATATGCGTGGTGTGGTTCATCATGAATTCGTTTCGCAAGGAAAAACGCTCAATGAGGAATTCTATTTAACCGTTGTGACACGCTTATGTGAAAATATTCGTCATAGGCGGCCGGATTTGTGGCAAAACAATTCGTGGATTTTGCATCAAGATAACGCACCATCTCATCGAGCCATGGTTAATAACGACTTTAAGACCAAACACTCGATACCATCGAGCAGCCGCCTTATTCCCCTGATATAGCTTCGTGTGACTTTTTATTTTACTCCAGACTAGAATTGCCGCTCCGGGGAACCAGATTTGATTCCATAGACGGCATAAAAAAATTCGCAGAAGGTGCTGAAGACCATTCCTGAAAGAGCATATAAAAAATGTTTTCGATTTAGAACAAGCAACGAAAACCCATCCCACTGCAATTTCAATGTATCGAGATCAGAAATGTATTTAATACAGTTGACGCTTTTGACGGTATTCTCAGATGTTACTGATGAGGATATGATCGCTTACCAGGGATCAAAAAATTTTACCAACGCACGACATTGAATAATAAAACAAATTGACAACTTATTTTCTAGTCAAGAAAAACGCACACAATAATAAATCGGTTTATCGAAAATTTGAAAACCTTGTATTTATACTCTTGAAACTACAACTTCAAAGAGGAGCACAGGTAAACACGCCTCAGATCATAATCCCCTCATTGCATGTTTCTTGCCTTCTTTTATTCTCAATTTCCAAATTATTTTATAGTTTTGTTATTTCTCTGGTGGTTGTCACTCAGTATCGTTATATACTCTGCTTTCCTTCCTTCGATCCTTAGATTTCCTCAACTTTTCTTTTTATACACCGGTCTGGTTTGCGTAGATGACAGTGGGCTGAATAATTGTAATTTTTAATCTTATAGAATTCTTAGATCGCTCTATAATTTTCCGTGCAAAAGGGAAGTTGATCCAATTATAGGTTTGAGTATTGATTTCCATACTTTTTACTATCCTCTTGAGAAATGGTGGTTCTTACAGATTTCTACGTTAATGTTTCCTCCAAGTTGTAGCCTCGCAATTTGGTTAACCCAATAATTATATCATGTGATCTTTGAAGAATGCCCTAAGTTATAGAGTCTATAATCGTTGATCAATTTCAATGAAGGAAAAATCAAATTGCATGTTGTGTAATACACTCTCCATAAAAATTGTCGCATCACCCTACTTTTACGACAATATTATATAAACTTTTAGGTTGGTCATTCAAGAGCCGCTTGGTAACTTTCAGAAGTGTAAAATAAGAATATATCATTCAAAAGAGATGAGTTTATGATAGAAAATATCAACAATTTTCGAGTTAATGAAAAATTAAAATATTCTACCATTTTCAAACATTCGCGAAGAAACCAATCAACTAGCATCGAATGGTTACTAATCATTTTCCTATCTGGGCCCTAATTACTGCCAGTTTACGTCTCGGAAGCCCCTCAAACAAATTTTGGATGTACTCTTGAGTCAATGAGTTCCAAATTTCAGGAAGCAGATTTTCTGGTTAGTAAAGTGTTCTACAAGGCATCCTATTTTCTGAATTTCCCACTCCATGTTGTCCCTAACATGTTCTATGGGATTCAAGTCGTTACACCTTGCTGGCTATCTTAAAATACCAATTTCGGAATTTAGCAGAAATTCTGTAACTACTCTAGCTGCATGAGGCCGAGCATTATCATGCATTTAAATGAAGTTTTCGGCAATCTATGGGCCAAAAGGTACAACATGGGGTTCGAGGATATCTGCGATGTATCTGGCCGCTATCATTCTTCCATTATTCTATAGGACTAATTAAGTTCGATCATGGAAAAAAATGCCTCCCCACACCATCACTGAGCCCCTTCCAAAGTTTTCGGCTTACCTGATATTGCATTGATGATACCGTTCCCCAGGTCGTCTATATATAGGCATGCGTCTATCATTTGATACTAGATAGATCCTCGACTCGTCGGAAAAAAGAACCATTCTGGAATACCCCAATTTGCATATTCAATCGATAACTGAATTCTTGAAACTCGATGTTCTCGGGTGAGACGCGGGCCGGTAGAAGCCACATTTCTTCTGATATCGTCTTTTCTGAGCCTGTTCCTAACAGTTTGCAATGGAATATGCATATTTCTGGAAAGTGCGAGTTCATTTTGTAGCATTCTAGCCGTACAGTGCTGAACTCTTTCTGCAGTTAAACGAAGCCAACGATCATCAACTGATGTTGTTATCCTATTTCTTCCCTGTCCGGCCCTTCTTTCATATTCCTCTCTTTTATGGTACCGAATAATTGCTCTTGATATATTGCTCCTCTAGAAGTGTTACAATTCTTACCATTTCATGATCACTCAAATAGCTTCCAAGACGTTCAGCAGCCATTAAAATAAATTCAAAGATTCGAAACTCAATGAAAACACAGAAAACATTAATTAATTCAGCGTGAAAACTGAAGAGGAATTGAATGAATACAATGATATACAAATAAACTCATTCTTGTTTCAGACGTTTTTGAGATCATATGGAAACAAATCTTACTACGTAGATAGGATTTTTCTCCCCTCATATATCCAAAAACATATGTTGACAAAGACACTGCGATCGAGCTGCTTAATCGATTGTGGAATTCACAATATCAGGTGATGCGACAATTTTTGTGGTGCGTGTATTTCAAGAACCTGAAACATTTTCATAGCTCCGTCATTTCCGGAAATGCCAGAAATCTTTTGTATGGCAACATTTTGCTGTCCCAGAAAGTGTATTGATCACTTCAGATTGGATAACTCGTGTTATCTCTTATTTTGAGAGGAGGACTCAATACGTAACAGAAGATTCTAACGAATTGTGAATAAGCTCTGTGGAGGAATACTGTTGAAAATCACAGAATAATCTTCATCAAATTGTAATGGATCCATCATAACAGAAAATTAACAGACTACGTACCTTCGCTTATTCTAGTTATTGTTTTTTTTCCGAGTCTTTTTACAGAGAATTGATAATTATCTTGATGAACCATACCGCCGCAAGTCTTACAGACTAGAAAAAAGTTACGCAGATACGGTATATTCAAAAACTGAAAACCAAACTAAGATAAATTAAGAAATGCAATTGAATGTCTTCTTTGGTGGAGAAGCGATCCTTGAAACACCTGATCGAAGTCGCTGCCTATGTCTGATAAACTCCCTGAGTCGATTCATATGTCCGTTCACTCAGGATTCACTCCTGCATCTCATCAAAAACATGAAGGGCAATAGATCTGCTGGTCATGATGATATAAGGACTTACGTAGTGCAAAATATTGCGAATAATATAATTGAATCACTAACCCATCGAATGAAGCGGGGGACTGAAAAGAGCAATTGTTGTCTAAGTATTTAAGAAGGGAGTCGCGACTGCATCTGAGAATTATTGACAAATTTCTATTTTGAGTGGCATATCAAAGCTCTTAGAAACTTGCATGTACACACAGATTACTAATTTCGTAAAACATAAACATATTTTGTCTTCAGCTCATCATGGTTTTCGAAAGGATCGATCTACTGAATCTGCTTCTTGCAGTCTATTTGATTATATATACAGTGAAGTTGACAAGGGAAAGTATGTTTCGTGTACCTTCTATGACATGTGTCCTGCATTCGACCGAATGAAGTTGTTAATTGCCTGTACAAAGTATTTTGGCATTGGCCTTAGAGGTGTTTGCTTGAATTGGATCAAGTCCTACATGGAACGCAGATAAATGATTGTGAGGTTGTCTGGGGCTTTGTCTGGTGTGTATGCAACGGAGATCGGGGTACCCCAGGGGTCAGTCTTGGGACCACTTTTAATCAGTTTATTCATCAATGATCTTGTGTCATTTATAGGTCTCGGACATATCGTGATGTACGCCGATGACACCGCAGTGGTTGTTTCTGGAGCTACCCCTGAGAAATTTCGATTTATTCTTGAACTGAATGATGAAAGAATGGATGTTTGGTGTCTGAGAAATCGACTCATTTCGAACAGAGCTAAAACTGTCACCTTAAGTTTTTATAATAGAAGGTCAGCACCGCTCGTAGATTTCTTCTCATTGATTGAAACTAAATATTTGGGTACCAATGTCGATACGAGTCTGACCTGGGCAACTCATATTGATCAGGTTTGTAAAATGCTGGATAAGGCGCATATTGCCTTGCTTCAGGTAAGATCGTCTCTTGATCGTACTGGACTGTTGAGTGTTTACTTCGCGCTTGCATACAGTCATCTTTCCTACAACCTTATCGTGTGGGACAGATCTAGTGGTTGAAGGCGGATATTTTTGGCGCAAAAAAGGTTGGTGAGACTAATGTTCGGCTTGGGACCTCGACAGTCTTGCAGTGACAGTTTTATTGGGCATGGTTTTCTGACGGTTTCAAGTATTTTCATAAGGCGGCACTATATGCCAAAAATAACTTAGAACACTTCGAAATGCTGGGTGATCACCAAGGCTATGGCACAAGAAACGCGATAACAATTATCTATCCTTTGCATAGATCGGCTTTGTTTGTTTTTGAAATTGAAATTATATGTATATTTGTTTGGAAAAAACGTTCAAGTGCTATTTTGATATTTATGTTGTGCACTATACATTTTATTTATTTGTGACGAGTACACCCTGTATGGCAAGTACAATAAAATTGATTTGACTTGACAAACTTCAGCAGAAATCAGGATGCCTTCAGATAATTCTTCTTCAGAACAATAATTGGGTTTTATAAAATTCCTCTTCACAATAATCGCCATTGTAATAGCATTTTCATTGATTCATGGATTTTAACAGTTATACTCAATCTCCTATTCGAACAGTCTAAGCTTTTCTTGATTATCGTCCTCTGGAAAAACGAAGAAAAATCTAATTCCGACATGATAGTGCTGATCTTCAGAGTGCAGCTCTGTATGTGGATTGGTTGAACAACAATAATGGTGGTCATCGGATGGGGACGAATGGTTCTGTTAGGCGGCCAGCCCGCTATTCAGATTTGAACCCCCTGCTTTTTGGCTGTGGTGTTATCAAATGAAACGAGTTGATTGCACTCAACCAGAAAATTTGGAAATGTTAAAAGAAAGAATAAGAACCGTCTGTCTAGAAATGTCTGCAGAATTCTGCCGGTTGTGTTTTCAATCAATTTTTTTGAAAATTTTTTCTATCAACTTTTTTCATTTCGATATTTTCAGTTTTCCGAATCAGATGTCTGTACTATCATAGTTTTTTTAGAGTATGGTAAACTTTTAGGGCACTAGTTCGTGACGATATGGAAATCGTTCCGAATAGAGTCGAAACGCTAGACCACTATTTCTGTTAGATTATGAAAAATCTTAAATCATGTTCAAAAATTTTTTGTATTCTACACACACTACAAAAATTGTCGCATCACCTGGTATTCTGAATTCCTCAATTCATTAAGCAGCTCGATCGCAGGTTCTTTGTCAACATCTGTTTTTGAACATATGAGGGGGAAAAATCTTATCTATTAATATATAATTTGTTTCCATATGATTTAAAACAAGTCTGAAACAAGAATAAGTTTATTTGACTATCAGTATTCATTCAATTTCTCTTCAGTTTCCACGCTGAATTAATGCCAGTTTTCTGTGTTTCTTGTTGATTATCGAATCTTTGAATTCATTGTAATGGCTGCTGAACGTTCTGAACGCTATTAGAGTGATCATGAAATGGTTAGAATTGTAACACTTTTAGAGGAGGGGCGAAGCCAACGTTACGTGGCTAATTTATTGAATGTTAACGAAAGCACTATTTCAAGAGCCATTAATCGGTACCACGAAACAGGAGAAAATGGAAAAAGGCCAGATAGGTAAGAAATCGGATCTGTTGATGATCGTTGGCTTCGTTTAACTGCAGTAAGAGTTCGGTACTGTACGGCTAAAAAACTACAAAATGAACTTGCACTTTCCAGAAATGTGCATATTTCTTTGCAAACTGTTAGGAACAGGCTCAGAGAAGACGATATCAGACGAAGGGTGGCTTCTACCGGCCCAGAATGGTCGAATGCTCTATTTTCCTATGAGTCTAGGTTCTGGCTAGTATCAAATGATAGACGCATGCCTGTATACAGACGACTTGGGTTAGATATCCTGTAAACTGATAACTTCGGAGGGAGATCAGTATGGTGTGGGCAGGCATTTCTTTCCATGGTCGTACTGAGTTAGTCCTAGTGAATAATGGAAGAATAACAGCGGCCAGATACATCGCAGATATCCTTGAACCCCATGTTGTACCCTTTGGCCCATTGATTGGCAAAAACTTCATTTATATGCATGATAATGCTCGGCCTCATGCAGCTTCAGTGGTTACAGAAGTTTTGCAAAATGCCGAAATTGATATTTTAAGATGGCCAGCCAGAAGTCCCGACTTGAATCCCATAGATCATGTTAGGGACAACATGGGGTGACAAATTCAGCAACATAGGATTCCTTGTAGAATACTCCAACAACTAGGAAATCTGCTTCCTGAAATTTGGAACTCAGTGACTTAAGAGTACATCCAAAATTTGTTTGAGGCTACCGAGACGTATACTGAAAGTAGTTAGGCCCCGGGGAGGTGAGATTTCGATTTTGAAAATGATAAGTAACCATTGGATGCTAGTTGCTTGGTCTCTTCGCGAATGTTTGAAGATAGTAGAATTTTTTAATTTTTCATTAACCCGAAAATTGTTGATATTTTCCATCATAAACTCATCTCTTTTGAATGATTTCTTCTTATTTTACACTTCTGAAACTTACAAAGCGACTCTTGAATGACTTACCTAAAAGTTTAGATAGTATAGTCGTAAAAGTAGGGTGATGCGACACTTTTTGTGGAGAATGTATATTTTTAATTCTCCGAGAAAAAGACTCTGCATGAGTGACGTCCATTTTAATTCTACGAAGATTGCTCTGTAATTTTCAATGGTAATCTGCAACAGAGCTCACTTCACGATTAATTTTTCTGTTTCTATTCTTGTCTTCTCTCATTCAAGATTCGAAATACAGTGAGTTATCCTAGTTGAAATAAAGACCAAAATACTCCCTAGAACAGGAAAATTTTATTACGAATTTTAACAGTCAGTCATTCTAGAAATTACATCGATGAATTGGAAATTGAAATTTACTTTCGAAATTGTGATATTCTTCTACAGAAATATTGTATTTTCATTGAAAATAGTTCAATGAACATCAAGTTTCGGTTTTACCAGAAGTAACAGATTAATGAAAAAAGTTCAGTCTGTTAGAATATCATTCAAGATAAAACTTGGTTTTTGTTTTGGTGAAATGGATCAACCTACTTTGAGCTATAGCTTGGGGTGTTTTTCATGGTATTTGCTGATACTCTAGATAGTCTTGCAAATTTTGTTTAATCTTCCGCTGACTTTGTTTATTTCACTTCATTGAATTCGAGAATATGGAAGATTAATCATAGAATTGATAATTATAACTATTGTTTGATGTTCCATTTAGTTGATAGCGAAGAAGGAAATAATTTGAAACAATAGAATATGATCAAGATCATAGGACTTAATATGATAACAAAAACCGTACAACCTGTATAAGTTGTAGGAAAGATAACTTGGAATTAATTTGATGGTGTAACATATTGTCTTTCTAGCTTCGCTTATGTAATAATTTATTTAACTTAGAGTATAGACCATTTAGTTTCTTATTGCAGGTATAATTCTCTTGTCAAATATTTTATGACCCCCTTCGCAGAGAGCAGTTCTCTCCCACACTTCAGTACTGTTTCCTTGAAGAGCTTCTTATATCCTCATTTTTTTGATCAAATATTTTCAAAAATTACAAATTTCAATTAATATTATATTATTAATTAATCGAAATTTGTATTTTTTGAAAAGATTCAATCGATAAAACGAGAAATTAACATTATATTAATACTTATACGCCTGTGCTCGTTTCAATTGACCTCGGTTTGGAATAAGAGTTAACTGTGCACTTTACCATGGGGATCTCTATCTCAACTACAGAGTAATTCATACTATGACATTATTATTCTTCATTCTAAAAAGCTCTTGCTCTTCCTAAGTAATGATTGCTTATCCTTCAAGCAACCACTTCGTAGTATATTATACAGATTGTTGTAAACTAGGATAAAATATTTTTTCATGCTATTATTATATATACAGATTTTGTTCTCCACTTCATTCATTCAAATTCAAATTCTGAAATTGCATTTGGACCTTGAGGAACGCAAAGATTAAAGTGTAATATCTGGGGAGAGTATTGCATGATTTATAGTTGGAATTAACCGAGTTGCCCTAGAAGCTAAGTATGATTTATTACTTCCTGATACTCCCTGTCATTTAGAGAAGGTGATTGTTTTAAGTTGTATGAATGAGTACCAAATTAATATTTTTATATTTTTCTGCTTATTTTTCATTGGAAATGAGTTGTAAATTTGATTTATGATAAAACTTCTGTAATGTCTCAGATGAATAACTCTATTGAATAACATGTTTCTCTGATTTTTTAAATGTCAATTGTGAATTGACTTTAAGAACACTGCCACTTACTCACTGCTTGAAGTTTTCTGTTTATCTACCCTTTTTTATCATGGTTTCCCGGTGGCAACGATGAGTAGCCCCTGTCTCGGTTCGTTGGGTGGTGCAATAACATTCACATGTCTTCTCACACTCCAACAAATTGAGATGAGTAGGTGGCAGTGTATATTGATGTTGTGAATGGGTATGCGATACTGACGAGGTCAAATGTGACTGATACTGCAGTCTATTGCTCCTATTCATGACATCTGACGGTGCTGTACCATTGCTTTGTGGCCCAGGTTAATGGTGATTATGAAGGGTGGATCGCAAAAATAGCTCCTTCGAGGAGGGATGCTTAACATTCTACGGAAGATTGAATATTGTTCCTTGAATAAAAATTCTTCAGGTGTCTACACATTTCACAATCTCTAAAATTCACTATTTGCAATGCAAATAGTGAATTTTAGAGATTGTGAATGGACTTGACTTGGTATTTAGTACACAGTATTCATATACTGTCATTTTCCAAAATGGATGAAGCAAAATCAGCTAGGCTTACCTTACTATCTAAATATTAGATTATGTAGGACCATTTATTTCTTTGTTGGAATTAACCTTTGTAAACAGAATTTCTTTTCTGAGAACATACATTTTGAGAGAAAGAAAGACTTTCTAAAATTTGAAATTATGCCTCTGCATACATTTTTGAATACACATAGACAAAATCTCGTTGGTTCCTTTTCGGTCTGAAGCGTAACGAGTATAAATCTGAACATTGGCTCGTTTTGGGTCCAATTGATGGAATTTGTACATCGTCCTTCTTGCGTCTCTCTGATAACTAAATGAAATGCAGAAAGGCATGTTTTAAAAGTGGCAGTATATGTTGGAAAGAAGGTTCCATTGACATTCATTCAGGTAGGTTGCTGTAATTCAGAGAGCTAAAGTTAGGATTGTTGTTTACGAGTACACTCCTTTCCAGCGATATAACCATATGCCTACCCCAAAATAACTGTCCAATCGCATTATTGTCCATTACGCCGAAAGTCATGGAAACAGTGGCAAACGCTAAGCTCATAAAATATCTCAACAAACAGGGTATCATCAGTTGACAATACGGTTTCCTAGGAGAACGATCAATGGGTGGCCTTCTTGCACACGTAACGTATTTGTGGACAGCAACAATCGAAAATTATGGAGAATCGAGAACCATTGCTTTTGATATTGCAAAGAGCATCGACAGGATTTGGCATGATGAACGAACTAAACGATTATGGACTGCCTAAGAAGTTGTGCTGTTAGATCAGTAGCTTCCTCTACAGGTAGTAGTTGATGGTTCAGCGAATGAATATTTTCAAGTTGAAGCAGGAGTATCCCAGGGCACCATACTCGCGCCAACTCTTTTTCTGGTACAGATTAGTTATCTGCTCTACTCCACAGAAAACAGAATAATTAGGTTTGCAGACGACTGTACCTTGTTGTCCTTATTTTCTAGTCAGCGACCTATAAATGTTGAGGAGTCACACCGACAACACAACATGTCACTAAATTCAGACTGCGGCTGGTTGATCTTGGTCAACTTCAAAGTGAACAAGATGCAATCAAGAAAATTCTCAAGAAAAGTTACTTCTGGAGAATATTCTTCAATCATGCCAGGACATCGAATTTCCTCAGAAACGAACACGCACCTACTCGGTATCACAGTCAATAACAGAGTTTGCTAACATGATCATGTGTCAGCCCTTGCCGAATCTGCTACTGCTAACTTCAGTTTCATTTTCATAGCTAAGCAAAACAACACACCATTACAGCTGGTGCTCTTATACACAGGTGCGATCTGCTCAGGAATATTATTCCCATCTGAGGAGCGCCGCACCCAAAAATTGATTTTATATATTAGTATTCAGAAGAGAGCAGTAGGCCACCTAGACATCACATGTGATCTCCATTCTCCAACCTCTCACGCAAAGGTGCTAGGTTTTTGATCTTCCTTTTTCTTACAGATACTTCCATAGAAATATTCTGATGAACTGAAAGGGTTTTTCTCAGAAAGAAACCAGTTCCAAGGAAAAACGAACCTCGTTGACGGTTCAACTAGCAAAGCCTCGTATTTCTATCTATGAAAATTCTTTTCTTTCTAGAGCAAGTGTGCAGTGGAACTTGTTTCCATTGAATATCTTTCCCCTCACTTACAATTTGGCCCCACTTCAAGAAACTAGTGAATACACACATTGAATTATTTTTTATTGTTATATTTGTGGCAAGACAGTTATCGTCCCATCCAAAGTGTTCAGAATAAAAAAAAACAGAAAAATATGTCATTCTTACAGAAAATTGAGTAAGTTCGGTCCAAACCCGTAACTCTCATCACAGGAGTGTAATTCGCAATACAATCAACGTAACTTAAAAATTGGCCCTCTTCAAGAATTGAGTGAATACACTACAATTATTTTGGGCTGTCATATCTGTAACATGGCTGGCATCACCTCCTCTGTAAAGTTCAGAATTAGAACAAAAAATTATGTCATTGGTACAGACTCGGACCAAACCCTCAACTTTTTTATGACATGACTGCAATGACTGTACTTTAACCTGAGAAACTATTAAGAATAAACCTACTTTCTTCTACAAGAGAGTCATACATTTTTCAATAAATATTTTGGATTATTTCTTGGTTTTATTTCTCTAATAAGTTGTTGATTCTCACGATGGGACAACATTTTTTCATGCTCCATTCCTGCGTGAATTCATGCCAAAATATAAGACTTCTTAGTGTATCCAGCCACCTTCGTTGGGGTTTTACGCTGAGGGAATTAATTTTGGTTTATTTATCGAAAGCAATTCACGCAGTATGAGGTAGCTGCACTTGTGCTAGGAGGGGTAAAAATTAACTTCCTTCAGAATAAAAAAAATTTGTTTCGAAAATTTTATTTTATTCAATATAGTCCCCTTTAAGCCCGATACACTTAGTCCAGCGATTTTCTGTTTTCTTGATCTCGTCCGAAAAGTGATTTTCCGGAAGGTCTGCAAAACAGTTCTCCGCGGCCTAGATGATTTCCTCGCGTGAGCTTAAATTTCTGTTGATGAGCAATCTTTTGAGGTTTGAAGAGAGATAACAGTCCGAGAGAACCAAATCGGGTGAATACGATGGACGCGGAAGCAATTGGAGCCATAAATCATAGATTTCAGACGTAATTGCATGCTCTTGTGAACTGGCGCGTTGCATAGCAGAAACAATTTTTTTTGCCTAATGTGAGACTGTTTTGTAGTGATTCAGGCCTTCAATCACTCAAGTAGTGCACAGTGTTACTCGCCATTAATGGTTTTTCCTTTTTCGAGTTAGGTTAGGTTAGGTTAGACGAAGAGTATGCCTGGAGAATCCAAGAAAACTGACATCATAACATTTCCGATCCATTGAGTCTCCCTGGGCCACTTCGGAGCACTCGTGCCTGTTTCAGTACATTGCTGGGCCATTATTCTGTTTTTTGGTCTGTAATAGTGGATCCAGGTTTCATCGACAGTTACCAATCGACGCTAAAAAAAAAAGTCTGCTCGATTCCGCATCAGCAAGTCCAAACATACTTTCGAAGTGCTCACTAGTTCGTGTTTTTTGTGCAGTGTTGCATGCGCGGCACCCAGCGGCAGGATAACTTTTTCATATGCAGAATCTCGAACAAAATATGGCGTGTGCGCTCATTACGAATCTTTGTGGTATCTGCTAGCTCGCGTAGCTCTACTTTCCGGTCAGCCAACATAATTTCATGAATTTCTTCGACATTTTCCTCTGAAACCGCATCGGAGGACCTGCCGTTGCGGACTTCATCGATAGTTGAGTTGCTTCCACAACGAAACTCTCGAAACCAATATTTGACGGTGTAATGTGACGGAGCCCCACAACCATAATATTTATCCAACTTTTCTTTTTGTTTCCTCTGCCGTCCTACGTTTCAAAGAATAATGTTTAATGAGAAAACGAAAATCGTTTTTGTACATACTCAATGTAATGGAACACTTTAACAACAATCAGCTGTCAAAACAAATCTAAGGCCAGTATCGCACTAAAATTTGGTATTACAAAATACAAATCATATTTTTCGAGGAATTTTACTGAGAAATTGTGATTTGTAATGCGTTCACTACACTGTAGCTTCTTCAGACGAATAGATGCACGGAAGTTATGACAACTATATATTGATACAATTGAGAATATAAATACAAATGTTCTCAAGTAATTAAAAGCTTATTGTGTTGCTTCTTCTTGAGTGGTTATTGAAGACAGGTATATCCAATAAAATTAAGGAATAGATTGCTCCCTGAAGAGATTCAATAGAGGTTAAGGGCTTAAATTGATTTGTTCATTAATGAGTCTTCCTAAGTGTTCATGGTTGTTGATTTCTAAAATTTCCTAAAGATCTACCTTTCAATATTTATTATCTGTATGCAAAAGTTCAAACTGTGGGTCGAAAGAGTGATTAGTTTCTAGGAGATGATTCGTGTAATTTGGATCTGATTTTTTTATTTGAAAAACTGCGTATATGCGATATCCAAAAATTGAAATGTTTATGTGTTCTACCAATGCAGAAACTATCACAGTCATTGCAATTCAATCTATAAACACCTGATTTATTATTTATGTCTGATTTGGTTCCATTGTTTTTTATATAGGTTGGAGAGCTATGTTGAAACTATTTCTACTCAAGAATGATCTCAGTTTTTCACTCGCAATGCCATCGTAGGTTAAGGTGTTAAATTTTCGTTTCAATTCATCTTCAGGATAAACCTCATTCAATGCCATTCTACTCTGTTTTTTATTCAGAATATTATTTATTGTTTTGGGATTATAACCAAGATTTTTAGCTATTGGTTACACTAAATTTAAGTCTCTAATGAAATTTTCTGGTGATAAAGTAATGTTGATCAATTTTCGAATATAACTGTTGAATGCTGACATTTTGTGTTGATACGGATGACACGACGCTTTATGTATTATAAAATCTGTATGTGACAGCTTTTGGTAGATTGCGAAAACATGTTTTCCATTTTCATTCGGAATTGTTCCGTCTAAGAAATTTATTGAATGATTGCTTTCTATTTCGGTTGTGAATTCAATTTTTGGATGTAATGAATTTATATAATTTTAGAAAATTTTCAATTGTCTATCTATTCCTGAGAAGCAAATAATGATTTCGTCCCCGAAGCGGTACCACTATAAACAATGGTTACTAAGTGGGCGATTATGAACAAATTTCTGCAAATTATTCATGAATATTTCTGCTAACAAAGGACTTAACGAATTGACCATAATCAAGCCGTCATCACTATTATAATATTTGTATTGTAGTGGGAATAATTTTGATCAGGTTTTTAATAATGAAAGAATATCTGATTTTGATATGTCAGACTATATATGCACGGACTACAAGGCACAATAATGTAGTGCATTCTGGCGGTCGAGAAGGTTACTTTTCACCCCACCTAGTAGGAAAACATGCTGTTTGCAATCCGAATGAGAGAAATTTCCGTTAGTTATTCTTTAATGTGTACTTGAAAGTATGATGTCACCTTGTACCCTCTAGAATGTTTTGATTCATAATATTTTGTTCTGATGGTTAGAAATGCCAATCTTTGGCTCTCATTCTGGATTTGCCTTTAAATCTTTCTTTCATCTTTCAGCAGCTATTCAGTAGAGCTGCAGAACATCTACCTTCGAAATTTCTACTTGTGAACTCATTGCTAGCATTGTTGAACTTTTTTTTTTGATATCATACACTGATGAGTCCAGAAATAGTACAAAATTTCAGATAACACTAGCAGGAATACCCAATGTCATTTGTTGTAGCGTTATATACAAATCTGAACAGACTATTGAAGATAACCATTCTGAAGATTTCTATTAAAATTATCTGGATTCAAGCTTATCCATCTTTTTAGTTTGTTCAATTTTCAGTGAACTTCTGTAGCGCGTAGGTTTTTGATTACCTGTTACACTTTTTCTTTATCTTTAAGGAAATTCTTTTGTAAGATTCACCCAGTAGGTCACAAAAATACGTTAGAGGTGAAACGCTTCATTTTCATGAACTTCTCAAAACAAGCATATTGATGTTTGATATTGTACTATAAATTGAACCTACGAAGTGATCAGAAAGAAAATGAGAAACACTAAAACATGTGAAAATTGATTTTGCCCCGTTTCATTTGTATGGAAAATAGATTACCGAATTCCCCCTAACCAGCTGTTACACGTTATATCCCTGAAAAGTATTCATTTTTTTCCATAAAAAAGTTTTTACCGTTGCATCATGCATATCCAGTGGCAAATTGGTAGAGACATGAATATAAATGAGGAAACAACAGGGGGGAAAATGAAATTTCTGTCGATGTAGTTTCAAACAACGGATGTTTGCAACATATTATTATATTGTTCTCAAAATATAGTGGTTTTATTTAATATACCCTAACTTTTCAGAGCTCACATTGATGAAATGCTGGTAATTCGTCTTAAAGTTTCACATATTATTTCTATTTGACTAGTTTGAGCCCCCGGCTTTGCTTGCTAGGACTTATAGGCTAACTAATATTTATGCGGTAAATGTTTTATGCTTACTCTATTTCAAAAATATCTTTCGCGTTTATTTGGTTAGTTCGAACTAAGGTTTTTGTTGTGGTCCTATAGGAATTCGAACAATCATTTTGCTACCTTAGGGATGCTGTCAATAAAATTGTTCAGGCACCGATATTTCACATTGTACTTACGTAATTTCTGAAATATTAAGTTTTCTTAATTTGATTGAGGAGGTCGTTACTTGATGAAAATCGATATACATATTTTAAATGAAATAAAACTATGGTAATTAGATTTTTACTAAATGAACACAACTATGACCGGTTTCACCACACTGTGGCTTCATGAGATAGATACAAACTAATGAACAGAGGTAATCCTTATATAATATTCTTATTTCCCACTTATTATTACACTAGGTACAAGTACAAATTGTATGGTGGGAAACCCATCGGAGTTGCTTAATTTATGAATTGAAAAGATTGAGTAATGGAGAGGGGTTTAGATCTAATTGACTATTAATTAATTAATTAATTAATTATTAATTATTTTCCTTGTTAATCTCTCAAATTCCCCATAGATTGAGCTTTTGTCAATTGTTTTCATTGTATAAAATTTTGAAATTATAATTAAAGTTGGTTTTCTTTGAGAAAGTGATTAGAATAATGGGAATCCAAATTATGATAATTAAAACTGCGTTTGTGCTCAGATAATCTTATTCTGTAATTTCTGAAAGTCCTACCAATTTAAATTGCATTATAATCCCTGCAAGACACTTGATTAACAATGGATTTATTACTTTTATCTATTTTAGATTAGCAGTTTTTGATATGTCGGCCTAAGGAATTATCTGTTCGGAATACTATATTGAAATTATAATGCAAGAGGAATGATTTTAAATTCAGACTAGTATTACCAACATAAGTTAAGCTGTTGTATTTGGGGTCAGAACATTTTATACTTGGCTATACTTCCTGGATTTATTTTCGACATTTTTTGTGTGAACTCATGCTCTCAATCATAATAGGACTATAACCGTTATTGACTTCTATATTCTCAATTATATTTTGCTCTTATATAAAATTATTTACTGACATTGGGATAATAATGAGTCTATGTACCGTACTATTGTAAGCAGCTAATTTATGTGGATAAGGATGTGTAGATGAGCTGTAAAAAGTAATATCTGTATGTGATGGCTTATGAAACATAGAAAAATCATGTTAGCCGTTAATTTTAGTAATAGTTCAATCCAGAAAGTTAATGGAGTTTTCAGTTTCTATCTCTAACGTTAATTTAATATTATCGTGAATTTTGTTAATGAATGTTTTGAATGACTTTAATTGTCTGTTCCTGCCAGTGTAACAACAAATAGTATCGTCGACATATCTAAGCCGAAGAATGAAGTATTTGAATAACAGATGTTCTTGGATAGTTTTTTTTCAATATTATCCATGAAAATTTCAGCGAGTAGAGGGCTCAGAGGATTATCAATGATTAAACCTTTTTTATTATTATATATTACTCCATTGAAGATAAAATAATTTTGTTCTAAGCAAATTTCTAAAAGGTGTAAGATTTCTGATTGAATTACCAGATTGACTTCATTAATTTGAAGAGCGTTGTAGATGAGTTTCACTGAATCACTCGGTGGAACACTAGGGTAGAGATTTACTACATCCAACGACATTAATTTAGTATTCGGTGGTAGTATCGTGTGCTGAATTTTATTCATTAGAACTGAAAAGTTTTTCATTGAGAATTAAGGTTTTTCGATAATTATATGAGAAAGCGTGAAAGTTTTGCAGCTGGAGCTTGAAAATATGAAACTACTGGTCTAATGGGATACACAGTTGTATGGATTTTGACGAGGGAGTAAAGTTTTGATCATTTGGGGATGTCAATGAAAAGTTCATATTTTTCGTTGGTAGGTATAAAGACTTGGCATTCTCTAAAGCGTTTTTTACTATGGATTGAATTTTATTAGTTGTTTTTTTATCAATATTTTCATAACTACCTGATTCAATGAAATTTTTGGTTTTCAACAAATAATTTGCTTTATTTAAAGCTGTCTGCTTCGATGAGTATGATATTTTCAGATGCGGACTTAGACTTAATGGACTTCAAAGTACATTTTCGAATTTCTCAGGTTGAAAACTATTCAACTCTTTTTGAAGTAGCAACGCTGAAGTCTGTTTTAGGTGTTTGGCTTGCGATTAATAATTTAGGGCTATTTCGATCTCAATTCCTAGCAGATCGGAATGGAAACGAGCGTTATTTGACTCTAAATTGTATTTAAAACTCTTTTCTGAAAGTAGATCTTCATCTTCGGAAAAATTAGCATCTGGCTTGACAACCAAATGTTGTAACTCTGAAATGGTTGATATGGTTATGGTGTACGGATTTTGTCAAGGCAATGGACGTGAAAGCAAGAGTATATGCTGAAGGATTTCCAGATCGCATGGTGCCGAACCACCAAACGTTTGGAAATCTGGAGAGTCGCCTCCGCGTGAATGGTTGCTTCAAGCTCAGGAATTTGTATCGAGGATGGTAGAACGCGAAGAGCAAATTTTGGACATGGTTTAGGAAAACCCACAAAACAGAGCACGCAGTGTTTAGGTTTGCAGTTGGTCGTTCCTAACACAATGATTCATGATGTCTTCAAATAATTACACAATTGTTCCATCCATATCACATGCAGAAAGTTCAGGAATTAATTTCCAACGATCCTGAGAATCGCCTGAGTTCCACTTCAGTAGGAAAATTGTATTTACTAGGTCTGGCATCACTAACTTTTACAATGAGCACGTGTGGTGTCGAAAATCCACATGCTTTTACGAGTACACGTCATCAGAATCAATTCAAAATTAACGTGCAGATTTCAGTAATTGAAAATTTCATTATTGGTCTGGTAGTGATTCCAGATCGATTAAACAGAGAAACGTATTTGAATCTTATGCAAGAAACTTTGCAGGATTTTTTGGACGATATTACAGTATAACAGCGTGCAAAAATGTGTTTTATGCACGACAGTGCTCCACCTCACTTCATTTAAGCGGTTCGAGAGTTCTCACATGCACAGTATGCGAATCTTTGGATCGGAAGGGGAGCTGATGCTCCTGCAAGTTGGCCAGCACGATCTCCCGACTTGACACCATACGACTTCTTTCTTTGGGGTGCTTCAAAATCTAGAATTTACTCTTTTCTAATTGACACCCGAGGAGAGTTACATGAGAGCATTTTGAATGCGACAAACTCCTTCAAAAATGAACCTGAAATAATGCCAACGGTCCAATTTAATTTCTTATAGAGGATTTATTCCTGTATTCAGCAAAATGGTGGAACATTTACTATGGTTGAATGAAATTTCGGGTTTAAACTAATTAATCACTATTCTGAAGTGATTTTTCTTTCTTATTTAGTTTCCAATTGGCCAACCTGTTTTCATATTTTCAAATAGTCATTTTGAAAAACTTATTAAATTTTTTCTTCGAATTTTTCTACTGTTGTACTATTAAACATTGATTTTTCTATTTGCTTGATCCTATTTAGCAACCTAGAAAATATCATTTTGTCAACAAGAGGTTGTCCAGCATAATAAAATGACAATCTGCCAGACTACAGGAACAAATCCAAAGCCAACATGAACAATATGCGATATTTTTGACTTGCTAGGTGGTTGAAAAAATGAAATCATGAAATTGAACAACTGTTTTTCCTGATTCAACCGCTAATCATCAAAATTTCCCAAGAAACAAAAAAGTTTGATGATTAGTCTGGCTACTCAATGTCTGAAATACTTTGGCTCAAACGTAGACAGTTAAAAAATTATGGTTGATTGAAAACACGTTCGAGTTTTCAGGGACACTTTTAAAAGGTCAAAATCATTGTGTGTATCACTAAAAAAAGTGAATAACGCACCCGACTACGTATACAAAATATGGTTTCTATCGAGTGAACCGATCTCGAATTGAGAAAGAAGAAAAAAATCTTTGGATTTGGCTACCTCTAGCGGCCAAACGAAGATAAGTTGGCCTAAATCTACTTATTTAGAGCTGAAGAATCTGTGGTATAACTTTGTACACGCAATTCACAGACACCTTGTATAGAATGAACGCAAGCTACGAATAGTATATATATATATATATATATATATATATATATATATATAGGGGGTTTAACCCCGACGAGTTGCCCATATATCTGTTCATGCAATCAAACTGATTTCATGAAAAAATATAAATTCACCACCCGGTAGTTAAAACCATTGCCAAGCAATGATCATAATCAAAAAATATCCTGGAATAATTATATATTAGGATAAAGTTAAATGTTATGAGAATATATCAATCTACCACAATATATACATACTATAGCATCATCAGACAATGATATCAATGTACCAACGAGTAGTGTCAGAGGCTTTCTCCCCGGAAATTTCTAGTGTACGGACCTTAGTCATGTAACACTGAATGTTACTCATTAATAGTTTGCTTTTTGTGAAGTGGTGAACGATCGAATAGAATACTGCTCTGAATATAAATATGACAAAATTGTCAGTTAACTATATTACATTTATATAAACAAATAAATGAAATATGAAATGAGATTCTGAGCAGAATAAACCAAAGAGAAAACCTATGACTCTACCTCATTATTTTTTTCGGATAGAAACCTACGAAGAATATTACAAGATTTGATGACTGTTATCCTTTGTAACTGTTCAAACAAATTTTTCTTCAGACCCAAAATCTCAATACTTTTGTGAAGATTCCTAGGAATAACACCTCTTGTGGAAATAATAATCAGTAGAATAAATTTTTTTCATTTTCCACATTTTTTAATCTCGTCGCCAAACATCATATATTTAGAAATTTTTCATTGTATTTATTTTGTGTATTATGTGTGTCGGGTATAATAATATCGATTATATATGTTATTTGATTCTGTTTACATATATATATATATATATATATATATATATATATATATATATATATATATATATATATATATAGTATATTGTACCAAATATCATGTAACAAATATTACATTCGTATCGACCTTGCTACTGAATGTTTCCTTCCTGGTAGGAATAGACTTCGAATCAGTAACGTTCATTTCCGCGACTGAGAAATACGTCACTGGTCATCCTAACTTCATCAGCATATATGGTTTATTTAGGTGTCGCACTCTCTGCTTCAAGTTGCTTACATGGATTTGAGGAATTCACAGTAACAGCAACCAAAACTTTCATTCTAGCTTCTTCACTTTCTTGTTTTTCGAAACTTTTTTTCTCGGAGTGATACGAAAGTATATGTAGATGAGATTTTGTTGCAACCTTCGGAGTAAAGACTTGTAAGGCTGTAATTATTCGTGGATCAACAATATAAACTGAAGTCACTTCAACATAGGAAGCACAAAGTTGGAAACATTCGGAATGTTTTATGTGAACTCGCTTCAGCAAAATAGATGAACCATAGAACGTTCAAAGACTTTCCATTTCTGAAAAAAATTCCAGTTTTGACACACGTTATATATATTTGGAAAGAATTTTTCCTATTTTATCTAAATTCACCAATAGTTCACAACAAAAACAACACAAGTTCATATCAAAATCCGAAAACTATTCAACAAAAAGAATTCTTCGATAGCAACATATGCCGAAATCCCAGAAAATCGAAAAATCCAGAGTAACTCGGAGGCGAAAGGACATTTCTGCGACTTGTTTTCACCAATAAATTCTCCTCGAGGATTAGGATAGGTGGTTATTTCTTCTTTCTTCAGTATTTTACCTAGCTGCCGAACTAAAACATCGATAATCCATAAACTCGGTATCGCAAATTCGGTGCTTCAGTTAATAAACAGTCATATGCACAGAGGAACTAATATGGTAATAATCACGTCAAATTCACAGAGGAACCTATATGCGTATTAAGTTTATCCATTTCGAATGCGCATCTGCATAATAGTCTTATTTGATGCTTAGTGATGAAGTGAAAAAAGAACATAAAATACAGTAAAAAGGCTTCTGTCGGTTTTGTGAGATTATGTTTGAAGTTATTGTAATATTTTGTGTAGTTCGATGAGTTTAACATTACGATACTTATTATTTAATGATTTGTTGAATGACGCTTCGGGTTTTTCGTGTGAAATAAGTATTTTTTAGTGAAAGTTCTGAATTGAGAGACTGAATGGATTTTGGGTGAATGGTACGTACATAGATGTAGGAAACAAAAGAGCGGATTCAAGATGAGGATTGAAAATAATATTCTCAGAATTTTCTCTGCATTCTCTCACTTATTTCGAAACGTAAAATATGCTTGCTAAAAAATAGAAGGAATTTTCAGGTTAGTTATTTTTAGTCATCACATATTAAACGTACTTTTAAAATATATTGAAAATAAGATTATGTATTATATGGTATGTAATATAGCAGGGGTTCTCATACTTGAACTGCTGGCGATCTATCTCAATATTTTCAAACTACTTACGATCGACTCTGGGAGGCTGCAAGTATGTGTGATGCAGGGTTGTCATACATACACGATACACCCTACCTACCTACCTACCTAGATAGGGTGTACCGTAGCATATACGGATATTAGCTTTCCACGCAATATACATAATTTTAGGTATAATGTTTAGGTTAGGTTTAGTCAGGTTCTTCTCTATTATATCAATGAAATAACTTATATTTATTCAAAATTGAATTGGTTGTTACAAACCAAAAGAGTTAGATATAGTGGTGACTTTGGATGTTGAAGCGTGGCACTGCATGTCCTCAGCATACTTTTCATACGATGGTACGTAACCACTGAGTGCTAATCGCAAGCATGATGACATATGATCGTCAGTTAGTCAATTGCGATATTTTGATTTAATTATTTTCATTTCAGAAAATGCAGACTCGCACAAATGAGTTGGCCCAAACATTGCCGTCGGTTAAAGGGCGATTTTCCTTAGATTCGAATATTTATCTTCAGACATAAAACACCAGAAATTTGTATCGGCTTTAAGATGTATTTCTGATATAATCTGCACCAACTGATTTTCAAGAGAACATGAGTTGATATCAAACTGACTTGCTATTTCAGTAGCTAATTCTTCAATGTTTTTACATGAAAGATAACTCATAAATGATGCTGTATTGCCAATTTACTGCAATCATGAAAACGCATTTCGAATTGCCCCAAAATATTGGATTATTCAGCCCAATACGTATCATTATTCAACTGAGGAATCCTTGCTTTCATAGATGGAAAATGTTTCAGATATTTTCTTTGCGGTTGATCTATCATAAGTTGTGATTTACTTATGAATGCGTTCACTGCACTACTCATCTCAATAAAAGTTTTTCCTTTACCTTGAAGCTCCTAGTTAATGGTGTTCAAGTTCATTGTTATGTCAGTCAAAAATGCCAAATCGGTCAGCTATTTCTGGTTTTTCAACATCTGAGTGTCATCACCTCTGTCGTCTAGAAAAGCTTTTAATTCGAGTAATAATTCTTGAAACCTTTCTAGGAATTTTCCGCGACTCAACCAACTGACGTCCGTGTGAAAAACTGAATCAGTGTGTTCAGCTGTCTTCCTATCTTCCAACTGCTAATTAAAGAGCCGCCGCTGAAAGCTACGTGCAAGCATGGAGTTCACTTGTTGATGTTTAATGCAATGGAATGAGAAAAATGAAGGGAAATGTTCATTAGCTCGACAAAATGCCACAAAACCGTTTTCGTTTCCAGCCATTGTTGATGCTCCATCGGTTGTTATGTACATTAATTTATATATTGGTAGCTTGTAGTATTTTACAAAATTGAAGAAAATGTCATGTATATCTTTTGCCACGGGTCTTCCAGTTCAGAGGAATGATTGTCAAAAATTCTTTCTTAGCCAACATGTCATTGAATACCATCCGAATAAAAATACACAGCTTGGGAGTGCCTGTCATATCGGTGGATTCGTCGAACTGTAAAGAAAAGTATGTACATTTCGCGATATAATATTTTAGTTTATCTGCCATGTCCTCAATCATGACTCCATTACGTCTTGTGACAGTCGGACAAGATAACAAAATTTCTCTAATAGCGGACATGATTGCTGTTCTATTCTTAACAATAATAGTCTATTAATAGTCGACTATTCGAGCACATAATTTCAAGTCAATTTCACTACCTGGCTTATGTTAACGAAATATTTTATATTTTGTATGTAAGAAAGTTTGTTTCATTATTGGTGTCGTCAAAACAAAATCATAATTGTTTGAAGTCAGCTGTTATTCATTTCAGTTTTCTGTATTTTGTAAACGACAAAATTCGATTGTAATTTTCTCAATTGTGGATTGCCGTAAATTGGGGTAACTTTCGTTAAATGTACTGCAAATTCGACTCAAATACTATACACAAACAGAATTAGTGTTATTGTTATATTTAAATATTTTTTCAAACGTCAAACTGAGGCCAACATTCATAACAAATTACATAGGGTATAGTCAAACATGAAAACTGGCATCGAAATTAAATCCTCTCTGTCTGTTTCAATGTTTCATTGTCTAATGATTTGATTTTTCGAAGCAAGGTTTTCTGATAAAAGCACCAATAGAAAGAAGACGCGGCATTTAAGGTATAGAGACCCTAATATCAATCAATACTAATTTAAAATACGGAGTCATAAAGTGAAGAAAAATTAATGATTCTATTTGACAAATGAACGTCTATTAGGAAATTTAGATATGTCGAGTTGACAAGTGATTCAGAGCAGCCTGTATATATTATCGAGAAGTTCGTTGCTTCCAAAAATAATAATTCTATCTCTAACAGAAAAAAATATAATCTTACTCAAGTCTGAGTCATATTTTTTGACCAAAGGAGGTGACATTATCATTCCGAAAATTTCCACGATATAAATCATAGCTTCTTGGTGACCAAATTCAGATAGGACAAGTCTCGCAACAGATGCATGAAACAGGATGTACTTCAATAAAAAAAACACCATGCGAATTGGAATAGTAAAATTGTAGTCGATTTATGGTATAATCGGAAGTGGTACTGCTTTGAAAACTAATGGAAATTGCAGATCAGTATCCATTCGCTCTCATTCCTAAATTTCAAACTGACTGATAAACCCGTTACCAAGTATTTCTTATGAGCCTTTTAGCGTGGACTCCCTGTAGTGCAGGTGCATATTGAAAAAACGAGATACTGTCTAAAGTGATGTAATAAATGTATTATGTAATATATTTTATCGTCTGGAAAATTATCCTTAACGTCATAATTTCTGACAGATGTCAAGAAAAATCAAATAAAATACATTGGGAAATGAAAGAATGAAAGAAAAGAGCTACGCTAGTAATTTATTCATGAGACTTGAAGACAACCTAATTTTTTGAAGTAGTTCATTCTTTTTTACATTCTGAATTCTTCTTCATTCTTTCTCTTGATTCGCCTATCACTTATCTTCTCTCAAATCGCATGACTGAATATGATGAAATTTTTGCGTGGGTTCGGAAGGGTTCCTGAATGGTTTTTATTCCTCTGTAGGTATAACTGGGATCAGTTTCGAGGAAATTGTTATTATATTTTTCGATCCCTATTTTCCAGATAAGTTTTGACATTGCAAAAACATATATGACATATGTTTGAACAACATTCAGTGTGTTTCGAGCAATTAGAATATTTTATATAAATGTCTGAAAAAACACGAATGCGGATTCGTATTTCTTTTCATGTTTTTCTCAACGGAAGTTTTTCATGCAACAGTGACATCATTTCTCTAGTTTTGAGTGCCATACCCTATGGATTTTTCAGAGATTGCAAGAAACATTAATTATTCAATGTCCTTTACCAATATCCAATTATTTCGAAAATATTTAGTATTTGCAAATGTTATAATTGAATCACATGTTGCCATAATTTGTTAGTAGACTTATGTTTTCTTAACAAAGTCGTCTTCTATGAGTCTTGTTTTGAAGACCTGAATTTTTTTTTATTGAATTCATTTACATATAGATATGAACATACAATAATTGAATAACAATTGTTATGTATTCAAGAAACTTATTTTCAGATGTGTTTATCCAATACTATGGATTCGAGGAACTCTATCGTCTTTACGCATGTTTCGTCTACTTATGTGAAGGAAAATCCTCGTTTTCCTTTGTTTCTGTTGTCTACCATCGTTCCGAGTGTCACGTAGTTTGTTTCTTATTATGGTGAATATTGATTTCATACCTCTATCTTTGATGGTTGGATAGAGGTCAGTGAGCATTATGTCGAATTCCTGAATGTCGTTTGAGAATTGTAGGGCTATACCTTTTACAATCCATTTACCTTTCGCATTTTCCAAAAAAACATTCGAGTTGAGTGTCGTTTAGAGGATATTTTCTGTGGAGTCGTTTATTTGGTCTTCAATAGTCACAATTATTTTTCGTGTTTTCTGAACTTCAACTTTCAGGGAAATTTCTTGGGTTTTCTTCCGTTTGGCCTTTGTTTCTCCAATGATGTTTCTTGTTTTTGAGTTGTCCTCAATTGAATTCAGATCTACAGAAACATAGATGTAGGAAACGAAAGAGCGGATTCAAGATGAGGATTGAAAATGATATTCTCAGAATTTTCTCTGCATGCTCTCTCTTATTTCGTAAAGTAAAATATGCTCACTAAGAAATAGAAAGAATTTTCACGTTAGTTATTCTTCGTCATCATATATTAAACGTATTTTTATAATATATTGAAAATAAGATTGTGTATTATATGGTATGTAATATAGCAGGGGTGCTCAAACTTGAACTGCTGGCGACCTATCCCAATATTTTCAGACTACTTAAGATCGACTCTGAGAGGCTGCCAGTATGCGTGATGCATGGTTGTCGTACATACACGATATACCCTACCTACCTCCCTAGATAGGGTGTACCGTAGCATATACAGATATTAGCTTTCCGCACAATATACATAATTTCAGACAAGGTTTGGGTTAGGTTTAGTCAGGTTATTCTCGATTATATCAATGAAAAAACTTATAGTTATTCAAAATTGAATTGGTTTTTACAAACCAAAGACTTAGATATGGTGTTGAACTCACCTAAGTAGTGACATTAGATGTTGAAGCGTGGTACTGCATGTCCTCAGCATAGTTTTCATACGATGGCACGTAACCACTGAATGCTAATTGCAAGTATAATGAAATATGATCGTCAGTTAGTCGATTGCGATATTTTGACTCGATTATCTTCATTTCAGAAAATGCAGACTCGCACAAATGAATTGGCCCAAACATTGCCGTCAGTTGAAGGGCGATTTTTCTTAGATTCGAATATTTATCTTCAGACATAAAACACCAGAAATTTGTATCAGGTTTAAGATGTATATCTGACATAATCTGCATCAACTCAGTTTTAAGAGAACATGAGTTGATATCAAAACTCTATCGTCTTTACGCATGTTTCATCTACTTACGTGAAGGAAAATCCTCGTTTTCCATTGTTTCAGTTGTTGTCCATCGTTTCGATTCATTCTGAGTGTCACGTAGTTTGTAGCTTATTTTGGTGAATATTGATTTCATACTTCTATCTTTGATGGTTGGATAAAGGGGAATGAGCATTATGTCCAATTCCTGAATGTCGTTTGAGAATTGTAGGGCTATACCTTTCACAATCCATTCACCTTTCGCATTTTCCAGAAAAACATTCGAGTTGAGTGTCGTTTAGAGGATATTTTTTGTGGAGTCGTTTAATCGGTCTTTAAAAGTTACAATTATGTTTCGTGTTTTCTGAACTTCAACTTCCTGGGAAATTTCTTGGGTTTTCTTCCGTTTGGCCTTTGTTTTTTTAACGATGTTTTTTTTTGCGTTGTCTTCGATTGAATCCGGATCTACAGGGATAACCTCAGATCAATCTGTTGAACTGGAGGGCGAACGTGGCCATTTGAAGACTAACTTGGAAATCGTTGCAGGCTGAGATAACATATTTAGGCTCGGTGATTCTGTGTTTATTGCACACGAAGCGATATTCAGTGAATTGTTTTCGATTTCTGAATTCTCCGTTATCATCCCTTGATTTTGTCTGTCATTGTTTACTAGTGACTCCCTGGCGGAAACGGTGCAGGCAGAAGGGCAATTCTTGGCAATATGACCTGCCTCCTCACATTGAAAACAGCTTCTGATGATATATTAATCCATGAGGCGAAGCCATCAATTTCCACTATCAAATTTTCACGTCTACAGGATGGATGTAGACCTGAAGCCGAAAACTTTTAACGTGACCCATGTATATCTCTTCATCACTCAATCCAGTTCTAATGAATGTGATCATTAAGGTTCTTCGTATATCAAGTTTGGTTTATTTTCCTTCAATAACTTCGTTAGGTACGATAGGAAAAACGTTCGACAATACAATGCTCTTGTTTCTGGGTAGCCACGGTCTTATCGAGAAGGACTGGCGTTGAACAGTGATATCTATATCGATTATAACATCTTCACTCTCCTTTGAATCTAGTAACATACAAATTCTAGAATTTGAAATTCTAGAGATCCACCCTACTTTAGTTGAATCAAGTATTTTACTTACTGCCAACATGTATTCTCGAAATTGAAATCATCATCTATAGAATCGATGATGATTCCTTGTTCTACTTTCGGGTAGTTAGACCACTGAGTAGCCTTAGCATAACTTTTTACGTTCACTTGACTTTGCACTTCAGAGTCTTGAGACTGTTTATGAGTCTCTGGTAAAGATATTTCGGCATTCAACTTACCAGGGTTTTATGAATGAGTCTGACAGTTTCTGACGCTTCTGACATAAATTTTATGTCATTTAATGTTAGGAAAATCTATGAATAGTAAACATCGAAAAATTGGGTTTATTATTAACGAGAAAAATGTGGATATTTGTCAAACTCGAGCATAATATGCAATTCTGTACCTTATCTCATTCTATTAGCATTTGCTTTTTCTATCTGCCTAATATGCCTAAGCTCGCAAAACTGCTTTCAAATCTTACTCATTATCTTTACTCTTGAGTTGGCAAATTGAAAAATTTTCTATGAAATAATCGAGCAATTTCTAGTGCTGACCGATTTTGGCCATTTCGCTTTGATGAAAATGAAAATCAAATGATTTTATTTTTTCAATGAAATATGACCGGTTTCACCACACTTCTTCACTGGCTTCATAAGATAGGTACAAACTAACGAACAGGGTTATTCTTTATATATTAGTCTTATTCCCTACTTAATATTATTATAGGTACAAGTACAAGGGGTATGTATGCAACTCATCGGAGTTGCTTACTTTATGAATTGAAAAAATTGAGTAAAGGAGAAGGATTTAGATCTAATTGACTATTCAGTAACCTACCTGAATTCTTTTCGTTTGTGATCTCTAAAATTTCTCATAGATTGAGTTTTGTCTATTATCTTCAATGTGTAAAATTCTGAAATTATCATTAAAGTTTTGATTTTCTTGGAGTAAGCGATTAAAATAATGGAAATCTGATTTTGATAATTAAAACTACGTTTGTGCTCGAATAATCTAACTCTGAAATTTCTGAAAGTTCAACCAATATAAATTTCGTTACAATCTCCGCAAGACAGTTTATAAATAACGGATTTATTATGTTTGTCAATTTCAGATTTATACTTGTTCATAAACTGGCTTGCGGGGATTGTAATAAAATTTATATTGGCAGAACTTTCAGAAATTTCAAAGTTAAATTTTCCTAGCACAAACGTAGTTTTAATTATCATAAATCATATTCTCATTATTCTAATCACTTACACGAAGAAAACCATAACTTTAATGATAATTTCAAAATTTTACACAATGAAAATAATAGACAAATACTCAATCTATGGAAATTTTAGAGATTAACAAAGAAGAGAATTCAGGTAGGTTACTTAATAGTCAATTAGATCTAAATCCTTCTCCTTTACTCAATCTTTTCAAAATATAAAGTAAGCATCTCCGATGGGTTTTCCAACATACCCTTGTACTTGTACCTATTATAAAATTAAGAAGAAAATAAGACGAATATATAAGAATAACCCTGTTAATTAGTTTGTATCTATCTGACGAAGCCACAGTGTGGTGAAACCGGTCATAGTTTGGTTAATATAGTGAAAATCTAAATAGCACAGTTTCATTTCATTGAGAATATGTATATCTATTTTCATCAAGTAACGACTTCCTCAATCAAATTATTTAAAAAAAATGATTTAATTTCTTTTATGTTGATTTATGCAATAAATGTGGAAGCACTAACTATTTTTGAGAGAGTAGAATAAGTTTCAATAATATTGGACGTACTTTCACTGGTCGAAAATCATTTGGGAAACCAAATCATATAGGTCACTCGGATAGTATTTCACTTTCGATTCTGACACGAGCTCCAACTTTCGTTTCCATTTGTTCGCAAAAACATTGGAAACGTGTATGTATACCTTGTTTTGTATCACGTACTTAATGACGAAACGGATATTTCAGCCGTAGGTATGAAATGCGATATCCTAACAGTCGTGGATTGAATTTTCAAACAGAAAGTTTTCTATATAAATATCATTGCTATAAAACCAATACGTGAAACATTAATAATGCTGCAAGTAGAAATATGGATAATTGTAAACTTCTATCTTATTCCTGAAAAGTATGATGCAGGTTTAAAGTTCGACAATCGGTTCTCGTTTATCCATTCTAGAACGTTTAAAATTGTTTGTTTGTTATTCCTTTAACGTGCTCTATTTCTGCCTTTCGGCCAATGACACGCCGAGGAATTCTGGCACCTCACTAACCCGGGAATCTTGCCGAACCCCTCTCGTGCGGTAGGGGGTAGGGATCTTTATTGTCCAACACATCTCTGTTAGACAGGACCGACGGCTTTACATTTCCTCCGAAAGATGGACTGTCAAGCGATTCATTGAAATGAAATCAAAATTTATAAAACGTTGATTATTAAAAATTTATCATCATTTTTCCAATGCGAAAATCCCTACCTGTTTTACGATAGCTTAGGGGTGTTAAAATTGTTGGCAAAATTTGAATTGCACGTTTTTCCGGCTGTCAAAGGACACTTAATAATAATAAAATAGATCACGAAGAGACAAATAGGAGTTAGTAAACATGATTTTATTGAATCATCTTCAAACTGGGATACTTCCGAAGTAACACAATTACGCCCACTATTAATCTAATCATTTTTCAAACGCTTTTTCCGTTCTCGCCGTGAATTCTCTGTTTTGTCTCCTATCAATTCAAAACGGTTACATCGAAGTGGTTATTTGAGTTCTGGGAAAAGGAAGAAATCGACCAGAGTCATATCAGGTGAGTACGGTGGTTTTTCTATCGAAATTGTTGAGTTTTTGGTCAGAAATTCATCGCAATGATAGCCTTGTGATATGGTGTATTGTCGAGGTGGAAAAACCATGAGTGTTTTTCTATAAATCAGGTATTTTTCGGAGAATTATCTCTCTCAAACGCATAACGATCAAGTACAATTCACCGTCGGATCTTCTGACAAGAACTTCTAGTGCACAACACGGTGATAATTAAAGACAATAGTCAACATCATTCAAATTTTTGATCGACTTCGAAGTGGCTTTTTCGGTTTCCGTTCAGTTGGAAGACGCCATTCCTAGGCTTGTTGACTGGTTTATATGTCAAACTCATAGGCCTATGTCTCATCACCAGTTACAATTCGTTTCAGTGAATACGGGGTCAGAATTCACTCGCTGTAGCATGTCTTCAGTGACTTTTACGCGATTCAATTTTTGAGGAAAATTCAGGTTTTTTGTAACTAGTCGAGCAACAATGCGTATTATGCTCTAAAAATCATTTAAAATAGTACAAATGGATTCGTGTGACACAGAAAAATCATTGCTTATTTCTCTCAAATTTATATGACCATTTTCCTCACTTTATCGATGGTAACTTCCGTTAAAGATGTTGATGGCCAATCAGAGTGAGGCTGCTGTTGAATACACTGTACCACACATGTTCACGTTTTTATGATCAACTCGATTCACCTTAAGCCTTCTATAAGACTCTCAGCGATTCAGCACGAAAATATCAATTTGCAATACGAAATTTGAGACAAATTCTTTGTTCAAAGTTTTATCTATTGCAAAAATCGCAAACACACTTGAAACGACTGACCACTGTTAGCAAACTAAATAACAAATCGCGTTCAAACTCTTTGTGAATATAGAAAACAGTTGTTCCAACTTAGCAACAACAAAAATTTTGATAGCTGTTTCAGGCAGCTTTCTGAATAATCACTTTCTGGTACTTTTTGAACAGAATTTCCATCAAGAGACTGAGGCATAACTGCTGATTTCAAAGATCTCAATATGAAAATTTTTGTTAAAAGAATTTTGTGTGAAAGAAGAACAGAAACCTGCAAGAAAGCATTGGTATCAAGAAACTTTGTACCGTTTTAACTTTGGAAAGCCTTTGCAACATTATTAGTGGTGATGAATCTCGAATTTATTTATATGAGCTAGGAAATAAGGCACAATATTCTGCTTAGGTGTTCCAAGGGTAAGAAAAATCAACCCAAGTCACCCCTGGCTGAAATGTCTCCAAAAAGATGGTGAAAACGATTATTTAAAAAATAGGTCATGTAGAAACAATTCCGTCACAAGATCAAAGAACAGTTATTGTGGATTGATACACAACCATTTGCCTACCGCAAGTCGTTATTAATCTTAGAGAAACTAACCCCTAACGACGACTTTTCGGCCACAACGACAATACAAGTTCGCACAAAGCCTGCAAAACTATTTAACATTTAACGTAAGAAATAATCGAATTCTTGCATCATCCTGCTTACAGTCCCAACAATTTGTACACTTTCCCAAAATTGAGAACGGACTGCGCAATCAAACGATTGAAATAACTGCTTTCAGAACTGGTTCGAATCAATACAGAAATATCTTAATCTTTGAGGAGAATACTTTGAAAAACAATAGAGTCTTTAAACCCTCTGGTACTCGTGTGTTCTACCATTGTAGATCACGCAATTTTAAATGACGTTCATTGGTAGACTATTTTTATTGCGCGCGCCTACTCTTCAGTAGCTATAGAAAACTTAGTAGTGAAATAGTATTTTGAAGATATTTGCTTCTGAATATGACTGGTCTCCGATTGTAGACCACGCGAGCATTCACGTTTTACTTTGTGTTTCGAGTCAGTTCGGTTCAAATTTGATTTCTTGGCTTCTTGAAAAAAAAGTACGTCTGAACCCAAAAGACGACGTGTACAGTCTAGCAAAGATCCTGAAGTCTAGTTTCCGTGGTTCAATGAACTTCCTAGTGATTTTGGAAATTCCTCTGATGAAAACGATGATGAGGTAGACGATTATGCAAAACAAGATGTTGTTGAGGAGAGCAGCCATGACACAGATTCAGAGCAGGATGTAATAGGGGATAAGGAACTTCCCGGTGAAGAAAATGATTCAAGTTCCAGCTGTTCGTCCGCTTATTATGTAGGAGAAGACAAAATAACAAAATGGAGGAATAACTTCACCGAGCCTCTAAATTCGAGTTCTTTCACATAATATTGTAAGACAACTCGCTGGAACGAAAGGTAATGCTCGTGATGCAACAACCGAAATCCAGTGCGTAAAATTGTTCGTAAACGATATAATCGTTCGAATTATAACGGTGCCGAAAACTGATGAAAGAAATTTGTGTGTTTATAGGAATTTTGTTCCTCATTGGCACTTTAAGGAGTTCAAGAAAAAAATTGGGAAAAGATTTGGGACAATTCTAGAAGAAGCGCAATCGAAACATGCTACCTTGCTATGAGTGAAAATAGATTCAGGTTCCTTCTGCGATGTTTGAGATTCGACGATATAGAAACTAGGAACGAAAGACTCGAGCTTGATAAGTTGGCTCCAATTCGGGAAGTTCTTGAAAATTTTTTAGTGAACTTTCAAGCCGATTTTGAACAAATTGAGTTGCTCACCGTAGACGAACAACTATAAGCTTTCAGAGGCAGATGTGGCTTCAAACAATATATACCAAGTAGGCCTGCCAAATATGGTATCAAAATGTATGCTGTTATCGATGCAAAAACATCGTTTATGATTAATTTGGAACCCTATGTTGGGATGCGAACTGAAGGTCCATATAAATAAATATAAGTAAATAACTTTGATGATGAAATTGTCCTCCGATTGATTCATCCAATTTTTGGTACCAATCGTAATGTTGCAGAAGACAATTGGTTCAGCAGTTTACCACTTATAGATAAATTACTGAGACATCATAAATTAACATATATTGATACATAACGAAGGAATACATGAGAAATTTCAGCAGAATTCTTACCAAATAGACTGAAGTAAATTTTCAACCTTGTTTCATATTGCCCTAAGAAAAACAAATCAGTGCTGTTGTTATCGTCAATGCATCACTGCAATTGAATTGATACTGATACAGGAGATTATAGGAAACCAGGTATCATTACAGACTGTGCTTTTCAGTTTTATACTACTTATTCATAGAATTACCTACACGTTGGTGAGTAGGGAAAGAATTAAAAATTGGAAAAACAATTGAATTTACTACACCTGATACATTTTGAAGGTCAACTCGGTATCAATCTAACAAATGGTCAAAGTGTTCGCCGCCAAATTCCAAACACAATACAGATTTTGCTCCAAATGTTCCCGAACATTACGTAGCATTTCAGGGGTTATACGAGTACACTCGACTACAATCCGTTGTCGTAAATCCACCAAATCCGCTGAATCAGTTAAAATTTGACTCCTTGAGTAGCCTCATAAAAAAATCCAATGGTGACAAGTCGGGAGAACGTGGAAGCCAATATGTAGGGCCTCTTCTTTCAATCCAACGATCATGAAATTCTGGATCTAGATATTGTCGAACATCCTATTATAAATAGCTAGGATCATTATTCAAAATTGCCATGAGTCCACCGACTAGGAACAATTTTTGCGATTCAACCGATGACCCGAAGTGATCATCGCTTCTGTGTATGAATTTCTCCATGATCCACCCTGTGTTCTCATTGAAATGTAATTGGATTTGAAAATCCGTTCACTGAAATCAGATAATTCTAAATACCTATATAATAAACTATAACTCGAACTAGCTGATGAATTCGATGATTTGGGGGTTATCACCCTCTTCAGGGGTGTGTATATATATATATATATATATATATATATATATATATATATATATATATATATATATATATATATATGTATTGTTTATCAGGAGTACATCCGTTCGTTAGATTGCTCTCCATTGAATGGATGGAGTTTGCAGACGTTTCGCCAAAATCTCATTTGGCATTTTCAATGCGTAGGTAACTGAGGATTTTCGATGTTGTTCACGGTATTTAAGCCTCGTCGTTGCCGAAGATTGTATCGGCGTTCTGGATTGGGTCGTGTTGGCCCCGCCTACTCGGGGTTGTGAGTAGAGTTATTGTTTCTCTGTTCGGCGTTGTTTGTGGTGCCTTTTTTGAGAAGGACTTCCAAGTAGTTAGAAGGTTAAGGGCATCGTATCTCTTATTGAGGATTCGTTTTTGCTCTATTTCTATTGCTTCCCGTATTGTTCTGGTTTTGAAGTGGTTTATGTTGGCGATTTGTTTGCAGCTATCAAAGTCTACTTTATGGCCTGTATTTATGTGGTGTTGAAAAAAAGCAGATATTATTTGTTTATTCTTGATGGATAATTTGTGTTCGTTCAGTCTCGCAGACATTTTTCGGTTGGTCTGTCCTACGTATTTTGCTTGACATGTTCCACAGGAAATGCTGTGAACGCCCTGGTTTTCTAATTTGACTTTGTCCTTAGGATTTCTCAGCGAGGCGTCGATAGTTATAAGAGGTGTGTATGTGGTTGATATGTCGTGTTTCCGTAGAATTCTTCCGATTCGATCCGTTGCCCCTTGATGTATAGTAGGTAAGTTATTTTTCTGTTTTCACTGGTTGGAGGGGGTTGTGGGCGCGTTGTTGTTTGCCGTAATAGTGCTTTTTCTATTGTATGTCGTGTGTAGCCGTTTTGTCTCAGCGCTTGTTTGGTGATTTCTAACTCTTGTTCGCTGCTCTGGTCGTCTGCAAGGCGTACTGATCTGGACAACAGTGTATTGGCCACTCCTTGTATTTGTATTGGGTGATGGTGAGATCTGGCGTTGAGGTATCTGTTCGTATGTGTCGGTTTTCTGTATACTGTGTGTCTCAAACGGTCCTGTGATTTTGTGACAAGGACGTCGAGGAACGGTAGTTTGTTGTTTTCTTCCAGTTCTATGGTGAAGCGGATTCTATTGTGTTTTCTGTTCAGGTAGTCGAGAAAATCCATGAGGTGGTCTTCGCCGTGTGACCAGATAAGTGGATAGTGATGAGCCCATAGCTGCTCCTTGTTTTTGTCGGTAGAATTGGTCTTGGAACAGGAAACATGCGTTATTGAGGCAGTGCTGCGCTAGTTCTATTGCGTAGTCCGGAAAGTCTTCATTTTTTGAGATCAATTGCAAGGCTCCTTCTGTTGGAATTCTGGGGTACAACGAGTCAACGTCGAAGCTGGCTATGATGTCGGAGTCAACGAGTTTGATTTTGCTGATAATTTGGATGAAGTGTTCTGAGTTTTGAGGAAGGATTCTGCTTCTTCTACCCTAAGTTGCATCAGTTGGGCTAGGTATTTCTCCAATTTCTGTAGAGGAGGGTTGCAAGCGCTTACAATCGGTCTCAGAGCGGTTCCTTCTTCGTGTATCTTTTATCAGCAAAATCAAACTCGTTGACTCCGACATCATATATATATATATATATATATATATATATATATATATATATATATATATATATATATATATATATATATACGAGTTCAGGAAAAATCCCTGGGCTTTCTACTCTCGGTTCTCGGGTGTCACCGTTCAATCTCGATATTCGGGATTCACATTCACTCTATCTTCGAAAGTATTCTGCTAATACGTGTATCTGTAGATGATGAAGAGCTATGAACCAAAGTAGTGAAATTTATAACATGGATCTTGTTGCAGGAAAATCATTTCTGTAGGTCTGAATCTAAATGGGGCACAAGGTTGAAATAGGTTTCAGGATTTATTGTAGTTTATTCATTGCCAGGTATTTTTCTCTTTCTTTTCGATGTTGAATTCGTGGGAGATTGCTTGAAACTTTATGTCTAGAATGGAGTGTCCTCGATCTGTCTATAACATTTTATCTTAAACTACACTACGTTTGTAGATGTTTGTTGAGCTCTACAGCATTAATTCCTACTTTTAGGCGTATGAAAACCGAAAGTTTTCATGCTAGAACAGTTTTCTGTATATAGAAAGAATGAAATAAAATCTGAAATTGGAATTTAATTCTGTTAATCATTTTCACACTGTGACTATAATACCAACGCAAATAGCCTGTAAATACAATTAAAATGTGCCAGAGAATAGCGTTCACGTGGCGATCGGTCATTGACAATGGACAGGAACTTTTTCCACATATACACATCAATTGTTGGTTTGAATGGAGGACATATTCATCATTTAATTTAGATTGATTTCATTCTGAACAGGAATTTTCCAATGAGTTCTGTGACATTTCAATTCCACACGTAATTTTTTTCATGAAATCAATACATTTAGCAGGCTACGTTCCTGAGAAAAATTTATGTGTCACGATCTGTGAAATTCAAAAATTAGTTAGAAATTGCTACAATTTCTACATTTTTTACTTGATTGAAAGATGAGAGAATTACATTTCAAAATAAAAATATTATTATATTAGATTATTGGTTGAAGAAATTTGCAATGCATTTTTATTGAATTGAACGATGATGTCCAAATTTTCACTATATTGACAAAACATTGACAGGCTTCACAGCTTTGTGGCTTCATCAGATAAGTTGTACATTCAAAATATCGAATTGACTATTATGTGAGTATCCGGTATTCTCTTTATTGATTTCCAATGCTTTTCATATGGTCAGTTTTAATATATTATCTTCATTTTGTAAAATATCAACAATCATAAAGTTATTGTTTTCTTCCATTAAATGATTTACATAGTGAGAATCTGATTTTTGTTTGTTAAGTCTGCGTGATTGTCCTAGTAACCTAATATTGAAATTTGAACCGATATAGATTCGATAACAACTTCTACAACAGAGCTCATAAGCAACTGATTATAACGATTATTGAACGCTACTTGTTCTATGATACTGAGCAAGATTTTTTCTGGACATTGGTATCATGGTGAATCTATGCATCATACTGTTGTTAGCAGTAATCTGATGTTAAGCTGGATGTGCGGAAGTGCGAAAGAATTATGTTTGGTATTATCTGTTTGGGATGGTTTATGGAAAATAGATAAATCATATTTGTGGTCAATTTTGGTTATAGTTAAATCTAAAAGAAAGTTATGCATTACAAACTCAGGCAAAGAAACAGGGGGTGATTCAATTTAGAACGAGCTACATATTGTCGTGTACTATCGGTTGAGTACACTAGGCAGTGTACTGTCAAATATACGCGGTACAGGCGAAAGTGAGTTGAAATGTCGTTCCAAAAGGGACATATTTTTATAAAATTAGCACTACAGAGCTGTTGTCGTTTGGGAGATAATGAAAAAACAATTTGCAACGATATTTAGAATTTTGAAGAGAATGCCCCGGTTGCTTGGTAAAGTTACAAGTACCCTGAAATTTTATGAGCACTTATTTCTGAATCCTCAGTTGAAATTTAAACATTTTCAATTTGAATGGCCATTATATTCAACTAAAGAGCCTTCACTTGATATACGCAAAGAAAAAACACAGAACAAAGAAGAACACTCATCCAATAAGCTCCAGGGGTGAAGCGAAGACGTCATCTTTGTTCTTAGAAACCCTCCAACAAAATTGCAATTATCGGCTTCTGGTTGCTAAATGGGTTGTTGGCGATGAGCTTTTCTCAATCGTTCGGGTGGGCTTAGCCTTGAAGGTCTAATCTAGGACTATGAATTGGATAAGTGGAAAGTGTTCTCACCCCCTCAACGAACCAGTTCTGTCTAATTACAATTCATTAAAAAAATTACGATAATTCAACTTACATTGAAGTGAAATGGAAAGAAAACAAGAGAACAACAAAAAAAAATTGGTAGCGAAAATGTTGAGACAATTAGGAGAATTGGCAAATTAAAGAACCAGGTGGATTCAAAAGGTACAAAAAAAGATAGAATTGAAGTGCGATATAGCAATATGTAGAGTGCACTAGTTCACGTAACATAGAACTTCAAAACCTAGTACTGTCAATGAATTATGGTACCGAAAGTCAGGAAAATTTTCTTCATTTGTTAATTTTACCCCACCGCCGTCTCAGTTAATCGAATACTTGACGTCGTTGATTAAGTTAGTTTCAGTTTTCATCGAAAAATTATAATATAACTACGCCGTCAGAATAGGCTGCTATATAAGGTCAGAAATAGTTGAGCAACCTCTTTTTTCTATAACTATAGTTCAACATCTTTTAAAATTTGACGGCTACGATTTCAACAAATTATGTCATTCACATAGCATCCCATGGATAGGCAGAAAGCCATAAAATCAAATAGTTTCTGAGTTTTCGATCTCGAAAAAGGGGGGCAGAGTGCCAGATTTTACGTCCCTTCGGCTCTAAAGTTGATGGTTCACGTTGGAAAAACTAGCATTAAAACCTAGCAGTTATAAATCCCAATAAATGGATGGATGAAGAAAAACCTTTTTGCCTATGAATTTCAATTGCGCGGTAACTACTTTCAATGAAATATCTAAGAAGATAGAAGTCCCCTCACGATTTTTTCAGCTTCAATTTTTCACAACCAACAAAATACATCCGACCAGTAACGGTTCATTCAGTCTTCACGTGGTGGGGAACATAATCCTAGCCAATCAGAACGTCCCGTATGATTTCAACCATACATGCGTACAGCATAATGCATACACTCTATCATCCGGAGGTGTTGCCGTTCATTTAATCTAACATCCATTTTTGTGAATGCGAGCTTTCCACTCTCTAGAGTGTAGAGGCAAGAAACAAAACTTACGCCCGACATGAAGATAAGGGATCATAATCTTATTAGTCATAATTTCTTCCAGATAGTTTCTTCGTATCGACGGCAATACCATACCTACTCAAATCAAACTATCATCTCATTATCGAGAAGGTGCCTTGATGATATTTCAAATGAACTAATGAATAATATTCCTGAACAATTATATGCACCGTTCTTCAAAAAATCACATACTGCTTCATTATAATCTAGTGTGAAGTTCAATTTTGCATATAGCTATATTATTTCTTGTTTTCATCATTTGACACAGTTTAGTAATATCTGAATTGAAACTTGATGAGATACGATAAGATATAATTGATTCTACCTATAACATGAAGTTGATCTTACATAATAGAAATTGGTTATTTTGATGCGATCGGTGACTTTTGTCTACATCTTGTGTTCCCGACATATCCTTCCTTCACTCTAGTGGGGTAGAATTGTCAGGCTGATTCAGAGTTTGTTTAGTACCTGTTAACTTTGTGCTAAGACTTGTGCCTAAGTGTGAATCAAAATCTACTCATGAATATTAAAGAATGTTAGTTCATTGGTACTGATTTTCATTCTGCATTTCAAAAGAACCACACACGCAGTTGGACAAAATTTCGAATTAAATAACTTTGAGCTTGCAATAAACAAACAGTTTTTTCATTTGGAAATATTGAATATGCCTCAAAACTGAAATCGTAGACCACAGGCAATCATTATGTTATGTGTTGAATTAAACTAAAGAAACCACCAAGGGCTTGGACAGCTCCAAGAAAGTCTGTGGTTTTATACCCATAAGTTTTGCTTGACATCAAGCTCCCCGTAGCTTGATATTTATGAGAATATAAAATTATATATACTTGACAATCGCTTGTTGCCTGCCGTACCCATACAGCTGCAATAGAAGTAGGAAGTATCTCTAGTCATACAGAATTTTTCAATTGGCTGGAACACACTGGGATTTCAAAACTTCGTACGTTCGATCTAGTCAATTCGTTTCGCAGCGCAACGAATAGATACAAAAAGCTCCACGAAGCAATTTGTAGACAAAAGGAATGAAATCATTTAGCATTTTTACATTCAACAACAACACTCCAGAAAATATTGATGTCGCCTAAAACCTTCAAAAGAGTTCTATATAATTTAAAATAGATTCAAATAAAATGATTCTTTCAGAGGTTTTTCATATAACTCGTTAAAAACTCAACATTCTTGGTGAAAAAATATACAAAATCGAAAGACAGTGTCTTCACTTATTGGCCAGAAATGTATAATATTCTATCGGATAGATAGCGATATTCAATACAGCTCTTTCAGAAATGAACGAATTTTGAAGAATCGAGATTAAAAGTGACTCCTCAAGTACCGAGAGTAGGAGGAGTCCAGGGATTTCCCCGAAACTCACATTTGAAGAAAAATAAATAAATATATGAAAAAATATATAAGTGTATAGAAAAAATTATCTTTATTCAAGGAAAGCGAACTATCAACTATCTGATGAAGAGGGAATGTAGTTTGGCTTATTCTTATTCTTCATATTCTTCTTGACTTTCAATGTCCTTTTTACTTTTTCTAACTCATTTTTTGAGGCTTATTTCAATTATTCTATGAAAAATTTGTTTATGTTGTTGTTGAGATGATGTAGCTGTGTTTTATTTGAAAATATACATTTTACTTCCACTCTTGTTCTGCATTTGTGTTTCCAACAACTTTATGAATTCTTTTCTGACTTAGCGTTGAATTTCATGAAAATACTTCCCGATAAATATTCAGTATTTTTTATATCTTCATTCTCACTCTTATCGAATGAAGTGGGAGTACAATGTTTCATTGCAATATTGTTCTGATTCAGACTTCCAGTTTTGCGATTCGAGAAGCTTGAATTTTCGAGATTTTGTGAAAAGTGTTTTTTTTTTCCTGTAAAAGGGTAGTGAATTCGAAAATTGATTACATATTTTCGAAAAGGAAACAATGCAGTACATCAAATAGAAATGAAATTGGCTGTAGTTCTCCACACCACTGAATTTTATTCAAAATAGTGTAGAACGTCGAGCTCATTCTGATGTTATTTTGATAATATTTAATGAATCTGCAAATGATGATTTTCCCAAAACTCGAAAAACGGAGAGAAATATCCAAATGATGTTTGTATCATCAAACTGCTCCTCAAAAACGAAATCGGAAGAAGAACAGTAATTTTTTTATAACTTTAATATTTCTCGTAGCTGCCGTAATTACAAATTGAAATTTGCCTACCCTGTATTTCAGGGGTGCTCAAACGGTCGATTGTTTTTCAGTAGAATTCGAAAAGAAGGAAAAGTAGGTAACTAAACCACAAATATTTATTACGTAATAAAATAACACTCAGCTAACGGCAAAAAGCGCGGTACTTGTCAAAGAAAAACCGCGTTTTTAATTCTTGCCGCTTTTCTAGAAATTTCGGGCGGCGCTTTTGACGGTAACATTCGAGACTTTTGTTCACGCCGATATAAATGTTTCGCCTGCAGGAATTAGAGTCATTCTGAATTGTAACTGGAAGGCAATACTACGTCGATACAAAGTTTATTATTGAATAGAACGAAATGAGTGCATCGAAAAAATCTAAAACGTATCAAGAATTTTTCTTGTGTATGGTGAAGGAAAAGTGCATTTGTCCTATTTGTCGTGGGTCAATTGCAATACCTAAGACTGGTAACTTAGATAGGCATCATAAAACGATTCATAAAAACTATGAAAAATGATTTTTCGCCACAGTGAATAAGGAAAACGAAAAGAACATGATTGGATATCTTGTTTGAAACAAGAATAAACCATGTTCACAAGACCAGCCAAACAATCAAAAGCTGCTACGATGGCGTCATTTAAAATATGTCATATATTGACGAAAAACAAGAAACCATTCGAAGATGGATCGGTTTTGAAGGAAGCATTTATTGAAGCGGGTGAGACTTCCTTTGGAGATTTTGAAAATAAAAACAGAAATCATGTCTGTTATTAGAGAACTTCAGTTATCTCGTTAGACTGTCACAAGCCGTATTGAAGTCATGAGTCAGGACATGGCAGATAAACTAAAGCATGATATCATGAAATGTTCATACCTTTCTTCTCAATTCGACGAATCCACCAATATGACAGACACTGCCCAGCTGTGTATTTCTATTCGGATGGTATTCAATGACCTGTTGGCCAAGGAAGAATTTTTGACAATCGTTCCTCTGAAATGGAAGACCCGTGGCGAAGATATATATAACGTTTTCTTCAATTTTGTAAAAAACTACAAGCTACCAATATATAAATTAGTGTGCATTACAACCGATCAAGCACCAGGAAAGACTGGAAACAAAAACAGATTTGTGGCATTGTGTCGAGCTGATGAAGACCTCCCTCAATATTTTTCATTCCATTGCTTTGTACATCAATAAGTTTTGTGTTCAGAAGTTTTAAACACGGAGGAAATTATGGGCATTGCAACAAATATTGTGAATTTCAGCCGTGCATGTAGCTTGCAACGACGGCTCTTTAAGTTGCAGTTGGGAGATAGGGAGTCAGCTGAAAACACTGTTTTAGTTAGTGACAGCTTCTCTAGACGAAAGAGGCGATGACACTCAGATGTTGAAAGACCAAAAATGGCTGACTGATTTGGCATTTTTGACTTACATCACAATGCACTCAAACACCATCAACTTGGAGCTTAAAGGTAATGGAAAAACTATTATTGAGATGATTAGCGGAGTAAAGGCATTCAAAAGTAAATTGCAACTTATGATAGATCAACTGAAACGAAAGGATCTGAAATATTTTCCGTCTTTGAAAGCAATGATTCCTCAGTTGAATCATATCACGTATGAGGCTGAATTATCAAATATTTTGGCACAATTCGAAATGCGTTTTTATGATTGCAATAAATTGGCAAATATAGCATCATATATGAATTTTCCTTCTTCATGTGAAAACATTGGTGAATTAGCTAGTGATATAGAGTTGGGGCAGATTATATCAGATATACATCTCAAAGCTACATCATCTGATACAAATTTCTGGTGTTTCATATCTGAAGATAAATATCCGAATTTAGGCAAATTGCTCTTCAACTGACGGCAATGTTTGGGTCAATTTACTTATGTGAGTCTGCATTTTTTGAAATGGAAATAATTATGTCGAAATATCGCAATCGTCTAACTGAAGGTCATATGTCATCATGCTTGTGATTAGTATTCCGAGGTTATGTACCATATTATGAAAAGAATGCTGAGGACATGCAGTTCAACATCCAAAGTCTCTCCTTAGTCAAGTTTAACATCATATGTAACTATTTCGTTTTGTAACAACCAATAAAATCGCAACTTTGAATTAATATGAGTTATTTCATTGATATTATAGAGAAGTACCTAACTAAATCTAACCCAAACCTTGACTAAAATAATGTATTGATGTGGTTTGGGGTGCCACTTTAATTCTCATAGGAAAAAACATTTGTCCTACCTTGAACTTGATGGTCGGTCTCTCTCTTCTTGTTACCTGCAGTTGCTTTCTTAAGCGCTGCGATATTTTTGCGATTATAGCTTCTCAAATTGTATCCATCCTCCATATTTTTTCACTTATGCCATGTTGGACGCCAGATGTGGTGTTTTGGGGTTCTTGAGAACACAAGCGTATTTGAGGCGAGATGGATATTTTAATACACGAGCAAAAATGTTAACTATGAAAATCTGAAATAAGGGATATTATAGTGATTCATAGAACAGATTGAAATTTAGATGAATCATTTACCTGAAACCAGAGACGACTTCGTATTTTGCAACGGAAAATCAGAGTTTCACTCTCGAAATGTTGAAGAAATTTACATAGCAATTGAATCAAAATCGAATCAAACTTTCACAAGAGAGGCTGAATGGAAAGTCAACATAAAGAATCAATAATAGATAAAAAAAATCAAACACATCAGAACAGTACGCAGTCGGTCTTACTCCGTAGTCGGTAAATGTAACTTCTTAAGGGATATCAGGCAACACAACTTACATCCGGACTGTGTTGATTAATGAAAACAAATAAATTTCAAAAATGAAAATTAAGATATTATGTTACAGTATATTGTGTGGTGAGTTATATCTATATATGCTACGGTACACCCTACCTAGGTAGGTAGGTAAGTTGTATCGTGTATGTACGACCCTGCATCACACATACTTGCAGCCCCTCAGAGTCGATCGTAAGTAGACTAAAAATATTGAGGCAGATCGCCTGCACTTAAAGTTTGAGCACCTCTGCTGTTCTTCATCGAGAATTAGTATTTCAACACGTTAATCCCATCAGGACTATTATTTGTATTTGATTATTTGTGAATGATCGATTATTAGTACAGTCTATTCAGTATTCACTTTGGTTCTTTTTTCTGAGTTGTATACAATAAGAACTCTTTCATCATTCCGTGAGAAAGTCAAAGGCGGTATTTGAATGAATGAAAAGGAGTGAGAAATGTGTCGATATATCCTACAGTTAGACACGGATAAATTACTTTAAAGAAAGGGAATGGAAGGTTGAAGTTGCGGTTTTCCAGTAAACATTGAAATGGAAGGGACTAAACGATCGCTCCGCTTTATTTTGCAGTAAAGCGGTCTCAACAAACTTTTTTCAAATATATTTCTTTTCAAGCAAATAAAAGCAAAGAAAGCATAGTCCTGCTGGAATACATATATCCTCCGTAAAAATTCGCATAAAGTTAGGAATGCAGATTCCGTATGTACAATCATAAATAAAATATTAGACGTCTGGAAATTTTATTCAGTACTCTAAATTCTACACGAATAACAAATAGCGACAAATTATTGTTCTCATAAACCTAGAAGAAGAATTCTATATGAACACTTCGAAAATATCTTGGAAATACCTACAAATATCAATAAATACGGAATAAAATATTTCAGTTTGATGAAAATTTATATACAATGGGTCACAATGAAAACAAACCACCTTGAATAACTGGTTGATTCGATTTTTCTGTCAATTTCCTGAAACAGGTCGATATTTGATTGCACGATATTTGCAACATGTTTCGTTTTTCCATCATGAATTTCCTGCCCATAGCAGCTTCTACCCCATATTTTCGTATAAAGAAAAGACGTCATGGGATAGGTTTTTGAAAAGATGATGCTACCTTTCCTCAATTCTCAATTAGTTACCTTCTGAAACAACATACTGCGGAGTGAAATCGAGAATTAGTTGGAAAAATTCCAGGTTTTTATGAATCCGTTCGATTTCTGTTTGTCAAATCAGTCAGTCATTTTTCGTTTTTCAACATCTGAGTGTCATCACTTCTTTCGTCTAGAAAAGCTGGTATTTCGGGCAATAATTCTTGGAACCTTCCTTGGAATTTTAAGAGACTCAACCACCTGACGTCCATGTGAAGAACTAACTCGGTGTGTTCAGCTGACTCCCTATCTTCCAACTGCAACTAAAAGAGCCGCCGTTGCAAGCTACGTGCACGGATGGAATTCACAATATTTGTTGCAATGCCCATACTTTCCTGCGTGTTTAAAACTCTTGAACACAAAACTTGTTGATGTATAATGCAATGGAATGAAAAAAATTAAGGTAAATCTTTATTAGCTCGACACAATATCACAAAACCGTTTTTATTTCCAGTCATTGCAGGTGCAATTCATTATATATATATATATATATATATATATATATATATATATATATATATATATATATATATATATATATATATATATATATATATATATATAGGGGTTTTACCCCGACGAGTTGCCCATATATCTGTTCATGCAATCAAACTGATTTCATGAAAAATATAAATCCACCACCCGGTAATTAATACCATTGCCAGGCAATGATTATAATCAAAACATATCCTGGAGTAATTATATATTAGGATAACGTTAAATGTAATGAGAATATATCAATCTACCAGAATATATACATACTATAGCATCATCAGACAATGATATCAATGTACCAACGAGTATTGTCAGAGGCTTTCTCCCGGAAAAATCCAGTGTACGGACCTTAGTCAAGTAACACTGAATGTTACTCATCAATAGTTTCCTTAGTGTGAAGTGGTGAACGATCGAATAGAATACTGCTCTGAATATAAATATGACAAAATTGTCAGTTAACTATATTACATTTATATAAACAAATAAATCAGATATGAAATGAGATTCTGAGCAGTATAAACTAAAGAAAACCTATTACTCTACCTCATTATTATTTTCGGAAAGAAACCTACGAAGAATATTACAAGATTTGATGACTGTTATCTTTTGTAACTGTTCAAACAAATTTTTCTTCAGACCCAAAATCTCAATACTTTTGTGAAGATTTCTAGGAATAACGCCTGTTGTAGAAATAATAATCGGTAGAATAAATATTTTCTTTATTTTCCACATTTTTTAATCTCGTCGCCAAGCATCATATATTTAGAAATTTTTTCATTGTATTTATTTAGTATATTATGTGTGTCGGGTATAGTAATATCAATTATATATGTTATTTAATTCTGTTTATCATTAAGAACGATATCTGGTCTATTGTGTTTTACAGCTCTGTTGCAAAGAATTGTTTTATCAAAATAAAGTTTATATTTGTCATTTTCACAAATAATCTCAGGTTCATATTTGTGAAATTTTTTCTTTTGAGAATTAGGTCATGTTTAATTCCTAGATTAAAGTGAATAATATTAGCGACGGCATTATGTCTTTCTAAATAATCTGTTGAAGCAAGGACTGAGCAAGATGATAGTATATGAAAAACTGTTTTTGAAGAACAGAAACATCTACGGCAAGAATCATCTATATTTTGTTTGATGATGTGTTTTCTATAATTCCTCGTGAAAATAACCTGATCCTGGATCGCAATTGCCAAGCCTTCTGTTTCAGCAAACAATTCTCCAGATACTAACCATTTATTCGATGCAATTTCATCAATATAATCATTTTTCAATTCTTTAGGGTGCTTTCCGTATAATTCCTTCTGCATCCAACTTTCTCCTTTAGAATTATCATCAAATATATCAAAATCTACCTTTTGCATTGTCAAGTTCAGAGGTGTAAGATTATAATCTGAAGCAACAACAATATCATGTAATTTAGACGTTCTCTGTTTATCATGAAAATGGGAACGTAGATGAGAAATCTGTTTACTATGAAGATTATTCAAATCAATTAATCCACGACCTCCAAGATGTCTAGGTAGTGTAACTCTCTGAACAGCTGACTTTGGGTGGTGCTTATGATATTTACAGAGCATTTTCCTCGTTTGACATTGTAATTCATTTAGATCAGTTTTAGACCATTCAATAATTCCAAAAGAAGATGTAAGAATAGGAACAGCATAGGAGTTGATAGCTCTGAAAAGGTTTTTACTAGTTATATATATATATATATATATATATATATATATATATATATATATATATATATATATATATATATATATATATATATATATATATATATATATATATCTTTGCCATGGGTCAGTACGCCTTGTGACAGTCGGACAAGATAACGGAAGTTCTCTAATAGCAGACAAGATTTTTATTTTATTTTTATAATCTCCAAATGAAGGCTAACCCCCTTCCATAAATGCTTCCTTCACAACCGATCCATCTTCGAATGGTTTTTTGTGTTTTGCCAATATACGTGATATTTTGAATGGCGCGATCGTAGCAGCTTTTGATTGTTTGGCTGGTTTTGTGAACATGGTTTGTTCTTTTTTCAAAGAAGATATGAAATCACGTACTTTTCGTTTTGTAAATTCACTCTTTGGCGCGAAATCACTCTCATTGTTTTGATGTACCGTTTTATGATGCCTCTCTAAGCTACCACGCTTAAGTATTGCATTTGACGCACGACAGATAAGACAAATGCAGTTATTCTTCAGCATACAAAAGAAAAATTCTCCCTCCCAAAGCTTATTAAAAGGATACGTTTTATTTCTTCGCTGCACTCATTTTGTACCATTTAATGAAAAACTTTGTATGGACTAAGTATTGCCTTCAAGTTACAATTCAGAATGACTTCAACTCCTGCAGACGCAAGATATATTCCGGCGTGAGCGATATAAATGTTCCCTTCAATTGCGCCGCCCGAAATTTCTATAAAAGCGGCAAGAATAAAAATCGCGGCTTTTCTTTGACAAATACCGAGCGTTCCTTTGATACAGCCGCCTTTTTCCGCTAGCAGAGTGTTATTTTATTACTTAATAAATATTTGTAGGTTAGTTACCTACGCATTAAAAATACTTTTCGACTCGAGATCTACTCAAAAAGCACTCTCGACCTACTGGTCGATCGGGATCCACCGTTTGAGCACCTTTAATGTAGTTGTTCATTTAAAACTTGTATCAACTTCAGCTGTATGCAAGCTTCTATGAAATTATCACTTCTCTTTGTTCGTTTATATAAAATGAATCACAACAGAACAAAATATTCTTCAATAATTGCTCTTTTCACGCTCCAGTAGGGGCACAGCTAAATTATACATCCCTCTGATATGTTAAATCTTCAAACCGCAAGATTGCCCACCTCTGAGGCAACTTTCCTCTTAAATCGGCTAGAATTAGCCTTGCAAATTTGTCAAAACGGAAATACTTTTGTAACTCAACCCTACTAATCGTAGTTATTTATAAAGAATGATTACGGCCACCTAGATTCGTGTCGTGGATAATATGCGGGTAATTTCACACGCTAACTGCTAATAGGGGGATTTTTGTTGAAAACGTTTCTGAAAAAGTTATATTCGCAGAATAACTAATGAATATAAAGACGTGTAATAATATTTGTTTTTTGTTTCAAGTTTACTTTGTCCTTGTCTGTGTTATGAACGTTTGAACGTATTTTCCTAGAATTTACTTCCTTTTGAGTAGTGATGGAGTTTTTCGTTTCCAGTAACATCTAGCAAGTTTTGTTTCGTGAAACTGAATATGCTATAATCATTTGATGTGACCGTCATAGTTTCAGAGTTGCACAGTGATTTGGGAAACCTTATCCTCAAACATTGCATCTGTTTCAAATATTGCAAAATATATAAGAAGTATAGAAATGCATGTAGATGCATTTCTTCATCTATTGGCGTACTCATCATCTTTCCAGGAGGAATTTCTTCTTAGTAATATTGACATGATTTGCATTCTTTCAAATGGATTATCCTGGCGCTATCTTATTTTCTTTTTGAGATTATGCCATAAATGTTCAATTGAATTTAAGTCTGGAGAGCAAGCTGACCAGTCCAAAAGAGCGATTCTCTCTGCTTCAAGATAATGTATTCTCACCTCTCCAGAGTCTCACTATGGACTCTAACACTAGATTCACGTAATTTCTACCCGTTACAGACGAAGGAAACGAAACCAAATCTGCTTTGCCTATCAGCATTATGCCACTACAAAACATCACTTTGCTCTCTTGATATTTTGGGATTTGTCATGCGGCTCGGAGTCTAGCTTGTCTTCGACGACCCCTTGAAACCCGTAACCGGCGGTCTTCTGATGGAACAAAAATTCTGGTCTTATCCGAAAAAAGAACATTTCGCCAATTCTCAATATTCCAATGTCGGTGCTCGATACACCAATTAAGTCTGTTAATTTTTTGTTGTCTGGTTAGCTCTGGAACTCTTGAGGGCCTTGTGCTGAATGAACTCCTTGAACGAGGACTTTGACGTATCGTTTTGACTGATGCGCTGATGCCTCTCGCTTCCACAAATTGCCTTTGCGGTATGGTGTGCGACGCAGTAGGTTCTCTTCTTGCAATTTGGCACAAAAAGCGATCTTGTTTTTCAGAAGTGATCGTCCTACGACTTCTTCTTGGCCTATTCTGCAGAGATTGTAGCTCCACGTATCGGGCGTAGATTTTTGAAATCACCTCCTGTGTGTGTGGCCTCTATATCCCACTGTGTCACCCCTTCTTCAACGGGAGCAATTAGTCGACTCCTTTGCACATCGGACAATCCAAAGTAAGGCATTTTCAATTATGATTATAGGCCCTTTCAAATTTTGAACTCAAAGTCTCAAATCTCAGTGACGACTGAGTACAAAATTCTGAACGTGTAGTGAATTCAACATTTCTTATCATACTATCCAGTTTTTTCAAAAACAAAAAACTTCATTCTCCACAATTAGTTAAAGATCCATCGTTAAAAACAATCAATAATATGAAATACCGAGTAATTCCATATAAATTTGGTTGTGTGTAATTAAATGCATAATCACAAGAAAGTATTTCTCGAAAAAAAATCTATATAATATGGGAATAATTCAGTGGAGTAACAGAACAATTTGTTCATCACAAAATGTATCAGCAAGATGCAATGGGCACTGTGATATCTGGATCCTTTTTTCACGAGCTATCGAATCAAGAAAAAACTAAGATTGGTTCATTAGAAACCGAAATAATGCCATTTTTTGCATTCGTATTTTGAAACTTCGAATTCTATTTTTGGTCGTTAGCATCCGTACCCATTTTTTCTGTTTTATAGCAAGAGTTGGTAATGACTCTTTCGAATTTTTTCTAATTTTCCGATATATCAAAGGATGAAATTTTTTTTCCTCTAAGATCACGGAATAGAGAAGCTAATGGATACGAAAACAACTAATTGTTTATTAATAATGAGTAATTGCCAATGGACTTCGGACGCTTGTATCTCAAAAACTAGTTGACCGATTTCATCTTTTGATTTTTCAAAGAAGCATTCCTGTGATTACTTTAAATTCATGAGATATCAAATTTAAATTGTTTGGAGACATTCGTTTGTAACGAAAACAAATTCACATAACTTCAAATTGTTGTAGCGATTTTAATCGACCAATTTTAATTCTCTAAAATTTATTTGAATTATTGAGTGGAACAATTCAAGAATTAGCTATTTTTTTAGCATTTGATTGCATGGATTATGTATATTTTCCGAAACCAATCTAACGGATTTAAACTAAGCTTGGTGTATTGTTTTGTTATACCAAAAGTTTTTTTAACGAAAACTATCGAAATCTCCAGATCAGTTTAGGTAATCTGAAGAAAGTAGATAAAAAAGTATTTTTTCTGACTTTTTGATATCGCTGCTACTACGAATCATTGTTTTGAATTTTTGAAACTTTTAACCGATTCTATCTTGCGTAACTTTTATTTCACAGACTTATTTCGTTTCAATTTTCCTATAAAAATTTTACTATGAAAGCTATAAGCGAATGAAGCAGTAAAAAAGTTGAATTTTATTTAATTTTTCATATTTAACCATCGTAGCTTACCTGTTCATGACTGCGCATACCTCTTTTATTTTTCTATAAGGTATTCTAAAGCGATATGAGTGGATATTTCATTGCCGAATCTAACGTCCAAGCAAAAACAAGTCCGCTCTGGTCTATAAGCTTGCTATAATTTACCTTTCCCATTTTCACCAATCAAAGAAAACATGCTCGATTACAATACAAATGACATAAATTTTCTTTCTCCCCTACATATCTCAAGAATTTCAGCTTTTTGCATTTATTTATAGGTATTTTTATGTAAAATTGAGTTCGTCGGACTATCATATAAACTTCTTGTCATTAATCCAGTCAAACAGGTGATGACAGGTGAAGGGAAACACACCGTAGCTTCTTCAGGCGAATCTTTGTCTGATGATACTGAAGAAGCTACAGTGTAGTGAAAGGAATCACAATAATTTAGTAAAATTCCTCAAAATATATTACTTGTTTTTATTATTGATAATGGAATTCAACCAAGTAAAAAACTCCAAAATTCAAATGGCACGAAAAATATTTACCATTTACGAGGTACCACACCTACTAGATCTCTGTGTATTTGAACTTTTTCTCTTGGAACTTGTTTAATAAGTTGTTATTATTGAGTATAGAAATCCATCAGCATTGTTTTTCGGATCTCTTGTCATATAACACTTATAACAAAGCTATCGTAGTAAAACATGACAACATGATTTTTCAACACTGGAAATGGTTGATAGTTATATGGCTAAAAAAAGTCCGTGTGCTAGTTTCTGATGTTGCATCTCATGGAGATGTCATATTCAATATTCCTTTCCTGAGCAATGCTCTTGTTTTTTAGTATAAGACAGGAACAGGGTCCAGCAGGCTAGTGGCAAGATTAATTGGTGTATTTCTATAATCAACCAACGATACCACCCTGTGAAGTTCAAAAGTGCGAACATTCTCAAGGAAGAACTCCCTGAGAATTTTGATCTGTTGGGTGTGCAGGTTGATAACAGTCCAGGTATTTTTACTTTCCGCTTCGAAGTTGTTCTTATCGGAGACGATTTTGGGCGGTGATTGTTGTATTTTGTCAGCATCGTTGGGGTTTACCAGTAAATAACTTCCAGTTCTGTCCTAGTCCATTTAATTGTTGTGAATGAATAAACTAAGATTGTTAAGGCGTTGATTGCTTCAACAAGATTTTCCGAATTCAACATTGACTTCATCGCAGTCTTCAGCATTGACTTTACTCTGCATAGTTCTTCTGCTTTAACAACATTTGGAGGCTGCGTTTCATCATCTATGACTTTCCTACTTTGAATGATCCAGATTTGACATTTTTCAATCCCGAGTTCTATATAAATATCTGCTGATAACTCACTGACAGTTTAATTAGGCCATTCAAATGCTCCTTTTTCGAAGCATGTAATTTGATGTCATCCATATGAGCAAGTGGAAGATGGTTTGATAAATCTAATCTACATGTTGACCTTCAGGGAAGTGCTCCAGACTGTTATAGTTATCTTCCAGAACTCAACCAGAACTGGATGAATTTCATGTGTCCGTACAACTTCGACAAACGATACTATCGAATTCAAACACTTTTGTGCTCATGTGGGTATGCGGAAGAATTATAAGAGGTGATTTGTATTTGGTGAATATAAAATGTTGTGTGAACAATTGTGTTGAATTGGAGTAATTATTGAAATTTTCAGCTTCCAATACCTGTAAAACTGCAAATGTTTTCCACATATCTAGAGCAATAAATATAGAGGAATATTTGATTCACACTCATTCACTACATTTCTACCGCGTTTCGACGATTCTGTACCATAATCAGGTAAATATAAAATGAAACTAAACTTAGGTACAACAATTTATATATGATCTACAACATTGAGTGGAAAGTGATTAAAACAAATTCACGGAACTATTATTCGAATTACTCAACCGAAAACAAATGAGGTGAAGGGAATTAGTATCAAAGCCTACCTATTGGTTCATTCAATATGTTAGAAGTTTATATCTATTGATTTCAAGGCGATCTTAAATATAATAATTAAGATTTTTGTTAGATGTGTGCTAGATTTTGCATTTTTGTTGAAATTATGGATTTCTTCAATCAAATGGTTCGCGTAATTTCAAATAAATTTTTCATAGATGAAATTTAGAAATTGTTTATTGACTCGAATTTTTAGTTCTACCATTATACATTTTACTACAATTAACGTAGCCAAGTTTGCATACAACAGATTCCTTTCTTATGTCCTTTATACTTTCAATATCTTTTATGTATTTGGAAAAATTGTTATTGGTTGACTTTAAAACCTTAATGAACAAATCGATATTAATTATTTAGGAATTCCCTTTAGTTAATTTGTTTAGATCATATATAAATTGCTGTACCTTAGTTTTGGTTTTATTTTGTATTTGTCTGAGGAAGGCGAAGTGTCGTCGAAATGCGTTACAAATATAATAAATCAATTTCTCTTTAATTTATCGTTTAATACGAGTTAGCATCAAGTAACCGACACTAGTGTTTAATCAATAAATATGTCTTCTCAAGAGATGATGATTATGAACTGTTTCAACAATATTATTGATGAGTGTTTTAGCTGCATTGAGAATTTATACTGGAACCAAACAGCACAAATAAAAGTAGACAAAAATATGTCTAATGACATCCAAATTAGAAGAGGAGTACGACAGGGATGTGTGCTTTCTCCACTCCTATTCAATTTGTATTCAGAGACGATTTTCCAAGAGGTATTAGAAGACATGGAAATGGGAATCAAAGTCAATGGAGTGTGGATAAACAATATCCGATATGCTGACGATACGGTCTTAATAGCTGACAACATGACCGACCTGCAACAACTGGTCAATAGGGTAGGTGAACAAAGCCAATCAATGGGCCTAAATATAAATGTAAAAAAAAACAAAATTTATGATTATCTCCAGAAACCAGCAAATGTTCGAAAACTCTACGCTTATATTTAAGGCAAGGCTCATAGAAAGAGTAGAAAAGTTTAAATACTTGGAAATCTGGCTGTTTCAAGACTGGTCATCGGAAAAAGAGATAAAATATCGCATAGAGCAAGCACGACAGACATTCCTAAAGTTTCGAAAAGTGTTCACCTGCTCCGACTTTGACCTTAACCTAAGGCTAAGATTCACTAAGTGCTACATTTGGTCGGTTCTTCTTTATGGTATGGAAGGTTGGACATTAAAAGCGAATGAAATAAACAAATTAGAGGCTTTCGAGATGTGGCCATACCGCAGAATCCTTAAAGTACCCTGGACGGCTAGATTGACAAATGAGGAAATTCTTAGACGAGTTAACAAACAACGTGAACTGTTTGCAGTGATCAAAAAGAGGAAAACAGCATATCTGGGTCATATAATGCGAAACACGAAATATCAATTCCTGCATTTGTTAATCGAAGGCAAGACTGAAGGCCGGAGGGGGATCGGACGGAAGGAAATGTCTTGGCTGTGACATATCAGGCAGTGGCCAGGACTACACGATATACAGTTATTGATACACACCGCAAGAGATGGAGACGCAATGGAAAATGTTATCGCAAACATCCATTAATGGATATGTATTAGAAGAAGAAGTAGTTTTAGCTGGCAACAAACTAATTACGTCATTAAATTTAAATCGTTTTGTTTTGAAATAACGTCTGAAAATTGCATAATTTCTGAGTGTATAACTCGATTGAGATTGTCTATCTGGGAAGTAAATTAACTTCAATGGATGTTGGAGTGGAGCACTTATTAAGATATTTCAACTTCATCCCGGGATGTTAGTTCAGTATTATATGTAATTTTGGACTGGAATTAAATAAATGTTCAATGATGTAGAGTTGTGTTGCAATGGAAAGTAACATTGGAGACAACTAGTCGGATAGGATATTCTGTGTTTCGACACATATCTGATTTTTTCGGTCGATCGTAAGTGCTTTTTGAGTAGATCTCGAGAAGAAAAAAATTTTCAATAAGTAGGAAACTAAACTACAAAAAATTATTACGTAATAAAATAGCACTCTACTAGCAGCAAAAGGCGGCTTTATCGAAGGAACGCTTGGTACTTGTCAAAAAAATGCCGCGTTTTTATTCTCGCCACTTTTCTAGAAATTTCGGGCGGCGCCTTTGACGGGAACACTCGAGACTTTCGTTCACGCCGATATGAATGTTGTGCCTGCAGGAAATGGAGTCATTCTGAATTGTAACTGGAGGACAATACTACGTCGATACAAAGATTATCATTAAATAGTACAAAATGAGTGCCGCGAAAAATCTGAAACGCATCATTTTAATAACGATTATAAGGAAGAATATTTATTTTGTATGGTTAAGGATGAGTGGATTTGTCTCATTTGTCGTGCGTCAGTTGCAATACCTAAGCGTGGTTACATATAAAGGCATCATAAAACGGTTCACAAAAACTATGAAAAAGATTTTCCGCCACAGAATGAATTAAGACAACGAAAAGTACGTGATTTGATATCTTGTTTGAGAAAAGAATGAACCATGTTCACAAGACCAGTAATGTCTGGAAACAAAAACAGTTTTGTGGCATTGATCGAGCTGAAGAAGATTTTCCTTCATTTTCTTCATTCCATTGCTTTGTACATCAATAAGTTTTGTGTTCAGAAGTTTTAAACACGGAGGAAATTATGGGTATTGCAACAAGAATTGTGAATTCCATCTGTGCACGTAGCTTGCAACGACGACTCTTTAAGAGTAAATTGCAACTTATGATAGATCAACTGAAAATAAAGGATCTGAAACATTATCCGTCTTTGAAAGCAAGGATCCTCAGTTGAATTATGATACGTATATGACTAAGTTATCAAATAAATTGGGACAATTCGAAATGCGTTTTTATGATTGTAGTAAATTGGCAAATATAGTATCATTTATGAGTTATCCTTCTTTATGTAAAAACATTGAGGAATTAGCTACTGAAATAGCAAATCAGTTTAATAATATGAACTTATGTTCTGTTGAAAATGAGTTGGTGCAGATTATATCAGAAATACATTTCAAAGCTACAGCATCTGATACAAATTTCTGGTGTTTCAAATATGAAGATAAATATCCGAATCTAAGGTGATAAGCACTCAGTGGTTACGTACCATCTTATGAAAAGTATGCTGAGCATATGCAGTGACACGCTTCAAAATCCAAAGTCATTCCTTAGGTCAGATTAACACCATATGTAACTCATTCGTTTTGTAAAAACGGATAAACTCGCAGTTTTGAACAACAATGAGTTTTTTCATTGATGTTATAGAGAAGAATGTATCTAATCGTAACCCAATCCATGAATAAAAAATTGTATAATGTGCGGAAAGCAAATATCTATATATGCTACGGTACACCCTACCTAGGTAGGTAGGTAGGTTGGGTGTATCGTGTATGTAAGACAACCCTGCATCACAAATACTTCGAGCCTCTCATAGTCGATCGTAAGTAGTCTAAAAATATTGATGTGTATCGTCAGCAGTTCAAGTTTGAGCACCCCTGATGTAAACTTTCATTTTCTCCCAAATATTCTAACCCAAACATACTCCAGTTCATAATTCAAATAGTTCTGCTTTTGCTCTGTCGTTTTTCATTTTCATGATGTTATCTACAAGAGATGGAAGGTGGAAAATGCTTTTTGGATTTGAGTGCGGGTTATTTTTTCAACGACGAATAACACGAAGTTTAAATGTGAACTTTTCCACTCGCACGGCCTATTTTCTCGTATTATGAAGGGAAATGGGGAAAACTTTGAAATGTCCATTAATTCAACAGAATTAATGAAACCTAAAATTGAAAATATAAGGTAATCATTTCTTTCAATGAAATAAAACAAATTACTGAAAATTCACTGAATTCAAGAATTCGTTTGTTATTACGGATTTTGCCTCTAAATATCATGTTATGTCATGTGATATTTCTACTATACATATCCTTCGAAATGACTCAAGAAATACAACAATACTAACAGATATTCACTTTGAAGCATCACTGAGCTTCACTGAAAGGCATAATTTTTTTTCCACGAACAATAAAAGTTGGCATGGTGCCTCATGAATTGGATGGAAATTGAAAACAATAAATGTATTTCATATAGGGTAAGTTGAATTTCATGAAGATTCAATTCAGTTGACGTAAAATACATGCTTGCCATTTGTTGTATGCACTAGAAAAAATTGTCGAAACCGGACGTTTTTTCAGATAATTAAACTGTGTCAAATACAAAAAAAAATAACTATTTTTATTTCATTCAGTTGAAAATGGAAATAATATCATCATTATCAATGAAATAGAAAATTCTAGTCAGTTCTTCATTCACGATTGATGAAGAATTCAATATTTTTTCACCCTAATTTTCAAGCTAGGGATTACGTACAAGTTTTGCCTGAAGAGCTAGCATTAAACAATTGAGAACTTCTAAAGACTTCATTCTTTCTTGAACTCTTCTCCCCGAATAGTAATTCACTTCTGCATTCGTTCGAACCAATTCTGGAAGCAGTTATTTCAATCATCTGCTGCTACATTCAGAATGGTCTTACGGCAGGAATCAACACCTTCTTCTGAAGGCAGAAACTCTTGAGTTGGAAGTCCGTTTTCGATTCTGGGAAAAGTGAAAAAAATATAAGGATTTCAGTCCGTATTGTACGCAAAATGATCCAACAATTCCATGTTATCTTGCGTTAAATTCTCAATTGTTTTTCAGGCTGTGTGCGAATTTACATTGTCTTTGTGAAAAATAATTCGTCTTTGGGGTATGGTTTCTCGAAGCTTAATAACGGCTTGAGGTAAACAAATAGGTGTGCATCAATCGGCAGTAAGTGGTATTAGATCTTACAAAGGAATTTTAGTAACGATTCCGTATACGACAGAACACTTATATGAATATTTTTGAGTTATCTTAGCGTTAAAAGACCCCTTGAAGTTGAAAATGATAATAGTTTTTTCGGCGAATCAAACGTTTCAATAAAACTTAATTCCCAAATATTTTCGGGAGTATGTGTAATGAAGGTACATTTAAACGAACATTTATCGATATAAAAAAAATTACTCACCTTTATTGGAATTAATTTTAAAGAATATAAATCTGAAGTCCTACAAGAATAAGAAAATATGAAGACAATACATTCCGATTCACGAAATATTGAAAATATATGTTATTTATTCCACTCATTAGATTTTGTAAACAAATAGTCATCCATCTTTAAGTTTTCATAGAACTCAGTGAATTTTGTTATGAATTGACGTCAACTAATATTGACGCTAAATCACTGAAGCTAACAACCATGCTCTATAGCAAAGTTCAACCTTAGCTAATGAAACACAACTAACCCATTCTACGTAACTCAACTTAAACAGTTCAACTTAACCTTTTTTTCCGCCCAAGAGGAAGGGGGAATCTCTACCATACCACCCCCGCTGCGGGCAGTGCAAGGCGTAACCTCCGTCTCTCCTGTCTGCAGTTTCCGTATTTGCCCGTAGCAGAACTAGGCCGATATGACTTTCCCATTGCAATGAGGAGGATCTCATCTACGATACATTCTGATGTTCTCGATCCACTATCTCCTTCATTTCCATCACTTTAGTTATAACGCTGAATCCCTCCGCGCATTTCCTTTCATTCTGGAGCATTTCGGAGACAATTCATATATTATTAAAAATTGAATTTTTTGAAGAATTGCTTCAAACAACCGTAAGAATAGTGTAAGCACGGTCGAAAAGTAATTTTATTCGAAATTCGACGTGTTTCCTGAAAGAAAGACCCTTAGGACTATCCCTAAGTAATTAACCCCGTTTTTCGCTATAATCCCTGCCACCATAGTGTTATCCGTGGTTTACCCGCTGACCTCGGTTCCTTCAATAATTCCACCTCCGTCTTTTGAACCGCAATCTCCAGCCTGTTATCGGTCATGAACCCTTTTATCAGGTCCGCGGTCCTGTTAATCTTGCTTTGGATACCTCCTTACCTAACATACCTAATCAAACCTAATATACCTAATCTAACCTAACCTAACCTACTAACATAACCATGTTGTACAGCAAAGCGCAACCCATCTTCTTTGACTTTGTGAATTTGTTAATATATTAGTTATTGTGAAACAAAATCAAAATACTTACTCAAATTAGATATAATAATTTTCCAATTTCAATATTACACTAAGAATTCTATGAGATCATGAACAATTATTACAATCTGAAAATTTCGCAACTCTGTGACTCCGATCTACGTATCGATTAGTACCGACGATCAACGTTCTATATGGCGTTGAGAATGGAAAAAAATATTCTTTCGATAATAATTCAAGTCATATATTAAAACAAATTGAATATTTTGTAGAATTGTTTCAAACAACCGTAAGTATGCCATTTTCAAATGCAGATAAATGCTGGTCAAAAAATAACTTTATTCGAAAATAATTTCGCGTTTTTTTTTCAGAAACTGTACATTTTCCGAGAAAACCAATATTATTTTCGTATTCAGGAAGATTGTTTACACATATTTCACTATAAATTGTTCACTTTCTCGTTCTGTCATCTACGGAACTCTACCCGGAGTTGTTACTACATGACAAACAGAATATTTACCCTTATTTTCAAGCTCATATAAGAGAATCTAAGATTCAACAGCACTGACAATTTAAACGTTTCTTGACTTTTCAAAGTAGAAACTGTCCATAGAAATTCACATTTACAAATTTTTCCATACGGGAGTTTTCGTGAAAATTTTTTTGTACTGAGGTCTCTGAAATCCGCTATGATGCTTCAAGTTCTCGATGTTGCATGCCGATCTCCTGGATCATCTTACGTACCACATTTTCTTCAGTGACCTCAATATTTAGTGCACTTGCCCTTGGATCATCGCTGAGCGTTCAAATTCAACATATTCACAGGAAACTCTCAACTGGTGTGAGGCTTCTGTCTCAAAAAGAGAAACGAATTCGCTGAGACATTCTTGTTGAAATAAGTGTCATTAAAAATTATAGAAAATTATTGCGTGAAAATGCTGCAGGTTTGGTTAAGTTTTTCAACTAATTTGTAAATTTTCACAATTTGTTATGGCTAAAATAATAATAACAATAAGAATTGACTTCATTGAACAATTCATAAGGAGGAGAAGGAGAATGAATTAAAAATCATTTCATTATCACAAGGCGGAGTTCAGAGAGTTGCCATGGGTACACTCTGCTCTTCCACTCAAACCGTACCGTAAAAAAAGTTATAATATCACCTATTATTGAATGAACCCTTTTCGGGAAAGCAACTACAAAAATTATAAAAAGAAAATGATTATAACGGAACTGCAATCAGTTAAGGCGCACACACTGTTTTTTCGAATAAGATCGTCCAAGTACGAGACCTAAACGAGGCAACAGATGAAGACCTGCAGTATGCAGCTATGAATTCATTATAGAGTTTATAGACGCCGAACGAGACAGATCTTTCGAAAATGACAAGTTTGTGCACAAAAGAAGAAATGAGACCTCTACTTCTGGTGTTAAGGCTATGAACATCAGATCTAAAAGTGATTTTCCGGTGCAAATAGGAAGGCTTCCTGGTAATCATTATTTTGTGATATAAATGCTGCTAAGTGAAATCTTTTGATCATATTGAGCAACTTTGCTTCCACCAACTTGTGACTTATTCGGTCAAATTTCCGTAAACCATAAATGAAACGCAAACAGGAGTTTTGAATCTTCTGCATAGTGTACATTGTTTGTTGATCAAGGCAAGAATAATGAACTTGCCAGCAATAATTGAAACTAGATAGCACAAGGGTATTGCATAAGGATATTTTTAATTTTCTAGGCAGTGATTGTCTATGTAGATACAGAAGACGTAGAATACTCACAGATTTACGAATACAATTGGAAATTTGTGCGCGATATCTAAATGAATTATCCATAATGAGACCTAGGTTACGAACTGACTTAACAATTGAGATGTACTCCCCACCAATATATAGGCCTAGCGATGTCTCCCAAATAATTACACGTTAATTCATTGCCGAATAGAATTGCTTCGGTATTGTTAGGGTTAATATTTAATCTATGAACCTCGGATACTCTAACAATACTGTCAAGATCTTCTTGTACCTTACTAACGGCGTCTTCGGAATTCTCAGGGCTGAACCTATGATAAAGTTGCGTATTATTAGCATAAAAATGAACTTGATAATGTTTCAAGTAGAGTTGAGAGCTGTGAGTATGAAACACAAAGAGCAGAGGACCTAAAATGCTATCCTGGGGTACACCAGCAGTAAAAGGCAAAGTACTAGATATACTGTCGCAGATCTTTGTTTGTTTGGTTCTGTTGGATAGATAATTCTTGATGAGATTTGTTGCACCTCCAGAAAAGCTAAGGAAGTACACAATCACTACAAGTTTATCATGATAGATGGTATCAAATGCTTTGGAATAGTCTAATAATACCATAATTTATACAGCCGAGATCAGTAGCTGTCAGAATGTCATCGGTGATCTTAAGTGAATTAGTTGTGCAACTATGACCTGCCCTGAAACTCGATTGAACCTCGGGAATCATGCCCAAACTATTCAAATGTTTCTTTCTCAAAACTTTTGAGAGGGTTGTTGAAATACAAATCGGACGTAGATCTTCATACTCGCTTACTGAGTGAAATTTAGTGGAATGCTACAGCCCTTTTCCATCAATTAGGGAATCAGTTATCAATGATGAAAGAATTTATTATATAAACAATGTACTTTATTATAATGAGGCAACCCAATCTCAACATGCGAATATTAATTTCATCTATACCACAAGCATTAGTTTCGATCTCGGTAATACATTTTCCTTCCTAGACCTCGTCAACCAAGAAACAATCTCGTCGTTCTGAAAATGCGCAAAGAATTTAGGAAGTATTTATTGAGTTTTGCAACATCCGAAAATTCTTCAGGAATCTGTGCCCTATTGTTTTATCCAATATAGATATATCTGGAATTCTAGTGGTTCAGCATTTCGGAGAAATAACTGACCTAAGCTTTACGGATTGATTCAGTTGTTGAATTCCGGAGAGTTTTGTAAGTGTTCCAGTGTGTTTCATCTTTTTTGCCTTTATATTTGCGTTTGGCGTCAGTCCTAGATTTCATTGATTACCTTATTTCTAGAGTTAACCAGGAAGCTGGTGATTTTGTAATACTATGCGTAACAACTGGGACCCTTTTGCCAAATATAATCATGAAGGTTTGATTAAATTGAATACTTTAGCATCGATACTATTCATTCTGAACATTTTATGCATTGAAGATGCTTCAATATCACTTTGAAACGATTCCAGGAAAAAGTGTCCAAAATCTCTGTACCCAGAAAACTGAAGCTGTTTAGTTGGAAAAACTTGCGATTGTTAATTTTGTTAAACCGTGATCACTATAGTGGAAATCCACAATTCCAGAAAATTAAAAGATGTTCGGCTTGTTCGTGATGATATGATCCAATATTGCGTCACTTTTGGTGGGCTTATCGAGCAGTTGGATCAAACCAAAATTCTGGGGACAATTGATATACGCAGTATATTCAGGGCTATCACACTTCGTAAAGTCAACATTGAAGTCGCCGACAACAACAACACATTCCGCCACTGGGAGTGAGGCCATAATTATATTCTCGATATCACCGAATAAACTACGAAATCCAATCCCTGGCGGCTTGTGAAGAAGACAGAATAAAATCTCAATGTCATTCGTCTTAATCACAATAGATGCGTTCTCCAAAACAAGTCCATGGATTCAAATTTCAAAGCCATCTCTAACGTAAATACATGTACCCACGCCCCGCGTCTCCTTGTTGTTGCAAACAGAAGAAGAACCTTCCATTTGCACCATCAACTTGCTACCATCATTGAGCCAAGGCTCAGTCAAACCAATTATATCGATTCCACTCTTCTCCACACAGTCTTCAAATTCCGAAAAACATGGCGCTAGGAACGTATATTCGCGCACCATTCAACCGACCACAATCACTCATCATCGGCAGGAAAAAATAATAATTATATAAAAAGATTTAAAGAATCAGATAAATGTTCAAACTCATAAACTAACAAAAAGTATGCAACAAATCCAAAGAAAACAAGATAAAATATCCCCAACAAATATAGAAAAAAACAAATTGCGTTTCAGTCAGTAGGTAACAAATCCTTATAGCTTGTTACCATTTTCTATGAATTTTCACTGCGTGCGAAAATTTTATCATTATATGCACTATATTCAGCTGTGAGGTCATCGTCTTTAATATCTCCCACACCACAAAAACTCAATCGATTTGACCGGCTACGTTGTTCCATATTATTTAGTCGAAGTGTAAGTGAATTTTTTCCCTTCTCTAGTGCATCGATTCGTTGTGATTGCATCTCAGTTTTGTCTGACATTTCTTGGAATTTGTCGGCAAGTTTATCAGCAACCAAATCCGCAACACATTTTGCCAGCTTCGACAAGAAATTCGCATCTTTCAAACTATAGGTGATTATATCTTTGACATCGGATTGTTGTTGCGATGTGAGAACCATTTTCGAAATATTTGAATGGAATTAAAACAAACTTACACAGTAGAAGTGAAGCTGCTTTTCACACAGTATTCGACTCTAGACGTAATGGAACTGCTGAACAGATTTTGGAAATTTCTAGCACAGTTTGAAAAATGATTTCGAAATGTCCACTAGGTCATTGGCTGATTACGAGTCATTCCGCGAATTAATAAATCGTTGTAAGGTCGGGAGTGCTGAGCGTTGTAACGCTTATACATCCAAGATACAAGCTGATATTAGATCTGACCCCCAATCTTTTTGGAGATACATCAAATGAAATTCTCAGGCAAGTCTCATGGACCAATGTTTCTCGGCAACCGATCGAGCGAGGAAAATGGTGAAATAGTTCACTTATACTTCAGTTTATATTGTTTCTCCTAACTTCAATATTCCTGAGGTTTTGGATCTCACGACCGTGTCGTTTTTATCTGCTGACATATTTGATGGTATTAACAGCTTAAAGCTTATTAATTCCTGTGGCCTCATGGTATTCCATCTTTTTTTTGAGGAACTGCGTGTATTCGTTGTCAGGACCCTTAGCTGATATCTTCAACTGAAATGTGTGTTCAGGTTCTTTTCCTTTGATTTGGAAGGAAAATTTTATTTCACCTTTTCATAAATCTGGAGATAAAGACGATGTATCCAATTACAGAGGTATCAATATTCCTTCCGTTTTTCCCAAGTTGTTCGATAAGCTGGTATCAGTGTTTTCGACTTGGAGGTGTTCAGACTGTATAATACAGGAGCAGCATGATTTTTTGAAAAACAAGTCAACGGGTACAAATCTTTTACTTTTCCTAGACGAGATTACAAATTTTTTAGAAAGCCGTTGCAGTGTTGATGCGTTGTACACAGATTTCCGCAAGGCTTTCAACCGAGTTAACATAAACTTGCTGTTGACCAAGCTCTACGCTATGTGTATTAGAGGAAATTTGCATCAATGGTTGGAAAGCTTTCTGCGTAATGAATATTCTTTCGCACGTTATAACGGTTGTTTGTCATCTTCATGTTACATACCATCTGGTGTTCCACGGGGCTCGCACTTGGGCCCTTTAAATTTTCTTCTGTTCATTAACGACATATCTGACGTTTTTCATTTCAGTCAATTTCTTCTTTTCGCTGACGATCTGAAAGTCCTGAGATCAATCTCTTGTCTAACCGATACTATGAGTTTTCAGTCTGATTTGGACAGGCTCAGTGACTGGTTTTCAATCAATGGGTTGGAATTACATTTGGAGAAATACTATACTACAACTTTCTCCCAAGGGGATTCTGATATATTCAATTATAGTCTGTCTGAACATCGCTTGAGAAGATTTAGTGTTGTTAATGATTTGGGTGTGAAGCTTGATTCCCTGTTGTTGTTTCGCGATCACATTTGGGATATTAGGAAGAGTCCTCTTAGAATTCTTGGAGAATTTGCTCATCATTCTCTATAGACACCTTTAGACTTGTTTACTGTACAATAGTCAGGAGTATCCTGGATTATGCTTTTGTAGTTTGGTGGCCTACATAAAACTGTCACATTAACCGTCTTAAGAGTGTACAGAATAAATTTATAAGACTTGTTGCCTTTAAGATGCATATTTCTGGGAATGAGATTGGTTACCTGTTTATGAGAGGTCTTTTGGTTCTTCCTTAGAGTAATATACATATGTAAAACATATGTGCGCATATAAATAAATAAATTATAAATTGGAGCAGAGTTAACACACGTGAGCCCGAAGAGCAGATCAGGTGCACATAGAACTGAAATTTCGGATTTATATCAAAAAATCATTGAGGTTCATTGTCAGTGATGATAGTTGATTAATAGTGTCGGCTGATTTTCTGCATGCAAAACATAAAAGACATACCTGATAATTCTAGACAGTGTAGAGTTGGATCAGGTCCCTTTTCTGATAGTTCATCCCTGATAAAAAACAAATAACATTTCGCGATATCTTGGTAAAACGATGAATAATCGAATGCGTATATGAGTTTTATTTCATCAAACATTTTTGTATAAATTTCACGGACCTGTTTCATTCAACGACGTGTGAATGAACGATGATTGCAGAAATTGTCAGAGGTTCATTCAAATTAAACTGCTGCTTCTTCATGAATGGAAAAGCCATCACTCACTCTAAACAATCTCTCTGTCTAATAATCGCAAAAGTGATATTTATAAACCGAAAGACCTGTAAGGATAATTATACGTGAAAGGGGATGAAATCTATCCTGACGGTATTTAGTCGTATAAATGGATGCCACGCATGATTGGTGTTATTATTTATTCATAGAGCTTTGGTTCATTTGCTTTGTCATCTTGTTTAAAGGATGTTTGTCTAATCTACACGGTAAACAATATTATAATGAAAATAATATCACTGATTAGGCTCGACTGAGTAAAGAAATAACCATAAGAAATTTTTATTAATCAGGCTCATCATTGTAACTGAAAGGTGAAGGATGTAATAGTTCATGGTCGTGTTTGTAATGATTAGGCAAATTCTTGTTATACCGGGTGTAACTGGAACTAGGGTGACCCCTGTAACTTTATTTCTATTTTGCATATTTTGATGAAATTTGGGAATCGAATAACATGCAACATTTTGAATTTGATTACATTAATATGTTTGACATTTCCTTTCTGGTTATGCCGGAAACGAAACGAGCTTTTGATTTTCAAATGGTACTCCCTGTATTGTTTTGCTTATTTTACTTGTTCTCTTCCTACGTTCTCTCGACATATTTTTGAAAATAAAACAAAACAAAACCTTCTTATAATGTAATTTTCATATTTCGTTCTAGTAGGCCACGAGTGATAATTGGCTAAGCTCCACATCTCCTATCACGAAAATATAAGATTGTATCTAAAAATTTAATTGCTCATTTTTTACGGGGTGTCAAAGTTTTGAATATCAGTTTCTTCCCAAAAAGTAGGTTTTTCTGAGACAACCATATCGGGCCACCCGGTATTACAGAAGCAGCATTTCTTTAAATTCTTTTGTACCACTCGCGTCACTCTATTCTCAACGGTTCCGGAGTTCAAGTGGAAAATATCTATACAATTCTTGAAAACTTTCCCCATTCGCTAATAACAATAACTGCGCGTTCGCGATGCGAAAGTTTTGTTTCTACTTATAATATTCTGTGATCATAAAAATATCAGTGTGATATGTCAAAATTCCACTGTGGTTAATTATTGACATTGCGAATTACTGAATTTAGTTTTTAGTATAAATCAGTACACGTTGATAACAAAATCCCCCATTTCAGCAGGTTGCACCTCACGAAATTTTCGTTCAACTTTAGAGAAATAGATTCAATTCGGATAAAGTGTTTCCGGATACCGCTCTCTGTATAATTTTTCAGCTTGAACGGTATTTTGCCTGCATTCTCCATAAATAAGGAGGATATCGACTTTTTACTTGGGGTGTATTGATTCATACTCAAAACTGAATTCACTAATACGCATTGTCGATAATAAACAACAATGGAATTTCGAAATGTCACATTGATGTTTTTATGATCACAGAATATTATAAGTATGAACAGAAATTTTGCATCGCCAACGTTGTTATTGTTATTAGTGAATGGAGAAACTCTGCAAAAATTTCCTAGGTCTTTTCCATTAAAACTCCGGAACCGTTAGGCATACAGTGACGCGAGAGGTATAAAAAAAAGATGAAAAATTACTACTTCTATAATATGGGTCGCCCGATATGGTTGTTTCAAAAGAAAACCTACATTTTGAGGAAAAACTAAAATTCCAAACTTTGACATCTTGTATTATTATGATAGGAGATGTTGAGCTGAGCCAATTGTCACTGTTCATGGCCTTCTAAAACGAAAGATAAAAATTACAAAAAAAAGATTGTGATTTGTTTATCTTTCAAAAATATGTGGAAAGGTCGAAGGATGAGATGAACCAAGTGAAAAAATACAGACTGTCCCTTTCGAAAATCGAATGTTGGTATCGTTTTCGGCATAACCGGAAACGAAATGTCAAACAGATTAAAGTTATTAAATTCAAAATGTTGCCTTCTATCTGATTCCCATATTTCAACAAAATATTCAAAATAGAAAAAAAAATGTTACAAAGGTGGCTCTAGTTTCCAGTACACACTGCTACCGGGATGGGGTCACACACAGGATGGAAACACTGATGGTTAACACAAACACTCTTTGTAAACGTAGAATTGAAATGAAATAAAAACACGTGGTTCGTTTGTGAACAACGGCGGTTTGGCAATATGGCGGGGGTACGGAAAGCCGGCTCGTGGCAACGCGTGCTGCAGCCGGTTTTCTGAGACAATGTGTATTCGAAGAGGTCGTTGAAGAGAAAGTGCCCGGAGTCTCCGAAATGCACGGATATTTAAACCCTTGGTCCAGGTAGGCCCAGAGTATGTTCTGTGCCCAGCCTGATCGAAGGGCCTACTAGGCGATCTGTGATAAAGGAAGCGTGGTTAACAGGGTAACACGCTTATTAGGAGGGGCCTAGAGCGATCTATGGTGAGATACCGTCGTGGAAACGGTAACAACACGGTATAATAATATCCGGAAGATACGTTTATTATCATGGAAGACAAACACGTATTCAAATACAATATTTCAATATTTTTATAAAAAAATTAAGATCGATGTTTTGTAGGTCTTCAGACTCTATGCGAATTATCTTCAATTTTTAATTTTTATATAGCAGGAGTTCTTTTTCACTCATTAATATAATGTGGCTATAATATTATTGAATTGTTCAACGTTACTTGATGCAAATTCATTGTAATGATGAGAGAAAATGTGATTTACACTTACTTGCTTTATTTGTAACGCGCTCCGACCACAAGGAGGAGGGTGTCGTCCGCTTATGCTGAGGTCAAGAAGGGCGTGCCGCAGGGATCGGTCCTCGGACCAATTCTGTTTATATTATACGTCAATGATTTAGCAAATGTTAGTACATTAGATATGCCGTTAAGTGCGTATTTGGTAGTCCTAATACGCACTTAACGGCATATGCGGACGACATCTATGCTCTTGTTTCTCATAATTTCATCAAAGCTGTAGAGAGACGATGCGGTAAGGTCCTATCTAACCTATTTGACTGGTTCTTCTCTCATGATTTACATTTGAATACGAACAAATGTCAGGCTGTCTTTTTTCAGATGCCTCAGAAATGAAAATTAGGTCCCATTTCTTTGACGGTTGATCATTGTGGATTAGATGTGACAGATTCCGTGAAACTTCTGGGCATCATGGTAGACCGATTTCTGTCCTGAAAGCCTCATTGCGTGGATTTATGAATGAAACTCAATAAAATTTGCTACCAGTGTCGATCCTTGCGCCATATTTTGAACATTTATCAGTTGTTGAACCTCTATCATGCCGAGGTAGCAAGCAGACTGACTTATGGAATGAAGTTTTGGGGCGCTCCTGTTCTGTCTTCTAGCGTCTTCATTTGTCAAAAGAAGATAATTAGAACTATAGCCGGGGTCCCCCATGGTCACTCATGCAGACAGCTTTTTGTTGACATAGAAATTTCAACTGTGCCGTCATTAATCATTTTTTGGATGTGTGTCCATGTATATGAGAATTGTCATCATTTTTCTCGAAACTCTTCAGTGCACGGCCTTGACAGCCGAAGCAGGTGCTACCTTATTTTCTCTCATTATCACCTGAATGTGACTGGTAGTTCCACTAACTTTTACGGCCCTAGGCTCCTTAAGAAACTGCCTTTATCTATTAGGAATTGTACTAGTGTTAAGAGTTTCAAATCTGAGCTGAAGATGTTTTTGACACAAAAGTCTATTGATTGTATCAATTATTTTTTGACTTAGAGTCTAGATTTTTGTGTTTTAATGATTGTCTACAGTCAATTTTTGATTTTTATATAATATACTTACTTACACTACCTGACACATTCCTACAAATTATCGTAATTTCGAGGAAATAAAGAATACATGCATACATACAAAGCGCTTTCAACAGACAGATACAAAATGAAAACTAACTTAAGGTACAACAAATTGTATATGATCTACAACACTGAAAAAACTGTGAGTACAATCTCTTTAGGTAATTCACAAAACTATTTTCTAAATGATGCAGACAGAAATTTATTTAAAGGAAATACTGTCAAAATCTACCTGTTCATACAATAGTATGTTGGAGAGTTTATATCTATTGATTTTAAGGCATCCCCAGAAATTAATATCGAATCTCTTATTAGATGAATGTGAGATTTCAAAATTTTGGTTCAAATTATGATTTTCTTTAATTAAATATTTCGCGTGATTGGAATTTATTCTTTAATTGATGATACAGCGATAATGTTCATTGACTCAAGTAATGAAGTTTCTGTAGGTTTCAGTACATTGGAAATATACACACAAACAAATTTATATGGAATCACTCGCTATTTTACATTATGGATTATTTTTCACCATGGAACTACTTCAGAAGAATGAAGTTTTTTGTTGTAAAAAACTGGATAGTATGATGAGATATGTTGAATTATCATCACATGTTCGGGATATTGTACTCAGTCGTCAGTGAGATCTGAAACTGTGCATTTCGAAATTCAAAAAAACCTATAATCAAGATTGAAAATAATAAAAAACAAGTACTGTGTTTTAAAGAATTTTACTTAATAATTGCGATTCGTAACGCGTTTCACTACACCGTAGCTTCTTCAGACGAATGAATATACAGAAAAAAATAAATGAGAATATAACTATAAATGTTCTTGAGTAATCAAAAGCTTATTGGGCTGCTTCTCCATAAGTGGTTATTTATGACAGGTATATCCAATAAAATTAAGGAATAGATTGCTCCCCGAAAAGATTCAATACAGGTGAAGGGCTTAAATCGACTTGTTCATTGATTAGTCTACCTGAGTGTTTGTATTTATTGATTTCTGAAGTTTCCCAAAGATCTACCTTCCAATATTTATTATCTGTATGCAAAATTTCAAACTGTGGGTCGAAAGAATGATTATTTTCTAAGAGTTGATCCGCGTAATTTGAATCTGATTTTTTATTTGAAAAACTGCGTTTATGTTCCGATATTCTATAGAATATCGAGGTAAAACAAGCTACTGAGGTCGAGAAAAAAATAGGTACTCTATGAGAAAACAATTCTCAATTCTTTACTACATGCGTAAAGAATCTCTTATTTTCTTGTATTTGTTTCTAGCCTCAAATAAATCTGAATTAATTTATTTCGTCAATTGAAATATCTCACAAGGGATCAATTCTAACAATCCTCCGAAATTTCCAAAATCCCTGAGGTAATATTCAAAATATCGGGTGAATCCAAATAAATTTGCTTGTGTGTACATTTAATCAGAACTGGTGCAGCTAAGTGAATACAGCAGATTTCTTTCCATTTTCTATCCTATTTTTATTATTTTTGGCGTAAATTATTATTGGTTTGAAGAGAGATGTGTAACTGGAACTTTTCCAGCAACAGTTAAAAATTATGGGTTTTAACGTATGTGAGGCTACCATATCTGTATTGATCTTCAGATTTCAGGAACACTAATTCTATAGCTCTGAGTTTCCGTTTTCTGTTAAGTAATTCAGCTATAATATTTGTATTGTATCTATTATCAAGAGGTTTTTGATGAATAATATAAAATACTCTATCAAATATATATAAAGATTAGGGAACATTCAATAATTTTTGAATTATGATGTGGAAAGCTGCCATTTTATGTTGAACTGGATGAAACGACGTATTTTAGAAGCTTCTTATTAGCGTTTTTTACATTTGCGTTTCCAGTATCCGCGAAAAGAAAATGCTACCCAATTTCCAAATTCGTGAATAAAAATAGTTCTTCATTCACGGATCTAATCGGTGTTTTCTAAACAAAAATGTTTAATTAAAGTGACCTTATAATTCAATGCTTAAATGATAGTGTAAGACGGCAGTTATTAGATGTTCCGTCCATGATAATAGCCGCTTTGAATTTTTTATTGTTTCATTTCACCATTCGTTAAAAAATTTGAATCAAATAGTACGTCTCTATCGTTGTCTTTCTAATAATTTATGTCATCAAAAAAAATTTGAAAAACGAAGTTCGATACGAAAATGATCGGTTTTACCGCTTGAGTGATAGAAATGTTTGATCGTATACACCTCGATCGATCAGAAAATCCAAAGATGAGAGATGGTCTTTTGTAATTTCAACTTCACTGCCAGCGGAATTTCCTCGTTCCAGCAATACAAAGAGTGGAAGTGGCTTTGTCATCATGGATCGAAGACTGCAAGCAGAAAATAGTGCTCCTGAGTGGTCCAAGTATTCTGGAGAAGGCAAAGCGTCTTTACGCGCATTTTAAAGAACCTAGTGGTAGTTGCGGTAGTGGAGGATTTCAAGTATGGGGAGGTTGGTTCAATAAATTCAAATTACGCATCTGGAGATCATTTCATTAAAACATTGATATTTTATGGACCGTCAAATCCTCGTGTTTTAAAAAATCAAATCAAGAACTACCTGTTAGTGTTAAGGCATGCTGATAAGAAAGCGCTTATTATTTGAGACTGGTTTCGAAATTGTTAAGGTTGAAACCTCTGAAACTAAAAAAATTTAGACTTTAAAGCTGTTCGAGTGTTATTCAAAGCGCCAGGTCACCATCGCGAACTTAAAATTATGCATTCGAATAGAAAAGTGAGGGAAAAATCCAGGCCTTTAAACTCTGTTACATTAAACGACTTCGAAATTATATTGGATAATATGAATGCGATGCTGATATAAATATTATGGAATGCTCGAAGAAATTTGACAAAGCAGAATGTATCTCAAACATAGAAGAATCAACAGAACAACTGAACCCACACACATTGAAATCACGCCGGAAAATCTGTGGCCTATTCTGACTGCAGAAAATGACGAAGAATCAGTGTAAATTCAATTTTTGATGGCAAACATCGCTGAAACTGTGAGTGGAATAGGACGAGATGGGTTCGAACAGATATAATCAAGTGACATTCAGAAGCTGCTTGAATCACAAAATGAAAATTTGACTAAAACCGATCGAAAGGTTAAATTCATAGCATCATATCCTAAAGAAATCTCTTTGCTTTCTTGCTCTCACAGAACTCTGTCCTAGATTCATCTAACATAATACCACCAAACAATCCACCTACAAATTTTTTCATGGCAGAAATCAAAATCAGAGTTCGCACTGTGAGACGGGTTGTCGAGCGATAAGGCAGTTGGTTTAGACGCAATACCGCCAATCGTCCTTCTTAACGTCCTTCTTAACCGTTTCAGATTTTTTATGAAAGCCAGGCTTTTCCGAGCAGCTGGAACATAGCGAGAATTCATCCGATCATAAAGAAAGAAAAGAAGTCCTTGCATCAAAACGTTCACCCTTTTGCACTTCTTCTTATTATGTCCAAAGTGATAGAGACAGTCATAAACGATGAACTCATCAAATATCTTGAGTTGAAGGGAATTATTAACAACCGTCAGTGTGGTTTTCGGAAACAAAGATCAACAGGAGATCTGCTCGCCAACGTCACTCATGTTTGTACATCAACAATGGAAAAGCATGGAAAATCTAGAGCAAAAGCTCTCGACATATCTAAAGCCTTCGATAGGGTTTGGCATGCAGCCTTGTTGAATAAACTTGCTGCATATGAGCTTCCCGAAATACTGCGGTGTTGCACAATTCGTTTTCTTTCAAATAGATCAATACAAGTTGTGTCGACGGTATAACATCTGATTGTTTCCAGTTGTGAGCAGGAGTACCTCAGGGATCCATTCTTTTGCCAATCCTGTTTCTGTTGCGGATGAACGATCTTCTGTCATCTACAGAGAACAAGATTTATGGTTTTGAAGACGACTGCAACCTTGTTTCGCCTTTCAGTAGTCTGTGGCCGATTACATCTGTGGAATCTCAGCGTCAGAGATGTCAACAAATTAATAACTTTAGCTCAGACTCACAGAAGACATCGGAGTGGGGTCAGTTGGACGTGGTGAGCGTCAACGCGAGCAAGACGCCAGCAAGGCGCAAGCAATTCGCAAGAGAGGCGCAAGCAATTACGTTTTCTCGAAAACCTGGAAAACCTCCTCTAATGATGCAAGGCCAACATATTGCATCTAAATATTCTATGCACCTTTTCGGAATAACCTTCTACTTCAGATTTTGCTGGCATGAACATATATAAGCAATAGCTAAGTCTGCATTAGCTGAACTTAATTTTCTTTTCAGAGACAAGCAATACTTCCCGTCAGCTGTTACTTCTATATAAAGCGCAAATTCGACCTGCTTTGGAATATTGTTCCCATGTATGGGAATCTGCTCCCAAATATTCGTTGCAGATGTTGGAAAGAGTGCAAAAATGGGCTTTGCTTCTCATCAACCACCCGGAGATCACCCGCGATCTCGAATTGCTGGCTTATAAAGACAAGTTACAGGGCTTCCTCTGTTTTACGGATACTTCCACTTCCAAGGAGCTGAAAGACCTTGTTCCTGGAAAACTCATGTTTTTCCGCAACACTAGGCTAGCAAGGCGGTACTTTAAGCGACCCCTTGAACTAAGAATTCCCTTGTTCACAGGGCCGGTGAGCTGTGGAACTAACAACCGTCCAACATCTTCCCAACATCCTATAATTTGGGCCTCTTCAAGAAGCGAGTAAACAGACACCTCAATTCTTCCAAAGCGCCCATTCATGTGCTGAAACAGGTTGGCCTATTTATGAATGGCATAGGAGCTTTGGTTATTTCTTTATGGAAATTGATCCGTTTAGGAACCAAGTCTTATTTCAAAGATGCAAATTGCTAAAGCCACTGTTGAATATCAGTCACAATTGAAGAAACTTTTGAAAACCACCAAGCAAGAAAAAAATGCTAAATCATTTTCAGAAAAAGAAGTTCGTTTTCTTTTCTTATTGCCAATCTCTGGACATTGCATAAAATTTTTTGTATTCATACTTTGATGTATGTGGCAGCAGTTTCCCGATTGAATTATTTGCATAATTTGTAATTACTGGTGAATATTTTCGAGTTTTGAATCTAATGAACCCGATTTTCCTCTCATAATGTTATTAACACAATAACTTTTTCCAATATAATTCTTTCGATATTGACATTAACGTCTTACAATGACGCTGTTTTGAGATTCATGGCAATCGATGATGTTTGGTTCAATTACACAATATTCATTTTGTATGAAGTTATAGAATTAGATACATGAAATCACATAAGTCATGTGTTACAGAATGAATGAGCAAGGTGAAGAGTGAAAATGTTTTTTTTTCTATTTTTCAAAATGATTTCAGAATTATAATATTCAGTGAAGGTCGTGGAGAAAATATTTTCTGCCATTGCAGCTAACTTAATGATGCTTTCGTGTTCCGATTTCAAAAAAAACATACTTATAATTTTAACTAGCAATGTTTCAAGTCCTTCTATAAATTTTCTTTAATTTTTTCCTTACAGATGAGGATTTTGAGAAGAAACATTTTAATTTTTTGACGTTTTGGCTCTATAATTCGGCCATTTTTAGGAAAGTTGCTTTCTAAATGTTTTCTGGAATGATTCAAAAACTTATTTTTAGAAAATTGACAAAAATGGGAAATAGAATATAAACACCTCAAAAAAGTCTAGAGAACACTTCTGAATATCGATATATCGTATCCAGAACGATCAATATGGATGATTTTTCTTAAGGAATGAACACCTGCATCAATTTCTCACCAAATTAAGTATAGTGCCGCAACAGATTTCAGTTTTTTTTATAAAGAACTAAAAATGCAGCAGATGCGACGCTGCTTTATAATAATTTTATGTATTCAGTGTTTGAAATTAGTTAGTTGGCAATTTGTTTTTGTTGTAAGCACAGATAAAAGATTCAAGTTATGTGATTCGATCATGGAAAAACGACATTTGACTAGAGAAGAGATGTTACGAGCCGTTGGCATGCTCCAAGCTGGGAGCCCACAACGGGAAGTATCCAGGGTTCTGGAAGTAGCCCAAGTATCATAAACCGTTTATGGTCGCGTTTCAATGAAACAGGTAGCGTGGAAGAACGCCATACAGGTCGTTTCAGGATTACTACAGTCTAAGACCGATTTTTGGTTTTACAAGCCAGAAGAGATCGTACTATCACGGCATCTCAATTAGCTCACGAGCTATCGCGAGTTCATAATGTACAAATTTCCGATCAAACTGTGAGAAATCGACCGCACGAAGGTCAACTCCACTCCTGACGTCCTTTAAGAGTTCCACAACTGACCCATGGAAATCGCGCTGCTCGTTTAGCTTGATGCCAAGAACACGTAAACTGGGATCAAGAGAGGTAGGCCACAGTTCTTTTCCGTGATGAATCTAGATTTAGGTATTATCCCGATTTGGGAAGAATTCGAATATGGAGGGAACCTGGAAAGCAAAACCGTCTCCAGCATGCTCGAGAAGTTGTTAGACAGGGAGGCGGATCAGTGATGTTTTAGGGAGATATACGCCTTGGTGGAAGAACTGTCCTCGTTTTCATACAGAACAACCTCACGGAAAATTCTTACGCAAACGAGATAGTTTTACCTGTAGTGTTACCGTATCTTCAAACAATGGGTCAAAATCCACTCCTCCAACCAGATAATGCCCCTCCTCATCGTTCAAGAGTTGTCTTGAACGTTCTTGAAGATAATGATATCGATCTTCTACCGTAGCCATCCTGCTCCCCAGATCTGAATCCCATCGAGCATGTCTGGGACACCCTAAAATGAAATCTCCTGCGCCGAAACGTCTTTCATCATGAACAGGAGCTTCGATTGGCAGTTCAGGGGGCTTGGAATGACTTAGGCCAAAATGTAATACACAATTTAATATTGAGCATGCCGTGACGATGCCAAAGTGTCATTAATAACAGAGGTGGACCTTCTGGGTACTGAAAAATATAAGTGCTTCCATATCGTTTCGAAAATATTAGTTCAGGATTTTTTTTTGTGTTTTACCAAATTTCGTCATTCTCAAATTTCAAATTTTTTTTTAAAATATGTGCTTTGGAGAAGTCAAATATTATTTTGTTTTCTTGAGAATACATTATATACAATACATCCTAACAAAAACCGAAAAGATATTGGTAAGTTTTCCTAGACTTTTTGAGGTGTTTAGATAAATAATTGTGAATAGTTATCTGAAAATATTTATGAAAAAATAATTTAGATTTCTTTCAGTTTTTAATATGTACACAATAATGTAACTGACAAAATTTTTGTAAGTATTTTAAGATAACTATTCACACTTGTTTTACCTGTTTTTCTTCCCATTTTGTCAATTTTCTAAAAGTATGTTCTTTCAATCATTCCAGAAAAACTTTTAATGTAACTTTTCTGAAGATAGCCGAAATATAGAGCCGAAATGTCGAAAATTTAAAATGTTTCATTTCTGAAGATCCTTTTATGAGGAAAGAATTTAAGAAAATACATACTTATAACTTAGACTAGTTGTATGAAACTGGCTTCTGAGAGGTATAGTGTATTCGGCAATGATAGTTCATAAGGCAAATTGATCTGGTATATTGGAGAGAGAAATCCTTATTGAATGTACCAATGAATGTCTTTGTTATCAACGTCTATACATATGAATGAATCCCTACTAGGAAATATGGAAGTTATCACATTCACCTCATTCATGAACTTTGAAGAACGAAACAAGTAGATTAAAAATAATTCATTGGTATGAACATGTTACGAAATTGGTTAAGAAGTTCCAAATTTTATGTTGAGCATTGTTGAAACATTTAAAATAGGTATGTAACCTGAATAAGTGCAAAAACGTCTCGAACAGATAGATGAAAATGAAATTGAATTGAATGGAAGCTTTTTCTGTTCAAACCTTGATTGCCACTTTTTCTAAGGAGTACGTCCTTGTTTCCATAGCTACTATTTTCTCATTTAAATTTCTTCTCGCACCTCTTCCTTATATCCTCGCTGCTTTATATTCCGAAGACCTCACTATCGGAATATTCCCGCCAGTAAATTGAAATACAATACGGGAAATACAACGTTATTTGTTGTCATTGAAGTGGCTGAATAAATATTTCCAAGTTGAAGAAATTCATTAAAAGAACTGGAACTTAGCGAACGCATGTTTTTCTCTATTTTGACCTCATTTTGAACATTCGTATTCACAATTAGTTGGACCTTATCACGTATTCTCATTAACAAGAATGTATTTTATTTTCTAGGGACATTGATATTACCAGTGAATTCGATCATGATTCATTTTCAAATAATTGAGGTGTCAAACTTTCTGTAATCTCATTCTACGCGGATGTAGTCCCAAAGTCAATTTCTTCATTCTGTTCAACGCTGATGCGGATATCGTCAAAGGGGATATTATGGTAGCATCACAAAGTTCTCTCCGTTCATATTCATCATTATGTTTGTTTTTGCTTCACGGCTAAAAAAACTTCTTTATATTTCTCGAACAAAGATGCAATTGAAGGCTATGTGTGAGCTAGGGGTCAGCTAAACATCTTTGTTATCATAAATCTCAGAAAATATTAACTAATTGTATGAAACGAGGTGCTCTGTGAAAGTGACGAAAATTTATTGGGGTTCCTTCCACATTCATATTCAGATTACCCTAATGGAAAATTTGACTGAAAATCTCATGAAATTGAAACTTAACTTGACGAAGAAATGTTTAATTCATAAGAAAGGGATGGTCTAATAAAATGCACTCATATTTGATACCGATTTATCGATTCAGACCTAATCTTAATGATTGTTTCCACCTCTACCTCGTATGATAGCTTGCATATGATCAGACAATCTTCTATTCAGAGTTTGATACTTCTTCGATTAATGTTGGTCCTGACTTTGAAGATTCGTCGAGACAATTCTAAAATTTGGGCACTATTAGTGTGTATCGGCCATGTTCTGGAACCTTCGAGGTGTTTCTGGACAGGATATCGCTTGCTTTGAATTTTTGTTGCAATTCAGCTGACATTATATTCCTGTGTGGTGATTTGAACGTTGATTTTTTTAAAATAGAATGTATGAACCGTAAGTTACTTGTAGATTTAATGAACTGCTATAATCTAAAAGTCTCAACAGATAATCCTACCAGAGTATTCACGAATATCACAGGTCACACATCAATTTCTAAGGTTGATTATATTTTGACCAATGCAGAATTATCAAATTGTAATGTACAAACTTATGAAGCCCATATCAGTGACCACCTTGCCCTCTCACTTGATCTATGTATTAGCTTCCATAAAAAAGCCGAAACTGTATCGAGAATGGTCAGAAATTTAAACGATCAAAATCTTAATAAGTTTGCATCGAGTATTTCTCAATGTAATTTTCAGGACTTATACATAGATTCTGATGTTGATGAATGTTTTGGGGCATTTGTAGATACCATTCAACATATCTTTGAAATTTGTTGCCCTCTTATGCGTAGTACCAATTATACTCATAACAGGAAAAACTGGATTACTCCAGAAATTGTTTCTGCCAAATGTGACCTACAAAATCTTCATTGGTTACATTCTAATATAAAACTCAATCCTCTAATGATTTATGTAAGAAATCCAAATCCTATTATAAATCCTTAATCCTAAGAACCAAATACAATTTTCACAGTGAACTTATTGATAAATCTGTAAATAAAAATAGAACTGTGTGGAATCTAGTAAATACTATGACTGGTCGAAAACGTATGGAACAAAATTCTATTGCACTGGTTATTGATAATGTTACGCATAAGGTTCCCAAGGATTTTTCTGAGATTTTCGTTAATCATTTCACTACAGTTGCCGAATCTTCCCTCAACAGTTATTATAAAGACTCAATGTCATCCTCATGTACGACGTCACGTATGTTAGACACAACCTTTTTCTTCCACCCAGTCCTGGAGCATGAAATCCATGATGTTATAAGATCACTCAAAAACAACAAAGGTTATAGTGTTGATTTCATCTCAGCACGAATTCTGAAGATGATAGGTACCGATATCAGCCGACATTTTGCTCATGTTATTAACCTGTCAATTAGCACAGGCGTATTTCCTCGTATTCTGAAAAAAGCAATCGTCATTCCTATTCATAAAAAGGATGATGTACACGATATCATGAACTATAGACCTATATCTATCTTTTCCAAGGTTTTTGAAAGAATAGTGTTTGATAGAATGATGAAGTACCTAGATAAATTTCAAATACTTGATACTGCACAACATGGTTTCAGAACCGGCCGCTCGACTCAAACTGGAGCATTGCAGTTCGTGGAGTTCGTCTATCGTTGCCTTGATAATGGTCAATATGTTGCTGGATTGTTCTTTGACTTGTCTAAAGCGTTTGATAGTCTTGCTATCCAGTTTATATTGGATAAATGTTATAATCTTGGATTCAGAGGCGTGTTCTTGAACTGGATTCGTAGTTATCTGGAGGACAGAACTGCCTCAATCAGGGTTCACGACTCGTTCTCAAATGAACAGTACTGTAAATTAGGAGTACCCCAGGGTTCTGTCTTGGGGCCACTACTATTTCTGTTATTCATCAACGATCTGCCACCAAATTTGAAAAAAATATTCTACAGAAAATCTAATATTCGCAATTTATTATCAAAAATAATCTGGTTGATACTGTTCGCTGATGACTCTTCCATAGCTATTACTGCTGAGACTCTTGAGGAGCTTCAGAAGTTATGCGAGCTGCTGGTGGAGAGTTTCGTAGAATGGTGCCATTTTAATGCTATTATGATCAATGTCAACAAGACGGAATGCATTCACTTCACTCTGTCGTCTCGTGATCAGGGTAGCATAACAATAAGGTATTTAGATACAGTCATCTCTTCGAAGGACACCACTAAATTCCTCGGCGTTCACATCGACAGGAATCTGAAGTGGAGTGCACATATCGATGCGATTTGTAAGAGGCTGAATAGTTCCTATTATGCCCTAAATAGAATCAAGAGTTCACTACATCTAAGTTCCCTTGTGAACGTTTATTACAGTTTGGTATATAGTCACCTGTCCTATAATATCTTACTGTGGGGAAATTCCTCAGACGTAGGTAGAGTTTTCGTCATCCAGAAAAGAATTCTGCGAATGATGTTCGATACAGCTCCACAATCTTCATGTAGACCGTTGTTCCTGAAGAATGGTATCCTCACATTGGCGTCTATTTTCATTTTGAGATGCCTCGTTTATATTAAAGAGAATGAAAGTAACATGACTAAACTTTCTAACTTTCATTCCCACAATACTAGAAATAAGGAAATATTATGTATCCCTAAACACAGAACTTCTAGATTTGAAATGTCGCCCCTGTACCAGGGTATCAGATTGTTCAATCATCTTCCACGGCATATACAGGGTCTAAGTGTAAATAGATTTAAGGTAGCAGTTAAGAATTTACTTTTAGCAAAATGTTTTTATACTGTGAATGAGTTTCTATGTGTTGATTTAGATAATGTCTAAATGTCTTTTCTATTGACCTGTCCTATACATACTTGTGATGTCTTAAGGAATCAATAAATTATTATTATTATTATAAGGAGCTTTTCCCCCAAGTTCATTCCTCATGTGCCAATTGAATTCATATCCGGAATTTGAAGACACTGTATAATGCGTTTAAATTTGCCTTCATCCTGGTACTGCTCACGATTGAAACAGGTATGGAATGTGCTGTATCGTGAGTATTTGACAATCACTGAAGTTAAGGAAGTAATGAAATGGCTTCGGGATCGTCCAGAATGAGTGATTACGCAATTTCTGATTGCTACGTTGTTTGGTGGTGTATTTATAGCTGCGTCTACCATGCCAACTACAGTAAATTCTTTTGGTGAAAGTGGAATCTGGCCTACTAATTCAACCGTTTTCCAGACATGAGCATTGCACCGCTAGAGGCAACCCATGTACCTTAACATCTACTGCTCAATTCTGTTAGATAATCTGAAACCATCTCACTGTCAGCAATAATTAATTTATCGCAAACATAACTTAATAAGTAATAATAAGTAAAACATTGGCAGAAAACGATTCGAAGACAAAAAGTGATGATGATCTTCGACCAATCTCTTCATAGCCTGTATGCTTAGCTTAATCTGACAACTCACTCCGTTCTCTTCGAAATCAACTAAGAAATAATTTCCCTACCAAAAAGGTGAATAACACAGCTTGCTTCAAAGAAAAGAGGTGAACCTGCCATTATAACAGAATCGTCTTATAAGACTGGCTATGAAGAAACAAAAAGAAAACGAGGAGAAGAAAAGCGTTAAAGTTGCTATATCCAAAATTGAGATGAAAAAAGATAGTAAAAAAGGCAAAGAGCTAAAGAGAGAGCGGTTACTTTTGATTTATGTTGCTACCGGGATGGGGTGACACACACGATGGAAACACTGATGGTTATCACAAACACTTTTTATAAACGTAAATTTAAAATGAAATAAAACACGTGGTTCGTTGGTAAACAACGGCGGTTTGGCAATATGGCGTGGGTACGGAAAGCCGACTCGTGGCAACGCGTGCTGCAGCCGGTGTTCTGAGACAATGTGAAGTCGAAGAGGTCGTTGAAGAGGAAGTGAAAGAGTCTCCGAAATGCACGGATATTTAAACCATCGGTTCAGGTAGGCCCAGAGTACGTTCTGTGCCTCGCCTGGTCGATGGGCCAACTTGGCGATCTGTGATTAAGAAAGCGTGGTTAACACGGTAACACGCTTATTCGGAGGAGCCTAGAGCGATCTATGGTGAGATACCGTAGTGGGAAACGGTAACACGGCCCCCCTCTGAAGATCGCGGTTAGGCGCCTCCATATTGCCATACCGGGTAATAAAACCATGTTATATCTTTATTAAAGACATGTGCATACGTGCACATCATACGATTGAAAATCAAAAAAAACAAAAAAAAAAAAACAAAACAATTTTCTTTATCAAGTTATCCTACTTAAATCTAATACGACCCTGTGTGCAGTGCGTCTGTGGCCGTCTTACTATCTTACGCGCCATTTGGCATCAACGCGATGATGACAAGGGAAACCACAGAAAACCTTGTCTCACGTAAGCGAGTCGTATGGTCTAGCTACTTACATTACATAATATCAATACATAAGAGCGTGGTGCAAAGCTCTATTTAAAATATTTAAATCTAAGATATATGTGCCATAACATATCTGAGGGGGGGGGTCGCATCTACTTCGTATCTTTATTTGTTAATCACACATAAAACTTAGATATTAAAAGTATCTGAAAAAGAGAAAAATAGTACTGAAAAAAAAAAACAATTTACTAGCCTAAGACACATAGAAACATGATGAGTTTATCATACGTTGAACAACTGCTTCTGTGAGTAGGTCCTAGATTCACTAGCGCACTGGTCGTTTAACAACACTACAACACTACACTCACACACTCGTCTTTGGGCGCCACTTGGTGTTGTCTTCGGTCCAAGAACCGGATGCTTCATTCACAGCTGCTGCGGTGGTGGATTAATTCTGCGGTAGATGAATTAGACGAATACTATCCACGTGCGTCGTTGCTATTGTCTATTGTTCGCGTTGGTCCTACCACGTGCGTCGGATTCCCTCGTGTGCGGAAGTAGCGGAATTCTTCACTTGGATTCTCGTATTAATATTTATCGGCTAACTCAGTCGGTGATGGGTCCTTTTTCTCAACGGAGAAAACAATGCCCTAATGCACATGTTGGGCTCCACTTGCTACCGGGATGGGGTCACACACACGATGGAAACACTGATGGTTAACACAAACACTTTTTATAAACGTAAATTTAAAATGAAATAAAACACGTGGTTCGTTGGTAAACAACGGCGGTTTGGCAATATGGCGTGGGTACGGAAAGCCGACTCGTGGCAACGCGTGCTGCAGCCGGTGTTCTGAGACAATGTGAAGTCGAAGAGGTTGTTGAAGAGGAAGTGAGAGAGTCTCCGAAATGCACAGATATTTAAACCCTCGGTTCAGGTAGGCCCAGAGTACGTTCTGTGCCTCGCCTGGTCGATGGGCCAACTTGGCGATCTGTGATTAAGAAAGCGTGGTTGACACGGTAACACGCTCATTCGGAGGGGCCTAGAGCGATCTATGGTGAGATACCGTAGTGGGAAACGGTAACAATGTCCAATAAAGGCTCGGTAGGATGTAAAAATGCACTCGTTGGTTGCACTGTTCATGCGCAGGTGAAGAAGATGAAGACGATGATGCTACCCATGTTTGTGCGATTTGTTTTACTGGGGATAAATATGTTGAATTATTATGAGCTTCAGTATGATTTACGAAAATCTTTAATTTTTGATGTTTTGAGAAATGGCACAATAAAACACCTCATTTTGCCCCGCTACAGGTGGCAAAATGGGATTAAAAATAATTTATATTTTCTTGTTATGAAGTATAACCTGAATTATAGCTAATATCGTCAGCGGATAAAGCTATTAAGGTATGGAAAATGTGACAACGATTTCTCTATATTTTTTCGAAATTACACTAACTTTTAAATTACACATAGATAGCTTTTCTCATCCAGTGAAATATTTACTAAACCATCACGGAATTAACTATAAAATTAACTGTCTTCATGAAAATACCAGAAGAAGATTCCTCTCCCACCATCTCAACAACTAATTTTTCATTGCACATTCTTGAATGAAGATGGAATATCCAGACTCATCAGAGAATAGATTTCGGGATCAGTTATCCTTATTCAAAACATTTGTTCACGCGACGTTGAATTGTCCATGGATGATGTGAAAATGTGTTCGTTCATTTTCAATATTCAAACTAAAACTATTTTATTTATCCTAATCTTTCGAAGATGTTAGTTAGTGACTACCGTTATCTGGCTCTTAGTTCTCAACATTTGCCAGTAAAAGGGTCAAAAATTTTGTTCATTGGCTTTTCTAGGGCATCTGGAGCCTCCAGACCTTTCTCGTTGAAAGGTTCTTTTATATTTTGTGATGGCTCTTCTAGCTGCCAATCGAATGCATCTTAAAGCAAATTCTCTGCTACGAATATCTTCTATTAGGGCCATATTTCAAGCTATTTTATCAGAAGATATCTTCAATTTTAACGGTTTTGTGATTTCATTTAGAACATAATGCATAAATTAAGTTTGAAGCTTTCTATTCTAGAAAATTGAAAGGATTGAAATAAAAAAAATATTAGAAAAATCAAAGAGTCAACAAGAGAGCGGACCATCAAAAGATGAAGACTGGGTAAGATGTAGAAAATGAGCTAGTTGGGTGAACTGTTTATGCGCGGTAGAAAGAGATGAAGACGATGAAGCTGCACATGTTTATGCAACAAAATAAATTTCTGTGTTTTTATGGAGATAAATATGTGAAATTATTATGAGCTTCAGTATGATCAATTAATATTTTTACTTTCTGATAAAAATTGATTTTCATGATTCAATGAAATGTACCCTATATTGCCCCATGATACACCCCATGAATCATTTTCTAGGGCATTTCGAGAATCCCGGCCTGTTGTTGATCGGTTCGTTCATATTTTATGCCAATCGAACATACCCTATGCAAATTTTTGTTTCGACTATGTTTTATTAGTGCCATAATGCAAGGAATTTGATCTGAAGATCATATTCAACAGTTTTGTGATTTAGGCAAAGAACATCGGCAATGCATAGTTTGAGTTTGAAGTTTTCAGTTCGCCAATTCTGCTGATTGAAAATAATTCAAGAAATCCTAGTAACTCGATTTCTACTTCTTGCCGTTTTTCAAACTTTTAATATCGACTATTCAAACAAGATTATCGAATTATTGCATTGAACTTGACAGATATGCAAGGGTTTTGATTGAATCTGTTATTTTAAAGTGGATTGAAATCACATTTGGAGATTCAGTTACATGAATAAATACTCATATATTGAAGGTGACACAATAAATAGAGTTGGTAATCTCCTGGTAGCAGTTAATTCATTTTATCTCAGAAGCCCGTTAGAAAAAAAATTTTATAGCGAGAAAAAATATTTATGAAGGAAAAAGTTAAAACTAGTTTGTTAGAAGAATCGACAAAACCCAATTTACTGAACTATTTCACAGCGGATGTAGATATTAGAAAACTTATGTGGTTATGGGGCCTTAGTTCACGGTCAATTTGGTGATTTTGAGTCACTTTTTATCAAAATTATTCTCACTAAAATCAGTGTGCAGAATTTAGTAGAGAAACAGTACCGAAATAATCATATACCTATTACTCTTTTGAAATTTTGTTTATTTATATTTATTAACATTTTGATTTTTCTTTCAGGTAAGTTTTAAAGCATTTTATATTCCTGGAGTCTACAAAGCATCAAATGGTAAGAATGCAAGTCAATACAATATCATAGTAATATCAGGAACACGAAAAAGATCAAACTCGTCAGAACCCTATGTCTTAATTGGAACTATACTGCTTACGGAGATATGCCATATATGCTTGTATCTATTGATTATGATATATATATATATATATATATATATATATATATATATATATATATATATATATATATATATATATATATATATATATATATATATATATATATATATATATATATATATATATATATATATATATATATATATATATATATATATATATACAGGGATATACACCGAAACCATCCGTTAAAAACTTTTTGAGTTCCAATTACTATATCAAGCTGAAATCTTATACGCGGCCATAACTAGCGATTTCCAATCGACTTGAAATATTTTCGAAGTGATGCCATTTCCGGTTAGAGCGGAAGTGGATAAGATGACTTTATTATTTCAAATGGCAATCTACCTTTTTTTTATATTACATCTAGACCCGACATTTGAGCAAGGCATAAAATACCCAAGTTGTTGACACTTATCTGTCAAAACTTTTGACTGATCTAGTTATTTTTGTTATAAACTCGATTTTTGAGGAACAAAAACTTGTAGCTTGTAGATCTTCTGCACTACAGACACAATTTTTGCTTGAGTGGATAAAGGAAGGATCAAGGAATATTTTTAGCAGTCTATACATGTCAAATGTTTTGTATATTTTTTTTCAATTTGGCGTTTTTCAAACAGCAATAACTCAATTTCTTTAAATGGCACGTGCCAATTTTTATATCGCCATCAGATGAAGCGTCAAATTTCAGATAGAATTGTATCAGCATGTACTATACTTATCTCTTATAGTTCCGAAATAATTTGGAAATATGAATAATTTTGATGACTTTGCAAGAACTTACAGAGAATGTTTTGAAATATTTGAACTGAACTGAACTGGCAACGCTCACCTGACAGGTACCTAAATTTAATATATTTGTCACTTCGTTCATTCGAATTTGATGTTTCAACAAGAATTGTTGGTAATTTGAAGTGAAAATTCTTGAAAAACACCAGATTGATAATAAAATGGCGGATGTCAAAAAGTGGTGGATAGAAAGGCAATTCAATAACCAATTTTCAAATTTCGCGCTATGAGTAAAACAAAATTTCGAAGGATTAGAAGCAATTTTCTGCAATTTGGAGGAACAAAATACATAGAAACTAGGGGAAAACCATTTCCCGAGGACGACGACAACCAAATTAATATGCCAGCGTATTTTCGTGACAATCCACATGCGTCCATTAAGTCAAAATCAATGGATATTGGATTGAGTTATACTTCGATTCAAAGGATCCTTAAGAAACATAACATGCACCCCTATTCTTTCATCAGACAACAAATATTGAAACCAACTGACCCTCCCAAGCGGCTTCTGTGGAAATTTATTAATTCGGCTGCAAGAAGATGAGACAATTCTGCAAAAAATTATATGGTCTGATGAAGCCAAGTTCAATGAAAGTGAAAAACCAACAGGAAAAATTGACATTGTTGAGACACAGAAAATCCACAATTCATTGAGGTTATTGATTTCCAAAATAAATTCACCGTGAACATTTAATGGACGCAAGTGGATTGACGAAAATACGCTAGCGTTTTAAATTGTCGTCCTTGATAATTGGTTTTCTTCTAGTTTCTATGTTATTTGTTCCTCCAAATTACAGAAAATTGCTTCTAATCCTTCGAAATTTTGTTTTACTCATAGGCGCCCAATTTGGAAAATGAATCTATCCACCCTTTTTGACATTCGCCATGAATTAAAAAGAGATTAAACATATCCTCGTTTGAATAATCAGCCATTTTATTCATCAGGTGTTCTTCAAAAATATTCACTTCAAATTACTAACAATTCTTGTTGAAATATCAAATTCGAATGAACAAAGTGATTTTTAATTTTAGCTACCTGATTCAAATATTTCAAAGCATTCTCTTAGTTCTTGCAAAATTATCAAAATTCAATATATTCTTAAATTATATCGGAACTATAAGAGATGGGTATAGTGCATGCTGATACAATTCCATCTGAAATTTGACGGTTCATCTGATGCCGATATAAAAATTGGCACGTGCAATTTGAAAAAATTGAGTTATTGCTGTTTGAAAACGTCCAAATTGAAAAAATTATACAAAACAACGCAATGAACATTTGACATGTGTTAAATTGCTTAGAAAATTCCTTGATCCTTCTTGTATCTACCCAAGTAAAAATTGTGATAGTAGTACAAAAGATCAACGAGCTAGAATTTTTAAAATGTTCCTCAAAAATCGAGTTTATAACAAAAATAATTAAATCTGTCAAAAATTTTGACAGATAAGTGCCAACAAGTACAACTTGGGTATTTCATGCCTTGATCAAATATCGGCTCTAGATGTATAATAAAAAAGGTAGAGTGCCTTTTGAAATAACAAAGAGATGACCTACTTCTGGTATAACCGGAAACGGCATCACTTCGAAGATATTTCACTTCAAATGGAAATCGCTAGTTATGGCCGCGTATAAAATTTCAGCTTGATGTTGTGATTGGAACTTAAAAAATTTTTAACGGACGATCCCGGTGGATATCCCCTTTTTTCGCCTCACATTCTTATTTTTAAACGAAGGAACATGGAAAACTAATTGAAACCCATATTTTTTTCATTTCATTAGATTCGCCTCAAGAAAGTAAATGAAGTTCCCCATACATACACTGCACTTGAGATTTCAAGTTTTCTAGTTATTGTGAAAAAAGGTATTTTACGTACCTATCTAAAGTTGGCAGAGGCGGCTTAGGAACTTGCACGTGCATCGACAGTTCCCAGAGAATTAACAAATAACTGTGCCTTTCTTATTGGATAATTGATAAATTAAAAGAGAAAAAAGAGCCAAAATGCAGTATTGGTCGAATTTCCAAAGTAAAATTTGAAAATATCAAAACGAAATGAACTCCATTGTCCGGAATTTCATGATAATTGGTCAAAGTAATGACTTTTCACTTCTAGACATAGTTCTACCTACGCATAACACACTGTTATGTGGCTCGCCTCAGTTCCCCCACATACAACAGCATGAAAGCATTTTGCAGTCTATTATACAAATCATATCTTGAAGTCACAGGTTCAGAATGAATTTTATCTTTCAACGCTCCTCAAAGTTAAAATCCAAAGGCGTTAGGTCAGGTGACCTTGAAGACCACAAAGACGGACCGTTTGTTCCAATCTATCCATCTTCAAACATATTCGTTGATATTCGATAATTCTCATTTGTGGTGTAAGCTGGCGCTCAGTCGTGTTGGTACCAACAACGCCTTGATTCAGCTACTGATGAAGTGTCAACGAAGTCACTCAGTACCGTCCTCAAAATCCCCATATAAAGTTCCCCATTTAAGTTTTCATCATACACAAAACACAAAAATCTATTTTCCTTCAAAAGTTCAAACACGTTGAAACTGACTTCATTTTGAGAAGATCTTTCTCTCGTAAGATGATCATTTTGGTTGGCCCAAAAGTGCGAGTTATTGCGGTTAAAACACCCCCATTGAAAGAATTTGGCTCCATCCGTCCAGATCCTTTTGAGAAAATTGGGACCCTCTTATATTCTGAGAAGAAGGATGTCATACAGTTCTATTCGAAGCTGCGAATCGCCAGCTTGTAGAGGCTAGACCAATGAAAATTTATAAGGGTGCAGTTTATCATATTACATAATTCTGTGAACACTATTGCCCATGATGCACGTAGATTAACATCAAAATTAGCTAGAACGGCAATTTCATTGTCTTTATTGTTGACTACAGGCGATAAAATTGATATCTCAATCTGGACCGTTCCAGTCGAAAGAAAATTTGTCTCCTGAAGTTTTTAGCTGTCATAGACGGAATATTAGGATATAATTCGTTAAATCTCCTATAAGCTCTACTCACGTTCCGTCTCTCATCTCCATGAATGAAAAATAAATTAAGTATTTGTGTAGCTAGCCATTCTGTTCGAATTGATTCGACTGACAGTTGGAAAAATAATAGTTTGTTATCTATACTCAGGATCCTGTCTATGTTCTGGGATATGTCTATGCACGTGCAGAAATCTAAGCCTCCATTGCCAAAATCAGGTCGACGACAATTGATTTTTCGCCATAACTTGAAAACTTGAAATCTCAGATACAGAGTATGTAAAGAGCACTTCATTTAGTTTTATACGGCGAATCTAATGAATTGAAGAAAAATATGAGTTAAGATTTGAAAAATATTAGTTTTCGATGTTTGTTCGTTTCGAAATATGAGGCGGAGAAGAGTGCACTCTGTATGCGGACTGAGATTCAGTCGGATAAGAGTAATGTCTCGAATGGATTTTAGTTTGCAAAACACTCTTCACTATTTTGATAGCTGAAGCCGTTCTCGAGATATGATAATTTTTTTCAAAAAGTCGATAATTTTCAAGTAATACTGAACGAAACAAGCTAGACTTATGTGTAAGGTATTTTTGTGATTGAAATAACACGTGTTATCGAACCAGCCATCAATATACAGGGTGTTCCATATTGAATACCAACGTTGGTATGTACTTCCGGTAGAACCGGAAATTTTAAAATAGAGTTTCGGACCAGCCTAATCAACTACCCAAATTGCAGAACGATAGCATAATTAGTTCTCCATAAATATCCTATAGGCCTTTTAACTTGGGATACGCTGTAGTTTTATTGACGTCGGCCAGTAATGTCTATTATTTTATTTGAGAAATTCGTCATTGGTCACTAGCACACCATCGGTCAATATGGTATACTAATAGAGTTATGGATTTTCTTTTGACTTTTACTAGATATTATCAGCAAAATGCTATCCGCCGCTCATAATTCCTTGACTCTAGAATCTATTTTATTATTGTTATTTGCGCAGCCTTATTTTTTGTTATCGCACTTTCTGCGTCAAGTTATCTACATGAAATTGTGGGATTCACGGTAATAAAGTTTTCATTGTAACTTCTCAATTATTTTGTTACCTGTGTTTATGAGATTCTGTTTCAATCTCTCTAACGTAAACTAGTGAGGTTGCCTCCTGTCAGGAAAACGCTGCATTAGAATCATGTTTATTCTGGATTAGTATTGTGACATTTTGCTGATTATTAGTGACACATCAGTGTTAGCTGGATAATGGATAAATTTTAATATTAATTTCTGTGAGCATGGAATTGAAAACACTTGGGATATTTGGTGTAAATTTGCACCAACATACTGGATGAACCCTCATAATGTCCAATGAATTTTAGTTCTCGGAGAAATTTAGATTCTTAAGGAAACTTGAAAGGCATGTTATTGGATAGGGACGAAAATACGCTTGCTATTTACTCTAAATCCATCTTGTGTTCATGCTGAAGAAAACACAACTTCATATTAGTGTTCGAGAACTATTCGACAGGAAAAGTGTATTGAGATTGTTTTCACCTAAATATGATAGCAACCGAGATGCTGTCATATGAAGGGATAACCATTGTTGTTAGCAATGCTTTCAACAGTTGACACTTCCGTGGACATATTTTTTTGAGATAGTGGCACAGAGAATACCCTATGAATCATTGAATTCATCATAAGGGATGCAAATATCATTAAAGGTAGATGCTCGATATGTTACAAAACTTGGTGTGATATTTTTATGAGTAATTGTAAGATCCAAAAATCTGATTATCTCTCTCTATTTCAAATTCAATTTTGGGATGAATGCTATTGATGTAAGTTAAAAATTGATCTACTTATCTAGCGTTCTATTATGAGGCTACATGTTTATACCAAAAATGCACTAATTTTGATTTGGAGGAATTGATATACGCTATGAAAATGTCAGTTAGTAAAGGCCTCAATGGAGATCCCATGAGTAGATTGTGAGATTGTTCATACAATTTGTTATTGAATTTGAAATAATTCTGTTGTAGGCACAATTCGAGATCATCTTGTACAACCGGATTAACGTTGTTTCAATTTTGAATAAAGTCAGTTTTTATTATTGATTCCAACTTTATATTCCCCATTAAATTGCTTTGAATTCAAATAGATGAGCGGTATTTTTGCTGCTCGTATTATCTGTATTCTCCTTGTCTATTTCAATTCTTTCATGTTTCATCAAAATGCAACAAGGCATGATTATAAGATGGGCAGCCAAAATGTCTGCCTACTTGAGTAAAGGTCAGTTTTTCTTGTTATTCAAACATCTATTATGAAACTCATGTTGAGCAATTTGGTATGAAACGAAAAACCATGATTGGATTATGTGACCTAGAAAATTAAAAAATTAAAAAGCAGTACTCATTCAATATTCATTTCTCGATCAAGGAGATCGTTATAGATCTCTTCGTTACGATCTTATTTCATCGAAAGTTTGAGCTCTGACCCGAGTTTCACATTCATTGTTCACGAACGAGCTTCACTTGAGTAAACTATAAAAACTACCCAACAACACCTCACCTCATAACTTCGCTATCAAAGTTTGGTAAAGTTTTAAATTCAAGTTGACGAATTAAAAAGTTAACGACAAATACCGGTATGAAGAGGTATACTTTAAATTTGAGTAGAGAGTTGAATAAAGTTTTCTGCTATTTTTAGCATCGCAATGAGTTTACATATTATGTTAACTTAATACTAAATTAGAAAGCTTATGAGATAACAAATTCCTTTATGCTTCTATTTTAGCATAAGAAAATACTTAGCTCACCCAACCTGTAACTAAGTTTATGCAAACTGTTTGTTGTTATTGCCGAAAGTGTTATTCGTTTTCATGGAATTTTAACATTTTCGAAGGTTTAATTTGCATGTCCAAATAATACATCAAGAATATGCTTCATTATCAACCTACATTTGTACGTGTTTATTAGGTACATATTCTAATTTTCATATTATTATTTTCATATATACGGTATTTGGAAGATATAATTCAAACTAAATGAGGCACATCTCATGTTAATTTCGTCAAATTGGTTGCATTGCCTGAGTTATAAGTACAAATGGAACGATAAATGGAAAAATAAAAGCGGTTGGTACCTAACATATACCATAAATGCCTTTCAGGTAACTGGTTGAAAAATATTTAGTTAAATGGACTATTCTATCTGAAAACGTCTCATCAAGATGAGTTATTTTTGTTTATTGAAGGTTAATGCCATTGGTAGATACGGAATTTATTGTTTCGATCTGGATTTAACTCATACCCATATGGATTAACTAAATTTTTGAATTTATCACTTCCGTGCAAAGAGAACTAGTTCTAAATTTAGATCAGACTAAGTCTGAGAGGCATCCGCAGATTATTATGCCGATCGTGCATATTTTTTGTCAGGAAGCCATATTATTAGAATCTTTAATATGATCGTGAAAGTCTATACTGTTCTCTCTCCTTCATTGCATTGAACCACATGACAAATAAGCGGGAGTATTGTTTTAAAAGTACATTTGTTCAACTGTGTTCTGTCTTCTTATCGTCTTTCTCGTGGTATACAAAATGCTGCAGTTCTAAAACGTTGAAATCTGTACACTCTATACAGTCTTACGTAGCTGTAAGACTTTGTGCTTTGTCAAATATCACAGTAAGAGGTTCGATGAATGTAGGTACTAACGCGTTATAGTGAGGAAGCAGAGGAGATAGTAGTACTTTAGCATTTCATCAATATCCATCTTGGGGTACAACAATCTCAGTCAGATTTCTCACTATTTTAGGTACTCTTCTGTACCCCAGGGTAACAAAAAGTAGAATAAGCCTAGCTGATTAAACAAACCCTAGGTAGCATTATAGTGCAAACCAACAGTTTAGCAGGAAAAATAGCCATTATCATATATTGCCAGCAACCAGGAGAAAGAGAGAAATACAGTTCAGAAGAAAGAATAGCAATGCCAAAACATACCACTCAACAAAAAGAGAAGAAACGAAAGCTACAAGGAAAAAACTGAATTAAAAATAGAAAATACATTCCATCTATAACTGTTGAAAATTAGAAATTATATTCTCCAGCTTTCTGTTTGAAAGCTCTTGATACGTGTATGTTTTACTTCATCTATTCCCTGTTCGTAATTGAGGTTGAATTGCCTATCTGTCTTTCAATCCGGCAGAGAAACGATTGAAAGATGCTGTGTCATGTTAGTTAGTGCTTTTGTGATATGGTACCCAAGGTAATAAACCAGACTTGAATGGACCTCACCAGTCTACGCGTCTAATTGTCTAATTTTGTAGTTTCTGACCAATAATCTCCACATTTCCTCACTTAAATTTGTTTGTCTTTTGAGAGTTCAGTCTAGGGGCTCTCTTTTCCACTTCTTCCAGGAGATGGATGAGAATCACCTTCATGAAAACTCTGGCAGCCTCTGTGGACATTGTGCGGTATTCTCTACCTATTCCAATAGGGAGTTTGCACTGCACTCCTCGTGCTATTGTCCTGAACTTTTTTATGTTGAATCCGCGTACAGTATGAACGATGATGCCAATGAAAGCAATTGTGACACTCCGCCTACTCCGATCCTCAGTATTAGTTTGATAAGAAAAATAGTTATTTCGGCTGCTCTGTTAACTGCCAAAGTGATATGGTTGATAAATTTCAAATTACGATGGTGGGTGATGCCTGTTTATTTGACATTGGTATACTGAGAAGAGATAATTACGTATCAAAAATAATAACTACATTACTCAATGCCCAACTCTGATGTGACTGAAAACACGATCGGGCGAAAGCACTGTACGTACATGGAATAATCATTCAAACGACGTTTAAACATTCACGCTTGCACCTGAATTGTGAGCTCAAAAATATGGGGAGAAACGGGTGAACCATATGTACTACAAATGTATAAAGCAGAATTATATCCTGACAATACTATGTTCAGTATTTGATTATAATCAAGAGAATAATTTGATACCATATGTTTATGTCGAGCGGCATCGGAATACTGAGATATAAAACAGTCCAAGACTAAACGACTACAAGTTTTCTCAGTCTAACTACTCTCGCAATTTGAACTTTCTATAAATTTCCACTTGAGAAATATAATATTACGACGCTGATAACTTATTCTTGAAGCATTCGATTTTTTGAGATCAAACCCATGAATAGGATCAAGTATACGATGTTATTCAAAAGAACCAATTGAATTCCATTCACTTTTACAATAGACTTACGCGTCGAAAGAATAGGCATAAAACGAAGCAACCTAGACAGTTTACTCAAGATAACTTGATATTAAGCGTCTCAAGTGGTCAGCAACCTTCTTCATCTCCTGAACTTCCTGTATCTTCTGGAAATTGACTCGATTATACGCGTTCTTTATATCCAGAATAATGACTAGGCGGTGTTTTGTTCATTTTTGTTTTTGCTTTGAGAGGGTTTCTGTGATTTGATAAAAGGTAACCACCATATATTATCTCTCCAGCCTGTTTGCCATGACCGATTAAGCAAATCAGCGTGTAATATTGGGCTTCATGCTTATTTTTTCATTAGGACAGGTCTTGATCTCTCTCGCGGTTTCGAAACAAAGTGTTTTTCTCACAATCTGTTGACCATCTTTCACACTCGTTCTGGTTGTAGTAAAAGTCACGATTTCTGATGTGATGCCACCTGGTTTTGAAGCAATTTTGAATTTCAGGGGTGCGGTTGCGTCTTACCTATGCCGTCGTTGATTCATCCATAGGGGCAAAGTTAAATTTGACTGTATCTTTAGCAGAGTGCAACCTTTCATTTTTTTCATACACGAATCTCAGGAGGATGCGATACCCGTCATACAACATATGTGGCTTCCCATAGTGGTTAATTGTGTGTGTTCACTCGCTTCTTGAAGAGGGCAAACTTCTAGGTTATCGAAAAGATGTTTATTGGAAGCGATTTAAACAGCACACTAGACCTGAAAGTAAAAAAAAAATCATAGAGAGAGCTACGTGTCGTTGTTTGTTAGACTGTTCGCTCATGAAAGTTTTTTGTGAACCTGGTGTTTCTTTGCAAGTGAATTCTTTCTAGAAGTGAGCCTTTCAGATTTTCGGGGCAATAAACATGGAAGTATCTATGGAAAAGGAAAGAATCAGCAACCTAGCACCTGTGAGAGGCAAGAAATCACGTGATCTCTGATCTGGTTCCAGATTAGGTCGCACCTGTGTGTATAAAATTATCTAGTTTGATGGTATTAAGCACTACTTAGCCGTAAAAAGAAAGCTGAGTTCAGCCGAAGCAGATTTGGTAATGACTGACACAAGGTCATTTCAGCAAACTCTGCTGTTGAGTGAGACGCCGAGTAGATGCTTCTTTTTTTTTATAAGTAAATTCGATGTCTCTGCATGATTAGAAGAGATTCTCCAGCAGGGACTTTTCTTGAGAACGTTGTAGATTGAGACTGTTTCTCCGTATAGATTGACCAAGTTTGTCCGGTTCTAGTCTGATACCTTCTCTAAGTGTTAATTTAATGACATATTCTGTTGGTATCTTTGTTGGTTTATTCATCAGCAGTTAATAGAAAATGAGAACATCAAACCAAGATATTCCGTTTCGATGAAGTTGAAACTGCAAGGAAAAGAAATGGCGAGAGTATACATTCACTCGTTACACCATAAACTACCAATAGAATCGTTCTACTGAAGTGAAAGTATAATGTTTGTTTCCGGTGTGTACACTTCCACCAGAGTACCTAAAGAAAGCGGTATCAGTCATTCTATAAGACTACAGAAGAGAGGAACTCGAAATGTTCAATTACTCAGGTTGGGATTCTCTATCTCTAAAAGAGTTAGCTTCTAGATTAAGGCCTGCCTACTCAAACTCAACATATGAAACTTCCAAATTTATTCAAGCTAATATTTCTTTTACAGCCACAATTCAACTAGCAAAATTTGATACTGTAAAAATAAATTAAATAAGAAAACTCAAGAAAGAGTATCTCTAAAATTGACTAAATTGATTAATCGAAATATTAAATACAAGGTGACATTCGACAAGTAGGCACCTAAATACACAAAATTGATATATCTAACTATCTATGATCAAGCGACACGAGAGAATAAATAAATTAAAATACAATAATAAGTGAAAGACGTTCTTTAAACAGGCAAAACAATTAAAAGTCTATATCACAATTATAGCTGAGAACACTCTCTAGACTTCAACTCTCTTTCCATACAACATTGAAATTCTTTACTACACTCTTGAAAAAAAAAACTAGCTCACTTCTTAAATTCTAAGGAACAATTCTTTCTCTGATGGTTAGGAAATTACTTCTGAGCTGAATAGAATTGAAACTCAGCAAAAAATGAAAACAATTGAAATGACATGGAACTTGTCTTGACATTATTGTCTTCAGGTAAAGATGGTCCTCAACGTATGTCACGAAGTTAACGGTAGAGTTTGCTAGTACTCAGGGCCTCCGTGAGGGCTACAGGCGCTTGTGTGCAAAAAAGGATTTTGACGCCCCTTAAGGCATTTTGAATCATGTTTTCTTATTTTTTTTTTCAAGGTAGGAGGTAGGTAGGTAGGTGCTTGAAGCAAAGCTAAAAATTGAACTTTAGAAGTCATATTTGTTTGTAGACTAAAATATCAAAATGAAACAAACAGAACAAAATCATAACAAAATAAATTCTTGTCCACACCCATTGCAAAACATTTACTTAAGTAATGGGATACAGACACGTTGACTCGTTGTATATGAATACTAGAAAATAACCTAAAACTAAAAATCACAGTTTTTAGGAACAATTAACAGAAATATTGCCTAATGTATATATTGTATATATATATATATATATATATATATATATATATATATATATATATATATATATATATATGTATGTAATGCAAAAATGTTTGTGAATTTCAGTTAAAATCTAAGACGTGTAATGATTGATGGAAACTATACAAAATAGCTTGATAGCTTGCAATCCAAATGTGGGCTGAATATCTCAAAAACTGCAGGAGTTTTGAAGAAAAAACCAATTTTTTCCGGAAAATTTCAACACCTTGTAGCTCCGTAACGAAGCTTTGCGGACCTATGTTTATGAAAATTTCTTTTCTCAAAATTGCACGTAGATTTACTCCCACGAGTTGTGACATACTATTATGTAACACCTTGGTTAGGTGAGGTTAAGTTAGGTTATGTTTATCTCAACACGCATAATCCCATTTGAATCAAAATGAGATGCTGTAGGTAATTTTGAGGCACAATATTTGCTTATCATAAGTTTATACAGATTCATGCATTAATCTCGACCGGAAATTCTACATCAAAAAATACGGAAAAATGCCCAGAAGTCCTCTGTTATCAAGAAACAGGGTGTTGAAGTTCAGAAATTTTTCACGTTTCTGTTGTCAACTTTTGTAGTTTTGAAGATATCTAGCTCCAGTTTACAGAGAATCAATATCTTAATTCGTCGATTCATTTGATATGTCCTGTAGTTGCGAAAACATACAGGGTGATATATTTTCGAGGATCATGTTAATTTGGTCACTAGCCATTTCGAGAATATCTGTTGAGAAGATTTCTCAATTTGAAACTTTCGTTTCAATTTCTCTAGAAATCGCATCCGTTTTAGAGTAAGAAAATGATTCACATAAGAAGGTACGCGTTTTTTGAATAGAATTCGATAATCTATAATACTAATACATAAATCTAACCTAAAGTGTAAGCACAAGAGATGTAACAGAGGAACCATATTATCTTGCGTATGATTCAATAAACGAGTGAAAAATCCTGTGAAAAAAATTGGTTTCCCTGTCAATATCGCACTAGCCATAGCTTGTCTGTTTATGTTGTGTTAGTGTTGTGTGTACAAAAAAGGACCAAAAATACACTTCACGATTTCCAAGACTTCTTCACGAAGATAAGGGTGAAAAGAGAGGCTTGGGGCAGGAAAAATCTGTATCAATCAAAAAAGAAGAACCAGCAGAAAAATATTTCATCAAACATACCTAACTCTTATATGTCTAAACTCACTTGAATCTGAGAACTTAACTATTGCTCCTCTGTTTTTCAACAGGGAACATCTACACATCTTTGGGAACGAAGCCTTACGGAGGTATAGCCTCGCCTTATCAACATACATCATGGGAATAAAGCCCTAGGGGGAGCAGTCCTAGCCTTATCTAAGAACTTAACTAATGATCCGCTGTTTTTCAATAGGCAACATCTCATACACCATTCGGGAGAGTAGCATATAATAACCTCAAAATTCAAAAAATAATCTACTAAATAGACTTGAAGTTCTCTACCAAGCTAATGAAATTATTTGAAAGGAATAAATTTCTCAAAAACCACCCGTAAAATGGTAAATAGGACCATCGAGGACTAAATGTCTTATTGTTTCTTCAGCTGCGCCACATTCACATTCCAGACTTTCTGCAGTATTCCATTTGAATAACATAATATTACTACGACCATGTCCTGTCCTGAGACGATTTAATGTACACCAGTTTCTCCTACTTATATTGAAATCTGCAACCCTTTTGGAAGGATCCTATATGAGAACTTTATTGAAAACATCAACTTCTTGCCATTCAGTTTTTCAAAGATCCACAGCTTTTACCCGTGTACGCAAAAAATCAATCGACCAAATAGGTTTCCTAGATTTCAATCTCAGGTTAGGTGGATTTTGAAGATCGTGTTTCATCGAAAAACTTCTGGAAATGAGGGATACTTATCCCAAGATAATTTAAGAGCTAATTTCCTGCGACTATGGGAAAGAACTATATAACAAACAATCAGAAGCCATGGGGTAGCAGTTGAACTGATAAATCCACTTATAATTCTCATAGAACAGCTCAACTGAGAATCAATCTTATTGACATGAATCATATTCAACCACACCTGACAGCAATATTCTTCGCAAAGTAGAGACTCCAGTGACCCAATTAGATACAACTTGTTTATGTAGTATATTGTTTCTTGTTTTTAACTTCTGACAACATTTTCGATATGAAATTTGAAATTCAAAGAACGATCTAGCTTTACACCAAGATATGTTGGAGTGAAATTATGTGTTAATAGTGATTGATTGAAGAGGATTCTAAGTTGCCTATCCTTCTCATGATTATTCAGATGAAAACAAGAAACCTCAGTTTTCGAAGGATTTTGACATAAACGCCATTTTTCGAAGAAAATGTTCAGAGTTTCTAGATCGGAAGTCAGTGTTTGCTCACTTGTTTCGACGTCATTGTGTCGAAAAACAAAAGCAATATCATCAGCATAAATATACTTTTTCGAGGAAGTTTCAGAGATGTCAGACATATATAAATTGAAGAGAAGATGTGCAAGAACAGATCCTTGAGGTAAGCCATTATTTAGAGTGTAAAATATACTGGTTTTCTCACCGATAAGAACTCGAGTCTTCTATCACTTAACATATTTGAGCCATATACGATGGATTTGATACACGGGCACGTGTACGTCTTTTGAAACTTCGCTGATATTCATCTATTCTATGGCCGATTCGGTGGTAATGCAGCTGAAGCATTATTGCAGCTTTTTCTGAGAAAAATATTCCACTAGAGTGAATTTTTGTTTCCATTGGCTGTTCGTTACGAGAAGCAGATGGTTTGATCAACTAAGGAATATTCTAGACCAGATCGGTTTGTCAGGAAAAATAAAAAACTTATTTCGGATGACATGTATAAAAATCCAAGAACCAGGAGTCGAAGGCTTTCTCTAAATGTTGACGAATTATATTCGACTGTTTGAAGAGTTTTGTACGAGCAACTGTTATATCTACCATATCCAGAGAATTTGAACCCTAAAGATATACCAAGGCTCAAATTTTGCCAATGGCCACTATGAAGCTGTGCTGAAAATGCCGAATTTGGTAGGAATATTTTGTTTATAGACAAAGCAGGGTTTTTGTAAGGGGGTAAAATTTTCACCTGATCACCTGAGTGCTGAACAAAATCTTCTTAAAGTAACTGAGCGAAGCCACCAAGAAAGCTTCTCTATCAATCTTTGGGTTGGTTAGTATGATGGCAGATTGTTAGGGGCAGTTATTTTAACTAACAGATTTAATTCACTAGAATAGCTTGACTGCCTGCAGAACACTTGGCCCACACAATCTCCTGATCTGAATCCCCTAGACTTCTTTTTCTGGTGGCATTTGATGGGACTAGAATACTCACAAACTACTGCTACCATACAGAATTTGCATGCAAGCGTTTTGAATGATATTCGAGAATAAGAAATATACCAGATATTTCCGAACGGCTGTTGGTTTCAATGAATCGACGCCTAACAATTTGTGTAGGAATGATCGCTGGTAATTTGGACCACCTACTTCAGTTCATCAGTTTGAAAAAAAAGTTTTTTTCGTTTGCTGCTTCTATATTCGTACAATGGCGAATATCATCATCCATCAGCTTTCTCCCATTTCGTCATAGTCATAAGTACTTGATTCAAAAACGTGTGCCAAATCATGTGAATCATTTTTTCACTTGGAAACGGTTTCATTTCGAAAAAAAAATTCAACGACTACAAAAAATTTCAAATTGGAGGATCTTTTCAAATATTTCTGATAAGAGCACACTATTGTGTGGTCACATCCAGCATGATCCTCAAAAAATATTACTCTAAATCTTTTCGCAATTACTGGGCACAGCCAATAATATGATGCGTAAAAACTTTCTTATTTTGCAAATTGAAGCTAGATTCCTTGAAAACTACAGGAGTTACGAACAGAAACGTGAACAAAATTGAAACTTCCATCCCGAGAACGAAGGACATTTGGGTGTATGGTATTTCGCATTTTTTTCATGTTGTTTGATGCGGGATCTCTTGTAGATATTAATGACTTCATACCTGAAACGGCCTTGAAGCATATTCGACATCCTGGGATTAATCTCTCGAAAGCAATACTTCAGCATATCAAATATTTTCCTCAGATTACTTAAATTCAAAGTCGTCCACAGCTAAACAAACAATCTTTGAAATTTAATCTTGGATCATATGTGAGGGAACAGAATTTTAAGTAGGATTTCGGGGAAAGTGAGTTGATGTTTATTCATCTTCTATTCCGTCTGGAATTACTTTATGGCCGGAATTGAACTTCAATAACCTATTCCAGTTGAAAACGTACTCGTATCATCTCACCGTTTACAGCAATGAAATTTATGTGGTTTACTTTTAGGTTCCTCTCATTCAGAGATGTAATTGAAACCGAGTCTTGAGTTACGCTAAAAGAATTTCAAGTTTGCGGTTCTTCCTTTCGCGCTTAATTGAGCTTGCGCAATTTGGAAGTAGAATATTTGTGTTTTCACATAATTTTCATTGGAATTGACTGTTAACTGTTCAATGATGTATTTGCATGAAACGTTTGAATGTCAAACATCACATGTGAGATGTTTGGTAATTCTATCTTTCACAGATTCGATTATGGACTTTATTCCTCGAAACGTGGTTCAAAGGTCTACTTGACATCGATTTTGAGTCGGTTATTCAACAACATATGTATATTTAGATAACTCACTGGTTGTACTCAACAGTCTGATCAATCTATGATGGTGGCTATGGAATCGTGTCTGACGTTCTTTCTCTCTACCTCGAGGGTCTGAAGCTTGAAATGTTTGGAATTCCTAAATCTGACAATCCAAGAAGACGTGTACTGTTCAATTCTCTGTATCACAACAACGACATAGTCAGCCCATATTAATGGATACAAGTTCTCTGGTGGTCATAATTGATCCGAAGTGAGCGTCTTAGAATATCTTATACATAGTTTTTTCAAACATTTGTTTTCTTGTATCGATTGCCAAGCTCAAAGTTCATTCTTTTTCAACTATTTATTCACTCCTCTGCATCTTTAATCTTCAGATTTACTCTCCATAGCGCAGTAATCAGTGACACATACCTAAGTCTCGTAAACAGTGTAGAGTCTTATCTTCTGCTGAGAGACTTCTCAGGTGTTACCCTGTAAATTCGAGCAGCTGTAACTTCTGTATGTTACACTATGTGTTCATATTGAATTAGCATTAGCACAGCTTTTCTCAGCCCATATTCTCCCCTAAGTATGATTGTCTGGAGAAGACTCTTGAAATCAAACTCTTCTAACATATGCAGACGGCATAAAGATTTAGTTTACCATCAAGTTATCCATCTAGAGATCCTTTAAGTGTCTGCTTGTTCCATTATCTACTCTCATATTTTGGCATGTCCTGCAATACTCACCTTCAAAACCACCAAGTAAATAGAGGTAACTGTGAAGTTATGTACGTAATCATTCGATTTCCTATATATATATATATATATATATATATATATATATATATATATATATATATATATATATATATATATATATATATATATATATATATTTATTCTATTGCACTGGTTATTGATAATGTTACGCATAACGATCCCAAGGATTTGGCTGAGATTTTCGCTAATCATTTCACTACAGTTGCCGAATCTTCCCTCAACAGTTATTATAAAGACTCAATGTCATCTTCATGTACGACGTCACGTATGTTAGACACAACCTTTTTCTTCCACCCAGTCCTGGAGCATGAAATCCATGATGTTATAAGATCACTCAAAAACAACAAAGGTTCTAGTGTTGATTTCATCTCAGCACGAATTCTGAAGATGATAGGTACCGATATCAGCCGACATTTCGCTCATGTTATTAACCTGTCAATTAGCACAGGCGTATTTCCTCGTATTCTGAAAAAGCAATCATCATTCCTATTCATAAAAGGATGATGTACACGATATCATGAACTATAGACCTATATCTATCTTAAGTGTCTTTTCCAAGGTTTTTGAAAGAATAGTGTTTGATAGAATGATGAAGTACCTAGATAAATTTCAAATACTTGATACTGCACAACATGGTTTCAGAACCGGCCGCTCGACTCAAACTGGAGCATTGCAGTTAGTGGAGTTCGTCTATCGTTGCCTTGATAATGGTCAATATGTTGCTGGATTGTTCTTTGACTTGTCTAAAGCGTTTGATAGTCTTGCTATCCAGTTTATATTGGATAAATGTTATAATCTTGGATTCAGAGGCGTGTTCTTGAACTGGATTCGTAGTTATCTGGAGGACAGAACTGCCTCAATCAGGGTTCACGACTCGTTGTCAAATGAACAGTACTGTAAATTAGGAGTACCCCAGGGTTCTGTCTTGGGGCCACTTCTATTTCTGTTATTCATCAACGATCTGCCACCAAATTTGAAAAAAATATTCTACAGAAAATCTAATATTCGCAATTTATTATCAAAAATAATCTCTTGAGGAGCTTCAAGAGTTATGCGAGCTGCTGGTGGAGAGTTTCGTAGAATGGTGCCATTTGAATGCTATTATGATCAATGTCAACAAGACGGAATGCATTCACTTCACTCTGTCGTCTTGTGATCAGGGTAGCATAACAATAAGGTATTTAGATACAGTCATCTCTTCGAAGGACACCACTAAATTCCTCGGCGTTCACATCGATAGAAATCTGAAGTGGAGTGCACATATCGATGCGATTTGTAAGAGGCTGAATAGTTCCTATTATGCCCTAAATAGAATCAAGAGTTCACTACCTCTAAGTTCCCTTGTGAACGTTTATTACAGTTTGGTATATAGTCACCTGTCCTATAATATCTTACTGTGGGGAAATTCCTCAAACGTAGGTAGAGTCTTCATCATCCAGAAAAGAATTCTGCGAATGATGTTCGATACAGCTCCACAATCTTCATGTAGACCGTTGTTCCTGAAGAATGGTATCCTCACATTGGCGTCTATTTTCATTTTGAGATGCCTCGTTTATATTAAAGAGAATGAAAGTAACATGACTAAACTTTCTAACTTTCATTCCCACAATACTAGAAATAAGGAAACATTATGTATCCCTAAACACAGAACTTCTAGATTTGAAATGTTGCCATTGTACCAGGGTATCAGATTGTTCAATCATCTTCCACGACATATACAGGGTCTAAGTGTAAATAGATTTAAGGTAGCAGTCAAGAATTTACTTTCATCAAAAGGTTTTTATACTGTGAATGAGTTTCTATGTGTTAATTTAGATAATGTCTAAATGTCTTTTCTATTGACCTGTCCTATACATACTTGTGATGTCTTAAGGGATCAATAAATTATTATTATTATTATTATCTGTTTCTGGTTTAGGTTAGGTAAGGTAATTGCCTCTTATTTTCATAGTTATTCTGTTTGTCGAATCTGCATATTTGCCTGCACAGCAGATGTAATAACCAACTTATTATCTCTGGTAGTCTCTATGATCATAGAATTGCATTGTCGAAACTTGTTACGAAACCGGATTTTTACAAAAAGGGTAATTTCATTCATAACGTGTGTTTGGATACATATAACCAAACACTGTGAGTGCTATCATGAAATTTGTTTGACAATCCTAAATTTTTGAATTTGTTTCGGTATGAAAACATTGTAACGCACTCATGGATAATGTTCGGTGTACACCATTGCTGCTGCGTGAAAAATGATGTAGCATTATTTTCGATATCAATAATATTCTACAATATTTGAATAATATGCCTATGAACTCAAAAGCTTCATGTGAGAAATAAATGGATTCAATATTGAATCGAGAAGTTCCTATCCAAGCGTCAGAGCAGTTTTTGAATGAATACCAATTTCTTGAATATACTACAAAGATTGGATGTTCATTTCTAAACTTGACGAGACGATGCATAATTTGATATGCTGGTTGGTCTTAAAATTTTTCTTCAGAAACTTATATGAGTAGCTGCGTAATTGACCTGGGTTCAAGGGAAAATGAGAATTTCGTCATCGGGGATACTTTTAATCGCTAACTACGATAATATATTATCGTCTACAAAGAAAATGAGCCTGAACATCGAAAGGCAGTCTTCATAGTAGAGTCTCAGGAATTGCATCATATATCATGAGAAAAGGACACCAGACGGTCTTGCCGTGGAAGATTTTCTGGTGAAGGAGCTTTGAGGTTTGGATAATGCATCTGCTGATCCTTCACTGAATGGTGTATGTGATCTATCGAGATGGTGTCACAACAACTGTTACTCCTGGGATTCGATATGCTAATCTGCATTATAACGCATTTTTCGGGGTTCAACTATTGCTGCTACCTCCTCGACTCGCTAATGTGATCCAATCTTTCCTGCAGTATACGTGCGCCAGTCGTTGAGGTAATGTGTACTTTTGTCACATCAGCAAAGGAGGCATAATTTGATTTGATGAAGCAGAAGTATTTATCAACCTCTAGAAGAGAAGGTATTTCCTACTCTGACAAAAATAGTTCCGTTTGATACAAAAATCAAGATAAATAACCTCTGTAGGAATTGTCTGGACGAATATTCTGGTCTAATCGTTCTTGCATACAATGAGGTTAAGATATGTTCTTCTCTCGAGAATAGGTTGCTGTTCGAATCAGTGGCGATGATTTGGTCACATATAATTCACTCCTGGTTGCCGTGATCGCGGATGTAGGCCACAGATGTGGTAACCATGCAAATGATAGAGACTTTGAAAATAAAATGGGAACAAGCAGGGCAAGGCCACCAGCATTAATTCCAAGAAAGTAGAGACACATCTCGTCAGCGCCAAGGACCGAATTGACATTAATTTTATGAAGGTATTTCTCCATTAGTTCATCAGACATTTGAATGTTGTTTAACTAGTCGACATAATTGGGTAATGACGATGTTAGATTAGAGTAAGCAGGGTTCATTTGTAAAAAGGAAATGAAAAATTTTGTGAAGTATCTGTTGTGTCAGATGCATCCTTATGAATTACAGCATCAAAGTTTTTGATTTCTAGTGGAACATCAATGCGATTGATCATATTGGAGCTTAGATTTTTGTGAAAACTCTGTTTCGTTCGTTGAAACAGACAGTTTGTTTTCGAGAGAAATTTTGACTGTTGAATAGTTTCTGAGGGTGAAGTAAAAGCGAGAGATATTGTTGTCACAATAATTTCTTTTCTTGAAAGTTTTAAGTTCTTCTGATCCGTGATTTGATAGCATTCTGGAAAGAGGTTTTCTATTGGTTGTTATAATGGAGGAGTTAATCGATTAGTTTTCAAAAATTTGATTATTTCTGTGATTTTCATTACCCGCCAGAACACAAACCGAATCACAGCTTAGCAAATATTAGGATGCTTTGTAATAATTCACCTTGACAGTTTTCATTTTGGGTTTTTTCAGAGAAAAATTGTAGAAAAACTGGAATTCTACCAGCAGAATAAGACGATTAAACCTACTGAAAGAAGAAACTTACTTCTAGGATCAGAAATGGGAATCAGGTTTTCAAGGGATCGATTTTGATCTGAACGGTATTTTGTTGGCAGCATGACTGAACATGGAGTGGCTTCTCTCATAATCGGCATTGAATCTAGTAGAAAAAATTCTGGCATTCCACCTTTGAACAGGCCCAGGAAGTGCTTCAATTTGCTTGGGGAAAGTCTACTAGATGATTCTGATTACTCCTAAGTTAAACGCAATTAATTCTGATACATGAGCTATTAGGTTTGAATGCTGCATCTGCACCTGAACTTTTGCTGTGAGTGATCTTTTGAGCTGACGTAACAGCTGCAGCTTATCTAAACCAGAGAGAATCTTGAAAATAGTTATACCAAAACCATCACACACACACACACACACACACACACACACACACACACACACACACACACACACACACACACACACACACACATTACACCTCGTAGAGGAGACGGCATTTCCTGCTCTGACAAATAAGAGCAATGTTTTCGACAATGCCAGTATTCCATTTTTGATAGCCAATCAGTAAAACTCAGTGAGCGAACGATAGTGCGGAGTGCCATCAGAAACCTTCGCAATGTTAAAAAACTTTGTTCGTAGGACTTCCTTGCATGAAAGTCTTGGTTCAATCCTTGATACATACAATGACATGAGTCCATGCAGTTCTCTTGGAAAAAGGTCATTGATCGAAGCAAACGTGATGATCTGGTCATATATAAATTTCTTCAGATCGGAGTAATCTCGGCCATTGGCCAGAATAACCAAGCAGCCGACTGACTGGACGAGGCCACAAATATACTTTTGAAGGAAGTAGCGAGATAGCTAAAAGAAAGGCGGAGTTGACATTATATTCGGGGAGCTATTTTTCCTCTAAATCCAGTGAACGGTTAAACGTTGTTTAACGAGTAGGCAAATTAGAAAAGTGGACTAGAGATTTTGGGTACTTTAGAAAAGGAAGGAACGTAAGCTTGTGCTGAAATATCTGCTGATGCTGTTACATCCTCACAAATTACGCCATTAAAGTTTTTGACAAGTAGGGCTCCAGTGTGTTGATCATATTGTTTGAAAAAATTCATTGTTAACCACAGAAATAGTTTGTTCGTGAAATCAATTTTCGACTGTTCAAGGAGTCTTTGAGAGTTTGTTATAGAATGAAGGGTAATTATTGTAGTCGACAATTGATCCAATTCAAAGATTTTGTTGCCACAAAGACTTTTTTCATGAGCACATTTCAATTACCCTTCTCTCAATCCGGTGTTAGATAATGTTCAGGTAAAACGTTTTCTCTTGGATGTCAGAGTGGAGGATTTCTTGAAAATTGAACCAATCTCTGTGAGTTTTGTTATAACTAAGATCAGTATTGCAATTAGAGCTCAGCAAATACTCAAAAACTTTGAGTAGTTCACATTTAGAATTTTCTTCTTGGTTTTTTTAGAAGAGGAATAGTTGGAAAACTAGAACTCGGAGAGCTGAACAAAATGATCGGACCTACCGAAACAAGGATTTACTGGATATCAGAGAAACTAATACAGTCGAATATGAGTATAAAGTCTAGTATCAAGACATTTTAATCAGAACGTTATCTTATTCGGAGGATAACTACTTGGTGAGACAACTTTGGATCAACCGATCCGTGTAAGGGTATAAAGGTAAATTAGCAGAAGTAATGACATTGTGTGTCAATTTATATTAGGATTATTCTAAGTATCGGAAAGTTTTAACAGAAATTGAATGATAGAAGTATCAGCAAAATAGAGTTGAGGTTTGTAGAGGTAGCAAACAAATATTGAGAATTTAGAAGTACCGATGTTGAGAAATAAGTTCTGTATATCTGGACAATCATTGTACAATACTCTCGCTGTTCAATTTATTTCTTCTATGTTCTATTTACCTCGTGTCGATACAAGGTATTGAATGTACATTATTATTGACAGTTGATTGAAGCCAGGTTACCATTATGAATGGTTAAGTGCTTATGACAGTGAAGAAACTCATATCCACTATCCTGATTCGACAGAAACCCTCTACAATCCACTAACACACATTCATTATCGATACTTTCAGATGCCTATAAGATCGAATCTTGGAAAAATCTGAGGTTCTTTTAATTTACATTTGCTAATTACTGCAGAAATAAAATGAAATTGATGTTTCTCTTCAAACATTTAAAATAACTCTCAAAGCACATTGCCATTACAGCGGTTTCGTTGATAAGTTAAATTACAGCATCTGGGATAATAAAAACCCAAAATTATTCGCTGGAAATCCAATGCATTCACGATAAGTTTCGGTATGATGTGAATTTTACACAGGTCAAATAATTGGATTTTTTAACCATTTTTCTTTGAAGCTGCTGCTGCAGTAAAGGAGGTCATGTTGTTCATAGACTTATAAATTATATTTTTTCTGAGGCTACTATTCTTCAACAATATATTTGTATCGGATCTTTCCAGAGGAAAATCTTCACATTCACTCTTTTGGGGACGTCCGACAATAAAAATTATTCCAAACAACCAGGAAAAAATGTTCAAATCGATGCTAAGATCGATAAAAACTTGGAGTCATTCTGATTGATTCGAGATGAGATCAATTTTCTGGAGCATGATGTATCAAAGCTTGTATGTTGAAGAATCGGAAATAAGACGAAATTTTTTCCCGAAAACAAACACAATTTATCAAGTTTCTAAATATACCACAGAAATTGTCTGCCTACACATCATTTTCTGGTTTCAGAAAGATTAAATTCCATTTATTCTTATCCCACTTTATTTCCCACCGCATTCACCAACTAGCAGTTGCTGTGATATCATTGGCAGGTGAGACAGGAATTTTTCTTATAGATTTTACTCAGATCTTCCGAGTTATATAAAAGTGGACATCAAGAATTATCATCGTCATTATCAGATTCAGATGATGAACTTGAATCATTCTCGAGATTGACAATAATAGGATCCAGTTCTTCGTCTATTATGTGATGTCCAAACTAGTTCGATGGGATTGAGCTCGCAATGATAGGGCGGAGTCGCAACACGATTTTATTTTGGTTTGGAGCCATTTCATCTACTACATATTTATTATAGGCTGGTTGTGGGTTTTACTATTCGAAGAAGCTTTGCTTTAATCAAATCATCCCCGAAAGCAATATTTTTGGACGTAGCCATTCTTTTATAGTAGCTTTTCTACTGGCAGATGTCGGGAGCTTTTCTGTGCGTCTAGAATGATGAGACGCATTGTCCAAAACGATGACACATCCGTCTTCCAATTTCGGTAAAATATTTTCAAACCATTCTTCGAAGTTGGATCCATCCATTTCTTCGTGGTAGTCACCAGATTTCTTCGATTCGAATGACCACAGTGCGTCGGGAACGAATCCAGTATCACTTCCAATATTGCAAACGATGAGTCTCTTGCCTTTACCTGCAAAGACATAAAAATGATTTCTATTAATGATTGCATGTGTCTATTTTCATCTAACTTAATCATGTGGAATCTCATAATTCAAGAAAATACTTAATTTTCTATAATTAGAGAATTGAGTTAAATCACCGATAATCCTTTTGACGACAGTTAGGTGGTACACAGCCTACTTAAATTAATTTACAGTAGCAATAGAGATAAAGAAAAACCCAGAAATAGCAACAGACCCTTAATAAGATCCCCATCTATTCGTCCAAATTGAATTATCCTATTGCTGTTGAAAATATAGATTGAAAACATGATATATAACGTCTTCGAAAGAAATCGGCATGCTAACAATTCGAAACAGGACTGTTGTGGTACCAGGTACTGGATAATGAACAGTAAGTATAGGTTTTACACTATAGCATAATTTGCAAGGAATAACAGGAATATTTTCATAAAGGGTATTCGAAAACCTTCATTCTGCAGTCAGTTTTAGGTAAAATTATGGTTTCAAAAATATGATGAAATATCTAATGACGTGCTTATTGTTGATATAGAGTAAGCATGATTCAAAACAAGATTTGAATCAGACTAAAAATCAAATAAATTTATCAAGAAATTAGCGATTTTAATCAAAAACGAACCAACAGAACTTGTGTATCATTTGAAAAGCATGAATATTATATTATATTATACATGAATTATTCATGCATTATATAATTACCACTCACTTGTGGGATTTTTCAATCCAGTCGATGAACCTTCTTGGAAAGCCTGTCTGGCTGTTTTGACCGACGCATCTACCCAAACACTTGATTAAGTGTTCCCAGTATTGACCCACGTTTCATCCAGGTAATAGATTTTTCTATTCTCTTCGCGGTAGTTTTAATTTGTCTAAGATAGTCTCTCCTCCACAAGACTATTTCCTCTTTCTCCAACAGTAAACCATTCCTCCCCTTTTCTGAAATCTAAAGTCCATTTTTTAATATTTTACGGAATGTTGTTCTTTTAAAATTTGGCAGATCAACATCACTGTTCACTTCATTCAATATTTTATCTATTGAAGGTAATTCATTTCTATGAAAAAGTCCTAATCAGATCTTTGTCGAAATCAGTAACACTATCCGCAATTTTCACCCTTTTCGGGTACGTTCTCGGTTGTGAAAAAGAATGATTCTCATTATCCTCCTTTATGAGTCTGTAAACACTAGTTTTACAAACTCCCACAATATTTGCCACTTGTTCGACGATTTCGTTGATAGGTGCAGAATTTATTTGCATTTGTCTATTATAGACGTTGAAAATGATCTGTTTTTCATTTATAGTAAAATGACCATTCTTAGGCCGCTTTTTCGGAGAATAATTTTCAACAGGACTTTCATCTGCAGTATCCGTAGACGACATTTTATGCACAATATTTTCACTTTTCAAAACTCGATCATTAACACTTCGAAAACAATAATGAAAATTCAATTTTCTATCCGATGGACCGAGACCGTACCCTAAACATGATTCGGCCAATTAGAGAGTTACTGAATCTTCTGGAGTCTGCTGTATTTGTTTTGACGTGGTCTCTCTTTCGGTTGCTTAGAGTATGGTCAGAAAATCTATCTTTCCTGAAATTTTTTGTTGAAAAATTCAACACAGCTAAGAGATCATCCGATCCATGTCGCGATAGTATCCAAGTTTCCTTGGAGCCACTATATAAACACTATGCACAAAATGTTAGGAAAGCTGAAATATTTCCGATATCGGAAACACCTCTTAATTGATTGTAATTCTATTCGAAACAAATGAGAATATTTCAAAAAAAGTGAGTTTCAATCAAGGTATTTCATAGTATCAAAATAAAATAAATTGGAAGTATCGAGGATAAATTGTAATAGCAACGCAGTGCAATGAATTTTATGTTAAAAAATTTATCGAATCAGGTATTTTTGTACTTCATACTTTTTTCATGCGCGCTTCCCAGGAATAGGCTAATCTGTTACACCCGATGAGTGGGAGTTTACTCGCTTCTTGAAGAAGGCCAAATTGTAGGATGTTGGGAAGATGTTGGACGGAAGCGGGTTTCACATATCATCGGCCCTGTAAATAAAGCAAAAAGAGGTTCGAGGGATCGCTAAATGTAACGCCATATGATGAGAACTCCTTTCCAGCCTAGTGTTGCGGGAGAACATGGAACGAGGTCTTTTAGATCCTTGGAGCATCTCCCGCGGAAGTGTCTGTGAAACAGAGAAAGGTCAGCAACTTGTCTTCTGAGAGCCAGCGATTGGAGATCGTGGGTGATCTCCGGGTGGTCGATGAGGCGCACAGCCCATTTTTGCACTCTATCCAACATTTGCAAAGATTGTTTGGGTACAGATGCCCACATTTGGGAACAATATTCCAAGGCAAGTCGAATCTGTGCCTTATATGGAAGCAACGTGAAGTATCGCTTGGTTCTGAAAAGATAACTATGTTTAGCCAGAAAAATCTGGAGTTGACCGTTATTCCGAAAAGGTGCTTTGAACCTTTGGATGCAGTTTGTTGACCTTACATCGTTAGAGGAGGTTCTCCAGCAGGGACCGTAGCTGTAATCTGCTGCAAACTACTGATCTACGAAACCTGGGTAAAATCGTCAGCAAAGCCGAATATTTTGTTCTCTGTAGATGACAGAAGATCGTTTATCTGCAACTGGAACAAGGTTCGTGAAGGAATGGATCCCTGAGATACTTCTTCTTGCAACTGGAAGCATTCAGATGTTATACCGCCGACCACAAATTGTGTCATTCTGTTCGAAAGGAAGCTACTTATCCAACCCAGCAATTTTTCAGGAAGGCCATATGCAGCAAGTTTATTCAACAAGTCTGCATGCCAAATACTATCGAAGGCTTTAGAGATGTTGAGGGCTATTGCTCTAGTTCCTCACTCTCTTAAATCGTTGATGTACAAACATGAGTGACGTATTTGAATTTGGGAGGCTTTTACTTGGTTAAATTTCATTATCAATAATAAAAAACAAGTGCTGTGTTTTAAGGAATTTTACTTAATAATTGCGATTCGTAACGCGTTACACTACACCGTAGCTTCTTCAGACGAATGAATAAAGATATTCAATTTTAGAAATATATTATTATTTATTTATATTTCTAAAACTGAAGAATTCTTAACAGCCGAAAACTATATAACATCAACTAAGGATCCTACCGCGAAATTTCAGAAAGTGGTTAAAAACATAATTTCGACAGCAAAATCATTAATTACAGACCACGAAAACATAAATTCATTAACTCCAATCCACAATCTCCCGAAGTATATTCGTTGATAAAACTTCATAAACCTAATTACCTAGTAGACCTGTTGTTTCTTATGTGACGTCACCTTCGTTCAAACTTTCAAAACTCCTTAACGACTTGCTAATAAAACATTACAATTTTAAATCTAAATTTTCGGTCAAAATTCATACGAACTTATTGCCAATATCAAAGATACCATTATACCACCTAATTCCAAACTCATTTCTTTCGATGTTAAGAATCCATTTCCTAACATTCCTCCAAAAGATACGTATTACTTAGTTGAAGAATTATTAGAAAAGAATCATGTCAATACTATCATTAAATCGATATTCTTTCATTATTACAAATTTATTTAGATCAAAATTATATCCATTTCAATAACAAATATTATACTTTTAACGACGGCTTAATTTTGGGCAATCCGTTAAGTCCTTTGTTAGCAGAAATATTCATGAATAACTTAGAGAAATTAATTCATAATCATCCACTCAGTAAATATTGTTTATACTGGTATCGCTATGTAGACGATATCATTATTTGCTTCACAGGAACAGATAGACAGTTAAAATTTTCGAAAATCATATAAATTCATTACATCCAAAATTACATTCACAACCGAAATAGAAAGCAATAATTCGATAAATTTCTTAGACGTAACAATTTCGAATGAAAAAGGAAACATGTTTTCGCAATTTACCATAAGCCGTCACATACAGATATTATAATACATAACTCGTCGTGTCATCCATATATAGCCAGAAATAATGGTTACAATCCCAAACTAATAAATAATATTTCAAATAAAAACAAAGTAGATTCGCATTGAATGAAGTTTACCCTGTCGATAAATTAAAACAAAATTCAACACCTTAACCTACGTTGGCATTACAAGTGAGAAACTTAAATCATTCTTAAGTAGCAATAATTTCAACATAGCTTTCCAAACTAATAATAATTTAGGCAAATATATAAAAATAATAAAACCAAACCCGGTAAAAACAATAAATCAGGTGTTTATAGATTGAATTGCAATGACTGTGATAATTTCTACATTGGTAGAACACATAGAAATTTCTATATTAGAATATCGGAACATAAACGCAGTTTTTCAAATAAAAATCAGATTCAAATTACGCGAATCATCTCTTAGAAAATAATCATTCTTTCGACCCACAGTTTGAAATTTTGCATATAGATAATAAATATAGGAAGGTAGATCTTCGGGAAACTTCAGAAATTAATAAATTCTAACACACAGGTAGACTCATCAATGAATAAGTCGATTTAAGCCCTTCACCTCTATTGAACCTCTTCGGGGAGCAATCTATTCCTTAATTTTATTGGATATACCTGTCATAAATAACCACTTAAGAAGAAGCAACCCAATTAGCTTTTAATTACTCAAGAACATTTATAGTTATATTCTCATTTATATTTTTCTGTATATTCATTCGTCTGAAGAAGCTACGATGTAGTGAAACGCGTTACGAATCGCAATTGTTGAGTAGAATTCCTTAAAACACAGTACTTGTTTTTTATTATTGATAATGGAATTTTACCAAGTAAAAGCCTCCCAAATTCAAATACTCTATAAAAACTAATGCCACAGTGTCCATTGGAAATCGTGAAATTGATTCCTTTATGTGGGCAAACCAAAAACAGTTGATGTTGAAAAGCATGAATTTTTTGTATGCCAGCTAATAGAAAACCAGAAATACCAAAATATTGATTAAAATGACCGAAATCATCATGGCATTGAAAATATATACGAAATTTTGTTCATATGACACAAGAGTGGAAAAGATCAACAATCTATTATTCTGTTCCCCATATATTTTCAAAGTCCCTTTTTGCGTAGACACCCGGTATATTCCTGAATAGTAATTTCGAATTATCAACAAAAGTTAAGTCTTCAGACCTAGGATCATAACTGAATTTCGATGGGTTCTGATTTCAATTGAATGAAATTATATTTATATCGCCTTGTTCGAAATTGCTTTCAATTCAAAGATTAATAATTTTCATTTGAAGTTGTCAATCTTTTGTCAAACTAAATCAATTTCTTTCGTATTAGTTCAGAAGAATAGCCGTCGAGGTTAAAGAATTTCGAGAAAACTATTATTCATGAAGATTTTTCTACGGAGTATACAATGTGTAATCAATTTTTCTTCATTTAGTACTAGTGAATTTTAAAATCGATTGAGTTACTGAAATCTAATATGACACGATCAATGACTTCTTCTACTAGAATTGTACCAATGCTTTTTGAAATTTAAATTGTAGAACATTTTATTTTATTCCCTGTCATGCCACATACTCGTAAAATATTTGTGTAATATGATGGAAATGCTTTCGTGATAGTAGAGAGTTATAGCGAATACATAATATTAACAAACAAATGGGTGATGTACTATATTGTCATATCTTTGATACAATGTGGAAAGATTTTTCATCGTAGTTGTGAAAGAAAGGAATTGTTGGTATAAAAATGAGTGTTTGAAGAGTTTCAATCCAGGATTGAGTAAGCGTTCTCTGAGTAGACTATAAACTGTATTTCTGAGACGGCAAAACAAACGAAAATGAAAGAAAGATGATGTTTTCATAAGATTTCCTCAGAAGATTTAATGCAAATGTTTCTTCAATAAATTCAACAATGTATGAAGATAAGTTGAAAATTAATACCGTTGACGCCAACGAAAAAATTTTCGTTAGCAATGTATGTATGTGTCGTTGAGACCGAAACACTCTGGTTTTGCAAAAATATATATTGTCTCTTCTTCAATACTTACGTTAAATCTGCACGGTTTGGTGACTGATTCTGAATTAAGATATGCTCAGAAGAAACAGGAGAAACTTTTCGAGATTTCAGTTTCTGATAGCGGACCATCAACATACAAGAAACGTTGCGCGCACAAATCAGACTGACCTTATATAGTATCCGAAGAGTGGAAAGAATGGACTAACCGTAATGATCAGAATGTCTTCAGTTTTGATGAAAACGTTCGTATGGAAAATTATTTCATCTTGCATGTTATAGATGGATTGAATTTTTTTGTTGCTTTATTGACATCTGCCAAATAATAACGTCAACATTTTATTCAGGTGACAATATTGGGCATGTGATGCCTCATTAAAAAGCTCTTGCATTAATATTACTCTCCTAGATTCTATAGGGGAATGTTATTTCAAATTATCAACCGTTCAATTGTGAAAATTGAATTAAAATTAGTCTCTGTACGAGAAATATACTTTCTTGATTAGTAAGAAAGAACTCAAATATACTATTGACATAAGATGACTGTTCGTATTGGATTCACAAGTTGATAAGAAGATTTCACAATATCATTTTAAATTTCTTATTGATTTACTTCTGTCATATATCCGTTTTTATCCGGATAATTTTAGGTGTTCTTGTAATAACATTAATATTTATGTATTTTATCAAAGCCACAAGGAGTTAGTTTCTTATTAGGTCGGTCACTCTCTCTTCAGTAGGAATAAACGTGATATTTTTGGCAGACGTCAATGGAAAACATGGCTCGATCGGGAGAGTAAGTGAAAATTGCTTTCGCTTGGAATTTTATTTGAAATTGAGCATTCGAAAGTACATAACAAACAACTCATTCACAAATATTCTCAACTCTCTTGGTGGTCAGGCGGTTCTTCTATCGTAAGAACATGCTCTTTCGAGAAAAAAGGTTAGATCGCCCCGCTACTCCAAAAAATTTGAGAAAATGTATAGGCTTGGTTCTTTCGTCCGGAAAGAGCCATATTTTTTTTAGATTTTTCGGACGTTATTTAGCCTCTGAAGAAAATTATTTGAATTTTTCAACAACTTTTTTGGTTATGTGAACGTGTTAGGCTAACAATGGGATTTGTTATGTATTTTTCCTGCACTCTCGAATGGCAGTGACAAAAATAAAATTTTCGGACCGGAACCTGCTCAAAACTAAAAAAATCATATTTTCAGCAATTCTTTTTCTCATGGCACACATGGCGTCTATAAATAGTAGCCGAATAAAGTTTATCACATCTATATTTTATCTACATCATAGAATTGCAGTGTATAATATGCTGTTTTGCAGGTGAATAATATGGAAACTCAGAAAATTGTGTTTTGGAAGTATGTTTAGCCTTTATTCATCAGAAAACCTACAAAATTCCTTAACTAAGTGAATGTTCAAATTGTTTTTGTATAACATCGAATATCAATGCTGAATTCACCATTTTAGACCTAAATTGGGCAGGATTTGAAAAAACTAAACAGCATGCATCATAATATATTGATACTCGTCTCATTTACTTGAACTGAAACTCGGTTTGAATTCAAAATAATCAATATTCGAAAGCATTTTTCTCCTTTTTAGCATATAACATCGAAATCCAGTACATTCTCTAACATTTATTTCTTCGTACATCGGACTCATCTTGGTCCTCTAATATTTGGCATGATGTTTGCCATTGCCAGTGTTACATCCTTGAACTTAAGTTTTCCATCCAAAGTCACCTGTAAGTATTCAATCCAGTCAGCTGATTGAATTGCCTTTTCTTTTACCATGAAGGTGGCATAATTCCTGGCATTTGTGCTCGCTAGAAGCAACGCTTCGGTTTTTTTCGCTGCCAGATTCAGCCCGTGGTCCTTCAGCTAACTTGGGTTTGAAATTGAGTGCTTCAAATTCTAATTGGGATTAGATCCAATAAACCAAACAGTGAGATTTGATGAACCTTAGAGCATTCACGAATGAACTGAATTTTGAGGTTATATGCTAAAACGGAGAAAGAAGGGTTTTCTTGATGTTTACCCAAAATTAGTAAGCAAAGTATTAACATATGATGATACAAAAAAATAAATATTGAAGTATCTACTGAATTAATGGGTTTTGAGGTTAGATTAGATGCTAGAAAAGAATAAAAATGCTCTGAAAAAATTAATTTTCCAAAACCTAACCATGTTTAGGTCTATACTCAGCAATGGTTCGAAATCGAACCTAGTATCTCATGGATATACAACAAGGTACGCAACTTCTAGGTATACATTGCCTAGTGTATTCAAAATGGTGGGACAGAGATGTAACTGTTATTTGGCGTCCCGCACATATAACGTACTGCCGTCAGAAATAAAGGATCTCAAGCGAATAAGTGTATTCAAGGTTCGAGTTATGGACTGGATTTTGTCTCTCCCACGTTCTTGTATTTAGATTATATAGATTTAAAAATGCACCTATTAAATAGATTATAAGTATTGTTTTATGTTAGTTGTTTTATCTGCTCATGTGTGTTCAGATGATTTTGGTGAAGATTGTTTCATGTTTTTTTTTTTTGTTGTTTTCTTCTGGTATCTTGGTTGCTCGTATACTGTTATTTGAAATATTTACTAGCCATGAACAAGGTTCTGCCTTTCATGCATTATTTATAGTGTAGTAAGGAAAATATTTGATGAATAAGGAATAAGCACCGATTAGATTATTTCTGAAAGATGTAAGGATTAATCCTAAGGCAACGAATTCTGTCCTTATATCTAACTTATACTTTATGGAAATAAAGTTATTATTATAATCGTGGACTTATGTAATATCTCAGCTGTAAGCTGGATATAATTTAAGTTTCCCAGATTCAGCAATCAAAGAGAATAGGCTCGATTACAATATACTTCACATAAATTTCCTAACTATCCTACATGTATTAGGAATTACAGCTTTTGCATTTCTATATAGGAATTCTTATGCAATTCTGATTTCTTAAGGCCATCATGCAAAGTTTTAGGTATTAACCCAGTCGAGGATACGATGACAGGAACAATATCTATTTTCTCGAGATGCCACATCTGCTTGATCTCAATAGCAAGGTCTGTGTACTTTCATCAACCATTTGTTGGAGGCTTCTTTGTCGATGTGTGGTTGACTAATCTCATGGTGAATGTCGTCCATGCAATTCCTTTCTTGACCATTGCTCTTGTTTTTCAGTGTCTGATAGGAATGTTAGATTCAGCAGGTCGTCTCTGGTAGCCAAATTTAAAGGTGGATATCTCTTATCAGCCAACGATACCACTCTATGTAAGTCAGAAGTGAGAGCTTTTGTAGAAGAGAATTCTCTGAGATTTTCTATCTGTTCGGTGTGTCAATTGATAACATCTATCAAGCCGCGTCCTCCTTTCCGCTTCAAAGTTGTTCGTATCAAACACGATTTTGGATGATGATTGTTGTACTTCGTCAGCATCGTTCGGGTCTGCCTTTCAATATCATCCAGTTCTTTCTTATTATTATTATATTATATCGTGGACTCATGCACTATCTCAGCTGTTAGCTGGATATAATTTACCTTTCCCAGATTCAGCAATCAAAATGAATAGGCTCGATTACAATATACTTGACATATATTTCCTAACTATCCTACATGTATTAAGAATTAAAGCTTTTGCATTTCTATAAAGGTATTCTTAAGAAATTCTAACTTCTTAAGGCTATCATGCAAAGTTCTGGGTATTAACCCAGTCGAGGATACGATGACAGGATCAATATCTATTTTCTCGAGGTGCCACATCTGCTTGATCTCAATAGCAAGGTCTGTGTATTTGGATTTTTTCTCCTGGAACTTGATCAGCACGTTGTTATTATTCGGTATGGCGACATCCACCAGCATTGCTGTTCTGGCTCTCTTATCATACACCACTATGTCCGGCCTATTATTCGTCACCATTCTATCAGGCCTATCGTTGTATAATCTGGTAGAGTCATTTTCCAATACGGGCGCCGGTTGATACTTGTAATATGCCTGGAAGGTATTCAGAAGTCCGTACTTGTGTGCAAGTTACTGATGGATAATGTTGCACACTTGATTATGCCTGTGAAGATAGTCCGTATTGGCCAATTGTTTGCATCCGAACGTAATATGTTGTATTGTCTCCGATCTTATATGGCATTTTCTGCACCTATCTGTTTGTAATGTTCCGTCCTTCAGCTCAACATTGATATATTCGATGATATACAAAAAATGTTCAAGCATGCAATTTTAAGATTATATGTTGAAGAGAGGCGGAAAACACTTCGAAAAAACGATTTTCTTGCAACACGGCAAATTCAACACTGACATTCGATGGTGTACAAAAACTCGAATGTTATTCAGGCAATCTACTAAAAAAGGAGAACAATTGCTCTAAATTTGATTTGTACATGGTTCTGAACCGAAAAAGATATTTGTGCTGATGCTATTTGGGAAAGAGATAAAAATAATCAAAACATTTACCCTATTAATGAAGTTTTTTAAATGCGCGCACATAACCTAAGAAATCATTTAAAAAATCAAATGATTTTTTTGGGTACTAACTAGCGTTATCAGAAAAAAAATTGAAACTATCTCCTAGCCCAAAGAAGCAGGTCTATGAATTTTTTCTGATTTGTTGTAGATGCTAAGCGATCAGAAATTTTGTTTTCGAAAAAACACATTTTTAACTATAGAAGACCCCCAGGGGCAACTAGGGGGCGGAAGATTTCAGAGTTTTTTTCGTTAAGCACTTTTGAACGCTCTAGTCTTTCATTTAAATCTGAGAAGTATCAAAATATTCATAATATACATTCAAATTTATGGAAAACGTTTGTGAAAATATAGAAAATATAGACATAGATTTCACCATTTCTGTAAGTCTCGTGCTATTGAATTAATTATCATTATCATTAAGTTTAAACTTTCGGTAAATCTCGTAATGAACAACTGACCCCTTATTCAGTCCTGATAAGTTTGATCAAATAACACTGTGGTAAATGGTTTCCCATTTTCAGCAAATATTTACTCTGGTTCGTTCGCTCCCTCTCTCTTTCCACGCACGGATATTCGTTATTCGTAAATCAATTAAATCTATGTTAAAGTATCCGAAGAAGTTCACAACGCAAGATTCACCGATTTGTATTTCTTATGGATGGTGAGGTCTTATAAACGCTACGTTAATGCTTAATGCCACTGTTGCCTTATTTAGACATTTGCGTAGGTTAGATTTTCAGTATCTTCTGATAAACTATCGATCTGGACAATTTGAAGCGTAATTTATTAGTTAAGATAATTTTGGCGAGTGCACTTGATTGTTCACGTAACCAAGGAGTAAATTTTGAGTATTTGGAGTTCGATATTTACATTTTTTCAAATATAGTTTCGTATTTCCAAGAACATGAACCCAAACTTTTGTAAGTTTGGAATGAATTAAATGAGCAAGAAGAAGAGCAAGACGGTCTTTTTGATATCAAAAGCGATTTTGAAATAGACAACATTGATCAGGCTGAATAGTAATTCCAAATTAGTACCGAAGCACTAGTAGGTAAATAGCAAGGAGTTTACGAAGACGATGATGCAGAGATAAGTAGCCAGAAAGAACAAAATGAAATAAGTGAAGCTAACGTGAACCCACATAATGATTGAATTCAAGGTATATATTTCAAATAAAAGGATGGCGCAAATTGGTTGAAGAAAGGCTTGTATACTGATATCCGAAGGGCTGAAAATATTTGTCTGAAGTCAAGGAAAGTGCACGTGATTCTGAAACATCTTTTGATTGCTGGTCACTGATTATTGATGAGCGAATTGTATCAGATGTTACAGTATATATATTTCACTAGAAATTAGAGGAATAGCTGTACAATATAATGAAAGATGCGTTCATCAGGATACGAATGAGGTTGAAATGAAAACCGTATTTGGTTTACTTCATTTTACTGGTGTGCTTTGGGCAAATCATAAGACCATCTCAGCCTATATTCTTAATTAGTGTATGATTATAATATTTTTCAATTGTAGGTTCAATAAAGAAATCTTGTCTAAGAATATAAATGATATATATTGATTTTATATTCTATTTTGAAATTTCGAATCAAGTAAAAATATACTATACAACATTGAAATGATTCGAAACAATTTTATTATAATCTAAACTGGATGAGGCATTATTTTTATGTCTCTACTTTTCCATTAGGATGACATAACTGTCCTCACTTTGATATTTTCGAATTTATGAGGAAGTTTAATACAAACACATTTTACATAAACCTCAGATTGAATGCTGGGAATAACATTAATGAATGTGAAAGGGAAGAAAGGCATAATATATAGAATAATTAAAATGGGGATGAAATGGTATACATGAATATATCGATTTACTCAAAGCTTCTGTCCATATTGATGAAGGAAATCTGGAAGAATTCGTTGTATAATTTTGGAACAAGTGATCCTAGAGCTATTTCAGCCTTTCATCTTGTGGTTTTATCTCAAACATTTCGAAGAAATGAAAATATTCCACCTCCTCGTGCTGTGAAAATACAAATCCAAAATAATATTGGAGCTATTTGCCTTTCTCTGAGAATTCCTCTTTATATTCAAAATTCAAACCTAATCTTCGAATTTGGCAGTGGCAAGTATATTTGACATGAAATCTAAATCCTATTTTTCTTCATAATACATTTGGGATTTGTCTTTTAACACACAAATAACCAAAGGAATGTGATGAGCATTGAAAAATCCATCGATTGTGAACAGTTGTTCAAAAAACTTGGCACAGTAAGAAAATATGTTCATCATATAAATATTTGTGGAATCGCATAAAAAAATATTTCGATTTCGAGATAAGTAGCCAGAAAGAATAAATTGAAATAAGTGGAGCTAACGTGAACATGGAATTCAAGGTATATATTTCAAATGAAAGGATGGCGCAAATTGGTTGAAAAAAGGCTTGTTTACTGAAATCCGAAGGGCTGAAAATATTATAAAACATTTGCCTAAAGTCAAGGAAAATGCACGTGATTCTGAAACCTCTTTTGATTGCTGGTCACTGATTATTGATGAGCGGATTGTATCAGATGTTACAATATATATCACAATAGAAATGAGACGAATAACTGTAAAGTATAATGAAAGATGCGTTCATCAGGATACGAATGAGATCTAAATAAGAACCGTATTTGGTGTACTTCATCTTACTGGTGTGCTCTGGGCTAAGCACAGGATCATCTCAGCTTATATTCTTAATTAGTGTATGATTATAATATTTTCCAGTTGTAGGTTCAAGGAAGAAATCACGTCTAAAAATGTAAATGATATATATTGATTTCTTTATTCTATTTTGAAATTTTGAATCAAGTAGAAATACACTATTCAACATTGAAATGATTCGAAACAATTTTATTATAATCTATACTGGATGAGGCATTATTTTTATGTCTCTACTTTTCTTTTAGGATGGCATGTTTCTCCTCACTTTGATATTTTCGAATTTATGAGGGAGTTGAATACACACACATTTCACATAAACCTCAGATTGAATGCTGGGAATAACATTGATGAATGTGAAATGGAAGAAAGGCATAATATATAGAATAATTAAAATGGGACGAAATGGTTTACATGCATTCATCGATTTACTCAAAGCTTCTGTCCAGATGAATCTGTAAATCTGGAAGAATTCGTTGAATAATTTTGGAACAAGTAACCCGCGAACTGTTGTAGCCATTCATTTTGTAGTTTGATCTCGTACATTTCGAAGAAATAAAAATATTCCACCTCCTTGTGCCGTGAAAAGTCCAAAATGATATTGGAGCTATTCACCTTTCTCTGAGCATTCCTCTCTATATTCGAAATTCAAACCTAATCTTTAAATTAGACGGTAGCAACTATATTTGACATGAAACCTGAATCCTATATTTCTTCATAATACGTTTGGGATTTGTATTTTAACAGACAAATACCACACAGAATGTGATGAGCATTGTTTAACAGAGTACAGTAAGAGAATATATCGTTCATATAAATATTTGTGGAATCGCATCAAATTTTTGGCACATGTCTAGCGATTTACGGGGTTTTTCACATACGTCTTTATCCACCATTCGTTTAACGTCGTTTTAGCATATGTTGCATTTCTGATTGGTGGCTATGGTTTCATTCGAATTCGTTATAACATGGCTCCCAGATTCACCAACTGTTCGAAGAAATAATGTCCTTAACGCACCTCAATTAAATTTACCGTGATGCTAATTTACGATTGTGTTCTTTATATTTGAAACACAAACGAATTGAAATAATTTTTCTTTTTGACCAAGCATTTAACTGAAATGTGGAGGACAATTCTCCTCAAAAATTCATGTGACACTTGTAATAATAACTTTCTATATGTGATTGATTTTGTTTTTATTTTCTATTATACTTATAGAGCTCTATTGAGTTATATAGTGAACAAATACTCATTGGACTTGTTAGAGATCAATAACTCTTACAGTCTATTTTTCCGAATGAATTGACTTTTGATTATTATTATATCCAACTGAAATTATTAACTGAAGATTATTGCATTAGGGAAGAACTGATTGAGAAGACTTCGTTTAGTATTTTCATACTTCACTTCATGTATCTGCCAATGTCGTGAGATTTTGTAGGGTTACTTCTTTTTTAGTGTTTTCATTTTCAGGTTTAATCTCCTAAGCATTAAAGTATGTCTCTTTCAGCTTTTGAATTTTGCATTTATGGGATTTCTGGATAGCCACTTCAAGCATATTTATCTCTTAACGTTTGAAGTATATTCTGTCATGGCTTTTGCCTCAATTGGAAATGCTGTTGTGCTATCTGCTTTTTTATTGATAAGAATCAATGGAGAAATCGATATATTAATTGAAGAAAGCTGGAATTTCATAGGTGGCTTATTACATATACTAATTGCATCTGTTATTTTTATTATCGATATCAACTACTGGGTACAAAACATTGAGAGAATATCTGGAATTTTGAGTATTGCAGTAGGATTGGTTATGATAGCTGAACCAATGCTTCATTTCTTCCAAACTAAGCATCAAGATAAGAATGATTTTGTATGTAGAAGGTGAATTTTTCATTAAAATTTTAAAGCTTCAGAGTTCATGAAAATTCAATTATTTTAATGTATGGGTTTCGCCATCTACTTAGGTGTACTGTATAGTAGTAAAAATAACCAACAAAATGACTGAGTGGTGCCTTTTAGGTATCATCGACTAGACTGCGCTAGAAAATTAACTCACAAAATCAGAAATTCAAATTTATTTAGAAGACGTTTAGATCTGTTAAAGAATTATTTTCCATAAATTCACCAGCACAAAGGAAAGCTAAAGAACAATTACAATGCAAATGATCTGGACTGCATACCCGATATACGGATAGTTATAGGGGTATAGATCCGGTTCCTTCTGTTCCGGGTACCCGGGCAAGCAAATACCCGGGTAACCGGGTATCCACGGGTAGTCGACGATTTTTTGTTGTAAGTAGATTGGACAAGACAAAGAAAGGTCAACGTCAACAATCAGCAACTAGGTATTTGTGAATCCGAGATACAAGGGTTTACATGCCGAGTTGCCACAGGAAAGGTAAACAATTCGAGTGCTTGCCGAGTGAGGACAGTTCCGCTAACGAGGCCGACTCAGAATGTGAAGTTATTCAAAGGAACTGACATTTGGACGAATTGACGATCCATTATAATTATGGAAGAGCAATGAACACACGAATCCTACCCTGGCAAAATTTACTGAGTAATTATTGGGGGCATCAGATTCTTGCATCATTTTTCTATTGCTGGAAACATTATGACGCCGAAATTACCCGTGTTTGTTACCTGAAAAAGTAAACTTTCCGGTGTTCTTGAATACTAACAAAACCCCATAGTAATACTCATGTCATGTTTGTAAAATGAGGTTTTGATTTGTTCCTTTGTTTTTTCTTTGAGTACTGGCATCAACAGACGTCTAGCAGTTCAAACGGTTTCTTTTAAAACACCTTTTGTTTGTTGTCAGAAATTTCACTGTATTGTAAATTTTAGTTTTTGTAAAACAACCTCATCTTCATCTCTCGTTTGTCTCCAAAATCATTAAATTTAATTGATGTCGAACGATACGACAAACGTTCTTCAAAGTGCTCGTTTTTTGTCAGAAATTGTATACTTCCTAGTGTTCTTAAAAAAAATCTCATCTCCTGAATAACGTTTGCTCAGTGATATTTCATCCTTTTCATTCTTTCGCTCGCATTATTCGCAAAGCAATGTAGAGTAAAAAAAAACAAAAATTTGTCATTATAATTTGTTTATCCAACGTACGAGTCATTGAGTAATAGAACGTTTACTATTCTGAAACAAATTTCTTGGAAACGACATGCATTAAATTTCTACGCTTTCTAAATTTAAAATGTCAATACCATATACCCAAGAAGAAAGAGTTCTCCGATTTTCCTGCATACCCGGGTCGTTTTTTCTGGTACCCGGATACCCAGATATAAATCATAAGTCGGATACACTGTTACCCGCAAAAATCCACCCAGGTATCCGGATACCCGGGTAAAACTCAAAGACCACAGGTAACCCGGTTCTATCCGGGTACCACTAACCCTAGTATTCATCAAAATTGAAATAAAACTAGTAATGAAAAATGTAAAACAGAATATTTTAACTCTTGGCGAGAATTACTTCAAGAAGTCTACGATTCATAATCAAAATCAATGATCTTATAGCATTCTGATCTATTTCATACCAAATTTCTATCAGTCTGTCCTGAACCTAATTAACGGTATCTTGTTTGTTAATCATCTATTACAAATGTTCCAGACTGAAGTCTGAACTGATTTCGTGATCTCGAAAGTAGTGCCTAACCATATGAGCTTGGTGAGGTCTGCTGAATCAGGAAGATTTCACGCATGTTTGTCACGAATGGTACAACATGTTCTTCTAAATATTTTCTCTCTGACAATTCAGAGTTCCATTATTTACGATGACCTATGTGGGCGTTCAAAAAACTTCCTCATCACACCATTATGATCCTTCACTAGGATGTGTAGGTGAATAGTTGAACTTGGCATATCTCCCACTTCGACGTTCCCTGGTAGAATTCAATCAGACTCTTCGATATGTTGCGGTCAAAGCTGGGCCTCGAGCTAAATCATCAACCCGGCGAGAGTATGACATGGTATGTCATACCCAACATCTTACTCATTTGCGCCTATCTTTTGCTTTCGACCTTGAAATGAATTGTCGCTTTGAGTGGTTGGAGTTGAAGGGATACAGAGGGGGCGGAGATAGTAACGTGATCGCAGTGTGGCGGCGACCCGCGTTCGACTTACAAGTACATGTTACCTACAAACTGCGTTCAGGGATATGATACCCCACAACATAGCTGCTGTATGCATTTCGTGACAAAAAGTATTATTGCTTTCTTTGCTAATTTAAGTTATTCCCTTCCTTGCATTGTAAATTATAATAGAAAATGGATATTGATGGAGAAGAAAACGGGCTTCGGCCCTTGCTGAAAGAAGTACTAGAAATTATTTCAGATCAGGGAGTTCTGAAAAAGAATCTGACCATTGGGGTGGTCATAACCTTCAATCTAATACTGAGCAAGAGATTTCCGATCACTACATACCTGAGACTAATAGATTCAGTGCCGATTCCGATTGTATAAAGACAAGAACAGTGTCATGATCTCATTCAATTATACAATATGATGGAAGCAACATCTCTCGAAGATTTGTGGAGGACGGATGGAACAGGAGCGGACATATTTAGAACATCACTGTCTTTGCGAAAATTTTATTCTTTGCAAAACTGTATTGGATTCCATGATGAATCAATAAGAGAGGAACTTAAAAAGCTTAATAACATGGCTCATATCAGAACAATTTTTGAAAAGTTTGTTGACTGCTGCCCGAAAAGTTCAAACCCCTCACGAAGATATGACAATACATGAAATACTTTTCATAGTTAGGGGTCGATGTGGATTTCGTGTTTATATTCCCAGTAAACCTGCCGAGTACAGCATCAGATTTCCAGCTTTTGTTGATGTAAAATCTTTATACTATACATATATATATATATATATATATATATATATATATATATATATATATATATATATATATATATATATACAAATATATACAGGAAGCAACCATCAGGTCCGTATTCTGTAAGCAACAAGGGTTTTGATGTGGTAGGATGACTAGTTCAGCCCATATCACAAATCGCAATTTAACTTCTGATAACTGGTTAACCCTATACGAACTGATGCATTTGCTTGATAAGGACAGGCTTACGTCGATTAGAACTGTAGGGAAAAATGAATGATGTATGCTGGACACATTTCTGAAGACCGGAAATTCTCCAGGATGCTCCATGTTCGGTCGTAAAAAGGATGTTTCTATGGTCTCCTATGACCCTAAAAAACATAAAGTGGTCAAAGTCCCGTCAAGACTTCACCACGACAAAAAAAGTGGTAGCTCGACAGGAGACCAGAAAGAGCCAGAGATGATAAAAATCTACAATTCAACGAAAGCTAGAGTAGATGTCGTCGAGGAACTGTGTGGTAATTACAATGTGTCGCGTGATAGCAAGCCCTGACTTATGACTATTTTGCACGGGACTTTGAATATAGCTGCCGTAAATGCAAAGGTTATTTTTCGTGAAAATCAGGGCGAAGACACTAAAGGCACTGATTTCATCCGTAACTTAGGCATGGATTTATTTTACGAATACCTATAGTTGCGAAAAGACCAAAAAATATTCCAACTTATATACGTCAAAGAGATTTATTTCCAGATTTACGAACCACTTTCATCGATTCAAAATGTTCCTGGTCGTTATGTAAGATGCGGAGATTGCCATAACAGAAAGGATTGGTTGACAAAATACATATCTGCAAGATGAAAAGGCTATCTATATGGAGCATGTAACTTTTATTTGCAAAAACTGAGCTGATTTCAGCTCCAGTTCCTGAGATATTAAAATTATTTGCTGTGTTTTTTTCAGTTTATTCAATTGCTTATTTCATGTTCTAGCTCATTCCTAAGTTTTTCTAAATACAACTTATTGTTTTACTTCCTTCTTAGATTTTCTGAGAGTTTAAAAATTTTCATTGAAAATTCATACAAATTTATTTCAAGTGAATTTAAATATAGAAATTATCGAAAAGGCAAAAATGTTTATATTTTAAAGGCAATGAAAATTGCCCACAATTGATTCCTTGGCCAATGAAGCAGCATTTCTCGGCCCCATCCACTTTCCTTTTGCCGTGTACAAAGATTTTGCTCCCTCTTTAAACACCTCACAACTCTAAGATGGAAAGAAACCTTTAAATCCAACCCAAGCGGACAATTCTATAAATCAATTCAACATTCCCCGCCACATTCGTACTAGTTCGATAACATCATTGATGAAGTAGATAGTCTGATCCCATTACATCTTTGCTCCTGTGAAGAAATATGAACTTTAAACCACCCTCTGTTTTAATGTAATAGTAATGTTCGCTATGCTTAACCTTGAGCAAAATCACCAAACTCCATCAGCCATATCAGGCTGAACAAATTCTCGTACTCAACAACCCCAAAGTCAAATGGGGAATATACACATTTTTAAAGAAATCTGTTACTAACTTATGATGAAACACAGGTCGAGTGGCCAGAAGAGCCTATGTTTGTGTATTCAAAAACTTAAAATGCAAAGTTTCACCATAATATGTATTATATAAACAATTATCCTTCTGAACTTATGACTAACGACAGTCCGAACCCTGAAGGTCGGGGTAGAGATACGCGGATAAATGGCACGTCTTCCTCGATCTATTCCTTCAAACTGAAACAAAAAAAAATTAAGACAGGAACAGGCGTTATGGAAAAACATTGTATTTTATATTTTTATCCGGAGATATCAAAAACATTGCAGGTTTTAATAATTAGTTGCGTACCAGAAAAGAAATTTCGACTTGCGAATTGGTGGAGTGTAATGGATTAAATAAAAAGTTCGTAATTTATTTATAAAAGAAAATTCCAGTCAGTGAAAAAATGTTGTAATATAACAACGAATTTCATTTCGAAAGCTCCGAATTGAAAAATACTTCCAGAAGATTATCAAAAGTTGAATTTTTCAGAGGAAACCACATGATTACATTCTATGTATGAGCATAAAAATCAGAGTAGTTTTGAATGAGATTATTTCTCTCGAAACTTTATAGTTTTTAAAATATTAACATAGTAAGGATTGTTCTCTTGGTGAAATCCCTCATGCCTTTAAGATAATAAAGAAGCTGCATAATGCAGTCATAGTAACCATGACGGCGTGAATACAAAACAATCTACTTGAAGAATTTCCATTAAATTTCATTAAATAAACAGAGAAGCTGGAAGGGTTGAGTAATTCATTGGAAGATTATTCGAGTATAAGGCACTCTTACGCTTTTTTTATGGTACATATAAATAAGCATATTCTAAAGTTTTCAGATTGTAGCTATTTTAAAATCAAGATTTTGTTTTATATAATGAATTCGTCAACATTTATACTTGGAACATTCGGTGCAATAAATTTTTGATGTTAATGAGTAGTATATTAGAGTGGGAGTTACCTCATCAACTCCCCACTGGTATCCCTAGGATCTTTTGTACATAATCTTTCGGTAGATTAATTTATTTTTGTTAAAGCGGATAATACTCTGTGTCAGAATAAGATTTCAGTCATATGTGCATATGACTGAGGTCTTAGAGGTTCTGTTCTGATTCTTGACAGCACAGAACAAGCCGTTAGTAAGTAGGGTGGAAATTCTCGTTTCTCCTTGCAAAATCAACATTTATTTAATATTTTTCTTGAATCTGTAAGGCTTTTACTTGATAAAATTCCATTATCAATAATAAAAACAAATATTGTGTTTTTTGGAATTTCGCTTAATAATTGTAATTCGTAACGCGTTTCTCTACACCGTAGCTTCTTTAGACGAATGAATGTACAGAAAATAAGAATGAGAATATAACTACAATTGTTCTTAAGTATTTAAAAGCTTATTGGGTTGATTCTTCTTGAGTGGTTATTTATCACAGGTATATCCAATGAAATTAAAGAAAAGATTGCTCCCCGAAGAGATTAATTAGAGGTGAAGGCCTTAAATCGACTTGTTCATTGATGAGCCTACCTGAGTGTTTGTATTTGTTAATTTCTAAAATTTCTCAAAGATCTACCTCCCAATATTTACTTTCTGTATGCCTAATTTCAGACTGTGGGTCGAAAGAGTGATTATTCTCTAGGAGATGATTCGCGTAATGTGAATCTGATTTTTTATTTAAAAAACTGCGTTTATGTTCCGTTATTCTAATATTAAAATTTCTATGTGTTCTACCAATGTAGAAATTATCACAGTCATTGCAATTCAATCTATAAACACCTGATTTATTGTTTTTATCTGATTTGGTTTCATAAATTTTTATATATTTGCCTAAACTATCATTAGTTTGGAAAGCTATGCTGAAATTATTGCTACTCAAGAATGTTATCAGTTTCTTTCCTGTAAGGCGAACGTAGGTTAAGGTGTTGAAATTTTGTTTCAATTTATAGACAGGGTAAACTTCATTCCATGTGATACTACTTTGCTTTTTATTTAAAAATTATTTATTAGTTTGGGATTATAACCTTTATTTTTGGCTATTTATTTAATCAAATTCAATTCTTTGTTGAAATCTTCTGGTGATAACGGGATGCTAATCAATTTATGAATGAAACTGTTGCATGCTGACATTTTATGTTGATACGTAAGACACGACGAGTTAAATATTATGATATCTGTATGTGACGGCTTATGGTAAATTGCGTTTTAACTCATAAAAAGTTTCAGCAACAACAGAAAAAGTTGAATTCACTTAAATTCAAAACTTCTCCACCCAAATCTTCAACTGATACAAGGATTCAAACATACTAAAACTAATATTGAACAGTTAGGCATAGACTCCGAAATCATTCTCAAAAACTCCACAGATAATATTTCAGACGAACATCAAATAGCAAAAATCACCAAAGAAGACTTTTCGAAATTATCACCTCATTGCAATTCTGATTATAAAATAATAAAAACAATTCGTGAAAATAGTACCAAGAACGATTTAGGATTCACTAAAGCAGATAAAGGTCATCGCAATTAGTAAAACCGATTATATTTCAAAAACTGAAGAATTCTTAACAGCCGCAAACTATATATCATCAACTAAGGATCCTACCGTAAAATTTCAGAACGAGGTTAAAAACATAAGTTCGACAGCAAAATCATTAATTACAGACCACGAAAAATATAAATTCATTAACTCCAATTCACAATCCCCCGAATTATATTCGTTGATAAAACTTCATAAACGAAATAACCCTATTGGACCTATTGATTCTTATGTAACGACATCTTCTTTCAAACTGTCAAAATTCCCTAACGACTTGCTAATAAAACATTGCAATTTTGAATCTAAATTTTCAGTCAAAAATTCATACGAACTAATTGCCAATATCAAAAATACCATTATACCACCTAATTCCAAACTCATTTCTTTCGATTTTAAGAATCTATTTCCCAACATTCCTCCGAAAGAAACGTACTACTAAGTTGAAGAATTATTAGAAAAGAATCATGTCAATACGATCATTAAATCAGATATTCTTTCATTATTACAAATTTTTTAGAACAAATTTATTTCCATTTCAATAAAAATATTATACTATTGAAGACGGCTTGATTATGGGCAATCCGTTAAGTAATTTGTTAGCAGAAATATTCATGAATAATTTAGAGATTAATTCATAATCATCTACTCAGTAAATATCGTTTATACTGGTATCGCTTTGTAGACGATATCATTATTTGCTTAACAGGAACAGATAGACAGTTAAAATTTTCGAAAATCTTATAAATTCATTACATCCAAAAATTGGATTCACAACCGAAATAGAAAGCAATAATTCAAATTATCTTAGACGTTACAATTTCGAATGAAAATGGAAAACATGTGTTCGCAATTTACCATAAGCCGTCACATACAGATATTATAAAACATAACTCGTCGTGTCATCCGTATCAACATAAAATGTCAGCATTCAACAGTTTATTCATAGATTGATTAACATCCCGTTATCACCAGAAAATTTCAACAAAGAATTAAATTTGATTAAGCAAATAGACAAAAATAATGGTTACAATCCCAAACTGATGAATAATATTTTAAATAAAAAACAAAGTAGAATCGCATTGAATGAAGTTTACCCTGTCGATAAGTCGAAACAAAAATTCAACAACTTAACCTACGTTGGCATTACAAGTGAGAAACTGAAATCATCTCGAGTCTTGAGTTTACCAAATCAGGTAAAAACAATAAATCAGGTGTTTATAGATTGAATTGCAATGACTGTGATAATTTCCACATTGATAGTTGTTTTTCAAATAAAAAATCAGATTCAAAATAACCAGAATGATCTACTAGAAAATAATCACTCTTTCGACCCACAGTTTGACATTTTGCATACAGATAATAAATACAGGAAAGTAGATCTTTGGGAAACTTTAGAAATCAACTAATACAAACACTCAGGTAGATTCATCAATGAACAAGTCGGTTTAAGTCCTTCACCTCTATTGAATCGCTTCGGGGAGCAATCTATTCCTTAATTTCATTGGATGTACCTGTCATAAGCAACCACTTGAGAAGAATCAACCCAATAATCTAACCCAAACTTCTAAATTACTTAAGAACATTTATATTTATATTCTCATTCTTATTTTCTGTACATTAATTCGTCTGAAGAAGCTACAGTGTAGTGAGACGCGTTACGAATCACAACTATTAAGTAAAATTCCCAAAAACACATTACTTGTTTCTATTATTTATTTAATTATTCTAAAGAAAGAGAGAATTATAAAAAGCATTGAGAGACTATGTTAGCTGATGCCAATATTTGATGTGCGTCAAAACATTATCAGGGAAATGAACAGAATGTAGAAAGGACATTCAATATTCAAAACACGCCAAGCCTCCCCAAGATCGACCCTGAAGTGTGAGCTCAGAAAAATACGGACTGAAGCATTTTGAAATCCAGAGTGTAGACCAAGTCTACACTACAACGTCGTAGTTTAACTTCTTAGATTGCATTCTAAAGAACTGAAGCGTAATATTGTTTCAACAGTAAGCTCTACCTTAGTAACAAATTGAGGATATGTGAAGTGATTATTTCTAATTGTCATTCAATGATTTGTTTTAAAAACTATAATTAAAACACATTTTTAAGAAATTCATGTGTTGCAGCGTCGTTTTCGGTGAAAAAAACGATCTTTTGAATACTGATTTTAATTTTCAACATCCACGTCGTAGTCGGTTTTTTATTTGTATATGAAATTGAATGGTTGGCTGATTGCCATGAACTATTTGATTTGGAAAGAGTTTTTATCGACTCCAGTTAACCAGACGAATTTAGAGGCCCACAAAGACAAGATTTAGGTTTTATGCCTTACGTAGATTCAGCAGTAGTGGAAAGTGAGAGGTGCTAAAGTCACAATTCCATTTTAAATTCTAATGTATTTCCATTCCCAATCTGAGTTCGAGAAAATAGGTTGTTTTCTGGTTTTCCCGGTTTTAAAAGTATTCAAACTCAAGGATACACAAGGTGGTCGCATGAAGACGCCCATTACATGTACCTGAGGAACGGATTCTTTCGACAATTTTGAAGATAAAAATCAGAGTACCAGAGTAAACGGATTTTAATCTACAACTGTTTTCAGAGTGGTAACTCCTCCGGTTATACAGGACACCGACTGCAAGTTTGCGATTTTAAATTTCACGCAGAGAAATTTTTACTAATGGGCATCCATTTTCAAGCACTTCGTCCAAAAAAATTGACTCAGATTTGAGTAACATTATAATTTTTATCACTTCAACGAGGAGCGTTCAATTTTTGAGGGCGACGTACATTCCGATGCTACTTCATATAGAAGTTGCTCATAAAAAATTTGTCATTCTAAAAAAAGGATATTGTCAAAAACAATTTTCTCAGTTACGAAATCTGACCTAGCCTATTGTTTCGGATGTACAAGACCTGTATTTTGAATAATCATTGATCGAAATTAACTTATATTTTTTTGATACCTTGAATTGGTCGATTCCTTTTTATTTGCGATTTTACCAATATCTCCTTCGGAAAATTGAATCATTACGCCGAGGAACATAGAAACAGACAAAGTGGCTTTAATTTAGATGCCAGTTTCAAAGTTCTACAGTGTTCAAGTTAAGGTTCTATAAATTTCGGCCTGGTTTGACCCTAATGTTGTTTGTGTATTTTTATTTTGTTTCAAATGAATAGGTATTCAATTGAGGATATGATGAATTTATTTATCTTTCATTGTCAATATCAACATTTAAGAACATTTAACGAAACGAAACCGAATTTACGACCAATTTGCAGAGAACAATCAAATAACTTATAATCAAATCTCGTTAGTTGTGATATATAGAAAACTGAAGTGAGTAGCGTTTGTTCACTTTTAACGATATAGATGTTGTTTACTACATGAATCATACAATATCCTAACATTTATGAGAAATTGAATTAAAAAAAAACCGTACACATGAACAACATATTAGAGTTGAAATCAAGTTGAATATTCAAATCATTCACCATTCTTCTCTAAAAATTTTCAATCCGAAAGGGCACTTATTTACCAGTTGCTTTTCGCACTTGATTGGGATCAATGTTTAAAAGTCACGTCCCACCTTTATTTCAAACTCTTTCCGTGAAATTATCAGTGAACTATAAAATTTCTTCTTTTGATACCCCAAAGAAAAAATTTTGAGCCGATAAGTTCTGGAGATGTTGCACGCCAATTCTATGGACCTAGTTTTCTTTCCATCTGTCGTTCAAGCTGGTTGGTTCTCCCGAGACCTGAAGTGTGCAAAAGGCCGGAGCACCATATATAGTAACATGAAACAGGTGCATTTAACAGGAGATCGTGGAGGAAATCCAGAACGAATGTAGTTGAAATAATATAATATTCTACATCATTCCAATTTATCATAAACTGAAGATTGACATTGGTTTTCGTGCATTGAATTGAATACATTGAAGCCAAGAGTATATTGAAACTTCACTACCGTGTTTGATGTGGATTTTCGACGGCCCAATTTGGACTCATCCGTGCATATTATGTTTGTTGAGAAGTATGGGATTCCTTTAATATGCGACTCCTGGATTATCGATAATATTTATGGGAATTTGTAGGGGTGAAATTTTTTTTTGTCGAGAATTATATCAACTGCAAATTTTTCATCGTTGGTAAAGAAGAAAACTCTATCACTTTCAGCTGCTAGTTTTTCATGAGTGAGAAAATTTGATAGTTATTTTTAGAACTATTTCTGCGAATTGGTCGAAAATTCCGGTAAGTCATAGAACCTTACATTGAACATTGTGAAACATTGAAACTGGCCTTTGAATTGAATCCAATCTGTCTGTTTCTGTTCTGTTCCACGGATAATTTTTCGTTCATAAAACCGCGAATAAAATGAATATCAACATATTTAGGGATATGAAAACCTAATACCAATCGAACATAATTCAAAATACAGTTCTCATGAAGTAAAAAAAGATTGTGCTCTTGTTAACTGAAAAGTTTCATGACAATTTAGTATTATTGTGTTATTAAGTGATTTCTGAGCAACCTGTGTATAAAATAGCATCAAAATGTACTTCATTCTCGAAATAATCACTTTTCTCGTTCATCTGAAAGGCAGGAAAGCAATGTCGAACGATATAATCATAGCTCAATGGTGATTAATTTCAGAAAAGACAAATCTGGATGAACGGTACTCCAAAAGCAATGCGCTTTATGGAAGAAGAATTGAAAAGTGAACTTTGACATTTGAGATCTCAAAATTGTAGTCCATGTTCAGTATAACGGGAGGTGGTACCTCTCAAAAATATTTGCAAATCGCAGATAAACACTCATTCACTCCATTTACTTGTTCCTACTTCCAATAGGTTCTTTAGCGCGAACACCCTGTATAGAGAGAGTTCGAAGTTTTTGTTTTGCTATGAAGTCATCCCACTCCAAGGACGTTGGATATATTAGCCCTGACTCTAGCATTAATTTTAAATGATATGTCCATCATAGGATCTGATTACCATGGCTGATAAGATAATTTCTCTATCGTCACTCTTTTTTTTTAATTGAGAAATTAGTACCACATTAACAAAAATTTTGTGATAACAAATTGGCCTTTTCTCTTTGGTACAAATGCTTTCTTAAATGTTTATCATAGCAGTCACCTGACTGTTGTTTGTTCTCTCAATACTTGAATTCATATTAAATTATCATTAGATTTTCAAAGCTCCGAGTACCATTGAGTGCGTGACAATTTTTCAGGGCATGAGTCGTCAATCCAACTTGGAGGCCCAAAGGAGCACAAGGTTGAGCAGATAAATTCCCACACCTTTCCCACATGAGCCTAGATGGTGGTAAATTTAATTATAGAATAGTAGTCGATTGATCACAAATAATTCCTTGTGTTTACTCCACTTTCATTGAATTTGACGCCTGGGGTTAACCATACGTAATCGATTATACGATTTGAGTGAAATGATTAAAACTTGAGGAAAAACCCTGTCTCGCCCGTCACTGATAGCCCTAATTTGAAAGTGATTCGTTAACAAATGAAAGCAGAATTATTGTGTTAATGTTATCTGAAAATTTTGGGTGAAAATATCAAAAATACATGATTATGCTAAACCTTAACTAAATATTTCATTCTTCTACCTATTTCTCTAACGATTTATCATTCTTTATAACTTATTTCTTAAAGGTTGAAAATAATACTGTATCTGTGGAGAAAAAAGTGAATACATTGGTTTGAAAAGGTTAAATTAGTTTATATCAGTTCGCAAAATATATTCGTATTCAGTTATTTTTCTGCCTGATTCGTCCTACTATGAAAACAGTTTTTATTTTTGCGTGCTTTCGTGGTCTAGAACCCTGACTTTTGAACTCATATATGTTTAAGCCTCATATTATTTCTTACTGTTAGAACGTACTTTTTTTTGGCTCTATGGTGAGTTTATCCTATATAATTTTAACAGTTTCTTGTATTGATAGGAGTTTTCCCTGTAAAACCGCTCAGTTTGCATTAAGAGGCATGGATCTCTTTAGCCTGAGTCGCTGAAACTTCAACAAAAGAAAAGGATATAACATTTTTCAGTTTGTATGGCCTCATTTCGAATTTTTAGAAAATTTATATTAGTAACACGAATTTTAACAAGGCTTCCCTGGACATAAATAGACCATCTATTCTCATTATATTATAATAGTTATAAAATCGTTTCAAAAATTTATTTTTATGGAAGGTGAATACCGTGACGCCAATTGCAGAATCTAAGTGTTCCAGAAAGATCATCTGTATCATTGCTCAATTGATTTCTATGTGATATAAACGATTATGTGGAATATCAAAATATTTACCACAGATGTTTTATTCAGGAATGGGGGAGGGGATTATTTTCGTTCGTTGAAAAAAGGCTCAGTTTTGAGAATTTTTTCAACGCAACAGGTTAACCGAATTCATTCAATTGATCGAAGCATTGTAGACAAAATATAAGAATAATATTTCACTAAATTTCTAGGAAAAAAATTGTTGTTAATCAAGACGACAGCAAAGTAGATGTTTCAAAAAGTGTTCTGGCAATGAACAGTATATCTCATGACTGGAAAACCTCAATTCGAACAAAACATTATGATGATCTTCTCTCTAAGATATCTCTAAAAAGAACTTGTTTTGTTTGGGTTGTTTAATCTTTGACGACAACTGAAAACGAAAACACAAATTTTCGTCCACAAAATGGGCCTGTTTCTCACACAACCAAATTTTTATGGAATCACCCGTTATTTTGAATAATACCTCAGAGGTTTTGGTAATTTCGATGGATTGTTAGATTTAATTCTTTTCGAGGTATTTCAATTGAAAGAAGAAATGAATCAAGGTTTATTTTATGAAAGAAATGAAAGAGAATAAGAGAATATTTCCGCATGTAGTCAAAAAATTGAAAATTGTTTTCTTACAGAGCAGGTGTTTTTTTCTTGACCTCAGCAGCTTGAGTTACTTCATCTTGCCCGGATACAAGCCTGAATCTGTCTAGGCATGCTTTGGATTTGGTTTTCGACCTCCTCTGGGGTGATATTCTGCCACTCTTCTGTGGCGGCTTGGATGAGCTGTTGTAGGGTTGTTGGATTATCCTGGCGCGATCCTATTTTCCTTTTGAGATTATCCCACTTTGGGCTCCAGCACTAGGTCCACGTAATTTCTAGCCGTTACACTCGAAGGAAATTAAATTAAATCTGTTTTGCCTCCCAGCAAAATGCCACCCCAAATTATCACACTGTCTCCTTGGTATTTCGAAATTTGTCTTGCTGCTCGGAGTCTAGCTCGTCTTTCACGACCCCAATATATCAAGTTTGGTGCTCGATACACCAATTAATTCTGTTAATATTTTGTTGTCTGGTTAGCTCTGGAACTATTAAGGGCCTTCTGCTGTTTAAACCCCTTTGGAATACTGAGTGTGACGCACTAGGTTGTCTTCTTGCAATTTGCCACAGAAAAGCTCTATTTTCAGTGGCTCACTCTGTATATTCTACAGTTTTCAATCAAAAATGAAAATTCCTTCAAGAGAATGCAGACAAAGAAAATACCTTTTTTTCGAGCTATCACTCGATCCATCTACCCTCTTCCAAATTTTCAAGGGTTGACAACCCTGCTCCAGGGGTTGAAATTCGAGATGGGGAAAGTACTTGATGATGACTGCCATTGATCAGCATGGATCTGTTCCATTTTACCTCACTGAAACTTGAATAGTCTCAGGGAAATAGTATTCCCTATCTTTCAGTTGCTCACCCTGTATCTTTCACAGTTTTAAATTAAAAATGAAAATTCATTCAAGGCAATATAGACAAAGATACCACCTTCCTTTTCAGTCATCACTCCTCATTCAAAATGTTCAAGGATTGCAACCCCCGCATAGGGGGTTGATAGTTCAGGTGAGTTTTGTACCCCAAAAGATGTCCCCCTTGAAACAAAAATTGACCTGTTTTTGCGTTTTGATCAGAAATGAATATCTTGGTATATATAGCCTCTGTTTAGTTTTCGTTGGAGCACCCTGTAAATGAAATGATATTCATCTATACAATCGTCCAAAACACCAATAGAATATTTGTTTCGGATAATGGATCTTTTATGTTTTCAATTCTTCTTGGCTCGAATTTACTGCAGAGTATTTTATATACTCCTTATTATCCAATAATTTCATTTTATCTTCATTACTAACTAAATATGGTCACAGTTTCTTTTAATTAATACTGATGATGTTACTATCTTGTTTGTGCAGTCTATTATATATCTTGTGGATAATATATGGATTAAGGATTAATGCTCTATAGTAAATTCTTTTGTTGTTTTTGACTTTTAAGGTGTCGATTGAATTTGGTTCACCGCTAATATTCTTAGCGATCATTTAACCATTTGAACTTCATTCTCGAAATCATCAAGTCTAATAAATTCAAATATTTTATTTCCATTTTCGAGTGTGAATGTAATTGTAAAAAAAATGGAAATTGAAAATGGTAAAATACTATTCAGTTACTGTCTGTGCCAATCCAAATACAGGTGAATCGTCAACATGAATTTCCTAAAACAATTCATCCTAAATTCAGCTTTTAGTGGAACTTAAAATACTATTTACTATATTTGCCACAAATATTTCACTCAGTAATAGAGACAATGGAGAGCTGATAGGTTAAACCTGACTCCATACAGTCATTTCAAGTTCACATCAACAACAATACGGTTCTCTGGGTTCTCCATTGTCTTTTGAAATTCTTAAATTCTTTTCCTGGATCGATTCAATTTACATTAGAAATTGGAAATATTGAAAAAATGTTTGAACTTTTAGGACTTATTCTTTGCATTTCGAATATACAGACAACCAACTTTTTCGGATAGCTTGATTGATAACAGAAGTTCTCAACCTCAGAATATCAAAATGAGTACTTTCCTATTTCTTGGTCAGCTGTTGATTTCTAGAATTGAGCTCCAATAATAAAATTAATCGCTCAGAATCACGGCAATGAACTGAAATAATTGACAAGTTAATAAAAGAAAAACAACATAAATTTTTACTGCATTTATCTTTTGCAAACTGAGATATCGTGTATAAAATGTTCAATCAATTATATTCCTAGTATTAGCAATAAGATGTAATAGGTCGTACAAAAATAACATTAACACAGCCGAACCAATAAACAGAATTTGGGTTCATTAATAAAGATGAAATGAAATTATTGGTTGAAACTAAAGTATAAAAATACACTGCAGTGAAAGCGACACTTTCTCTATGTTCAAACCGGAAAATGTATCGTGAAGAGAATTGGGACACAAAAGATCCATTATTGAAGAAAAAGAGTTTTATTTGTTTTTCTGACCATTATTTAGATAACAATCATCTCATTGATTTCGAGATAATTGAACTTATATAGGATGCGCCAGAGAAAACCGGACTGTGTTTTTTTTTTCGTTATAACTTTCGCAATTTTAGCGCTAGATCATTCGTTCTCGCTTCATTGGAAAACCAAAAGTCTAGGTTTTTCAGGAATTGTATCGAAATTTCACTTTCGCTGAAATCCAATATGGCTTCATTCAAGAATGAGCAATATTTCAAGATCGCTGGAACTTTTTGTTGCACTGAAAAATATAAATGGTACATTCAATCGATAACCCAGTCTTTTCTGAACCATTTGACATATTGATATTGAAAATATTTCAATAATTTGTAAAAGAGTAGCGAGCAGAATTTTTGTCATTTTTCAGGTGAAATCAAAATATTTTTTTCACGTCATGGCGTTGGCACTTCTGAAGTTATTTTGTTTTTAATGGATGTTCTGAGAAGACAAAGAACCATGTTTCACTAAAACCAACCTAAAATTTGATTTCCGTTCGAATTCAAAATGGCCGACTTCCTCAAATATTAATAATATTCCTTGCGCATCAAAAAATTTCTCGTGGCCGTACTGAATTAAATCCATAATTCAATCACTAGATTGAACCTTTTCCATTATTCTGAGGGTTTGAAATCGAATATTCATTCAGAAGAGTGCCAGTTATTCTCACAGAGGTTTTTGAGATTTGGCATCTCTGAGACATTTGGAAAACAGTCAATCTGGTTCCTGGATTTCTGATAGGGCTGACTGCTAATGCAGAAGTTCGCTGAATGTTATCTTGAAATTGTTATTGTCATACAAAAAATGTAGAGTTGATGCTTGAAACATATTATGAAAAAAGCGAGTACCTGTGTTCTAAGAATTCTAGCTGCATCAGTACCTGGTCGTCTTCCTAATGACCAGGTCCGAAATTTTTCCTCAAGATCATAGATTGTACTTATTTTGTAATTAGGGCTGGAAATTGGTGTAATATTTGCCTAGCAGTATAGCCACGCACAAATAAACATTCAATGAAATACTTATTCCCATTTGTTAAAACCATTGTTTACAATTTCAAACGTCAAAAACGAGCAACACCAGTATGAAATTGGAGTTCGAACCATATATCGTCTAAAACTCGTTGATATCTTATTATTTTTGGTTTATCATAGAGTTAATGCATGCAGTCTAGGTCTATAGGTTTCACAACGGGAAGTGAATAAGATGGTGGAAAGAGAAACATTATTGACGACAATTTGCTCATTTCTTGATCAATGTTCGCGTTCGACCACTCAAAATGATTGGAAAGGTTCAATATAAAGATTGAATTTCGCAGTTGATTCATTAGGACAGCGAAAACATCTTTAATGCGCTGGGAAAATTGTTAATATTTGAAGAAGCTGGCAATTTTGAATTCGAAAGGAAATCAAATTTTAGATTGTTTTTAGTGAAGAATGGTTCTTTGTCTTTCTAGAACATCCATGAAAAATACAACAACTTCAGGAATTCCAGAGCCATGAGGTGAAAAAAATATTTCGATTTCAGCTGAAAATCAGAAAGAAAAAAATTCTTCAAGCTACTTTTTCACCAATTCTTGAAATATTTTCAAGATCAGTGTGTCAAATTGTTAATAAAGACTGAATTATCGACTGAATGCCCCATTCGAATTAAATAGTCAGAAAAAAACGTTCCAACGATCTTGCAATATTGCTCATTTTGGAATGAGTCAGCCATATTGGATTTTACCAGACGTAAAATTTCGGTACAATTTATGAAATACTTAGTTCTTTGGCTTTCCAATGAAGTGATAATAAATGATCTAGCTCCAAAATTGCCAAAGTTATAACAAGAAAAAATTTCCAGTTTTCTCTGGCGCACCCTATACATCCGGGTGATAAAGAGAAGAAGTTGAATATTTTAAAGATGATGGAAATAACATCTGCTAATAGAGAAAACCAGCCAATTTGTAATGAGCTAACAAACTTTGGTTCTTGTTGTAGATGCTGTTATATTTAAAAAACCATTCATTTTGTCTTTCAATATTGTTTAATTCTTGGTAATGGGCTGATAACCCGAAACATATGTCAAGTATTGTAATATATTTTTGTGAAAACTTTGCCAAGTGTTTCAAGTAATCATTTATTCATTAGGTTTCAGTGATAAGCCAGAATCCATATAAATAGTATAGGAATTCTGAAAACTCAAAACAAATGCGCCACGTAGCTCCTTAAACACTCAAAGTTTTTCATCCAATTGAGTTCATTATTTGTTTCAATTTATGACATAATACTCTTAGGATGAAGTAGGAATATAATGTAAATTTTTGAATATGTTCCCTTTCCTTAAACCCAAAATTCGACTCACTAGACCAACTCGTTCTGTATGGTAGAACCTTTTATTTATCCGGCTGTACTCTTACATGTCTCGTTTTCAAATCATTCAATAATTCAACCTCGTTTTTCAGATTACCAATCCGAATATAATCAATGCGAAATTAAACGTGAACAACAATAAGTACCTTTATTGCTACCGGAAAGGGGTCGAAATAATATGCCGTTTTTTGCTGAAAACCATATTCTACAGAAATCTATGTTTTGCCTCTTTTTGTTTCCGGTTCATTATCGAATTCCCTCTTTTTGTAAACGTTCATAAATAATTTGGAATCCTGATAAAAGGTTATGGATTTTGTTTTGGGTATGTTCAAAGCTCAACATGATGCAGTGAGTGATACGAATGATATCGATAAATTGTTATACGTAACAAATTTAATGAAGGTAATCCTGTAGAAAGAAAGTTGTTTGGATAAAATCGATTCAGTTGATTCTGTTATACAAATTCTAAATTAGAAAAAATTGATTTAATACTTCAACTGATTAATTGTTCTGCGAGTTTATGATCACCTGAAAGAGTTTTGTTAGAGAATACACATAGGTTAGGTTAGTAAAAAACAAACAGTTTTATACTTATCGAGCTCCGAAAATACAGCCAATTGATCTTTTTTGGTGTTTCAGAAGTACGAATAAAAAATTAGAAAATCATGCGCATCTTTCTATTCGCCATTTTTTTGTTTGGGCTAAGATCTATCACTCTACCATTAAAATTTTTCATCTTACTCAAAGTAGTGTTTTCATGCTCAGGCGCTTTTCTTTTAATATGTTTCTCAGAAAAGTTTTTATTCCCTTCAGTATCAAAACACGTCGCCCAGCTTCGGATGTCGACATGAATACAGTCACCCATACTTTTGAATCTCGTAAATTTGTAACAGTCCAACTTCCCGAATTAATCATCTATATCTTTTGAACTCAGTTTTTATGATTTTATTATTAATTCAATCTCACTTCATCAAGTTAAATATTCAAACAGTTTGAAATTCGAAACAAGAATCTACAAGTAATGATACCCAATGAGAATTATAGTTATATCTGTAAGGTGTCTTGGTAATAGGAATTAAGTATTCTATGATTTTCTGGATAAATTTCAATCGTCTGAGTAGTCAGTAATTTTGCCGGATTTCCTCGACAATCAATTCATTTAGAGAGTGGAGAGATTTCGAATTTTCTAATGGTATATTAACCTAGATCGATATGTGCTCTTCCAAGGGTAAGTCAGATTCATTCTGTTCATTTTAAAACTATATATTTGAGAGATATAGTATTGTTACAGATTTTTTTGCACCGTCAAGATATTTTGAATTTTCATCTTTACGCCAAACCTTGATATTTCACGACTGGGGTAACTACCTCTTAAGGGAACTAGTCTTGCCACCTAGGGCAGTCACCTTGCGAACCATATTCAGCTAATCAAGTAACCTGTATGCTGTAAGATACAGAAATACCAGAAAACTGATGTAAAACACCAAATCCAATCATCGTGGGAATTACTCTCATTCCTAAAAAGCTAAGTTTCTCTTTATGATCCAATTCTTCTCTTCTATCTTCGTTAATTGTTGACTGAGCTCTATCATTGGGTTTCAATTTGTTGGAAAGCTCAGATTGTTTTAAATTGAAAATTTGTACTTTGTCGTTTAAGTTCATCTCGTCTGAGATTCCTTTCATTGTAATTGGTTAAACTTCTTAGTTAAGTTCTTTCTTTGCATTAGTTACCTTGATTATAGCTAGTAATTTATTAATCAGTTATTGTGATTTCGATATTTATCTTGTCATAAAGCTAGTTGAATGAAGTGATGAGTATTATTCCTAAGGCTATATCTAGGACGTAGGTTACAGACGAGGATATCACACAATGAGGTAAAGGGACTCTGATCTTGCTAGGCATATGCATTAATAGATAGTGTCAATTGTTATTCTCTTTCAACTAGCCTTGCTATAATTTAATCTCATCAAACTTCAATATTTAAATTTCTTTGTCCTAGTAGAATTCAAATATTTCTCCGATTTTAAATATTCTAAAAACAAAACCATCAGAAATTATTGAAGAAATTATTGATCTCTCTAGACCCCACTGATGATTTCGAAGTCTTAATGTTTGTAGAAAATCGATGAATCTAGTTGTTCCGAGCCGCAAAATCGTTGGTAGAGTTGTAACCAGAAAAGTTGTTCTTTGAGTGATTTACGATTCTGCCTTCCTTGTTGACCATTTGAAGAAAGGTTCGGACATCCTTTTCTGGTTGAACTGTTACCAAAATTGACTACAGACATGAATTTTAGATTTTCCTTCAACAATCCCATACAGAAATCACCATTCATTATTCTTCCATACATCCACATCAACATAAATTATATAGCTTACATCAGTAGAATACATAGACTGACCATTATATCATTGTCAGAAAATACCTTCCCGTACGACTTAATATGTGTTCTGCAAATGGCTGAGCAATGGTGCAAAGATTATATTCACTCGTTGAAGGAAATTACCGTCTTTAAGGCACCAATTATATTTCCGAGGATCTAATACTAGTGAAACAAGTGAAATATTCAGTTGTGATAGATGACGCCAAACTGAATTGGGACAACCATATTGAAAGACAAATGTAAGGAGCATAAAACATTAAGGGGAATCACACCAAACATAATATATTGGCTATACACAACAGTGATAATTCCGTTCCTGACTTATACGGCCATAGTATGGTGGCCTGCACAGGACAGGGATACCAAGCAGAATTAAATAAACAAGATCCAAAGGCAAGCATCCCTATCAGTCCCGAAAACCTTGAGATTCACACCCAATGTCTCCATGAAATGTCAGCTCGGCCGTCCCCCTGCTACAAATAATGGGGGAGATGAGGACTTCATTTGGACTATGGGAAGGAGGCATATAGAGAGACAAAATTTCGGTTTCAGAACAATCTACATACCTCAGCGGAATAAGATACCCCGAACTGATCTTCTCGCAAAACGAGATCGAAGGAGAGCGACTTAATATTTTGACGAACCCTTTAAGATCGTCATTCCACCAAAATAATAAAGTCTAAGCCCTATCACTCATTCATCTCAGAGGGCTCCGCCTGGTTTACAGACACATCCGAAACAGTGATGGGTATAGGAATTTCAAATAATGGAAATAATAAATTGAAACAGAACCTATACATGATGTTTTGCTACATACGGACATGGTGAAACTAGAGATAACACACCAAGGACTAACTCATGCCATATTCCTATCGGTAATATACAGGGTGATTTTCAATTCTTTTTTTCAGTAACTTCCCAGAAAGTGAGGTAAGAGAAATTTGGACAAAGTATTCTGGTTGTTTATGCGAATCGACAGAGGGGAAAAATTTTCAAAAAGATACAGGATTCGGCTTGTGATCTTTATTTGTTCAACACACCCTAAAACAACCACTCAGTACATCCTTTAGAGTGATTTGAATAAAGATTCAAAATGTGCACTCACCACCTGATTTTCTGAAATATCAGACATTTTGGTCATATTTCGCATTCTTAATTGTCATATGTTCGAATAAAAGTTGGGATAAAATTAGAGAAAAATATTCAAATGACAATGTATCAGAATATTATTCGGTGGCTCTTCTGGCGGTTATTCATGATATACAAGGTTGTGTTTCGATTTTGATTAAAATTTCTCTTATCAATCACTTCTGTTCCCAGGAGGGAGCCAAGAGAAATTTTCACGAGGAAGAAATCCAAAATAATACAGGATCGGGCTCGTAATCTTCATTTTACCAACACACCCTAGAAAGACTACCGTGTATATAGTTTAATGAAATTTCAAGAATGGTTTCAGAATATGCACACATCTGTTTTCCTAACCTATCTGATATTTTGTAGCCTTTGGTAATTTCAATTGTCATATGTTCGAATAGTGACAGAAGCAGGCTAAAATTACAGAAGAAATATTTAAATGACAGTTTTATGTTGAGGAAGTATCAAAATCATGTTCGATGGTTCTAGAAATCATTTTTCATATACAGTTTTGATAGTTCATTATTGTGCCTCTATAAAATTTTTGAAGCTCGAGGGCCGGATCAGCGATCACGGGTCCTTGAGATAGAATTTATCAGCTATTCATAGCTGATCTTGTATCAGTGATAATTTTCGAACCGAACATTTACTCTTGAATTTAGTTTCTCAGAGAACATTTAGTAGCAGAAAAAGAAATTCCAGGTTTTCAAATAGAGAACTTCACTCTCATGAAAAATTTAATTCCTTGTTAGATCATACACAAATATGAAAACGATAATTTATGACTACCAATGAAATTTTAGCTTGGTAACGTGAAACAGTAGAAAAGTATTAAGCAGATTAAAATATCAAAATTATTTCCATTCGCAGTGATGCATTTTCTTGCACAATGAGTCAAATTTTTACTTTGCTTCTTATTAAATTTCGCTCAAAGTCCATTACAATGATTTATAATCAACCATATTAATTGCTCTTTATTAATAATTCGCGAGACATAGAATTTTGTTTCCAAATATTCCCATAGAAAATAATCAAGCGACTTGAGGTCCGGGGATCTAGAAGGCCGATTCTCGAGGTCCTCCTCCCAATCCATCTTTGGTGATATTTCAAATCTCAATAATGTCTGAAATCTTGCACAAAGAGAATAGGAGCATGCTCGTGATGCAACCATATGTCCATATTCGGAACATTTCCATTTTGCACTAATTGTTGCAACTTCTTATAGGAAACTCAGATGAGTCGAAAATTCCTTACAATCATGTGGGCCAACAAGATGGCCGTGGTACATTCCGATTCAGATATTCAAAGAAAAATTTTACTGAGAATGTGGATTCTGTTGAGTTCATTCATGCGTATTTCTCGAATTGAAGATGCCACCTTTCGTAAATTGAGATTCGTCAGCAAATAATGTTCTGTAAATGATTTCTCGAAATCCATAGACTGCACATTAATAATGATAGTAATTTTCTTTCCTTCAAAGTTTTCCACAACCGCGTATGAACAACTCCCAGAGCATTGGCATTGGTGAAGAATATTTTCAACTTCGTTCAAATTCTACTGACGATTTCTCTCTTGTTTTTAGGCAGAAGTATTCTCCTCAATTGTCATATGTTCGAATAGTGACAGGCTAAAATTACAGAAAAATATTCAAATGACAGTTTCATGGTGACGAAGTATCAGAATCATGTTCGGTAGTTCTATAAACCATACTTCATGTACAGTTTCGATAGTTCATTATTGTGCCTCTATAAAATTTTTGAAGCTCGAGGGCCGGATCAGCGATCACGGGTGCCTTGAGATCGACTTTATCAGCTATTTATAGCTGATCTAGTATCAGTGATAATTTTCGGAACCGAACTTGTTGTTCTTGAATTCGGAAATAACTATACTCCGCTGAATTTAGTTTCTCAGAGGAGTTTCAATAGCAGAAAAAGAAAAAAAAAGGTTTCCAAATAGAGAACTTTACTCTCATGAAATAATTTAATCCCTTGTTAGATCATACACAAATATGAAAATGAAAATTTACGACTACTAATGAATTTTTAGCTTGGTAACGTGAAACAATAGAAAAGTATTCAGCAGATTAAAATATCAACATTTATTTCCTTCGCAGTGATGCATTTTTTTGCTTAATGAGTCAAATTGGTTACTTCGCTGCTTATTAAATTTCGCTCATTTCGAAGTTCATTACAATGATGTATAATCAACCATATTAATTGCTCTCTATTAATAATTCGCGAGGTATAGATTTTTATTTTCAAATATTTCCATAGAAAATAATCTAGCGATTGGAGGTCCGGGGATATAGAAGGCTGATTCTAGAGGTCCTCCCCTCCCAATCCATCTTTGGTGATATTTCTGTCTACTGTCTGAATTCTTTCACAAATTGAAAAGGAGCACCGTCGTTACGAAATCTCATGTCCCTATTCCGAATATTTCCATTTTGCACTAATTAATGCAATTTCTTGTAGGAAACTCAGATGAGTCGCTCCGTCGAAAATTCCTTCAATTATGTGGGCCAACAATTCGAGGAAAATTTCTACTGAGAATTGGCTAAATGGACTGAATATGGACTCTGCTGTGTTCATTCATGCGTATTTCTCGAATTGAAGATGCCACCTTTTGTAAAGTGAGATTCATCAGTAAATGAAGTTCTGTAAATGATTTCTCGAAATCCATCGACTTGCTGCACATTAATAATAATAGTTATTTTCTTTCTTCAAAGTTTCCCACAACAGCGTATTAACAACTCACAGAGCATTGGATTTCCTGCAACTTGCTGAAGAATATTTTCAACTTCGTTCAAATTCTACTGACGATTTTTCTCTTGTTTATAGGCAGAAGTAAATCTTATGGTTTGGCTGATGTCTAGTAGGAAAACGCCTTCTGTACTCATGAACGTATTCCTTTCCATTGCCGTCACAGAAGCCGTAAATAAAAATCATGTCGCAATATTGCTCATTGTTAAAACTAGAAGGCATTCTTACGATCAACGTTGAATTTTTCACAAATACAGAATCCAAATAACAATAAGAAGACCTGTCGATATTCAAAATGCAGAACTCAATTCTCTGTGTTGTTGTGTCACCAGCCACCTATAAATCAGCACAATAGAAATAAAAGTGATTCGGATATGATATTCTGAGATCTAGAAACATTAGACTTCTCAAAGATAATAGTTTCAGCCTTATTTTTCTTGTTTCTATTATGATTATGCTGATTCAAAAGAAATGAAGAAATTCCTTCGACAGAAAACAATGGTAACAACATGAAATGTTGTTGTTGAATTAATTTCCTTAATGGATTTTATTTCTGCAATCTGAGATATTAGTACAGAGGTTTTTGTAACAAAAATAAAAATAAGGTATTCCTAACTGTTTTACAATATTCTAGACAACAATGAGAATCTCTTCATCAAGTTGAAGAACTAGGAAGAGAGGATATTTTCATAGCGAAGGTAATTTCACGCAAATCACTGATAGGGAGCAATTAATTGGATTCATTTTACATCATTGTAATGATTCACGTAACGATGGAAATTTAGTAAGAAGCGCAGTGAAACTCAACTCACCGCGCATGAAAATGCATCGCTGCGAATAAAAATCATTTTCTTGATTCGTTGTGAATCTTTTTTCTTTCCATTACTACTGTTTAGCTCAATTAGGAAGAAATTGAAGAATAATTAAAATTTTTCATTTTTATGTTTGTGGTAGCTCATGTTGCGTTGAGTCTATCAAGGAATACATTCATTTTACAAGGATAAATTCCCTCATTTAGAAACCTGAATTTTTACAAGGTATTGAATGTCCTCTGAGACTTGCGAAATATCGTTATTTATGAGTTGAGGATAAATATTCGGTTGGAAAATAGAAGTTGCTGATATAAGATTTAGGGTGTGTTGAAGAATAAAGATTACAAGCCCAATCCTATATTTTTTCGAAAATTGTTCTCATCCGTCGATTCCCATAAACCAGAATATTTTGTCCAAATTTCTCCCGGCTCACTTTCTGGGAATAGAAGCTAATGATAGAAGAAATTGAAAAATCTCCCTGTATATCGTGAATGAAAGCCGAAAAACCAAATAGGAATATGGTCGGTTATACGTCTGGTTTCACCATGACCGTTATGTAGCGAAACGTACTATAGTACTGGAAAATGTATGAAAAAATATTCTTGAAATTTATTCAATTTTCAATTAGACCTTCATTCGTCACCATTACTGTATCCTTGCAGAAGCTACCCTGTTTGGATTTTCCTCCTATTGAGTTAGTACTTACTAACAATGTAATATATAGGGCACATAATTCTTTAAAATGTACTACACATTTAATGAAGCCACAATGTGGTGAAATGCATCATAAGTTTGTAAACATAGTTAAAATAGAATATCATAGTTATATTTAATTAAAAAGGTATTCGCAAAATCCGAGAAAAATATAAATTATAAACCGTTGAAGACAATTTTTTTCTGTAAACCGTTTGATTTTGTTGAAAACATAATGTTGAAATTTTCTTTACGTAACTCTAAATATTAACCAATATTATGAGTGTCAAAGAAAATTTTAAATTATCCGAATAATTTTAAAACTAAATGACTAGCTTGAATTTCTTTGCACATAAAAGGGTTCTTTTTCTATTAGATATTTCACATCATTGCTATTCCAAAACATTGAAATTTCCTGGGAACTGCTTTTCCAATAATATTGACAATTTTAATTATAAACGAAAAAGAAGGGAGAGATGAGTTGTTTCAACTCTTTAATCACGAATGAGATTTGCAAACTCAATCTATTCATTAAAGTATATAAGAAATTCTTCACAAATTCTTAAGAAGTTTCATCAACAGGATTATTTATTTGATTTCCTAGGAAGTTCACCATTTCATTTATTACTTGCTCGGAATTTTAATGCATCCAATTGTTTCAAAAGCTATTGAAGGATAAAGGAATGAGATTACATCTATACAGTGAAGCTAAAAAGGTATTGATCATGAATCCAAAAATAGAACAAGGACAAGGCCTTTCAAATATTTTATTTAAATAATTCAAAGAAGTCTAGGAACAACAATAAATATGTTATTGATATGAATATCGATCTTAAGTATTTGCATCAAATACATACAACCAAAATATAGAATCACCCGATATTTTGAATATTACCCAAGGGATTTTGGAAATTTCGAAGGATTGATAGAAATGATCTTTTCTGAGATATCTCAATTAAAGAAGAAATAAATTAAGGTTCATTCTAAGAAAGAAATAAATAAAAGTGAATAAGATATAAGCCCAAATCAGTCTAGGCATGCTTCGGATTAGGTTTTCGACCTCCTCTGGGGTGATATTCTGCCACTCTTCTGTGGCGGCTTGGATGAGTTGATGTGGGGGTTCTTGGAGTATCCTGGCGCGATCTTATATTCCTTTTGTGAGATTATTCCATAAATATTCAATAGGATTTAGGTCTGGAGAGCGAGATTACCAGTCCAAAATAGCCATTCCCTCTGTTTCAAGATAATGTCGCGCGAGGTTGCTGGTATGCGGAGGAGCATTATCTTGAATGAAAGTGAAATTATCACAGAGGGCACCTCGCCAGAGTCTCACTATGGGCTTCAGCACTAAGTCCACATAATTTTTAGCCGTTACACTTGCAGGAAACGAAATCTGTTTTGCTCCCTAGCATAATGCCACCCCAAAACATCACACTGTCCCCTTGGTATTTCTGAATTTGTTTTGCTGCTCGGACTCTTGCTTGTCTTCCACAACCCCTCAAAACCTGAATCCGGCAAATCGTTTTGCTCCCTAGCATAATGCCACCCCAAAACATCACACTGTCCCCTTGGTATTTCTGAATTTGTTTTGCTGCTCGGACTCTTGCTTGTCTTCCACAACCCCTCAAAACCTGAATCCGGCGGTCATCTTATCGAAAACCAGTTCTGTTCTCATCAGAAAAACAACATTTCACCAATTCTCAATAATCAAATTTTTTTGCTCGATACATCAATTCAGTCTGTTAATTTTTTATTGTCTAGTTAGCTCTGGAACTCTCGAGAGCCTTCTGCTAAATAAACCCATTGAACGAAGTCTTTGACGTATCGACTGATACACTGATACTTGTTGCTTCCAGAAATTGCCTTGGCAGTATGGGGTGCGATGCACTAGGGTCTTTTCTTGAAATTTGGCAAAACAAGCGGTCTTGTTCTTCAGAAGTGATCTTCCTTCGTCTTCTTCTAGGCGTATTTGGCAGTGATTGTAACTCCACGTATTGAGCGTAGTTTTCAAAATCACCCGCTGTGATACCCCCATTGTGGGTGGTATATTCCTCTGTGTCACCCCTTCTTCAACGAGAGCAGTTATTCGACCCCTCTGCATATCGGACAATCCAACGTCAGGCATTTTCAATAATGATTATAGGCTTTTTCGAATTTTGAAATTCACAGTTTCAGATCTCAGTGTCGACTGAGTACAAAAACATAATCATGTAGTGATACTTCAACATTTCTTATCATACTATCCAGTTTTTTGACAACAAAAAACTTTATTCTTCACAAGCAGTCAAAGATCCATGGTTAAAAACAATCAATTATGTAAAGAACCGATTGATTCCATATAAATTTGGTTGTGTGTATTTCAATTTTCCCTGTGTTTTTTAAAGGATAAAACCCGCAATAAATGGCAAACATATTTTCGTTCATTATAGTTTCTCCAAACTTAAAACTAATGTTATTTTCGATTGAGAAATGATCTCAAAATTATAACATGCGTAATTTACCGTTAAATGAGGAAACAGAAGACTTATATTTAGGGAACACTACTAGATAAACTAGGTGCGTGCTAGACCATATGCCATCCAGTTCTGTTTGAAAAAGGTTGAAGGGAGTTGTCCATGACCTTGGATTGATGAGAACAAGGGATGTGAAGAATAATAAGAATAAGAAGAAGAACAATTGACGACAATGACCAAAAGGGGTTGTTGAAAAAGTAAACTGGTGGGTGTGACGTAGTAGATGTGACGTGACCAGTGTTACCTGTGGTAGGCGTATTTTTTCAAGAGTTGTATGGAGGGTTGGTTTTTCTCTGTGGGGGTGGTTTTCTTTGTATGGGGTGTTTTTCCTCAGCCCTGCTTGGCGCAGACTGAACAAAATAAAATGAAAAAATTCACCCCACGCAAAGGTGTAACTAACCTAACCTAACCTAACCTGCCCCACAAAAAAAATCAACTCACCCCCCACCCAAACCATTCTTGAAAAATACACCTGCCACACATACCACTGGTCACGTGACATCCACTACGTCACACCCACCAGTACTACTTTGCAACAACCCCTTCTGGTCCTTGTCGTCAATTCTTCGTCTTCTTATTTTCATTTTTCTTCACGTCTCTTCTTCTCAGAGGTCAATTCAAGATCAGGGACAACCTTCTTTAATCTTCTTCAAACAGAACTGGTTGGCATATTATCTAGCACGCTCCTAGTAAATCTACTAACAATATTCAACATTTCGTGGAATGTTACATATCCTTCCCTGAATCAGCTGGTTTTCCAATCCAACCATCATAATCCTCGTCAACCAGGGCCACACAGCAGTGATACAGTTCGTTCGGATGTCATGAATACGAGCAATAGATTGCAGTTTCAGTATTGCACATCCATTGGCAACACCAGGCCAGACAGCAACTTAGTCATCGCAATCCGTTGGACTGCATAAAGATATGTAAATGTATTAGTAACAATGGGTAGATAACAATCAAAAAACTTCTAGAAGCCATATCAGTTCGATTATTTACCGCAACGGTACACACGTGTATGCAAGAAAGCGATCTGTCGAAATGCTAACTCTCCTTTTGTTTGTCTGGCTGTCAACCAGGTGTACATCATATCTCAATATGTTTTTGTCAGTCAATTACTCCTACTAATGACATCCTACTGGACTTTACCACTGGAATGTGACCCTGGTTGACGTTGATTATGAAGGGTGGATCGGAAAACCCGTTCCTTAAGGAAAAGGTTTTTAATATTTCACGGAAGGTTAAATCTTGTTTCCTGAAAAAGTCTTCAAGTGTTTGATTATTTTGTGAAAATATTTCACCAAGTGAAACTTGAGACTTCTGATTCTATTTTCTTCTCGTAAGTTGTGAGTTTTTTGGTTTGGGGGAGGTATTGGCTACAACACTCCGCATTGTAACTAAACTTTTTGATAATTTGCAGTACCTACTCTCGTTTTTGTCATTATTTTAGTTGTTATCAAACTACAGAAGATGTAGAAGTTTCGTTCATTTGTCAGGGAATAGAAGCTGTCTCCTTTTCGTTAAGAGCTTTAACCTTCTACAAGGAAAATGTCACAAAGAGTTTGTTTTTCTTTAGATTTGTATCTCAATCTGAATTGCATCCAGTTACCCTCCGGCATATTGAACAAAATGATAAACTGGTATTTTCTCTATGAACGGAAATCTCACACACATTTAGCCCCATTTAATTAGAAGAAGAAACATCAAAATTCAAGAAAAGTATAAACAAACAGAAAATCTATAATTTCTGGCATGATTCGTTTAGATATTAAACGACCAAAATGCCACTTAGTCGTTAAAATTTGTTCGGACCACTTGACTTATCCAACTGAGGATGGCTAATTATAGAGCAGCTATAACTGAACGCATTTCGATATTCAATGTGTTTTCCATAGTGGCGAAAACTTCTACTGATCAGCAGTCTGCAGAATAAGATCATATATATACATTGCAACGGGAAGAGGCGTGATAACTACTCCGGAAATGAGAATCAGGCTGGGCATATTTCAGGGAGATACCCTGAGCCCTCTGTGGTTCTGTCTGGCTCTAAATCCCCTCAGTACTTTACTCAATATCACACCGAACTGTTATATCGTAAATAAGGACACTAACACTCGTATCACCCACCAGCTATATATGGATGACCTAAAGCTCTATGCTGGAAACGCAGATCAACTAAAAAGACAGCTCGAAACAGTACCAGCATTTAGTGAGTCAATCTGCATAGAGCTGGGTATCGAGAAAAGTGCATTTGTTAATATAAGACGAGGACAGATTGAGAGAGAGTAAGAGGGTACTACTCTAATGGATAATACAACAATCCCAGAGTCCTACAAATATCTGGGCGTCCAACAAGCCTTGGACATAAAAACTGCTGAAATGAAGATGAGGTTTGAAGAAAAACTTTACTCTAGAATCAACCGGATCCTTATGGCGAAACTCAACTCGAAGGCATTATTTCATGCTATCAACTCCTGGGCTATGCCAAGCATAGCATATTTTTGGGGTAATCAAATGGTCGATAACTGACTTAAGATATAAGGATATAAGAATTACAGCGATGTTAACGGCACACGGGATTCACCATCCACACTCGTCTATAAACCGCTTATACCTACCAAGAACACAGGAAGGACGAGGCCTTGCATCACTGGAGATGAGTCATAAGAACAACGTGGACCAACTGAGAGACTACTCTATCAGCAAACACTCACCGTTTTTTCGCACCATATGTGACGTGGATGAAAACCTATCGGCACTGCAGCTCTCGAATATGGAATTTCTTGTGGAATCTCATACAGTGGCCCAGCTGTCGGAGGAGTGGCACTCTATAGCACTTCATGGTAGATATCCGAACCACCTGAAAAATAAAGATATAAATCGAAAAGAGTCGCTTACTTACCTGAGGGCTGGCTACTTATTCCCTGAAACAGAGGGACGATTGTGCGCGCTATCCAGGATCAAGTAATCCACACAAGGATCTACCTGAAACACATCACAAAACAGGATATCTAACCCAACAGAGCAGTGTCGCAAGTGCGGAAATGGGCAGGAATCAATTTAGCATATAACATCCAGTTGCCCTATCCTAGCTCCTCGCGATTACCTTGAACGCCAAAATGCAGTAGCCAGGGTGTATCACCAAAGTGTCGTTGTCAACCTAGGGCTATGTGAAGAAACTATTCCAGCCTACAAATATAAACCCAAGGCTGTACTTGAAAACAGAAAATATAAGATTTACTGGGATACAACCCTGATTACGGATAGACCAGTTGCTCACAACAGACCTGATATCGCGGTTTTCGATCTCGAGGGCGGAACGGCTATAATTCTGGATTTTAGTATCCCAGCAGATGAGAACATTACCAAGGTATATACTGAGAAAATAAGTTAATACCAGGATTTGGCTTTTGAACTGAGGGAAGTTCATAAATTGAAAAGTGTGAAGGTAATGCCACTTATAATATCGACTAATGGCCTGGTAGAATCGCATATGCAGGAAAATACCAAATTGTTGAAACTGAGACCAGAAATTGTATCCAGCGCACAGAAAGAAGCCATACTAGGTACCACCCGAATCGTCCGAAAGTTCCTTCAGGGCTCATAAAAATAAACCACAAACAGACCTGCCTTGGCGAATAGTCGCAGACCTGCCTTGGCGAATAGTCGCCCGGCAGTCTTGTGACCGACCCGTAACGGCGATAAAAAATATATATATATATATATATATATATATATATATATATATATATATATATCAACAAAATAACCCATAGTAAGATAATGGATTGGATACGAATTATAAATGAAATATTCTTTTTACTGGCCTAACTGTCGTTGATCCAGTACTGCTCATCTTATATTTGTTTGATTACCTAGGTACCGATTACCGATTGTCATATAAACCAACCTGTAGGCTTCTTAGATGGGAAAACTATGTGGGATACATCTTGATATTGCTATCGCAATGTAGAATCCACTTTGAAACAATGAAAATGAATCAGCTTGTTTGTTTCAATGATTGTTACTGAAAAAATTGATACGATAGTTGTGGTATCACCTTATGTTATTGTTTAATAAATAAAAATAGTTGCTAGTTTAATACTGCCATGTGAATGTTCAGAACTCCTTTCAAATTTTGAGAGGGAGATGAGTAATTTTCCCCGACAGAAATTCAATATCCCGTCAATGGTTTATGACCGTATAACACATGTTTACTTGATTAAATTCACCTGCAGAGCTTATCAGATTTATACGATCGATTTGTCAATGTCTACGCAACTGACAGAGATAATTTTGTAAACAAAGCAGCTCTATTTAGATTGAGATATGAGCAAAATAAATGATTATAATTGTTAAATTTTGAGTATATTATATGTGAACTATTATTAATGTTATATTGCATATTTTAAATCAAACGCAATATATTTGGGTATTGAAAAACGACATTTTCTTTGAAAATTTTCTGAAATATACACACAACCAAATTTATATGGAATCACTCGGTAATTCACATAATTGATTGTTTTAACCATGAATCTTCGACCACTTGTGAAGAATGAAGATTTCTGTTGTAAAAAAACTGAATAGTATGATAAGAAATGTTGAATTATAACTACATGTTCGAGATACTGTACTCAGTCGTCACTCAGATTTGAAACTTCGAATTTCAAAATTTGAAAGAGCCTATAATCATAATTGAAAATGCCCCACGTTGGTTTGTCCAATGTGCAGAGGGGTGGAATAATTGCTCTCGTTGAAGAAGGGGTGACACAAAGGGGTATAGCGGCCACAATGGGGGTATCACAGTGGGTGATTTCAAAAACGTACGCCTGATACGTGGAGCTACAATCATTACAAAATAGGCCTAGAAGAGGTGGTAGGAAGATCACTCCTGAATAACAAAACCGCTTTTTGTGTCAATTCGCAAGAAAAGATCCTAGTGCGTCGCACTCCATAGTCCAAAGGAAATTTCTGGAAGCAACAGACATCAGTGTATCAGTCGAAATGATATATCATCATGAAACCGTGAATTTCAAAATTCAAAAAAGCCTATAATCATGATTGAAAATGCCTTACGTTGGATTGTCCGATGTGCAGAGGGATCGAATAATTGCTCTCGTTAAAGAAGGAGTGACACAGAGGTATATACAAGCCACAATGGGGGTATCACAGGGGGTGATTTTAAAAACTACGCCGAATACGTGGAGGTACTATCTCTGCCAATTAAGCCAAGAAGAAGTCGTTGGGAGATCTTTTCTGAAGAACAAAACCGCTAGTTTTGCCAAATTGCAAGAAAAGAGCCTAGTGCGTCGCACCCCATACTCCAAACGCAATTTCTGGGAGCAACAAGTATCAGTGTATCAGTCGATACGTCACAGACTTCGTTCAAGCGGTTTATACAGCAGAAGGCCGTAAAGCGTTCCAGAGCTAACCAGACAACGAAAAATGAACAGACTAAATTGCTGTATCGAGCACCAAAATTGGAATATTGAGAATTGACAGAATGTTCTTTTTTCGGATGAGAGCAGAATTGGTATTCGATGATATGCCAGCCGAATTCGGATTTTAAGGGGTCGTGGAAGACAAGCCAGACTCCGAGCAGCAAGACAACTTTCGAAATATCAAGAAGGCAGTGTGATGTTTTGGGGTGGCATTATGCTGAGAGGCCAAAACAGATTCGAATTATTTTTCTTTGAGAGTAACGACTAGAAATTAAGCGGACCTAGTGCAGGAGCCCATACTGAGACTCTGGCGAGGTGCCCACGGTGAGAATTTCACTTTTATGCAAGATAATGCTTCTCTGCATATCAGCAACTTCGCGCAACATTATCTTGAAACTGAGGAAATCCGAAGCATGCCTAGACGGATTCAGGCTTATATCAGGACAAGAGGAGGTAATAAAAGCCACTGAGGTCGAGAAAAAAACATCTACTCCGTGAGAAAACAATTGTCAAAGTTGTTACTACATGCGGAAAAAGTCTTTTATTTTCTTCTATTTGTTTTTCTCTTAAAATATATATTCATTTATTTCTTTTTCAATTGGAATATCTCAAACAGGATCAATTCTAACATCCTTCAAAATTCTCAAAATCCCTGAGGAAATATTCAAAATATCGGGTGATTCCATATAAATTTGGTTGTGTGTAGATAACAAATATGAAGTTATACAAGGTGTTACAGAATAATATGTCACAACTTTACATGTTTCGAGTGAAAAATTATTGAATTTGAATTATTTGAATTGTATGTTATTCGCTGAATAATCGAAAAATAATAGAAATACTCGGTAGGTATGCCCAAGATTGCTTTTATTTATTTATTATTATTTATATCTCGTCTTCCGAGAATCAATTTATGCTTATTCGATATTATATTGAAGAAAAAGAACAATTAAAAACTAGATAAATCGCTGGAAGTGCCTTCACCTGCAAGAATACAGGCCTCTGTCTTTTTTCGCATGTTATCACTCACTCTTTGAAATATTCTTGGTGTATTTCTCATCGTGTCAGAAAAGGTTCAATAGAGTGGTATAAACTAAACTTTTGAGATATTCCTATAGGTAAAATTCTAAATTATTTAAGTCTAGGGACCTAGGAGGCCATGGTTCTGGCTCACCCAGACCTATCCATGGGTTGTTGAATGTATTATTTAAGAATAGTGTAATAGAGGAATAAAGGTAACCCCTTCTTAAGAAATTGCCGATAAGCGAGACCGTTTAGTATGTTAGGCAGAGAAAATGGCCCAATCAAATAATTTGCAATTATTCTGACCCAGACATTTAGTGAGAATTGTTCTTGATGATGAGATTCTTCCATTAAATGGGGGTGTCCCTCAGACCAATAATGATTATTGTGAAAATTTGTGATAGCAGTTCTCAACAACTTAGCTCCGTCTGTGAACATTATTTCACTATCAAAATGAGCATTTTCTCTAATTTTATCTAAGAACCCTCGACAGAAATTCAGTCTGGAAGGAAAAACTCGAAGGAGTAGACTTTGAACGCGTTGAATATGAAACGGGTACGATAAAAAGACTTGGAGAATCCTCCAAACTAGAACATGTGAAATATTCTACTGATTTCCAATTTTTTCTGTACTCACATGAGGATTCAAATCAATACAATTCAAAAATGCTTCCTCAATATCTGGAGTTTTCGTAATTTGAGTTGCATCTTTCGAATGATTATTTGCAGTAAAAGTACCAGTTTCTCCCAACCTTCTGTGGATATTTGAAAATGTTCGCCTGTCTGGTGTTACTCGATTTGAAAAGCGCACCTGACATAATCGCCTAGCTTCTGTTGTGTTTCCGTCAGCCATACCGTACATGTAATGGAGATCAGCCAATTCGGCGTCAGTAAAATTAGACATTTTTTCTTACAGCAATAACTTCAAAAAACTAATCGTTAATTTTATAAGCAATTCTAGCAGACACTGGTTCAACTTTAGCAACTGTGAAAATAAATAGATAAATGAAAAAAATCAAAACCTACCAGTCATTTTTTCAATTAGAAGTGCTTTGAATTAAGCGAATGTATAAAATCGTTCAATAATTTTTTGCGCGTGAGCGGTTGAGGGTAAGCAAAAATACAGGTGTCAAAAAAGTTTCTAAATTGAACGAAGATGACGAGAATTGATTATGCGCTGATTAGTGGCCTACTGCAAAATGTATGAAAAGGCAAAAAGACATGGCTCCGGAAGAGAAAACACCTTGTAGATTCTAGTTGAAATTTAGGACGTGTTATGATGGAGGCTGTGAAAAATAGCTTGCATTCTACATTTGGGATGAATATCTCAAAAACTGCAGGAGTTTCGAAGAAATAAACAATTTTTCCCGGAAATGTTAACACCCTGTAGCTCCGTAACAAAGCTTTTGCAGACCAAGTTTATAAAAACTTTTTATCTTAAAATTGCGTGTAGATTCACCTCCTCGAGTTGTGACATACTATTATGTAACACCCCGTATAGTTGCTCTTTTCTTGAATTCTGATGCCTTGACCTTCATAGTCATCGGAAGAGACCCATCGTAATGAATTACTTGGTAGAAAAGTCAAAGGAGGCAAATTTAAGCAAATGATAAACCCTTTATGCCATACTACCTATAGCACCTTGATACTAACGGTTGATCCACACTAAAATGTTGATCACGACTTGTTTACGGTCAAAGAGAATATCATCAGCTCAGACAGTGTGCGTCTTCTTATTATCCGTCACAATCAAGTTCAGATTAAACTTCATTTCAGTCACGATGGGTTTTGATAGTGTGTTCACCTGGTGCGCTTTGCTCTTGATTTTGCATTTCTTCTTTTGTTTCTAGCGCCAGATTTTTGCAACAATGGCTAGTGCGGATGCGCACTCAGTTTGATCAGTGCTACTCTTGTAATGAAAAGTAGAAAAATGATGAAAACTGATGGCAACGCAAAATATATATGGAAAATTATTAAAGAAAAATTTTACGTGACTTCCCAGAAAGAACGCGAGTACCAGAGTCTGCTCAAACAGTTATGTTTTGCTCAGTACAGTGCGCTCTGCATTGCTTGGCGATACTAAAATAGCAATCCTTCAAGCTCTACCAGAATTTACATTAGTTTTCAGTAGAGACCCTTCAACACGAAGTGTTGACTAACTTCGTTCAGAGCTTCAACTGATTTTACCAGTGAGGTAGCTATCATATGATGCTCTTTGTCATTGAAATTCTCAAGTTTGAGGATGTGCCTACACTTATCATTTAATTCTTGGGAACGGTTACCGAAATGGTGATAGTAGCGAAGTCATCCTCAAATTATTCTATGCTATACAACTGAGGGAATTTTTAATACGTAAACGGTATAAGAAGACGTATCGTTATCAAATTTCAAGGAACAAATCCACTTCCCTCTCAATGTCAAAAATAGATAAGCTTGAAGCAAATGGTAAGCAAGGATTTGATGGATTTCCACTTGCATGGTTAAATTTGCGTTTCGTGTGTTTTTTACTGAATAAATTAGCCAGGAATCACCCGATATTTCACATAATTGATCATTTCTAACCATGGATCTTTGACTACTTATTAAGAATAAAGTTTTTTGTTGTAAAAAAACTGGACAGTATGATGAGAAATGTTGAGTTATCACCCTATGTCCTAGATATTGTACACAGTCGTCTCTGAGATTTGAAACTAAGAATTTCAAAATTCAGAAAAGCCTATGAGCATGATTTAAAATGCCTCACATTGGATTGTCCGATGTGCAGAGGGATCAAACAAGGGGTGACACAGAGGGACATAGCGGCTACAATGAAGTACCACAGAGGGTGATAAAAGGCCTAGAAGAAGTCGTAGAAAGATCACTTCTGAAGAACAAGACCGCTTTTTGTGCCGAATTGCAAGAAGATACCCTAGTGCGTCGCACCCCATACTCCAAAAGCAATTTCTAGAAGCAACATCCATCAGTGTATCAGTCCAGACGATAACTCGAAGACTTCGTTCAATGGGTTTATACAGCAGAAGGCCCTCAAGTGTTTCAGAGCTAACCAGACAACAAAAATTATTAGACTTAATTGGTGTATCGAGCACTAAAATTGAAGTATTGAGAATTGGCGAAATGTTCTTTTTTCGGATGAGACCAGAATTGGTGTTCGATCAGATGACCGCCGGATTCGGGTTTTAAAAGATCGTGGAAGACAAGCTGGACTCCGAGCATCAGGACATATTCCGAAATACCAAGGTTGCAGTGTGATGTTTTGGGGTGGCATTAGGATAGGAGGCAAAACAGATGTAATTTCGTTTTTTGCGAGTGTAACAGCTAGTTATTCCATGAGCCTAGTGATGGAGCCCATAGTAAGACCGTGACGAGTTGCCCACTGTGAGAATTTCACTTGTATGCAAGATAATGCTCTTCCGCATACTAGCAACCTCGCGCGACATTATGTTGAAACAGAGGAAATCGCTATTTTGGACTAGCAAGCTTGCTCTCCAGACCTAAATCCTATTGAACAATTATGGGATAATCTCAAAACGAGAATTAAATCGTACCAGGATAATCTAAGAACCCCACAACTGCTCATCCAAGCCGCGACATAAGAGTGGCAGATTATGACCCCAGATCCCCCAAATGATTCGTTAAAAGATCCTAGTAATATCAAGGTATTTTTTAGCACATTGAAGTTGAAATAACTATGAAAGCAAAATAAAATTTGTGAAGTCTGAGTACATTTCTTGAGCATGCTGAAAAAATATACATTGAAATTTTGAAATAAACCTCAAATTACATTCACTTACCTTTCAAACATTATTTCAAGTCTGCTCTACTCCTTTTTATTATAACATTCCATTTAAGTCACATTATTCAGGTTTGAATAACCACAAAATGTTGAATTCATGAATTTTGAAAGTTTCTCGTTTCTTTCCTCAAGCAAAATATACATAAAAATGGATGGAATAAACATTAAACTATATTCACTTACCTCTAAAAGTTCATTTCAAGTTTTGTCAAACTTTTCATTCAAATAAAATTCGGAATTACTCATTTTGACAGATCGAATGTAGGACTAATTGAAATAAGGTTAGAGTCGATTGCCAGTGAGAACAGAGAGAGCACTATATTGTAGATGTAGGTAGTACCGAAATTATGGTGGTGAAAATGAGAGTAACTAATTATTTCCCTCTCAATATCTTCATTCAAAAGAGAGAGAGCATTCAATTTTACACGTTGGCCAAGCTCACTCTTTTAGGGACTTTAGAGACGGTAGGAGAGTGACTGGCATCGCCCCGTGTTTCCGGTCTTTCTCTCAAAACTCTAGGTCTCAAAAATTGTCCTAAATTCTAAGACCAAGTCGAAGAGTAACAATTTCTCTTCGCGTATCCGATCTCGAGATATGTAGGAATCGTCCGACACCCGAATTCATTCTCCCGGTTTCCTTGTATAAGTAAGACGGATTAAAGAACACCGCTTATTTTGACAGATCGACGTTCGTTAATTTTTGGCCGTCAGAGATATTGGGACTGAGGAAAATGGAGCGAAATTTTGCAAAAGTCCGCCGATAGCCCTTCGTTGAATCGAAGAATTTCCAGTTTTCCCGTCATTTAACGGGCATGAAACTATTGCGGCGCAACATGCGAAAGTCGAGGTTTGCACTTTGTCCGGGTTTTGAAACGATAGAACGCGATGGAAAAATTTGTATAGACATAAATGTCCGACGAAATTATTCCCTTCACTCGCGAAAAATCGGAGCTTTTATTATTTTCGCTTATTCCGGGCTTTATTTCTGAAATTTCGGACGATCGATCGTTCTGATCACCTTCCAAAAGACCGAAGTTCCGATTCCGAAGAAATCTCGCCGTTTCGACTTTCCGTTCGCTCTCGGCGACGTTTCGGCGAAAATTGTCGAAAATTTCTCAGGATTCCGTCGTTCGAGCTAGGGGCTCCAAATTTGGCACAGACCTTTCACAGACCCTTCCTTCCCGGAAAAAATATACTCGCGGGGGCATCGGCCGCCGTTTTTTCGCCGCGTCTCTTCTTCTCCGCCCGGTTCAAACTACAGTTATCCCCTCGGATTATTCCCGAAAAAGGCTTTATGACCTTAATAGTATAAATGTTATATGTTATATCCTATAATTCAATCATATCAAAGTAATACGATTCAAAAGGATCTGCAGAAATAATTCAGTATTCGTGGTATATGTCGCATAAAATATCAAAAGAAATTACTTCATGAAGTTATTCGAGCCATTTGAGATTCAACAAATGTCACTTCTCGATAGAACCCCTCTATGAACTCAATTTTAAGCTCTCTCTTTATGGGTCAATTCGCAACGGTATTTCATTGGAAAAGCTTGTGAAAACTCGTTAGGTATTGAACGCGTAACGGGGTTGGAAATTTAGAATCCCAGTTGGTGACGGAACAATGCATGCATAAAACACTAGACGATCATGTGGCTCGGCGAACGCGATTCCCGGCTGACATGCTGAAAATCTCCGAGGAGATCCTTTGGGTACGATAAGGTCGAAAACAAATTCTTATGACAATAGAAGTTTCGCCACTCAGAACGGATTATGATTTATTTGAGCTCAAGTTTGCTTCAATGCAAAAGTTCACGAATATTTGTTATATACTTCATCCAATAAACAAGTATGGTAATTTCTTACACTAAGTTGATTTCTTCGCGTAGAAATGATTATTTTTCGTATGCTTGTATAGTATACAGGCTGTTACATAATAGTATGTTACAACTTTGGAGGGCAAATCTACGTGCAATTTTAAGGAAAAAAGTTTATACAATAATAGGTCCGCAAAAGCTTTATTAGGGAGCCGTGGCCATGTCTCCTTTTGCCCTTCAAACATTCTTGTAGTACGCCAGTGATCAGCGTACAATCAATTTCCGTCATCTTCGTTCAATTTAGAATCTTCTCTGACACTTGTAATTTTTGTGTATCTCCAACCGTTTTCGAGTGAAAAATTATTGAATTTGAATTATTTAAATTGTATGATATTCGCTAAATTAAAAAAATTTCTTATTTTGATAGCTCGTTTTCTGAGACTCAACTTATACTTATTCAATATCAAAGTAAATAAATTGCTGGAAGTGTCCTCCACCTCCAAGAATATAGGCCTCTGACCTACTTCGCATATTATCATGCATTCTTTGAAATATTTCTGGCGTATTTCTTATCTTGTCTGAAGATGTTATTTTTCGATTTCTCAATTCTTCTTCAGTGTTCACTGGAGTGGTATAAACTAAACCTTTGAGCTATCCCCATAAGAAAAAGTCTAAATTATTTGAATCTGGGGACATAGGAGGCCATGGTTCTGGCCCACTCCGACCTATCTGTTGGATGTTGAATGTAATATTCAAAACATCCCTAGCTTCTCCACTAAAATCTGCAGCGGCCCCGTCATGCATGAACCACATTATGTTTCTCAACAAAAATGCAATAGATGTAATTATTCCTCAAGAAATTGCCGATAAGTGGGACCGTTTAGTCTGTTAGGCAAGAAAATTGCCCCAATCAATTTTTTTCCAATTATTCAGACCCATACATTCAGTGAGAATTGTTCTTGATGATGAGATTCTTCAGTCAAATGGGGGTTTTCCTCAGCCGAACCATGATTATTGTGAAAATGTGTGATAGCAGTTCGCGAGAAGTTAGCTTCCTCTGTGAACAATATTTCACTATCAGAATGAGCATTTTCTCTAATTTTATCTGAGAACCATCGGCAGAAATTCATTCTTAAAATCTCGAGGAAGTAGAGTTTGGACGCGTTGAATATAAAACGGGTACAATAAAAGTCGTGGAGAATCCTCCAACCTAGAATATGTGAAATATTCAACAGATTTCCAATTTTTTCTGTACATACATGAGGATTCAAATCAATACAATTCAAAACTGTTTCCTCAATATCTGGAGTTCTTATAATTTGAGTTGCACCTTTCGAATGATTATTTGCAGTAAGAGTACCAGTTTCTCCCAATGAACAACAAAATAAAACAAGTTACTTTCTTTTAACTATCACTTATTTATTGATGTAAAGAATGACAAAATTTTTACATTGGTTGAACCGGTTTCGGACATACGTCCATTATCAACAACAAACTAATAAAAACTGAATACTAAAAACTGAATCTTTACATCAATAAATTAATGATAGTTAAAACATATTAACTTGTTTTATTTTATTATTCATTATGAATATCAACTATCACGTAGTTCAGGCTTCATCGATCAATTATTTGAATTTCTCCCAACATTCTGTGGATGTTTGAGAATGTTCGCCTGTCTGGTGTTACTCGATTTGGAAAGCGCACCTGACATAATCGCCTAGCTTCTGTTGTGTTTCCGTCAGCCAGACCGTACATGTAATAGATATCAGCCTATTCAGCGTTTGTAAAATTGGCCATTCTTCCTTATAGCAATAACTTCAAAAGTCTTAAAACTTATCGTTAATTTAATGAACAATTAGAGCAGACACTGGTTCAACTGTACCAACTTTACCAAATAAAATAAATAAATGAAAAACAATCGTTTAATAATTTTTTTCTCGAGAACGGTTGGAGATACACAAAAATTACAAGTTTCTGAATTGAACAGAGATGGCGAAAACCGGAGCTTTCATTTTATTTCGAAATGATAATTATGTTTCTTTTGCGGAAGCATTTTTTTATCATTATTACATTCTTTGTCTAGCTCATCTCTTACATTGATTGATTTGATTATTCCCTGAGTTATCCACCTTTTTCGCTTCCTATTTTTCGAACTTCCATTTCTTACGGTGCTCGACATCTCCAAATTCTCTTTCACAATATCCATGAATTACTGTAAACATGTATTTAAATTTTTTCATTCAATGAATTACCAATTGAGAGTTTTCATGTTACCAACGATCTGTTCATGATTAATATTTCTAATTTTAGCTGAAATACACTTTTCATGGTTAAATCAAATATCTCCTGCGATATTCTTCACGTGGAGTCTATATATGTAAACTTGAGATAAGAAGAATTATTAAAAAATCCGTAGATCAATGAATGACAAGAGCTATTTCTCAAATCTGCCTGTCATACACGCAGTCAAGAGCCACAATAGTGTAATTAAGCAGAATGCCGAAAAACGAAGTGGCGGACTGCAGTTCCGTCCTTATTAGGAACACATTAGTGACGCATGTCGTTTTTCAGCATCCTTACCAACCACACCGGAACCCCCTTCTAGAAAAGACGCATCTCGTACACACATACGAGAGTTGCCCTCTATTGAACGATACGGTAACCCGGTTAATCGGTTAATATATGATTAAATAAATATATTTTGCGATATCCTTCGCGTCGAGTCTATATATGTGATCTTGAGACAAGAAGAATCACAAAAAAATCCGTAGATCAATGAATAATCCATCCTGACAACAGCTCATTCTCAAATATACCTGCTATGCATGCAGCTCCCCAAGAGCCACAATAGTACAACTAAGCAGGATGCCTAGAAATGAAGCGACATACTGCAGTTTCATCTTTATTGGGTACTCATCAGTGCCGCATATCGCTTTTAAGCATCCTAACGAACCACATCGGAACACCCTAACGATTCCAGAAAAACTGCATCTTGTACATACATACTAGAATCGCCCTCTACGGACCGGCACAGTAAACCCGTTACCGGACTTTGAGAAAAGCAACGGACAATAACAAAAGAAATTAAAATTTCAACACTTATAGACCATCTTTCGCTGATCCGTGAATCACATCACGGTTCAAACTAGCCGAAATAATCCCGTTAGCTTTAGTGTTCTAGAACACGTTTACAGGAAAACCCTCCTGTCGGTTAATATATGATAAAACAAATATCTTCCGAGATATTCTCCGCGAGGAGTCTATATATGTGACTTTGAGACAAGATGAATTATCAGAAAATTCGTAGATCAATGAATAATGTTTTCTGACAACAGCTAGTTTTCAAATCTGCCTGCCATACACGCCGTCCTCAAGAACCACAATAGTGCAATGAAGTAGGATTCCGAAAAAGGAAGCAATAGTCTGCAGTTTCGTCTTTTTAGGAACTCATCAGTGTCGTACGTCGCATATTTTAGTATCGTAAACCAATTACATCGGAACACCCTGTGGCTCTTGATTATTCAATGATCTTCCACTTTTCATTGTTTTCATATTTCATATCTAGCTTCAGTAATACAGGACTGAAGTCCGTTAATGTGCGACATCATCGGTAATAGTTTTTGCGGTATTAGTCTATTTTTCAAGGATAGACGATTCAAAAATGAGTTTTTATGCTCTCCAACTCTATAATTCTTTATTTCAACTCACTTCTCCTAGTGATAAAAATAACTCCAATGCGACGACATTACATCATCACTTAAATAACCAATTTCTATTCGTCCCCTCTCCAATTCTGATATATTCATAAGAAAGATGTACGCTGATTAGTGGCGTACTGCAAAAAAGTTTAAAAGGGTAAAAGAAGACATGGCTCCGGAAAAAAAGGCACCTTGTAGATTCTAGTTACAATTTTGGACGTGTAATGATGGAGGATGTAAAAAATAGCTTGTATTTCAAATTTGTACTGAATAATCTCAAAAACTGCAGGAGTTTTGAATAAAAATCAAATTTTTTTTTCTGGAAATTTCAACACCCTGTAGTTCCATAACGAAGCTTTTGGGGACCTATTTTTGAATGAACTTTTTTCCTTAAAATTGCATGTAGATTTACTCCCTCAAGTTGTGACATACTATTATGTAACGCCCTATATTGAGTGAATATTCGATATCATTTTCGGAAAATAATGAGATTTATGATGACCATTTATCGATATATTCAACCAATTCGAAGTATTAAAGTACGTTGGAAAGCAGGTAAACAAATATCTTGTATAATTTAATGGAGTGATATGCAGAGTCACATGGGTACATGGCCTCAAAACAACTGAAAACAATACTCGATTGTCATGTATGTATCTTAGTATGGGAAACATTAGGATTCTGTTTGAACAGACGCTGTTGGTCTAATTTGTGCTGATCCTAGAAAAACAAATTGTAAAGACCAGTTTAAATCCTCAAAGATACTTATTGTTACGGCAGTCTACGTCTGTATCTGCCTGATGTAAGTGCACAACAAAATCTTAAAATGCGAATTCATTTTGAATGAGGATTTTGACAACTACAGTACCAGGGAACAGATCCCCTTAAGGAGACGACTTGGGATATAGCACAGTGAAATAAAGTTTTACAAGTTACCGTAAAGATTGAAGGGTCTTCCCAAACACCAATTCACTGAAGAAGTGAGAGAAGTTTTATCAGATTATTTTATTATATTTATTATTTATTATGTGCTGGTAGTAATTGTGAGATTGTTCAGCATTCAACTGATATGTCATATAATATTTTGAAAGTGTTATAACTTGATTGATTAATTGATTAAATATTAAGGTTCAAAAGTAGCATGCCTGAGCATAAAAACTACGTTAACGATATGCTTTGTTGATAGATTTCAATGAAACATCTTTAATAATATTTTGAGAGCCTGAAATACTTGAAATTTCTAATTTATAGATGTTGTTCATAGAATGGGAAACTGTTTGATCTTGTGACAAATTTTTCGGTCCTACAAAGTGTTTTGCTCCCTATTTCATTTCAAATATTATAGTTTCTTATTTTGGGATAAAAAGGACTCAAAGTATAACAAAGTATTTTAATGAATCGTGAAGTGAGTGCTTTTGAAAATAACACACCAATTTTCACAGAATTATAATGAATGCCATTCGCAATTATTAACGAAAAATCATTACACAATAGGAACCTGCTCGCTAATTGTTTTTATTGTTTCGTTTCAAATCTTCTTCACAGAAAATAAATGAGTATGGAAAATGGAGTGAATTTAGACACGATAGAAGTCTATTTTTCGACCAACAGAAATAATAAAGTATTTCGACTTCATCAGCAACGATATCCAGATTGATATGAACTAGAGCGCTGCAAGATTTCCAGACGCAGAAAAAACCATGTACCTTAAGTCTTTTTTTACCCATACAAAATAATGTGAATATTCCGAAGTGAGATAATGACCCGAATACTTGGAAGTACGAGAATATTTTATTTAAAACTCATACAGTCGCTCATTCTACGAAATACATTGAGGAATCGGAAACCTGCGTTTTCTTACGAAATTTTTCGATAATTTTTTTCTCGTGAAAAAATGTAGTTTTTCAAGTGAAACTTTTGTAGCAGAATGTACTGAAAATTGAGTAAGTAATCAAAAGATGGAAATATGGGTTCACTATTAAAACACTCTGAGTAGAGGTCAACTTCCAGTATTTCCCGGAGCGTCAAGCCAATGAAAATATTTCATGGTATCAAAATATCATTTGATTGCAATTAGAATTTTGTTTCACTGGCAGGAGCCTTTGCTCACTGATTTCTTCACGGAACTCCTGATATTAACAATATTTTTCCATAGGTTAGTAAACATTAACCAGTATACAAGATTTTGTGAAAAATCATTCAAATAATAGTTACCATGCAAACACCCGTGTGTATTACTTTACTAATTAACAAATAACTAAAATAATCCTGAATATATTATGATGAAAACGTAAATTATACAACTGAGAAAAAATGTGGACTGAATCTCCAACAATGAAACAACAGTTTTAGTATATTGCAGTGTTTATGTCGGGATGAACACTAATTAAATTAAGAATTTGTATGTCAATGACAGAATCAAACATCTTCGGCTAGCAAAAGTTAGCATTCTACGATCCTTATTTCTCAGATATAATAGTAAGTATTTGAGTATATGGTAAACTTCAATAAGTTCCCTTCGCTACTGGAAATTCAAACTTTTAGCTTAACACACAATGAAGTTACGGGGAGTCGACAATGCCACAAATCGCAAAAACGTTTAGATTTCAACATGCGTGTAGCTCAAGACAAAAGAGTAATGGTAGTTGATAAAACTTCTACCAGAAGAACTTTGTTTTATTTCATTCAGCACGAATTAGTTTTCAATGAAATAAAACTAAAGTATTTAGATTTTCACTATATTAAATCTGAATACTTTAGTTTTATTTCATTGAAAATATGTATATCGATTTTCATAAAGTAACGACCTCCTCAATCAAATTATTGAAAGAAGCTGAGACAAGTTTTTTGGTCATTTGGTCATTTGGTATTTCAAGGTAATTCTAAGATGTGCGAACAAAACACAGAATATCTGGTTCTTATCCAGTTGTTTGAAGAACGAAATATTTCCGAAATATTGATATAGTGAAAATCCAAATATTTTAATTTTATTTCATTGAAAATATGTATATCGATTTTCATCAAGTGACGACCTCCGCAATCAAATTAACGAATTTGTTTAGTAATTGGAGTTTAAATCTTCATAAAAAGTAATTTACTACGATGACATATTTTGAAGGTTATTAGCATGAACTAGACACGAAAAATTAAATAAAGAAAATACACTCTATTTTAAATGATAAAACACATTGTTTGTGAATGAAGTATAAAAGAAAAGGTTTCACATATTAATTAAATTTATCATTTAACAATTAAATTTTGTTTCAGATCACACAATATTCGACTTCTTCAGGTGAGTTGACAATTTTCAATTTAAGGTAACTACACACCGAAATAGCTACTAATCTCTATGATTTGTTATGTGCCAACGGATAAACATTTGCTGGAATTCGAGTGAATTGTTCTCTGCTAATAATTTACTGAACGCCTCAACTAAAGGTCTTACAATGTTTTAAATTTTTAACAACAAATTCGAGCTAGGTCGGTTAACTTATTGGATCAATTTTGAAAGAAAAACTGTTTATATTTTCCGATTAAAAAATTTTAGTCTTATCGTTCATCAGTGTTCATCTTTTACAACGAATTTCAAATGAAGCCGCATCTCCAAAGGTTGATCTCTACTGAAAATACTTAAAAAATTAACATTCCTCAATTCTCGCCATTTTTTTTCCTGAACTGAAGTTAATTTTTCCTTCTTTTATTTGAAGTCCTTCGTGGAAAAATCCTTCAAGTCCTTTAGGTTACTCCTTCATGCATCACTGAAATTCCGCAAAAAAAGATAATTTCGTTTGATATTCAAAGTCAACTGTTCTTTCCTGAAGTCGGATTAGTTTGACTATAAGACGCATATTCAACGCTGAAAAAAGCATATCGATGTACAGACAAGTTATGAAGTTACCTAATTCTCTATTCGTCGATGAGTTCGTCGGGAAAATTTGATATGATGTTCCTCGTTCATCCAGTCTCAACAATTATCCCAGAGAAAAAAAAATTATCTTTCTCATTGATTTGAACATGTTAGTGGAAAGGCTTTAGGGTTTCTAGGGTTTCGGTAGAGGTGTCTATTTCAGTCACCCTTTAGTCTGAAAGTGCCTCTTACTTCTTATTTACTGAGGCAAATCAAATATAAGCGAAATTGTTCATATTTCTTGGTGAAAACTATAAAACATACAAGCTATTTTCTGTCATATTTTCAAGTACAATTGCGTCGCAACAGCAGTATTGTCAAACCGTGGACCTCCTTATGCTTCCTTCAAAATCATGTGATAATCACAAGGGGTTTCATCGAGACTGTAGAGAGAGTGTTTCAAGTTTGTTTCCTACCTTTGAGTGAGCTGGCTGTATGTGGGCGGCATTGTCCTGAAATAGGATTACTTCTCTGGTTGAAAATCATTGTATTCTCGGCCTATACTCAAGTTTGGTTTATTTCAACAGCAAACAGTAGTAGTAAGCATTCTCAGTTTGCTGTTGATGGAAAAACTCAACTAGTAAATAGTTCAAAAACCGAAGAAAAGGTGCGAGGGCGTTTACTTCGCCCTTCTCCTTCCCCATGCATGTTTGCTTGCTTGCTTCGGTTTACATGAATGATGATTCTGCTAGGTTTCATCACATGTGACTGTATGATGGAAATGATCATCACCCTTACTGTGGAAACATTGAAACAAGTGCTGACAAATTTCCTGACATTGCTATTTCTGCTGATTACTGAGCAAGCAAGCAAGCATGGTGAAGGAGAAGAGAGAAGGAGAAAAAGGACGGTTATAAATAATCAGAACATCTGTTCTATTTTCATATAAATCATTATATTCTTTTTGTCAGTGCATTCTTGCAATGGTGAATAGATAATATCTCCTATTGAAGATTGAAAGATTTAGTAACAAAACGAATAAACGAAGTCGGTTGCAAAAAAAAACATTGGAAGTATAATATAACTAGTTTTTAGTAACGATTATTTCCTCTTCGGGCATGGTAGCGTATTAAAAGGCATATTTAGTACCTATTTTCTTATATCATTTTCTTTCATTTTTGAACTGATACATTTCTCGAATTATATGTCCGTAATTATATATTCAGGTGTGTGATCATCTTTAGATAAGTTGATTACTCATTTTCATCACTAACGAGTATCGCTATCTACTTGGTGTAGGTACTTACATATCCCAAGAAGAACCGACGTGCGCGTACAATCCGGAAGCTACACACATCTCCGGCAGATAAGTCTAGGATCTCAAACAAAACGTCTTTTTCGCTATTTGTAAAAATCGAGATTTTCGCCTGAATAACGCTAATTTGCTCAACTCGAATATATTTCCGCACAATATCTGGAACAGTGCCGCATGTCGTGATCCGCAAATCCAACCACAGAATATCCAGGGTCTGCATCCTCAAGAAGGGTCCTTCTCACCTTTAGTCACATAGTGGTTTTCGTTGGATTTTTTTGTTTTCTATTTCTCTGATTTTCCCTTTGTACTTTGGCTGATCATACACCTGTTATATATTTTTGCCGCATACGGGATTTATAGTAAACATAACTCTTCGGCCGCGGGTATCGAAATTTTAGTAGAAATTCCTTATTCCAGGGGGGGTTACGTCCCAAAGTGAGGGGAGTTTTCTTTCAAATTTACACAGGCATTATTGGTTGCTTCGACTCTGAAAGGCATGCAGATGATTAAATTGAGCATAACAGTTTTGGGGTATTCTTTCAATTATATTCCAACAGTTCTTTAAGATGATGTGCATTTGTTGGAGAGCCGATATAAGGGTTCTAATACGTTTTCCTCATTACAGACATGCTTAAAGGGATTTTAAACACCTCAAAACGACTCATCACCCACTCATCCAGATTTTTCACAACGTTTCTGGATGTATGTTGCCTAGTATCATCTAAAATGTCACCATCGCCTATTAATTTACTATAAATGGGATTGTATGGTGTTCGAGAACGTCCGCAACTTACTTCTGAGTTATCAACTAAGAGTGTAAGCCATTTCAAAGTGATATCCACCCAAAACGCAACAGAGCCAACACCAATAAAAGCTGAACCGTATCGTTCTCTAGGTATGTTCCCTACCTTTTGACGCCCATTTGAATAAGTTAGACAAAAATGGATTCATTAGATACCATAACCCTAGAGAATCTGTGAACATTCTCATATATTTGGGTTCTACCATTCGGAGCATCCTTCTGACAGTATATACACTAATATTTCTAACTCAGATTTTGTGGTGAAACTGCAGATAATGTTCATTTCCGCCAATTCTCAGACAACAAAAAACGGTCGCTTCTTTGAGTGGTGATTTTTCTTTGACTGAACCTCGCCTTCATGCTGCAAAATTTTCCGATACCGTTGCAGATACACAAAAACTCTTTTCAACAAATCAAGCTGTTTCACGTTGTCTGAGTTAAGAATGTAAGTATCATAGTATAGACTATGAGAAGAAGGCTCCGAATAGCAGGGCACAGTTAAATATAAATTTACGCAGATCCTCCACTTCTGCGGAGTCATAGAGTAGGAAGGTTTGCTTTGGCTCGAAATCACCTGCCGTAGAATAATGAAGACTCATTCGGCTCATATTCTTAAATGAATCCCGTTTTTGGCTTAATTATTCGATGGAGCGTTGAAAGGGAGTTGACCAGGAGAACGATACTGCTCAGCTTCTATCGATGTGAGCTTTTGAGTGGGTTTCACTTCGAAAGAGCTTACACTTTTGGTCGATGACTCTTTGGCAGTTCATATATATATATATATATATATATATATATATATATATATATATATATATATATATATATAAATCAATTACTGTTCGTTAGTCGCGCTAAAACTGGAGAACAGCTGAACGAATTTATCTTATCTTGAAAGGTGAGAAAATTCGAATTATTGCTAGGAAAACCATAAAAATACCTCTCTTTTATTTACCAAACGTTTTCTGAATAAAATGTAGAGTCAATTTGAACTTTATTGGTATTAAATAAAGTTCACATTGGATTCTAATCACTCACTTTTGTCTAAGCAATTTAAGTGTGTTCTTTACGTTGAAAAGTCAAGACAAATAAGTCTTCGCGTGCGCGTTGGATGATCTAATGTCGCGTTCCTAAACTAAATGAAAGTGATCTGCTAACGCGTCAAAATTGCATAGTAACAAAATGTAATAGATCATTAGTAGTACTGATTTTCAATTTGGTCCGTTTCGCCGAATTTAATTTTAGCTAACTTCAGCTGTTAAAGATTAATAAATCTTAAGTTTTGTAACAAATTAAATTTCTGAACGCAACCATAATATTTGAGATTAGATTGTCAATCCATCCTGTCGCACTTCAGAACACGGAAAAAAGTATTACGATATCTATGAATGCATCCTTCTACCTTTTTGAGTGAAGATTACAGCTACAGGCGCGAGAACTTTCTTCACTTTTGTGATACTGACATTCCAAGTAATGTGCTCTATTTTGTTGATATTCTGTAATTGTGACACTTTGCTGCTAAGTTTGCGCTACATTTTCTTACTTTAGTTAATTACAATTTACGATGCCGATGAGAAGAAGACCTGACTTAGGTCGATTACATCGTTTGGCGCTACACATATTATACAGGTCTATTTTATGCCCACTTTCAAGGTATTATACCATACAATATAATATTTTTTTATGATATTCAAGTTTGTATTAAAATATATATCGAAAATGATTATTAGACAAATCTTTAAAAATTACAGACAAAAGGGAAAATTGATTACTTACTGGGGGCGCTGTTACCGCTACCAGATGCGTATCATCAATTTTCACAAATTTATTTTATGTGCAATTCAGATGCGGAAGTTGAATTGTGCTCACATTCCAACAATGAAGAGAACGATTGTCCAAGAATTACGAATAGTTTTTCATCAGAACAACAATTTAGTAAACATGTTCAAAATATCATTGGATCTTTTTAGTCACAGATTTCTTCTGATTGCTTTCAGTTTATTGTATACAAAAGTTTGGGTGTTTTATTTATCGATTGGGGCTGTACGAAGTCCGCCGGGTCAGCTAGTTTATGATAAATATGGATGATGGTGACATTTTAAGTTGATGCCGGGCCACATACAGCCAGAAAGTTTGTGGAATATCTGGATGGGTGATAAGGCGTTTTGTGTTGATTAAAATTTCATTAAGAATGTCTGTATTAGAATTCCAATTTCATATCCAACAAATGCACTGCAGCTTAATGAACTTGCAGTATGAGTAGAAGAATACCCCAAAATCTTATATGCAATTTAATCCTCTACATGCCTCTTTGACTCCAAGCAGTCGTTAATGGAAGAAGAGGAAATGTTTGTTACCTGAAACTAGTAATTTTCATACTCAAAATATTTTCTTCACTCTCATTCGCTATATTGTACCTGACTTCGTTTATAGATCCCATCTTTTCTTAATTACTAAATCGCTCAAACATGAATACGAGATATCATTTATTCACCATTGCAAAATGCATTGAAAAAAATGAATGATTTATACCGGGTGAGTCAATAAGGCGAGGAACTTCTATATCTCGGAAACTATTTGAGATAAAAGCAAAATTTTTTCTGATTATTGTTTTATAAGTATGTGTTCATTCCCTAGAATAATTCTCGTACATACAGGGTGTTCCGTTCTTGATTCAGTGACATAGTTTTTTTTCAAATAGCACGCCCTGTATTTTTTATCATATTTTGATTACAAATTAGATGCTCTCTTCAACGATATCTGTTTCGTGCCCAAACAAAAATCGGTCGATTTTAAATTAATTAAAATATCGATAATTTCGGGAACTTGGAAGTTTTTTCAAAAGTTCTCAAATGCCTCATTTCGCATAATTTACGCATGATATATTTTTTTCTTGAGGAAATAGTGTTGTACCTTATTATCAAATGAAGAAAAAGAATTTTTTTTTATACCGAATGTTCCTAGTAACCCGCCGAAAATGAAATTTTGCAAACATGAAAAACTTTTTTTTTTCGAATGTAACACCCTGTATCTTTTTCACGTGTTTTGTTTCCACTCGAATGGTCTTTACAACGATACTTTTTTTTTTAAATCCGATGGAGATTTCCCGGAAAATTTCGAAATTAGTGTGAGGTTTAGGTATTTCTTGCAATAAACATGCTGTTGATAAAATTCAGACATTGGAATATGCAAATTTCAACACAAAATTAGACTCTTTGCTGTTCTATGAAACTTAAACATCCAAACTCTCAAGGTGTATCGAAATTTCTTCACAAAAAATATTCATTTGCGATATTATCATTTGTGCTCAGAGCTAAGTCTTCACTTAATTGAAATTACTCAGTTTGAAATTATCTCAAAAAATGTTCAAAATGTCAAAATATCGAAAAGATAAAAAAGTTGGAAGGTTTTTAAGAACTTTCCAAAATCTTCATTCTGTATCATTTGAGTGTGACAATAATTATTCTCTGACAAAAATATGATCCTCGTCATCGAAGTAAAAGATCAATTATTTTTTCATACCCAGTGTTCTTGGTGATTCAACGAAAATAGAATTTTTCGAGGTAGAAAAACTGCTTGTCGTGAATGAAACATCCACTGAAAAAAATGCAAATCAAAATCATAAACATTTAATTTAATTTAATTCTATTTCAATAAGTTTTCAAATCAAAATAGATGTTCGAAATATCCCCCATTTTGACGAATACATTCTCGAACACGATTGTTAAATGATTCGGTCACTCTCTGGAGAACATTCGGCGTTATACTCCTAAATGCTTCTGTAATTCTCTCCATCATATTTTCCCTGGTCGTTGGAGGGTCTCGATATACCCTTTCTTTAACATACCCCCACATAAAAAAATACAATTTATTCAAGTCCGGAGATCTAGGAGGCCATGCTACAGAACCTCCACGGCATATCCAATTGTCCTCAAACCTATCATTTGAAAAATCGCGGACATTGCTGCTGTAGTGTACTGGTGTCCGATCGTGTTGGAACCACATATTGTTTTTTATGTTTTGGGGAACATTAATAAGCAAAGGCTCCAGATCATGCTGCAAAAAATTTAAATAACGTTCGCCGTTCAAATGTTCTTGGAAAAAAAGTGTCCGATCACATAATCATCAATTTTGCCACCCCAGACATTTAGAGACCAACGATGTTGGTAGTCAACAGTTCTCATGAAATGAGGATTTTGAGTATCTTAATAATGAAAATTATGCCGGTTCATCAATCCATTCTTTAGAAAGGTGGCCTCATCAGAGAAAAGTACCCCACTGAGAAACTTCGGTTGGTCTGCTATTTTATTTGAAGACCATCTACCAAAGTCCAATCTCCGAAGTCCAGGAGCTCCAACTGTTGGTGGAGTTGAACATGAAAAGGATGAAACTTTTCTTCCTCAAAATTCTTGATACAGCTGTCTGACTAATGCCCTAGTCTCGACTAACATCTCTTGTACTAAGATGAGGATTCTCTACTGCACTCAAAACAACCTGCATCCTATTCTCTTTATTGAGTACACGCTTAGCTCTCTCATTCTTCTCATATCCAACTTGTCCTGTTATTTCAAACCTTTCCTTCAGTCTCTCGAATGCCTCTTTCCTAAGATGTCTACTGTGTGGGTAACGTTCGGAATAAATATGTGACGCCTACAAACAATTCCTCTCACCTTCTTCCAAGCAGTAAATCATAATAATTAACTCTTCTTGGGTAAAATTCATTGTTGCAATAATATCATGTACTTCTCACTTAGACTCACTCATATGACGTTGGAATTATCCAATTCAAAACTGTCAAATCTTGGCGCATTGTGAGTAAATCATAGAAATAAGTCTTCTATGGGCACAGGTGGTTCAAACCACAGACTATCGAACAATATTTCCTATCTTCATGTGGTATGCCCATAGAAGTCATACTTATGTCTATGGTTTAATCACAAGTTGGATATGAGAAGAATGAAAGAGCTAAGCGTGTACTCAATGAAGAGAATATCATGCAGGTTGTTTTGAGCGCAGTAGACTTTTTGAACATCTACTGAAGATTTCGAACTAAGTAATTTCGATTTGTGAAGACTTAGCTTTGAGTACAACTTATAAGGTCGCAAATAAATATTTTCTTGTGACAAACTTTCGATACACCTTGAGAGTTTTGATGTTTAAGTTTCATTGAACAGCAAAGAACCTAATTTTGTGTTGAAATTTGCATATTTCAATGGCTGAATTTTATCAACAGCATGTTTATTGCAGGAAATACCTAAACCTCACACTAATTTCGAAATTTTTCAGGAATTCTTCATCGGATTTTCGAAAAAATTATATCGTTGTAAGGCTTATTTGAGTGGGAACAAAACACGTGAAAAAGATACAGGGTGTTACATTTGAAAAAAAAGTTTTTCATGTTCGAAAATTTTCATTTTTGCCGGGTTACTAGGTTTACTCGGTATAGAAAATTTCTTTTCTTCATTTGATAATAAGGTAACACTTTTACCTCAAGTAAAAAAATATATCATGAGTAAATTATGCGAAATCAGGCATTTGAGAACTTTTGAAAAAATTTCCAAATTCCCGAAATTATCGATATTTTAATTAATTTAGAATCTACCGATAGTTGTTTGGACACGAAACAGATATCGTTGAAGAGAGCATCCAAATTGTAATCAGAATATGATAGAAAATACAGAGCGTGCTATTTAAAAAAAAGCTATGTTTGTCCCTGGTGCGAAAGTAGAAGACTCCGTATGTACGAAAATAATTTTGAAGAATGTACACATACTTATGAAACAATAATCCGAAAAAAAATTTTTTCTATCTCAAATAGTTTCCGAGATATAGAAGTTTCTCGCCTTATTGACTCGTTAGAAAAATGAAACGGGTTCTGGTCAATTATAACGAAAAACACAAAATTTCCATAATTACCTCAATTTTCTGTTTGCCAGAGTATTAATGCGTTGTGAACCTTTGGGGTGAATTTCTTACTCACTCATGGTGATGCCGACTAACAAACTGAAGGCGAGCCCCAAACGGCAGTAAGGTGGTCATTTGCCTTTCAACTAGAAATTCGAGCTCATTTTGTTTAACCCTTGTATCTATGCATAGAGGATATTCTCCTGTGAGAGACTACAGTGAATAACTTTTAGTAGACAAATTTCTAATGCCTATTGCTTTCATTTTATTATTTTGTCAGAGATTTGAACAACAAAATAATACATTCCTACATTCATTCATTTAATATGTGTTAACCATTTTCATCGATTCTTAAGCGGTCATGAATCATATAAGAATATTTATATAATAAAAAACACATTTTTATCAAGGAAAAAATCTAAAACTGATAGCAAGTATAAGAAGAAAACAGAATTAAACAAACTCTTGAGGTTAAACCCAAAGAGAAACCTCACAGACATTGGGGTTTGTCCTGATAAAACAGAACGATAACTAATACAACAAATTTGGATTTCAATTCAATATAATTTGAAAGAGAACTATAAATCAACCGGAAAGAGATAGATTATACCCATTCTAGAACATGTTCATCGCATAGTAGGTACTTAGTTTTTCATTATTAAGAAGTAGATCATGTCTTCAAAAGGAACCACATAACCGAACTCACTCTCCGGAGGTAAAACGTAGCTGATGTATCGACTTTATCATTTATTACAGAATTTTCAATAATAAATTTCCACCCACTGCGGAAACATGTTCCCAAATCGATTATAAATGATTAATTCCCATTCATGTATAGTTCGCGAGGCCTGGATTAAATCCAAGCTTTAATTAAAGAGAACAGTATAAAGGCAACGTTAGTTAATTCAAAATAGAGCCTCATTAATAATATCTGTAATCTACAACATCCAAGTGTTGTGTCTGTTTTCCTTTCCGAGTCATATTCACTCAAATGTGTGTATAATATGCCTTTGTTCTACAGATTATTCAAATTTGATATGTAAAATATACCATATGTATAGTGGGATCTGTGACAAAGATCGATCCAATGTTTAGACGAGCTAAACTTTAGTTAGTCCAAAAGATTGTATGATATAGATTTTGTATGATTTGAGCCATGGATGCATCCTTTATGTGCTTATATTAAGAAAAATTCAAACGCAAGTGGAAGATTTACTATGTCTCTACTACCAACAAAAAAATTAAATTAATATAATACTGTTACCAAAGTTTCTAACTATTGTTCATCGTCGGACAGTATGAAAACCAAACTAAAATTGACATAATTCATATGAATGAGTCGTCATTTGGATTCAGAGAACGAGGTCTTAGTGGTATAACAACTATTGAAAGGGACTTTTATTCGAATACATCAAAAATTTGGGATTTGCGTAGATTAATCTAGTCGTTCATCATCTGAAAGCTATCATTATAGAGTGATTCGAAAATTTCTCCCGATTTCAGGTAACTAGTTCTCTATCCTAAGGGCAAAGTGTAGAACTTTCAATTCATCAGTGCTAGGACGAGAGTAGCCATTTGGGATGCAGTGGTTAGCAAATGTTGAATCTTTTCTATTTTTCAAGGAAAGAAATTTGATGTTTTCATATGTCTTTATGAAGGAACGACCAGTCTGACCTATGTAGAAATTATTGCAGTCTGGACAAGATAATTTTTCAACACCTGATTCATTCAAATTCTCTATGAGATTATAACTATTGAATTTCAACGGAAAAACTTTGCAAAAATTTCCTAGGTATTTTCCACTAGAATTCCGGAACCGTTAGGAATGAAGTGACTTAAGTGGTATAAGAAAAAGATAAAAAATACTGCTTCTGTGATACCGGGTGGCCCGATATGGTTGTCTCCATAGAAAACCCACTTTCTGAGGAAAAACTAAAATTTTAAACCTTGACATTTCGTAAAAAAATGAGCAACTAAATTTTTAGATATAATCTTGTACTTTCGTGGTAGGAGATGTTGACCTAGCCAATTGTCACTGTTTATGACCTTCTAGAAAGTGAACATTGCAAAAAAAAATTTGCGTTAGGTTTTCCTCTCAAGAAAATATCAAAAGGTCGTAGGATAAGATGTACAATTAGGATGAAATAGCAAGAAAATATGGGGTGTCCTTTTGAATTCGAAAATATTAATGTTTTCAAATTCAAAATACGGTTTCAAATGTTATCAAAATATTTTAAATACAAAAAAAGTTACAGGGTTTCAGTTACAATATATATATATATATATATATATATATATATATATATATATATATATATATATATATATATATATATATATATATATATATATATATATATATATATATATATATATATATATATATATATATATCCTCAAAATATTCTCCGCAGCTACTTGTCCAGAGTATTAACGCTAACAATCTGATAGCTCTTTCTACAGCCATAAAACCTGCTCAGCGTCTACCGAATCTCCTCACAATAGTGTACCGTAGGTCGAAACACTATGAAAGTGCCTTTCAACTTCAAACTATCAATTTTGTTCATCGCGTTGTCGCGGCACAAAGGTTGCTTCATCTGCTTCGTTCTGTTGATCTCTAGCTCATGCTATTCTGGTTTGGTGATGTCCTCTGAATAATGATGGAACCCTCAACGGTCGTCGGCATGTAAATTGGGTATTCTTGACAATTTGATCACGTACCTGTTCTTTGTGATTATTTCATAGTTCCGTAATACACAGGATAGGTCATCAATGCCTCCTAACTTCAAATTATCAATTTTGATCGAATTCTTCTTTGTTATAAGTAGTTTGTGGGTCTCATCAACATTGAGACAGAAGTTGATTGCATCTAACCGTACGTTGGCATCAATCAGCGCTTCTCCACAGTTCAGATTCAGTTCCTTCGCGCATTTTGAGCTGTTGATTCAGGTTATATCTTCAGCAAACAAGACCATGCCAACGCAAGACGCACCATCTAGAATATAGATGTACAACACAAATAAGATAGGGCCCAAAACCGATACCTGGGGTACATCACTTAAAACCCTGCCTTCTGTTGACATTTTACCTTCCCACTCTGTTACCTAATATATGTCGAAATAAATAGCACTGCCATACGAAGGTAGATTCCTTTCGACTTCTTTCATTGTTATTCAATCAAAAATGATAAGTTCAAATTTTCTAGTTCACAGAATAAATAGTTTTATCCTAAATCCAGAAATGTTCCGAAAAGAAAAATCTCTCATAAGGAGTGTTGACACTTCGAATGGTTTAGTTGATGAGTTAATCAATAGTCATAGACATAATAAAAAAAATTGTCGAATGGCACTCTTCTGCAACCTGAAAAACAGAAAATATAATTCCTTCATTTACTTCACAATCCACGATGTCATGTTTTTGATCAAGACGATAGAAAGATTCTGGAAGTATCCATATAATGAAGAGCAAACTTCCTTCAAACGAATATAGAGTTCCGGTTCCATTCAGTGTACTCTACATTGTGCTCTGCGTCTACCGAATCTCCTCACAATAGTGTACCGTAGGTGGAAATACTACCGATACCTAGGGTACATCACTTAAAACCCTGCCTTCTGTTGACATTTTACCTTCCCACTCTGCTACCTGACGAATATCTTAATGAATAGCACTGCCACACGAAGGTAGATTCCTTTCGACTTATTTCATTGTTATTCAATAAAAAATGAGTTCAAATTGATCAATGACCAATCAGGACAGTGGTCCGTCGAAAGAGTCTAGTAGTCGGGATAGATTAAGTATAAATGATAGAGCCATATGGAATTAGATCGGGTGTGCCATAATCTCCTGATGACACCAACTTAGTTGGCGAAACGTGCGTCGAGTTTTCGAACGATGTTTTGGTGAAGTGGGATACAGCGTTTTCAATGTGATACAACTCCTAAAATTCCACCCTACAACTTAATTTGAATCGATATTTGATAATATATTATTTATCCTAATTATTATTCCATTTGTATATCTATAGTGTAGAATAAAATAAAATAACCCAATATAATATTGAAACGTTCAACTATCTTAAATGGAAAGTAGAATAAATACATTATTTATTTATTGGTGGAAACAAAAGAATAGGGAACTATCTCATTTTTCACTCTGTCAGTTTCCTTCCGTCAATCCTACGAACCGAAATGAATCAATCAAGCGAATACACTTGGGCGCAGTTGGCGGCGAATAAACAATAAAACACTAGTCCAGAATCGGTTTATAAATCGGTCTGGATGCTTCTTTAATACGGAAGCCTTGAAGTTATGAGGTGAAATTGATTGAATTAGTGTTGTAATCAACAACACTTATCATTTCTGTGGTGTTGTTTGTCCCCATTTTGCCTTCAACGGAATCCGAACGAATATAGTGAGATCTGTCAGATTATATTCGTGAATTCGAGAAGGTTTTCCTTGAAAGGATATGATTTCAGCATTTAGAGTGTTAAATGGTTCTTCTATTACCTGAAAATACTGTTGTTCGATTAGATTCAACATATATTGAAATTCTTTCAGCATTAAAGTCCATTTTCACTGAGCGAGTATTGTTTGCATAATATTAATTATAAATTCATTAATGCAGGTTATGTGTTGATCAATAATGAGCTGACTCGAATAGATTGAAACACCCTTTTATCTGGTGATGATGTAGATAAGTGTACCGAAATTTTCCCTTCTTCTTCTTCTTACGGTGCCTTATCCTTAAGGACGTTGGCGATTACATTTGCCCATCTTATTTTATTTGTTGCAGCTCTGAACAATTCTATAGAGCTCATATTAGTCCATTGACGTAAGTTCTTAAGCCAGGAGTTGCGTCTTCTTCCCGATCCCCTTTTGCCATTTATTTTTCCTTCGATGATAAGTTGAAGCAGTTCGTACTTTTGGTTTCTCATAATGTGACCGAAATATTGAGTCTTTCTTTCTTTTATTATCTGCACAAGTTCTCGATCCTTTCTCATCCTCTGCATAACTTCTACGTTTGTCGTATGACTCATGTAAGATATTCTGAGCATTCTACGGTAGCACCAAAGTTCGAACGATTCTATTCTTTTTTGTGTTGTTTCCGTCATTGTCCATGCTTTAACGCCATATAGCACGGTGGAGAAAACGTAACATTTCAGTATTCAAACTCTTAATGAGATATTTAGTTGGCAGTTGCATAGTTTTTTTTGCATTTTATAAAATATAGCTTGTGCTTCTTCCAGGCGTGTTTTTATCTCTAGTGAGTGATCCCAAGTTTCATCAAGGCTACTTCCTAGGTATGTTATTTTTGTTACTTGTTCTAATTCTGTTCCGTTGACCCTAATTCCGACCTTTCTGTTTTGGTGTTTGCTGATAGCCATCGGTTTTGTTTTCTTTGTATTTAGTTTCATTCCAAATTCTTTACATGTTATCATCACTCGGTTCATTAGGCGTTGTAGTGCTTCAGCGCTATCTGCTAGAATAACCGTGTCATCTGCGTATCGCGAGTTGTTAATGCATTGTCCATTTATTATTATGCCATCCGAGGTATCCTGTAGTGCCTTCGTAAATAACTCTTCCGAAAAAACGTTAAACAACAACGGGGAAAGAACACATCCTTGCCCTACTCCTTTCTCGATGTTAATGTCTTCAGATGTCTCTCCATTGATTCTAATTTTAGCCTTCTGGTCTTGGTAAAGGTTTGATATGATTCTCAAGTCTTTGTCGTCTATGTTACAAGACCTGAGAATTTCTATTAGTTTATCGTGTTTCACCAGGTCGAAAGCCTTTTTAAAGTCTATGAAACACAGATATACATCAGAGTCTACATCCCTACATCTCTCAACAAGCACACGTAATGAAAAAAGTGCCTCTCTTGTTCCAAAGCCATTCTTGAAGCCAAATTGTGTTCGTTCCGTGTGTTCGTCCAATTTGTTATAAATTCTATTGTGTATTATTCGGAGGAACAATTTTTGTATATGATTCATTAGACTAATGATCCTATATTCTTCACATTTCCTGGAGCTCTCCTTCTTTGGTAGTGGTATAAGCACCGATGTCAGCCAGTCTTTTGGTATTGTTCCAGTTTCGTATATTTTATTAAATAAGTTCTCCATAACATCGATGTGTTTGTCTGAAACTATCCTTATAATTTCAATTAGGATATTATCTTCTACAACAACTTTTTCGTTTTTTGGTTGTTTTGTTGCTTTAATAATTTTCTCCTTTGTGATGTAGGGTCCGGACGCTACTTTCTGAACATCTATGTTTTATCTCTCCTTGTCTTGAAACATGTCTTCTATGTATTTTCCACACCTGTTTATTTGATCTTTTATATTCAGTAGGGGTTTCCCATGTTTATCTTCGACGAAAGATAAAGAGGATTGCTTCCACATTCCAGCTCCTTCTTTTATTTTTTTTTTGTGTAAGTTGAAAGTATCATGTTTTTGTTCTAGTTTCTCAATTTCTTCACGTCTTTCGTTTAGCCAGGTAACCTTAGCTTCTTTGATTTTTATTTTGATATTTTTATGTATTTGTTTATATCTTTTTTGTTTTTATTTCTGAATTTTCTTCTCTCTTCCATCATGACCAAGATTTCTTCTGTCATCCAAGATTGATTCTTTTTCCTGGTCTCCTGCTCAAGGTGCTTCTCTGTAACATTTATTAGTGTTGTTTTAATCTTTTGCCAGTCTTCTTCAGAAGTTTGCGTCGGCTTTAATGGTTTTTCGTTTATATATCTATGTAGTTCTCCCTTTATTTTATTGTACGTAGATTCCTCTTTCAATTTATCGGTGTTAATAACAGTTGCTTCCTTATTTCCTTTGCTTCTTTTAAATTCTACCTTTATCCTTGCTAGAAGAAGATTGTGATCGTTGGGAATGTCAGCTCCGGGGTATGTCTTGCATGATTTTACTGCATTTTTGTACCTTGTGTTAACAATTATGTAATCAATTTGGTTTCTTGTGATGCGTCCGTTTACTCCATCTGCTGGTGACTTCCATGTATATAGTCTTCGTGGTGGTAACTTGAAAAAACTGTTCATTATAATATATTGGTTTTCTTTACAAAATTGTATTAATCTGTCTCCCCTGTCATTTCTTATACAGATGTCAAACTCACCCATCGTGTCAACTTCCCTTTCCTTTCCAATCTTGGCGTTGAAGTCTCCGAGAATTATGTTGGTTTTATGTTTCTTTGTTTGGAGTAAAGTTTTACTCAAGTCTTCGTAGAATTGTTCTACTTCCTCCTCTGTACTTTGACTTATTGGGGCATATATCTGTATAATATTCATATTGACTGGTCTGCTGTCTATCTTTATTACCATTATTCTATCTGACACTGGAAGAAACCCAGTAACTGACTTCGCACTTTCATTGAATGTAAGTATAGCAACACCATTCTTGTTTTGTGTCGTTTCATCTAATTTAACCTATCATATAAATACCTGCATGTGGCCACCTTACCTCGCTGCAACCAAGAACATCTATTTTGAGCCTCTCCATCTCCTTGATCAAATTTGCAGCCTTACCTGCTTCGTACATGCTTCTCACATTCCATGTTCCAATTCTTTTAGTTTTCAACCGGGGGATTCTCCGCACCCTCTCCTCATTTTAGAGGTGCCCGGGACTGAGGGCCATTGTTTTTTGTTCCATGAGCATATGTAATTTTCCTGGGGATATCTTATGATCTCTAATACAGTAGTTTCCCGTTGCCTTCTGTATTCTCATGCCGTTGATTACTTATTGGTAATTCCTCCGCCTTCGAGGCCGATTTCTCAACATCAGGATAAAAGAGTGCCCTTTCCTCCTTTTGGTCATCCGCCCGTAGCCGTTGACAAGCTGGAGGTGGATCGCTTATTCCGGCGATCATTCGGACGTCAGAGCCTCGTTAGTTATCTAGCAGGGTGCACCGGATAACGTTTGTTATCACACGAGCAGATGAGGTTGACATTTGGGCTGGCATTGCTGAATATATATTCTTTACCTTCGCCCCTTACTCTTCTACTCTTGAAAATATCATAGTAAAGTATGTGCCCGAACAATCTTCTAGTAAAATGACCTACCCTTCATGGTTTTCTAGAGAAACGGTCGATTTAATCATTCAGAAATCAAAATTTCATTTAAAATTCAAGTAATTCAAATCCCTTCACGATTTATCAAATTTAAAAAAATTACGCTGGCAATGTAAAATTTCGATTCAGAGAGATCATGACAGTTATGTTTCGTCTGTAGAACAAAAATGTCATAAGTAACCCGAAGACTTTCTGGCCTTACGTATCCGAATTATAGAAAGAAGTTACTGTTCCGCATGTAACGAAACTTGATTTCAATGATTGTGACTCTATATCTGATGCCTATGGTAGGTACTTTGCGGGAGTCTTCAAGGATTCAGACACACCTGTTATGTGTGAAAGTAAATTCGATTCGGTATTACCTATATGTTTCAGTTACATTGAAAGATCTGAAATAATGATAAAATTAAGAACCTGGATTGTAGCAAGGGGGCTGGTCCGAATTCCATCCCTCTAATTTTCATTAGGTCGTGTGCATAAAAACTGGCAATAACTATGCAATTAATTTATAATAAATCACTTCGACCTGGAACTTTTCCAGATGAATGGAAACTTGCAAATATAGTACCGATATTTAAATCCGGTGAAAAGAAATGCATCAATAACTACAGACCTATATCTATTTTGAGCCATTTCGGTAAAATTCTGGAGTCATTCGTAACTGAACAAATGTTTCATCTATGTAGCTCGAAGTTACCAGAGCACCAACACGGTTTCATTAAAGGCAGGTCTGTACTCACAAATTTGGTACCGTATACTGATATTTTTTCGTAAGCTCTTGATGAAGGTGTACAAGTGGATATAGTTTATACGGATATGGCCAAAGCTTTTGATAAGGTTCACCATAAAACATTAACATCAGTTTTATCCGATTTTGGAATATGTGGTTCTCTGCTCAGATGGATAGAGTCTTACTTGAGTAAAAGGTTACAATACGTGGTAGTACATGGAGGATGCTCAGGAACTTTTCGGGTGACTTCTGAAGTCCCGCAGGGGTCACATCTGGGAACCCTCTTATTTGCCTCGTATTTAAATGATATTCATGAATGCTTTCGCTATACCCATCATGAACTATTTGCTGATGATTTGAAAGTCTATAAAAAATATGCAATACTACTGACCAACAAATGTTTCAGAGTGATTTGAATCGCCTATTTTCTTTCTGTACGTCACGTTTCTTCAAACTCAATGTCAGTAAATGCCAGCATATTACTTTCACGAAAAGACTAAAAGAATAGAAATTTCTTTCTTTTAAGGAGAGCAGGTTATACCTAGGGTAGACTGTGTTCGAGAGTTAGGTGTTATCTTTGATGAAAAGCTTTCATTTTATATATCATACCCATCATATTGTCTCTAAAGCCTCTGAAATACTTGGTTTTATTTTTAGAATTACCCAAAACTTCACAAATATTGTATCGTTAAATGTCCTGTACTTCACCTTGGTTCGAAGCCACCTAGAAAATGCTACTCCGATTTGGTCTTCCTCCTACCATGTCCATATTGATAAAATTGAGAGAGTGCAGCGTTAATTTCTGAAAAATTTGAATAATATGTTCAATCAAGTCCTATTGAACATTGATTATATCACTGAAACACGAAAGGTTAATATACTTACCTTGGAGTGGAAAAGGGTGCTCTTCGATGCTATATTTCTTTATAGAATTTTGAACAACAAACTCAACTTTCCTTGATACATTATTTAACATTTTATGTGTCTGAATATCTGAACCGTCGGACGACACTCTTCTACGTTTCTAAGGTTCGAAGAGCTATCTATTATAACTCTTTATTTCTAAGAATAATGAGACTTGATAACTGGCACTTCGGTGATATCGATTTGTCTAACGTCAGTTTGTCTTGTTTCAAGAAGAAGATATTTTTATATTTAGTCCATCGCTGGTGATAATCGTATTTGCTTATTGTGATATGCCTTATAGGTTTTTTCATTTTTCATATTTTAAGTGAAACTCGATTATGTTTATTATTTTGAATTAATTTTTTGTAGGGTCCCCTGTTATTGGAAATTCCTATTGGGGCTCCGGTTGAAATGAATAAATGAATAATGCTCGTGTAGTGAGAAGAATGACAAAAGCCACAAATTGTTTACGATGAACGATATTGATTGTATTCATTCTGTTGAAATCCATTTAAAAATATGGAAAGGTAACGAATACTTTCCTTAGTAATCCACGTTTATTTGTTAATACATGAAGAGTTTGGTCTCTCCGATCATTTTCAATTGCTGAATGGTAACCAATATACAAATATGTTGTTAAATCGAACCCATGCAGTTAACATGCCCATAACAACAGTAATTTTACGCTTCGTCAATGGCATATCATTGGCATTGATTATCGCCTATCTCTGGTTAAAAGTTTAAAAGGTGATCTCGTTGTTGTAACTTCACTACTGACCTTGTGTATATTCCAACGCAGCTGAGGAGGCTTAGCAAAGACGAGTTAATTAACCTGATAGTTAACAAAACTAAGATGCCAGTTCAAGGAATGAGCGATGCCACATATAATGAACTGAAACTTGGAATGAAAGAACATCTTTCACCACCCGAGTCGAACTTCAAACAGAACCCGATGAAAACGAATTTTTCAAGAGAGTAACTAATGCACTAGGTGAGTTGAAATCTTAGAATAAACTTGTTTTAAATTTGGAGGAGAGTATCGAAGATCTGAAGGAAATAAATTATTTACTGAGAATGCATAGAAATATGTCAAAGGGCGCTGATAAGGGAAACGTAAACAAATGTCTCCTTCTCACCAATGTTGATAAATCTGGCAGTCGAATTGATCTGAAAACATGCGGAGATGTATTGAAGAATACACCTACACCAAGGTCGAATGGAACAGGTCCACGAATTCGATCTCCGTCATTTTGATCCCATCATCTGTCAAAACCGAGTTGTTCAAATGTACAGGTAACAAACAACGTAAATAGCGTAAATATAACCGAAAAAATGGATTAAAAGACGGCGAGATATGGCAGAATGTGAAGAATGAAGGCATCGGAAAGTATCGAAACTATTCCATGGAAAGCCCTCATCTATGCTTCTAGGTTTGTACTCGAAACAAAAGCAGGGGATTTGGAAAATATGCCCAAAGGTACTGTTCCGGAGGCATAATTTGAAATCCTTGCATCACAGTACTCGAATTATTTTGCATTCTTAAGGAGAGTAGTTCAGGAAGAAAATAAAATGTCCAACATAGAGTTCATCGCAAGATCACACAATAAAGGCAAAGCCATGTGGTCTGTGTCAAACACACTGCTGGGTAGGAAAAACAATAAAAGTCCGATCAATATACTTGAAGAAACGACAGAAGACAATTGCTCTCCCAGAGAAGTTCTGAATGAAGTAAATAATACCTTCATAAATCAGTGTCCAGAGATTGCTCCGGATCATTTCACTCTGAATATCGACAGAAACCGTCAGAGTATTTATTTCAACCCACAGACTTCAATGAAGTCTTCAATACGATAACGCAGCCCAAAAACACATCGTCAACGGTTAAAGATGGAATACCTGTCAAGATACTCAAAGCTGTTGCCAATGAAATCGCTTCACTCATGTTATCAACCTCATGTTTGTAACGAGTAACCTCAGCACTCAAGTGCGCCGTGGTAAGAGCCTTTCTAGAAGAAAGGTCCTAAGGATCAGGTCAGTAATTATCACCCAATTGCTCTTCTGTCGAATCCGAGCAAAGTATTTGAAAAACTAATTTGTGTACGATCATCAGGTTCTGTCTGATAGCTAAAACGGTTTTCGAAAAAATCTGCCCACCAGGCTTGCGGCGTTCTATGTACTATGACATTTTATCGAGGCTCTAAACGAAAAGAAGCATACACTATTTATGCACCTCGACCTGTCGAAGGCCTTCGACAGTGTCCGGCATGACATTCTCCTCGAAAAATGGAGAGATACGGTATGAGCGGTGCTGCGCTTAGTCTCTTCCGATCATACCTTAAAAATCGTAGTCAGAATGTTAATACATATGACTCTGAGGGAAATACTATAAGATCTAATGAGGAAATGGTTTTGAAAGGAATTCCGAAAGATTCAATTTTGGGACCTGTACTCTTTTTACTGTATACAAATAATCTTAGTAGCGTGACACTGCATAGTCTAGTTCAATATGCCGACGATGCGTCTTTTATATTCAGTGATTACTCTCTGGAGAACCAAAACTCCAAGGTACTGGAAGCGCTGGTTGTGCTGCAGGAGTTGTTTGCGTAAAATAATCTTTTATTGAACGTTGATAAAAACAAAATTGTTGTGTTTGACTATGAGACGAAGGAGCGACTATAATATCCACAATAAGGAAAACCTCACATGTGGAAAATACAGTTCTACTTATTTACAAAAGAACGTACACTATTTACTCCTAATAATTTATAATAAACTACCGACTACCTTGAAGAACTTACCATTTCGGGCTTTAAAGAAAAAGCTTACTGAAATTTGAATGAAGAGATGCTAGTTATTGCTTGTCTTTCGATTTCGATTCTGTGTTTTTTGTTCTGTGTCTCTATGTTCACTTGTATATTAGATATCTAGGTATAAATTATTTTCGAGTAGCTATTGACATGTTCTAGGCCAGTTTTGGCTGATGTAATTTCGAAACGAGTAAAGGATCTCTCTCTCTCATGATAAATTTCTAGTTGATTCTTAAGGTCGGTAAAATGTGGGTTCTACTCTTTTCATTTATTTCCAAACTTTCTGATAGATTAATTTTTTATTCTTCATTACATTTCTAACGGACTTTGAGATTAAACAAAAACTATTGTGAGGTTTGTTGATTGAATGTCTCGATTATTAATGATTTCTTGTCTGATGTTATATGTTCTTTGAAGCAGCTTTCAAAATTTCAACCTCTTTGACATACATAAGCTGAGGGGCATTCGTTGCATTCGATTTTGTAAATAACAGAGTGTTTGAGTTTATCTGTTTTCTGTTTCGCATTGAAAAATAATTTGGTAAGATTTGGAACGCTTGAGAGTAAGGTGGTTGTTTTGAATATTGATAATTAATGCTTTATTTCATGAGAAATTAGATCGATAGAATTCGAACTAAGATTTTATTTTCGAGTTTTTACCAAATGTGAAAATAATATTGATGTTCGTGTTTTTTTACGTCTGACGAACGATGCTTTTCTGTAGATATTATAAATTATAATATTGTTAATGTTTCATGTATTAAATCGAAAAAATAATGGCATTACAACAGCTATATCGCTGCGATACAGTAGTTTGTAGAAAAATTATTCAATAACCTATAAAATTGTCGAAAAAATACACAAAACATTGGAATAAGATAAAATTCTATAACAATAATTAGAAATATGTTAATGAGGAAGAATTCACTGAATAGATAGTCGAAATAATCACGTATTAACTACCCGTATTATTACTGAGTTCAATGTTGATAGAATATTTCACTTTTATTCCTTAAAATACAATCTGAGATGTTAAAATTGAAATTGTAGTGTTTGAAGACCTGGTTTTTACTCTTGTTTTTGAAAAATTAGATAGTGAACCACAATAGTTTGCGAGGGTACAGAGAAAGGGCGATAATCGTCCATTCATTATCAAAACGAAACAACCACTTGTTGGACTTTCTATTAGATCACAAGACTGCAGGAACATTTACCTTCTTTTGAATTTATCATTCATTCTCACATAATTATGCTCATAGCAGGAATATAGCACATGGGTTAAAAAGTACCGAGATTTATTGATAAATTTGAGCAATATTCTCTTCGTGGGAGCTGAATCCTTTTCCTGGAGCATCTTTCCTAAAATCGGTAAAATGCTGGGTGCCATATCAGCTCCATGTAGTACTCAGATTCATCAATTTGTAGTTGTTTTTGTTCCACTATGAGCAATTTCGACACCCATACCGTTAAAAATTTTTTCATACCTAAATTTTCGTACAAAATGTTGGATACGGTCCTTTTGATATCTTCAGGATGTCAGCTAACTTCTAAACTTTCACTCTCCAATCACCTTTAATTTTCAACACCTCTTCGATATTCTCTGGTGTAATCATATATTTCATCCCTCCAGAAAGTTCAACGTCTTCGGTGGTTGTATGACCACGTTTGAAATCAAGACATCATCGGCAGATGGTTGTTATCGATGGATAATTTTGCCGATATTACTTTTCACGCTATTCCTGAATTTATTTGGTAATTTTATCATCAAATAACAGTGTTTGATGGAGACAGGAAACTCGTTTTGAATTCTGGTTGACATCCAGATCCGAATAAGGAGCGGTTGTCTTTCGACAAATCGTTTTCTTGCTGACACGCTGTGCAGCGTTGCGGTAAATAGTCGAACTACTGTGACCTCGAAATTGTTACGCCTAAGAAATTTATTGAATTATTTCTTTTTATTTCGGTTGTGAGTTCAATTTTGGATGTAATGAGTTTATATAATTTTCGAGAATTTTCAACTGTCTGTTCCTGTGGAGCAAATAATGATATCGTCTACATAGCGATACCAGTACTAAGTGGACGGTTATGAATTAATTTCTCTAAATTATTCATGAATATTTCTGCTAACAAAGGACTTAATGGTTTGCCCATGATCAAGCCGTCTTGACAAGTATAATATTTGTTATTGAAATAGAAATAATTTTGATCTAAAGGAAATTGTAATAATTAAAGAATATCTGAGTTTTTACGTTGCAGATAGTTCTCTAAAACATTGCTACCAATGAATTGGTTTCATATTTTGTAGAGACGATTATAAAACGGAGGTGATCTTCATCTTAATAGATTGCGAGAATTCATTTGAAGCGGATGTGATAGAATAAGGTGTTTCTGACCATAATGCACAGTTCATAAAAATTAAACGTATTCGTGATAAGACCGTGATTTTGAAAAAAGATGACAAAGTTAGAATATTTAGTGAGAAAAACTCGAGAAACTTTTCTGAATATATCGACAATTGCAACTGGGATTTACTATATGAAATTTCCAACGTGGATGAAGCCTTCAAATTATTTCATGAAAAAAATTATTACAGGGTTTGATCTAGCTTTTCCGGAAAAACAAAGAAAAGCAACTTCTGGTAAAAATGACCTTGGATAACTGAAGGAATTCGAATATCCTGTCGGAATAAATATGAACTCATTTGATTCTGGAAACTTTCTACGAGTCAACATTTCATTACTTATCTTTATAGATATTGCAAAATTTTGAATAAGTTAATTAAACTAACTGAACAAAAGTACTACACTAATAAGATTATTAATTCATCGAATAAAACAAAACAACATGGAATATCCTTAAATCTTTCGGAAATGGTTCTCGCTGTCATAATGAAAATATCGAGTTGAAGGAAAATTATAATATTATTAAGAATCAACAATCAATTGCAGAGACGTTCAACCAATTTTTTGTTCTAAAGCTTCTCTTCTAACAGCTGATTTAAAAAGTAAATATGGATTCCGTGATTACCTAATAAATAATAAGTTCAGTTCTGTATCATCGCTTTTCTTCAAGCCAGTTGTAGAATCGGATATAATGTTAATAGTGGGTGGATTGGAAAATTAAATGACTTCTGGGTATGATAATATACCGATTACTGTGATTAAGTGAAACATAAATTCACTGAAAGCCCTTTGGCCTATCTATTTGATATGTCGCTAGAGCAGGAATTTTTCCGGACGCATTCAAAAAAAAGGAGAAAGGAACAATGTAACCAATTACCGACCAGTATCAATTTTACCGGCAATGTAAAGATCTTAGAAAAACTAGTTGCAAATCAGCTTGTTGGTTACCTCGCCACTAAAATTGATAAGAAGAAAATAATATACTATCCTCATCTCAGTTCGGATTTACAAAAATTTAAGCACCTCTGATGCAATATTTTCATTGGTTCAAAATTGTAGAGCTGTGGGAAAGGAAGGAGTGTGTTATGCGTATATTCTACGATTTGTCGAAGGCATTCGACACCCTCAATCATTCTATTTTTCTAGAAAACTCAATCATTATGCCATCAGAGGTATACCTTCAGCATGGTTCGAATCATACTCGGCTGATCGCAGAGTTTATACAGAAATGAAGGACAAGTCGAATAAAACATTTTTTGCTCGAAACAAATTGTGGTGTCCCTCAGGGCTCAATTCTCGGTCCAATAATGTTCCTTATTTATGTTAAAGATCGCTAATGGTACTTGTTTGTTAAGGCACTCGAAAGTTACTGACGACTTGGTGGCTGATAGTATTCATACAAAAGAAAAGATAATAGATTGGTTCAGTGTCAATAAAAGATTTTGTTAAAAAAAATTTTTCATCCACATGTTTTCTATAATATTGCCAAATTTTTTGAAGAAATGGCTTCAACCATGTGAAAATGGGAGAATAATATAATTCTTCAAATTTATGTTTATTCTTATCATCAATTTCATTCTTATTACTTCTTGAAATTCAATCAAGGTTGTGTCACATATATAAAAATTTTTCCTTTATCGCCTAAACTTAAGGCATTTGGACTATTGGTGTATTGGTGTGTATATTTTAAGCGATTAATATGTTATTGTGTTTATAATACTTTTGGGAAATAAATCTAAATCTTAAGAAGGAGGAACTCAATAAGCTTTCGATTACTTAACAATATTTGTATTTATATTCTCATTTTTTATCTATATACATAGTTCATAATTTCTGTACATTCGTTCGTCTGAAGAAAATACGGTGTAAGGATACGCATTACGAATCACAATTATTCAGTAAAATTCCTCAAAAAACATAACTTGTTTTTATTATTGATAATGGAGTTCTACGAAGTAAAAGCCTTCCAAGTTCAAATTTTAAAGCTAACATAGTTTCTTTTAGATGAGTGGATCTTCATGTATTATTAGACTAGTTGGTGCTTGATTGTGGCTTTGAGATCGAGGCAAGAGAAACATGGATATTGATAGATAGATTATGTCAAAAGATACTATATGCTATACGTTTAAATTATAAGCGAGAATTCCATATATAGCATCGAAATAATGGGTCATATGAGGCAAAACCGTAGTTGTGGTATGTCTAACATTGCTGCCACCGAGACCCCGCTACAGCACCACGACTATAGCATAATAGAAGCTAATTCCCTAAATGTTCTTCCATCATCCATTGATGCTCGGTCTACCTTCGGTAGTCTCAGTTCTGCCCCTGCAGCGTGAATCATCTTTCATTCAGAAATTGTGGTCTGCTACCCCATAATGCTTGGAAAAAAAATATTGCAACTTATAAAGAATGTTATCCTGAATATGCGTTTCCACAACTGGCGAGAGGTACTGCATGAGATCTAGGACCAGTTTGTTCCGAACCTCATTCACGGTAGTTGTCTGGTTTTGCTAGCTTCCTAATATTCTATTGGTAATGTTTCCAATATGGTACGAGCTACTCCATTGAAGTGATTTCGTGACCTTGAAGGTAGTTCCTAGTGATAGGAGTTCGGTAAGGTCTGATGTTATCATGCAAAACAAAAATCGTTCATTCATGTTTACCGCAAATGATACATAATGTTCCTCTAAAATGTCTGAGAATACCAGATTCTATGACCAGTAACGGCGTTCAAGGAAATTCCTCCCCCATCATGAAAAGTAGCTCTGGGTGTATCTCTCATTTCGACGTTTGTGCACTAGAGAACGTGGATCGCAATGAAAAAGACAAAATTTTGACACTTCTGTAGTTAGAGCTATGCCTCATGATCCGATATGTGGCTTCGAATCAAATTTTCTGAGATGTTGTAGTATTGTATCTGTGATAATTTGGACACCACTGTTCTGTCGAAGCTGCATTTGAAGGTGCCAGCAGTAGCGAACCGTTGCCCCAACGAGAAAATTCTTAAATAACAGTCATAGATCGTCGTTGTTGCTCGAGAAAGTCCTTGCCAAGGTCTTCTTTCATGACTAACAGTTTTCCTGTATCTAAGAATCGCATTATAATGTTACCCAAAATTAGAATTTTTTGAAAGAACAAACCTTACAACAACTGCTGTTATCAATATGTGATGGGTACTCACAAATACCCGCTTCACAAGAACAACGTTACTTGAAAATATTAACGAACAACTGCTGTTATCAGATTTGGTTTTTCACAAAATCTCAATTTATTTCTTCGTTTTTTTCTCATCACAGGAACATATACGAGAAGGAAAAAACTAAACTTTGTTGGTATACGAACGCCTACCATAAAATTTGAAATATTGAAATTGTGGGTTTGTTTATTGGAGCAGTGTACTAGAATCCTATGACAGTTTTTGAAATAATTCTTGATCTTGAATCTTGTTTTGGTACCACTAAAGAAAAAGCTCACGAAGTTTTCTCGTGAGATCATCTTTAGTTTGCTTAAGGATGGAACTTATTCTTTCAAGAAATCAGTTATATGTTGCTACGATTGAAGTTTGACGATTGTCTAGGGAAAAAGTTTAGATTTACTTCTATTTCAAAATTGTTTATGTTCCACTTTTTATTACATTTCTCATTTTGATTATTCGAAATAACTAATAGCTTCATTAAAAAGTGAACTTAACTTTTAGAAAATGTCTCAAGTATCTGTTCTTTGCTTGGATTCTGGTTAAATGCAATCTATATTTCAAGAATATCATACATTTGAATGTTTCGATATGAATTCTTCACAATGATTTACTGGTTCTTATGCAAAAACTTCATGGTAAAAGTATGGAATGAAATGTTTTCATATTTTTAATACTTTGTATGACAATGCTTCTGAAAGATTTCAGAATATTGCACAGTTAAATATTCAACCTAATGAGGTTGGAATTTGAGATGGTGAGAAATATATGAAACATATTTTTTGTAATTATGGAGTTTTTCCTAATAATTTGGCTTAGATGCCAATTATGACATAAAAAACTAACAAAGCTATTAAAATAGAAAACTCTCTCAGAATTAAAATATATTTATGAAATTTGAAATGACTCATCTCATTTTCTGAGTAACAGATATCGAAGATGCATCGCCTTTAATTTTATATGTTACACGGTTAACGAGCTACAGTTCAGGATCATCTAGTTCGGGCCACTATATACAAGGTGGGCGAAAGTCGATGGTTCAGCTCTCTCAAGAGCGCTTCTTGAAAGGGTCCATTTCAGGTGGAATTTGCATGTTTTTCCTTTACTTGAAAACTGAGGTAGTGGCGTCAACGAGTATTCATCACCAGCATATTTCAAGACAATTTCAAGCTTTTCTCCACAGAAGTGATAATTTTCTATGAATATACCCGTTTTATGCTGATGAATTAATTCTCAATTAACTCTTCTCCATTTTTCATTATGCTTGCGAAAATTCGTTTTTCGTATGCGCTATGTCGATCTCAGTGTTCCAAGTTGCGAATTTTATGTTCGGATTGTATTTGAATAGAACGTATTATATTTAGTGAAGAAGATAATATATTATTCTCATCTCAGTTCGGATTTATAAAAATTTAAGCACCTCTGATACAATATTTCCATTGGTTCAAAAAATTTGTCGAAGGAATTTGACTGCCTTAATCATTCTATTTTTCTAGAAAAACTTAATCATTACGCCATCTGAGGTATACCTTCAGCATGGTTCGAATCATACTTGGCGGATCGCAGAGTTTATACAGAAGTGAAGGACAAGTCGAATAACACATAGGTCTTCTTTGCACGAAACAAATTGTGTTGTCTCTCAGGGCTCTATTCTCGGTCCAATAATGTTCCTTATTTATGTTAAAGATATTACTGCAGATTTACCTAACATTCATTTTTCATTGCTTGCTAATGATACTTGTTTTTAAAGCACTCGAAAATTACTGACGGCTTCGTGGCTGATAGTATTCATACAAAAGAAAAAATAATAGATTGGTTCAGTGCAAATAAAAGATTTAGTTGAAAACAATTTTACATCAACATGTTTTCTATAATATTGCAGAATTTATTTTTGAATGAATGGCTTTACTCACAAATACCCGCTTCACAAGAACAACGTTACTTGAAAATATTAACGAACAACTGCTGTTATCAGATTTGGTTTTTCACAAAATCTCAATTTATTTCTTCGTTTTTTCTCATCACAGGAACATATACGAGAAGGAAAAAACTAAACTTTGTTGGTATACGAACGCCTACCATAAAATTTGAAATATTGAAATTGTGGGTTTGTTTATTGGAGCAGTGTACTAGAATCCTATGACAGTTTTTGAAATAATTCTTGATCTTGAATCTTGTTTTGGTACCACTAAAGAAAAAATTCACGAAGTTTTCTCGTGAGATCATCTTTAGTTTGCTTAAGGATGGAACTTATTCTTTCAAGAAATCAGTTATATGTTGCTACGATTGAAGTTTGACGATTGTCTAGGGAAAAAGTTTAGATTTACTTCTATTTCAAAATTGTTTATGTTCCACTTTTTATTACATTTCTCATTTTGATTATTCGAAATAACTAATAGCTTCATTAAAAAGTGAACTTAACTTTTAGAAAATGTCTCAAGTATCTGTTCTTTGCTTGGATTCTGGTTAAATGCAATCTATATTTCAAGAATATCATACATTTGAATGTTTCGATATGAATTCTTCACAATGATTTACTGGTTCTTATGCAAAAACTTCATGGTAAAAGTATGGAATGAAATGTTTTCATATTTTTATACTTTGTATGACAATGCTTCTGAAAGATTTCAGAATATTGCACAGTTAAATATTCAACCTAATGAGGTTGGAATTTGAGATGGTGAGAAATATATGAAACATATTTTTTGTAATTATGGAGTTTTTCCTAATAATTTGGCTTAGATGCCAATTATGACATAAAAAACTAACAAAGCTATTAAAATAGAAAACTCTCTCAGAATTAAAATATATTTATGAAATTTGAAATGACTCATCTCATTTTCTGAGTAACAGATATCGAAGATGCATCGCCTTTAATTTTATATGTTACACGGTTAACGAGCTACAGTTCAGGATCATCTAGTTCGGGCCACTATATACAAGGTGGGCGAAAGTCGATGGTTCAGCTCTCTCAAGAGCGCTTCTTGAAAGGGTCCATTTCAGGTGGAATTTGCATGTTTTTCCTTTACTTGAAAACTGAGGTAGTGGCGTCAACGAGTATTCATCACCAGCATATTTCAAGACAATTTCAAGCTTTTCTCCACAGAAGTGATAATTTTCTATGAATATACCCGTTTTATGCTGATGAATTAATTCTCAATTAACTCTTCTCCATTTTTCATTATGCTTGCGAAAATTCGTTTTTCGTATGCGCTATGTCGATCTCAGTGTTCCAAGTTGCGAATTTTATGTTCGGATTGTATTTGAATAGAACGTATTATATTTAGTGAAGAAGATAATATATTATTCTCATCTCAGTTCGGATTTATAAAAAATTTAAGCACCTCTGATACAATATTTCCATTGGTTCAAAAAAATTTGTCGAAGGAATTTGACTGCCTTAATCATTCTATTTTTCTAGAAAAACTTAATCATTACGCCATCTGAGGTATACCTTCAGCATGGTTCGAATCATACTTGGCGGATCGCAGAGTTTATACAGAAGTGAAGGACAAGTCGAATAAAACACATAGGTCTTCTTTGCACGAAACAAATTGTGTTGTCTCTCAGGGCTCTATTCTCGGTCCAATAATGTTCCTTATTTATGTTAAAGATATTACTGCAGATTTACCTAACATTCATTTTTCATTGCTTGCTAATGATACTTGTTTTTTAAAGCACTCGAAAATTACTGACGGCTTCGTGGCTGATAGTATTCATACAAAAGAAAAAATAATAGATTGGTTCAGTGCAAATAAAAGATTTAGTTGAAAACAATTTTACATCAACATGTTTTCTATAATATTGCAGAATTTATTTTTGAATGAATGGCTTTAACCATGTGAAAATGAGAGAATAATATAATTCTTCAAATTTATGTTCATTCTCGTGTTCCAAGTTGCGAATTTTATGTTCGGATTATATTTGAATAAAACTTATTATATTTAGTAAAAATTTAACCTAGTGTTTCTTCTCCAATTGTTTGGGTATTTAGTTGATAGGTTTCACTTATAGATATGGACATTAATTCTTTATTCAAGTTTACAATATTTCATGCTCTGAAAGAATTCGGTCAATACTGATAGGGCTTGCTAACTGGGTACATCGCGCCGATTGATTGAAATTCAATTTTAAAATTAGACAAATTGGAAAATATTCAAATTTATTTTGAAAACAATAATTCTTTCAAAAGAACTGCAGGAATATTTAACAAAAATCATTCACATTAACAAATGGATCTAAAGCATATTGAGCTTTTGAGTATATTGAGAGTGAAGAGAGATTAAAGTTGTTGAGGAAACTGTTCAAAATTACCTGTCTCTTTCTCTTCACAATGCATCAAAAGTTCTGAAATTTCTCAGCTACTTCCTCAAAGACCTGTTGATAGTCGGCATCATATCACGATTTGCCTCCTCAGCTCTCTGAAAGTTTTGATTGAGTGAGCGTATATTTAGAATTTCAAATGACCCCATAAAAAATCAAGAGGAGTGAGATTCGTTGACCTTGCTGGCTATACAACGGAACCCCTCCTAACGATCCAATTTTCTGAAAATTATTTATCTGAATATTCTCGGACGCAAACATCAAAGTGTGGAAAAGCGCATAATCTGAGTAATACGATTGACATTCAGAAAGAATTGGATAGTTTTCCAATAATTCTGGGAACAATAAATTCTTCTAGTTGCAGTAGGTAACTGTCTCCATTGAGAATATCTTCGAAGAAATGGTCCAACCAGATGGTTTCCGTATATTCTTTATTTGTGGGATTTGTGTGTGTATGTTCTTGTGTGAGTGAGGATTTCGTGTTTCCCATTGCAGGCAATTGTGTCTGTTCATCTCTGCATAGAGCATAAAGTTACTCTTCTCATAGAAACGGATTTTTTAAAGAAAGTTTTAGATTATTGCATCTTCTGTTAGATCAAGTAAGAACATAATTTTGTGGGGATGAATAGGTTTCATTATTCTGTAGACAGTTGTACTTGATACACCAGTTTGATAGAATAATTTTCCAATGGACTGAGTGTTGTCCATTTGTAGATGATCCAATACCACTTCCAGAGCTTCATTTCTTAGAGGACGTGCTACTTGATCCTTCAGGTTTGCCAGTGAACCACTTGAACTTAAAATGTGTATCGGATATTTGATATATGGGTGACTCACTTCCTTCTCTCGATGAATTGTGTTGAATATTTTTCCTTCTGCGCAACTGTTATTTTAAATTTATATGTATATATATATATATATATAGTCCTTTGAACTCCTATAAGGAGCATAGGGCCTCTAGAAAGGTCTTCCATCTGGATCTATTTCTGGCAATTCCTTTCACTTGGTTCCAGGTCTTGCCAGTTGGTAATATTTCGTCGAGAATTGTTCTCCTCCATGTGTTTCGGGGCCTTCCTCGTTGTCTTGTTCCCTGCGGGTTCCATTCCAGCACTTGCCGGGCGGTGTTCGTGGTTTCTCTTCGCAAGATATGGCCGATCCATTTCCATTTTCGCAGTTTTACCTCTTGGCTAGTTTTGCTCTGATGGGTGATGTTGTAAAGCTCTTCATTGGTTATCCGTTCAGGCCAGTAGATGTGTAGGATTTTACGGAGGCATTTGTTCACACAGACCTGGAGGCTCTGCTCGATTGTTCTTGTTTGCTTCCAGGTCTTGCACCCATATTAGAGTACCGACTTGATATTTGAGTTGAAGATGCGCAATTTTGTTGCGTTGGTAATGGCGTTTGATCTCTACACATTGCGAAGCATTGGGAAAGCCTGGTTGGCCTTGGCTATTCTGTTTTTGACGTCTGCCTCTGACCCTCCTTCTGTCGTTATGAGGCTGCCCAGGTAACAAAAAGTCTCCACATTTTCTGGGATAGATCATGGGGATAGCATCTATCATAAAAGGCTGTGAGTTTGTAGTGCCTATACGCATTGACTTTGTTTTGCCAACGTTTATTTGAAGACCTGTGCGTTTGGCTATGCTGTTCAAACGGTCCAGTTTGTTCTGCATATCTTGATGGGTGTTAGATAGTAGAAATTTGACGTAACATAATTTTTACCTTTCACACAATTTTCGTGTTTCCCTCGTAAATATCGAATAGTGATGCAGTTATGATTGAAACAACGCATTGATCATTCTATGGTGAGAATGATGAAAATATTGCTCTTGGAAAAAAATTGTAGATCATGTGTAAGAAATTAATGTGCTTATTGGATTGATTATTTTAGAAGCGAATCTTCTACGAATATAAGTTTTTGTATATCATCTTTCGTCAGTTTCTAGTTCCAGTAACGAAGGTAATTGAAGAATTTCATTGAATTAATATGTATCAATCGACCCGATGTACCTGTATCGAAAATTTGGCAGAAGAACATTTATGTGTTCATATAGATAATCTAGGTATCTTTTCAATAATGTGCTACGCAACCAATATTTCTTATGATGATTGAGGTGATATAAGGATGTAGGTTAATCTGATATGCTCAGAGACTGGTCCAGTGATTTCCGTTAACATTAAGATTTTCTTGAAACACCCTGTATTCTCTTCCACTACGATGTAATTAATATTTCTTGAAATATCAACAAGATTTTCTTTAATGGGTTGTCCAATGAATGGTTCGTGAAAAATTTCGTATTCGTAAATTCGAAATAACTTCGTTTGACGAATAGAGTCCTCGAGTATCGAACCTATTAATTCTTTGTTTTGATGTGGTGTTAAGCTTTTCAAATAAAAATGAAAAATGATGACTGCGCGGTTTTTCAGTTTTCACTTTCTCATGCCAGCAGGAGTGAGTCAAACGTATACGCCCAGAGTAATCGAATTGAAATATCTGAGTCAGACCGTAAACTTTTCAAATCATTTTCGTTCTTCGGAAAGAAGTCTAAGCTTTCCGTTGAAGTGGTAACAAGTTAGAGTGTTTTTTAACACGTCAACAAACGCTAACTTCAGTTCGAATATACATAAGGGTTGAGAATTCCTACTGATCACTAGAACACTAAACACAATTTCTCCTTAGATTTTTTACTACAGAAAGTAATGTTAATGGGCTGCGGAAAAATTAGCTGAAAAATTGAGAATGTTGCGCCATTTCTCCTATATTTTCGATTGCTTTCCATTCAAAATGAAATTTATAATATATATATATATATATATATATATATATATATATATATATATATATATATATATATATATATATATATATATATATATATATATATATATATATATATATATATATATATATATATATATATATATATATATATATATATATATATATATATATATATATATATATATATATATATATATATATATATATATATATATATATATATATATATATATATATATATTTCTTTCTCCTTTTCTTTTGCTTCTCACAACGTTTCGAAAAGTTATCTCTTTCCTTTTTCAGGCATTGGAAATAACTCCAATTTTATCGGTTATCCTTTTGATGTACGGCAACTTTCTTTTGTTCTGCTACAGTTTATTAATTTGTTGATTCAAAACTTGACTTAAATTTTTGCCTTTGTTATTGTCGAATTAATTGTTTTCATTGTGCATCCGTTATTTTTAAGGATAGATGTTTATTTCTTCATACCTTGTGTTCTCATTTGGTAACATAATTGATCCTTGAATCAGTGTATTAGCTTCTGAATTGATCTGACTCGGATGGTGGTTAGGTTAGATCAGCGTGTAGGTCACGTATTCTTCGAGAGCTTCTTCCCCATGGGGTCAGATAATCAATAAGTTTTCCACATATCGTAGCCAGATCTTCGGTTTTAATTTCTCTCCGAAATTTGTCATCAATAAATTTGCAACAGGCATATATATATATATATATATATATATATATATATATATATATATATATATATATATATATATATATATATATATATATATATATATATATATATATATTTATACAGGTGCTTCAACTAAAACTAAACTACTACATCTACCAAGATATTCATTTATGAATTTCTGATCAAAACGACAAAACAGGTCAATTTAAAAAACTTGCCTGAAATATTAACGCCCTAAGCGGGGGTTGCAATCCATGAACATTTTGAATAGGGAAGATGGGTCGAGTGATGAATCAAGAGGAAGGCGGTATTTGTGTCTACATTGCTTTGAACGAATTTCTATTTTCAATTGGAAACTGTAAACGATACAGGGTGAGCAACTGAAAGATAGAGAAGACTATTTCCCTGAGACTATTCAAGTTTCAGTGAAGTAAAATGGAATAGATTCATGCTGATCAATGGCAGTCATCATGAAATACCATCCTCATCTCGAATTCCAACCACTAGAGCAGGGGTGACCACCCTTGAAAATTTGGAAGAGGGTAGATGGCTCGAGTGATACCTCGAAAGAAAGGTATTTTCTTTGTCTGCATCCCTGTGAACGTATTTTCATTTTTGATTGAAAACTGTAGAAGATACAGAGTGTGCTACTGAAAAATAGAGGAGAATTTCTATCGTTCTGAGCTATTCAAGTATTAGTGCAAAAAAATGGAACAGTTGAAATTCGAGATGTGAATGGTGTTTCGGAAGATGACAGCCTTTGATCTGGAATGAATCTGTCCCATTTTTCTGCACTAATACTTGAATATCCCAGGGCGATAGATAGTCTCCTCTATTTTCCATCGGCTCACTCTGTATTTTCTACATTTGTCAATCAAAAATGAAAATTCGTTCACGGGGATGCAGTCAAAGATAATACCTTTCTTTCTAGGTATCACTCGACCCATCTTCTCTCTTCCAAATTTTCAAGGGTGGTCACCCCTGCTATAGAGGTTGAAATTCGAGATGAGGATGGTATTTGATGATGACTGCCATTGATCAGCATGGATCTGTTCCATTTTACTTACTGAAACTCGAATAGTCTCAGAGAAATAGTCCTCTCTATCTTTCAGTTACTCACCTTGTATCTTTTACAGTTTTCAATTAAAAATGGAAATTCATTCTCCCCCATTTGCCATATTATTATTATTGTTGTTTTGTATGCCCTTCTGTTTCTGTTAGTGTGCAAGTATTGTGTACAGGATTTTGAATTATTGATTGCGTGTATTCATGTGCATACAGATATTTTGTGTGTATATTATTTTGATTTGAAATATTGAAAAGGAAGAAAAACAAAATAACTAAACACTCACCAAGGTATATAAACTTTTGTGAGTACCTATTGGATCTTTATTGTGTGGAAAATTCGATGTTATTTTATAAACCAGAATTAAATTGAGATGGAAAGTGTTTGAACAATAGGTTGTATTCATATGCAATAAAGGTATATTATTATTATTATTCACGGCGATGCAGACAAGGATACCAACTTTCTTATGAGTCATCACTCGACCCATCCTCTCTATTCCAAATGTTCAAGGATTGCAACCCACGCTTAGGGGGTTGATATTTCAGGCAAGTTTTTTACCTCAAAAGACCTGTTTGCGTTTCGATCAGAAATGAATACCTTGGTAGATATAGCCTCTGTTTAGTTTTCGTTGGAACACCCTGTATATATGAAATGAATCAATATACAAGGATGTTGTTAGGATGGGCACCCTGTTCATTTCCTTATTTGGTAGAGCCAGGTACAGTTATTATTTTCAATGAATTTGATCACCTTGGTATCAATATTCAAATCAAAATCATTTGCTAATGGAATTACGAATGGATACATTCGTTAGTTTGGATGACATTTTGTTTGTTTTGTTGTTTTCTGTAAATACCTTCAAAATCAGTTGAGAGGTGGAAAAGTGTTCATCAAATGTAATTTCAGCGAGATAATATGCTGAAAAAACACAATATTGACACAATTCGCAGTGTCTGTAAACACGCAATGTCATGTCAACTATGAATACACGTTGTTTTCATAAGTGTAATGTATAGTATTTTCCTCACGTTTTCCTTTGATGAATAATTCTGAACAACTTGAAAGGTTGAACACAACAGAAAATAAGGTTGCTGTAGCATGAAACTTTGATTTATAACTCGTAGAAGCCACGTTCGTTAAAGAATGCTGACACCGTTCGTGTTAATATGTTCCATGTACTGTCTCAAGAGAAGCATGACTTGAACAGTTCAATTTTGGTTTAAATTTTCACTTTCTGAAGTATCTGTGTATATTGATCTCTGACAAAAATATTTTATCACTCCTGTTCGAGCATATATACCAGGTGATCATTTATTCGCAATCGGTCCATAACTATAGGGTGTCCGCGCTAAAGAGTCCATTAGAAGTATCAAAATGATGGTAATATACGTAGGTTCCCTTCAAAACTTTGCGCCTGACAAAAAAAAACAAGTAACTTAGGAAGAAAATAGCTTTATCGCTTTTGAAAATATTCTCCATGAAAAACAATACACTCTTGCATGCGCTTAAACCAATTATCAAATCACTTTTGCCACTCCGAATGAGATAAATCCAAAACATTATTTTGAAAGGCTTCAACTGCCAAATCAACGAGATGGGGTAACACACAAAAAAACGCCGATGGTTTACACAAATACTCGTTGTAAACGTAAATGTGAGATTAAATAAAAACACGTGGTTCGCTGATGCTGGTAGACAACGGCGGTTAGACAACATGGCCGGTAGCGTGAGTCCATAAAGTCGGCTCGTGGCAATGCGTGCTGCAGCCGATTTACGGAGGCAGTGTAAACTTGATGATGTCGAGAAAGAGAGCGAGCTTCAGAAACGCACGGAAATTGAAACCCTATAGCCAGGTAAGTCCAGAGTACGTTCTGTGCTTTGCTGAGTCGAAGGGACTTACTGGGCGATCTGTGATTGAGAAAGCATAGCTACCACGCTAACACGCATAGTCGGAGAGGCCTTTTTTGTCTGTGAGGGGCAAAATGCATTTGCGAACACCAAAGGTCTTAGCTGGTACTGCCGTTAATAGTGTGGAACTCAGCGGTTGCAATGCAATACCCACTAAAAACTTCATCATCACCGTGTCTTACCCCGTACTAGAACCGCCTTGATAGCATTACTTTTGTACAGGCCTCATGTTTAATCCCTGCCGCCTATCGTACGCAAGGCGTTTTCCTTGTCATTGGTCTGCAAAGCGGCCCACAGCCGCCCAAGCTTCTTCATTTCGCATCATCAGTCGAACAGTGACACAGTTGTAGATGGTGTGCTCGACGGTGTCCACCTTTCCGTAATTTAGGCAGTCGGGCGTCTCCCTACGCTTGAAGAGATGTAAGTATTCCCCGAAAGCTCAATGTCCCGTCAACACTTGAGTCAGATAATAATTCACCTCTCCAGTTGCCCCTCCATACCACGTACTTGAGTCCGGAATGAGCCTTCTGGTCCACATGCCCTTTCTTCTTCGTCCCATCGCCTCTGCCAAGCTGATATTTTTTCTTGCCGCAACTCCGATGCCGATATCTCGTCATAGCACCTTTTTTGCCTCTTCATCGCCAGCAGATTCAGCGGAAGTAGTTTCGCCACCACCATTGCTGCAGGCCCCGATACTGTGCGATACGTGCTAGTTACCCCGAGAGCTATTCGCAGCTGTACACCGTTCATCGCGGGGGGGCCTAGAACGATCTATGATGATAAAGCGTAACATGACCCCTCTCATAAGATCGCGGTTAGGCGCCTCCGTATTGCCAAACCTTGTTTTAGCTTTATTTAGGACATATGCATACGTATACATCATACCTTTGAAAATCAACAAAAACTAAAATAGTTTTATCAGGTTGTCTACTTAAACCTAACACAACCCTGTGTGCAGTGGCCATCTGACTATCTTACACACCGTTTGGCATCAGCTGGATGATGACAAGGCAAACCCCAGAAAACCTTGTCTTACCTAAGTAAGTCGTATGATCTAGCTACTTACATTATGAGAGCGTGGTGCTAGGCTATATTCTAATTATTTAAATCTAAGTTAAGTACAATAACGAAACATCTGAGTAGGAGGGAACTGAAACGCATCTACTTTGTGTCTTTATTTGTCAGTTATAAATCAAATGTGCCTACAAAAGGGAAAAAAGTGCTGAAGAAAAAACAATTCACTAACCTAGGACACACAAGTCTCATGATGAGCTTACCATGTGTCGGAGAGCTGAGACTCCGACACTCCGACTGGATGTTGATGGTTCACATTTATGAAGATTCAGACTTCGTCCAAATGTTCGGGAAGAAGTATTTTTAATCGCTTGGTTTTTGTATTTTCAACTCTCAGGAGAAGGCGATGTCACTACAATGGCTACTCAAGAAGATTTAATGTGGGTATTCACTAGCTTCTCGAAGAAAGCCAAACTGTAAGTTATCGAAAAGATGTTCAATGGAATCGAGTTCCACAGCTCAGTAGCCCAGTTAACAGTTTCCTGCGAGCCTGGTTATTTTCGAAGTGTGGATTATATCCGGAACTAAGTATCTAAGTATCTATAAAAAAGTAAGAGATCTGCAAACTGCCGCCTCTGAGCGAAAGGCTGGAGATTATGCCTATTCTCCGGGTGGCCCATGAGGTGTACTGCTGTTTTCTGGAAACTATTGACTGAATGAAGTGAATATTTATATGCGGAACCCAACACATAGGAACAGACTTTTAGACCAGGTCGTCATGTGCTTCGTTTGAAAGTATTAGCTTCGATGGCGTGAAGTACTGATTAGTCCTGAAAAGTAATTTGAATTACTTATTTCACACATGATCACATCATCATGCATGACTAAAGGAGGTTCTCCAGCAACTTATTTTCTGGGGAACTTCGATGACCGCGTCCTGTTCGCATCAAAATTACCAAATTCAACTGGTCCCATTCAGATACCTCCCCCGAGTCTGAAGTCAGTGAAATTCTTCGTCGGTTTGACTTCTCAGCGTTTATAGGATACTGACTTGAAAATGAGGTTACCAAGGTAGTGCCTTCCGCAAACCCAAATATTTTGTTCTCGTTGGAGAAAAGCAACTCATCAACTTGCGAAAGCATAATAATTGGAGGAAGTATGGACCCATGTGGTACTCCTGCATTAACCTGAGAAGATTTACCTGTCACATCATCAGCTTTTACATGAATCGATCTGCAAATTTGTTGGAATAAACGAGAAGCGAACTTTGCTCTGATGTTCGAAGGTTATATAATTGTCAAATATCAATTATCAAGTACTGTTAAATAAAGTTCTTAGATCCGTTTATTTACGTTTATAACTATCTTCTGATCCACGGATATACGTTCCTTCCGGTTATGGGCGCCAGGAATACGCTGGAGTAAGATAGTGAAAGTATTCGTAAAAGGACCAGCGAGATATCTTATCATTAAAACTAAATCAACTGAGGAAGGGATAATTTTTATCAAAGGCATATAAAGGTAATATTTATATCTAGTAGCATTGTAGCATTACGCAAACCTGAATCCATTCCTAAAATGAACATTTCAAATTTAAAATTAAGTAAAATATTCGTTTGAAGTTATTAAAGTCTTACTAGATGGCGCAACCAAAATCAACAAATTTCCTAAGTTGAGATATAACTTTTAACCAGTTGTTTATCATATTTCTGCTCCCAGGATTAGCATATTTAATTTATTAATTGATTTTGTAGAACAATATTTTCGATTAAAATCCAAATAGTCTATGAAAAGTTCCTATGAAATAACAGATGAAATAGGAAATATGCATCTTCCTCTTACTGCCAGTCGGCTTCTTTTGATGTGAATAACTTATTCCCAAATATTCCTCCTAAAGATCATATCTGTATTATTGGGAAAAATATGGAACTTAATAACGCGAACTCTTTAAGCCAACAGGAAATAGTTTGCTTTGATTTTGAGACATAATTCTTCCGTTCGGGCGAGGGCCTAATTATGAAGAATTTACTTAGACCCCCTATGATGAGATATTTTCATGGATAACTTAAAAACTACTACACATAAAAATCCTTTAACAGTTTCAATAATGGTTTCAGTGTGTGGATGATCTCATTGTATGTTTTCCTGGTACAGAACGGCAGTTGAATATTTTCGAAAAGTTTGTAAATTCAATTCATCTGAAAATTAAATTTACAACCAAACTTTAACGAGCAATTTGATCATTTTGGATTAAACTATCACTGAATTGAATGATAGATATAAATTCTGTCTTTCATAAACCGTCTCATAAGGACATCTCAATTCGCAATACGTCGTTACTCCCAGTCCAGCATAAAATGATAGCTTTCCACTATATGATTCACAGGTTATTGTTCATCTTTAGATGATTCCAATATGTATGTATTAGTAGTAGTAGTATGTATTATTAAACAAATACCTCCCAATGATAGTAACATCAAAATATAATAACTGAATTACTTCACAAAATTAACGGAAGCTTAAAGCAATACAATTGGTCTATCGATAATCAAAAGACCATGATAGTTATAGTAGTCTCACACACTTGGAGGAAGTTAGCCATGATTTGAACATTTTATCCAATCACATTATAACTGTGTAAAAAACAAAAGTTTAATAGATTTATCAAAAAATCTGATATATACAAACTCAGCTATGGTAGTTGTACTACGAGATGTATTGGTAGAACATACAGAAATTTACCTATTGAACTATTATCTTTTTATTCATAAAAAACAAATTCTGATTGCACGAACCATCTAATTTAAGAAAATCATAATTTAAACAAAACTTTTGAAATTCATTCATTCATCTGATGAAGAACTTGGTATTAATTTTGTCAGTCCCTTGAAATCAATATATATAAATTTTCCAACATATTATTCAATTCAACAGATAGATTTTGACCATATTTCCCCTCTACTTAATTTATCTCTGAATGAGTTATTTCGGTAAAAGTTCTGTGAATTACCTAAGATGGGTTTTATCACTCTTATTCCCATGTTGTAGATCATAAAATAGTGTTGTACCTGTGGTGGTTTTCATGAGTTATGAAGGCGTTACGTCGTTTAAACGCTTTATAAATGAAGTAGATGAGTGTGAAACAAATTTTCTCTTATTTATCATTTGAAATAGATTCCAACAGGTACGATTAATAGTATTCAATTCAATTTTTAAACACACAAACTTTGAACGAAATCAGATCAATATATTGTCAGATTTGTATCTCTAAAAACTCGATAATCCCAGAAAATAACCTGTATATCAAAAACGAAAGAAAAAGATAAAAATGAAATTCCATTCCGCCACTTGATCTTTTATCAATACCTACATTAGTTTACTCCTGAAACACCCTGTACACTTCAGATCGTCTAACATATAACTAGTAAAATTGCTGGTATATTTCTGTTATAAAATAACTGTTGAAGCACTTGCAAGTTTTCGAGGTGTGTTGATATTGTATCAACAATCAAATTGAGGAGAAAATACGCTTCTATGAATCCATATATCAAAAATTACATGCTTTCGTGCAATGTCAACCATATTTTCTTTAATGTTCCAGCTCTCAAATTATTCAGAATTATTCATCAAATGAAAATAAGGGGGAAATGCTATTTGTTACATCGATGACAAGAATGCGTATTCAGATATAGAGAATGATGGCGTGTTTATAGATATTTCAGATTGAATTGTTATTAGTTCCTTTCAGCAGTTCGTAAACATTTTTGAATTTCAATAAAAGTTTTCCTTTTATGCATACATTTTGCGAATGAGGAAGTGTTTATTCTGAAATGAACTGTTTGGAAATACCGAATAAAATATATTTTTCCCATTCATTCTGATATGAATCATTTACGAGTATTGAATCTGGGCTTTCGAAAGTTATGAAATGTTAGGAATTGAAAACAAAATTGCTCATTAATCTGATCATGGAAGGAAAATTCAACATGAATTTTTATTCGAATACTAGGATAGTCATCAAGTGATTCGAACATATTCACCATTCAGAAAGCACCCTTTGTTTTTAAATATTTCCTATGAGTAGAGGGTGTTCCTCGACTGGATTATTCAAAACTCCTACTTGGAAAAATTCTACTACAAAAAAAATTGTTCCGAAAATTACCTCATGTCCTATCTCCAATAGAAATTCAAATAATTTCAACAGTAGACACCACCTACCCCTGTTTCAATGGCTATAAATTTCACTGAAGGCTACGGTTTCAGAAAGTGTTTCGTCATTTTGCCGGACCTGATGCCGCATTTCAAAAAAAGGATGGTGGCTTTCGGTAAAACAATTTTTCTGTAATGTCTTTATCCATGGCGTAATGATACCATGTACGTACCCTGGATTGTTTCAGTCACTAAGCGACAAGGTGTACACGATCCTGATACAGAATCCATCAGCTGAGCTGATGAACATGGTAGACTTAAACGTTCATAATAGTAACTGGTTCCTACATTCAAACGGGACCGACGAAGCAGAAACGTAAGCAGAGACCTCTGCGGTAAACCGCAACTTATCGATGAGCTGACATGAACTCCGGCAATGTACCCGATTTTACAAGTATTCTCTATTGGTTTCTTGTTTTAGATCCAGAAAAAGAGATGAGATTACAACCGAGCCAGCTGGAAACAGCTTCGTGAGTTTTCCTCGTGTTTTAATTTTAAAGATGTCTGATTTTCAAATGCTGACATCAACGTCTTGTAGACCTGGACCTCTGAATTTTACAATCCATACAAATAACATCTGCAGAGAATCCTTGGTTCATCAAAAGTTTACGAGAATCTGCCGCAGTTAGTTATTAGAACTGAGAGAAATATGCAACAGATGAAATTCAAGCTGTAGATGTTCGTTTCAAGAACATTTGTTGCTCAGCAAATAATTTGATGAGAGAGTTTAGAATAGACTCTTGCAGCAGACCAGAGAAAGTCGTCAGTTCTGGTCAGTTGTAGCAGAGTGCCTCTGCCACAACTTTCGCAAGTCATCATTCGCGCTTTCGATTAGAGAAGACGGTTCTATCGCAACATTACCTAAAGAAAACGTATCTCTTTTGCGTAAATGTTTTCGAAGAGTTCAGTCTTAGATACATCCAGTGCAGAACCACCAAGCATCCCACATGTTCAACCGATTGTGTCTAAAGTAGTTTAGAGAGCTTCTCAACAACTGAACTGTGACAAAGCATTGATTCTTGATGGATTACCAGCAACTATTTCGAAAAAATGTGCGCTGGGGTTGGAACTCCTAATCTTCTAATTCAGATTTAGTATGAGAGCTAGACGTTTCGGGAGTACTGGAAAGTTGCGAAAGTACGACCAATTTCAAAGAAAGAAAGGAAATGCCTATGCCAAATTTATCGTCCAATCGCATTTTCATCTACTATGTCCTAGAAAGTCATGTGGACATCAACAATCGAGGAGCATGGTGAATGAAGAGCCATTGCTTTTGATATCTCAAAGATCTTCAACTGGGTTTGGTATACACCCTTATCCCGAAAAATAGCGTGGTTTAATTTCAAAGAAAGGTATATCCGTGGAACTGAATATAGTTATGAACGTTAATAACCGGATCTAAGAACTTTATTTAACAGCACTTGATAATGGACATTTGACAATCACATAAATTCGAACATCAGAGCAAAGTTCGCTTCTCGTTTATTCCAACACTTCCCCTCGAGATGAGAACTGCCGATGACTCGACCAACGCTCCAAAACTTGAACTCCTATCAGCTCAAGGCTTTCAACATGCTTACCTTCCGATAGTGCTTTAGTCTTAACATCAGCAGCCATGTTGTTTGTTGGAACATACTCTACCAAGAGAATGTCTTCACTTCTGAGTATATCTCGCACGAAATGATGTCTGATATGAATGTGTTCGTGCGACTATGAAGAAAAGCATTCGAAGCAAGCTTCTGTGCACAGTGGCTATCACTGTAAAGTTTGATATGGCCCAATTTGCCGAATCCTAAATCTTCCAGAAAACGATGCAAGTGCACGGCTTCTTTTGCCGCCTCAGTAAGTGCCATATACTTAGTTTCTACTGACGAAAGTGCCACTGTCCGTTGCTTTCTTGATTCCCAAGAATTCGGACTACTTTCCAGAATTTGAACAGATTCAGTATATGATGTTCTATCATCTAAGATATTTTCCTAATTCGCATCTACGTAATCAATTTCAGAGAACACATTCAGATAGCTTTTGATAGCTTGATAGTTTGAATTGTGGCCGTTACTTGATGTAGATCCATGATATAAATGAGATAAAAAACACAAGGTTTAACTTCAATCTACACTTTATTTGAAAAAATTCGACGACGTTTCGCTGACACAGCAGCTTTATCAAGAATGAAAAACAGAATGAAGAGTATGGTATTATGAACAAATCGTAGAAGTTGGATGAATAAGAGGAAAATCCACACCGAGCCATTGTACAGTTAGTATGAAAGGTAATAAAAACTAATTTATTAAGTTAAGTAGGGGTGCATAATTCACATCTACCTATATGTAATATGTCAAAGTTTTTATTGAATGAATGGTTTTCTTTTATTAGGTGGTTTGAATAATTTGAATCAGATTTATTTTTATCGAAGCTACGTTTATGTTCAGATGTTCTTATGCCAAAACTCCTATAGGTCCTACCGATATAAATTTTATCACAAGAACCGCAATTGAGTTTATAGATTCCTGATTTACTTGATTTTTCAACACGAGATTTATTATTTTTAATATGTTTACCTAAGATATTAGAAACTTTGAAAGTTATATTAAGATTTTGTTTGACGAGAAAGGATTTAATATTTGTACTTGCAGAACCGCAATGTTAAACTGTTGAATATTTTATAGTCTTTATGAATAGGATATACTTCATTCATTGCTTTCTGATACAGTTTTTACGAATGATTAGATCTATCATATCCGGCTTATATGAATTATTAATGGCTATCTGTTTGATGATTTTTAACTCTTTATTATAATCGTCTACTGATAAAGGTAAATTGAGTAACCGATGTACCATGCTGTTTAAAGCTGCAACTTTGTGTTGAATTGGATATAATGAGTAGTAATGTATAATTGTATCAGTATGTGTTGGTTTACGAAAGACCGAAAAACATCATTATTATTTTGTTTAGTGATTTTTGAGCCCAAAAAATTAACGGAATCGTTCTGTTCAATTTCTATCGTGAATTTAATGTTCAAATGGATGGAATTAATGAAATTAAGAAATAAGTCTAATTGACGAGTAGTTCAATGAAACATACTAAGATGTCGTCAACATATCTATACCAATGAAGAAATTTCTTTATTGGTATAGATATAACAACAGATAGCCATTAATAATTCATATAAGCCGGATATGATAGATCTAATCATTCCTAAAAACTGTATCAGAAAGCAATAAATGAAGTATATCCTATTTATAAAGACTATAAAATATTCAACAGTTTAACATTCTGCGGTTCTGCAAGTACAAATATTAAATCCTTTCTCGTCAAACAAAATCTTAATATAACTTTCAAAACTTCTAATAACTTAGGTAAACATATTAAAAACAATAAATCTCGTGTTGAAAAATCAAGTAAATCAGGAATCTATAAACTCAATTGCGGTTCTTGTGATAAAATTTATATCGGTAGGACCTATAGGAGTTTTGGCATAAGAACATCTGAACATAAACGTAGCTTCGATAAAATAAATCTGATTCAAATTATTCAAACCACTTAATAAAAGAAAACCATTCATTCAAGAAAACCTCGACATATTACATATAAAATCAAAAGTTTAAAATAAGATCTCCTAGAAGTATTAGAAATAAATAGATACAAACATTCGGACAAGCTTTTGAATGAACAGGTAGATGTGAATTATTCACCCCTACTTAACTCGTTAAATTAGTTTTTATTATCTTTCATACTGACTGTACAATGGCTCGGTGTGGATTTTCCTCTTATTCATCCAACTTGTTCTACGATTTGTTTATAATACCATACTCTTCATTCTGTTTTTCATTCTTGATAAAGCTGCTGTGTCAGCGAAACGTCGTCGAATTCTTTCAAATAAAGTGTAGATTAAAGTTAAACCTTGTGTTTTTTATCTCAGCTTGATAGTTCTTTGAAATTCACAGTTGTTTCGATGATATAGAACAAGTAGTGTGGTTTTAGGAATTTTACTTAATAATTCTGATTCGTAACGACTTTCACTGCACCGTAGCTTCTTCAGACGAATGAATGTACAGAAACTAAGAATGAGAATATAAAACCAAATGTTCTTAAGTAATTAAAAGTTTATTGGGTTATTCTTTTTTAAGTGGTTATTGATGACAGATATATCCAATAAAATTAAGGAATATATTGCTCCCTGAAGAGATTCAATAGAGATGAAGGGCTTAAATCGACCTGTTCATTGATGAGTCTATCTGAGTGTTTGTGTTTGTTGATTTCTAAAGTTCCCAAAGATTTACCTTCCAATATTCATTATCTGTATGAAAAATTTCAAACTCTTGGTCGAAAGAGTTCTAGGAGATGATTCGCGTGATTTGAATCTGATTTCTTATTTGAAAAACTGCGTTTATGTTCCGATATTCTAATATTAAAATCTCTATGTGTTCTACCAATGTAGAAATTATCATTGCAATTCAATCTATAAACACCTGACTTATTGTTTTAATCTGATGTGTTTTATTATTTCTTATATATTTGCCTTAACTATTATTAGTTTGGAAAGCTATGTTGAAATTATTGCTACTCAAGAATGATTTCAGTTTCTTACTTGTAATGCCAACGTAGGTTAGGGTGTTGAATTTTTGTTTCAATTTATCGACAGAGTAAGCTTCATTCAGGGCTATTCTATTTTGTTTTTCATTTAAAATATTATTTATCAGTTTGGGATTGTAACCATTATTGTTGGCAATTTGTTTAAACAAAATTCAATACTTTGTTGAAATTTTTGTGATAACGGGATAATGAATGCTGACATTTTATGTTGATACGGATGACACGACGAGTTATGTATTATAATATCTGGATGTGACGGCTTATGGTAAATTGCGAAAACATGTTTTCCATCTTCATTGGAAATTGATACGTCTCAGAATTGTATCGAATAATTGCTTTCTATTTCAGTCGTGAATTCAATTTTTGGATGTAATGAATTAAATGATTTTCGAAAATTTTCAACTGTCTATCTGTTCCTGTGAAGCAAATATTGATGTCGTCTACATAGCGATACCAGTATAAATAAAATTTACTGAGTGGATGATTATGAATTCATTTCTCTCATTTATCCATGAATATTTCCGATAACAAAGGACTTAACGGATTGCCCATAATCAAGCCGTCTTCAAAAGTATAATATTTGTTGTTGAAATGGAAATAATTTTGATCTAAACAAATTTGTAATAATGAAAGAATATCTGATTTAATGATCGTATTGACATGATTCTTTTCTAATAATTCTTCAACTAAGTAGTACGTATACCTCGGAAGAATGTTGGGAAATAGATTCTCAACATCGAAAGAAATGAGTTTCGAATTAGGTGGTATAATGGTATTTTTGATATTGGCAATTGGTTCGTATGAATTTTTGACCGAAAATTCAGATTTAAAATTGCAATGTTTTATTAGCAAGTCGTTAAGGAATTTTGGAAGTTTGAAAGAAGGTGCCGTTACATAAGAAACAACAGGTTTAATAGGGTAATTAGGTTTATGAAGTTTTATCAAAAAATATAATGCGGAGGATTGTGTATTGGAGTTAATGAATTTATATTTTTCGTGGTCTGTAATTAATGATGTTGCTGACGAAATAACGTTTCCAACCTCTTTCTGAAATTTAGCGGGTGGATCCTACGTTGATATTGTATAGTTTCCGGCTGTTAAGAATTCTTCAGTTTTTGAAATATAATCGGTTTAACTAATCGCGATGACGGTGTTACCTTCATCTACTTTAGTGAATACTAAATCAATCTTGGTACTATTTGCACGTATTGTTTTTATTATTTTATAGTTGAAATTGCAATGAGGTGATAATTTCGAAGAGTCTCCTTTGATGAGTTTTGCTGTTTGATAATTGGCTAAAATATTATCTTTGGAGTTTTGAGAATGATTTTGTAGTCTATGCCTAACTGTTCAAAATTTGTTTCAGTATGTTTTGGATGTAAATTATGTTTGAATCCTTTTTCTAATAGATCTTTTTGTGGTTGCGTAAAATCGAAATGAGTTGAATTATTGAATCTGTCAAAAAATTATGGTCTGAAAATTTAATAATGAAAAACAAATACTGTGTCAAATGTCTAAAAATTTATCTGTTGAAGGTTTGGATGGGGAAATTTTGAATTTAAGTGAATTTAACTTTTTTCGTTGTTGCTGAAACTTGTTATGAATTAAAATTTAGACATCTTATCTGGATTCAGATTCTAAGATATCAAACTCTACAGGGTGCAATCCAAACAATAATTCTGTATGAATTACCTTCAAATATATGTTGGCAACGTCCCTCTTGTCAAAAATTCATACGAGCTAATTGCCAATTTCAAAGATATCATTATACCACCTAATTCCAAACTTAATTCTTTCGATGTTAAGAATCTATTTCCCAACATTCCTCCGGAAGATACGTACTACTTACTTGAAGAAATATTAGGAAAGAATCATGTCAATACGATCATTAAATCAGATATTCTTTCATTATTACAAATTTGTTCAGATCAAAATTATTTCCATTTCAATAACGAATATTAGACTAGTAAAGACGGCTTGATTATGGAGAATCAGTTAAGTCCTATGTTAGCAGAAATATTCATGAATAATTTAGAGAAATTAATTCATAATCATCCACTTAGAAAATATTGTTTATACTGGTATCGTTATGTAAACGATAGCATTATTTGCTTCATAGGAACAGATGGACAGTTAAAAATTTTCGAAAATCATATTAATTCATTACATCCAAAAATTGAATTCACAACCGAAATAGGAAGCAATAATTCAATAAATTTCTAAGACGTAACAATTTTCAATGAAAATGAAAACATATTTTCACAATTTACCATAAGCCGTCACATACTGATAATATAATACATAACTCGTCGTGTCATCCGTATCAACATAAAATGTCAGCATTCAACAGTTTTATTCATAGATTGATTAACATCCCGTTATCACCAGAAAATTTCAACAAAGAATTAAATTTGATTAAACAAATTGCCAAAAATAATGGTTACAATCCCATACTAATGAATAATATTTTAAATGAAGAATAAAGTAGAATCTCATTGAATGAAGTTTACCCTGTCGATAAATTGAAACAAAAATTCAACACCTTAATCTACGTTGGCATTACAAGTGAGAAACTGAAATCATTCTTGAGTAGCAATAATTTCAAAATAGCTTTCCAAACTAATAATAATTTAGGCAAATATATAAAAATAATAAAACCAAATCAGATAAAACAATGAATCAGGTGTTTATAGATTGAATTGCAATGACTGTGATAATTTCTACATTGGTAGAACGCATAGGAATTTTAATTTTGGAATATCGGAACATAAACGCAGATTTTCAAATAAAAAATCAGATTCAAATTACGCGAATCATCTCCTAGAAAATAGTCACTCTTTCGACCCACAGTTCGAAATTTTGCATACAGATAATAAATATTGAAGGTAGATCTTTGAGAAACTTTAGAAAATCAACAAACACAAACCCTCAGGTAGACTCATCAATGAACAAGTCGACTTAAGCCCTTCACTTCTATTGAATTTCTTCAGGGAGCAATCTATTGCTTAATTGTGTTGGATATGCCTGTCACCAATGAGCGTTTAAAAAGGAGTAACCCAATAAGCTTTTAATTACTTAAGAATATTTGTATTTATATTCTCATTCTTATTTTCTGTACATTCATTCGTCTGAAGAAGCTACGGTGTAGTGAAACGCGTTACAAATCACAATTGTTAAGTAAAATTCCTAAAAACACATTACTTGTTTTTATTATTGATAATGAAATTTTACAAAGTAAAACCTCCCAAATTCAAATAGTGGTATCGAATTTAAGTTTAATGAACTCTGCTGAATCTAATATTTTTTCGGATTCATCTTTATGATCCGATTTTCCCAAAATTGTAACTTGATTGCCTTTATCGGCTTTCGATATGACCTATTGATTTTATGAGATTTTCTTTTCAATTTGAGAAATGACCTTCATTTTGTTATTCTTCCTTCTTTTTCATTATGTGGTTGGTCTATGCTAGTGAACCGATTATGTTTATAGCTAATTCTGTATTAACTGCAAGTGTTTTCAGATCATAGTCGTTAAAAGTATTAGAGCCATATTGTAAACCTTCATTCAACAGTTTTTTATATTTCGTGTATGTAAAATTCAGTAATCAACCATGGAATTTCAAATTATATTTGCATTCTTTCGAATATTAAGATTTCTTCCAGTTCCCTTGCCCTGCAGAATAACATGTTGGATTTTCTTCAGTTGATATTCATATTGTTCACATCCTAATATTCTAATGTTCAAATGATTTTAGATGCAGTAGAGTGTTAATTTAACCAAAGGCTACTTCCGAATGTATTTTGAGATTGCTTTCAATCCTGTACTATTTCTTTATTTTTGATTTGATTTGAATTAGGATTGCTGATTCCAAATCAGATCTGGCTTCAATTGAATGATGAAATCAAATCGAATCAAAAACAATACTGAGCTTGTTGGAGGCAGAGTTATTTCAAATTAAATAATAAAACTAAATTGTCTTCCAATGGATTGTCGAAAAAATGTGGGCTATAGTTAATTCGCTCAGCCATAGTTTCGCTAAACTCTAGCTTTCGAGCTAATGTATCATCATTTAATTCATGCATTTACTCAATTTTGTATGTATGGAATTTATATTTATGTAAAATTTAAAAACCCTAAATTGGCTAACACCAGAAGCTGCAGAACTTTGTTATATAGATCGCATGTTTGGCAGAAGGTGGACATGTCCCAATACCACCACAACTACTGCTTTACTGCTTTACTGCTTCATCATTCGCAATTACAATGGGCGCCTTTTATTTCACCCCATACTGAACCTGTATCAATAAATTTTCATTCCATCACGTACTTCAGGTGAACGTTACGTTCAAGATAGTTCTGGTTGAATATCCTTGCGATCGCTTGGGCAAAATTCTGACATTAGAAACAAATGCTTACCACCTAAACACGTTAATGCAACTTGTACACCATAATTATCTACAATATTTTAATCGCATCAGCAAAATATTAACTCAATGATTGATTTACAATACAGCAAATGTGCGAATAAACTATCTGATTAACAGTTCGTTTCTGAAAACAAAAAATTAAGTAGATACGAATGTTTTCATTCATTTCATTGCGAAATATGTTGGGAGAATTTATCTTATTGAATGAGTAAGAATTGCAGGTGAAATAATATAATAAATTCCTTTCAAATTTGTTGTAATCTATAAATAGAGCTTTCGAAAGACATGACAACAAAACCCTCATTTCTTATTGTCCAAAACTTCAAAGTACCTAAATTAACAGAGTAATGCACAAATTCGTGTTTTAAGTAATATATATATATATATATATATATATATATATATATATATATATATATATATATATATATATATATATATATATATATATATATATATAGGGGTTTTACCCTGACGAGTTGCCCATATATCTGTTCATGCAATCAAACTGATTTCATGAAAAATATTAATCCACCACCCGGTAATTAATACCATTGCCAGGCAATGATTTTAATAAAAACATATCCTGGAATAATTATATATTAGGATAACGTTAAATGTTATGAGAATATATCAATCTACCAGAATATATACAAACTATAGCATCATCACACAATGATATCAATGTACCAACGAGTAGTGTCAGAGGCTTTCTCCCCGGAAAAATCCAAAGTACGGACCTTAGTCAAGTAACACTGAATGTTACTCATTAATAGTTTCCTTTGTGTGAAGTGGTGAACGATCGAATAGAATACTGCTCTGAATATAAATATGACAAAATTGTCAGTTAATTATATTACATCTATATAAACAAATAAATAAAATATGAGATGAGATTCTGAGCAGTATAAACAATATATATATATATATATATATATATATATATATATATATATATATATATATATATATATATATATATATATATATTTGTATATACAATAAATGCTTATAGCTATAATTTTGGTGCGTGTCAGAAAAAACACAATCGTAAAAAACAAGCATAGAAATAGAATATCAGCAGAAAAAACAAACCATGTCCGTTTCTTAATCAGGCATCTAAACTCGCATCATGTCTCCTACGATTGCCCCTGAAGTGTGAACACAGGAAATATATATCATACTATCTTGCGGATTATTTAGTAAACGAGTGAAAAATCCTGTGGAAAAAAAATCGTTTCCCTGTCGCTATTCCACTAGCAATAGCTTGTCTGTTTAGGGTGTATTAGTGTCGTGTGTACAAAAAGAGTATCTAAAATTTTTCTGCTTAGCAGCTTCATTCTCTCATTGTCATCTTGCACTCCATGATTTCCAGGACTTCGTCACGAAGACAAGGGTGAAAAGGAAGGGAGATTGGGACAGGAAAAAATCTGTAACGATGGAAAAAGAAAGACAGCAGAAAAATATTCCATAAAAACTATAGTATGAATGCATGGAAATGAGAGAAGGACGATTTGAGCATTGCATTTGAAATCATTGAATTTAATATTTCCTTAATGTTTATGCCTGCAACCACGTATACCATATTCATTTTTTTGAGCAGCGAAGTGTCTCTTCTTAGGGGGCAGCTCGTTGCGACTTTGAATAAACGTCGAATTATGCTCCCGAAACAAAGTCATTTCACGTATTTTAATAAATTTCTCTCAAATGAAAGAGGGATAATAAATATACAGGATTGCATGTTGGAGACGGAGCATCTTGTATTCTATATTTCACTGAAATCGATAAGTTTTAGGATATATTTTGAGAAATATTTGTTGAATAGTTACTTTCATTGAGTGGAATAATAATTTAACAATTCAACAATAAAACATTCGAGTAGAGAATTGTAAGACTGTAAGACCTTCTGAATGAAGTTCATGTCGGCCTCTTGAGTTGGGGAATGAAGATTGTAAGGGGATGATTTTGCATGCCCTTAAACAACCTTTTGATTCAAAAATTCACATATTTCGGAGTTTTCTGCTGTTATCACTCTTTCTAGAATAAAAGAGGAGAAAGGGCCAATTTCCTTCGAAAGAATGTATGATTCTTCCAATATAACGTGCTGCTATTAAGTGCATTCCTTAAATCGCTTAGTATCATAAAATCGAACTGCAGCATTTATCGGATGACATTTTATGTTTCTTATTTTGTGATGTTGAACGAAGGGTAAAATCATGTCCTGAATCCCTTATGAAAGGGATATCTCTGCTTAAATTCCACATCATCAAAAAATTTCATTAAATATTTGGCTTTTCCTGCATCGCTAAGCATTATCTTCACGTTCATTGGCTCAATCATAGCATACTGTTAAGTTATCATCAATGGATATTAGATTTTACATTTATTGTCAAATTGACACTTATACATTAAAATCATTATTTCAATTATCTAATGTATAATTATATAGGAACTATGAATATGTACAGGGTGACACACTTTCGATGTTGTAAAACGAAATTGTCCACCATTTTTGAGGAAAATTTATTGGTAAAATAACTAGTTATTCCGGATTTCTTGAGTCTCCAGGATTTCGTCATTTGCTAAAATTTGAAGTAGATAAGAAGGTAATTTTTTGAATTGAATACAGGGACGTTTTAAATTCTTTTTACTGTTGATGGGTTTTCGAATTATTATATAAACTTTTGTTTCTCTAGATGAAGAGTGTGAATTCTGAAAGGTCGAAGAGCCAATTCATAAAATGTTTTGATTTTCAAGCCAATAGGATCTCAATGCCTAATACCATATTGAACGAGCTGAGTATCATGTTACTTCCAGTGTATAACATATTGTTTCGTAGATGGCCCTAGCTGTCTGTGCCAAGTACTTTCAAATCTGAAAGATAGATGTAGAAATAAACTGAAAATTCAGTTAGTGTTCAGTGTGCTGTTTCATTACGCTTTTATGTTCCATTATGATTTAACTTACTGCTAATGGTAGTAAAAGAAGGAAAAGAGTACAAAAAAGTGTTAATAATGAAGAAAAAAGATTGAGAACCAGTGGTTTGCCGTACAAAACATTTTAGGGAACAGCTATTTCTGCAAAAGAACTACCGGAAGCTGTAGGTGGGTTTTTAGTGATTTAACTGTTTTTTCTTATTGAAATTTAGCAATGTATAGTTACAACAGAAAATATCTTTGTTTGATGATTTTCACAAAGTAAATGACTCAATAACACGAAAAACCTTCCTATTTCCCAAATGGTAAGAGAGAGGATATTCTAGTATCTCGCCAGAATTTTGCCAATATCTTTGGCTTAAGAAGATTCACGAACTTGTTGAAAATAAGACAGGCAGCAGTATCTACCAATACAAACAGGGGTGTGTGAGTAAACCTAGGAAAGTCACCAGTAATATCGAAGAATGTAAAGAGCTTTCGAAAAGGGGGAATGATTACAGCAGGAATAAATCCCAAACAGAATTTCTTAGCCCTGAATTAAATCTCCATTGCTCATTTGTTGCATTTTGTGAAAATTTTTCTCTAAAATAGTATATTATACGTTATCCTCTGACACATTCTCTTGAACTTCGATTTAAAAATCATTGTTCCGAGACGTGATCAACTTGCGAGTTACTAAACTGCAAAATTAAAGCATCTGCTGATGGTGTAGAACAGAGGTATATCAAAACAAATTTGGAACTCTATCAAAAGACATCAGTAGAAATGAGTCAATAGTTGAATTGTGGAAAACACCTGTCTGACACGTGATCAACATGCGGCTAACTAAATTGCAAAATGAAAGCATCTGGTGATGGCTTAGAACAGAGGTCTCTCAACCGGTAGTTCGAATTCAGAAAAAACGAGGTGATAGCTGAATTTTGATATAGTGAATTCACAATTGTCAAGTTGTTAGACCTTGCTGATGACGAATGATTTGGATAAAGTTGTTCTTATACCTTCTCACATATAGCGATATGTTTTATAGGCATCAGCTACCAAATTATAATCTAGGTCAACATATTGCAGACACCAACACTGTGATTATGTGTTTGTGGAGCGAATCGATCAGTGGAAGAAGAAAAAATGAAATAAGGTCCATATTAGTGAAAGCCCTTCTTGGTCAAAATAGGTTCGCAATAGAAAAAAGGATCATATGCAGCGACAACTGCAAAGGACAAAATAAAAGTCGAATATTGTTTATATATTTGGTGGCTATTAGGAAACTTCATCAAATCGACTAGCAGTTTCTCTTTAGTGAACACTCCTATCTTCCATGCTACAGAGATTTTTTCCAAATATAGAAGCGTGAACGACTAGCAAGTTGTATGTACCATGAGAAGACGAGTAAAGATGCCCGCCGAAACAATCCGTTTGAAGTCTTGCATATGATTTAGGACGATTTTAAGGGGGGATTTAAAGTTTGCCAACGAATCTATCACAACAGCCAAACTTAATATATCCCAATCATTCTGGATACATATTTCAAAGAAGTTTAACAATACCTTTTTCGAGTTCGATGATTGGCAGACCACTATAGTTTTAAATATAGGCAAGAGAAAAGACGATATCAATGATTATGGTATTCCGCAGCTCCCGTGCCAAAACCGAAAAACTTGAGCAGAACTTAAAAATTTGAAGGATATGCTTTAATATATACCGCTGTAGCACTACGGATTTTCTGAAAATTTAATTCGAGAAACATCAAAGCAAATAAATAGAGTGGAAATTACAATGAAAATTAAAAATAACATATACTGATATACTTTTGAGCGTTTAGTGGCAATTAGATCTTTTTACTGATTTCAAATTCCAATTTTTTTTTTAAGTTCAGATCTATGTTTCTAGTCTTGTTCACCTCGACATTATATCGTAATGGTTATCATGCTTTTAATATAGGTCAAACTGATCGTTCAATCCATATCGAAGTAGACAAGCATCAAAAATCAATAATCTATGATAAATTATCAACTAGGTTTCCAGATCATCGAAAATCATTTCCTAGGTTCCACAACAACCCCAATTAAACTTTCATCTAACAGAAGCGACATATGAGATTCATTATGATTCGCAGAAATTCATAATCACATCAACCAATAACCGAGGTCCAGTTTGATTTCCGTTTGTCCCTACTTCTCTCATCGGTTTCTTAGAAAAAAATGACATTGTAATATTTTAATTTCCACTTAGTGTTTGAAAATGGGATAGACCCCGCAACATACGTAAAACATAAGTTAATTCATTATATTTTGTGGAACATAAACTTAGTGTTTTCTTCATTTATTCAATTATTTCGTAAAACCTAAAAACTGTTATTAGCGAGAATATCCATTGGATATGGACTCACGCAGAAAAATGAATTCGAATATTTGGATAGTATACAATGTGATAAATTTGAAAATATAATGGTTTCTATTACCATGTACCTACTACGCTTTATTCTGTTATTGATTTGACTAATGTTCAAGGGGTTAGGCTAGCAATCTCCCCGGCAAAATTCAGTGTACGGACCTTAGTCAAGTAACACTGAAAGTTACTCAATCATAGTTTTCTTCGTGTGAAGCGATGAACGATCGAATAAGCTACTGCTCTGAATATAAATATGACAAAATTTTCAGCTAATTATATTACATTTATATATACAAAAAAATAAAATATGAAATGAGATTCTGAGCAGTATAAACTAAAGAGAAAACCTTTGACTCTAACTCATTATTCCTTTCGGAAAGAACCCTACGAAGAATGTTACAAGATTTGATTACTGTTATCTTCTGTAACTGTTCAAACAAATTCTTCTTCAGACTCAAAATCTCAATATTTTTGTGAAGATTCAGGTATAACACCTGTTGTAGAAATAATAATCGGTAGAATAAATTTTTTTTCATTTTTCACATTTTTCAATCTCGTCGCCAAGTATCATATATTTAGAAATTTTTTCATTGTATTTATTTTGTATATTATGTGTGACTGATATAGCAATATCAATTATATATGTTATTCGTTTCTATTTATCAGTAAGAATGATATCTGGCTTATTGTGTTTCACAGCTCTGTTGCATAAAATTGTTCTATCAAAATAAAGTCTATATTTTCCATTTTCACAAATAATCTCAGGTTCATATTTGTAATTTTTTTTCCTTTTGGGAATTAGTTGATGTTTAATTCCTAGATTAAAATGAATAATATTAGCGACGGCATTATGCCTTTCTAAATAATCTGTTGAAGCAAGGACTGAGCAAGATGATAATATATGAAAAACTGTTTCTGAAGAACAGAAACATCTACGGCAAGAATCATCTATATTTTGTTTGATGATGTGTTTTCTATAATTCCTCGTGAAAAGAACCTAATCCTGGATCGCAATTGCCAAGCCTTCTGTTTCAGCAAACAATTCTCCAGATACTAACCATTTATTCCATGCGATTTCATCAATATAATCATTTTTCAATTCTTTAGGGTGCTTTCCGTGTATATCCTTCTGCATCCAACTTTCTCTTTCAGAATTATCATCAAATATATCAAAATCTACCTTTTGCTTTGTCAACTTCAGAGGTGTAAGATTATAATCTGAAGCAACAACAATATCATGTAATTTAAACGTTCTCTGTTTATCATGAAAATGGGAACGTAGATGAAAAATCTGTTTATTATGAAGATTATTCAAATCAGTTAATCCACGACCTCCAAGATATCTAGGTAGTGTAACTCTCTGAACAGCTGACTTTGGGTGGTGCTTATGATATTTACAGAGCATTTTCCTCGTTTGACATTGTAATTCATTTAGATCAGTTTTAGACCATTTAATAATTCCAAAAGAAGATGTGAGAATAGGAACTGCATAGGAGTTGATAGCTCTGAAAAGGTTTCTACTAGTTAAATACATGGTTTGTAATATGAACTTCTAATATTTTCTTTTGTGCTGCTATGGTTAATTGTCTTCTCTCGACAAAATCCAAGATATTTATATGTATCTCCTTGATGCATTGGCTCGATTTCGATATTGGAAATCTTCATATAATCAGAGGTGATCTTTCCTTTTTCAATAGAAAGATTTTTACATTTTGAAGCCCAAATTTCATATGAATATCATATTAATAGTTGAAAGTAATCTCAAGTAGACTTTTAAATGAGATCTGGTTCCGGCATATAATCTAATATCATCTAAATAAATTAAGTGACTTAATTTGAATTCAGTTGATAGACTCTTTATTTTGAAGCCGAAACTAGTAGCATTTAATTCATGAGATAATGGATTAAGGCAAAGACAAAACCAAAAAGCACTTAAAGAATCACCTTGAAAATGCCTCTTTTGATTGGAATTACTTCGGATTTTAACGATTGTTTTGAAATATTTAAATGAAGATTGGTTCTCCAATTTTTCATTACATATTCAAGAAAAAGACGAAGTGTCTTATCAATTTTATAAATTTCCAAAATTTCTTGAAGCCATGAATGGGAGAACTATCATATATATATATATATATATATATATATATATATATATATATATATATATATATATATATATATATATATATATATATATATATATATATATTCTTTTGGAAAGAGAGGATTCACAAAAATAAAGAAAAAAAATGTAACTGTATATAAAACAAATATCAAAATCAATGACAATCTCATCCACTATTCTTATAATTTCCTCCTTTCCTTCAAGGAAGTGAATTAATTCCAAATTATTTAAAACTATGCCAACTCGTAACTGGGATTTCTTAATAGAAACATCATTTAGTTATCCACAAATTTGAATATCTGGAGTGCAATTAGGTGGAAGAAATTATTCTTCTTTGCATTTCAAAAGTAATAAGAGACGTTCTGAATGCTTATTCTCATTTGAATATAAATATACAGGGTGATCCTCCAGCCACGCAGAATATGATATTGCAGAGAAAATGTAAGATTTCAAAATTCGTTTTCAGTCACTCGTATGTAATGTCTTCAGAACTTCACTGGAAATGATTTCAATAGTCCAGTCTTCAACATGTCTGACATTTTGTCAATCAACATCACAGGGTGATCGTTAACGATTTTTTTCTGTATCGTTAGATTGGTTTATACCGAAGGCTGCCGAAATTTGTCGTTCAGACATGCATGTACGACATTACTTGTAATGTCCCAATAGCGCCGCACGGGCTTGCAGGATGGGCAAATTTCGATGAATTTATACGGCCGCTATGTGAAATATTACAGATAAGGATAAAAGAACACCCGTCTCTTGATCTTATTTTCAGGGAGTAGTTTAGTGGTGGCAAAATCTTGCTCATATCTCTTTCCGTTCTGGATTTATTAAAAATTTCTCGAATTTTGTGAGAATCTTCCATCCTGGATATCTCAATCATCATCAAAATTTCTTAGGAATAAGTTTTACGTTTTGCAGGCATTTTTTTGAATTGAATATAGTCCTGTTTGAAAATTTTATTTACGATCAGCGGTTTTAGAGTTATAATGCAAACATGCTTTTTTTATAATACGAACCATAGGAAACTTTACCCTTATTGGATGCTTTAATTTTTTCCTTCTCGAAAATACACTTTTAGTAAATTTTTGCATTCAATACATTTATTCAGAGAAAATCCTGGAATTTTCATAATTCTTTTCATTAGGTGCATGCCTATCAACGATTCAAATTGTTTTATGACTGAAAACCAAACCACAGATTTTAAAGATCCTATCTAAGATCATGGTTATTTCTATGATTTATTTCGATTTAGACCATTGTAATTAACTGCGGTCTTAGGGTTTGACACTAAAGATTCCAGTTTCTGTATATGTATTGATGTTTATTGAATATTAGGCGAAAACAAGTTTTTTCTTTCAAATTTGAGGTTACCTGTCTGCTCAGAATCCTCTCAACCACATTGGAGAAGACAAGCACTTAAGAGATCGGCCGATAGTTTGAAACATCATTTGCATCGCGCTTCTTATGTAAATGAATAACTTTTGAAACTTTAAGGCAATCAGGAAAGATCTCATTTTTGATGCATGTGTATATCTAATGCGAAAGAGGATTGATAATGTTGTCCACATTTCTTTTCAGTAACATCACTGATGAGCCATAGTAATCTCTAAATTTACTATTATTCAGTGAGTTAATGGTATCTCCTACGATGATAGGACCTAACTTCAGTGAAAAATTCAAGTTATTGGGAATTTCCCTTAAATAAAGATTATCTGATGGAAAATTACTAACTGAAATCGTCTCAACCACACGATCAAAAGCTGCTGCAAAAAACTCACTATATTCACCTACACTGATTTTCTGTCTGAATTTTACAGCTCCAACTCTTCGGTCTTGTATCTATTGTATTACTCCGATACTAATTCAAGTCAATCCCTCAACCTCCTCAGTTCTTCTGTATATCAATGCACCCTCGATCTCGAATCGTCACACCCTATGGTCCTTTCCGGGAAAGCGATCAGGTAAGAATCAAGAAAATTTTGGTGAAAGATTCCGAAAGCATCATTGTCATCAAGTTTTTTATTCTTCAGAAAGTACCAGCTCAAACTATCTAGTATACGATAGAAACAATTAAATTCTATATCAGTCAAAGGTTCTCATCTAACTTTTTCCACAAATTTCTCACCCGGAATCAGTAAATAGTTGTTGCGCTCTGTGATCAGAAAATTCACGATTCCACACTCGTGCATAAGCTCTCCTCAGTTGTAAAGTTTATAAAGATGTTATCTAAACAACTTGGACCTCTTGTAGGTTCTCAGATTGTTTTCTGCGAACCATATATACCATAGGTCACATAATGATCCCGAATCTCTGTCCCTGACATTGAAATTAACATTGAAACCACCACATACAATAACTCTGCAAGAACAATCAATTTTGCTCAGAGCTTGTTCCGTAATGTTTAAAATACGAATAAAATCACCTGACGGTGAATGGTAAATACAAATAACAAACGACGACAGACGGCCGGTGACTGCACATGTTTGCCTAACCTACCCAATTTTAATATGGGAACAATTTCATGACATTAGTATTTCAAACAACATTACCTCTGATAATTATATGAATGCTACTCACTACAAAATGATCCTTCTATTTCGTAGTTAAATGATTGATTTCCATGAATACTGCTGGACCTTTGAGAAGGTTATATCAGTTCCCAGTGGTTGGATCTCTAAATGAGATGAAGGAGTTCAGCTGCAAAATTCTGGGGCTATATTAAGGGTTTACTTTATGATCAACCGCGAAAATAGCTCTAAAATAAAGCCATCTGCAAAAATTAGTTTCTAACCTAGTCATCTCTAAGAAGTAGTCTTCATCTAGAATTTCACTCAATTTTCACAAGTATTTTTGAATAACTCAGTGTCCTCCAAACACTTCGGGAGGCTAGCAGAACTAATAACTATCTAGGCAGCAATATTGGATACAGTAAATCGAAAAATCATAAAGGAAACAAATAATGTGCGGATAAAGTCTTTTGTGGAAGTTGTGATGAAATTTATAACAGTAGAACTTTTAGAAATTTAGAAATTTCTATATCAGGTTACCAAAGTACAAATGCCGTTCTGTCAAACAGAAATTAATTTTTCACTTAGCACATCGTCCACTAGAAGAAATTCGTACTCATAATAATAATGTTGCTATTTGACATAATGAAAATGATACATTCAAGCTGAGCCTTTTGGAAGCGTTGGAAATCGAAAATAAGGTAAATTCACTTAATCGTCGATCCAATTTTAATTCGTCAAAGTCTTTATTTTTTCTTTTGATGGGCCCTGTTTCAGCAAACTTCGATATTTTTAATTATATAAGGTAAGTGAATACTATCATATACAACATTAACCTTAGATTAAATTCTGAGAATAACATTGACAAATATGAAAAGCGAGGGGTGTGTACTATACATGGAATTATTAATATGAGAATGGAATCATTTATACGCAATTGTCGTTTTTTTCAAAACAGAAGATGCATCTGCCCAGATTGATGGTGGAAATCTGAAAGAATTCTTTGAAGAGTTTTTGAACAAGTATTTCGAAAATCGTTTTAGCCTTTTATTTTGTTGTTTGATTTCGTAGATTTCGATGAAATGAAAATCTTCCACCTCTCGTGGCTTCAAAAATTGAAGCACTAAACAATATCGGAGCTTTTTGCCTTTTTTGAGCATTTTCCTCTTTATTCCGAAATAAAACTTCATCTTTGAATTTGGCGATACCATGCTTGTGTGAGATAAAACCTACATACTGTAATTTTTGTATTTGATCAAACATTTAGCGAGGCACTTCTTTTGATATAGATATTGCAATATTAATCCTTGAGCAGTAGTCTTAAATTTTTGGAAAACAAAATTTAAATGTGTTCGAATTGTGGAGGCCGTTACTTGATGTAGATTCATGATATAAATGAGATAAAAAACAGAAGGTTTCACTTTAATCTACACTTTATTTGAAAAAATTCGACGACATCTCGCTGACACAGCAGCGTTATCAAGAATGACAAACAGAATGAAGAGTATGGTATTATAAACAAATCGTAGAACAAGATGGATGAATAACAGGAAAAACCCACACCGAGCCATTGTACAGTTAGTATGAAAGGTAATTAAAAACTAGTTAAACAAGTTAAATAGGGTGAATGATCTACCTATTCAAAAGCTTGTCAGTTTGTATCTATTTATTTCTAATGCTTCATTCAAGATTTTTTATTGTCATTTTATTAAGTTTGAATTTTATTGAATAATATCTATTTATTTGTACTGTTCTGCAGGACCGCAGAATTGAGTTAAACTGTTGAATATTTTATATGTCTTTATGAATAGGATATACTGCGGTTCTGCAAGTACAAATATTAAATCCTTTCTCGTCAAACAAAATCTTAATATAACTTTCAAAACTTCTAATAACTTAGGTAAACATATTAAAAATAATAAATCTCGTTTTGAAAAATCAAGTAAATCAGGAATCTATAAACTCAATTGCGGTTCTTGTGATAGAATTTATATCGGTAGGACCTATAGGAGTTTTGGCATAAGAACATCTGAACATAAACGTAGCTTCGATAAAATAAATCTGATTCAAATTATTCAAACCACTTAATAAAATGAAACCATTCATTCAATAAAAACCGACATATTACATATAAAATCAAAAAGTTTAAAATTAGATCTCCTAGAAGCATTAGAAATAAATAGATACAAACATTCGGACAAGCTTTTGAATGAGCAGGTAGATGTGAATTATTCACCCCTACTTAACTTGTTTAATTAGTTTTTAATTACCTTTCATACTAACTGTACAATGGCTCGGTGTGGGTTTTTCCTGTTATTCATCCATCTTGTTCTACGATTTGTTTATAATACCATACTCTTCATTCTGTTTGTCATTCTTGATAAAGCTGCTCTGTCAGCGAAACGTCGTCGAATTTTTTCGAATAAAGTGTAGATTGAAGTTAAACCTTGTGTTTTTTATCTCATTCAAATGTGTTAGTTGATTATTTAGTCGTTCTTACAACTGACAAAAGAACCGAACCAATATAATGGGCGTTGAATAATCTATAGATTGAGAAACGTTGTTTAATCAACTTGGTGCAGTATTAGAATGTGCCATTCATATAAATGATTCTGGAATCGCATTTGAATTATACGTTTTGATCACAGTAAAAATTTCAAATTCTCTGAATAAACATTGATCAATGAAAGTCATCGTTTGTATTGGTATTCAGGTTGAATTTATCCAATGTTACATGAACTTCTTGGATAGTTTCTGATAAAATTGGTAACAGCTTACGGCAAGCATACTGTATATTTCCTTACATACTATATGGTAGACCATTTCATGAATTTTCTACGGATTTTAACATACATCATGCTCTTCATTTCGTTTAACAGAGGAGATCATATTTTATCTTTGCAACATCTTGTGCTCTACTGGTTGGTGCTATGATTTTTATTCGACTTTGTTATAACACGGCTGATATATTCAACAGCTGTTCGAAGACATGTTGGACATTCATCTTTAACGCACCTCCTTTTAGTTTCCCCTAATGCTAATTCACAATTAGTTCCTTATATTTGAAACTCTTATTAAATGAGAATCTTTCCTCTTTGACAGATCATTTCAGTGAAACTTAGGGCACTATTATTTTGAAATATTGAGTTTATTCAAATTACACTCGCAATTACAAGGAATGTGAGAACTGCAGATATTGGTTGAAAACAGGACGTGTTCTCAAAAATTTTCAGTAATATGAAATAATTCAGTGATGAGAATCAATTGATCAAGAAGATTTGAATTTAAAAATTTGGAGTATGTATAACAATTATGATTTAATTGGTACTTGTTTCATATTCGAAACACTTTTAAATGCATTTGTTTTGTACTTCACAGAGAAATAAATTCAATATTTTCATTATATTCTTGTTATTTGATCGAAAATCTTCCGAAGAAGAAAACTGTATCTTTTATTTTTACTATGTTGATATATTTTCAATAACATTTCACAAAGTTCTATCGTGGCACTTTATATTCTATATGTGTGTGTGTGATGCTTTCCATTTATCGTATCCTAACCCAAATTGAAATTCTACGTCAACCAGTTTCAACCAGGTGAAATGAACTTATTATGTTCTATTAACACCTATTATGTCCTGCCCCTATTTTCATGTATCCTAATTTGAACCGACACTGTAAATGGAGAGTGAAACTGAGTTTACTTCATGAGAGAATGTTTTCTGTGGCAGAGATATGCTTGTTTATTTTAGATATAAATTTTTCATCTGATCTAGTATTGTGTCTCAAGATTACATTTGTGGAATTATATATAATTTTAGTAGAACAGATAAGTAACTCATGGAACTGACGTGAGAGAATGTATTGACATTGTATTTTAAATTCAAAAATTGGTATATTTCTGGTTTGTTCTCTTTATTCAACAAAATGTTCTGGTTAATGTGTCATAGAATATGTCCAATACATTTATATCCAATATAAATAAAGTGAGAACTTCTGTCCAATATCCAAGCTGTTTATTCTTAATACCACGACCGCTTCCGACAATTATTTCATTTTCAAGTGTGTAAAACAGTTATGGATAGTAACGGGCACATAATAACTATCAGAAATTATGTATGTTTAACTGGAGAAGCAGGAGCATAATGGCCTAAAAGTAGGGTTACCATCTTCCATATTAACATTTTCTACACGACAGCCATATTGCCTCCCTTTGTTCTGCTACTAGACACTTCAACGATATGGAAGATATTAGAGAAAGCACCGGCGGCTTCTTGGAAGAGGCACAAATACCCTGAAATATTGCAAAGCACCAATCTCTGAATCCTCGGTTGTAATTTAAACAGCTTTAATAATAAAAAACAAGTACTGTGTTTTAAGGAATTTTACCTAATAATTGCGATTCGTAACGCGTTTCACTACACCGTAGCTTCTTCAGACGAATGAATATGCAGAAAAATATAAATGAGAATATAACTATAAATGTTCTGGAGTAATTAAAAGTTTATTGGGTTGCTTCCTCTTAAGTGGTTATTTATGACAGGTATATCCAATAAAATTAAGGAATAGATTGCTCCCCGAAAAGATTCAATAGAGGTGAAGGGCTTAAATCGACTTGTTCATTGATGAGTCTACCTGAGTGTTTGTATTTATTGATTTCTAAAGTTTCCCAAAGATCTACCTTCCAATATTTATTATCTGTATGCAAAATTTCGAACTGTGGATCGAAAGAATGAATATTTTCTAAGAGATGATTCGCGAAATTTGAATCTGATTTTTCATTTGAAAAATTGCGTTTATGTTTCGATATTCTAATATTAAAATTTCTATGTGTTCTACCAATGTAGAAATTATCACAGTCATTGCAATTCAATCTATAAACACCTGATTTATTGTTTTTACTTGGTTTGGTTCTATTATTTTTATATATTTGCCTAAATTATTATTAGTTTGGAAAGCTATGTTGAAATTATTGCTAGTTAAGAATGATCTCAGTTTCTCACTTGTAATGCCAACGTAGGTTAAGGTGTTGAATTTTGGTTTCAATTTATCGGCAGGGTAAACTTCATTCAATGCGATTCTACTATGTTTTTTATTTTAAATATTATTTATTAGTTTGGGATTGTAACCATTATTTTTGGTTATTTGTTTAATCAAATTTAGTAACTAAGCTACAAAAATTTATTACCTAATATAATAACACTGAGCTGGGGACAAAAAGACGGCTTTGTGAAAGGAACATGCGGTACTTGTCAAAGAAAAACCCCTCTTTTATTCCTGCCGCTTTTATTATTGTATAGTAAAAATGAATGCAGCGAAGAAATCTCAAACGTATAATTTTCATAACGATTGGGGGGAAGCATTTTTCTTTTGTATGGTGTGGATAAGTGTATTTGTCTTATTTGTCGTGCGTCAGTTGTAATATCTAAGCGTGGTAACATAGAGAGGCATCATAAAACGGTTCATAAAAATATAATTATTAAGAAAAGAATTAAGAAAGAAAAATTAAGAAAACGAAAAGTACGTGATTTGATTTCTTGTTTGATAAAAGAACGAACCATGTTCAAGAGATCAGCCAAACAATCAGAGGCTGCTACGATCACGTCATTTAAAATATCTCATATATTGGCGAAACACAAGAAACCGTTCAAAGATGGATCAGTTGTGAAGGAATCATTTATCGAATCGGGTGAGACTTTATTTGGAGATTTTAAGAATAGAACAGAAATCATGTCTGCTATTAGAGAACTTCATTTATCTTGTCCCATTGTCACAAGACGTATTGAAGTAATGAGTCACGATATGGCAGATAAACTGAAACATGATATTATAAAATGTACATTCTTTTCTTTACATTTCGACGAATCCACCGATATGACAGATACTGCCCAGCTGTGTATTTTTATTTGGATGGTATTCAATGACATGTTGGCCAAGGAAGAATTTTTGACAATCATTTCTCTGAAGGGGAAGATATATATGACGTTTTCTTCAGTATTGTAAAAAACTACAAGCTACCAATATATAAATCAGTGTACATTACAACTGATGGAGCACCAGCAAAGACTGGAAACAAAAACGGTTTTGTGGCATTGGGTCGAGCTCATGAAGATTTCCCGTCACTTTTTTCATTCCATTGCATTATACATTAATGAATTTTATGTTTAAGAGTTTGAAAAACGGAGGAAATTATGGACATTGCAAAAAAACGCGGCATTTCTTTGACAAGTACCGCGTAGTTCAGTTACCTACTTATTAAGAATTTTCTCTTCTCGAGATCTACCCAAAAAGCACTTGCGATCGACCGTTTGAGCACCCCTGTACTAGAGAATAACATGCAAACTGTGTTGGAAATTCTGGTGACATGATAGTTTTGAATATATTCAAATATTTGTCATATACTTGTGCAAAAAATAATAATTAGGTGTTACTGAATCGTTCTTACTTGTTCTTAATTCTAAAAAAAAAATGAGGTTCTTTTGAAATTTATCCACCTTTTTATGAAAATTAAACATATATTTATGAATTCAAAGATGATAGTTAAGAAGTGTAATTATTTAAAACTTTCTCGCTAATAACGTAATATTCAAACCCTTACTTGGGCGTTATTGAAAATACTATGTTGATTAGCGCCCGCTTCCAAAATCAGATACTACATGAGTAAATAGAAATCTTTGTGTTCAGATAATCTAATAAATTATGAGAGTCATTTATAAATTTCTTTATTAGATAGCAAGGAATATAGCAAATCAACATTTAATATAAAAACTTTGGCATTTCTTAACAAGCACAAAGTAACTTGAAACTTTTAATTGTAATCATTTTACACAGAACTTTAAGTTCTGACATCATTTATATGCATATAAAATATATTATGTTTAAACATACAAGGGGCGTTATTAAACGATAATGGTCACTACCCTAAAGTAGGTAGGCATTATAAGAGCAGAATTACTACAGAATTAAATTAAGTATCTACTATATTTTTTCTACGGTGTAAGGAAGGCCAATAGCGCCCACGTATGGTTAATACGCCCAACAGTCATTTGACTGGGTGTTAATACCCGAGTTGAGGTTTTTGATATTCGAAAGTTTTTGCATTAAACTATACAAATTATCATCAAAATATGAATAAGATATGAGGAGAAAAACCTACACTACATAACAAATATAAAATCAAACAAAAATGTAAAATGAAACATCTGGAAACTCACAGATTTGTCGAGCAATTTTTCACAACAGTGGCGTCTCCTACCGGAGTCTTCGAAACACAGAGGGTCACTGGCAAGATGGCGGCGGGAGCGGCTAGCGCTTTCGGTTGGTGTGTTCCTGTTGGTGTATTCTTAGTGTGCGTGAGCGTTGACGCGAATAGAACTAATTAAAGTACGTTTACCGTAGATTGAGCGTTATTAGAAAGAGGGCGTTAATTGCTGCAGGTAACTCATATTGTTTTTTTTTATTCTAAGATGTTTATACCTTGCAGAAAAATAATACCAGAACAGATAATATAACTTAAGTGTTACGTGATCTTTTCGACTTGTTCTGTATTTTTCAATGCATATTTTTCATGTATTCAGTATATGCCAAATAAACCTTTGTACTTTTGTTCTGGGTTTTTATTATATGTAGGAATAACTACATTGTTTTTTTATAGAGAATGTTTTGAATCTTTATCCAAACAAATATTATGCTATAAATATCTACGTTATACCTGCCGGCCAATATCTGTAATATCTCTCGATAATCACTATGAACCAGTGGCGAATAACTGTATTTTTTTTATCAATTTTCTATTAATGCCGCAGTTAAAAAAAAATTATGTTTAGCTCATGATTAACATTCTTGACAATCTTCTCTATTCTCTGAAAAAATCCAGAAGATATATTCCAAATGTAAGGTTTGTTTTTGACCATTAATCTTGAATTCACCGCTTAAGTGGTCAATAACTGGACCCGGACAATGGAGTCGGGGATGAGATCGCGGTATAGTTAGATCGGAGTGAGAAAGTGAAAAGTGGGAACTGAAGTGCGATAAAAAGAATATGTAGAGTGCACTAGTGGATGTTACAATACTCTTTTGTTTCCTTCGAAAATGACGGTTGCCTTTTTTTATTCCGAAACTTTTTGTTTGTGTTGTAAAGTTTTAGCCAAAAATAATTCAGAGCTTGTTGGCACCTTTTCTGATGTTAATTACCGAAAGAGCGCTGGTATACTTTGATCAGTGGCAACAACCAATAACTTGAGTTTTGAATCTAACTCAACTGTGTGAGTAAGTAACGATGATGCCGGAAAGCTCTCTAAAAACCAGAAAGCATACTGAATCTAACCTAAATTCATCGTAATGAATGGATTGAACTTGATCGAATAAATAACTGAAAATTCAGAACGGGAAAATGTTTATTTGAATTAATACCATTGTCATAGCTCATCTATTAAGTTATTTCCAATGAATGGTATACCTAGAAATAATGACGCTCAGTGACGTTTGGGGAATGGTGTTTGGTCGATCCAAGCGATTCTTCCATTCATTTCCAGTCTCTCTATATTGTTTTCAGAGGCGCGTTATAGAGCTTTGAATGATTTCCACTATATTTGTAGCTGTGAAGACCTGGTTCTTTCACTGATTACATTCGAAGAGTCGAAATTTAAAAGGAATATAAAACTTTTGCTGCATTTATCGACTTGTCGAAACTTAAAGCACCGCATAAAAAAATTGAATGATAATAAAGCTTCTTCGATTACTCCTTTGCGAAGCTATAGCACGCTTAATAAAGTAGGTTTTCATCGATAGATGACAACGGATACCCGCTGTCATCTATCGATGAAAACTCAAGAATAATCTCCCGCTTCTTGACAACGGATGTGGAAATGATAAGGAAATATTCCCATAAGTGAAGACTCCATCGAAACGCGTCCAAAACGAGGTTATGCTTCCACCTCAATGATGAACTTGTAAAGGAACTCAGCATATTGTTCGAAGGAATCGCACTCACCCTTAAAATTACTCCAAAGCATTACTCTTGATAAAACATTTTCCTTCAAAGCATAGCTGAAAAGGTGAAGGCAAGCAGAAATACTATACAAAAATTATGCGGTACCTACTGGAGGCGTCAGTCTCCACACTTCATGTCTCCGCTCCGAGTATGTGCTTTTCGATCGCCGAGTATTATGTCTTTGCCTGACTGAATAGCCATTTCACCTAGTCCAATAACACGAAGAAAATGGTAGCAGGTGAAATTGAATCAATTTCTATGTATTGGCATTCAGTATTAAGTTATATTCCACCCAAGTCACTTGCGGAGAATGAGGTCTCTTACACGCGAATCCAAGAGGATTATAAATATAAGAAACCTGTCGATACTTTAGAGAATTGTGAATGCAAACGATAGCCTATTTCGTTTCAGAAAACTGCTAACAAGAAGGACGAGAGATGTTGTACACTAGAGACCTAATATTACTGATAGTTGGGCCCAATAATCGACTGGGTATCAGATCAGTGACATGCTCTGCATTACTCAGAAGCCTACTGGCTTTTATCCACAGCGAAATACTTGTCGACACTCAATAGAATCAGAACCAACATTGCAGATGTGTATATTTTTCTGCTAGAAGTGGTATGAGAGCACCTCTCCTTATGGGACTGCGGTGAGAGTCAGATCATTGGCATACTGATGAGGACTTTTCGGTGAAAGATTATGATACTGATCGGGAGGACTTCCGGCTAGCAACTTAGGAGTCAATGAACTACATCAAGAACGTCAAGCTCATAGCTTGGTTCACATATGTGTTGTTCTGTTAGGTTCTCTGTACAACTGCATTTTAGAAATATGTTCGAGATCTACCAAACGATAAATAAATGAATGAATAATGATTGATCGATGAAGCCTGAACTACGTGATAGTTGATATTCATAATGAATAATGAAATGAAAGAAGTTACTATGTTTTAATTATCACTAATTTATTAATGTAAAGAATGACAAAATTTCACATTGGTTGGACTGGTTTCGGACATACGTCCATTATCAACAACAAGCTAATGAAAACTGAATACACATGTTCGATACAGGAATTACCACCAATAATATGCTAGAAGAGATCACAGTAACTTGAATGATGGTGATTGGTAGGTAATTAAGTCTGGTCGTTAAGGAGCTTAACCCTTTCTACCCTGGATGCCTTGAAAATTTCCATCGATTCAAAGAAATTGAGTTTATAAGATTTATCACAGGAGTGAGGAATTTTTAGCTGTCGAAGTTCTGGAAAATGATGACATTCATTCAGACAATGTCCAACTAAAGCTGAATCATATTTTTGATGTAGGAATGACCTTCGTATCTAGCTTTGAAAGTGCGTCCTGTTTGACCTATATAAAAGGAATTGCACTCAAAACATGTTATTTGGTATACTCCTGATGTTTCGAATTTATCGGTTGTATCTTTTGTGTTGAAAAGTAGGCCTGACAATTTGCTAACTGGTTTGAATGCAATATGAACTTTTTTACTACCAAAATAGAATATGCCTTTTCGTCAATGGTGACGTCTTATATTTTAGTGTTTTCCTAATTGGACATGAAAATTTCAGATAGAAGGGGACTGAGGGGTGAACCCATAGCTAAAGCATTATTTATTATTATTATATATTATATTACTATTTATATATTCACAAAATAATGCTTTAGCTATGGGCTCACCCCTGAGTCCCCTTCTATCTGAAATTTTCATGTCTAATTTGAAAACACTAAAATTATGACGTCACCTTTGACGAAGAGGCATATTCTATTTTGGTACCGATATATTGATGACATTTTAAACTGTTTCATTGGAACGCAAAGAAAACTAGAAACCTTCCTGAATTTCATTTATAACATTCATCCTAAAATTAAGTTCAAAGTAGAAACAGAAGTCGATAGTGAAATCAATTTCCTAGATCTAACAATTACCCAGGACAATAATAACCGTTTATCAATTAGTATCTTCAGAAAATCATCGTACACGGATAACGTCATACCCATAGATTCATTTCACCCGTATTCTCAAAAAATAGCAGCCTTCATATCCATGATTCACAGAGCGATTTCTTTGCCTTTATCGGACATGGACCGACAATCAGAATTTAACACCATTATGTTAATAGCAATAGCAGAGAACAACGGCTTCGATATAAAAGCAATGGAGATTTTAATTAATCGAAAAATACGCAACAACACATTCAACATGATATATTCCCAATCCAAGAGGGAAAAGCCCGAAAAATTTATGTCTCTAACATATTTTGGGAAGACGTCAGAACAGGTTGCTAGAGTTTTATCAGATAGTAAAAAAGTTCATATTGAATTTAAACCAGTTAACAAATTGTCAGGCCTGCTTTTCAACACAAAAGATACAACCGATAAATTCGAAAAATCAGGAGTATAGCAATTAACATGTTCTGAGTGCAATTCCTTTTATATAGGTCAAACAGGACGCTCTTTCAAGGCTAGATACAAAGAACATTTCCGGTCATTACTATATCAGAAATATGATTCAGCTTTAGCAGCACATTGTCTGAATGAATATCATCATTTTCCAGAACTTCAACAGCTAAAATTTCTTCGTTCCTGTGATAAATCTTATAAATTCAATTTCTTAGAATGAATGGATATTTTCAAGGCATCTAGAGTAGAAAGGGTCAAGCTCCTTCACGACCAGGTAGACTTAATTACCTACCAATCACCATTATTCAAGTTACTGTGATTTCTACTAGCATTTTATTGATGGTAGTTCCTGTATTGTACATGAGTATTCAGTTTTCATTAGCTTGTTGTTGATAATGGACGTATGTCCGAAACCGGTTCAACCAACGTAAAATTTTGTCATTCTTAACATCAATAAATTGGTGATAGTTGTTTTATTTTATTATTCATTATGAATGAGTAATGATTACATTTGTAACATCAACTCTTGAAACATTTTTATCCAGCATTTCCAAGGCTATCTGAATTCTATTTAGGCAAGTTTAGAATTGCACTCAAAAACATTTGAACTAGAGCAACTTCGAAATTGTGCATACCTTAGAGATTCGTTGTTTTTCTAGAATGAGTCGCTTTTTTATATTGAAAATATTAATATACAACGCTCGGCACTCTCATAAATTCTAAATAGAATACTAGATACATCGAATATTTAATATGCTTGAGTGCTCAGCATATATGTATTCGATGATAGAATGTACAATCATGTAACACAAATATTAAATCTGAAATTGATGGCAGAAGACGATAAGAAGTTTCACACAATATATCATAGAGCGAAGGGAAACCGAAAACCATTTATCGACAATGCAGTTTGATTTGAGATCTAATTTAAGTCACGTTTTCGACGGTTTTTCCCCAATGAATGTTTTCTCGAACATCCGAAAAATTTATGGCTTCTTCGATGCTTTCATAAATGTTCTACGATAATTCATAAATTGATGACCTATGTTTTTTCCATGTAGTCGTGAGTGCTTGCTATTTTCATCATAAGAAAGTTACTATATGAGACAAATGTCCCACGATATTGCTGGTTTAAATTATTGAATAGACGTCGGATTCTGACGTATATTCGAAACATAAAAAGCCAAAGGCTTTATATGTTTTTATGAGAAATTGGGGCAAACTATCATAAAAATGAGTTATTTATTGTAACCATATTCTGCTGAAGAAGAAACTGAAGTTTGAAACCAATAAAAATGGAAGGAATACTAGTAAACGAGCCTAATGTTGATTGTTCATTCAGATAAATTTGAAGAAAAAAGTGCGGGTTTTGAATGAAATAAAATCAAAACAAAATCAATCAATATTTTAACCTTTCAATAGGTGAATAGGTTTTGCATCTTGTTCTAATTTCTTGGAAAACAAAGGTTGTGAAAACATTCCCCCTTTTTTCTCAATGGCAGGACATGCCACATTACACCTTGTCTGAAAAATCGCTTTCGAACTATAAATGTTTTACGTAGCTTTATTCTATACGAGAAACGTTAATCAGAAGAAAAAATGAAAATTAATGCATTAACTCATTAGTTCATACAGTTCTTTTAAAAGGATCGCAATATAAATGCATGTCATAAATGTTCAGAGAGTGGTGGGGAGCTAGCAACACGTGCATCTTCTCATAAGACCTTTTACAGAAGCATTTATGTCTTTGGCACGACGTGAAATACGATAGTGTTGAATTCATTGACGACCATGGATCCCAGTTTATATTCTGCTAAAAATGGCGGGTAAGTAATATTCAATTACTATTTAACAAATATTTTTTTGGAACTCTACTGAAAAATTCCGACGCATTATGGTTTCTTGTTTATAACTTCGATGTTATTTTTACATTTTCTTACCAAGTTTCTTCCAATGCAGGTTTTTCTCGGCGATCCGCTTAAAAGGACTATATTCATAGAGGTCATTTCTGTTTCCCTTTCAGATTATCTCTGCATCAACTTTTGGGAATCGTAGAGAGCGATAATTTCTATGAATATGATACGAAAATATACATTGAACCACTCAATCAGAATACAGCAGAATCTGAAGAAGACAGCGATGTTTCAAACCAAGAAGCTGGCGATATAAACCACCTAACCATAGGTATTCTGGGTCAAGGATGCAAAATTTTTTTCGAGAATAGTGAAGATGAGGAAACTCTTGAACAACTTTCTGCTGGAACAATTGGACTTCTACCTCAAGCCACCACACGTTCCCATTCATCGGAGTGTGATAATGAAGAAAATATACCACTCTCTGTTATACAACAGCTTTCCAAAAAGAAGAAAAGTAAAACTGTTCAAAGCAAAAAAAAAAATTTATAAGTGGACGGGGGATACACCCAAATATTGTATGAACACCACTTTGGATCCTGTGCCTCCATTTCGCGATGCACAGTCGGCCGAATCTCCAGACGATTTCTTCAAACTCTTTTTCACGGAGGCAATCATGGAAAATATTGTTCATCAGACTAATTTGTATGGGTCACAAAAAAACATTTCCTCAAATTTTTCTATGGATAAACTGTATGTAATCTTTGAAGCTATATCGCTCAGTGGATATGCCAAGTACCCTAATAAACGCATGAATTGGAATGACACTTATGAAACCCCTTCAATACTTCTGGACTCGATGAGACTCAATCGTTTCGAGCTTCTCTTACGTAATCTTCATTCCAATGATAACAACAATGTTTCGACAGACAAACTTGACAAATTGAGACCACTTATTGACGGATTGAATCAAAATTTTCGAGAACACGGTGGTGAAGATATCTATCGATTGACGAGAGCATGATACCATACTATGGAAAGCATTATGCGGAGCAATATATCAAAGGAAAGCCAATGAGGTTTGGCATTAAAAATTGGGCCCATTGTCAAAGTGGAGAGTATATGTTAGCATTCGAAATATACATTGGTAAATTTGATAATGAAAAACAATTTGGTTTGGGTGGCGATGTTGTTTCATCTCTGATTCGATTAGTAGGACTGGAAGAGAATAAAGGTTATAAACTTTATTTCGATAACTACTTTACTGGTATTGATCAGATGTCCCATCTAGATGACCGAAATATTTGTGCTACTAGTACTATACGCCAAATTCGTTCAGAAGGATGTCTTTTTTCAGAGTAGAGTGCATTGAATAGAGAAAAAGACGTTCTTTTCAGTTTTTATCGAACGAGAAAATTCTGATGCCTCAAAGGAAAGGGATGATGAGATTGGTGACGATAGCCACCAACTTCGTAGATCAATCTATGATGACCGCTAGACTTTGGTGCTAAGAAGCCAAATCCAACCAGAATGTTCCCCAACCAAAAGTGGCATCAAATTACAATAAATACATGGGAGGGGTTGATAAGATGGATGGATTAGTAGATGCCTACCAACCGAGAATGCGGCAAAGAAAATGGTACTGGCCCATTTTTCAGTATTTGTTTGATGTGAGTGTGGTAAATGTTTGGATTATGATGAAGAAACTGAGACCTGAAGATCCAAACTGTGCGAATCTTCTAACATTCAGACGTCGCATAGCCGTGAGCTTTCTGAAACGACCAGATCAGTCAGAAACCGCCGACAGTTTGTCAACAATAACGATGTCAGATTTGGTAATGTGGGACATTTGGTCAAACACTCTGAAAGTGACAGGAAATGTAGAATGTGCCGTAAAAATTCGCAGTTTATATGTGATAAGTGCAATATTGGCTTTCACCCTAGAAGCAGTTTTTTCGATTTTCATAAGAAAAAATGCCAAAGAATATTATGTTAATGTTATCGTATTCAGTTTATTCAAATATGTTACTTTCTTCTCATTCGTAGAAAAAAATAAATGAATTTTTGAACCAAATATACCCTTTTGCATATAGTCCTTTTAAACGGAACACCTTTTTTTTCTAAACTGATAGAGAAAATTCAAAAATAGCAACAGAACCACGTTTCAACAGTAAAATTATATCCATTTCAAGAACAAATTATAATCAAATCTAAAATTCTTTCCCACGTGCACTAATGGATTAATCGGATTGAGCTTAATTTTCATCAAAATACTAGCCGGAAATAAATATCTTATGGTATATGGTAATATTTGAATGTGAAAGAAATATTTTTAATGACTTTCATCGATACTTGTGACCCGTTGTTGATATAATTGGTTAGCATAGTATTATTCCCTCTCAGTGAATTAATAAATTATTGCGATTATTGTGCAGTAAAAGTATGTTATTCCTTTTCGGAATAAGGCTCCTAACAGAATAGCATAAATTTGATGATGATTCGTTATGACATCAGAATGAGAAATCAAGATGCAGTTGTTCGATTGTTGAAAATATGTATAAGAAATAAAAATTTCAATAAGTTATGGAATTATTTTTCTCTTGTTATTGAATACAGGTTGATCTGAGATTGTCACAAAGGATGTTATAACGCCATGAAATCGAAATACTTTTCATTATAGATGAAAATTTTGTAAAAATTCAATCAGTATCTATTGACAGAAGAAATACCTAATACATTTTAATAGAGATTGGAATTGGTTTTCATTTGGTGTCACTAATTATAGGAGTTCCATTTAGAATAAGAAAAATAATCAGGATTAGCCATAACAAATTTAGACATCCATCACCTATCGTGTACAGCTGTGTTGACAAATACGCATTATTTATGGATATTTGGGTTTATGAGTGAACCTTCGAGATCTGATCACAGACATATTCAATTTACTATTGAGTCTCTGGCATGCATGGACCTATGGTTGAATACAGAAATCCAAGGAGCACGGACTAGGGCAGTTACAGTAGTACCTCCCTTACAGCTAATGAAGGAGATATTCCCACAGCCTCAAATAGTCGTGAAGACGAGGAGCATATGGTTGAGGAGGTATCTCAGTCAATAATGTCAGCGTATCACGTTGATTGTCCACGCAGTAGAAAGCCTGAAAACGGAACAACTTCGTGGTAAATTCTGCCCTCGAAAAACGCAGAATAATTCAACCGAAATGAAAACACCGACAAATGGGACCACTTACGTTCTACTCTAATATTTTATGATAAAGAAATTTTCAGGAAAAAAGGGAGTCTTGACGCAGGTTCTGTGGAGAGGTACAAAGTACCCCGTTACTGCAGGGTTACACAGGGTTCTCGCCAGAGGACCAGTACTGCCCATTGGATCTGTAAGGAGCCCGGATGAACAGTGCACGGATTCTGGAAGAAAGACGTTAGAAATTCTCACGAGAATCTCACTTCGTAGATCGTCTGTTTTATGTTACCAGTGATAGCTGTGACACCGTCGCCCTGAAAGGTTTTGCTAAAAGACCAAAAGAGGAAGATTGGAAGAGAGCAAGAATGGTCCACAAGCCTAGAGAAGTTGGGTGGTCGATTCGCTAATTTAAGATATTCAAAACTCCTGGGCAGGATGGCATCATGCCTGTCTTGCTACATCAAAGAGTGGTCGTCCTCCTTCTATACCTAATTAGGCTCTTCTCGCCTGGAATATTTTCCTGACCAGCTGGTGAAAGATTAGGGATGCCTAACCTAAGGTGAGTAAATTGAACTCACAGCCTGAATCGTTCAGACAGATAAGTCTTTTGTCTTTTGATCTGAAACTCCTGGAGAAGGTGTGGAATCGATTCATCAGGACGGAGATATTATCGCTGAAGCCTCTGAGTGAACATCAATACTTCTTTTTAAAATATGAATCAACTGATCCGGCACCTAACAACCTAGTCGGGAGGATCACTCAGCCTCTGAACCGCAAGTGGACTGCAGCTGCAGTTTTCATTGACATAAAGGGCGAATCTAATGCGGCCCTACTAGTTCACTATGCGGGGCTGCGAGGGGCCAAAGAAGTAGCAAGTTTTATTGTGGAATGAATTAGCAACATGCTAAATGCCAGAGTGATCAGTACTTCTTTGAAAGGGGAAGTATTAAGTTTTGTGGCTGACTGGTGCTGCCCTTAGGATAGAATATTATCCCCTCTGTTTTGATTCTTGCTGGTTTATGGCTGTCAGGCAGGGCAATAATCGGCGCATTGGATGTTGATGTACAAGCGTATGCTGACGATATAGTCGATTTGGCTGTCGGAGATGACGACGACATCTCTGACAGAATTCAGATAGCTATTTCAACTATTCAGGGGTGGTGCGGGGATGAGAAACTAAGCATGAACCCCTACAAAACCCTTATGGTACCATTCCTTAGGAAAAGGAAGATATTTATGGTTGGAGTATTTATTTCAGTTGCCACGGAAGAAAAATATCTGTGGGTTACCTAGGATAGTAAGCTCACGTGGAATTCGATCTCGGAAAACATAATATACAAGGCTTGATATGTTATGGTGGTGAGACCACTTATCACATACGGCTCCATTACTTGGTTGCTACTGCAATTCTTTGCTTTTTAAAAAATCAATCCATACTCAATCTCTTTGAATGGCTGTACTAGCCTGCATCATGAATACTTGAGCTTTTCGCTCTACACCTACTGTGGACATGAAACTCATACAGCGTCTTTTTCCTTATGACCTGGTGACTAAAGGAGCAGCAAGAATGACGATCTACAGATTGTTTCACCTTTCCAAAAATTAAACATCCATGTCCAGCTTCGTGCCCGGTACTTTATAGTCTGAAAACGAGGACAAGAACGCTGAGTATGAAATCTGACAAAGCAATACCCAAAACCAACATGGAGCTTTCATTGCAGATCATCATTCCTAGCAGACAGGAATTGACTAACTTCAAGAATCGTCTACTTGAGGGTCCCTGTTGGTTCACAGACGGCTCAAAAACTGAGAAAGGTGTTGCAGCTGATATAATTGGTCGGAGTGCGACCAAGGAACAGTCGATCTGCCTTGGCGGGCCTGCTACTATCTGTGCTAACATCTTGCTTGCGGTGGGATTGAAATGTGGGTCAATAAAAATTATCATCGATAGCCAAGCTGCAGTGAAGGCATTGACGTCCGACACCTGCACGTCACTCATGGTTCAGGAATATCGCTACACCCTCGCCAGACTGGTAGAAAGGAATGGGCTGTGTGTAATGTGGGTTCCTGGATACTCGAGCATTGACGGCAATGAGAAGGCCGACTCATTGCCTTCTAGAGGAATAGACTTGAGATTCACCAGTCAGGAGATTAGGCTCGAAATTCCCCAGAAGAGTGCTAGGATTGAGATTGTACCGGTGAATGAACGTGAAGGAACGAGAGCACTGACTGAGCCTCACAGGTCTCAGATACTATTAACTTGCCATCAGAGAACCTTCCACTGCCACAGTCTAGGCTTGGCTTCAACTCTCCAGGCTGGACCTGAAAATTTTAGTTACCATACTAGCGAGGCACTGCCACCTCAGAAAGATAAAAATATGTTAGAATTGATTGAGGTCCCTTCGTGTAGACTATGTGAATAGGAGAATGAATCAATGGAACGCATTATGTGCGAGTGCCCAGCTGGGGATAGAGTCAGAAATGATGAACTTTTAACTAACAAACTAAAGATGCCTGAGCTCATTCAGCTCACTTGCACAAAGCTTATATTCTTTACAAGAAGAATGAATCTTGTGGGTGAAATTTAGGACAGAGTGTGCTACAAAAGACCACTGGGTTGCAGTGGCTGAGCTCTTGAGTAGCTTTCTCTCTCTCAATACCTTCATCTATCACTGGGTTGCAGTGACCGAGCTCCTAAGTCTCTCTCTCTGTCTCTCTGTTCCTCTCAATATATTAATCTTTCTATCTATGTAGGTTTTTGAGAACTATAAAGTAGTAGAATTGAGTTTATGAGGTGACTCCAGTAGATGAAGATATTTTCAAAGAAATGTTATATTTACACAAAATACCGATTTATCAGAGACGGTTCAGTTAAGCTAGATTTCATACCTTATAAGGGGATTTCACCCTAAAAACTTTGATATGAATCTCAGTAATGGAACATTTTGTATATATGAATATGACTGATAGAGTATGCGGACCGATTACGCACTGAATACACCCAATAAAATCACTGTCAAATTTATTTTTATATATAAAACGTTTATATTTAGAAATCCAAATTTCATACGAATATTATCGGATTGTACTGATAATTTTGTTTGAAATAGAAATTTTAATGTTATTTTATAGTAGAATATAATATTGTCTGTATAAAGTATTTCAAATATTAACTACCACTCGTTGGTACATCTACGAATCAAGATGAATGAAAAATAGATAGATATCTGGTACATTTGAATTTGGGAGGCTTTTACTTGGTAAAATTCCATTATCAATAATAAAAACAAGTACTGTGTTTTAAGAATTTTACTTAATAATTGCGATTCGTAACGCGTTTCACTACACCGTAATTTTTTATGCAGATAAATGTAAATGAGAATATTGGTTCTTGATTTTTTTTAATTTAAAGTATAATCGCCAAATTTGATTAAACAAATAGCCAAAAATAATGGTTACAATCCCAAACTAATAAATAATATTTTAAATAAAAACAAAGTAGAATCGCATTGAATGAAGTTTACCCTGTCGATAAATTGAAACAAAAATTCAACACCTTAACCTACGTTGGCATTATAAGTGAGAAACTGAAATCATTCTTAAGTAGCAATAATTTCAACATGGCTTTCCAAACTAATATTAATTTAGGCAAATATATAAAAATAATAAAACCAAACCAGGTAAAAACAATAAATCAGGTGTTTATTGATTGAATTGCAATGACTGTGATAATTTCTACATTGGTAGAACACATAGAAATTTTAATATTAGAATATCGGAACATAAACGCAGTTTTTCAAATAAAAAATCAGATTCAAATTACGCGAATCATCTCTTAGAAAATAATCATTCTTTCGACCCACAGTTTGAAATTTTGCATACAGATAATAAATATTGGAAGGTAGATCTTTGGGAAACTTTAGAAATAAATAAATACAAACACTCAGGAAGACTCATCAATGAACAAGTCGATTTAAGCCCTTCACCTCTATTGAATCTTTTCGGGGAGCAATCTATTCCTTAATTTTATTGGATATACCTGTCATAAATAACCACTTAAGAAGAAGCAACCAATAAGCTTTTAATTACTCAAGAACATTTATAGTTATATTCTCATTTACATTTTTCTGCATAATCATTCGTCTGAAGAAGCTACGGTGTAGTGAAACGCGTTACGAATCGCAATTATTAAGTAAAATTCCTTAAAACACAGTACTTGTTTTTTATTATAGATATCTGGTATGTAAGGCCACTCGAAAATATTATTTGTTTTTCTTGAACGATGAATTTCCTTCCTTAACATACAGTTTTGCAAATAGAGTTCATTCACTTCTTCGCTCCATAGATTATGATCTTATATCCGCAAAAAAAGCAATTTAGTTGTAAAAAGGAAAAATTTTCATGTAATCGTGACCTGTTTGTAATCCCCATTAAAATTTTTCATTATAATTTTATGCTTTTATCATTCATATGCTAATACAACATTGTGGTTAACTCTTTAGCGACTATTATTATGAAATAATTCGAGATTTTGAAATAATTATTCCTCAGAAAAATGTGAAACGCATGCTATACCGGAGGCTTTCCTTCGTTTCTCCTCTTTGTAGATGCGTAATTGACTGTTATAGATATGCTCGTTCTTCAAATATGCATTTATAATTGAAAGGTGGATGAATGAAATTATCTCGCATGTCGTGTATAGTTATAAAAATTAATATTCAATCGTGAAAGTTTCATTTCATCATAACATCCAAATTATTATTCGTTTAATCAAAGGATTAAACAAACATTTTTATACATTCAAATGTGATTAATGTCTTTCTATAATGTTCCATGACTCTGAGCAAATAGAATACAAATTCAAAGGCGTCAGCTATCCTAATTCATAAGAAAAGAGGATAAGTAGTCATTATACAATATTCTTCAAGTCATTCCACGTTCATTAATAGGACTTTGTTTACTGAACAAACCGAGATTGTGCGAATTTCATTCATTTTTTGCCAGTCAACATCAGGAAATTATTCAATTTTCAAGCTTACATAAATTTGTTTGTGATGATAGAATAGAAGAAGAAATGTTCAATAATCAAAAGTTTTTATTATAGAAGAACAATCTTCTTCTCTGATATATCATAAAAAAGCCAAATGAAAGATAAACCACATATTCAAAAATTCTCTTCACTATCATAATTCTAGAATATATTCTTGTTGAAGAAATTGACCCAAAATATCGAATGAAAAATTTCCCAAGCTGGCTTTAGTTTTTTCTACTTCTTTTCTGAAAAACCATCCTGAAAATTTAGATTTATAGAACTGAATTTTAAAGCTTGAATATTCATATTTTCATCACATGGAATCAATCATGTAGTCATCAAAATGTATATTCTGTCAAAAAACTACTGGGAATTGATTATGTAAGAAATCTGCCTAGGACAATTTTCGAAATTTTTGTTGTTGTTGGCACCATTGTTTTCAGGTTCAGTTCGTTTACAGTGCTCGAGTTTGTTAGTTCTTACAAGTGTGTTTTGCGATTTTTACAAATAATCAAAATATCGACCAGAGAGTTTGTGTCAAATTTTGTATTGCTAATATAATTTTGGGGTAGAGTCCGTAGATTGCAGAACGAAAAGTGAACAATTTCAAGTAAAATGTGTGTAGACACTCCCTGAACACGAAAATTATATTTGATTTTTCAAGAAAAGTACCGTTTTTGAAACAACGAGAAATTTATTTCGAATTTTTTTTTTGACTAGCATTTATATGCATTTAAAAATAGTATACTCACGGTTATTTAAAGCAATTCCTCAAAAGATTTAATTTTTAATGATATATGAATTAAACTATTACCGAGAAATTATGTATTTCCATTCACAACGTAATTTTAATACGTGTTTATTTTTCCACTTCTAAGATTATGTGAATGAACTGGAATCCATCTTTAAAATATCATAGAACATAGAACGGTGATCTTCGGTACTAATCGATACGTAGATCAGGGTCACAGAGTTTCTCAATTGCCAGATTTTAATAATTGTTTAAGATTTCAAAGAATTCTTAGTGGAATAATGGAATTGGACAATTATTGTATTTACTTTTTGAGTAAGTTTTTTGATTTTGTGTCACAATAACTAATGTATTAACAAGTTTATGAAGCAAATGAGAATTGGTTGCGCTTTGCTGAAAAATATGATAAGGTTAGTAGGTTAGGTTAGATTGGGTATATTAGGTTAGGTATATTAGGTGAGGTTACGTCGGTTAGATAAGGAGGTATCAAAAGCAAGATCAACAGGACCGCGGACCTGATGAAACTAATAACATGGCAGGAGATTGCGGTTCAAAAGGCCGAGGTAGGATTATTGATGGGGATGAACCGCGAATTACACTGTTGGGGCAGGAAATCATAGCGAAAAACATGGTTAAATACCTAGGGATAGTAATGGGCTAGGAGCTGTCTTTCGGGAAACATATCGAGTTGGCAGCATAAAATATGAAAACGAAGACTTTTGTCTGGCACCAGCCAGAGTTCAAAAGGCAGTTAAGGGAGAAGATAATTAACAGGTGACAGCAAAGATGGTAGGAGCATAAGGGAGCGGCGTGGATTACAAGGCTTATTCCGGATGTGCGGATATGGCAGAGGTATTCAGACTACTGCTACACGCAGTTCTTGTTTGAGCACGGGTCATTTGAAGTATTCAATCGGCAAAAACGGAAACTATGGGTACAGGACGTGTGGCGTGTTGGGTAGCGTGCAACACATGGTGTCAAACCGCAGTAGATGGATCACTGGAAGACGAAAGCTGAAGGACATCTTTGGTGGTGCCAAGGAGTGGCACGAAATTGTCTCCGAAATGCTGCATGATGAGCGGAAATGGACAGAGGGTTTCAGTGTGCTAACCAGCGTGATGTAAAGGAAACAGACAGACTACCGAGAACATCAGAAGGAGAATGCACAACTAGGCCATATCGGCCTAGTTGTGCTACGGCAAATACGGATACTGCAGGCAGGATAGAGGGGTTTCGGTTTAGTATCTGAGTTCCACATTCCTCACGGCATTGCATTGCCGCCGCGGGGGTGGTCTGGTAGAGATTCCCCCTTCTTCTTGGGCGGAAACAAAAGTTAGGTTGAACTGTTCAAATTGTGTTACGTAGGTTGGGTTAGTTGTGTTTCACTATGACAGGTTAGGTTAGGTTGTGCGCTGCAATAGAATATAATTGTTAGCTTCAGAGATTTTTACTCAACATTAGTGAGTGATGAATATTTTATTGTAGTCATAGTATTCTAACAGTTCGGAACTATTACCCAAAATCACAGGTCAGAGTATTATTATTATTATTATTTTATTATATAACTTATAAATTTGCTTCTTTCAACAATTTTTTTTCTGTTATTTTAGATACATTTTACAATCTGACAACTCTGTTAAATTATCGATATACCTATCAATTCATAGTACAATACACCGAGTTCTATGTTAACTTAATAATGGATGACTATCTGTTTACATAGTTTTATGAGTGGAATAAATAACATATATTTTCAATATTTTGTGACTTGGAATATGTTGTTTTCATATCTTTTTATTCTTATGTGACCTAAAATTGATATTCTTTTGAATTAACTTAAATAAATGTAAGTAAACCTTTTTTATATCGATAAATATTCGTCTAAATGTACTCTCAATACACATGGTAACGAAAATATTTAAGAATTTTTTTTTGAACGGTTGTTTTGCCGAAGAAATGATTATCACTTCCGACTTCAGGGGTTTTTCTTAGGCTAAAAAATATTCAAATGTGTGCTTTGGCGTATACGGAGCCGCTACCGAATTTCGTGTGCCGAATAGCTGAAACTGTTCCAGAAGAGTTACATTGAATCGAATTTATTATGTATGCGTTAATTTGATCTTGAAAAGGGCGAAATAAATGAAAGAGAAAGGATAGAAATATTAATGACGATTGGGCAAGAGAACAGGGAAAGGACTAGTCAAGAAGTTTGGGATTGTTTTGACGATGTTCGTCGGAATTGACAGACCACTCTCGTAGTGACATTATCTTTGCAAAGGTATGACACAGTTGGAGTAGTTAGTTATATACTAAATATTGGACAGCTAAAAAGTTCAACTATTCATAATGTACCCTGAAATATTGATATATCTTGCAAAATACCTGAGACGACAACTCGCCAATATGCAATCATATAATACACAGAGGAAAATATCATTCATACAAAAGGTTTCTGGTTCAAGACTTCTCCAAGGCAATTTTGACAGACGAAGAATTTCGTAAAAGGATGATCTCCGGAAAATAATTATTAGGACCAGAATTGACAACAATAGATTCATGGGACCATTCTCCTTACAAGAATTTTTGACCGGAAAAGGATATCTGCTGCTCGTAAAGAAGTGATTCTGGTGGTAGTGGTTACTGGACAATTGCCAAATAATATCTTGTTTCTGCAAGACGGAGCCACATAATCATGCTAACATTATTCGAGAACATTTTGATATTGGTCATTTCATGCCAGACGGATTAGATGGGGTAATTATGCAGAATGTCCGAACCTCAACCCTTTAGTTTATTTTCTGTGAGTTCACTTATGGTCTAAGGTTTGTGTAAATAGTTCAAATAATTTGGAAAAATTACCTGGAAAAATTACCCTAGTGCTTTTGACGATTCCACCTGAAGTAATAGCCAATGTCACAATAGTATTTACCAACAGACCTACTTATTATCATGAAGTAAACGGTGCCTAATTTGAACATCTATTACAATGAGTCTAGTTCGAATCACACGATACTCCTATTTGTTTTCACTGATTTAAAATTCACCAGGTTTTAGTTGATAAAATGTTGATTGATTTATTTAATAAACTAGTAGATATGGTTAGTTTGTCCCTTTCCTTAGTAATCTCTTGTTTATGTCTGAATATTATTATTATTATAATCGTAGAGTTGTGCACTATCCCAGCTGTTAGCTGAATATAGTTTACCTTACCCAGATTCAGCATTCATAGGGAATAGGATTAAAATATACTTGATACAAATTTTCCTATTATTCTACATGTATTGAGATTTACAGCTTTTCGCATTTCTATATAGGTATTTTTATGCAATTCTAATTTCAAAAGGCTATCATGCATATATATGTTGTATAGTCTCCGATCTTATATGGCATTTCCAGCACTTATCTGCTTGTAATGTTCCGTCCTTAATCATAAATTTTTTGTAGTTGCTTTGCGATAACTTGGTCTTGAATGCCCAAATGGAATCTTTATGTTTCCGCGAATAGTTCTCCCTTCATTAACCATTTGTTGGAAGCTTCTTTGTCAATGTGTGGTTGATTAATCTCATGGTGATGTCATTCATGCAATTTATATCTTGACCATTGATCTTGTTTTTTCAGTATCTGATAGAAACCGTAGATTCAGCAGGTCATTCCTGGTAGCAAGATTCAGAGGTGTATATACCTAATCAGCCAACGATACCACTCTGTGGAGGTCAGAAGTGATAGCTTTCGCAGAGAAGAATTCCCTGAGATTTTTTATCTGTTCGGTATGTAAGTTAATAACATCCATTAATCCACGTTCCCCTTCTTTTCGCTTCATAGTTGTTCTTATCACAGAGGATTTAGGATGGTGATTGTTGTACTTTGTCAGCATCGTTCGGGTCTGCCTTTGAATATCATCCAGTTCTGTATTTGTTCATCTGATTATTCCAAATGAGTGAAGCAATACTGGAATGGCGTTGGTGTTAATTGTTTTGACAAGATACTGGGAGTTCAACATTGACTCCAGTACAGCCTTCAGACGCTGATTGTACTCTGAACGAATCTTTTCCTTCGACTATTTTTGGTCCAGCAATGTTGCTTGTTGGTATCGTAGATATGTGTACGTTTCGCCTTTTCTCATAAACTGTATAAAATCACCATTTGGAAGTTGTGTTTCACCGTTTCACCATCTATGACATTCCCTCTTTGAATGTTTAGGGTCTTACATTTTTTAATCTCGAATTTCATATGAACATCTGCCGAGAACATACTGACATTCTATTGCCTCTTGTTCGAAGTATATAATTTGATGTCGTCCATATACAGCACGTGGGAGATTGTGTTATAGTTCCTATCTGCCTTTATCCTAAATCAGTATCCTGTTCTAATGAGCATTGAAGACAATGGGTTCATAGCCAAACAGAACCATAGTGCACTCAAAGAGTCTCGCTGAAAAATTCCATGATGTATGGGTATCTCGTCAGTTTTAATTGAGCTATTGTTCATTAACCGTAGAGACGTGCGCCTGTAAGTCATTGTTGTCTTCAAGAATTCTACCAGGACTGGATGGATTTTTTATTTCTGTAATACTTCGACAAGCCAGGTCGAATTGAATAGAATCGAATCGAATCTAGTCGAATCGAGTCGAATCCAATCTAATCGAATTGAATCGAATTGAATCCAATCGAATCGAATCGCATCGCATCGAATCGAATCGAATGAAATTGAATCGAAACAAATCAAATCAAATCAAATCAAATCCAATCGAATCGAATCGAATCGAATCGAATCGAATCGAATCGAATCGAATCGAATCGAATCGAATCGAATCGAATCGAATCGAATCGAATCGGATCGGATCGGATCGGATCGGATCGAATCGAATCGAATCGAATCGAATCGAATCGAATCGAATCGAATCGCATCGAATCGAATCGAATCGAATCGAATCGAATCGAATCGAATCGAATCGAATCGAATCGAATCGAATCGAATCGAATCGAATCGAATCGAATCGAATCGAATCGAATCGAATCGAATCGAATCGAATCGAATCGAATCGAATCGAATCGAATCGAATCGAATCGAATCGAATCGAATCGAATCGAATCGAATCAAATCGAATCGAATCGAATCGAATCTAATCAAATCGAATCAAATAAGTTTATTTCAAAAATTAACACAGAATGTATAAAATGAAACAGGTCAATCAAACATTGAGAATAACTGGACAACAAAGTCTAAAACTTACAACAGACAAAGTACTCCTTAATAGTGTATGGTTTACAATTTTCAATAAATGAAGAAGTGTATTTCTAGATTTCCTCATATTTCCAATTGAATAGAATATTTCACATAGCTGCATCACCCAAACATCGAAAATAGGACACCTGTTCATGGCTGCCGAAATGGTGTAAAATTTTCATTATGTACTCAAAATTAGTCAAAATAATAGTTGATTACAACTTGATTTTTCAATTTGATTTTGGCATTCAATTATGTTAAATTAACTAAATGAATACAACATTTCCAACCCTATCTTCCTATCCTTTAAAATGAATTGGACTGTTTGTAAATGGATGAAAATAATAAAAATACTCCTACAGTACATAGATGCTGGAATAAGAAACCCATTTATGTTAAAGACAAATGAAAATACGCATTACAAATGACTCAGGAAATATTAAACATAATTAATAACAAAGAAACAAATAAAGCTATCTAGAATTCTCAAAGTATTCTCATTACTGAAAATACAAGAACTGCAACTGCAATTTTAATTTTGAATTTTAGTCATTGAACAATTTCTCAAGAATTTTTTCAACTCTTCTCTACCACTATAGGCTTGTCTTTATAATAAATACTTGATAAAACTTCGAAGAAAAAAATTTACAGGGATTAAATCTTATGAACAAGGAGGCCATATCACTAATCCTCTCGCTCCCAATCACCGATAGACTCTCATTTCTTGTCTGGTGTTGGGGTGCATCTTCAAGTTGGAAATATGTTTACCTACTTTGAGCCAAGGGAATTTTATCCACAAAGCTCTTGAGTATAATCTCATTTATATTATAATAAAGTTTTTGCATGGAAATTTATGTGAAAAAATAATGTACGCTCAAACACAGTGGCTCATTAACGCACATCAAACATATAAACCGAACTGCCCTTGGTGTTGAACATTCATTTTCCTATGGGGATTGGCATCGACCAGTAATATTCATTATTGCGATTGGATATTTCCTCACTGGTCACCCTGAGTTCATCTGTCTGTGGTATATTGGTGGAATACGGTATTTTCTCTTGATATCATCAGCAAATTTCTAGTTGTTGCTCATAGTACTCTTTGAGATTTCTCCATTCCATAAGATTGAAAGTCATTTTTCATTAGGATTCATAAAATTTCTGCAGCTGGAATCGAACTCTCTTCTCTTGTTGTCTACTTGAATCTACATCTTTCAAAGCTTCCATTGTAACGTGTTCGTTATCTTGTGAATTGTAACTTTCTTCTCTAGCTGTTTTGAAGGAGCCACTGCTAATAAAATTCTATTTTAATCTTCGACCATTAATTTGTGAGGTTTCTTCCAGTTAGGAGAACGGATAGTGTAATTTCATAAAGCTGCATCACAATCATTTCTATTCTATACGTTGCACATGTCAAATTTCACAAATGTTTTCAAAATTCATGAATCAGAAAACTTCAGCTAATTATTTGTGTATCAACAATATGAATTTAATAATAGAATAATTTTTGCTTTAGATCATAAGATCGAAAACCATTGGGATGTTAGGTGCAAATGCACACCAACATATCACATGGAAACACATGTTCAAAGAATCTTTATTTCGTGAAAAATTCACATGTTCGATGATATTTTACAAGCATGATTAATTTAGAAACAGAAAAAAAAAATCCATCCTAATACATCTAAATTCATCTTTAGTTTACTCTTGAAGAGATAGAAATTTATGTTATAATTCGAAAACCATCCAATGAAGTCACTGAATTCTTCTCGAAAAGGTGCTCTTAAAATGTCAAAATAGTTTTCTCCTAACTTTGATAGCCACCAAAATATTAGCTTTTGCAGAAATTTTTTGAATTGTGGAGGCCGTTACTTGATGTTGATCCATGATATAAATGAGATAAAAAACAAGTTCTGTTTGTCATTCTTGATAAAGCTGCTGTGTCAGCGAAACGTCGTCGAATTTTTGCAAATAAAGTGTAGATTAAAGTTAAACCTTGTGTTTTTTATCTCATTTTTGTAGAAATCCCGAAAAATCTAGAAATCCGGAATGACTCGAAAATAGAAGAGTATAACTACCATCTGTCTTCACCAGTCAATTGTTCTCGAATATCATGAAGGAAAATGGGAGGATTTTTTCACTGTCCGCAGTATTTCACAAAGCTGCCGTACCGAAACATCGACACTATAACACCTGTACATAGCTGCCGAAATGTAGAATATTCATTACTTACTTGAAATTAGTTTAAGCTCACAATAATTGATTTTGAATTCTATTCCTATAAACTTAATATTGGAATAAAATTGCATTAAATCAACAAAATAACACTGACATTTTCACTCTGTTGTATCATGTAGAATGAATTTGACAGTTTGAAAATGAATAAAATCAAAAAATGAAAACATTTCTTAGTTCTTGAAATTATTTGTGGGTACAAATCAAACACTACAACGTTACAAAATTCTAACTAATTTATTTACACATAGACTGAACTAAATGACTAACTCGTTTCTAACACTTTGTCCACTTCTTCCCGCTCTGTAATCAACCTTCCTCTTCTACGCTTCGCGCTCTTTTTCAATACAAGTACGAATTGTTCTAGAACATTTGCGTAACTTCGACTCTGTTTCAGATCTTTGTTCGAGAACCTTCCGGAAACGGCAACACTGATTCCTTCGTAATACGGCGCGCTGAAACTTTTAAATCTTTCTCTAGTTCTCCCGAAAGTATCCCGTTCTCGCCATTCCACCGGGCCGTGACAGGGTCAGCTTCAGGGACGATTGGATATCGTTCACATTGCCCCCTCTTAAAACTGTTCTGTCTCAGAACAGACTGAGTGTTTGGTCACTATGACGGCTTCGGCATTTATTTCCAGCTTTACGTCTCCCTTTGTTGATGGAAATAACATTCTACTGTCTTCTCTCCTGGTCTCGAAGGTGTAGGATTAAAACAGCACACGGGAACTTCCATTTTGATGCCTTGGAAGATAACTTCGATCATGCGTACTGTTCTCTAATCTACCTGGTCCAACCCACAACTAAGTTTCGGTTTGGCGAGTTCCTTCATGCCTTGCTTGACCAAGTGCTCTTTCAAATCTAGTAAGGCTGACCAGAAATCTTCATACAAGGGATTCTGGTGTGAATATTCTTTAGTCACCAAGTAGAAGACCGTGTTTCCTTCAGCATATAGTTTCAAGGTCTTGTCTACTGTAGACAGTTGCTGACTTAGTTCAAAAGGCCTTCCATATTTAACTTTGAAAATTCTCGCGATACCCTCATTCGTTAGAAAATCTTGAGCATCACAATGCGCAATGGCATATTCCTTGCCTACTTGGCAAAGATCTTGTTGTATTTCTGTTGTGACTCCAAATCTAGCTTCTTCAGTGCCGCCTTAGTTAGCCATGAAACGATCGTAACCCCTCTCTTCATTCACTTGATGATTTTTCGACTCGTCTGTGATAAAACGTGTCTCCTCGTTAATTTCGTTTGCTCCTGCAAGCGGAGCCAGTCGATTGAAATGGACTACTCAAGGTTTCCCACTCGGCAACTCCCTTAAGCGATACACGATGTCGTTGATCCTTTTCATGACTTCATAAGAACCTTCCCAATATCGCTGTAGTTTTGGAGACAAACCACGTTTTCTCTGTGGGTTATAAAGCTATACCAGATCTCCTACAGAAAATTCACGTTCTGAAGTTTGAGGTTATAGCGGTTTTTCATTCGATTACTGGCAATCTCATATACTGTCGGATCTTGTTATGGATATAATCAATTCTTCGCTCCAGATTAGTGACGTAATCTTCTCCAGAAAAATTTTCTCCAGGCTTACACTTGAATTCCAGATCACATGGCAACCTCATCTCACGACCTAACATAACTCGAGCTGGCGATTCTCCTGTTGAACCTTGCACTGAAGTTCTGTAGGCCATTACGAAAAGGTGCAGGTATTGGTCCCAATCTCGCTGATGATCCGATACCACTTCAACCAGGTATTTTACCATCGTTCTGTTCATTCTTTCAACCATGCCATCTGATTTAGGATGAAACGCTGTTCTTCTGGTATTTATGATGCCTAGTCTTTCACACGTTCCTTGAAACAGTTTCGATTTAAAATTTCTCCCTCGATCGCAATGTAACTTTTGGGGAACTCCAAAACGGCAAAATAACTCCTTCACCAAGATATCAGCGACAGTTCTGGATTCCTAATTTGGAATAGTATAAGCCCCAACCCACTTGGTAAAATAGTCCGTAGCAAGTAATATGTATTTGTTGCAGCCATCAGTTTCTAGAAAAGGTCCCGATATATTTACAGTAACACGATCCATCGGACTTTCAACATTGTAGGGTTTCATTGGCGCCTTGCCTTTTCCATAAGGTCCTCTTACCGAAGCGCAAGTCATACACTTCTTGCAATACTCTCGGACATCTGCCTTCGGATTGACCCAATAAAATCTAGCTCTGACCTTCTCAAGAGTCTTCTTGATGCCGGAATGTCCTCCTGAAGATTCATAATGTAACTTCTCCAAAAATGCCTTCACACTGCTGTTTGGCACATTTAACTGAAGCCTCTCCTCATCTCTAGATTCGTTTTCCAAACGTCGCTTGAGTAGACCATCTTCCATTAACAGTGCTTCCCATTGCGCCCAGTTAGCCTTGATGTTTCTACTCATTCTGGAGACAGCTTCCCATTTCGGACGTTCATCATCTCTTTTCCGTTGCAGAACTACACTCAATTCAGGGTCTTTTTCTCATTCCTTCCTTAGTTCTGCTGGCAACCAATTCTCATCACAAACAGTTGTCCTCATTAGACTTATCGTTTCGTTCAACCGAGAGCAGCGATTGCAGTTTACTGGACAGAGCCTTTGCGATAGGGCATCTGCATTTTTGCGACGACTTCCTGCTCGATGCTTCCTACGAGGCTTTTTGCAATGCCTTCTTATATGACCAGTCTCATTGCAGTTCCAGTATCTGATTTCTTTCTTCTTCCTCTGATCCAAGAGCCGAATAATCACCTGTTCTATAGTTTCTTCCTCCTCAGTGATGATTCTTATAGCACGGTTACCTCCTCTATTGGATGCCTGTTTTGCAGCTTTGAACTCAAGTGCTTGAATCAGAGGATCATCCATTGTTTTCGGCCTATCCAATCTCAAGGCCTGCTGAGTTTCATCATCTCTGATGCCATCTATGAACGTCTGAACAGCTAAATGCTCCAAGTAGGTATCAGGAGCAGTAGGGTAGGCTAGTCCTACTAATCTCGCTATATCAGCCTCGAATCATTGCGAGGTCTCTGTAGATTTCTCGCTACGATGCCTGATTTGAGCAAAGTATACTTGTTGTAAATGAGTATCCCCGTACCTCATTTTTAACTTAGATGTTTATATATCTGCTGGTTTTGTCTGCAAAATGTTCAGTGCTTCTCCACGTAGAACTACAATCAAAGACGTTGCTTTCCATCCATTGGCTGTGGCTGCCGCCTCAAATTGTTTCTGGTACGTCGACCAAGGAATTTTCCCGTCCAAAGTAGAAGCTTTTATTTTCACTTTTGGAGCTTCAATATTGCAATATTATACCGGTAAACAAATACTGGAATTATTAATGAATACAGCGAAAACAATTTTTAGAATAATAAATATATTAAACTTTTTTGCCGCCATGTTGGAAGCCAGTACCTTCCTTAGAGTGAAGCTTGGGATAAACCTTTATTTATCTTTTTTTTGCTCAGAATTATATTCCCTATGCGTGATTAACGTAGTGCGTTTCAACTCACCTAGTATTTTATAGGCTCAAATTCAATGTCGATGTCGAAAATTGATTCTTCCTTTCAATTACGTTCCTTTCAAAAAAATTATTCTCCAACGGGACGAATGTTAATTTAAAACGTTCAAACGAGAATCTTGTCACGCTCTTACTCTTAATAAAATATAATTTAGGCCACAATAATCCACGGTAACCTAATAGGGGTTGTAATGACTAAACTTCTCAACTCCCTTTCAGATTACAAACGCGGAAAACGCGGTGACCGTTTTCAGTCTGTTAGACATCAAAGGCTATTACTAATGCCTCTTTGCACTCTTCCTCTTCTGCAAAATGCGTCCCAGATTGTCGTCGTTATTTTTATAGAGCACCGTTGTAATGCTGATGAATTCCTGAGATAGAGATGGATGTCGCATAACGATATTCCATAAAAACTAGACGTCTCTTTCTTTGGAGGTTGAGCAAATGTGATTATACGCACTCGTGAATTTTCAAGTTCATGGTTGTATAGGACGTGCAGTAATTTTACAGATTTCATAACTCGTATACCATTTGACCGAAAGGAAAATATTCTACGAGGTTCCTTTATTACATACTATCTGAATTGGATTGAAATACTTTATCAACGATGACATAAAAAGCTTAATAATCTTATGCTGAGAAATTATAAGAATTTGTTGAAACGTTATTGATTCATCATCAAATTTTTTCGGGCATTGTAAGTTTTTCTTTTCCAGCTCCAGACGTTCTGAGAATTTTCATGAATTTTAGAAGATCGAAATTCAGTGATTTGTTGAAGGGTTCTTACATCTTTCGAACCAAGGAGTGGATAAAAATTTTCGAAACAAAGCGTTACCGTTGCAATTTTTTTTTTGATATTAGTATTAAAAAATAATATCACTATACCGGGTGTAATTGAAACTAGGCTGTAATTTTTTTCTATACAGAATATTTTGATGCAATTGGGGAATCGAATAAGATTTTTGAATTTGATAACATCAATATATTTGACATTTCGTTACCGGTTATACCGGAAACGATGCCAAATTTAGATTTTCAAATAGGACACCCTGTGATTGTTTGCTTATTTTAATTGTTCATCTCATCCTACGACCCTTTGACATATCTTTGAAAGAAAAACAGAGCACAAACTTTCATTTTCTGCAATTTTCATCTTTCGTCATAGAAGGCCATGAACAATGACAATTGGCTCAGCTCAACATCTCATATCACAAAAATACAAGATTAAATTGCTTATTTTTTACGGGGTGTCAAAGATAATAACAAAAGAGCGAACAGGGAAATCATTATAATGAATGTTCAAAAATACCATTATTATCACGAACACAACATCGCACACGATTGATGGTTCCCCGCACAACATTATTTAACTGTTGGGCTGTAATACCTGCAATGCCTGCAATAGCCTGTCTCAAACAGTTCTCCAATTCTTGTTGGGTTCTAACAGGTGTTTGGTAGACCGCATTCTCCAAATGGATCTACTGAAAGAAATCTAGTGAACTCAAATCTGGCGATCCAGCTGGCCACTTTATGGGACCATTTGTACCTATCCATTTTTTGGGACAAATATCGTCGAGATACCGCGAGACCTTCCTTGTGTTGTGAGAGGGTGCATCATCTTGTTGAAAATATATTTCATTCAGAGCAGCTCATGGCAACTCGTCCAATTCATCATATATTTGGGTCCTCAAAAATTCCAAATAGCTCTCCTCTGTTAATAAACCTTCAGAAATTATAGGCCCTATTGAATATCTTGCCATCATCCTCATCCAGGCATTGAACCCAAAATATTCTTGGAAGTTTCCGTCTTGATGTCTGTGCTCATTTTGTTGCGACCAATACTTGGTATTTTGCCTATTAAATATACCATTGTTCGTGAATCGTGATTACAAGTTTACAAACTTGAAATCGAAAATGACAGCATACAGATACGTGTTATATTTTGCGTTCGTAGAAAAATATCCAGAATACCAAACGTTTGGCGTTTCGGCACAATGCGATCTGGAATTATTTTAGTATATACTCTCGCGCTTTCACGTCCATTGCCTTGACAAAATCCGTACACCATAACCATATCGACCATTTCAGAATGACTGTACATCTCCGTGCCTAATAGTAATAAAAAATAACCAAAATGCCGAGTTAAGAACTTAAGGAACAGTGTTATGTCAACAACTGGTTGTCAAGCCTGATGAAATGATAATCTGCCAGACCACAGAAATAAATCCAAAGCCTACATGGTCAAATGTGATATTTTTGACTTGCTAGGTGGTTAAATGAATGAAATCATTAAATTAAAATACTGTTTTTTGTGATTGAACCGCTCATTATATCAAAATTTCTCAAGAGACGAAAACTTTGATAAACAGCCTAGCTAGTTAATGCTTAAAACACTTGTAAAACGTCAAGGTCATTGAGTGGATCACTTAAAAACGTGAATAATGCACCCGATTACGCATACTGAATATGGTTTCTATCGTTCGAGTAGTTCTTGAATTATTTGAAAAACAAGAAAAAATTTTTGGATTTGGCGACCTCTAGCTGACGAACGGAGAAAGTTTCCATATAGGTAAATTGGCCTAAATCGAATCTGTGGTGTAACGTTGTACACGAAATTCACGAACACCCCGTATATTATAGTTTTTCACAAGTACCACTTATGTCAACAAAAATTTTGACACTAGTGGGTAATACTCGATGTCAATCCATGACGACGATTAAGTGGAGTGGATCCGTTCACCAGCTCTACAGTCTTCGAAATTTATTTTAATGGATTTCACAGTCAATCACTTCACGATTTCATTCTCAGATAAGTACTGAATAATAATAATTTTTCATTTTTTCTCGAATTTCATATTGGAATACGCTTTAGAATGAACAGATTCGAAAGTTTTTGTTGTTGATTCACAATACTGTCGGGAGAGGTGTCACTCAATTTCTTTTTCAAAAATTCTGATTTCTTCAATTAAGTTTTTCGGTCAGCCTAATCATCTTTCAGTAGACTTGTTTGTTTGTTTGTTATTCCTTTAACGTGCTCTATTTCCGACTTTCGGCCAATGACACGCCGGGGAATTCTGTCACCTCACTAACCCGGGAATTTTGCCGAACCCCTCTCGTATCGAGGGAAGGGATCTTTAATGTCCAGCACATATCTGTTAGACAGGACCGACGGCTTCACATCTCCTCCGAAAGATGGATACTCAAGCGATTTCCAGAATCCGAAAAATCGCACCGACTTTGTGGGGATTGAACCCAGGTAACTCTGCGCAGGAGACGAGCATCGTATCCCCTACGCCACCGAACCGGCTTTTCAGTAGACTTGGAGTAACGAATCACCATATTATCTGTGTCTGGGCATGAAAAAATCCTAGAAGAGTTCGACCAACGAATCAGAAGTAAACAAAAAAATTCTTTCAATTATAATTTTAATGTTTACTCTTAAATGCTGAGTTGAACAGAAAAGTTAAGGAGTTTCTTCCACATTGAATTGAACATCGGTAACTGATTTGCGTTTCGTGAAATAACAGTGGCGTATCTATTTTCCTTCGAAATAATCCGTTTGCGTGCTAGTACGAACATCACTGGTAAAACTGTAAGAAAGAATCGTTCATTTCAAAACATATCACCTGGACGGTAGTTAACGGCTACAAAATTTGATAAATTTAATTTTATTTTCCAAACTTGAACACCCTATATTTCAAATAGTTAATTGATTCAGCCGTTACTAAGTGACTGTTAATCATGATGAGAATAAATAATTAAACTATTCTACTATCACAAGAGATTCATTCAAAATTAGGATAGCAATTTCGATGCTCACGAACTACTGATGGGATCACCATTCATCTCTTTACCAACTGACATTTTCATGGCATATATTGAAGATATTATATTCAATTCCTCTTAGTCAAAATTATATATTTTTGGTATGTAGACGATATACCAGCATCCTTCATAGGAACCGCTAAACAACCAGATAAATTTTCAACATAAATAGCATTCTTCCCAAAACTAGATTCAAAATAGAGAGAGAATTGGATAGTCAGATTCACATTTCAGACCTTACAATCTCTTTAAAAAACACACTTAATTTGGATATATATCTAAAACCCTTCTTTACTGATATTTGCATTCCCAAAACTTCATAAATAGGCTGCGTTTAATTCAATGATTCATAGGGACTTCTCTCTGCCATTATCTAATGAAAATATGTTCAGGAAGTGTGATCTACTGAAAAAATAGCTAAAAACAATGGTTATTCCTCAAATATAATAAACGGAATGATTAGAAAAAACAACACAAATAGCATATCATAATATTTACCCACATATAGAATCAAGTAATACAGATTAATATATTTCACAAATATATTTTGGCCCTATCAGTAGATAGATTGCAACTTTCAGTTCGAAACAGCATAAAGAGTAGCTTTCAAGACCCAAATTAAACTCTCCTAGGAGTTTTTCAATAGTAGAGATAAAACTAATATATTTGACAATACTGGAGTTTACAAGTTGTCCTCTATGTACACACAACCAAATTTATATGGAACCACCCGATACCTTGAATATAACCTCAGGCATTTTGGAAATTCTGAAGGATTGTTAGAATTGATCCTTTTTGAGCAATTTCAATTTAAAAAAGAAATAAATTAATAATTGAAATAAAGAAACAAATAGAAGAAAATGAGAGACTCTTTCCGCATGTAGTTAAAAACTTGAAAAATTGTTTTCTCACTGAGTAACTGTTTTTTCTCGACATAAGTAGCTTGTATTACCTTCTTTTGCCCTGATACAAGCCTGAGTCGGTGTATGTATGCTTTGGATTAGGTTTTCGACCTCCTCTGGGGTGATATTCTGTCACTCTTCTGGGGCGGCTTGTGGGGTTCTTGGATTATCCTGGCGCGATCTAATTTTCTTTTCGAGATTATCCCATAAATATTCGTACGTATTGGGTGTAGGTTTTTGAAATTACCCTCTGTGATGCTTCCATTGTGGCCGCTATATCCCTGTGTTGCCCCTTCCTCAACTAGAGCAATTTTTCTACCCCTCTGCACATCGGACAATCCAACGTAAGGCTTTTTCGATTATGATTATAGGCTTTTTTAGTTTTGAAATTCACAGTTTTGAATGTCAGTGACGACTGAGTACAATATTCCGAACTTGTGGTGATAGATCCAAATTTCTTATCATACTATCCATTTTTTTTACACAAGTAGTCAAAGATCCATGGTTGAAAACAATCAATAATGTTAAATAACGAGTGATTCCATATGAATTTGGTTGTGTGTATTATAGAGGTGTCTATATAGTTCAGACTGGACCTTCATTCAAAACTAGATTCAAAGAGAATCAATCAGATTACGTTATTTTTCGCTCCACATTGTATCGAAAGTGGCCATCATTCTCCAATCCATAGATCAACTTCAAATTATTCACAGAATACCTTAAGGACGAAAGTTAGAAAGTAATACCTGCTTTTATCTGATTTAATTTATCAGCACTTGTTTGCACCCTTATCAAATTTGTACATACCTGTTTATGTGTGTATGTATCTTCAACTTTAGTTCAATATTTGTCAGGTGGAGATGGTCGAGGGACACAGTATTACCTTCAAAGGAGCAATTTTGGAATAAAGTTTATCTTCAATACGCATATTTATTTTTTTAGTTTCTAAATTTTCCGCTATAGAAACTGGGTCATCTTGTATAGTGTTTGAATTTTCCAAGAATCTTGTCCGATGCCGTCGTCACACACAATACGTCATTCATCTCTTGGATTCGAAATGTCGTTCGAAATACAGACCACTTCAGTATGAATCCATGCTAAATTCAAAAATTGATTGGTGTTACTGTGAGTTTTTCCCGCATGCAGAATATATCTGATGGATAAAATAATTGAATTCGATCAGGTTCATACCACATTGTGCTTGAATTTTCATGTAATTAGAATGAATTTATGAAGAAACTCATTAATCAGGATGACAAAAAATAATGTGCACACGAAAGTTGTAATTTAAAATGCTCATAGAATTATCAAAGGATTTGGAATATACAAAATGCTTAACAGTGAACAATAATTCTTCAACCGCGCTGTCCAAATGTCAAAAGTTTTAATGAGCTTCTGAAAATTCAGTACACAGTCATTCGTATTTCGCCTCTCTGAACTGGAGAACAACTCTCAATGCCCATTATTCATGTTACCAACAATATAGAGAGAGGAAATCGGATTTATTATCGAAAAATGAACAATTTCTTAGAGATGTGGTACGATGATGAACGAAATCACTTTAAAAAATCCATTATTTTACGAATGATTGAACCGAAACTCAATTCTCAAATATACAATAATTATCCTACAAAAATGGAAATTCGATGACAAAGAAGTTAATTTTATCTAGGTATTATTATTATTATTATATATTAGTACTATTATTTATTAATGAAGTTTATTTGCTAGTATCTGAAACGAGAAATTGTTACTTACTACTTATTTATTTCTGTCTATTTTTTTTCGATTGATTGTTTCTACCTTAATATTACTGTCGGACGAAAATGGCGTATTTTGATTCTTTTTCACTTTTTGTATCTTATAGTGAAGAAACGTTGCCTTTAAGTTTCAAAAGGAACAAAATTTGGTTGCTGTGCAACAATATCTCAAAAGTCTGGAAATTGGTGAAAAACTTCAAATATTTCAGAATTCAAAACTTTTATTTTCTTTTTAAAAAAAATATATTAGGCCCGGTACGTGCTTCGCTACGTATAAAGTGAAATATAATAATGTAGCAGCAATCTTGTATTCGAAACAATTGCACAACGTTTATCTAATTCACGATTTTCTACACCAATAAAATTAATTTGCCGAAATTGATGATCAGCGACGGGGTATGACAAAAACGATCCAGCTTGATGATAAATCTGGCACTAAATCTGTAACACGTATACAATTTCAAGTAGATGTTGGATCAGAATTTTCAAAACTATCAAATATTTCAATGGTAGACATCGTCACCTTTCCCATATAATATTGGATATTGTAATGCATCGTAACTACGATGTAGTTCCGAGACACGTTGCAATTGCGCATTTCTTCAATGAAGTACAATATTACGGGATTGCAATTAATCACCAAGAATTACATTTGCAACTTCATCAATTATCGGTGCAATGAATCGCCTTGTATGCTCTCCAAAAAGTGTTCTATCAGCCGTTATTACGATTTTGTAATTCAGATTGATATAAACATGGGAAAATCCTGTTGAACTATTTACCCTTGACGTCGGCATGAAATTGTCTCTAATAATTTTAGTAGCATCAAGAGAAGTCATTTGAAATGCCGAATTGTACTGTTGAATATGACTCAAAAAGTGCTTCGACGTTTGAGATGTCCCAAAAATAAATTAATACAATGGTTCGGGTGGAATTTTTTGTGCTGGCAATCTCAGTTTGCAATTAGCACAACACATGCTGGGCGTTTTACCTGAAAAGTTAGTCCCATCACAATGTGGTCATATTGCGTCTATCATTCCAATGTATCCATACCTACTATAATCAATCTGACTGTTGTAGTCAAAAGCAGCACGCATTATTTTAGCCAAAACAGCATGACGTGTTCGAGATCGCCCTGAAAGAGTCGGTACAGGTACAGGGTCAACAGATCTATTTCATGCATTACGTTCACGCTGCGATGCATTAGCTTGTGCGCGTTCATCTTCAGTCTGTGATCGTCTTAGTAATGTCTCATCATTTGCATTACGCTTTCGTCAACCTATATCTGCTCGTGTGCCTCGTGGCATTCTTCCTTCATATTAAAAAGAATAAAATTAAAAATCTAAAAACAAATTGTTACATTGACAATGGTGTATCAGTATTTATACATGGGCTAATAAGTGTGTATTGAAATATATATGACAGCATACGCCAATGTATATAAAAATGTCATTAAATAATTCATTTTTAAATCGACGTGCTTCCATATGTTACATAAGAATAAAACACAATTCAACAGTTCACAACTTACCGTTTGTGTAAATGCGTTTGACAATTTCATTCAAATAAAGCCTGTAAATGATATGAAACACTGACGGCTTGCTAAAAAACTGAGCAAAATGCACGCACACATATACATATTACGTTTGAACAATTCAAAACTCATCGTTTGTATGAATGTACTCAACAGTATGTTTAAGAATATAATAGTAAAGCAATAATTATCGCTGACAATTTGCTTCAATCGAAGGCCGTCCAAAATGAAATGGCCGCACGAATAACATAACAACATGTTTGTACTATCAACACTGAAAAAAGTTTCAATTTGACAGCAGAATCCCCATCTGAAAGATGTTTCTATTTGGCAGCAAAATGCCCATTAACAAAATGATCTGCCATTTATTGAATTCATTCCTTACGAGAATTGAGATAAATGAAGAATCGCTCGACCGATTTTGTACAAACTTCACATAAACTATCTTCTGAATAGTCCAAACAAAGCCTAAACATTTGGTTTGGAAAGGTGAGCCCGTTCTTGAGTTATAAAATTACAACGAAAAGTGACATTGAATTTTATATATACAGATGTGAAACAAAATAGTAGTAAAAAATGAAATTGATGGCGACAAGTTGTATTTTCGATAAGTATTGAAATTTTTTCTATTCATTCTTGTTATTTTCTTGAGTAACAATACTCTCATGTTTTTCAATAGCCGACTCTATAACATACATATCATTACCAGAAAAGTACCGTGAAAATGAAATAAGCTCAAACAGATGTTGAAAACCATAATTGAAGGTTTAAACTGAACATTACACCACATAGGTGCATGCATTTTGACCATAGATTCAGCCAATGTATGGAGATTTTCACTCCAGTGTTCAGTATCTGCATATAATAGTTGTATGGTATACGACTTGCTAATGAAAGCCAACATACATATAGAAAAAGTAGAAGATATCTCAAGTTGGGTCAAAATCTTTCGTCATATATAGATAATAAAGTTGTTTCTTGTGTACAAAAATACCTCGATGGAAATCTCATTTGAAGTACTACATTTGAATAAACTGGGTGAATCATCAGTGCGGTGTTCTGTAGCTCGTACACTCTTGAAGATTTCATTTTTGTTCGAACGGTATTGAATTTAGCAATGAAGAATCTACCTTAGCAATTTATTTTGCTGTAAACAGGGTGTCCCAATTTTCTATAAAAAAATCTTCGGTTGGTTTTTCGGATTGAAAGGCCACATTTTTATTCTAAATTCAGGAGCTGCCCAAACTTTGCTATAATGTCTTCAAGTAATAAGTTTTTTTAGTAAGTAGTTTCGTCATAATATTTTCTTTTCCGTAAAAATTCATGAAAGTAGGCTCTCACATCATCGCATTCTCCTTCGGCCAGAGAGGATAAATACTAAAACAAGTACTGTGTTTTAAGGAATTTTACTTAATAACTGCGATTCGTAACGCGTTTTACTACACCGTAGCTTCTTCTGACGAATGAATATACAGAAAAAATATAAATGAGAATATAACTATAAATGCTCTTGAGTAATTAAAAGCTTATTGGGTTGCTTCTTCTTAAGTGGTTATTTATGACAGGTATATCCTATAAAATTGAGGAATAGATTGCTCCCCGAAGAGATTCAATAGAGGTGAAGGGCTTAAATCGACTTGTTCATTGATGAGTCTACCTTAGTGTTTGTATTTATTGATTTCTAAAGTTTCCCAAAAATCTACCTTCCAATGTTTATTATTTGTATGCAAAATTTCAAACTGTGGGTCGAAAGAATGATTATTTTCTAAGAGATGATTCGCGTAATTTGAATCAGATTTTTATTTGAAAAACTGCTTTTATGTTCCGATATTCTAATATTAAAATTTCTATGTGTTCTACCAATGTAGAAATTATCAGTCATTGCAATTCAATCTATAAACACCTGATTTATTGTTTTAACCTGGTTTGGTTCTATTATTTTTATATATTTGCCTAAATTATTATAAATTTGGAAAGCTATGTTGAAATTATTGCTACTCAAGAATGATTTTAGTTTCTCACTTGTAATGCCAACGTAGGTTAAGTTGTTGAATTTTGTATCAATTTATCGACAAGGTAAACTTCATTCAGTGCGATTCTACATTGTTTTTATTTAAAATATTATTTATTAGTTTGGGATTGTAACCTTTATTTTTGGCTATTTGTTTAATCATATTTAGTTCTTTTTGAAATTTTCTGGTGATAAGGGATGTTAATCAATCTATGAATAAAAATATTGAATGCTACATTTTATGTTGATATGGATTCATTGATTGATTAACATCCATTTGAATTTGGGAGGCTTTTACTTGGTAAAATTCCATCATCAATAATAAAAACAAGTACTGTGTTTTAAGGAATTTTACTTAATAATTCACCTAATTCCAAACTTATTTCTTTCGATGTTAAGAATCTATTTCCCAACATTCCTCCAAAAGATACGTATTACTTAGTTGAAGAATTATTAGAAAGTAATCATGTCAATACTATCATTAAATCAGATATTCTTTCATTATTAAAAATTTGTTTAGATCAAAATTATTTCCATTTCAATTACAAATATTATACTATTGAAGACGGCTTGATTATGGGCAATCCGTTGAGTCCTTTGTTAGCAGAAATTTTCATGAATAACTTAGAGAAATTAATTCATAATCATCCACTCAGTAAATATTGTTTATACTGGTATCGCTATGTAGACGATATCATTATTTGCTTCACAGGAACAGATAGACAGTTGAAAATTTTCGAAAATCATATAAATTCATTACATCCAAAAATTGCATTCACAACCGAAATAGAAAGCAATAATTCGATAAATTTCTTAGACGTAACAATTTCGAATGAAAATGGAAAACATGTTTTCGCAATTTACCATAAGCCGTCACATACAGATATTATAATACATAACTCGTCGTGTCATCCATATCAACATAAAATGTCAGCATTCAATAGTTTTATTCATAGATTGATTAACATCCCGCTATCACCAGAAAATTTCAACAAAGAACTAAATTTGATTAATCAAATAGCCAAAAATAATGGTTACAATCCCAAACTAATAAATAATATTTTAAATAAAAACAAAGTAGAATCGCATTGAATGAAGTTTACCCTGTCGATAAATTGAAACAAAATTCAACACCTTAACCTACGTTGGCATTACAAGTGAGAAACTGAAATCATTCTTAAGTAGAAATAATTTCAACATAGCTTTCCAATCTAATAATAATTTAGGCAAATATATAAAAATAATAAAACCAAACCAGGTAAAAACAATAAATCAGGTGTTTATAGATTGAATTGCAATGACTGTGATAATTTCTACATTGGTAGAACACATAGAAATTTTAATATTAGAATATCGGAACATAAACGCAGTTTTTCAAATAAAAATCAGATTCAAATTACGCGAATCATCTCTTAGAAAATAATCATTCTTTCGACCCACAGTTTGAAATTTTGCATACAGATAATAAATATTGGAAGGTAGATCTTTGGGAAACTTTAGAAATAAATAAATACAAACACTCAGGTAGACTCATCAATGAACAAGTCGATTTAAGCCCTTCACCTCTATTGAATCTTTTCGGGGAGCAATCTATTCCTTAATTTTATTGGATATACCTGCAATAAATAACCACTTAGGAGGAGCCGACCAATAAGCTTTTAATTACTCAAGAACATTTATAGTTATATTCTCATTTACATTTTTCTGCATAATCATTCGTCTGAAGAAGCTACGGTGTAGTGAAACGCGTTACGAATCGCAATTATTAAGTAAAATTCCTTAAAACACAGTACTTGTTTTTATTATTGATTAACATCCCGTTATCACCAGAAAATTTCAACAAAGAACTAAATTTGATCAAACAAATAGCCAAAAATAATGGTTACAATCCCAAACTAATAAATAATATTTCAAATAAAAACAAAGTAGAATCGCATTGAATGAAGTTTACCCTGTCGATAAATTGAAACAAAAATTCAACACCTTAACCTACGTTGGCATTACAAGTGAGAAACTAAAATCATTCTTGAGTAGCAATAATTTCAACAAAGCTTTCCAAAGTAATAATAATTTAGGCAAATATATAAAAAATAATAAAACCAAACCAGGTAAAAACAATAAATCAGGTGTTTATAGATTGAATTGCAATGACTGATAATTTCTATATTGGTAGAACACATAGAAATTTTAATAATAGAATATCGGAACATAAACGCAGTTTTTCAAATAAAAAATCAGATTCAAATTACGCGAATCATCTCTTAGAAAATAATCATTCTTTCGACCCACAGTTTGAAATTTTGCATACAGATAATAAATATTGGAAGGTAGGTCTTTGGGAAACTTTAGAAATCAATAAATACAAACACTCAGGTAGACTCATCAATGAACAAGTCGATTTAAGCCCTTCACCTCTATTGAATCTCTTCGGGGAGCAATCTATTCCTTAATTTTATTGGATATACCTGTCATAAATAACCAATTAAGAAGAAACAACCCAATAAGCTTTTAATTACTCATGAGCATTTATAGTTATATTCTCAATTATATTTTTTCTGTATATTCATTCGTCTGAAGAAGCTACGGTGTAGTGAAACGCGTTACGAATCGCAATTATTAAGTAAAATTCCTTAAAACACAGTACTTGTTTTTTCTTATTATTGATAATGGAATTTTACCAAGTGAAAGCCTCCCAAATTCAAAAGATAAATACTTTTTTCCTCTCGTTTTCTTATTGCCCAAGGATAGCTTTATTGATGAATTGAAATAGATTATTCTCATTTTATACAGGTGTAACTCGAAAAAATTAGTGAATATTGTAATTTATAAAATATGATATCTTAATTTTTAAAATGGAACACCCTGTCTCTTATTATTCATGTCAACGCATAAAATATTGTGCTATATTTTTGCAAACATAACCTTATCTTCATCTTCGATCGTTTTCGAAATATTCGATTATTTGTAAAAATTTTCAATGAAAATTCTACAAACCGTACCAAACTCATCAACATGCATCATTATTCGCACAGAATTTTTTTTCTGTAAGTATTCAAGTTGTAAAAAATGACACTTAAACAAGATAATTATTTCAACGAATGATGAACTCAAGATGGTTAAAACGTAAATCGAGTTATGTGTTGACATTTTTTTCATTTGCCTTCTGTCAGGTGTATCATATTCTACATTTTACATGGTGAACTTTTCAGTGTTTCGTTGTCAAACATTGTAAAAGTTAGGTTTGAACCCAATTTCCTCAATTGACTGCCATGAAGTTCTCCAAAGAAGAAATGGTTGATATGATTTTTATTCTGGATGAGTGTGAAAGAAATTATTTGTTTGCAAGTAGAGTTTATGCATGAAGTTTTCCTGATAAGAGGCATCCTGATGCAAGATGCTTCGAAAAACTTCTACTTAGATTAATCTAAATGGGTAATATCGCTTACAAAGAACATAGAAAACCAAAAACTGCTACAGCTGAAGACAACCAGCAAACAGTTTTGTTGACAGTGACAGAGGACCCATATAAAAGCCAAAGAGAGATTTCTAAGTTAACATATATAAGTCAAACTTCCGTCCAGAGAATCTTGAAAGTAAATAAATTTCATGCATATCATGTACAGCTGCACCAGGAACTGACCATCAAGACTATGAAATTGGATCAATTTCTGCAAATGGGAAAGTGACAAAGTAGCGGAAAATCCAAATATGTCAAGCAGAGTTCTTTTCTCGGACGAGGCAACTTTTCACAAGAATGGGCTTGTTAGCAGGCACAACTTTCATTATTACGCCACGAAAAATCCACACCTCATGAGACAAAAAGATCACCAGCATCGTTTTTCCTTGAATGTATGGGCCGCTATAGTGGATGGATATCTAATTGGGTCGCACTGTTTCGACGGGCACTTCAATAGTGAAATGTATTTAGATTTTCTGCGAAATCATCTCCCAATGTTACTTGCCTAAGTACCAGAGCATATAAGACAAGATTTGTGGTTTCGCCAGGATGGAGCACCGACACAATACTCACATCGGGTTAGGGAGCATTTGAATCATGTATTCGCAAACAAATGGATAGAACGTAGTTGTCTTGTTAGATGGCCAGGTAGGTCTCCGGACCTTACAAGTCTAGATTTTTTCTTGTGGGGTTATATTAAGGGCTTCGTTTACCAGATTCCTTCTACAACATAGTTAGGTATAAAACAGAGAATAGTCAACGCCTTTCAGTCATTTAATCCGCAAATGTTGTCAAGAGTTCAACGGTCTTTCCTCAGAAGGATTGAGTTGTGTCTACAATGAAACGGGCAACGTTTCGAACACTTACTGAAATAGTTCAACACCTTGTAGATCATCTCACCAAAAACCAATCTATTACGTATTTCATACACGACTACTTTAAAATATCTCCATTTCTCTGAACAAGTATAATGATATGTGTGACATGAATAATAGAATACTGGATGTTTCATTTGAAAAAATCAAAATATGATATTTTTGAAATTACAATATTCAATAATTTTTATGAGTCAATTCTGTATAAAATGAGGATAATCTATTTCAATTAATCAATAGAGCTATCCTGGGCAATAAGAAAACGAAAGGAAAAAGGATTCATCCTCTCTGGCCGAAAAAGCATGCGATGATGTGAGAGCCTATTTTCATGAATTTTTACGGAGAAAAAATATTGTGACGAAACTACTCACCAAAAAACTTATTACTTAAAGACATTATAGCATATATTGTGAAAACACAGGAATAATAGGATTAACGTTCGAATAAACTCTACAAAAATTCGCATAAACTTCGTTAGCCAACCATTAATGAAGGTATTCATAACCATGCTGAAATTGACTTAATACCTGTCATAACTATGCTCACTCGTATCGCAAAAAATTCATGATTTTGAAAAACACAGAACATGAATGTATATTCATTTATTCGATAGTCGCCATTTCCAAGATATTAATTCAACGCAAGAACTACACTGTACTCTATTCGAAATTTAAAATGGTTTTTGTCAATTATAACGCAGTTCACAAAAAAAAATATTCGACTCCCTTTATCAATACCGAAATACCGAAATTCATGCAAATTTTCCATTACTTTCATTTGCACTTGAATCTTTAAATTCGATTGTTTTCACTTTGATTCATCGATGAGGAGGTAGAGAAATATCCAAGTTGAAGAAAATTGCTTTATTATTGTTTTCAGCGTGATTGAACTAATTTTTCTTACAAATCTTCAGAACGACTAATTTTTTCTATTTACATCTCTTGAACAATTACAGACATATGGATATTCAAGAACAACTCCTCGATTGAAGGACATTGATTGAATTATTTCACCCATTAGACTGAATTCAATATACAGGGTCACAAAAAAAAATAACAAAAACATAACTTTATGTTCTCTAATCGTTTGTTGGTGAACACGATCGACTCAACCAATACACATAATCAGAGAAATCCGAAATAGCTTCGATTTGAGATATCAATTTTGTAGAACTAAGAATAACAAAGTTAGAAAGCTGTGGAGTTTAACGTTGTGAACCCTGCAGTAACAACCTTAAAAAAATTACATTAGAGAATGTTTTCAATCTGAATATTGTTCTTTCCGGATTTTAATCCTAGTGTAGCTAAGGCAAGTTTTAATTCGATCGAACAATTTCTAACTTAGGAGTTTCCAATAAAAAATCTTCATGCATGCAATTCAATATAATTCCATGTTAGCAATCGGTATTTCAGTTAGATCACCTGCAATCTCCCGCAGTATTTCACAGCATCATGCATTCTTTGAGATCGTTTGACATATTACAAGCCCATTTCACCACATCGAATGAACATTCATTTTATGTATGAAAATATTGAAAGACATGCAAAAAATTTTACTTCTTCAAAAGTAGAGAGTAATGAATGTTACGGATAATGCACCCTTAGCGCATTTGTACAATTTCGTTTCTTGAATAAACTGTTCAAAATGCTCAAACAATTGGGGGTGATCATTAGAAGAAACGAAAAGTTTGTGAACAAAAAATGATCGATTTCAGATTTATCATTTTTTCTACATAGACCCTGCAATACGAACATTTATTGAATTCACAAATAGGAAACAAGCTTACGTTCGGACAGCATTTGCTAGTACATTTTTAAATTGAAGCTCAAACAGAAACGCATCTCCATGAAGTTTGAACCTTACTGATTTCACATAAGAATTTGAATAATATGCAAATGTATTTCGATGATTAGTGAGAATCACAGACATGTGTTCTTCATTTAAATAAATCTGTATTTATATATGCGAATCTTGAAAGGGTACTCCCCAGATAGCACTCAACAACCGTAAGCCCACCTTATTCTATACCATCAGCATCTAACTCACTTCATGAAAGAGCTATCGTTATTTTAATCAGTTTCAAAAATGAATATGTTCATCATTCCAAAAAAAGATTCGCAAAGGTGAGAACACTTGTTGGATGAGCGGTTAAGCAAAAATGTATTTTGTATGGCGAACTTTGTTGAGGTTTATTAAGATGTATGAAAAAAATACAGCTTCTATTTGAATGAAACAAAAAGTTTTCAAAGTGTTATAAGCAATAAAGGATAACGTACTCTTTACTTATTCAAAATTGCTGAATAATTAAAAATGTCTGAAAAATTATACTTTTTCAAATATCCTTATTAGAACAAAATTCTCACAAGAACCTCAATGGAAATTTTATGTCTGTATGTGTAGTGTGACATCTCATAAAGTACAGTTTGTGTGCATTTTTTCCGTTTAAAGAGCGCACTCTGTAGAATTGAGTATAGTCATAAATGAGTATTTTCAATGAAAGATGCTGTTACTTAACTAAAATAATTGTGCTGCACCATTGAAAGGCAAGATGGAATTTCTGAGGTTTTTACACTAAATTCAAAACGGTTCCTTCAATTCATATGTTTTTATTCTTTATATTTTTCATTATATATGTTTTTTCATTCTATATGTTTTTCATTCTATATGTTATTTCATTCGATATGTTTTTCATTCCATATGTTTGTCCAATCAATTATAAAAAAATCTTAAACATACTTCTTTACAGACCCCCAGACTTTTCCGTGCAATTGGAAAATAGAACAATTCAACCGAACCCAAAGAAAGGAAAAAAGTCCTTTCCCCAAAACTACCGCCCTGTTGCACTTCTTCCCATTATGTCCAAAGTGATGGAGAGAGTCATAAATGATGAAATCATCAAATATGAGTTGCAGGGAATTATTAACGACAGTCAGTATGGTTTTCACAGGTAAAGATCGACAGGAGATCTGCTCGCCTACGTCACTCATGTTTGTACTTCAACGATGGAAAAGCATAGGGATTCTAGAGCAATAGCCCTCGACTTTCTGCATATGGGCATCCTGAAAAATTGCGGCGTTGTATAAGTAGCTTTCTTTCAAATAAATCAGAAAAAGTGGTGATCGACGGTATAACATCTGATAGTTTCCACTTGCAAGCTGGAGTACCTCAGGGATCCATTCTTTCGAGAACCTTGTTTCTTTTGCATCGACACACAACAAGAGCTTCGGTTTAGCAGACGATTGAACCTTGGTTTCGTCTTTCAGTAGTCTGCGGCCAATTTCAGCTGCGGAATCTCAGCGTCAGAGAAGTCAACAAATTAATAGCTTAAACTCTGACTCACGGAGGATCTGTGTGGGGTCAGTTGAACCTGATGAGCTTTAACGCGAGCAAGACGCAAGCAACTACGTTTTCTAGAAAGGTCCCTGCTAGAGAACCTCCTCTAATCATGCGAGGGCAACAAATTGCATCGAACGATTCGATACACCTTTTCGGAATATTGGTCAACTCCGAGTTTCGTTGGCATGAATATGTATCAGCAATTGCTAAGTCGGCACCAGCTGAACTTAGTTTTCTTTTCAGAACCAAGCGATACTTCACGTCTTCTCAGCTGTTGCTTCTATATAAGGCTCAGATTCGACCTGCTTTGGAATATTGTTCCCATGTATGAGGATCTGCGCCCAGGAGATTGTTTTGGCAAACAAAGTCAATTCCCTAGTTAGTAACAGCATATCACGAGACCGATTTGAAGGTATACATCGTTACTTACACCTCAATGACAACAACACAATAGATCAAAATAACAAACTGTATAAGGTTCAACCCCTGAAAGATCAACTGAACCATATTTCTCAGACTTTGGCTATACCGTTGGGAGATAGATGAAGCAATGGAGCCATATTTCGGTCACCATCATATGAAACAATTCATAAGAGGGAAACCAATTAGATTCGGTTTCAAATTTCGGTGCCTAACAACAATTGAAGGCTATTTATTGAAATTCGATCCATACTGTGGTGCAGGAAATAAAAACGAGGGGAAAACTTTGGGTTCGTCGGTATCAAAAAATTTATGTTTACACTATTTGCTCCATGGTAGTACTGTTTTGATGGACAATTTCTTCAACTCCTTACAGTTGCTAGATACATTGAAGGAAGAAAACATAAATTGCATAGGTACCATTCGTTCCGATAGAGTTAAAAAAGCGCCCTTGAAATAATTGAAGAAAGAGCAACGAGGAAGCTTTCATGTTCTACAAGATTCTGATGAGTCAATTTCATTGATAAGGTGGAACGACAACAATGTTGTCAACATCGCAACGAACATAAATAACGATCAGCTATGCCGAAGTAAGGTGAAATGCAAGCGTTGGTCAAAAAAAATCATATACGTAGGTTGATCTACCTACCCTCATAACTATATATAACCAAGGAATGGGCGGACTTTACCGTATTCGTATACGTTCCAAAAAATGGTATTGGCCATTTGTTCGTTTTTGTATGAACGGAGCAATGGTGAATACATGGATCCTTTATCGACATGCTTTTCCAAAAATCAGTTTATTGGAATTCACCAGAAGAGTCGCTCTATCAATTCTGACTAGTCCTGAACATATGTCTGGACCAAAACCAAAATGTAGTCGAAATGTTTTGACAGAAGTGAGGTTTGATGGGGTAGATCACTTAGTTTCTTGGATTCTAACTCAGAGACAATACGCTCAGTGTAAAAATTGTACGAAGTTCACTTCTTTCAAGTGCAATGTTGGACTTCTCCCAAAAGATTGTTTCATATTATATCACGAACGGCCATGAATGTTGTCTCCATCTTTTCAGAATACTTTCCTAGTTTTTCATTATGAATAATCATTAGTTCTGATAAATTCTTCCAATAGAATATTTTTGTATTAGACTCGCCAATGCCTATGGTATGATATATCACACGTTAATTAAAAGGTACTTTCAGTAGAATGGTGTATCTCAAAGTATTGTTCTCGTATTTTATATCAATAAAGGAAGGAGTATTTTCACTTTCATCAATTTTCGCGAAAAAAAAAAATAACCAGGCATTAATGGGTTAAGGTGAAGATATAAATAAACGGGCCGAAAATCTATATAAGATATCAGGAAAGAACTCCAACTTTTCCCGTTGTTCGCATCTTTCCGGTTCTATAAACCTTTTATCGTAGAATCGACAATAACATAATGTGCATAAATTTCATATTTTATCAATAAATTAGAGTTTTGAATGTTGGGGTAATAATTGTGACTGTTCGATAGAAAGAATCCAAAGGGTAAAATCTCTCAGTGGTATTTTATTTTGTTTAACATTTTATTGCATATATACCCTCATCATACTGGGAAACCTTCTCGATCTCAACCTTTCGGAGGTTTTCAGGGAACACGGAGGGATGGGTTTGCAGGCCTCATTCCCACGGACTGATAATAATTTTTAGGGCTACGCTCTAAAAATAACAAACGAAGGTAGGCAATGTATCCAGGTTAATGTATATACAGAGAAAATAATGGAAATCATAGGAATAAATATTGGTTTTTAAGCGCATTCAGTACCTGAATTTCAGATACGAAAATTGATAAGTTCTACGAGTTAGGTTAGAGTTAGTAAGGCGACCCGAGATAGTATGAAATGAATGTTGTGTTTCAATCACTTACCTAACAGACCTTCTTTTTCAGTAAACTGGTTCATTCGAGTGGAGAGTGCTTTTTTAGTATTCTTTTATAATAAGGCAATATTGAGATCGAAATACCTTAGGAATAATTCATCACGTACGTATGACCCGTGCTAAGGATACGTCAAATCAGGTTCTGATAAATGAGAAGAGCAATACTCAAAAGAGCTACTTATACTTGGATCTAAAAATATTTAATACGATCCCAGCAGAATATGACAAATTGAACTTATTGGTTGCATTTAAATTGAAAATCAAATATTGGTTGAAAATAACTGACCGATTGAAAATTCATGATATTACTGAACTTAAAGTATAAAAAACTTGAGCATGTAACTGTGATTGTCTTGCCCTTTGCTGCATACTTTAGAAGAAGAAACTGCGGTTTATATTTCAATTTCCAGTTGTTTAATTATTTTAAGTTTTAGAATGCTTTTGTTTAGGGTTTTTTTTCTCTTCAATTCAAAATATAAATCGTCTGCAAACAAGCCTCAAAGCTTCGCAGATTATCTTACCTTGATGTTGCGTGGATTATGTACTTATATTGTTTATGTTAAAACGAGTTGAGATTTTTCGTATGAATATTTCTTGATATTCTATTTGTTATTTCGCACATTAAAGCAATATTTACTATCGTGAACTTATGCACTATCTCAGCTGTTTGCAGTAGATAACTTACCTTTCCCAGATTCAACAATCAAAGGGAAGAGGCTCGATTACAATATACTTGACATACATTTCCTAACTATCCTACATGTATTAAGAATTACAGCTTTTTGCGTTTCTATATAGGTATTCTTATGCAATTCTAATTTCTTAAGGCTTTCATCAAAGTTTTGGGTATCAACCCAGTCGAGGATACGATGACAGGAACAATATCTATTTTCTCGAGGTGCCACATCTGCTTGATCTCAATAGCAAGGTCTGTGTATTTGGATCTTTTCTCCTGGAAGTTATTCTGCACGTTGTTATTATTCGGTATGGCGACATCTACCAGCATTGCTGTTCTGGCTCTCTTATCATACACCACTATGTCCGGCCTATTATTCGTCACTATTCTGTCAGTGATAACAGACCTATCGTAGTATATCGAGTCATTTTCCAATACGGGCGCCGATTGATACTTGTAATATGGCTGGAAGGTATTCCGAAGTCCGTACTTGTGTGCAAGTTTCTGATGGATAATCTTGCACACTTGAATATGCCTGTGAAGATAGTCCGTAGTGGCAGGCTGTTGGCATCCAGACGTAATATGCTGTATAGTCCCCGATCTTATGTGGCATTTTCTGCACCTATCTGTTTATAATGTTCTGTCCTTCATAATAAATTTGTTGTGATTGTTTGTAGCAATCGCTTGGTATTGGATGGCCATAAGGAATCTCTCTGTTGCCGCGAATAATTCTCCTTTCATCAACCATTTATTGGAGGCTTCTTTGTCTATGTGTGGTTGATTAATCTCATGGTGATGTCGTCCATGCAATTCCTTTCTTGACCATTGCTCTTGTTTTTCAGTATCTGATAGGAACGGTAGATTCAACAGGTCATCTCTGGTAGCAAAAGAGGTGTATATCCCTTATCAGCCAACGATACCACTCTATCGAGGTCCGAAGTGAGAGCTTTTGCTGAGAAGAATTCTCTGAGATTTTTTATCTGTTCGGTGTGTAAATTAACAATATCTATTAATCCGCGTACTCCTTCTTTCCGCTTCAAAGTTGTTCGTATCACAGACGATTTTGGATGATGGTTGTTGTACTTTGTCAGCATCGTTCGGGTCTGCCTTTGAATATCATCCAGTTCTGTCTTAGTCCATCTAAATATTCCAAATGAGTGAAGCAACACTGGAATGGCGTAGGTGTTAATTGCTTTGACTAGATTCCCCGAGTTCAACATCGATTTCAGCACAGACTTCAGACGCTGACTGTATTCTGAACGAATCTTCTCCTTTGATTGTTTTTGGTCTAGCAATCTGGCTTGTTGGTATCCCAGATATTTGTATGTTTCGCCATCTCTCATGCACTGTATTATATCACCGGTTGGAAGGTGTGTTTCACCATCTATGACTTTCCCTCTTTGAATGTTCAGGGTCTTACATTTTTCAATCCCGAATTTCATATGAACATCTGCCGAGAACTCACTGACAGTTTTCAGCAAATCATCCAATTGCTCCTTGATCGAAGCATATAATTTGATGTCATCCATATACAGCAGGTGGGAGATTGTATGATAATTCCTTTCTGCTTTTATCCTAAATCCGTATACTGTTCTATTGAGCATTGAGGACAATGGGTTCATAGCTAAACAGAACTATAGTGGACTCAAAGAGTATCCTTGAAAAATTCCATGACGTATGGGTATCTCGTTGGTTTTAGTTGATGTATTGTTCATGTTGACCTGCAGAGACGTGCGCCAGTGTGTCATTGTCGTCTTCAAGAACTCTACCAGGGCTGGGTGAATTTTGTATATCTGCAATACTTCAACAAACCAAGAATGGGCGGTACTATCGAATGCCTTCAGATAATCGAGAAAAGCCGAATGAACATTCCGATGTCCTACGTCAGCCTGTTTCATTATCACAGAATCGATGATGAGCTGTTCCTTGCACCCGTGGTGTTTCTTTCTACATCCTTTCTGCTCCTCTGCTAATATATTGTTGTCGTCAAGGTGTTGGTATGTTCGATTAGATATGCATGAGGTGAGTATTTTGTAGAGTGTTGGCAGGCAAGTGGTTGGCCTATATTGGGACGGATCCTGTGTTCTATCGCTCTTAGGTAGCATATATGTTAAGCCTTGCGTTAGGAAAGTGGGTGTTTTCTTGGGATGTTGAAGAACATACGTGAGCTGTTTCGCTAGGGCTCCATGGAGCTTATCAACTTCTTGTACCAGTAGTTGTGGATATTATCTATACCTGTGGCCTTCCAATTGTTGGTCGCTCGAACTGCTATTGTGATTTCTTCCTCCGTTATTCCATCGAAGTCCGTATGTCTGATATCGAGGCGTTCTTTTTCATTCGTGATACATTCCGCATCTCTATTGTGTTCTTTGGGGTGCGACCATAGTGATGACCAATAGTCGGTCAAGCACTGTGCGTCAGGTACTTCTCTGTTATTGTTGGTCGCAGTTTTGTTATTTCCCTTATGAAAATTGGCCGCGTTTCGGAGAAACCTTTGGTTTTGGTGTTTCCTTTCAGTACAATTGACGTATCTTGAAATCCTCTTTAAATTATTATTATTATTATTATCATCATTAATCAAATTATGCTTGATTATTCAATCCTTCATTGTTTGATCCTTAAAATGATAATATTTATGATTGTAGGGGCTCAGGACCCCCGCAATAAATGTGCGAAGTGTGAAATGCACACAGGCGCCATCCTTTAGCGGCGCCTAAACCCGAGGTCCAAAAAAATATTAAAAAGAAAGTAAAGAAATTAAATAGGATTAGGTGTAAATACACACGAAATTTTATTAGTATATCATCCAGTTACTGCCGATTCCTATGTTGCGAGAACATGTTAGGCGGCAGTTTCTTGATTTTTCCTGCTCAGACATGAATAACGCCTGGAGCGCTATAAAAGCGGTGCATTGACACATACGTTTTCAAAACAGTTAGTTCACTGGACCGTACAACAATTGAATTAAAACAAGTAATCCTATCAATTTCTACATATAAAGTTATTTTTAATTTGTCAATTGTGTGTGTAAAGTGAGGTGTTGTGATGTGTAATACTTTTTTCTTTAAATTAAGTGCCGAATACCTTCCGACTGCAATTTCAACGGCTTGATTTTTTTATAAAATGGTAAGTGTTTCCTACTTTATACCATCAACATTAACCCTTTATAGAATACTGGTTATAATTAAATTTTTTCAGCCAAATATCTTTTTATTAATTGAAATGTCATGAACGAGTTTCAAAAAGTAACTGGTTTTATCCATCCAGACGTGTTGGAAAGAAATATTGCGATTGTTGAGTATTCATCTACACAATGCTTGGTATTTCAAGGTTCTTCTCAATTGCTTTTCGAACATGATAATGGAAATTTTCTGAAAGCTGTTGAGATGATTGCCTTTTTTGATTCAGTGATGAGACAGCACGTTAGCCGAGTGTATAACTCCCAAAAAAAATCTGTTAAAATGACTCATAATTTAGGCGCGCAAATACAGAATGAAATAATTGAATTATTGTCGTCCAAAGTAAGAAATAATATTTTAGAAATGGTTCGCAGTTCAAGATATTTTTCAATAATATTAGATGGTTCATCAAACACAAGTCATACTGAGCAAATTAGTCTTGTTCTGAGGTATGCTGTCCTTAACACCACTTCCAAAAAGGTTGAAGTTAAGGAAAGTTTTATTGCGTTTAATCCAATACTGGACTCTACAAGAGAAAGGATATATACATTGGTAATAGAAAATTTGAAAATATTAAATTTAGAATTGAAACACATTAAGCGACATGGTTATGATAATGGGACAAATATGAAGGGAAAATATGTTGAGCTTCAAGAACGCATTCTTTATGCGAGTCCGAAAGCCCCTTTTGCACCTTGTGCGGCTCATACTTTGAACTTAACAGTATATGGTGCTTCTAAGGTGTCAGGTGCTACAATAAACTTTTTTAATCTTATGCAAGAGTTATTTTCGTCATCCGCAAAAAGGTGGTATGTTTGAGAAAAAATATCCCCGGGTTAAGTTTAAAGCCTCTAAGTGACACAAAATGCTCCAGCAGAATTGACGCAATGAAGCCCCTCAAACTTTATTTAATTAAGGTTGGCGAAAGTTTTCTAGAAGTGGCTGAAAATAATTCCTTTCACATTAAATCAAGACATTAAGCGAGTTCCCTCTTAACGTTGGTACAAAATTTTCAATTCATTTGTGGAATTATTATTTGGCATGACGTTTTATTTCATACAAATATTATCAGCAAACAAATGCAAAATGCTAAAATCAGTATTTAAGTATGCCAAACCTACCTAAAAATTTAGTTAATTTCTGCCAGCAATATAGATCTGACCAATCATTTCAAGAAATCCTCGTACAAGCGAAAGAAGTAGCATCCTCTCTCAAAATTGAAGAAGACTTTCCACCATTTTCAACGGTTAGGAGGAAATTTTAACCAAAACTGTTCGACTATGAACACCGAGATGAGACCCCTCATGATTCAAAAATAGCCTTTAAAACTAGTTCTTTCGTAAAGATTATAGACCAAACTATAAGCTCTCCAAAAAACCGATTTGACCTATTAAATGGGTATGATAATATTTCCGGATTTTTAGCGACATATTCAAATTTAGTGACAGCGATCTTTTAAAACATTTTTCTATTCATGAAGAGCGACTGCCAGATATGGATAATAAGGATATAGACTCCAATGATCTGTTTAACGAAATTGAAGCGTTAAAGTTGTTTTCGTTACCTGATGATACTGAGCCCTTAGGTATTCTACAATATATATTTGAAAACAATTTAATCTCCACCTCTCCAAACGTAAGCATTTTACTAAGAATTCTTTTGACATTGCCTGTATCTGTAGCTTCTGACGAGCGATCTTTTTCAAAATTAAGAATCATTGAAAATTATTAAAAATCGACAATGATTCAAGAAAGATTATCTTGGCTAACAATATTAGCAATTGAAGAAGAAACTTTTTACGGTGTAAATTTTAGCGATGTAATTAATGAATTTGCAACAGCAAAATTTCGGAAACTATCGCTACTACAATAGCTATCTTTAATTTTTCTATTGCACCTAGACCTAGCTATCATTTTTGATTTTAAGACGAAGTTCCTTCGTTATTAGAAATGTCTGCATATTTTATACAAATATCTAAGTATATGTAAAAGTCGTACTTATATATATATATATATATATATATATATATATATATATATATATATATATATATATATATATATATATATATATATATATATATATATTTATATATATTTCTGTTATTTTTGCCTGGAAAAATGTGATTTTTAGTTTCAGGTAATTTTTAGTATTTATAAACAACGAGTCAACGTGTCTGTATCCCATTACTTAAGTAAATGTTTCAAAATGTGTGTGAACAGGAATTTATTTTGCTATGATTTTGTTCTGTTTGTTTCATTTTGATATTTCAGTCTACGAATAAATATGACTTCTAAAGTTCAGTTTTTCGCTTTACTCCAAGCACCTACCTACCTACCTGCTACATTAAAAAAAAATAAAAAAACATGATCCAAAATGCCTAAAGGGACGCCAAATTCCTTTTTTACACACAAGCGCCAGTAGCTCTCATAGAGGCCATGGAGTTGGTTCGGAACATGTGAAATGAACGCTCAGCAGCATCAAAGTGAAACTTCATCATAGGGTAAGTTGGTCTGGTGACATATCTTTCGAAAGGCCTTAAATTCTCTATTCAAAAATACTACCTTTATTAACATTCAATATCAGATGGAATGTCCATATACAACGAAGGTATATGTTCCTACAAAAGTTTGTCACTCCCTCTGACAAGAAAAATTGAATGTTGCGGAAAAATCTGAGACACAAGTTTTGATTGAAAGTGGACCAATTTCTGAGTTTGGAACATGTTAAATCAATGCCCTACCCTCAGCAGTACCTAAGTCAAAATTCATTGAAAGAAAAGGGGCTCGAGTTCATTTTCTAGTTGAAAATTTTAACTCTATGAACATTTAATATCATATAAACAGTCCAAACACAAATAAAAGTTTGTTTCCCAACGAAAATTTGACAAGGCTTAAAATCAAATTAAGTTCTCAAAATTACCTCAACTGACATCACTTCGATGATACAATTCTAATTCGCTGCTGTCATTCTCGAATGACGATTGTCTTCAGCACTTCCAAGTTTATAATTCTCAAGAAAACGTAATAATCTGATATATTGATAAACATCAATGATTTGTAGGGAACCTACACTTGTTTTTATCAAAAACATCTGGTAATGATAAGTCTGTTTCCCATTTGTCTTTCATTCTCGCATTACTTTCAATCGCAGTTGTGGTTCGTTAGACAAAGATTGAAAATGGTTTACTTGTTTCAATTCATTATCGAAATAAAAGTTGTGCAAGAGAAACGGCTAGGATTTTTGAAGTGAACCATGCAGAAAAACAGGTAGGACATCAGTATGTTTTATAAGTGACTAGCGGCCCGGTACATGCTTCGCTACATAAAAAGTGAAATCTTATAAGGTATCAGAAATCTTGTATTCGAAACAATTACACAACGTTGATCCAATTCACGTTTTTGTAACATCAATAAAACAAATTTGCTAAAATTGATGATCAGCGTCAATTATGGCAATTACGAACCAACTTGAATCTGTAACATGTATGCAATTTTGGATCCGAATTTTCAAAATTATCGAATACTTTAATGGTAGCCATTGTCACCTTTTCAACGCAATGTTGGGTATTGTAATGCATCGTTACTACGATGCATTACACGAAACACATTGCAATTGCTCATTTCCGCGATGAAGTACAATATCACGGGATAGAAACTGATCTCCAAGAATTACAATTACAACCTCATCAATTGTCGGTGCATTGAGTTGCCTTGCATGCTCTCCAAATGGCGTTCTATCAGCCCTTATTACGATTTTGTGATGCAGATTGATAACATAGAACAATCCTGTTGAAGTATTCACCTTAAACGTCGGCATTAAATTATCTATAATAATTTTAGTAGCACCGAAAGAAGTAATTTGAAATGACGAATTTTAATGTTGAATATGACTCAAATAGTGCTTCGATATTTGAGATAAAAAAATAAATTAATTCAATACTTCAGGTGGTGTTTCTAATGCTGGCAATCTCACTTTGCCAACACATGGCTAGCGTTTCACCTAAAAAGTTAACCGCATCACAATGTGGACATATTGCGTCCATCATTCCAATGTATCCGTACATACTTAACTCAGACTGTTGTAATTAAATGCAGCACGCACCATTTTAGCCAAAATAGCACTACGCATTCGTGATCGCCGTGCAAAATTCAGTACAGGTACAGGGTCAACAGATCTATTTCGTGCATTACGTTCACGCTGCGATGGATTAGGTTGTGCGCGTTCTTCTGCAGTCTGTGTTTGTCTTACTAATATCTGATCATTTGCATTACGCGTTCGCCGACCTATATTTGCTCGTCTGGATCGTGGCATTTCTCCGTCATATAAATAAGTATAAATCCGTTTAAAAAAAATTGTTACATTATTAGTGGTGTATCAGTATTTATACATGTGCGTATATGTGTGTATGGAAATATATATGACTGCATACGTCGATGTGTATGAAAACGACATTAAATAATTAATTTTTAAATCGACGGGATTCCATTTGTTACAAAAGAATAAAACAGCCGTATGCACACAATTTGTTTACGTACATGTAATTCAATTCAACAGTTCAAAACTTACCGTTTGTATTCAATTCAAATAAAGTCTTGAAAAGAATATGAAACACCGACAGCTCGCTGAAAAACTGAGAAAAGTACACGCACACATATGCATATAACATTTGAACAATTCAGTACTCAATATATGAATGTACTCAACAATATTGGTGATGGGGAAAGAAACGAACCACGAAGCAAGCATTTATGCGTATCAACTTCGTTATTGAGAAGTAAACTTTTGAATGGCTGAGCCTCCGAAAAGTCGAAAAGCCGAAAATCAGATTGTTCCATACAGTCAGAAATTCAACAGTCAAGCTTGATTTGAGAAAATTATCTCTCATTAGGACCATTGACCTATTCAATTCGAAACTCGCCCATATTTCGTTGTGAATTGGAAAGTCCATTTAAATGACATAATTCCTTAATAGGCTCGCAGACTTTCACCCTGTCATCATCTTCATTCATTCAGAAAAAAAAATATTTTACATAGGGGATATTTTTCTAAATTCAAATATTTCTCCTATGGTCTTTGACTCACCAATGGTACAAAGCTAACTGTTATATTGGCCGATGGGATCGTCTTGCAATAGTCTTTAACAGAAACCAATGTGGTTTCAGTTTTACTAAGTGTAGATTTATTTGTGACCTTTCGGTTTGTTGTTGAATGAAATGCAGGCTTCTTTCTGGCATTCTCCAATTAAAGATATTTACCCGATGAAAAGTGGTCGACAGATCTGGTAATGAGCACTGGTCGGTTTCACATCAAGAGAAATGAAATCTACTTTCTCTCGAATCGAGCATCAGGAACCTTGACACATCTGACATAATGAATTTTCTTCATTTTTATCATTTTGAATAACGAAGAAAGAGAATTTTTAAGAATTCACAAGAACATTTGAATAAGGTGTAGTTATTCTTCATCAGAATCTTTATATTAAGAGCTGCAGGAGTTGAAGGGATTGCTTTCATCACAGCGTGTTGACAGCAGAAAGAGTTTTTCAAAACAAAAGTTTACTAGACCAAAAGATGAAAATTTTTGCAGCTGCCAAGGAAAATATGAAATTATTCAAATAATTGATCGATGAAGCCTGAATTACGTGATAGTTGATAGTCATAATGAATAATGAACAAGTTACAAGTTTAAACTATCACTAATTTATTGCTTCATTAGCTTGTTGTTGATAATGGACTTAAATCCAAAACCGGTCCAACCAATGTAATTTTTATTCTTTACATCAATAAATTAGTGATAATCAAAACATAGTAACTTGTTTTACTTCATTATTCATCATTAAATTATTGTTTCTCAGATGAAACTCTTTATTTCTTGAGAATTATTCATAAAAATTCAAGAAGAATAATGGCGTCTTATCTGACAAAATGGTCGATATGGCCATATTTATCAAAAAATAGCTAGCTGGATATGAATACCGGACCATTTATCTCAAACAGAAGTTGGAAATGTTCGAATTTCATTCCATTATTCGGCACCTACACTGTATAATGATTGTTGTCGAAATTTTGTCACAAGAACATTTCAGGTCTATAAATTTTAGACTGATAACAGCCCATATAGTCTTTTAACAGTTATATCGCAGCCTCAGCTCTGGCATTTCCCAGAATATTCATATTTTTCAAATTGCAATCACGATATCAAGTACAAAATTTCATGTTTCATGCTTTAAAACTCAATGCCTTACCATAAAAAATTTTATTCTGAATTTCGCACCCTTCGAGATGATATTCCAAAAGAAAAATAGGTTAGGTCGACCACAATCGACTTACTGAGTTACTTTCATAATAATTTTATTATCGTGAAAAACCAATTTTTCTTGATTGATTGATGAAAATTTTATTCTGTTTTAACAAGACATACCGTATCATATCAGAACATTTTATGTTATATCAATGAATCGATCAAAAGTGAAAAAAATAAATGTGTTTCATTTAAACTATTGAGCTCACAACAATGATTAATTGTTTTCAAATAAATTATCAGCATATCATCAATAAAACATTTCCATTAACCTGAAAGAGATATGGGCATAGAGAATGAAATAAAAGGAATAATAAATGATCACGATAGTCTGACTTGGCATCGATTCAGGTTGTGTAGATTACTTTTTGATCAATTATCTCTATCGTAGATAAAGGGGTGCTGGAAATAAATTTATAGCGGCTGACCTATGCATTTCAGTTGGTGTCAGTGACTCATATTTCAGTTCTAGGGTCCTTATTGGGTCAAGGCTACTAGACAGCATTAATCAGGATGATTGCATAGAACTCTTCATATTCCTTTGTACATGTAATGTCCTTTTGCACCTATAAATTTCTTTTTCCTTCGCCATTGCTATTCTGTTCTCAATGAAATAGTAACTTAGAATAAGGAATACACATACGTAATGATATTCATACTCATGGAACCCTCAGATATGTACGTCCACAAATTCACAAATATCATTTTTGATTATTTCTATCGGTCAGATCAACTTGACATTTATCAATTACATACGACCCAAATGTTAGAATCAAAATTTGAAGTCATGAAGCTGTTCTGATGATAGAACATTGAGAGATAAATACACGAAATATCCAATTACTGCTTGTAAACCTATTCAGTTTGGAGTCTGACGATTTGTTTAATATTTCAAACGTTTGAGGCTAAAAACATGAAAAGAAAGAGTTTTGGTAAAAATATGCTACGAACCTCGCTTTCATCATTATAAAACAGTTCAAAAATATGGCTTCAAGATGATTCATCTGTTTATTTCGTTCATTTGGCTTTTTCTACTTATGACACTGCTTTTTAGGCATTACTATCTGATGATTAATCATGATTGAAACTGAAATTTAATCTTAACTATGATTTCACTATCAACAAATAAATCACTGAAAATCAAATGCCATATTTATACGACAAAATCAAAATCCATATACTAAAGAAATCATTTTATCAGAGAAGAGTAATAAGTAGAAATTCCTAATAATCCGACAGTTAAACAGCAATCACTAAAGAGCAGCACATCAGACATAACATCTTATATTTCAATCGAGCTTAGTAATTATGATACTAATATTATTCCAAGCATTATTTTATGAAAACCCATAAGGAAAATGCTCCGATCCGCCCACTAGTTTCATTTGTTAATGGTCTCAATTCAACTTTAATTAATGTCGGATACCTTAAACCAATTACATGTTTAGCATTTGGTTCATTATAAATTTATAATTATCTTTGAGTTATGCATACTGCTTAATTATCTTCAATTTAACGCGAAGATATATGAACCACCTAGCGGCCTTGCGATGTGATCACCACTAAACCCTATTATTGCGTATATATATTACTGTAAAAGCTCGAACTGCAGTAAATCCTAAGATATTCCAGTAAAACCTAAGATCTACCAATTTCTAATGGTGAATGTCCCAAAAGATTTGCGATTCGAACTTTTACCACCATTCCGTTGGTAAATCTTAGGATTTACATTGATGGCACGGTAAATGTTGAAAAACAAAACATTTCGTAACGTGCTCAGCGCATCCACTTGTAGCTTTCCGCCCCCTCTACCCGCGCACCGTCTCCGCCACTCCGCGCGCCTCAGTCGCTTGTTTGACACGTTTGAACTCGCACGATAAATTGATTTCGACTGGCATTTGCTGTGTTCAAAAGTTATTTGTGAATAAAAATGAGTATGAAGCAAAGATTTTATGAAGTAATGGACGAGCTTGTGGCAAACAAGAAAGATAATAACTTTTATCTCGATAAGGACAAATACTCTAAGTGTTTAGAGGAAGTAAATACCGCAGAGAACATTAAAAAGAAGGAAGCTGTTCATTACAGCGATGATATTTTGACTATAGGCGGCGAAGAAAAGCAACTTGCCCCGATGAAGGAAGATAATGGAGATATCAAATATTATTTTTGTTACGACGATTTATTTAACATTCTCGAAGAAACGCATTTTGCTGTTGGACACGGTGGAAGAACAAGGATGCTCAAAGATGTAACCATAAGTATAGTAATATTACAGTGAAGGCTATCATGACATATTTGAAATTATGCCAACCTTGTCAAAAGAAACAGAAGATTTTGAAAAAGGGTATTGTCATTAAGCCTATACTTCATAGTGAAATGAACTCACGTTGTCAAGAAGATTTCATCATGGATCTACAAACTAACCCTGACGGAAATTATAAATTCATATTAGTTCATCAAGACCATCTCACTAAATTCGTGACCCTTCCTGCACTTCAAACTGAACGCGCAACTGAAGTCGCATATCAACTATTGGATATTTTTACCACTTTTGGAGCGCCGAACATCCTTCATTCCGATAATGGTCGGGAATTTAGAAATCAAATAATTTAAAATTTATGCTCTATGTGGCCAGACGTTAAAATAGTACATGGAAAGCCAAGGCATAGCCAGAGTCAAGGATCGGTAGAGCGTGCAAATCAAGACATAGAAAATATGCTCTGTACGTGGATGGAAACTAATCAGATTACAAAGTGGTCAGAAGGCTTGAAATGTATCCAGCCCATGAAAAATCGAGCTTATCATGAGGGAATCAAATGCTCTCCTTACGAAGCAATGTTTGGTAGTCCAATGAAAATGGGCATTGCGACATCAGCTATTTCTAAAGATATGATTGGACTATTAAAATCTGAAGAAGATTTGGAAAATGTGTTGCATTCCCGAAAAAATGATGAAAATATGATAGAACAGGACAAGGAAAACAATGTGGTTGGTAATGAGTCAGAAGGAATGAAAAAAGGAACAGTAGAAATGTGGACAATAAAACACATTGAAAAGAAATTATTGTACTGGAACAGACCACAGGAAAACAAATAACCGATGATAGTGATGATACCAATCTAACTATTCAATAACAAACCGATTCAAAGATAGAAAGCGCTATTCAAGCTGAACAAGATCCAATACCAAAGAAGATAGAATCTATTCAAACAATAAGAACAAAAGCAAAATTAAGTTTGGAAAACCATGCTTAAAAAATGAAAACCATGTCAGCTGATAAATATTCAAATGTGGAAGTGGGCCAAAATGTAAGACAGAAAGTACCTGAAATTGACAGGGCTAAAACTGATCCAAAAAGCATTATTGCAGTTGTGGTAAATGTGAAGGACAATGAGTTTCTCCAACTAGGTGCCAAAATGGGAATACTAAAACACGTTTACACCAAGAATCAGTTCGCCAAATGCTCTGAAGATTTTATAAAGATAGTAGAAATTATTACGGATAAAGAAGTGAGTCTTCGGGAAGTTGTCGGGAAATTGTTAACTGGAGGACAAAAATTCGAAAAAAGTAATTGTCAAAAAAAATGCTCGACGAAAAAATGCAACTGCAGATCATCAGGATTACTTTGTAGTTCTAAATGCCACAACAACAATCCGTGTTGTAACAAGTGAAATGTTTTTTTAGGTACCTTACCTATCAATCAATTACATTTGATTGTCTTTTTTTACTTCTAAACCAAATAATGAGAAAAATAATAAATAAGTTAGACTGGCTTTCGTAAGCATTTTGTTGGTATTTCGTTGTTAAATTTCAAATAGAAAGTACTGATTCAGTTAGATAGATATGATAGAGATTGAGATATTCAGAGATATACGTTATGTGTTTTTCAAAATAATTTAAATAAGTTGGTATTAGTTTGTACTTATAATTATCATTATGATACCTTAATAATACTTTGTATCTGTTTTGTCTAATAGTTCGAAGTGAATAATTAAGAATTATTCATTGTATTATTTCTAAAACCAACATTCATCAGCCGACAGGGGTAAAACCTAGCATATACTGAATTCGATTGGTAAAAGCTCGAAAAAATCGTCGTATCTTCAGAAATACTTACATTTACCAACTCATGTCGGTACATCCTAAGATTTACACTTAAATCTTAAGATTAACTGTAGTTCGAGCTTTTACAGTAACATATATACTATACATATCCAGCGGAGAAAAGAAAGTACTAACACTCCTGAATAACTTGACTCTCGAAAATCACGTGACTCATATTTTTTCTCCATAAAACGACCTTGAAATTACGTATGAATTGAATTCAACTCTAAAGAGGCTTAATAGAAACGTCTTGTGTTCCACTTTGATAAACCTTATAGAAAAAATTACTTGGTAGCATTAAAAAATTGTGAATCATGTGTTTCTACCAAATTCGAAATAAAAACTTTTATTGTTTCAATCGGTTCTCAAGAATGCATGAGTGAATTACTCGGAAACGGTATTCATAAATATATAAGATCGTGCTTTGTATAGAAACGATATGAGGCCTGGTCATGTGGCAATTACGTAAGTATATAAAAAAAAATACCTGAAAGAGCTTCCACAGGAATGATTGACTAGTTTCTACACAAATTTCAAAATGGAATGGCCTAATTCAGTAAATATCGGTTGTTTCGTGATAGAATGTATGTTCTTCTTCTAGATTTTGTTCTTCAATTTTTTCAAATTCTCCATATATTGACTTGGCAACAGTTGTACATTTCGGGTCACGAAAATTTTGAATTGTTAGATTATCAAAATCTTCTCTAACTTGAAAGTGACGTTTTTTGAGGCAACGCTGTTTTTAAGATATGCCCACATTTTTTTTATTGGGTTTAATTCAGGATGATAATGGGTTAAGCGGAGGACCGAATGTCCATGAGCAGTAGGGAATCGATAACATATGTCTCAACGCGTGGCTTATGCTCCTGAATTAGTTTATATAATTCTAATTTGGTGGCTTATTTCTCAGATAAGATACACTTTCAATTTAATCATTGCTGTATTTCGCCCTTTTTATTCGAGAACACAATCTCTATTACTGTAGCTACATTGTGGTACGAAGCGTTATCCATTACAACCACAGAATTGAGTGGTAAATTTGATATTAATTCATCTTCTATCCACTTTTCAAATATTTCATGTTTCACATCATCATGATAGTACCCTGATTTTGTTCCAGATTTGTGCATCTGGAACGAATCCCTGCTCATTGGCAGCGTGAGTTATAACCCACCGGGGACCTTCTCCTTTTTTTTTATGTAATCAGAACGAAATTGTGTAACCAATTTTGACGAGTAGTGTGGTTAGAATTGATATATAATTCATCTATATAAATAATTGGCCGATTTTCTCTTTATATATCCTGATATTTTTTACATAATCTAGTTGTTTTGTCCTAATATCCAGTGTTTCAACTAAAATTTTTCTGTTATCCCTACTTTTATTCCATCTGTTATCAATAAATTACTAGCAATAGAATGAACGAAGTGACAAGTACATTAATTTTAGGCACCTGTCAGGTGAGCGTAGCCAGTTCAGCTACTCGATTCAAATATTTCAAAGCATTCTCTGTTAGTTCTTGCAAAATCAAAATTCAATATATTCCCAAATTATTTCGGAACTATAAGGGATGGGCATAGTACATGCTTATACAATTCCATCTGAAATTTGACGCTTCATCTGATGGCAATTTAAAAATTGGCACTTGCCATTTGAAAAAATTGAGTTATTGCTATTTGAAAAAGGCCAAATTTAATAAATCATACAAAACAACGCAATGAACATTTGACATCTGTAGATTGCTTAAAAAATTCTTTGATCTTTCTTCTATTCACCCATGCGAAAATTGTGTCTGTATTGCAAAAGATCTACGAGCTACAATTTTTTTAAATGTTCCTCAAAAATCGGGTTTATAACAAAAGTAATTAAATCTGTCAAAAGTTTCGACAGATAAGTGCCAACAACTTGGGTATTTTATGCCTTGCTCAAATGTCGGTTCTAGATGTATGATAAAAAAGGTAGATTACCATTTGATATAACAAAGTGATGACCCAATTCCGGTATAACCGGAAATGAAATCACTCCGAAAATATTTCACTCCAATTGGAAATCGGTAGTTTTGGCAGCGTATAAAATTTCAGCTTGGTATTGTCATTGGAATTTCAAAAGTTTTTAACGGACGGTCCCAGTGGATATCCATGTATATTAACAGCTTCACACACACGATTTATAACTTGGTTCAATGGAAAGCTCAAACCACTACACGCTTCATTTTCCATAAATGTTATTAATGAAAAATGATTTTCTTACATTTACTACCGAACACCATTTTCACAATAGATCTTTCACAACTGAATAGTTTGAAGAGTTGTAGGTTCAATAATAAAAACAAGTACTGTTTTTAAGGAATTTTACCTAATAATTGCGATTCGTAACGCGTTTCACTACACCGTAGCTTCTTCAGACGAATGAATATGCAGAAAAATATAAATGAGAATATAACTATAAATGTTCTTGAGTAATTAAAACCTTATTGGTTGCTTCTTCTTAAGTGGTTATTTATGACAGGTATTTCCAATAAAATTAAGGAATAGATTGCTCCCCGAAAAGATTCGATAGAGGTGAAGGGCTTAAATCGACTTGTTCATTGATGAGTCTACCTGAGTGTTTGTATTTATTGATTTCCAAAGTTTCCCAAAGATCTACCTTCCAATATTTATTATCTGTATGCAAAATTTCAAACTGTGGGTCGAAAGAATGATTATTTTCTAAGAGATGATTCGCGTAATTTGAATCTGATTTTTATTTGAAAACTGCGTTTATGTTCCGATATTCTAATATTAAAATTTATATGTGTTCTACCAATGTAGAAATTATCACACTCATTGCAATTCAATCTATAAACACCTGATTTATTGTTTTTACCTGGTTTGGTTTTATTATTTTTATATATTTGCCTAAATTATTATTAGTTTGGAAAGCTATGTTGAAATTATTGCTACTTAAGAATGATTTCAGTTTCTCACTTGTAATGCCAACGTAGGTTAAGGTGTTGAATTTTGTTTCAATTTATCGACAGGGTAAACTTCATTCAATGCGATTCTACTTTGTTTTTATTTAAAATATTATTTATTAGTTTGGGATTGTAACAATTATTTTTGGCTATTTGTTTAATCAAAATTAGTTCTTTGTTGAAATTTTCTGGTGATAGCGGGATGTTAATCAATCTATGAATAAAACTATGGAATGCTGACATTTTATGTTGATATGGATGACACGACGAGTTATGTATTATAATATCTGTATGTGACGGCTTATGGTAAATTGCGAAAACATGTTCTCCATTTTCATTCGAAATTGTTACGTCTAAGAAATTTATCGAATTATTGCTTTCTATTTCGGTTGTGAATGCAATTTTTGGATGTAATGAATTTATATGATTTTCGAAAATTTTCAACTGTCTATCTGTTCCTGTGAAGCAAATAATGATATCGCCTACATAGCGATACCAGTATAAACAATATTTACTGAGTGGATGATTATGAATTAATTTCTTTAAGTTATTCATGAAAATTTCTGCTAACAAAGGACTTAACGGATTGCCCATAATCAAGCCGTCTTCAATAGTATAATATTTGTTATTGAAATGGAAATAATTTTGATCTAAACAAATTTTAATAATGAAAGAATATCTCATTTAATGATAGTATTGACATGATTCCTTTCTAATAATTCTTAAACTAAGTAATACGTATCTTTTGGAGGAATGTTGGGAAATAGATTCTTGACATCGAAAGAAATAAGTTTGGAATTAGGTGGTATAGTGGTATCTTTGATATTGGCAATAAGTTCGTATGAATTTTTGACCGAAAATTCAGATTTAAAATTGCAATGTTTTATTAGCAAGTCGTTGAGGAATTTTGAAAGTTTGAACGAAGGTGCCGTTACATAAGAAACAACAGGTCTAATAGGGTAATTAGGTTTATGAAGTTTTATCAACGAATATAATTCGGGGGATTGTGGATTGGAGTTAATGAATTTATATTTTTCTTGGTCTGTAATTAATGATTTTGCTGTCGAAATTATGTTTTTAACAACTTTCTGAAATTTTGCGGTAGGATCCTTAGTTGATGTTATATAGTTTCCGGCTGTTAAGAATTCTTAAGTTTTAGAAATATAATCGGTTTTACTAATCGCAATGACGGTGTTAACTTTATCTGCTTTAGTGAATACTAAATCGTTCTTGGTACTATTTTCAAGAATTGTTTTTATTATCTTATAATCGGAATTGCAATGAGGTGATAATTTCGAAAAGTCTTCTTTGATGATTTTTGTTGTTTGATGTTTGGCTAAAATATTATCTTTGGAGTTTTTGAGAATAATTTCAGAGTCTATGCCTAACTGTTCAAAATTAGTTTTATTATGTTTTGGATGTAAATTGTGTTTGAATCCTTTTTCTAAAGAAAGCTGATACCGGCTTTTTGGCTTTGTGGTATTTCAAAATACTACTAAGATGTGCAGTTCACACTCAGAATATATGGTTCTACTCAATGTGCTTGAAAAACAGGTTGACTCCCAATTACATACGGTTAAAGACACATAACAACAGTGGACCAGCAAGAAGAGCAATTGAGAAAGGCCAACGCATATGGCTCAAAGAGGATATGAAGATCCAGTACAACAGAAGGGGCGTTGCAAACATATATTTGAAGGTAATCCATACGGAATTATTGTTTAGATTGCACCCTGTTGAGTTTGATATTTTGGACTCTGAATCCAGATGCGATGTCAAAATTTTAATTCATAAAAAGTTTCAGCAACAACAGAAAAAGTTGAATTCACTTAATTTCAAAATTCTCCACCCAAATCTTCAACTGATAAATTTTCAGACCATAAAGTTTTTGAAAGATTCACTAATTTAACTGATACCGATTTTACACAACCACAAAAAGATCTATTAGAAAAAGGATTCAAACATAATTTACATCCAAAACATAATGAAACTAATTTTGATCAGTTAGGCATAGACTCCGAAATTATTCTCAAAAACTGCAAAGATAATATTATAGCCGAACATCAAACAGCAAAAATCATCAAAGAAGACTTTTCGAAATTATCACCTCATTGCAATTCCGATTATAAGATAATAAAAACAATTCGTGAAAATAGTACCAAGAACGATTTAGTATTCACTGAAGCAGATAAAGGTAACACCGTCATTGCGATTAGTAAAACCGATTATATTTCTAAAACTGAAGAATTCTTAACAGCCGGAAACTATATAACATCAACTAAGGATCCTACCGCAAAATTTCAGAAAGTTGTTGAAAACATAATTTTGACAGCAAAATCATTAATTACAGACCAAGAAAAATATAAATTCATTAACTCCAATCCACAGTCCCCGAATTATATTCGTTGATAAAACTTCATGAACCTAATTACCCTATTACACCTGTTGTTTCTTATGTAACGGCACCTTCGTTCAAACTTTCAAAATTCCTCAACGACTTGCTAATAAAACATTGCAATTTTAAATCTGAATTTTCGGTCAAAAATTCATACGAACTCATTGCCAATATCAAAGATACCACTATACCACCTAATTCCAAACTTATTTCTTTCGATGTTAAGAATCTATTTCCCAACATTGCTCCAAAAGATACGTATTACTTAGTTGAAGAATTATTAGAAAGGAATCATGTCAATACTATCATTAAATGAGATATTCTTTCATTATTAAAAATTTGTTTAGATCAAAATTATTTCCATTTCAATAACAAATTTTATACTATTGAAGACGGCTTGATTATGGGCAATCCGTTAAGTCCTTTGTTAGCAGAAATTTTCATGAATAACTTTGAGAAATTATTTCATAATCATCCACTCAGTAAATATTGTTTATACTGGTATCGCTATGTAGACGATATCATTATTTGCTTCACAGGAACAGATAGACAGTTGAAAATTTTCGAAAATCATATAAATTCATTACATCCAAAAATTGCATTCACAACCGAAATAGAAAGCAATAATTCGATAAATTTCTTAGACGTAACAATTTCGAATGAAAATGGAGAACATGTTTTCGCAATTTACCATAAGCCGTCACATACAGATATTATTATACATAACTCGTCGTGTCATCCATATCAACATAAAATGTCAGCATTCAATAGTTTTATTCATAGATTGATTAACATCCCGCTATCACCAGAAAATTTCAACAAAGAACTAATTTTGATTAAACAAATAGCCAAAAATAATGGTTACAATCCCAAACTAATAAATAATATTTTAAATAAAAACAAAGTAGAATCGCATTGAATGAAGTTTACCCTGTCGATAAATTGAAACAAAAATTCAACACCTTAACCTACGTTGGCATTACAAGTGAGAAACTGAAATCATTCTTAAGTAGCAATAATTTCAACATAGCTTTCCAAACTAATAATAATTTAGGCAAATATATAAAAATAATAAAACCAAACCAGGTAAAAACAATAAATCAGGTGTTTATAGATTGAATTGCAATGACTGTGATAATTTCTACATTGGTAGAACACATAGAAATTTTAATATTAGAATATCGGAACATAAACGCAGTTTTTCAAATAAAAAATCAGATTCAAATTACGCAAATCATCTCTTAGAAAATAATCATTCTTTCGACCCACAGTTTGAAATTTTGCATACAGATAATAAATATTGGAAGGTAGATCTTTGGGAAACTTTAGAAATCAATAAATACAAACACTCAGGTAGACTCATCAATGAACAAGTCGATTTAAGCCCTTCACCTCTATCGAATCTTTTCGGGGAGCAATCTATTCCTTAATTTTATTGGACATACCCATCATAAATAACCACTTAAGAAGAAGCAACCAATAAGCTTTTAATTACTCAAGAACATTTATAGTTATATTCTCATTTATATTTTTCTGCATATTCATTCGTCTGTTGGAGCTACGGTGTAGTGAAACGCGTTACGAATCGCAATTATTAAGTAAAATTCCTCAAAACACAGTACTTGTTTTTTATTATTGATAATGGAATTTTACCAAGTAAAAGCCTCCCAAATTCGAAAGTTCTAGGTTCACAATGAAAATGAGACGCTACGCTATTGATAAATTTTATCTGGCAGTGAGCACCGCTTACTAGGCTGTTCCGAATTTCGAATTAGCACCTCGGACTACCTGAGGGATCATTTTAGATCTCGCTCACTGGAAAAGAGCTAAGTCTAATTAAACTTAGATTTTTCGTTTTTTGTTGTTTAAAAGATACCATTATAAGAAATTGCGGTATTGGTAGAGAAACAACGAAATGCATAATATATCACATAAAAATATTAGGGGGCACGGAAGTGCAACCGCCAAGTCGAGCACAAAGCAAACATTACCCTACTATTCTTTACTAAAATTAAAGGAAAACTCTGGATAAGACTCGACTTGCTTTTAAATTTATACTCACAACTTTAGAAAAAGTAATGGCGAATGGGCAATACGAAAAACTGTTGCTAATGTACAAGAATCAAAAACGGAAAAAAAGAAACGAAAGATTTGTAAATAACGAACAAACTATTCCTAAAAAGGAAAAGAAATTGTGAAAAAGGAGAATCCAATAAACCTCATCAATTCATTTTAAAAAAAGGCGCAATAAACTTCGCGAGTAGTCTACATGTGAAAACTTGAGACAAGAAGAATTATTCAAAAATCCGTAAAAAATGAATAATTCCTTCTGACAAGAGCTAGTTCTCAAATCTTCTCGCCATGCACGCAGCCCCCAGGAGCCATAATAGTGCAACTAATAGTGCAAGGCGGGCAGATTTGAGAACCAGCTCATGTCAGGAAGGATTTTTCATTAATCTACGGATTTTTGAATAATTCTTTTTGTCTAAAATGTTCATATGTAGACTAATCACGAAGTTTATCGCGGAAACTATTCGTCTTATCAAATCTTTGACGATAGGAGGTTTTATCCTGGAAAAAAGAGGCCTAGAGCACCACCACATCCAAAGAGATTGTTTCACTCGTTTTCAACCGTCGATGTGATTCACGGACGGGCGAAAGATGTTTTCTCAAGTGTTGGAATTTTTTAAGGTTCTCACATCTGTTTGTTATTGTTCGTTGATTTCTCGAAGTCCGGTAGCTGGTTCGCCTTCTTGGACCATAGAGGGCGACTTTCGTACATATGTACGAGGTGCATCCTTTCTGGAATTGTTAGGATATCAAAATGTAGCTAGCTCTAGGGTGCAGAGAAGCGATATGTGACACTAATGAGTTCCTAATAAGGACGAAACTACAGTCTTCCCCTCGTTTCTTAGAATCCTGCTTAGTTGCACTATTGTGGCTACTGCGGGATGCGTGCCATGGCAGGGAGATTGGAGAACTAGCTCTTGTCAGAAATTATTACTCATTGATCTACGGGTTTTTTGATAATTCTTCTTGTCTCAAGTTTTTATAGATTACTCGCTAAGTTTATCATGGAAATTATTTGTCTCAATATATATATATATATATATATATATATATATATATATATATATATATATATATATATATATATATATATATATATATAGACAAATAGTTTCCGTGATAAACTTCATGAGTAATCCATGAAAACTTGAGACAAGAAGAATAATTCAAAAGTCCATCAAAAACTTAACATCACGATTTTCCTGTTTTAAAATGAAAATGTAGAGAATCGCTCGGTGGAATAGGAATGAGGGGTATTGCGATACCTTATTTTGAAGATCTTATCGGGTACTATTTGACCCTAAATTTTCGCTTCAAAATTCCTATCGTTAAAAATTGGAAGACTACTTACTTTTGTGATGGATCCGAACCCCTTGTACTAGGAAATTGTCCAATGTGTCTGGTATTGTATTTCACGCACAACAATCATGAGAATTTTAAGAAAACATAAGTTTCATCATTTTAAGATACGATTTGTTCAGGAACTGAATGAGGATGATTTTGATCGCCAACTCATGTTCTGTGAAGTGATCAGGGAAATTAATGACAATAATCCAAACTACATGTCCAATATCTGTTTTTCGGATGTGTTCATTTCACCTTAACGGCACTGTAAACAGGCATGACTGTTGATACTGATCAGATGAAAATCCAATAGCATACTCAGCATCACCAAAAGTTGAATGCTTGGGCCGGGTACATATGGAATTCACATCATTAGCCCTTTTCTAAACCCGGTAATATCACTGGCCAAATTTATCTAGAACTATTACAGAACGCTATTTATCCAGCCCTCATGCAAGTATTGGAGAAAAAAAAAAGACCATGAAATGATCATTTTTCAACAAGATGGGGCACCACCTCATTTCGTTCAACCTGTGCGTCAGTTCTTAGATGAAAGTTTTCCTCAGGCTTGGAAGAAAGGAACATATAGTGGCCACCCAGATCACCTGATCTGGCGCCACTGAAGTTTTTTCTATCAGGTCACCTGTTATCTGAGATTTACGCTACCCAACCTGAGTCACTGGATGATTTGCGAATTCGGATCATTAATGAATGCCGTCAAATTGAACCAGAAATGTTGAGTAATGTACGTCAATAATTTGATCTAAACTTATTTCACTGCATGGAAGTCAATGGTGTCCATTTCCAGCACCTAATAAACTAATCACAAAAGAAGGTAGTTTTCCACTTTTCTAGCTGTCATTTCATTAACGATGAACATTTTGAAGCGAAAATTTAGGGGTCAGATAGTACTCAATAAGATCTTCAAAATGAGGTATCGCAACACCCCTCATCCTTATTTAAAACCAGGGGGTTGTGCTCATCCCCGTTGAGGAATTGAAGTTACGGGGATGAAGAAATTGGAAAAGTTGTTCTTCTCGAACCAGAAATCGACGAGTTTGAGCGATTCTCCATATTTTCATTTGAAAATTGGAAAATCGAGGTATTTTGTTTTCTTTGGACCACTATTAAAGTTTTGGATATATATTGAATATGTTCATTTATTTTTTGTAGAATGTTCTATAATATATCAACATTAACGAAGTAAATTATTTAACTACAAATATGTTTTAGAATACTGGTAAAGTAATATCAGCTATTAATGAAGAGAACGGCAGCAAAAATCATTGAGGTATTGATTTTCCCTGATGTTGAAGAAAACATAACGGTTGTGTTGGCTTTCGTTCCAACAGTGTGACACAGAATTGTAATGTTACTAAAAGACAGTAGTAATCAATGTGATATTTATAGTCATTTGAATTTCGTTAACTTCATAGAAGAATGGTTCACCATTCACCATTTCAACGCAGAAAATAACAATTCAGATAGATACGAAAGGAAGGTGCTAGCGTATTTCAGGAAAAATCTTAAAATTTGCTGCCTATATCCGAAAGGACCAAGTAGAATATAAATACTCAACTATGTGAAGCAGATGAAAATCAATTGCTAATGTATCACAGAGTGATGAAAATTGAATAATATAATTGAGTTTAAGGAAAACCGACATTCTTCTGGAATGAATTTATAATAGAAAGAAATCTGTTTATATTGAATAAAGAACTCAAAATTAATATTAGGAACCAAATACTGAAAAATACACCATAGACTCCACCATAGAATTAGATTAGAAACCTTGTGGTTAGTAAAAGTTTCATTTTGTATTAAAAAAAATTACCAACAACCACATGATGTTCCTATGGGTTTTCATATTCCCCATCTTTCTAGCGAAATTTTCTTGATCAATTTTCAAAATAACCTTTTTTATGTTATATTTCAATTGAGAACGTACGTTGCTGGAGAAGATTTGTTGGTAATATATTTTGGCAGGTACTGTTAGACAATTAAATCTCCTTTTAAAATTCATTAAAAAATAACACTGATGACATATTCATTTTGTTGAAGTCCATTTCAGAATATAAATGAAAAATTACTCTTTTTTACATTAAATTATTATTTGTTGATACACGATCGGTTTAGACGGTGCAGAATACTTACTGAGGCACAAAGATGATTTCAAGGTAGTTATTGAGAGTAAAACAACGTCGTGTTTTACTAAGTTCATAGTTGCAACAATCCACATGGACTCATTGAATCATTTGAATCATAAACTCGTCACCTACAATTCTATGGTCCACAGAGATTTTACTATCCTCTTCACAATTCAAGATTTTAAAACGCAAACAAATACCATAAGAAGAATAGCCTCCACCAACAAAATACCACCCCCTTTCATAAAAAAAAATTAAAAGATGCAAAGAACAAAATCTATCATCACAATTATTATATTGCATTAAAAAAACAGAAAAGATATGCTTGTTTCATTTATGACCAACCACTTTCTCATAAAAAAAAATTTTTTTTTTAAGATTCAAAATAACCATCTCAAGCAGTCCAAATCCGAGCAAATTACTTTTTAGTACAAAACAGATAATTTCAAACAATCTGGTATTTACAAAATCGAGTTAAACGAATGCCTCCTTCAGCTTATGTAAGTCACATAGAAATTTTGAATGCAGGTTCGAGGAACATATATCATCTAACAAGATCCTGCTAACATTTAAGCACATTCAATCAAGAAACCACACTATATTTCAGCGAACCCTAAAGTCTTCCACGAATGCAAATTGTAAAAGTTTGGAAACTAATTAATTAATTAAAGAAAATCACACATTGTACTTCTCTCAATGGCCAACTTGAAATCAATCAGTTGCCTTATTTTACATGCAAGGAAACAGTATATCTTGTACTTCTTAGATTATCAAATTATGGGAACAGATACTTGTTGAATTTGATATTTGTCGGAAACCAATCTGCACTGGTACTTCAATTTTTTTATATAATTCACATTCGTATGAAATCAAGATCTCTGAGTTTCATATTTTTATGAATAGATAACTTACGGTTCTTCTTTCACGAAAAACCTTCGACGAATGAATTATAATTTGGAAAATATTAGCCACAAATTACGGCAGTAACTTTGTAGACAATTTAATAGCTAAGAAATAATACAAATTTTTATTATCTTTGATTAATCCCAAGCATTAGCTCTAGATTATGCCAAATATTGAAAATAACATCGGAACAATGTGTTGGAATGAAGAAAATTCATGTTTTCTCTTGGTTAAAAAGAGATCAACTTGATACAGGTGCAAAAAAAGGTGTATATAAATTATATTGAATTAATTGTCCTGCTATTTATATAGATGAAATTGGTGGTGTCATCAATATTAGATTATTAGAGAGTATTGAAAATCAGTGATTTCTAATAAATTGACTTCTGGTTTTTCTGGACACGGAATTGAAGGAAATCATTTCTTAGAATTTAGAGAAGCTAATATTTTACATTTAAGTAACAAAACCAAGAGATTTTATTCAAATGAATTAGGATCTGTTTCTTAGGTACATACGATATTGTAATATTTTGATTCCTTCTTAGATTTTGAAAATTTGGTTGAACACGAAACATGTGTCAAACATATTTTCATTCATTATTTTTGTGAAACTTAGGTTAGCTTTTTTCGTCTATTGTTTAATTATTCGGTGAAATATATCACTAAATAATTAACGACACTTCCATAACTATGAATATTATACAGTTACTCTCGATTAAATAACTATCTAGAATAAAATGACTTTCTCAAAGTCGACAAACAGATTTTCAAGATTTTCAAAAAATTGATGCTTCTATGAACTATGTATCATGTAGTATATTCAATTTAGTGCAAATATGACACATACAGCAGATTTATTTGAATTATCATGGCTGCTATCCACAAATCATCTTCTTTTAACTGAGTTGTAATAAATCCATATTGAGCGGGAAATTTTTTAGGTGAAGTTATTTAATATTATTTGTGATCAAATAATTAATAGTGTCAATGCATCCTCACATGCTTCTCCCAACGTTTCGTATTCTAACTTAATACTGAACTTCTATCAAAAGTGTTACATTAACGCAAGAGCACCTCAACCTCGATAGGACCGATGGAAAGTGAAGTATTAAGAAAAATAATCTTTTTGTAGAAAACGTATAGTCTCTGAAATTCAGCTCTAGGCAACTGTCTCAGCACTGATAAATGTATTTGCACTATAGAAGCGGATGGTATGGTGTGAAGCCTGAGGTGGAAATTCTTTCTTTTCCCAATTTCGTTTCTTTCTTTTGCATTTTTCTCAACTTACAGACTGTGATTAGAGTATATAAAATTATTTTCTTAGCTTTAGAAAATTCCCGAGGAATTCTATTCACTGTAGTGCCTGAAATTATATTTTATTTGAATAAAATCATGAAAAGAAATTAATTACAAGGGTGAGTTGATAAGTGAAAATTGAAAATTGAAAAAGTGTTGATACTAGTAAACAGGTTATGACATGTTTGGATATTTCAGCACCTCGAAAGTGTGAACACAAAACACCATACTAATATGTAGTCTTGCTTTGACAGCCAATCAATCTGAATAAGTTGTTGCTTTTGTATTTAAGCAGAAAAAGGCATTTTCCATTAATCAAGATGATTCTTGAGTGGGTTACTGAGTTCCGTTGCGGAAAAACAAGCAGGGGGATAGCCTCTACCCTGGGCACCCTAAAGAGGCAAGAATTCCGGAAATTATCACACAAGTACACGGCATTGAATTTGACGATCATCCCTTGTAGTTGATAGAAATGAGGAATGATGTTCGAGCATTCAACATCTTGCATGAGCATTTACACATGAGAATGCTATCGGCAAGATGAGTGCCGCGTTTTTTGACAATTGAGATAGAACATGGAAACATTTCATTTTCTTGAAGAAGTACTAGCTGGATCATCTGCTGATGAAAGTTTTCTGCAAGCCTAGATTCATTCCGGAACCAAGCCTTTCAGTTCTCCAGAGTATATATCATGGAAGTATCGGTATAAAAGAGGAAGATCGGCAACCTGCCGTCTATAAGAGGTTGAAGATCACGGATGAGCTCAGGATGATCGAAGAAGCACACTTTACAGAAGATATTATGAATTTTTGGGTGCAGAGCCATGGAAACATTGTTCCAGACCAGGTCTCTCCGATGCTTTGTATAAAATAGTCAGCTAAGAAAGAGTGAAATACTGTGTAGCCCTGAAAAATAGAACTGAGTTTAGCAGAATCAGATTGAACACTGCGGTGTTGACTGTGATGCCGAGTAGATGTATGTTTGTTTCTGAGGAAATTCGACGTGCTTGCATGCTTTAGAGACGTTCTCCTGTAGTGACATCCTCGGAGTACGTTGATTTCATCTAGTTCGTTTTGAAATTGAACAAGTTCAACCAACCCCACTCTGATGATTCTCCAAGTCTGAGTTCAGAGAATTGGACTGTTGGTTAATTTGTTCATGTGACTTGGTTGAGTTCTTAGACGCTGGCTAGAGAATGAGGATACCAGGATACAGTCGTCCGCAAACCCAACTATTCTGTTTTCGTTGGAGTGAAGATCATTAAGCTGCAATAGGGAGGGGTTGAATTTTCGATTGTCTGAAAAACTTCTGATTCTATATGCATGGGAGATAGTATCAAACGGTTTCTCGATACTGAATTAGTATTTATCACATTAAAAATTTCCAATTCCCTAAGTCTTCTTCAAAGGCCAATCTTTCTTAGTTTCTCCTGTTCTGTCAGCCGTTTTCCACCCTCTGGGTATAGGCCTTTCTTTTGCTCCTCCACAATTCCCTACTCTCTGATCACTCCATCCCATTTGAGGTCGTCCTCTTCCTCTTTCTCATTCCACGGCCTCCATCTTATTATTTTTCCACTCCAGTTTTTCGGGTGTCTAGCCACATGTCCAGCCCATTTCCATTTCAAGTTGGCAGACCTCCCCACCACGTCCTCTACACCAGTCATCTCTCTTATCACTCAATGTGATTCCTAAGATTTTTCTCTCTATCGCTCGTTGGTTTACTCTCATTTTGTCGAGGATGACTTCTCCGCCGTATGTTGTTACACGTAAGAGGCACTGGTTGTAGAGATCAGCTTTCAGACGTAGTGGAATACGCATCTGAATCACATCCTTCATTCTCGAGTAGGCAGCCCAGGTCATTCTTATTCGTTCATCAATCTCGAGTCTTTGATTTGCTTTTCCAATAGTGATATTTCGACCTAGATATTTGAAACACTCTACTCTCTCTATATCGTTGTTATTTATTATAAGATGTCGCTCAGGTTCTTCTTGGTTCGACATATATTAAGTTTTATCCTATTTCTAAGCCCACCCTTTCTGTAGTTCAACGAATATCATTTATAAGTGTACTCAGTTCTTCCTTTGTCTAACCAATCACAACAACGTCATCTGCGTACATTAGGTGTATTTTCTCCATTGATGTTTAAACCTCTGTCGCCCCACTCTACTCTCTTCAGCGCATCTTCGAGAACCGTAATGAGAAGTTTAGGTGACAGAGTATCACCCTGCCTCACCGATCTCTCTATGTTCACTTTATTGGTAACATCATGAAGTTGTACTTGTAGGGTGGCTCGCTCGTAGATTCTTTTGATAAGAGTCTTTTGAGTTTGGCAGAGCTTGATGTATTATTTCTTAGTTTAGTGTTGAGCATTTGCTGTGCGGCTCCATAAACATATAGAATAGGGGTTTTTTGTATATCCACCCTTATGACAATCATCATTGTGTTTACATGGTCCACTCCAAATCTGATAATTTTCGTACAGGATGTCTCATTTTAGATGTTTTAACACTACTATTGCATAGCAGCCATGTGAAATACTGCAGTTAGAGAGCCCCCTCCCTTATTTCCGTCGTCGATTTTCGAGGAAAAATCATTAGTGAAAATAGGTCGCTTCTATTTTCTTTTGTATTTGTGTTATAGTGGATTTCTCGTTATCCCGACATTTCTGCATAAGCTGATATCTCTTTTGCTATTAAAATTAGGTGAAAAGTTTTTCGAAATCTTACGATCTTTTTTTTTCATTAAAAATGCAGGGACTGAAATTTTTTTTGCTTAGTTATCGAATTATAATATATATTTAGTTTTCCTATTGAATTTGGATGAAGTTGTATTCTTGTCTCCTTCAAATATATCAATCAAACCTGACAAATGTTCTGTAAATTGTGAATTGTACCAGAAATAAAAATTCTTCGATTATTCTGTGGTCTTATCTCGTATGCTGGTACGAATTCACACTAAATTTCAATTTATTGCTCAGGACAATAAAGCCGACTTATAATGAGAATAAATGGAAAATTATTTATCATTAATGAGTGAGGAATTTCAAAATTTATTTGATACGGAAACTCAATAAATACACAAAAGCATATCCATTATAAGGAATGCAAGAGGAGCTACGTCCAAAAACACTTCTGCCTGTATTTTAAACTCGAATATTCGTCACGGAAGCTGAAACCTTACGTTTCAGCTTTCTGTATAATTACGGGTTTGTCCATACAATTAACAGTTGACACAGCTTCAGAGAAAAAAAAACGTGGTGAAATCAGGTGAACGAGTTGACCATCTCACTGGTCTTCTAGTTTCCTTCATCAGTTATCACCAAAAGACTAGTTTGAAAGTTCTACGATATCTCTTGTCTGGTGTGGGTGCACCATCATGCTGAAAATATACATTCTTTGAGCCAAAGGAATTTTATCCAAAATACCTTCGACTATGTTTTCATTTACCATATCATAATAAAGTACATATTGGTCAAAAATGACGTACGCTCGAAAACGGTGGTTCATTCACGCGCAGCAAACCTTAAATACAAATCGTTCTAGAAGCTGAGTGTCCACTCCTCGAAGAAGTTTGACATTGGACCAGTAATGAAGACTACCGTGATTGAATAATCCCGCACTGATCACCTTCACTTAATTAGTCCCTATGGTATACTGGTAGAATATTTTCTCTCGACTTTTCCTGATGCCATTGGAAAAATTATATCCGTCACTCGTAACCCCTTATCTGTAGCAACTAAGATTTTTTATCAGGTTATAATTTACTTTTTCTGGGGATCTGGAAACCTAAGGCTTAGGTATCGCACTCTCTGCTTCAAGCTGCAAGTTACATTAAAATAATTGCATGAAATGAAACTTCTGAGAGAATTTGGGGGTATCAAACTTTCTGTTATGCGACGCCTTAACTCATCTAGATTGGCAGGTCGTTCTCTTTAAACTCAGCATTTCAAGTGGCCCATGAAAATAGGTCCAGAGGCGATAGATCTGGTGACCGCAGTGTCCACTCGATGGGACCTCTTCTACCAATCCATCTTTCTGGAAAAAACTTCATCCGAATAATTTTGAACAGCTACCGCAAAGTGTGGGCAGCTCCTTCTTGTTGGAACCATACAATATCAGTTGGGGTTAACGGATTATTTAAATTTGGAAATAAAGCTATTATGGCTGCCACAATTTCATTTCTTAATATTTCCAAATATCGCCCTACATTTAAATTCCCTTCTATGAAAATGGACCAATTATGTGGTCACCGATAATACCGGCCCAAACATTCGATTTTTGTGGATGTTGTGTATGAACTTCTCTGTTCCAATGAGGGTTCTCTATCGACCAAATACGGCAATTATGCCTATTTACTGTACCTTTGAGGCAGAAAGTTGCTTCATCCGAGAATACGATTCGATAAAAAAATTTGGATTCGCCATAATCATTTCCAAGAAGGTCTCTGAAAATTGTACTTTACGGTCAGGATCGTCTTCAGTAAGCTGATGGACGAAATTGATTTAATATGGTTTTTTTTTCTGTTTTCAGAATCCTACAAACTGACCTTTGAGGAATATCTTGATTCAAGGCTAGTTTATTTGCAGAAACATAAGGATTTTAATCAATTGCCAGTAAAAAGTCCAACTTCGTTTCGTCGACAGTAGCAGAGTTAGGTCGTCCTGTTCTGGGAATGTTTTTCACTTGCCGACTTGCTTCATATTGCTGAATAGTTCTGCATACTGTAGGTTTATAATTTGATGATCTGTATTAAAAGACTGTGAACTTCAACAAACACTTGACATTATTTGTCAACCTGTCCCGTTGATTATCAATGCAAAAGTAATTTGATTAAAGTAATATAATTTTCGGAGAGAATTATTTTTCAAGAGACGATATTCGACCTTCCGTAGAATGTTAAATGTCCTCACTTGAAGGAGCTAGTTTTCCGATCTACTCTTCATAATCACCGTTAACCGGGGCCACAGGGAAGTGGTACAGCACGGTCAGATGTCACGAATAGAAACAATGGACTGCAGTTTCGGTCTCGTTCGACCTCGTCAGCATTGTCTACCCATTCGTAATACAAGGCTATGCCGTTACCTACTCAGCTCAATTCGTTGGAGCGAAGGCAATAATGTAAATATCACTGCGCCCCCCAACGAACCGAAACAGAGGCTACCTCACCAACGCCCCGCAAAACGGTGAAAAGAAAGAGCAGATAAAACAAGGAAACGTAAAGTGAAAGAAATTTAACATTCTACGGAAGGTCGAATATCGTCCCTTGAAAAATAATTTTCTTCGATGTGTCTACACATTGCGAAATCTCGCATATAGTAACTTTTTGTTTTGAGATGTTTGTGTATGACTGGTTGTGAACCACATAGAAATGAGGAGCGTCGGTCCTTCGACGGCCGCTTCTGTCTGATACGTGAGTGTCGCATGGTGGTATGTTATCGAACTAGGGTGACCACTTTACGTTTTCCTGTTTTATCTGCTCTTTCTTTTCGCCGTTTCAAGGGGCGTTGCTGAGGTAGCCTCTGTTTCGGTTCGTTGGGGGGCCCAGTGATATTTACATTATTGCGTTCGCTCCAACGAATTGAGATGAGTAGGCAACGCCATAGCCTTGTGTTACGAATGGGTAGACAATGCTGACGAGGTCAAACGAGGCCGAAACTGCAGTCCATTGTTGCTATTCGTGACATCTGACCGTGCTGTACCACTTCCCTGTGGCCCCTGTTAACGGTGATTCTGAAGATGTCCACTTTCCGGCGGAAAAAAAATTTTGTTCGAAAAATTGCATTTGAATTCCTACTGTTTTCCTCCTCCAGATATTTCAAAAAGTATTTGCTTGTATCTTAATATACTAATTTCTTTTTTACAACAGTCATACATATGAAAGATGAGAGATGATTTTGCTGTTAGCGATACAATCTACTTACATTCTGAAAATGACAATTCAAAATCAATATTGTATTTTCCATTTGTCAAAGACTTCTTAACATAGAAGCCAGTTCAATGGATAGTTCATGTTCGAAACTGTCATTTTAGATTCTACGATAAGCGAATTTAGAATTTTTAATCGAACACTGCACAACTTCATATTCAACGAATCCTACTACCGATGCAATAAAGTAATAAGTAGCAATTAACACACAGTTCGTTCAAAACGACCGAACTAAATGAATGTATTTTTGAATTTAATTTATTGCAGCATAATGTATTGATACTTAATTATGTAGGCAATTTCGTTTCATTTAATTGGATGATTCAAACGCTCTTGTTTAAATGAATTGGAATGATATAATTGAATGTTAAATACTGTTATTTAATGAATGGGAATTCATACTTATTTCGAATGCTTCGATAGTGAACTGTTCAGGCTTTAAAGGATCTGAAGGATATTTCACTAAAAAAACTGATAATAAAGTTTACATATTCATGAACCTGAGGATAACTTTTCCCTTCCATCAATACTTCACTCGCAAAATTCTGTGAGATCGTATATAAAACCATGTCAACTATCTATAGATCTCCTATTCAGAAGTTTGGTGAAAGATCACTAAGGTAATAACCTATCAACATTTTTAATACCGCATCACAATCAGATACCTATAATCCTATAATAAGAGGATAGTGTCCCGAAGAATTCGACCTACCTTTATAGAAGGTTCCAGCTACCTACATGTAGGTAACCATACTATCTGAAACAGTTTCCAGATTTCTGGATTTTAAAGATTAACTGCATTCCTCGAACGATGTAGATTTCTCTCTGCATCTTTATTTGTATTTACATTTTATGTGAATTATACAAAAAAACGAGAATGTTGGTCAAACGCTATATTATTCTGTACAAAATTAATTTAGGTAGTGACAAAAATGTAATAAAATAAATTTTGATGATCAGTGATCCCACCTTTTGCTTAATTAAGAGTTTCGTTACGTTCGAGAGAGCTCTCTATTCAAGACTTTGCTTTTTCGCGCAGTTCGGAGCTGCGATACCATTCTCTGATAAATGTCTTAATCAACTGGCTATTGGTAGTGATCACTCTCATCCCAGTCGCTTTTTTGGTGAGCTCCCTCATGTTTTCTAAGCAGTTCATGTCTAGTGAACTCTCTGGCCAATGTAGAGCAGCAAATTCAGTTAATTAAAGAGAATGCAGTAACATTCTTGGCTTTGTAACCTAATCATACATGAATATGTAATCGTCATCATTAGTGAACTATTTATCGAGCTGAAGTTGCAGCCCGATCTGTAGTACTTGCTTGTAATATTCCTGTCTCATAGTCCGTTGTACGATGTACAGGTGGACAGATTTCGACGTTTTATTACTGAAGCTATGTAATATTTTGGATAGAAGAAATGACTCCCCTTCCCGATATTCGGTTTGCGTGAGGAACTCATCACCGCAAATAGATTCAAGCTAACTTTTATGTTTTCGCGTTATTTGGAAGTTTTGGAAATTTTCTGATTCAGACAAGTGGCAATATCCCGGTTGGTTTTGAGTTTATGTTAAATTTTTTTTATCAATTCCCCTCTACTTCTCTACGTAAACTCGAACTACATTCGGAAATATCCTTTTCTGTGAAGGTTTCTGAGTTATCATTCAATCCGGCGATTTTTTAGATATGAACCATAGGTAACTTAGCTTTCGTTCAATAGAATTTGTTTTTTCTTTTGCAAGAATATTTTACATATGTACCTAATTTTGTCGTCCTTGGTGTCTTTTCATGAAAACATGAAATTATATAATTTTCTCCTAATATTATCTAGAAACCAAATTTACAAGGATTGAAATAGCCCAAATTTATTCAGTTCTCTCATGACCGTTCGAAAATCATCTCTTGCAATGACAATTCAGATAAATTATTCAATACCTTTTCGTCAAGTTTCAATTATTCCATGAATATAATATTGTTCGTAGTAACGAGACTACCATGCCGTACAAAAATTTCGAACCTCGTTGAATGTCAATACGATTGAAAGTTGTGAAATCGAGTCGACGTTGGAAATCTTCTGGTCACAAAAACTAAGATAATCTTATTTTCTGAGGTTCTCTGAGCGCTCGACTCTAAAATACCGCTGTTCCTATCTCAATTTGCATGCTCGAAATCATTAGGTTAGTAGTTACACTTCCTTGACATCTATTTTTGTATCTCTTCTATCCACTACGTCATATTTTTTTTCCTCTAGGTTTTTGCTCAATTCATCGTATATACTTTTATGATGTTTTCGCCTCTTATGGTATGGTCGCTTCGTTATTACAAACGATATTTTATTCACACGAAAGCTGTAACTTAAACACTTAAACGAGAAAAACATTAAATAATTTATGTGAATTGTCATTTCAAGAAATAATTTTCGAAATGTTATAATAAGAGCATAGAACATACTATTAACTTTACTAGATAAAATTAGGAAAAGCTATACAATCTTTAGCATTCTATGAAAACACATGCTAGCTGTAAAAACTTGAGTGCACATGGGATATATCCTTGAAGGAAACATAGTGTAATAAATGAAATCAAAGTTACGTGAGATTTATATTTAGAAGAAAATGGAAATTTGCAATATAACTCAAAAACAGTTGAAGAAAAAGAAATCCTTACATTCTGCGATTCTACTTAAAAAAGGCAAAACAATTTGTATATATCGTCTAAAACAACCGAGATTTTGGCACAAAGTTCCAAATAACTTGAAAACGAAAAATGCTAGCTACAGTCTATTTGCGGCAATGAATTCCTCATGAAAAAAAACAATATTTCACATAGCTGCAGTACGCTTAAATCTATCTAGCGTGTTTAGGCACAATTGAAAGTAAAGTAACTTTGTTTATTTTTCTAATTCGTTGTTTTTTCGCTGTCCATAATAATGTAAAGAAAATTCAACATCATGTGTATTACGTAATGAGTTAGTAGTTAAATGATAATACTGTAAATGATTCATAAACTGTTCGCTGTAATGAGTCCCGGCATTTATTGGCTCACCCCGTGAAACAATTGAGTTCTAGATCATCAATATCTTGAACTAAATCTTCGTAGGTCCTTGATTTCGAGTCACCCCAAGAGTCCAAATACCGGATGGAAGTCAGGAGATCTAATTTTTTGGTGCAACTCGTCCACTACGAATCCACTTACTGGGAAAGTTTTCAGTTCACATCCAATCAACACGAAAATAATATGGCGGAACCCGATCCTGTAGATCCAGTATTCTTTGTCTCGTTTCTAGTTGTATATTTGTTGAGAAATTTAAATAACTTCTCGTATTAAATCAAGTAGTCATGAACACTAACTTCAAAAATATTATTCCGACTATAACTTGAACATGAAAAGAATCAAGCTTGTTTCTGTTTGCATCAATGAATTCCTTATGCAAAAACAACACAGGGAATAGGTATTTTCCTCCATATATCTTTTAACTAATTATAAAACATGAGAAATATATTACAATTCTAGAGTAGAAAAAAGTTAATTTTTGTTACTCTTCATTTTGACAATTTAAAGATTCAATAGACTAAACCTCTCGAATAAACACACCTGGTTTAATTTTTCACACAAAGAGCAGAGGGTTGCACCTGTAACTCTGGTGAATATATGCTAAAGTACACTTGAACATCATTTAACAAACAGCAACCCCTTCTGCCTTTCAAAACAAAAAACAAGTTAGTCAACGTACCTGGTTTTCGAGCTTTTCACACCACTAGATTCCTCATAAAGAGGTCTGCAAGATGCTTCTTTCAGATTTGAAATATATCAATCCATTGAGAATTTATGAACAGTTACTTTTTAGGAGGGAATGCTCTTTTTATTATGAAGTATAAAATATCAATCGAAAAACTCAGTAACTTTTTTATTTCATAGTTATATCAATATCACATACTTTCCAGAAGACCTTGACATTTCCAAATAAAAAACCTAGTATGTCTACTTACTCTACTTGAACAGGATGACTCTGGTGTAGGTAGATACCCGCGAGTCAGATATTCAATAATTACAGAACAAAAACTTAGTGAGTCAATTTACTGGCAATGAATAAACAAATACTCCAAGGTAGTATAACGCCTTACCCTCTGAATTGAATAACCAACAACAATCAGAATGCAGAGTAAAATCACATGATTTCTTATTTCGCGTACTTAAATCATATAAGTGTGGTGATGCTGCAGTATGTCTTCTGACTACGATACGGATGAGATATAATCAAGCTCTTTTTCAGTGCTGCAATTATGATTTTGTGGAGCAAGTGTCTTCTCAAAATGGCTCTTGAAACGGCGACAGGTCGAACTTTATCTAATATGTCACCTGTTTCGCCAATGGATGATTCGGATGCGGACTCAAATTATGGTCTATCGAACGGAGAAGCAAAGAGGAAACTTGTTAATTTATTAGCAGTCCCTCTTGAAACAAATACTGAAAATCGCAAAAAAAGCCGTTTGTATTTTAATGATGGTGATGTCTGATGGAAACCAACAGAATTTGAACACAGCTCATTTCTAAAATGAATGAAAAATGAAACACTACGTCAGTTGAAAGAAAGTATGGAATGCCATGATTCACTAGGAAATACTGATGGCGACATGATTAATTTAATAGGAGTGAACAGTACTGACCACACTGAACCTAATATTCCAGGGAAGATAATGGAAATCGAATTTGAAGAAGACCAGTTGCCAGCAGAATATGTACCTGAATCTGTACCAGAAATATAAATCAGAAGTGGAGAAAATCAAGTAGAGACAGAAAATGTACAACCTAACACTGTAACAGAGATAGAGTTACCTCGGATTAAACTAAAGAAAAATCGAACTAAAACAAAGATATCACTTCCACCATGCCCTGACTGTTGTGAAAAAAACTGCTCCCGAAATATCTCACTCAACTTTGGAGAGAAAAGACTCTTTATTGAAAAATACCTCAAGAAAATGCCTGTCAAAATCAATAAAAAAGATGCCTTTGGCCGCAAAGAGTGCTCTGTAGTTTACTTTTAAAACCAATCACAGCAGAACAGAATGATATTATGCTGAAAGACACCGAGTAGCAGGAAGACACAAAGCATAATGAAGTTATAGATAAGCAGGAGTAGACAGAAATAGAGAGAATACTGAAGAAATTACAAATTCAAATGGAGAAATCGCACAAAAATCTATCGATTTGAATGAAACAATGAATATAGAAGAGAAATACTTAAAAACAAATAAAACAAAAACCGTATGCAAAAAAAATTTTTTGCACACAATTGGACATTCACCTGAGGTTATGGTAACAGAGTTTCTGACAATCCAGAGTTTCAGTGTGTTTCAGATAAAATAGGACTTAAGCGTGGTGAAAGGATGAGAGAAATTTCATAAGAAAATCATAATAACATCAAAGCTCATATTGAGAGTTATCATCCAGTAGTTTCATATTACAACATGAAACATGCTCCTCACAGAGGGTGACTTACAAACGACATCTCGGTGTATAAGATGTGGGAAGATTTGATTGAGAAAACTCCTGGAAAGAAAGTTTCATATGAAACCTAAAGAAAGGTTTTTCATCAGAAGAATATTGGCTTCATTAAACCATCACAAGATGAATGTCCATGATGTTCATTGCACAAGAATCTTGTCCACCATGAAAACGTAAATGAAGGAGATGATGCGAAGTGTGAGATTTATCGAAACTATAAAATACACAAGAGAAGGTATACTGAAACAAAAAAAGCAAAATGGAGCAGATTGTTCTGAAGGTTGATCAGAAGATAAAGAAATTTTCGCAGTTGATATGCAGAAGATATTAATAATTCCGAAAATGGTGACTATGAATTCCATTTTTATAAGTCGTCCAATATGTTTCAATGAAACAGTTGCCAACAACCTGAGGAATCGTGAGCAGAATGTGTGTGTACTATGGCATGAGGCTATTATAGGCAGAACTTGCTCCGATGTTGTTTGTTTGTTTGTTTTTCCTTTAACGTGCTCTATTTCTGCCTTTCGGCTAATGACACGCCGGGGAATTCTGTCACCTCACTAACCCGGGAATTTTGCCGAACCCCTCTCGTGTCGAGGGAAGGGATCTTTAATGTCCAACACATCTCTGTTAGACAGGACCGACAGCTTTACATCTCCTCAGAAAGATGGACACTCAAGCGATTCCCAGAATCCGAAAAATCGCACCGACTTTGTGGGGATTGAACCCAGGTAACTCTGCGTAGGAGACGAGCATCATATCCCATACGCCACCGAGCCGGTTCGATGCTCCGATGTTGTATGCGCATATTATAATTTCATTAAGTGAAAAATGTAAAAAATACTGTATTTTCGCAGACAATTGTGCAGCACATAATAAAAACTGGACACTCTTTACCGCATGTTGTATTCTAGTTAATGAAGAGACTATTACCTTCAAGTTTTTTGAAGCTGGCCATTCATTTATGAAGGCTGACTCGGTACATGGGCTGATCGGTAAAAAGTGGAATAAGTCGAAGGAGATATTAGATTTCGATGATTCAGTCAGATTAATCAGTAGAAGCAGTAAGTACAATAAACCACTCATTTTCCATTTGGGAGACTTTCTTCCCGTTTAAATGGAGCAGTAAGCCATAGTAACACTGCTGTACATTTTTTATTTGACCTGAAGATGTGTCAATTCAGAAAACATTCGAGATCACTGTACTTCGGAACCAAAATACAAACTTCATTTGCCAGTTAACAAATCATCATGCTGGGGTCTGAACAAGGAAAAAAAAAGAAAGGTTTTGAATGAACTAACTGCCCATATGCCCGCTAAGAAATAGTTGTTCTGGAAATCTCTCCTGCCAGTATCTGACATGGACGACTCGGCCCACTGCGGAGAAGAAACTCGAATTGAAGAGAGCGATCTATAGGTACAAAGTTTTTATAATATTTTAATCTATTTTTGTATTTATTTGAAAATTCATTTAATGTTCAATATTTGTTACTTTTGTGTTCTGTTTGATAACTGAAAAATTAATTCTTTGTTACGTGTTCCTGCAATAAAATATTCAAATGTAAATTGGCCCACTTGAATTTTGTCTTGAATTTTTCGAGTTACTTGTCTTGTGTTTTGTGAAAGCTTCATGCGGATGTGGTAATCCGAGATCTAGTAACTGAAAGTGAGCGTCCATTTCGAATTTGGCGCGAAGAATTTTGAATTCAGTACGCTCAGTGAATTTCTAGAATTGAGAAGTAGTAAATGTTCAAGTTCGAAGCTTCTAGTTAGAACACTTTTTGGATAAGCGTAATCTCTCTTATTTGCATCATAAAAATAACTGTGCTGAAAAGTTCGAAATTTGAAGTTACTTGGTTTTTGTTTGTATGACAGCATTGCTTTCTTCCGTATGAAAGAAAAGGATAGTTTGCTGACCGCCAACATCAATTTGAAATTATTAAGTTGACTCAGCAGACGGCAATTTCTCATTTCCTTCGAAGGCTATATGAAGCAGCTACTTGTGCGTTAGAATCGTAAATTGATGAGGAAAAGGTTAATTTAAAGAACAGCCATCTCACTTCGCTCTAAAACAGTCGTAATGATTGTAATACGAGATTAGAAAACTCAATATATTTTAGCATTTCTTGATTTCAAATTCACAATATTTTTTTTTGTTTCAGGTAAGAACCGTACGCTGATAATTGCAAAGTTTAGAGCTGATGGAGAACTGTGAGTTTTTATATCATCATAAAATTCTGGTCGACAATTATCAAATGAACTGCTCATTTTTCGATGAAGATTTTACTACACTACACTTATCCAAGCAATATCCAAATTTCTAGGAAATAATACTGGTCTAACCGCAAATTTCTCAATCCAATAATATCAATTGAATGAATAAAATGAAAATCGCAAACTTAGAACACATCATAATGAACGGGTTTGATAGTTTGACCTCAAACGCAGCTACCCCCTAGCATCGGAAAGAAGTTGACTATTCCGTTCGTAATTCTAAATGTCATGCTAATGAATTAAACGTTTTCATTGGTTTTCCTTGAGCGAATATCATTATTATCAGTTTAATGAACAGTATTTTCTCGCAAACAGAACGGTGGCTATTATAATGATACGTAGTATATTAAAATAAGAGTAAAATTATTTTATTAGATTTTTGAAAGAAGAAATTTACTAATCGCATGAAAAAGATCTGAACCTCTAAGAACATCACTGAAATTCAAGGATGTTCAAATCGTTCCCTTTGTTATCATCTATAATAACTTCACTAAAAATTGGAAGTTTGTGATGTGACCAGTGATTGTTAGTGACCAAATTGAAATCGACAAATTCGACTGGAAATAGTTATTGAATTATCAGGTTGAGTAGTGTTTTATTTAGAATAATATCTAGTGTAAGCATGTCTTTTAGGTAAGTAACAAATCGAGCCTTTAGTTAACAAAGTTACTTAAGTGCAATGATTTTTTCTTCGATATAGAATACATTTTGTTCATATACTTCTTTGTTTATCTATTGAAAGGAACCTAATGCGATAAAAAGATATGTTAAAACACACATCAAAATAATCGAAGGGCCATGCAGAAGTATTCGTACATATAAGCATAGAAAACGTAGTACTTCTCATACAAAATTGGTGAATTCTCATTACTTCCATTCACATTCATCTTGTTATTTGAGTAATGTAGTTGCATGTTATTGAACTTGACTCAAATTGGTGATTCAAAGACGTCATCTTGAAGGATATATGCAATTGCTAGCAACTGGTAAGTTCAACATAGCAAAGTCAAAACTACGAATTGCCACATGGAATGTTAGAAGCCTATATGCCGCAGGCAAATTCGATAACGTCATCAAGGAAGCATTAAGACTGAAGGTTGGTGTGATGGGAATTAGTGAACTCCGCCGGCCGAACTCAGGAAAGTGTCAAAACGACCATGGTACGCTATAGTATTCAGGTAGCCAACCCATCGATCTCAATCATCGCAATGGTGTCGGCGTGTTTGCTTCCTCCCCTTACAACAAAAATATTGTTAGTTATACTCCCATGACAGACCGAATCATATTAATTCAGATGCAAGGACAACCATTCAAGATTAACATTATTCAAATTTATGCCCCAACATTAAATAGTCGTTATGAACAAGAGGTCGAGAACATGTATGAGCTAATCAATAAACTACTAGGGAAACTCAGTAGTGATGACCTGACACTTTTACCCACCGATTACAACGCAAAGATTGAGCAGGGCTGAAGAACTGACTTGGTCGGAATCTTTGGTTTCGGCTCAAGCAATCGACAAGGTGATAGACTGTTTGAATTTTGCCAGGAAAATGACATGGGCATGACGAATACATGGTTTGAACTTCCTAAAAGACGTTTTTGTACATGGATATTACCAGCGGAAATCAACGAACAGGAACCCATTAGAAATCAGTACACTACATTCTGGTTGATGAACGTTTAGAGAATAGTGTGAAAAAAGTAACAACCTACCCTGGAGCAGATGTTGGTTCGGCTCATGTACCCTTAGTGACCCTGTAAAACACTAAATCTTGAGAAACAAGAACAACCGGAAGTAAGAGAAACAGTTCAGCAAGAGGTGAATGCTGAATTCGGCACACTGATCAAGACATGTAAAAGTCACCTACAACTATCAAGGGACATCTGGAAAAAAGGTGGATAACCGACGATATCTTGGCGCTGATGGAAAGGAGAAGACAGATTGAAAGTAACAAACAAGAATCTAAGAGACTGCAGCAGATCATCAAGATCAAGTATGAAGTCAAGAAAGCCAAGGAAACATGGATGAAAGAAATGTGCCAAGAAATGGAGGAACTTGAAAGAGAGTATGATTATTTTCGCATGCATAAAAGAATTAAAAGATAATTCTGGTGTACACAAGACAACACAACCATTTACTCTATTTGATTCATCTAATCTACCTATAATAGATGAACAGGAAATCAGACACACATGGGAAAACTATATAAATGAATTATTTTATAACGAAAGACCCCCTTCCTAAACAAAGAAGCAGATATGGAAGGCCCAGAAATACTCAACGAGGAAGTACTACATGCAATCTCTGTGGCATCTAGCCAAAAATCACCTGGCCTGGACCAAATACTGACAGAGATACTGAAATTCATAGACGAGAGTAACATCAAAATTCATCAAAATTATTTAATTCTATATAAGGTACCTGAGGTAAATAAGGCCCAAGGGGTAATAAGGCCCAAATTTCAAATTTCGCGGGAAAATATACCTATGACACTTCACTGTTTACGCACACGTGCACAATGTCGGTGTGAATGATTCCGTATTGGTCAGCAGACGCTAGCGCCGCTATCTTGTCAGTCAAGTGCGATGCTTTGACGAAGTGACTGGCTATTGTGCAATTTTATAATTTTCATACCAAGAAACTGTAAGTATTTAACGTTTTATTTAATAATGGACTAATAACGCTGTATTTATTACCTTAAGTATGTCTCGCGTAATACAAAGGATATGGCTTTTCCTAACCAGAGAATGATTTTGTAGGTTATTTGGATTATTTTGTAAAAACGTGGCATGCGGTTAATAAGGCCCATTGTAACGATACTTGGGCCTTATTAGCCTCTTAATATTAAAGTATCAGATTGTATTGTTCGTTATTTTCTAGGTCAATGTACTATGTGAATTTTGACAATATATGTGTAATATTGTTACAGATTTTGATTAAAATGCCACCAAAGAGAGCTCAGTGGACAGAAAACAATTTACGGGCTGCTATGGCAGCTATAAAACGAGGGCATCTGACGCAACGAGCTGCAGCTGAACGATACAATATTCCAAGACGAACTCTCCGAAATCATATAAAGTCCGAAAGTACTATTAAGCGCTTAGGTCGTCGTTCCGTTTTGGCAATTGACCAAGAAAAAGATCTTGTACAACGCATTATACGATTTTCTAACATTGGTGTACCTGTTACTCCGAAAGTCATACGGAGACAAGCATTTTTATTTTGCGAGAGTTATGATATTAAGCATGATTTCAACAAAGACTCTGGAATTGCGGGCAAAGACTGGCTTAAAACGTTTTTGAAAAGGAACCCAGAAATTTCCAAAAGAAAAGCCCAGTTTATGAATCCAGGCAGAGCACAGAAATTAAACCGTCCTATTGTCGCTCAGCATTTCCAAGAAGTGAAAGACCTATATGAAGAATTAGATATTCTACAGAACCCTCAACGACTCTATAATATGGATGAAAAGGGGTGTAGACTCACTATTCATCATCAACAAACTGTTTTGGCGCAAAAGGAGATCGTCGAGTCCATTTGATTGCACCTGAGCACGCGGAAAATGTTACGATAGCAATGTGTGTTAATGCTGTTGGTACTGCTATCCCACCAATGATCATCTTCAAAGGCCAAAGGCAAAAACCAGAATATAGTGATAACTTACCAGCTGGATCTCTCATAAAGATGGCTCCAAAAGGAAGTATGACCACGGAACTATTTATTGAATTCATCAAGCATCTGGGAAAGAATAAAACGCAGGGAAAAGTCTTGTTAATCTTTGATGGAGCATCCTCGCACCTGGATTATACAATTGTTGAAGAAGCAGACAAGCATGATATTGTGCTTTATTGTTTGCCTAGTAACACAACCCATGAACTTCAACCCTCGATAAATCTGTCAATAAGTCTTTTGAGCATCACTGGGATCAAGAAGCTATGACATATATTTATCAAAATCCTGACAGACGCTTGACAAAATCGAACTTCAACAAAATATTCTCAAAAGCTTGGTCGAGGGCACTGACTCATGAAAATATAATAAATGGATTCAGGGCTACTGGATTGTTACCATTCAACCCTGATGTATTACCAGATGAAGCATTTGCACCAGCGATCTTGACCGAACATCCTCCTCCACAAACTTCAACTATTATTGAGGCAAACATAGACTACCCTGAAGTAACGTCACGTTCTGACACTGTTTCACCGTCAATACTAAACAACGAAGAATGTACTATTGCTGGCATTGTTACCCCAGAAAAGCAAATTGGTGTAAGGGCTTTAACTGATAATGATACATCAACTCTTCCTGTGAAAGTACCACAAACTTTAACACCATCGCCTAAACCATCAACATCTGGTATTGTGACAAAACGTCCTCTTATTCTAAGTTCAGACTCAGAAACGGATATTGAGCCTGATGCTATACAGAAGATGTTGAATATAAATAATCCCACTAGAATCAATGTATATACCTCCGAAGAAGACTCAGACAATGATACTCCGCTAGCCAGTCTTAAAACAAAGGAAACTAAATCCCCGTTTCAAGAACTTATGCCAACTCCAAACTATGCTGTTATCAAAAACAAACCAAGAAGAAAGGCCATCAATTATAGAGGTCAACGGATTACTAGGGACCTTTTTAAGAAACGGGAGGAGCTAAAAGAAAATGAGGTAATAAAGGTGAAAAAAGCCGATCGGAAAACTAAAGATCGTAAGAATAAGTCTGGAAAAGATAGCAGTAAGGTTAAGAAGTCAAAAATAATTGAATCTGAATGGTTCTGTCATGCTTGCAAAGAAGATCGTGTTTCGGACATGCGACAATGTGCCCAATGTTTAAAATGGTACCACGAAGAATGTGTCGGACTTTCAACCGAAGATAAAGATATTTTTTATTGCTGTGTTTAAACAAAATTCTTAACTATATTTTACCGTGTCAGTATGAATAATATGTTTGTTAATCGTTTTTATTTTTATTTTGTTTGCAGAAGATATTTTGTTTTGTTTTGAGTCTATTTTCTGAGTCTAGGAATATGCTTGTGATACTAAAGAACTCAGTTAGGTATTTTTAATTAAAGTCTGATTTTAAGTCTTAAAAATTAATATAAGATTAATTACATAGTTTTGTTTAATAAGAAAAGAACTGATTATTTTAATTTTCTAAGTTAGAGAACATGTTGTGATTGTACCAAATACTTTAGTTAAGGCCACTAGTTCCTGGAAACTGAATTGTCTTCGAATACTATTGAGAGGGTAATAAGGCCCACGTTTAATAAATAAAGGAAAATGATTAAATAAGTAAAAACAACAATTTACTTTTATTTTAACTTATTTCTAGGTTAATTTAGGGCGATTTACTTCAAAAATAAAGCATTTTTTATATGGGCTTTAATATACTACCGTAGTATAATAAGGCCCATGAGAGAAGTTTAAAAAAAGTGTATTTTCGTATTTAAAAATATGCTTTTCTGAATTGTTTCTCACAATTTATTACAGCAACATGTACAAGCTATGTAGACAACATGTTTTTGACGTCCTATACGCATTATACTCAGATTTAAAGCAAATTTATGTTAGGTGGGCCTTAATTGCCACCGGTACCTTATAACACCGGGCTGATCCCAGATGACTGGCTCAGGTCCACATTTGTGACAATCCCCAAGAATCCCAGACCTAAGAAATGCAACAGAAAGACAACTATTCACAACGATAAAATGCCGAAAAAAATCTTATCTGGGTCATATAATACTATTAGAAACGCTGACAACAAAGTTGTCTTATGTGACAAAATTGAGGATCTTCAAGAATTATTGAATAGAATCAATACAGTGGGAACAAGTGAAAGTCTTAACATGAATACCAATAAAACAAAATTCATGATATTCAGCCGCGATCCACACGAAGACACCAAGCAGTTTTTCTGAATAATTCTCAAATTGAAAGTGTTGAGAAACATAAGTATTTGGGAAGTATTCTGACAGAGCAATAACATTCCGATACTTAAATAAGATGTCGCATTGAGACAACCAGAAATTGCCTTAGTTCATGAGAACACTATTTTGTAATGACACCATTAACCTCAAGCTTCGACAACGAATGGTCAAATGCTACATCTGGTCAGTTATTTTGTACGGTGCAGAGAGCTGAACCCTCCAAGTACGCACGATTAATCGTCTGGAGAGCTTTGAGATGTGGATCCACAGAAAATGCTGCAATTCCCTGGACCTACTTAATTACTAACGAAGATTCTCTTGGTCGTGCAAGAACAGAAAGACAACTATTCACAACGATAAAATGCGGAAAAAAATCTTATCTGGGTCATATAATACTATTAGAAACGCTGACAACACAGTTGTCTTATGTGACAAAATTGAGGATCTTCAAGAATTATTGAATAGAATCAATACAGTGGGAACAAGTAAAAGTCTTAACATAAATACCAATAAAACAAAATTCATGATATTCAGCCGCGATCCACACGAAGACACCAAGCAGTTTTTCTGAATAATTCTCAAATTGAAAGAGTTGAGAAACATAAGTATTTGGAAATATTCTGACAGAGCAATAACATTCCGATACTTAAATAAGATGTCGCATTGAGACAACCAGAAATTGATTTAGATCATGAGAACACTATTCTGTAATGACACCATTAACCTCAAGCTCCGACAACGAATGGTCAAATGCTACATCTGGTCAGTTATTTTGTACGGTGCAGAGAGCTGAACCCTCCAAGTACGCACGATTAATCGTCTGGAGAGCTTTGAGATGTGGATCCACAGAAAAATGCTGCTATTCCCTGGACCTACTTAATTACTAACGAAGATTCTCTTGGTCGTGCAAGAACAGAAAGACAACTATTCAAAAACGACAAAATGCCGCAAATTATCTTATCTGGGGCATATAATACGAGGAGTCAAATACCGCTTGCTTCAGTTGATCATGAAGGGAAAAATAGAAGGAAAACGTAGTGTAGGTCGAAAACAGTTAGTAACATAAGAGCTTGGACCGGCATTCGAAATGCAGGTGACTTTTTTAGAATGGCAGAAGATAGAGATGTACTCTCCACAGTAATCGCCAACATTCGAGGGACCGAGCAGGGCACTTAAAGAAGAAGTAGAAGGTAGGTTCAAAGCTAACGTTGACACTTTGACTCTTGATAATTGTAGAGAAGAAATCGTGAGGCAACAGTAGTTTGGGCTAGAGATCATATTGAAGATGATCACTTAACCCCTATGTTACTTGGTGATTAGTTCCGATTACATTTACGCCCAAGAACAAAGCAACATACTTTCGTTTGAAGACTGACCTGTTTGGATATTTTGAAATGCCTAGGGGATTCGATGAAATGCTTGAACGGTTTAAGCGGAGGTGGAAGAACTGACATAGTGTTGAAGAAGGGAATTGTGAACGCTACTATAGTCAGAGATTACCTATAAGAGAATGCAACAGTTATTTTGGATAGGTCTGCTAAATTACGTGACGCACATCTTATCGGGGGTAGAGAAATTTCATCATTATTCTCCTCCAAATAAGAAATGAAGTATTTCATGTACACGAATGAAATAAATTTGATTCTCAGTATGTAAATGAGTAAAGTTTTTGAGAATCACAGTAATTATTGTTGATATTATATTAATTTAATTCAGTAATGATTTCTTTCGTTGAATAGAAGAACGTACCTTTTCTATTAATTATGAAAATAAAAAGAAGAAAATTTGTATCTGTAAATTTAGATTCTGTGTTACGCTAGTTGAATGGAAGTATGAAGTTCTATGTTAAGAAGTAGTAATATGGCCGCTCAATTATCAAGCCATGTTCGCGCGTCTTTTTTTAACTAGGTTTAAGTGATGATAATTAAATAATTAAATGAAAACGTCTTGTTTCAATGAAAAATAACAGGTTAAGGGACCAGGCATATCCAAAAACAAAAGTGAAACCGGTAAAAGGTTAAAGTTTTTTTTTTTGAAACTTGAAACAAGAATTTGAGGTTAGTACTAGGAGGCGGTAATCGGTGGCATGGTTCAAGCAAGTAAGAATAATTATATAATAGATGCTCTCACAGGACAAAATTATTACTACTGGAAATTTAGAATGGAAATGATATTGGGGGAAAATGCGGTTTTGTATTGTTGAAGAAGAAAAAGATTTGACTAACATGAATGAGAACGATGAAAAGGTACATAATCTAAGAAAAGCAAAGGCAAATCTCTGATCGTCCAATGTGTGAATGACGATCAACTGGAATGTTCAAGAGATAAGAAGACAGCTTTTCAATTGTGGACAGCTCCTAACGACAAGTATGAGAAGAAGGATGTACCCGGAAAACCGTATTTAAAGTAAAATCCCCTCTCTATGAAACTAGCAATATTAGAATGCAAGGTTGATTCAGATTGGGCAGGAGCTGTCACTGACAGAAAATCTGTCTCAGGATATTTATTAGAAGTTTTTGGTAACGTTGTATCCAGAAAGCAGAGTACGGAAGCTGAATTAGTATCAGTACAAGATTGCTCAAAGTTCAAGAAACTATTGCCAGACATAAAATTAAATATCATAAAAATTAAAATATTTGAAGATAATGACGATTGTATTTCACTCATTAAAATATCCTGAAAATAATAGAAGAGTCAAACATATTGACTTAAAATTTGATTTTATTTGTGACAGTTTGAAAAGAAATAAAATCAGTGTTGAAAATATAAATAGCAAAAATCACTTAGCAGATACTTTGACAAAAGGCCTAATTAAAGTTCAGTTTGAGAATAATGTTAAAAATTTAGTATTAAGAGCAAGAGAGGGTTGAAATTAGAATAAGTTCCATTATTATTGTTTATTCAATTCTATTTATACTGAGCCACGTTTGTTAGATGAAATCATTAAGAGAGGTGTTGATATTATAATAATTTAGTTCAGTAATGATTTCTTGTGTTGAATAAATGAACGTTATTTTCTATTAATTATGAAAAAAGAAGAAAATTTGTATTTGTGAATTGAAATTCTGTGTTGCGCTAGTTAAATAGAAGTATGAAGTTCTATGTTAAGAAGTAGTAATATGGCCGCTCAATTATCAAGCCATGTTCGCGTGTCTTTTTGTAACTAGGTTTAGGTGATGATAATTAAATAGTTAAATGAAAACCTCTTGTTTCAATAAAAAATAACAATTATACCCTATACTTCATGAAAAATTAAAGCCAAAATCGCAGCCACTATTCACGTTATTGCACATTATTTCGGGTATGAGGGGTGAAATATTAAGTTTTCCCGAAATTACAATAAAAATTGCTTCATTCCTTTCATGAAAAATTCAGATTTATTGTTTACAATTTCTTTTTGTGCACTTAATTTGTGTATTCTGACATATTTGACTAGGATGCTTAAAAAATTAATCATTTTCAATTGTTACCGTCCCAAATGTTAGTGATTGATAAGTAGGCGCTGCAGCTCAACTCTGAGAAGGTGCTATTTTTATTTCAGTTCCTTATTTAGTTAGCATTGGGATATTCAATGTATATCCGCATCAGCATATTATATTAAATTGCAGAGTATTATACAAAATTTTCATTTCTGGCATGTTAGAAATATTTGGAAACAAAACAAGACAACTGTCGTGTTTTAATTAAATTCACCTACGGTTTAAAAATAAAAACCCCTGTGTATGTTAAAATTCGATGACCGCTCAACTAAAAAAAATGTAGAATATTTTCCTTCTAATCAAAAATGCAATACGAATATTCGAGTAGTTTCCACCCAAATTTGATAGTACATATATTCTTCTGAAACAGAGAGGATCTACAAAAATTCGAATAATTGTATTAACAATAAATGTTTATATCTATAATTTTGGTGTGTGTCAGAAAAACACAAGTGTGAGCTCAGGAAAATGTAACAGGGGAACCATACTATCTTGCGTATGATTCAAAAAACCAGTGAGAAAACCTGAGGAAAAAACTAGTGTCCCTGTTGCTATTGCACTAGCTATAGCTTGTCTGTTTATGTTGTGTTAGATAGCAGCTTCAATTATCATCTTGCACTCCATGATTTCCAGACGAAGACAAGGGTGAAAGGAAGAGCTTGGGACAGGAATCTGTAACAATGGAAAAACAAAAACAGCAGAAAAATATTTCAACAATCATACCTGACTGTTGTATGTCTAAACACACTAGCAAGCAAGGCCATAAAAAGGTCTTAGGAGATAATCAAAAAGTACATAACCTGCGATATTTCCTCCTTCGGGGAGATGTTCTTCCGTCGCAGTATAAGTCTCCTGAGACATAATCACTTCCTTGTTCTCGCTTGCCAATTTCGAAGTAGGATCGCGCAAAATCCCTTCAATATTCAAACTCAACAAAACAATTCCCTCTCTGTTTGACCGAGAGAGCCCCGATGGCTAGGTTCGGTATTCTAAGTGATGCCGATTATGATCCATAGATGTTCTAGAATCATTATGAACCCAATAACTGGGGTTGACATCTGCCATAGATTATTTCTTCGTGGTTCTTGTTCAATTTAAAGAAAAATTTCGACAGTCGTTCTAAAATATGACAAATGGTATTTACCATATGCTGAAATACCGGAAAATTAAGAAAATCGAAAGACCTCGAAAACATAAGAGGATAGCTACGATCTTTTTCCACTCATGAATTTTCCTCGAAAACACAGGGCGGACATGGGAGTCACTCTCCTCTATTTGCATTACATCGCATAGCTGCCGTAATCACACATCGAAAATGAGACATCCTGAACATGAAAGAAAATTAATTGTTTTATTTCGAAATACTTATTAAAATCACTCTTCTTTTCAATGGAAACACACTATATTTTTGTTATTTATACCGAGTGTCCACGCAAGATGGGACATTGAATGTATATGGGGAAAGCAATGACTGATTAGAGAGATGTGGCTTTTCCAGTTAAACCGAAAGTAGAGACTATCTTTGTTATTTCAAAGTCTATAATGTTTGTTCCTATTTCTTTTATTGTAGTAAATTAAATTCTTAACAATTTTTTTCCTATCATTGCCATCTAAAATCAAGCGAAAGGAAGATCTGAATTTTTCAATCGGAATTTTGCGGTTTTTAATTGTCTCTCTAAAGATCATTTAATATCGATTATCTCCTGCTCGTTGTAAGTAAAGAGGCTCATTTAGTAGAATTCAATGCATTTAGAGGCTTCATGGTATGCAGGCTGTATCCAAAGCATATGGCAAATCGTAGTACATTCGGAAGTACAGAAGTCCATTTTTTCAAATTAGACTCTTTATTTATTTAACTCGTAATATTAATAGGCATCAATCTGTTATAAGTTTCCCCATGCCGAAAATGCATCGTTTTCGAGTAATTCGCGATTTTATTTCGCGCGACCCTGAAATTAGCAGATTATATGAAGTAATTTTGTTCAGAATTCCGAGAGAAAAGGTGATAAATCAATAACTATTGAAGTGAATCCAATTTCTCATTTTTCTTCGATTCTAGTCGGTATTCTCGATTACATCTCTTACTTGTTGGGAAAGTCATCTTCGAATTGTTATTTATTTCGGGACTCGATGTTTTTAAATCCATAAACTGTCTTGAAACAGAATATTTCAAATATTATTTTTAAGTCAAACTCTGAAATTTTCAGCATAACTGAAGGAATACGTTCATGGTTTTTTCGTTTGGCTATATTTTGAAAAGTACCTCCACCTAACTATAAAAAAATCGACATGCTTCTTTCAGAGAAGTATTTCAGGTAATTCAAAAATGATTTTCCTGACAACTAACTATTGTAATCGAGAATACCTACTAGGAAAGAAGAAAAACAATACACTTCAATAGTAATTGATTTGACAGTTTTCTTCTCAGAATTCTTATCGAAATTATTTTGCAGAAGATTTTGAGATGGGTCTCGCATTGAGAGATCAAATCGTCATGTAATCTGCAAATTTCAGGGATCTCGAGCGAAAAATCGTAATTTTTGGGATAAAATCTCGAATAACGCAGGAATGATGCATTTTACCAATAGGAAAACTTAAAACAGATCAATGTCCATAAATTTAGTGAGTTAAATGGTGTGTGCAAAAAGAGGTAGTCTAGTTTAAAAAACGGACTTCTATACATTTGAATGTACTAAGATTTGCCACATGGTTTGTGAACACCCTGTATATGAATTAACCTTTTCACTCACAACGAGCTAGAAATAATCAATATTGAATGATCTTCAGTATTTTTATGATGCCTTCTTAGAGACAACCAAAAATCCGATTGAAAAATTCATATCTTTCTTTCGGCTGATTTCAGGTGGCAATTATGAAGAAAAATTGTTCAGAATTCAATTATTCACAATGAAAGGAATAGAAACATACAATATACTCTTTAAAATAACAAAGATGGTGTCAAATGAATGACATTTCCAGTATAACAGGAGGAGCATTAGCATTGAAAATATTTTCGGAATTTAATACGAAAAACATTCAAGACAACAGAATAAAAATTTCTCCAATTGGTTATTCTTTTCTTCATATACTTTTAATGTTCCATCTCGCGTGGTCACCCGGTATTTGTTTTCACTCGGAAATGCCACTTACCCTGATAATCTACATATCTAACCTAAGATTATTATATCTGAGAGTTTTTCATTTGGAAGGTTTTTGATATGTTTAGGTTAGGTTGGATTTTATACAATAGTTTATAAATTACATATAACAAAAGAACCCTTAGCAACGAACTCATAAAAGTCAGCGTACGTTGTCCTGCTAGAGAACAAAAACAAACCTTCAAACTTTGAACACTTCATAACTACTCAATATTATCTTCAAAATATAGTTGAATTTTTCACAACACATGTGTGACAGAGAAGGTTTAATTCATTATATGAGAGTACATTTAGAAAAATGATAATTTGATCAACATTCCACGTTGTTGAAAGGTCCAAAGCGTAAAATGAATTGTGGATAATTGATTAAATTGTCTCAAGATAGGTAAAGTATAAGAAAACTGTAGAAATTTCAAATAACTCAACAAAAATTATAATAATTTGAAAGTCTTTCCTGAAAGACTGATATTGGGAATAATTTCTTTCATCTAATTGTCACTATAAATCTGAATTCGTATAATACATTGAATCATCCTGAAACATTCCCTTTCTCTGTTTTCATTTCTCTTTATCTTGAATAATGCGACTATGTTGCGAATCTCCTCAAGTTCTGTAGAAGTAACAAACGAGAACCCTCATTCTGTATAATAGGACTGGCAAATATGCACCTGCCTACGAATAATAAAAGCAAACATATCACGTTCCATCTATCAAGCTGAAGCTGAATACCGCTGAGAAGAGCTGTTTATCTTAAGTGAAGTTTCTGATGAACAGTTCGATAAAACTACGGTAAAACTGAGATAATTACATAGTTATGTCAGGAAACTCTTTTCAAAACAAACCTGAGTTATGATGCTACCTGAGTTGTCCATGAATATTCAACAATCTCTGCTTTAAAGTAAAACGAAATAAGACACTTCTGTTATTTTTCCACGATTTATTTATTAATTACGACCGGTTTCGACCTTACGGACATTTTCAAGTGAATAACAATATAAAAGATGAGTAGGTAAGTACAAGTACAGAGTGAGAGTTATCCTAGATATTGAGTAGTGGGAATGCATTATGCTCTAGTTGGCTGTTGAGGGAATAAATTTTGGTTTTTTATATAGTTTGTTGATCTCCAAACTTTCCAACAAATTTATCTCTTCCCTTGTTACATTCATTAAGGATTTTGAGGTTGTTTGATGATATCGAGTGGTTGGTTGATTTTATGTGTTGAAATGTAGGCGAATTTTTATCTGAGGAAATATGTTCCTTGAATCTAGCTTCAAAACTTCTCCCTGTTTGTCCGACATAGGCTACCTGATATTCATTACATTTGATTTGATAAATTCCTGATTGCTTTAATTTATCGTTCTTTTGTTTGGCATTGAATAGTAATCTGTATAACTTGGGGTCGCTTGAGAATGAAGTAGTTATATTGAATTTGGAAAAGTAATTACTGATTTTGTTAGAGAGTTCGCCGATTCATCTGAGACAGGTGTATTTTTTTCCGGAGTAATTGAGAGGTAATACGTTGTTCTTTGTGTTCAATAATTGTATTTAGAAAACGTTATGGTATATTGTTATTTGAGGCAATTTTTCTGATGATGTTACGTTCAGCTTGGAAATTTTCTATCGAAAGGGGACAGAGTAACTATGAATCATGGAGTTATATGCAGCTAGTTTGTGGTTCAAATGACCGAACGAGTCCATTGGGATCGCTGCGTCTGTGAATGTTTCCTTTCTGTAAAATTTATGAGTGAGATGGTTATTTGAATTTATGATGGTTAAGTCTAGGAAATTAATTGAGTTATTATCTTCTATGTCAGCAGTGAAGCTGATTTGGCAATGTATTCTATTCAGGAAATTCAAAAATTGCTGAATTTGTCTGTTTGAACCACGAAAACCAACTAAAATGTCATCTACATATCTAAACCAGAAAATAAGGTGTTTTTCAGCAAAATCTGTGTTCAATGATGAGTTTTTCTGTAAATTATCCATGAAAATGTCAGCTAATAAGGCTAAGAGGTGATCCCATTGGAATATCTGAATTTTGTTTCAAGAATTTAGATTGAAATTGAAAGTATCTTTGAGATAGGCATCTTTGAAGAAGATTGCTGAGTTCATTAGTGATATATGTGTGTTAGACTCGGATAAAATATCTGTAACAAGGGAAGACACTCATCCGTTGGAATGTTTGGATACATATTTTTGACATAGAAAGAGACAAACTCAATATCTTGAAGCTAGATTCAATAACATATTTCCTCAGATCAAGATTCGCCAATATTTGAACACATAAAATCAACCAACCACTCGCTATCATTAAACAACCTTAAAATCCTTCATAAATGTAACAAGAGGTGAGATATGAATTTGTTGGAAAGTTAGGAGATTAAGAAACTATATAAAAACCCACAATTTACTACCCTTAACAGTCAACTAGAGGCAATCCACACTCCTCAATATCTAGTATAACTCTCACTCTGTACTCGTTCTTATCTACTCATCTGTTATATCGTTATTCGCTTGAAAATGACCGTAAAGTCGAAAACGGTCGTGATTATTGAATAAATTGTGGAAAAATGACAAAAACGTCTTACTTCGTTTCAGTTTGAAGATGAATTCCATAAAATAAATATATCATCAATCAACACTTAGCTCCGAAGACATGAGTATAAAATCTGAAACACACAGATTAGGTCTTGTTTTTTAATTCAGGAGAACGCAGTATGGAGAACGCTGAAACAGGTCGTTTCTTGTTTCGAAGGCAAACATTGTTCATACCGACTTTGAGCATGTCAGATGCACCTAAAAAATTATCACAGATAATTTGTAACAAATGGAATATGAAAGTACTTCAAGAACTGTTTGAACCCGATGTATTTTGAATAAATGCAATATATGCAGTAGCACGTGCTTTGTGAAATGAATTTGTTAAAGATACGGTATTGAGTCACCTGCACTTTAGATACTGGAACATCCATAAACCTCTTGTACGAGCAAATATATACACAATCCCCAAAAAAATTGAATTTTTGAGCTTGATTGTGGTACGTTAGTTTTGGTTGAAGCGTTTTTATAAGGGGTAATCCCAATAGTGATAGTTATCTAAAACTGCGAAAATTTGATTCATGCCCGAGTTATCGAGATGTCGGAGAGCGATCCCCCTCTCTCCGAAGATGGTGATTACATAATTTTCGAGTAATTTTTGCTTCAAATACAATATTTGAATTTGAATGAATCGCCCCGATATACCCAGCTAGCAAATTGAATTTCGGTTTGAATGCCCTGTAAATACTCCTTATACGAAGTATTGAATGAATTCATATAGAACATAGAGACACCAATGAGGCGTCACATGATCTCAAATTCGGGGATGCTGAGGGACGTGTCCGGATCCCTACACTTGAAATACAAATAAACGATGATTTCTAATGAAATATATAAATGAATGTTCGACGCGTTTAGATACACAGTATCTTTGTCAATAGAGAATGAATACTACAAAAAATCTTAATAACATATACTTATATACAGTAAAGAGGCAATCCACTCAGGGTTATCTGTATTTGAATAGTATTTTGGAAACAATTTCAAAAAAGGGTGAGTTATTTATGTCTAACTGATCACTAAGAATTTCTGGTGAATACCTAAATCTATTAATCTCAAGTCTTTCCAGAAGGTTGAGTTTTAAACCTCTATTCTCAGAATGTAGGATTTTAAATTATGAATTAAAATAATGACTATTTCCTAAGATGATTTGAGTAATTCAAATAATTCGAATCTGTTTTTTTCATTGATGCAACTTCGTTTATGTTCTGAGGTTCTACCATTGAAATTTCTTCCTGTTCATAGATGAAAACAATTGCAATTTGCACATTCCAATCTATAAACACCTGATGAATTATCTTCATTAATTGAAGACTTTTGATTTCTGATGAATGAACCTTAATTTGTGGATGTTTTGAACGCCATATTCAAATTTGAATTTTTAAGAACGGATTTCAGATTATTGCTAATATTACCTATATCTGCTAAACTATTGAATTTCTTGTCTTGATGTTGATTCTGCTAACAAGATTTGCATCATAACCATTATTTATTGTGATCTGTTTCATAATATTCAGTTCTTCGAGATAATTTCCACTAGACATCGGTGTGCTCATGAGTATATAATAGTATATAACTATTAAATGCTGCAACTTTATGTTGGTAAGGATGTGCCGATATATAATGAATTGGGATATCTGTATGAGAAGGTTTATAATAAATTGAAAACCGGTGTTTATTATGATCTTGTTATTGGTAAGTCTAGGAAATTGATCGAGTTGTTCTGTTCTATTTCAGAAATGAATTTTATACCTGGGTGAAGGTTGTTGATGAAATTTTCGAATACAGTGAACTGTCCGTTTATTCCTGTGAAACACACATTAATGTCATCGACATATCGATACCAATATAGGAAATGTTTACTAAACGGGTGTTTATGAATAGTTTTTCTTTATTATCTATGAATATTTTTGGTAAAAGAGGGGTTGAGGGGTTTCCTATTATAAGTCCCTCATCACAAGACGACAAGAGTCGTTAAATAAAATATAATTTTGATATATGCAAAAATCTAATAAAGCCATAATGTCGTATTTAGTTCGTGGATTTGTTATATTTTGTGTTAACAAATTATTGATTATATTATACGGATCTTTTAGTGGAATACTTGGAAACAAATTCTTGACATCTATATCTATATCTATATCCATCTCCAAAATAATTTGGGAATATATTGAATTTTGATGATTTTGCAAGAACTAACAGAGAATGCTTTGAAATATTTGAATCAAGTAGCTGAACTGGCTACGCTCACCTTACAGGTGCCTAAAATTAATGTACTTGTCACTTCGTTCATTCGAGTTGGATACTTCAACAAGAATTGTCGTCATCTCAGATTAAAAATATCCAAGAAATACAACACATTTGGAATAAAACCACTGGTTATTCAAACGAAAATATATTTAATCTTTTTTCAATTCATTTTAGAATGTCAAAAAGTAGTGGGTAGAAATTGCAGGCAATTCGATAACCAATTTCCAAATTCACCGTCTATGAGCATAATAAAATTTCGAAGCATCAGCGGCAATTTTCTACAATTCGGATGAATAAAAATTGTAGGAACTAAGCGAAAACCAATCATCGAAGATAATTACATTAATACGAATAAATGATAGCAAATATCATAGGAGAAAACTAATTTACGATCTGAATAAATGTTCAATATGGGCCCCATTTTGCTCGATACACTTGACAGCTCGTATACGAACATGATGAGCTGCCCTCCTAATTTCCTCAGGATCAATATTACGAAAAGCATTATGAATGCGCTCTAGTAACTCTTCTTTTCTTCTCACAAGAATAAGATACACTCCACTCTTGATTTTGCTCCATAAATGAAAATCAAGGTGAGTCAGGTCCGGAGAACACGGAGGCCATAAATTTGGTCCTTGATTACCCCACCATCTATCCTCGAACATTTCTGTTAGCTGCTGATCTACAGCTCGTGTTTTATGTGCAGGTGCACCATCCATTCGGTAATAACAATCCCTCAGAATGTTGAGGGGTAATCTATTTAAAAATTTGCTAATGTTCCTCTCAAAATTTCCAGGTATCTTTGCCCATTAAGATTTTCCTCAAAAATGTGATAAGCCAACAAATCATTCATTAAAATTGCAGAAACCTTCACGCTGAATTTATTTTGGAAATAAATAACCTCAATGAAATGTGGATTTTCTGTGGCCCAAAAATGTCGATTTCTCCTGTTGGTTATTCCACTTTCATTGAACTTGGCTTCATCAAACCATATATTTTTTTGCAGAATTGTCACATCTTCTTGAAGCCGCATTGATAAATTTTCACAGAAATTTAGCCGCTTGGGAAGATTAGATATCCACTGATGCTGACTTAATGGTCGCATGTAGATTGGCAAGAAAATACGCTAGCGTATTAAATTGATTGTCGTCGTCCTCGAGAATTGTTTTTCTTCTAGTTTCTATGTATTTTTTCCTCTAAATTGCAGAAAAATGCTTCTCATCCTTCGAGAATTTGTTTAACTCATAGGCGCCAAATTTGAAAATTCATTATTGAATTACCTGCAAGTTGTATGAACCACTTTTTGACATTCGCTATGAATTAAAAAGAGATTAAACATATCCTCGCTTGAATAATCAGCCATTTTATTATCAATCTGGTGTTTATCAAAAATTTTCACTTCAAATCACCAATAATTCTTGTTGAAATATTAAATTCGAATGAACGAAGTGACAAGTACATTAATTTTAGGCACCTGTCAGGTGAGCGTAGCCAGTTCATCTACTTGATTCAAATATTTCAAAGCATTCTCTGTTCGTTCTTGCAAAATCATCATGATTCAATATATTCCCAAATTATTTCGAAGATAGATATAGTACATGCTGATACAATTCCATCTGAAATTTGACGCTTCATCTGATGGCGAAATAAAAATTCGCACGTGCCATTTGAAAAAATTGAGGTATTGGTGTTTGAAAAAGGCCAAATTGAAGAAATCATACAAAACAACGCAATAAACATTTGACATGTGAAGACTGCTTAAAAAATTCCTTGATCCTTCTTCTATCCACTCAAGCAAAAATTGTGTCTCTAATGGAAAAGATCTACGAGCTACAATTTTTTTAATATTTCTCAAAAATCGAGTTTAAAACAGAAATAATTAAATCTGTCCAAAGGTTTGACAGATAAGTGCCAACAACTTGTTTTTCGAATGATATAGATAATCGAAAGACTATTTCAACGAGATTTAATCAAATCTATGAAATTATCACTGGATCCATATTTTCTATGATGATTTTATAGGTAGGTGATGGTGAGAATAGAGGGTGGATCTGACATGCTTGAAGTTGATAATGAGAAATGAAATGTGGATCTATATTTTGTACGATAATTTTATAGGTAGGTAATGGTGGGTATAGGGGGTAGATCTGATATACCTGAAGTTGATAATGAGAAATGAAATGCGGATCTATATTTTGTACGATAATTTTATAGGTAGGTAATGGTGGGTATAGGGGGTAGATCTGACATGCTTGAAATTGATAATAAGAAATGAAATGTTTGACGAAAAGCTCGGCCATACTGGTCTTTCAGAAGATTATCTCAATAGGAAGTTTGTTGGAGTTTGACGTATTCCAAGAAATTTAATTTTCGTCCTTTAGGTATTCTGTCAATAGTTGCACGTGAATCTATGGGTGGAGGGGTATGGCCATTTTTGATACAATGCGGCAAATTCCACATAAGTTTTCAATTATCCCTCGGCGAAACCGGTGAAAAATAGGAAAAGCTCAAGGAAAGAAAATATTTCTGGATAAGATAAATCAGTTTGTCCTTCGTAGGCTATAATCATTGAAATTTTTTCACATTCCTTAATTTCGCTGAAGAGCTGTTTGTTGAAAATTGAATCCTTTGCGCATGCTAAGAACATAAAACATGCATAACTGTTTGAATTCCTACCGGCTAGTTGGTGCTCCCTACATAGATCAACTTTTGGATTTCAGTACGATGCAGATTTAGTGTTGTTTGTAACTCCCTTAACAAGATTGTTCTACTGATTTCAACCCAACGTCATTTGATTACCATAGTTGAAGATGATCTACCAAAAAGGCCAGAAATCAAAGAACATTATAACAGAACTGAACTAACTCTCAATAATTCAGAAAGAATGATATGAGAGTTCACCACACAGCAAAAACAAAAGGGTTGTCAATTACACTCTTTATGGATTTAGTCGATTTTGTTTCGATAAATGCTCTCAGCCTCTCTAATAAATTGTACCCAGTTTGTGAAAAGACCAGAAACTACCAGTGTTGCTTATTTAACTGGAAATCATCAAAACACTAGCTTTTACCATGATCAAGAAACGCTTGAACAACCCTTACATTCGAAATAATCTTTCAAAGTTACTACACCAGTTAATGGAACGCTGCATTCGAATAAGTATGAACGACGCTGAGGTTACATTTCATACATATAAAAGTGCAACTTGAAGAAGAGAAGATGCCTCTGTGGAGGAGCTTGAACAGCCACCTTGAGCCAATCGGGCTATAAACAGGTCGAGGTATAACTACTGCCCAAGGAACGTGATGCAAAATTAGCATCAGATGTTATCGTTGCAAGAAATTCGTCCGCACGACGCACAGAAACTCCACTATTGTTTGAATAGTGTGAATCAAGGTCTTTTTATTTTTGTTTTCTGAAGAAATCCTTTACATAAATGGAGATGTGAAGAATATAGATTTCATTCCGCATAGCTTTATTGAATAAACTAAATCATTATCAAAAAATTGGTGGTATCAGATTGGGGTCCTGAGGGTATAATTTTCCTTACCCGGCATTCAGAGGGCTGAAGAATGAATACAAATTGAATAGTTTTGAAAAAGTAGTTGACTCGGATCAAATTAGTCTCCATCTGAGATATTTATTATCGAGAAGCATTTCCAGTGAGATTTCAAGACCGTCAAAATGAATGTTGAAATATACTAGATTACCTACACGAGTTAATACTGCTTTGCAGAGGACAAATGCATTTTTCCCAACAAACAGTTATCACATGATGCAATGTCTGGTGAACATGAGGATAACCTGATAGTCAAAATGCAAGTTTCAATCAATAATCAGTCACAAGTGTCTCGATCTGATAGCGCATTATCGTGCCACTGACGCACACTTTCTTTTTCGCGTTTCTCGAGGGACATACGATGTATGCTATGCGTTTGAAATTCACGTTGTAATGTCAAGATAATATATATATTTCTCAAACGCAGATACCCAACATCAGGTAGCGCCATCCAGAAAACGACTATAGAAATCCTTATAAACGTCTTTGAAAAAATAAACTATAATCAACTTTTTACATAAAATATAAATGTTAAATTTGACCTCAAACTCGATTTTCAAAATAAATTCAAAGTCATGCAAATTTCTTCGGTCCTGAATTCGAAAAGAGCATGAAATTCTACGTTGAGAGATGTCTATTATTGATGTTAGAGTCAGATCAAAATAACGATAAATTCAGATTTTGTTGTCTACATTCTTCTCTTAACGTAACTCAGGAACTAAGAACTTGAAAGAAATTTTGTAGAGAATCCATACAAGATGCTTTGATTTTCATCATAAGAACCTGCATCATTTTTGCATATTCAGTCCTTCAAATCAACGTCAATTCCTTTAGGGGAAGTTCACTTTTCTCAAGGCCTAAATAACGTTTTTTTCTACAATTTATTTTTCATAAAAGGACTTGAATATACAATTCAAAATTTTTAGTAGTGTTTACTACATTTAAAGGTATACAAAAATATTTTTTCTATCAGAAAATAACGTGACTGGTCATTATGGCACGCTCCGTAATGCGACCGTCTGAAAAAAAGGTGGTCCGCTGTTGGCCATTCTAGCATCTGCAAAAATTATCGAAAATGTTAAAATAAAAGAGATTCTTGAAATACCTGAGTGTAGTTGGAGTTTGGACTGCAACCATCATAAAAAGTAAAAGAAAATTGGCGGACATTTAAACTTTTTCTTTCGTTTTTTCGTTTTTTAAAAAATGATTATGCTTATTTCATCTCGATTGTAGTTCAGACTCAATAAATTAGATTTACTTTAAAACAAAAAAAACGCGATCCGTTAAGTATTTTTTGAGTATTCGTGGCCAACAATTAGAAAAACATGGTTTCGGGAAAAACGGGTTTGAAAATTTGATTAACGATTACTCTGTGATAAAGTCATTATGATATACCTTATAGCTAATCGGCGGTTCCAGGGCCATAAATGAGTCCTTCCTCGAGTTCGTAAAGCATCTGTTGGCTTGCTTCGTCGGATTTTTTCGATAGTTCAGCTGCTCTCGCGCCTTCCGACATTCTGCTCTCAGCCACCGTAACGCGTTTCGCGTCAGCTTCTTGGCAAAAATTGTAGAGTTCAAGCCCAATTCTGATTCCCAAAACGTCCATAATTTTCAACAATCCTATATAATCTTCATTAAATAAACTAATGGCTGTATAAGTTGCAATTTAAACAGTTTTGGCACCGCAGTGAAGGTGTTTCGGAGCCAACTTCCAGACGCAGGCGTTAACGGATTCGTTGCAATTCTGTGTGTTGCCGCCCGTTCAATGATCCATCAAATCATCTGACTACAAGCCTCAAATATTGTTTTAATTCCTTTTTGCACATTATCTGCAAGAGGCGGCTTGTGCTTGAAAGCCTTTAGAGTACCGTAGGCTTCAGAAACGCGTCACTTACACCAACTCTCCTTTTCAGCTGGACAATGGTCATACTGAAATTTTTTATCTGTGGATATGTTGTGATGAAAAACAGCCCACACGGCGTTCTTCATGTTTTCTGCAGAGTCTGGATGTCTGCGAATGGCCAAGCCATAATAAATTGTCAAATCAGAAATTACTTTGTTGGTGAGTTTGCCGGAACTTTTGCCTTTCCAAGGCTTTGTAATAGCCCTAAGACGTGAGCCCATTCTTTTTTTGACATGTCCAACGCACTCCTTTTTTCACTACAAGATCGTCGTAGGGATGCAAGTCTAGAATGGCCTTAAACGTTTTGTATCACCATCACCGATGTATGATTCGTACTTTATTCCAAGTAATTCTATAGAACGTGATGACATTCTCTTTACTGCATCAATTTCCATTTTCCCAGAACTACCATGATGGTTGATGGAGCATACCTCGTCATGGCTGCTTTTCCATAAATCATACTCAATTGAATTTATTTTATCTTTCCAAATGGCACGAGATTGCCAAAAAGAGGATTTCACACAAACGTCAAGGACCTTATTTGTATTTTTGCCAATAAGCGTAGTAAAACCAAATAAAGACGAAAACCCCCTCTTTTTCCATGACCCATCACCTGACACACTCACGAGACAGGGATCTTTACCGTAGTCGCCATTTTATACCATTTCTTCTTTTACTGCTTTGGTTTGAAAATGTTGGAAAACAGCATGAGACGCAGTGTGCAGATTATCTAAGAACGAGTAATATATCTTAGTACTGAACGATGCTGTCATATCCAACAACGCACAAAAGAGTCGGAAATCTTGTAACCCGCCACCTAGCATTCGAATAACCAACATTAATCTGCTATGCACTTCATAACATTTACCTTTTCTGGGGCTAGACTCGCAGTAACGCGTAGAGCACGAGCACGAAGCCACAATCTTGAAGACAACACCAGCATCATTGGTCTTCAAAAACTTTAATTCAGCATCACAATACTGACACTTGACGAAGGTACTGAGCATTGAAAAAACGTGTAAAAAATGCAAGAGCACGTAATTTGAAGAAGCATCGACAGGCACAGAACCATAGTCACTGTCTTTCAATTTTTTGCAGAAGTGCTCACTTGCTCTGTATCGCACTCTTCAGTAAATCTATTTCCGCTGATTTGTCTCTTCTTTTTTAGAGAAAAATGCCCCCGGCATAATTACTTCTTTTTCTCGATAGATTCGGCATCTTCTTAGCTTCTACACACAATAAATATATGCTAATACTCAACTGGTTTCACTCGCAACACGTGGTACACTAACTGCCGACGCAAAAAGCGTCTCTTTCGAATTTTTCGGAGTCATGGGCTATGTGTCGACATCTAGTTGACCATTTGGTACCTCTGCTTACCATAGTATGGTTATATGGGCACCTAATTCAAAAATATTTGTATGAAACATGGTTTACGAGAATCACCGGTTGACTTCAATTTTGGAGACAGAAAATACTTTTCGTTTTCGTCCGATAATTAAAAAAAAATAGATTCGGACAAATGGTTTTGGGAATACATTCTACCTGTATTTTACTATAGAAAAATTCAATAAAAAAATCGATATTTTGGCCGAGAGAAAAGTAAACCTCCCTTTAGTGAAAGATGTAGTTTTCTTTAATCCTGGATCGAAATTAAAACTTCCTGATGAAAGTTGCAAACTTGTGCTTGGGATTATTTTCAACATGGAACTCAGGGTCAAATTCAAATTCCACGTTCGAAATTATTTATAATAAAATCTTTATTTAATTTTTTCATCACTGACCACTGATCAGATCTCTAAGGGTTTCTACACTTTTTCCCCACTCTGTATACACGTAAGAATATCAAACTTCTTGAAAACGGTGCCTGCTTCCTTTGTCTCACTTCCGTATTCATTTCAACATCCTTTCTTCTCTATTATGATTATCAATCTTCGTTCAACATGTTCTTAAAACTATATATTTTGTAAAATACTCTGAACTCGTATTCAGTTCATCCCATTCTGCAGTAAAAGAATGAATGAGTTTTTTTCCTTTTATTCAACGTAATAAATTATTTTTTTCATTTCCTTTGCGCCATTTCTGCTTTCATGTGACACTACAAAATTCCATTCCGTATCTGGGAGGTGAAAAAGTATCGCGAATTCGGTTTATTAATACAATTTCCAAATATTTTTCTGACATGTTATGCTTTTATAATTTCTCGTTTCTGTAGCTCACAGTATGCATAATTTTATTTTTCCATGGACGAGTTCACGCTAGAATAGATATTTGTCACTGAAACTTTATTCTGAACATGAAAATTTCATTAGGGAATTCTAACAGATGTGATAATTCCAAGTAATTTTGTAATGTATTATTTGAATTAGTTGTTTAAAGTATTGGGTCAACGTACAATATTTCACATCTATGAATATCATCTCTTTCATTTGAGTTATATTCAAAGTTTTCCTCGGTAACCGTTGAAGCTAGAACAAAAATAAAGGCGCCTTTTCGAGATCATCCCGTTGAAATCTATCGTTTTTTAAATGATCAACAAATTTTGAGTTCTACAGGGATACAGGGATATCCACCGGGACCGTCCGTTAAAAACTGTAAGTTCCAATTACAATATCAAGCTGAAATTTTATAAGCGGCCTTAACTAGCGATTTCCAATTGGAGTGAAATATTTTCGACCTGATACCATTTCCGGTTATACCAGAAGTGAGTCATCGCTTTTTTATTTCAAATGGAAATCTACCTCTTTTATTATGCATCTAGAACCGATATTTGAGCAAGGCATAAAATACCAAAGTTGTTGGCACCTATCTGTCAAAACTTTTGACGGATTTAATTATTTTTGTTATAAACTCGATTTTCGAGGAACGTTTAAAAAAATTGTAGCTCTTTTGCACTTCAGACACAATTTTTGCTTAGGTGGATAGAGAAAGGATCAAGGAATATTTTGAGAAGTTTACACATGTCAAATGTTTATTTCGTTGTTTTGTATAATTTTTTTCTATTTGACCTTTTTCAAACAGCAATAACTCAATTATTTCAAATGGCACGTGCCAATTTTTATATCGCCATTAGATGAAGCGTCGAATTTCAGATTGAATTGTATCAGCATGTACTATACCCATCTCTTATATTTCTGAAATAATTTGGGAATATATTGAATTTTGATGATTTGCCAAGAACAAACAGAGAATGCTTTGGAATATTTGAATCAAGCAGCTGAACTGGCAACGCTCTCTTGACTGGTGCCTAAAATTAATGTATTTGTCACTTTGTTCATTCGAACTGGATATTTCAACAAGAATTGTTGGTAATTTCAAGTGAAAATTTTTGAAAAGCACCAGATTGATAATAAAATGGCTGATTATTTAAACGAGGATATGTTTAATCTCTTTTTAATTCATGACGAATGTCAAGAAAAGGTGGATAGAACTTGCAGGCAATTCAATAACCACATTTGGTGCCTATAAGTAGAAGAAAATTTCGAAGTATTGAAAGCACTTTTCTGCAATATAGAGGATCAATATACATGGAAACTAGAAGAAAACCAATTCTCGAAGACGACGACAATCAAATTAGTACGCTAGCGTATTTTCGTGCCAATACACATGCGTCAATTAAGTCAGCATTACTGGATATTGGATTGAGTCATACTTCCATTTGAAGGATCCTTAAGAAACATAACATGCACCCGTATTCTTTTATCAGAGTACAAAAATAGATACCAACTGACCTTCCCAAGCGGCTAAATTTCTGTAAAAATTTATCAATTCGGCTTAAACAAGAGGAGACAATGGTGCGAAAAATTATATGGTCTCTGAACAGGAGAAATCGACATTGTGGGGCCACAGAAAATCCACATTTCATTGAGGTAGTTAATTTCCAAAATAAATTCAGCGTGAACGTTTCTGCAATTTCAATGATTTGTTGGCTTATCACATTTATGAGGAAAATCTTAATGGACAAAGATACATTAGCAAATTTTTTAGATGTTTTACCCCTTAACAATCTGAAGGATTGCTATAACAAAATGGATGGTGCACCAGCACATAAAACACGAGCTATAGATCGGCAGCTAACAGAAATGTTCGAGGATAGATGGTGGGGTAATCAAGAACCAAATTTATGGCCTCCGCGTTTTCCGGACTTGACGCCCTTTGATTTTTATTTATGGGGCAAAATCAAGAGTGAAGTATATCTTATTCCTGTAAGAAGTAAAGGAGAGTTACTAGAGCGCATTCATAATGCTTTTCGTGATATTGATCCTGACGAAACTAGAAGGGCAACACATCATGTTCGTATACGAGCTGTCAAGTGTATCGATCAAAATGGGGCCCATATTGAACATTTATTCAGATCGTGATTTAGTTTCTCCTATGATGTTTGCTATCATTTATTTGTATTAATGTAATTATCTTCGATGTTTGGTTTTCGCTTAGTTACTACAATTTTTATTCATCCGAATTGTAGAAAATTGCTTCTAATGCTTCGAAATTTTATTTTACTCAAAGACGGTAAATTTTGAAATTGCTAATTGAATTGCATGCAATTTCTACCCACTACTTTTGACATTGTAAATTGAAATAAAAAAGATTGAATATATTTTCGTTTGAATTACCAGTGGTATTATTCCAAGTTTGTTGTATTTTTTGGATATTATCAATCAGAAATAACAACAATTCTTGTTGAAATATCAAATTCGAATGAGCGAAGTGACAAGTACATTAATTTTAGGCACCTGTCAGGTGAGCGTAGCCAGTTCAGCTACTCGATTCAAATATTTCAAAGCATTCTCTGTTAGTTTTTGCAAAATCATCAAATTTCAATATATTCCTAAATTATTTCGGAACTGTAAGTGATGAGTATAGTACATGCTGATGCAATTCCATCTGAAATTTGACGCGTCATGTGATGGCGATATAATAATTGGCACGTGTCATTCGAAAAAATTGAGTTATTGCGGATTGAAAAGGGCCAAAATGAAAAAATCATACAAAACAGCGCTATAGATATTTGACATGTGTAGACTGCTTAAAATATTTCTTGATTCTTCTTCTATCACTCAAGCAAAAATTGTGTCTGTAGTGCAAAAGATCTACGAGCTACAATTTTTTTAAATGTTCCTCAAAAATCGAGTTTATAACAAAAATAATTAAATCTGTCAAAAGTTTCGACAGATAAGTGCCAACAACTTGGGTATTTTGTGCCTTGCTCAAATGTCGGTTCTAGATGTATAAAAAAAAAAGGTAGATTGCCATTTGAAATAACAAAGGGATGACCCACTTCCGGTATAACAGGAAATGGTATGACTTCGAACATATTTCACTCCAATTGGAAATCGCTAGTTATGGCCTTTTATAAAATTTCAGCTTGATATTGTAATTCGAACTCAAAAAGTTTTTAACGGACGTTCCCGGTGGATATCCCTGTATAATAAGTGCAAAAACAGACATGATATGGAAAAATTGTCGGTATGTAGTGTTGTGGAGATTTCTGCAGTTAAAATCAGCTGTGTGATTTCCAGTAAATATGTTGTATTCTCCATCTCTCGCCCTGAGAGAAATATCAATATGTTCTTTGACATTATAGAAATTACTCAATGAACAGGGTGCTGAAAACTGTGATGTGTTTGTGGCAGGAGACTTTAATATTGTCCTTCTGGAACGTACAGGTAACACATTCAACTTTGAGACTCTAATAAATAGTTATGGCTTACAAAAGTGCCATAGAACTGATACAAGAAAAAATTTTAATCCTAAGACATGTATAGATAATTTTTTTTTGAATATTAGTGGTTGTCAAGCGTATGTTCAGGATAAGCATATCTCTGAGCATCGATTGGTCAAATTAACATATTCTTGTAAAATCGAAAGGACCAACGATGGAAGCAGCACCTGGAAAAAAAATCATAAGGGCGAGAAAAAAAAAGCGGTGTTACATTCTTATCTGAATACGCGAAATCCTTCCAAAAAAATCATAAGGTAAGCCAAAAACGCTGCCTCTGAATGCCGCGGAACACCTAAGTGCAGAGACTTCCAGGAATAGGCCACTGTCGTTTGTGATACCCTGAAACCAAAAGTAAGATCATGAGGTATTCGAATGCACAGGTATAATGAGAGAACCAAAAGGTATCGGAACAACAGATTATTCTATAGCAACCAGAAACCATTTATCCCGGAACTTGTGAATCCAACCAAAGTGGAATCGCGACCAGACCAAGAAGCTATGCATGAGTTCTGGTGTAGAATATGGTCAGAACAGAAATCACATGACCGGAAGGTTGACTAGATACGAGAAATAATATCTAGCACCCCGCAACACCAAATGGAAGATATTAATATACTTAAGGGAGACATAGCCACAGTCCTGAAAGGAGCCAACAACTGGGCGGCTCCTGGTCCTGACCAGATTCATATTCACTGGTGGAAATATTTCACTAGGGTCCATCCCTTATTGGCTCAGCGTTTTCAGCTGTCATTACAGAACCCAGGAATAATACCCGAATACTTCACACTTGGCATAACCTTTATGATTCCGAAAGAGCATGGAACTCAAGATCCGAAAGAATACAGGCCTATCACTTGCCTACCGTCCATATACAAGATTCTTACAAGCACGATAACATTGTATATAAATACTTACGTCAGAGCGTAGCATATATTAGCCCACGAGCAAAATGGCTGTCCGTATGGATCAAGAGGATGCAAGGAGCTGCTGGTCATCGACAATATAATAACGAGGCAGGCTAAGAAAAAGTTACGAAACTTATCTGTAGCCTGGGTTGACTACAAGAAAGTCTACGATTCGGTGCCACACTAATGGTTGATTGAGTGTCTGAACATCTATGGAGTAACCAAGCCTATCATCAATCTGTTGAAACATTTAATGTTATCTTCTACAAGTTCTACTAACATTCCGTCTCTCATCTCCATGAATAAAAAACAGATTAAGGATTTGCTCATTTGTGTAGCTGGTCATTATGTTTGAATTAATTCGACTAACAATAATAGTTTGTTATCTATGCTCAGGAGCCTGTCTATGGTCTGGGATATGTCTATGCACGTGCAGGAATCAAAGCCGCCTTGCAAACTTTACGTAGGTACGTAAAATTAAACATCGAGAAAGTTTTGTCATATCCCCTAAGCTTTTTCCACTTGGAATACTCAATATGCAAAACTGATAAATCCGTTTTGCTCCATATTCTAGAAAAAAAAGTGAAGAGCCATGAGACCGAAAAATGCGAAGTGATAGTTTTTGATGGTTTGCATACGACTCATTCAGTGATAGAAAATCCTTTCAAAATTCTATACTCGTTCATATCGAATAGCGCGAAAATTATAATTGTTGCATTTGATCGTTGTTTCCTTGTCAATCAAAAATAATGAGCAAACGCTGCGTCGAAGAGTGGACGGAAATCGATTTGATATTAATAGATCTCATCAGAAACGTTCATCAAATTCCAGAGATGATTTTAAGAACATTAATTTTAAAGAAGCATTGGTCAAATTTCACGGCGTTCATTGGAATCAAGAACATAATCTATAATCCTACAATTTTCGTCTACTATGAAAAATCTTATAACTTTCAATTCATCGATAATGAAGTCAGCGGAACAGAGGAGGAAGATTTATCATGCCCAGATCATTTGCAAGCTGATTCATAGATAATCTGTCACGTGTGTCAGTTGAATTTCGATGCGCATGTAACAATCAGATATTCGGACACCGACCTAATCATAATTAGCTTGGTAACATGCACGAAATCTCGCATGATTTACAGATTTCAACTCATACAGGGCCGGGCAAATAATTATCGATTCATTGACGTGACGAAAATTCACGATATATTAGATGAAGACTTCAATGAAGCATTACCAGCTTTCAACGCTTTTACTGAATGCGATTCTAACCCCGCTTTTTATCGAAAGGGTGAAAATGGAGTCTGAAAAAATCAAAGAAGTATAATGATGCACTTAATGCGATTTGGTACTGGTCAGACGATAATTTAAGTAAATATTTTTCTGTAGAAGTAGAAGTAGAAGTGGAGTATATTCATTTCATAGTTTAGTTTTTAAATAACATGTAACAATTAAATATATATAAAAATGCAAAAATGTCAACCCTCACATTCAGCATAAATATAAAATGAAAAATTATTGTCAATCATTTCAGGCCCAAACCGTAATTTCTAAATTCAGCAACAGAATAGGGTTCACATGTCATTCGCAAATTGAAAACTGTCCTTCTGAAAGCGTCGAGGTCTTTTTTATACCGCAGTTCCCTGGGTAGGCCGTTAAACATCTTCAAAACCTTATAAAATGCTGCTTTCTCAGTAATGTTTAGGTTGTGAGGCGGGTAGTCAACCTGTCTCGTGTTGTTGGTATTTTTCTCTCGAAATATATATATATATATATATATATATATATATATATATATATATATATATATATATATATATATAGGGGTTTCACCCCAACGAGTTGCCCATATATCTGTTCATGCAATCAAACTGATCTCTTGAAAAATATAAATCCACCACCCGGTCATTAATAGCATTTCCAGGCAATGATTATAATCAAAACATATCCAGGAATAATTATATATTAGGATAACGTTAAATGTTATGTGAATATATCAATCTACCAGAATATATACATACTATAGCATCATCAGACAATGACATCAATGTACCAACGAGTAGTGTCAGAGGCTTTCTCCCCAGAAAAATCCAGTGTACGGACCTTAGTCAAGTATCACTGAATGTTACTAATTAATAGTCTCCTTTGTGTGAATTGGTGAACGATCGAATAGAATACTGCTCTGAATATAAATATGACAAAATTGTCAGTTAATTATATCACATTTATATAAACAAATAAATAAAATATGAAATGAGATTCTGAGCAGTATAAACTAAAGAGAAAACATATGACTCCACCTCATTATTTTTTTCGGAAAGAAACCTACGAAGAATATTACAAGATATGATGACTGTTATCTTCTGTAACTGTTCAGACAAATTTTTCTTCAGACCCAAAATCTCAATACTTTTGTGAAGATTCCTAGGAATATTTTTTCTTTTGGGAATTAGGTCATGTTTAATTCCTAGATTTAAATGAATAATATTAGCGACGGCATTATGTCTTTCTAAATAATCTGTTGAAGCAAGGACTGAGCAAGTTGATAATATATGAAAAACTATTTCTGAAGAACAGAAACATCTACGGCAAGAATCATCTATATTTTGTTTGATGATGTGTTTTCTATAATTCCTCGTGAAAACAACCTGATCCTGGATCGCAATTACCAAGCCTTCTGTTTCAGCAAACAATTCTCCAGAAACTAACCATTTATTCGATGCGATTTTATCAATATAATCATTTTTCAATTCTTAAGGGTGCTTTCCGTGTAATTCCTTCTGCATCCAACTTTCTCTTTCAGAATTAACATCAAATATATCAAAATCTAGCTTTTGCATTGTCAAGTTCAGAGGTGTAAGATTATAATCTGATGCAACAACAATATCATGTGATTTAGACTTTTTCTGTTTATCATGAAAATGGAAAAGTAGATGAAAAATCTGTTTCCAATGAAGATTATTCAAATCAGACCTCCAAGACGTCTAGGTAGTGTAACTCTCTGCACAGCTGTCTTTGGGTGGTGCTTATGGTATTTACAAAGCTTTTTTCTCTTTTGACATTGTAATTCATTTAGATCAGTTTTAGACCATTTAATAATTCCAAAAGAAGATGTAAGAATAGGAACTGCATAGGAGTTGATAGCTCTGAAAAGGTTTTCACTAGTTAAATGACTCTTGATGATAATTCTAAGTCTTTTGTAATATGAACTTCTAATATTTTCTTTAGTGCTGCTATGGTTAATTGTCCTCTCTTGACCAAATCCAAGATATTTATATTTATCCCCTTGATGCATTGGCTCGATTTCGATAAAGGAAATCTTTATATAATCAGAGGTGATCTTTCTCTTTTCAATAGAAAGATTTTTACATTTTGGAAGCCCAAATTTCATATGAATATCATTGGAATAGCAGAAAGTAATCTCAAGTAGACTTTTCAAATGAGATCTGGTTCCGGCATATAATTTAATATCATCTAAATAAATTAAGTGACTTAATTTGAATTCAGTTGATAGACTCTTTATTTTGAAGCCGAAACTAGTAGCATTTAATTCATGAGATAATGGATTGAGGCAAAGACAAAACCAAAGAGCACTTAAAGAATCACCTTGAACAATGCCTCTTTTGATTGGAAATACTTCGGATTGTTTTGAAATATTTTAATGAAGATTGGTTCTCCAATTTTTCATTACAAATTCAAGAAAAAGACGAAGTGTCTTATCAATTTTATAAATTTCCAAAATTTCTTGAATGGGGAGAACTATCAAAAGTTTTTTGGTAATCAATGAAGGCTGTATGAATATTTGTCTTCTTAGTTTGAGCTTGATTCAAAGCAACAGAATCAATTACTAGTTGCTCTTTGGTACCAAAGTGTTTTTTTCTACATCCTTTTTGTTGTTCGGAAAGAATATTATAATTCTCCAAATGTGCATAAATTTTTTGGGGAATACATACAGTTAGAACTTTATATATTGTTGGAAGGCAAGTAATTGGTCTATATTGAGACGGATCAATAGTATTAGCACTTTTCGGTTAGGTATATATATATATATATATATATATATATATATATATATATATATATATATATATATATATATATATATATAAAAACTATGCTATAACCTAATCTCGGTTGGAAATTTGAGAAGTAAATTGTTTTGATTACATCCTGACTAACATAAGACTTGAGGATTCTAATTGAAAAGATTTCAGAATTGAGTTTTTTTATGAGATTACAGGCATGGTCCTTCCATGTTAGCTGACCGTCTAGATATATTCCCAGAAATTCAATAGGGTAGGACAGTGTTATACCATTTACTAAATTTTCTTGAACTCCTGCTCGAGATCGGCTACTACTAAACGCAAGAGCCTCAGTCTTTTCAATGTTTAGTACCAACTGATTTCTGACGCACCAGTTATTTGTGCTGGTCAATATCTGCGGGACTCTCCCGACTGTATTTGTAATCTCCTTAGAGGAAAAAATGACGTTCACATCGTCCGCAAACTCGAACACGTTACAATCGGCTTCACTAAGAGGTTCAGACATGAGATTATCTGGAACATCATTATTATAGATGAGAAATAAAAGCGGTCCCAATATGCTTCCCTGTGCAACCCTTGTCTTCACATCATGGCCCACTGAATAATACGTATTCTTGACAACAGTTATCGACACTCTCTGTTTTCTGTTCGACAAGTAATCCTTGATCAAGGCCAACTACTTGTCTCTGATACCGAAAGTCTCCAGTTTATTGAGCAGTACTCCATTCTCCAAGCAATCAAAGGCCTCCGACATATCAATGAAGAGAACAGCAGGAACTTCATCTGCATCCAATGAATCATATATCCTTTTGTCAGCTCAAAGACAGCCGTATCTGTATTTTTACCTCTTGAGAATACATTTTGACACTTCGATATCACTTTAAACTTTGCGAAGGAATTTATTAAGCGATTAGATAACAGTTTTTGAAATATCTTTGAAAATGATGTGAGAAACTTATGGGCCTGTAATTGCCCATGTCATCTTACTTACTTCTCTTTTTGAACAGAGATACCAGAACAGTTATCATTAATTCGTTTGAAAAGACTCCATGCCTGAAGGAGCATCCGATGATATGTGCTAAAGGTCCTGCTATTATTTCAATGCAACTACTCAACACTCTCCTGGGAACTCTATTATAACCCTTGCATGATTTGTTTGCAATTTTTTTAACAGAACTTATTAGTTCATGCTCTGAAATATCAAACACAAAGAACGATTTAGGATTCCATTTTAATCTAATTGGATCGTAATCTTGCTTGGGTAGGTGTAGCAGTATCAGCAAAAGATCAGTGAATTCGTTCGCAAAATTAACAGCATCACCGTCCAGACTGCCTTTGGCTCATTTGGCGCATTTCGGATGAGACTACTATAATATGTCTGTTTAGCTTCACGTATTACAGAGTCATACAACATCTTACATTTCTAATATTCTGTTATGTAGTTAGTTCTGACCCTTGAAATAGTGAATAGAATGTCAAGGTGTTTTTTTATTGATTTTATGAAAGAAGTATGAGAAAATCTATTTCCATCTATCCGGACGGTTTTTGTTTTTAGGCTAAAGCATCACTCGAATATATTATTGAAGCGTGTTAGGAACGACTTCCACATGGAGTTGACATCCTGTTCAGGCATGGATGGTCCTCCCAATTTATCTCAGACAGTTTTTCTTTAAAATATGTCATGGTGTTCTCATTAATGACTCTGACTTTAGGTTTTTTTGGGCTTCCTTGAGGTGGTCCTTCACAATCTAATACTCTGTGCTGAGTGATCGGACAGATACTTCTCAACAACCGACGCTTCGTAACTAATTAGTTATCACATTATCCAAAACAAGATGCGGAAGTTTCTGTAATCCGAGTAGGCTCGTTTATGGATAATGTAACCTCAAATACTTCAACCGGTAAACGAAAAGCAAATGCAGGGATTCAACCAAGGTGTCAACAGTAAAGTCACCCAAAACCACGAATTTAGCTCTCGCAATACTGCATTTGTCTAAAATGAACGAAATTTTCTCGAAAAAATAGTTTAAATCAGCTCTAGGACATATGACAGATGTAAGGTTACAAAACGTCGAAACACGTTAATTTAGCTCGATGGGCTATTTTCATGAAGACGTACCAGAATGATTACAGTGAGACTATTTCAAATACAAAAGGTAACTGCGAAGTGTAAGCGTTACCACCGTAAAAATGTGACCTGTACCAGCATTTATTAATCATTGCGCCTATTGCACAAAAGTGATCTCTCGCATCGCAGCAAATATCGACGATCACAAGCCCGACTGAATTTGGTTGACAACAAGAAGACGGAAGATATGTTTTTAAATGGTTTGATGGAGAACAGTTACCTGAAATTCAAAATATAATACAGAATCTATCAGGCAAAAATAATTTTATATAACCTCGAATCATTAATTAATATTTCGTTAATAAAACCACGTATTATTCACAGAATATCGAGATGACTCTGAGGGAGACGAAGAGTCAACAGACTATGCAGATGATTCTACAGAAGAATCAGATAGCCAGGGTGATAGTAAAGTTGATTAATTGTAATATTTAATTTGAGAATATCGATTTTGGATTCTTCAGTTGATCTTCCTTATTGCTCAAATTATTCACTTAATTGTTGTAATATGATCTACTACAGAAGCAATGAAAAGTGAAAATGCTTTTGAATGAGCGAAAAATTGTTATTATTATTATTAATACATGGATAAGAGTCGAGGCAACACCTATATAACTCAATCACAGAACAACTAAAATAATGCGTACTGAATACATTGTATATAAGCATGAGAAAAATAATTGCAGAATTGTAAAATTATAAAAAAAAGGAGAAAAACTTGAATTTCCATGAGCAAACGAAACTTGTAGCGAGCAGCGAAGTAGTTTCATACCATCAAGCGCCATTGCAAGTTTCATCTGCAGGCAACCTTACATGCTGGTTATATTTATTCTTGAAGATGTTCACAGAGTTAGCATTAACCACCTCGCATGAGAGATAATTCCAAGTCGAAAATATCCGATTGGGCTGGAAGTATTAACGATGAATTGTATTGAAATTATCCTTGTACTTGAAACCATGTCCACGAAGTTGTCGGAGACAGTTCGATGTTTTATAACCCATGGAGTGCTCGATAAGTTATTATAAGGTCACCTCTAAGACGTCTGGATTCAGTAAGATACCTTGAAAATGTTAAGTCTGTCAGAGTAGCATGGTCTAGATCGGCCGAAGGGGATCCTAGTAAATCTTCTCTGTATAGCTTCCAGCGACTCCATATCCTTACGGAGCATTGGGAGCCAGACATGGCCTGCGAACTCCATAATGGACCAAGCATGGGAGTTGTAGAGGATATTACACGTATTGATATCGCAGCCATGGAAAGATTTCAAAAGAAGGAAGAACATTCTTGAAGGCCGAGTTCGAGACCAAGTTAAATCATCAGAAATCTTCACTCTCAGGTCAACGTGCGTACGGCAAGTGGCAATGGCTCTATCATCCAAGAAGTATTGCAAGCGAGGATTGTTTTTGCCTAGATGTAAGATACCGCATTTTTCGAGGTTGAGGGGTATCAGCCAACCAGAACACCATTCAGAAATCATATCCAGATCGCCTTGAGTATCGCTGTTCAGAGGACAGCTATATATTTTGGTATCATCAGCAAACTGTGAACATGATGACGACAAGAGAGAAGGAAGATCGGAAATGTATAGCAGGAACTCAGTGACTCAAGAGTACATCAAGAATTTGTTTGAGGGGCTTCTTAAACGTATACTAGCAGTAATTACGGCCCGGGGAGGAAACACTCGATTTTGAAAATGCTTAGTTATCATTCGATGCTAGTTGATTGGTCTCTCCGCAAATGTTTGAAGATGGTAGAATTTCTTGATTTTTTATCAACTCGAAAATGGTTGATATTTTCCATCATAAACTCATCTCTTTTGAATGATATCTCCATATTTCACACTTCTGAAAGTTACCAAGCGACTCTTGAATGACCAACCTAAAAGTTTATATAGTATATGTCGAAAAAGTAGGGTGATGCGACAATTTTTTTGGGAAGTGTATATCGAAGGGAGAGGATAGGGTAAGGCGCCCTTCACTTTCGTGGGCCGATATGAAACACTGAATACATAGAATGGGTAGACACGGAGCTCTTGGTTCTAATCACACAAGGAAAGAATAGGAGAAATGTTAGTCTATGAAATAAGTGTTCATGATTATTTGAATATTCAACCTGTTTATTCGTATAAACTGATAATTAATAAATAAATGGGAAATTCTCTTCACATTAAAAGAACAATCGATAGCGGTGGATTGTTTAGTCGAACTGCAAATGATGCAGCATGCCAGAGAAACCAGCTCACAGCCCACAACTTTGGAAACCGGACCTACGCAGAATCCACCTATATAATGGTGATTGACGTTCATTTCCATGTTTGATTTGATTCAGCCTATCATTTTTTGAAATTTCAAGATCGATCACTTGGATATTTCAAAATTTTCGAACATCTGACTGTAGGTGTTTCCGCTGCCGGAAAAATGGCTGACGGTTATTTTCACGTTTTACTGAATATAACAAGCATCACGTAAAAATTTTCAAGTGCAATTTAATAACATTTTTATGACAAGTTTTATAGCCTCCCTTACTCATTTCCACTAATACCAGACTGATTAACGCGCGGATCTTGTATATTCAAGTGGAGAAATATTAATACTGAAAAATTCGTGTGAAGATCGATCACTAGTCCAAAAGTAACACTACCTCTGTGACTATGATTCTACTATGAATTCAAACTACTTCATTTGCGACAAACAATGTTTCGACAGAATCCAAATAACAATCCGAATATTCATCGAGAAGTTCGTAGTCTGAATAGTTCTCCTGGGAAACCAACTGAATTCAAAAAACGTAGACACCACCGTATTGTCCCATATTGATAGGCAACTATGATCCTTATTCATGAGATGGCGAAACTATGTACGCTCGAAGAGTCATTTTCCTTTCACTTATAGAGCTTTGAAGTTCCGAAATTTCGCTCGGTTTTACTGTATCATATCTGAAAGGATATAAAGGGAGCTCCTTTTTTCCCGTTGAAATAAATATACATATCCCGAGCCGAATTTCATGCTCACGATTAAGCTAGTTTTATGTTCGGAGCTCAAATGAGATTTATGTAATAGTCCACAGTATTCAGTGTGGGATAACACTTTGCGAGAAATTTGAAATTTACAGTTGTTTCAATGTCATTTGAAACAACTTGCGAACCAAAAACTGTCAGATTATATTTCTATTAATGCGCTATTGTTCAACTAATGTGAAGATTCATTTCCTTTTATTATTTGTAAGTTTCATATCAGTTACATTCTCTGACATGAAATAATGAGTATCAAATGATACCCATCAATCTTACAGATCAATTATTTGCTTAAGTGTTCCACCGCATCATTAAAATCAGAAAAATAAATTTCAAACAAAGCATGTTTAATTTATCATTTCATCTGAATTAAACACAACACGAATAGATTTATTGTTGAAGTGCATTTACTTGGATGATAACCAACCACTGTCGATAAATAACTGAAAATTGATCAACACAGATACAAAATTGAAGCTAAACTAAAGGACAACAAATTATAAATAATCTAAAACATTCGCTCAAAATTCGATAGTGTCTGATCCGGAGCGGGCGGCTGCCAACAGAGTCGGATCTCCATGTTAGGAGCGACTGAAGGAAAACTCACCAACCCGCAAGGCAAGCGTGGTGTGTCAATTGCCATTTCCTACTAACGCATGCAATGTCAAATCTCAAAACAACAATACATGAGTAGGATTACAAATTCAGAATCTCACACCGAAACGACGGTCAGTTCCAGGGATGATTCTGGGGGGACAGAAATTTGACTAGGAAAATTCCAAATCTGAGGTGGCAACATACAACGTCTGAACCCTATCATCAGAAAGGAAGATACTAGAACTGGAAGAGGAATTATCCAAAATCACTTGGGAGTGAGGTGAGGATGAAAGGAGAGGGGCGGAGAACACTGAAATCAGGACACGCATTCTATTATGTAGGCAATAAAGATGTCGCCCTTGGTCGAATTGGTTTTCTCATACATAAAACTCATGTCGATAATATTTCGATGAAAATTAACATAAGATACAGCTTCAAAATCATCCAAGCCTATGCACCTATATCACAAATCTCCGACGACTATATTGAACACTTCTATGATGATCTTCAAATGCCACTGAAGGATACGAATTCAGACTTCACTATCATCTGCGGAGAATTCAACGCAAAGGTAGGCACAAAATCAGACGAGGTAGAGGTATCAATGGGAAATTTCGGAAGTGGTCAAAGAAACCCACTCGGAGAGACCCTTCTGAACTTCCTGTTGGCAAACGGCTTATTCTTGATGAACAGCTTTTACTATAAGAAACCTAATCGAAGGTGGACATGGATAAGCCCAGACGGAAAGACAAGAAATGAGATAGACTTTATAATCACTGATAAGAAATCCATACTACAGGACGTAACAGCGCTGAATCAAGTAAATGTGGAAAGTGACCACAGAATTGTGAGAGCCACAGTCCAAATCAATATAGACAAAGAATGATACAGATTAGCTCAGCCAAAAACATACGAAAATGGAGCAATCCAGAAAGTGCTGAGAAATACCAAGAAACCATCAAAATACACAAGCCCTGGAAACACCGAGGAATGGAACAGGCAAATAACAGAATCCTTCATCCAAACAATTATCCCATTGAATGCGCAAGGCACATACAAAAGAGCAAAATAAGCCAACACACAAGACAAATGATTGAAGATCGAAGAAACCTACAAAAACACGACTACACTAATACCCTACTGATAAACCAACGGAGCAAAGAAATCTCAAAAAACATCAGAAGTGACATAAGAAATTACAACAACCAACAAATAAAAAACACCATAACAAAAGCTTGAAGATCCTGAAAACAAAACTTAGTAATGGTAATAACGAGATACTAAAACTTAAGACTAAGAATAATCAGACCATTACAAACAGAGATAAAATACTCCGAATAGTTGAGGAATTTTATACAAACCTGTACACGAGTAGCATAGAGTTGAAAAAACACCGAAACCAACACTAAAAGCTAGCGGAGTCATGAACAAAGAGTCAAAATAACTACCAGAAATCGCAATAGACGAAATTGAATAAATTAATTCATTAGATTGCGGTCACGTTTATATAAATTGTTCACTAAGGTCATTAGCAAAAGATTGGAGAGAAAACTCGACTTTTACCAGCCAGTCGAGCAGGCAGGCTTCCTATCAGGTTTTGAAACAAACGATCATCTCCTTACATTGAAACTATTGATCGAGAAGATACTTGAGTACAACAGACCTTTACTGCTGATTTTCATTGAATTATAAAAAACTTTTGATACGATCGAAATAGTAGCCATCCTAGAAGCTCTCCAACAATGTCGCATAGATTATAGATACACTCATTTACTGTATAACATCTAAAACAACTCAACTGCAAGTATAAGACTTCACAAATATAGTAAGTAGTAAGGTCCGAATAGAAAGAGGTGTTCGACAGGGAGACACCTTGTATCCTGAACTTATCACTGCAGGAAAAACTCAACTAGAAAAACAAGGAATTGACATAGACGAGACAAAATTGAACAACCTACGGTTTGCAGATGACGTTGTACTCATCACGGATAATTTACAGGAGGCTGATGTGATGATAAAAAAACTGAATGAAGAGATGGTAGATGAAGGGCTCTGCATGAACAAACAAAATACAAAAATCATGACGAACCTAGTACTTGGAGGAACCATCACTCTAGACAGCAACGTCATTAAAGAGGTTAGCGAGTACAAGTACTAAGGACACGAATTGAGAATATTCAGAGACAATCAGACACATGAAATGAATAGAAAAATATGGTTGAGCTGGGCAGCATATGGAAAACTTCGAGACCTATTCAGCACTTCTACTAGTGCTGGCATACGGAGCGGAAACTCTCACATTGACCACAAATACTGTTCACAAATTAGAGGTAACCCAACGGAAAATGGAGAGGGCCATGCTGGGAATAAAACTTCAAGATAGTGTGAGAAAGACAGAGATAAGACGAAGAACAAAAGTTGACAATGTCATAGAACGAATTACAACGCTAAAATGAAAATGTGCGATACATGTTGCACGGCTCAAAGACGAAAGATGGTCTATGAAAATATTGAACTGGCGACCAAGAAGAGTTGGAAGAAGTAAAGGAAGACCCCCAAATCGCTAGAGCGATAACATTAAAAGAGTCGCCGGTCATTGGATGAGGAAAGCCCAAGATATGGCACATTGGATGCGCTCAATGGACGCCTAAGTCCAGCAGAGGACACAGCAGGCAGGAGAATGATGATGATAATGATGACAAAATTCGCATAAGTTTGAGTAAAACCCCTTAAGTCAATTAACAGAACAATTATCTGAACTCAGTTGGAAAAAAAATAGGTAAAAATCTACCTTCTCATTTAATACTATGTAAGAAAGTTTGTATCTATTGATTTCTAGGAATTCCCGAAAATTAATATCAAGTTTTTCGTTAGATGAATGTAAAACTTTGAAATTTCGATTGAAATTATATGGTTCGCGTAATAAGAATTTGTTTTTTATAGATGAAAGTACGATATTATTCACTGATTTCAATATTGAAATTTCTGTTCGGATAGTAACCTTTCTTAAGAGCTATTTGTTTAATATTAACAAGATGTGAAGGTGAAAGAACATTTGATAATTTGTGAACCGTGCTGTGGAAAGCTGTTTGTTAAACCGTATAAAATGACGTATTGTGGTTTACGATGTTTATATGATATGGTTTATAAGCGATGGAAAATTCATGTCATTTGTTCAATTCGATAAAAGTTGAATCTGAAAAGTTGATTGACTCGTTTTGTTCAATTTCGGTAGGAATTTTATTTTAGGATAAATTGACTTTATAAACTTCTCGAAAATATTCAGCTGACGTTCCGTACTAGTACAACATACTTTTGTATCATCCCCATACCAGAACCAATAAAAAAATTTCAACTGAAGGGTTATTATGTATTGTCGTTTGTAGGATATCCATGAATATTTCTGCTAATAAGGGGCTGACCAAACGGTAAAATGAAGACTAGAAAACAAAGTAATTTTTTAACACATATCTAATACCAACAATTTTTCGTGTTGAATTGAATGGCCATATCAAGTTCCATAGTTTTTTCCTTAATACCAATCGGATCATTAGAAGAGATACTTGTAAATAAGTTATTGACGTAAAAAGAAGCTAATTGAGGTATGAAAATGTATTTTCGTGTTTTATTTATTTTTATTTCATCTTTTGTTCATAGAGAGTTTTGATACAGTATTTTCATTTAAATATATAATATTTTTGATCAAATCAAGTGAGACATCTTAACCGCAGTTAAAAATAAGAAACAACTAGTCTAATAGGCTATCCCGGTTTATGAAGTCCATTTGGTAGTTATAATTGGGGAGCTAGTGGGTTAATTACTGTTAGCTTAATCTTGGTTATGTGTTCCAGTAAAAGCTTAATGGTTTTCAATAAATTTTCATTTTATTTTTGAATTGATTACGTTGAACCAGACGAAATTTTAGATAGATTTTGAGAATAAGGAAAGTCTTTCGTTTAAGAAATATAGTCAGTATTGACGAAACAACGAAGATTTTCCCCCTGCAAGAGCCGTTCCAGATAAGTTTGTGAATAATTGCCAATCTGTTTACATCCCTAGTGAGTTTGTAACTTGAGGCGATAAGTTGGAATCGTTTTGTGGCCGCTGTGCCTTTCGACAATATATTCCAAATCAACCAGCAAAACACGGTACAAACATTTTAACTTTTGTTTACATGAAAGTATGTGCAGAAACACAGGCAGAGGAACATTATCAATTGATCAATACTACTAAAGGCAGAGCTCTCAGAATGATTAAACCTATTTCAGGAACCAATCGAAATGCAACAAAAAACAAGTAATATTTTTTGAAGAATTTTACTGAATAATTGTGATTCGTAGCGCGTTTCACTACTCTGTAGCTTCTTCATACGAATGGATGTACATAAATTATGACAATAAAGACACAATTGAAAATATCAATATAAATATTCTTAACTAATTAAAAGCTTATAGAGTTGCTTTTTCTTGAGTGGTTATTGATGACAGGTATATCCAATAAAATTAATGACCAGATTGCTCCCTGAAGAGATTCAGTAGAGGTGACTTGTTGAAATTATTTCCACTCAAGAATAATGAAAGTTTTTCACTTGTAATGCCAACGTATGTTGAGGTGTTGAATTTTCGTTTCAATTTATCGACAGGGTAAACTTCATTCAATGCGATTCTCCTTTATTTTATATTCGAAATATTATTTATTGTTTTGGGATTATAACCATTATTTTTAGCTATTTGTTTAACTGAATTTAATTTTTGTTGAATGTTAATCAATCTATGGATAAAGCTTTTGAATACTAACATTTTGTGTTGATACGGATGACACGACGAGTTACGTATTATAATATCTGTATGTGACGGCTTATGAAAGATTGCGAAAACATGTTTTACATTTTCATTGGAAATTGTTACTTTTAAGAAACTTATGGAATTATTGCTTTCTATTTCGGTGGTGAATTCAATTTTTGGATGTAATGAATTTATATAATTTTCGAAAATATTCTGCTGTTTATTTGTTCCTGTGAAGCAAATAATGATATCGTCTACATAGCGATACCAGTATAAACAATATGTAGTAAGTAGATGATAATGAATTAATTTCTCTAAATTATTCTTGAATATATCTTTGACTGGTCAAAAATTCATACGAACTAATTGCCAATATCTAAGATACCATTGTACAACCTAATTCCAAACTCATTTCTTTCGACGTTAAAAATCTATTCCTAACTTTCCTCCGAAAGATACGTACTACTTAGTTGAAGAATTATTAGAAAAGTATCATGTCAATATTATCATTAAATCAGATATTCTTTTATTATAAAAATTTGTTCAGATCAAAATAAATCCACTTCAATAACAAGGATTATACTAGTGAAGACGGCTTGATCATGAGCAATCCGTTAAGTCCTTTGTTGGCAGAAATATTCATATTCATAGATAATTTAGTAAAAATGAGTATTTATGGCAGGTATATATATATATATATATATATATATATATATATATATATATATATATATATATATATATATATATATATATATATATATAAAAATTAAGGAATAGATTGCTCCCCGAAGAGATTCAATAGAGGTGAAGGGCTCAAATGGACTTGTTCATCGATGAGTTTACCTAAGTGTTTGTACTTATTGATTTCAAAAGTTTCCCAGAGATCTACCTTCCAAAATTTATTATCTGTATGCATAATTTCAAACTGTGGGTCGAAAGAGTGATTATATTCTGAGAGATGATTCAAGTAATTTGAATCTGATTTTTATTTGAAAAACTGGGCTTATGTTCCGATATTCTAATATTAAAATTTCTATGCGTTCTACCAATGTAGAAATTATCACAGTCATTGCAATTCAATCTATAAACACCTGATTTATTGTTTTTACCTGATTTGGTTTTATTATTTTTCATATATTTGCCTTAATTATTATTAGTTTGGAGAGCTATGTTGAAATTATTGCTACTCAAGAAGGATTTCAGTTTCTCACTTATAATGGTACGTTTGACCACCTAATTCCAAACTCATTTCTTTCGATGTTAAGAATCTATCCCCAAAATTTCTCCGAAAGATACGTATCACTTAGTTGAAGAATTATTAGAAAAGAATCATGTCAATACTATCATCAAATCAGATATTCTTTCATTATTACAAATTTGTTTAAATCAAAATTATATCCATTTCAATAACAAATATTATACTATTGAAGACGGCTTGATTATGGGCAATCCGTTAAGTCCTTTGTTAGCAGAAATATTCATGAATAACTTAGAGAAATTAATTCATAATCATCCACTCAGTAAATATTGTTTATACTGGTATCGCTATGTAGACGATATCATTATTTGCTTCACAGGAACAGATAGACAGTTAAAAATTCTCGAAAATCATATAAATTCATTACATCCAAAAATTGGATACACAACCGAAATAGAAAGCAATAATTCTATAAATTTCCTAGACGTAACAATTTGGAATGAAAATGGAAAGCATGTTTCCGCAATTTAACATAAGCCGTCACATACAGATATTATAATACATAACCTGTGTGTCATCCGTATCAACATAAAATGTCAGAATTCAATAGTTTTATTCCTAGGTTGATTAACATCCTGTTATCACGAGAAAATTTCAACAAAGAATTAAATTTGATTAAACAAATAGCCAGAAATAATAGTTACAATCCCAAACCAATAAATAATATTTTAAATAAAAACAAAATAGAATCGCATTGAATGAAGTTTACCCGGTCGATAAATTGGAAAAAAAATTCAACACCTTAACCTACGTTGGCATTACAAGTGAGAAACTGAAAGCATTCTTAAGTAGCAATAATTTCAACATAGCTTACCAAACTAATAATAATTTAGGCATATATGTAAAAAATAATGAAACCAAACCAGGTAAAAACAATAAATCAGGTGTTTATAGGTTGAATTGCAATGACTGTGATAATTTCTACATTGGTAGAACACATGAAAATGTTAATATTAGAATATCGGAACATAAACGCAGTTTTTCAAATAAAAAATCAGATTCAAATTACGCGAATCATCTCTTAGAAAATAATCATTCTTGCGACCCACAGTTTGAAATTTTGCATACAGATAATAAATATTGGAAGGTAGATTTTTGGGAAACCTTAGAAATCAATAAATACAAACACTCAGGTAGACTCATCAATGAACAAGTCGATTTAAGCCCTTCACCTCTATTGAATCTCTTCGGGGAGCAATCTTTTCCTTAATATTATTAGATATATCTGTCATAAATAACCACTTAAGAAGAAGCAACCCAATAAGCTTTTAATTACTCAAGAAGATTTAAATTTATATTCTCATTCATATTTTCTGTACATCCATTCGTCTGAAGAAGCTACGGTGTAGTGAAACACGTTACGAATCGCAATTATTAAGTATAATTCCTTAAATCGCAGTACTTGTTTTCTATTATTGATAATAGAATTTTATCAAGTAAAAGCCTCCCAAATTCAAATGATAAATAATTTAGAGAAATTAATTCATAATCCAGTCAATATATATTGTTTATACTGGTATCGCTATGCAGACGATATCATTATTTGCTTCACAGGAACAAATAGACAGTTTAAAATTTCCGAAAATTATATAAATTCATTATATCGAAAAATTGGATTCACAACCGAAATAGAAAGCAATAACTCAATAAATTTCTTGGACGTAACAATTTCGAATGAAAATGGAAAACATGTTTTCGCAATCTACCTTAAGCCGTCACATACAGATATTATAATACATAACTCGTCGTGTCATCCGTATCAACACAAAATGTCAGCATTGCTGATATTGCAATAATTCTAGCTTCCTTGGTTTATCAGAGGCGGGCTAACTGTAACACTGTAATGCTTTTTCTCTTAACACCCCGTATGAAAAAAACCTAAAAATAATGTTTTCTGATTGCTAGACCATAACCCTGCATTGTTTTTTGGCTCACAACAATGAAACGTTATTCTCCGTAGAAGTTCCTCCCTATTATTGACCGGCGTGGAATGGTTTTGAGGTATCCCCATAGCTAAAAATCAATTGGAGCCGGGTCGGTAGATCTAGGAGGCCAAGAAGTAGGTCCACCTCTACCTATCCAACGGTTTCGATAGACGTTATTGAGATGCTCCCGCACAGCAATGTTAAAATGAGGTAGTGCCTCATGGTGCATGTAGTACATCTTTAGGCGGGTTTTCAAGTGATAAATGCACAATTAAATCTTGAAAAACATTCTGGAGGAACTCAAATAATGTTCCCCATTCAATCGGACCGGCAATACAAATGGTCTAATCAACAAATTTCCAATGACACCTGCTCAGATGTTAATTAGTTCAAACTGATGTTGATGATGAGCAACAATGATGGCATGAGAATTCATATTAGCCCATACGTGGGAGTTTTGTAAATTTGTATAAACATTTTTTGTAAAACCTGCTTCACCTGTGAAGAGAATAGTGCTAATGAAGTATTCATCATTTTGTTGCTGATCCACTAGCCTGTTTGAGAACTGCCTACTACGAGGAAAATCTTCAGGATTCAGCTGGTGCGTTCATGTGTTGTTGTTTTCGACGTATCAAAATGTGCGGCTAATTTGCGTATGCTCGTTGAAGGATTGTCATCTACAACATTCAAAATGTTTTCCGTACGTACTGTTCTTCTCATACCACCATCAATACTTTTTTTCTCGAGCTTTCCTCAAGTGATTGGTAGTCCATAATATGTCAGTGTTGCCCTATTAACTAAAATAACCCACCCGTTAACGTCCCTTGGACGTTAGTCGACTCGTTGAAATGTCTTCTGATTTGGAAAAGAGAGATTAGGAAATCTTTCATGATACAAGTTTCTAGTTTCTAAAGCCTTGCAAGAGGCAAGACCATACATAAGGTGCAGATCTGCATACATTTCGAATAAGTTCACAATAAAATTAACCACAAAATCCGAACATCAGTAAATGAATAGGTATTGAAGTAATTTCAATATCAATCAATGTGTTAGCGATGTGACATTATTATAATGTCTAAATACACAATGGTTAAATAAAAGTGAAACATTTTTTCGTTCATTTTCTTTCTCGAAAATGGTTCATTTTATCAATAGTAAACAGGTATTACTTTTTTTTAGTACTGGTTCAAGTTATCAGAAAACAGTTTTTCAGGTCTCTATCATACAGGGTGTTGAATGAATAAGCATAACAGTGTTACACCTAGTCAGCCCCTAGTGAACCAAATAAGCTAACATTATTGCAAAGATACCATTTCAAGGGATCATTACTGCTAGACATTCTTAATTTTCATTAAATTATGTATAGTACTTTAAAAGTTACTCGAGAAAAACTGATTTCAAGGGATAAGGGCAGTTGGTACATCGTTTGTTTATTAATACTCTTTCTCTATTTTTTTTTTGATAATTTGATTTTAGGAAAATTCCTCTGTTTTCCTCCTTGATTTAAATGAAACCATATAGGATTCAGTTAATAAATTAATAATAATGATAAATTTCGTTTCACAATATCGGTGGTATGAGCAGGTTTGTTGTCCTGATCTTAGAGGATCTTTTCTTTCGCAAAGAAGATCTTTTCTCAATCCTGAAAAACTGATACCATATACTTCTTTGGAGATTTTAACCCCTTCATTTGCTTTGAAGCTGAAACACAGGGTTCAGACACTCTGGGGTTTGTTGGTTGGATGGTAATTGTAAGCGCAAGTCTCATCTTCATGTACGAATCGATGCACATAAACAATTATAGTTTTCATAACGGGCCAAATGTTCAAGAAAGGATCTTACTGCAGTGCATTTTTATCCAAAATCAACAAATGTGGTACTAATTTTGGCAATAGTTTTCTCAGATCTAGTTCATTCCTAAAGTTATGTAGTATCCGTTCAGTTAACATACCCATAGCCTCTGTAATTTCACGCTTTGGTCAATAGTGTATCATCCGTAACGATATCGAAATAATCTTTCGTGCAGTATTGACAGTGGCACCAATTTATGGAGGTCCTGGAGGGGATCATCTTCAAGGCTTATACGGCGTCGTTGAGATCTCAGAGTACACTTGCACACAATTATTTCTGAAGAAACATCTAGAACCTAGCTCATTCCCCATTTTATTGAACTTTCAGTAACACTTTTTCACTTAGGATATTTTTCGCAAATTTTTCTTTAAATTAAACAAGATCCACGAATAAATAATAAATGGGAGATGTCAACCCAAATTATTGGGTTCATAATGATTCTAGAACATCTATAGATCATAATCGGCATCACTTAGAAGACTGAACCTGGGGCTCTCTCGGTCAAACAGAGAGGAATTGTTTTGTTGAGTTTGAACATTTGAAGGATTTTGCCATTGTACTTCAAAATTGTCAATAAGTACAATGGAATGATAATGTTTCAGAAGACTCACACTACGACGGAAGAACATCTCCGCGAAAAAGGAAATATCGCAAGTTATGTACGTTTTGATTATCTCCTCAGTCCTTTTATGGCCTTACTTGCTATGTGAAATCTTTTCTTAGATTAAAGTGAGTTCAGACATATAAGAGTCAGGTATGATTGTTGAAATATTTTTATGCTAGTTTTCTCTTTTCATTGTTACAGATTTCTGTCCCGAACCCCCTTCCTTTTACCCCTGTCTTCGTCTGGAAATCATGGAGTGCAAGATGAGAATGAAAGAATGAAGCTGCTAAGCAGAAAAATATTTGTTACTCTTTATGTACACACAACACTAACGAAATATAAACAGATAAGCTATTGCTAGTGCATTAGCGACAGGAAACGCTCTTTTACATCAGGTTGTTTCACTCGTTTATTGAATCATACGCAAGATAGTATGGTTCCCCTATTACATTTTCTGAGCTCACACTTATGTTTTTCTTCTGACATACTCTAAAATCATAGATATAAGCATTTATTGTAAATACAATTATTCGAATTTTTGTAAATCCTCTCCCTCCAAAAGGATATACAGAGTGTTTCAACGAAAACTAAACAGAAGCTATATCTACCAAGATATTCATTTCTGATCAACACGCAAAAACAGGTCAATTTTTGTTTCAAGGGAACCATCTTTTGGGGTACAATACTTGCCTGAAATATCCTTGAACCTTTTGAACAGGTAAGATGGGTCGAGTGATGACTCAAAAGAAAGGTGGTATCTTTGTCTACATCGCCTTGAACGAATCTCCATTTTTAACAAAAATTATAGATATAAGCATTCATTGTGAATACATTTTCTGTATATCCTCTCTTTTTCAGAAGAATAGATATATATATATATATATATATATATATATATATATATATATATATATATATATATATATATATATATATATATATTTACTTTATTACTTCACGCCCATTTCAATTCATTTTGAAAATAACTGAGAAACTTCTATTCTCAACCGTTTGGAAACAGGAATTGAAATAACATATCCACTTGAAATTTTGTGTGAGTTCATATGCAAAATTGATTCGTTTAATATAGTTAAGAGTTTGTTTGTAAAACTCTAGTATAGTTTCGCTACCTGAACTTTTATCGAACTTGATTCCTATTTCAAAAAGTATATTTATGTTTTCGTTCAGTCTCTACAGTATTAAAATCACATTATTAATAGCTATGTTGAACTAAAATTATATTTAATCAACTATTTCATCGTTATTTCTGTTGGAATTTATAGGTCCCTTTATTTTCTCTATCCATAAATGAGTGTAGCACGAATATCCCTTGTTTATATTGAAGAACACTTTCTAGACCTGACTAAACTTTCGACGAATTCAGAAATCTTTCCATTTCAGTATGGGTTAGTATATTAATATATAAAATAAATGCAACAATGACCACAAAAGTTACTCGAAAGTCATCTTTCATCAATGGAAGTTTCGATTGTTTGGCATATTATTGAAGGAATAAGAACAATTCAGTATAGAAAATTTATTAGGTCATAAAATAGAATAATAAATTTCCGTCACTAATATCCTGTATGCATGTTTGTAAAGGTTTTAATTAATAGCTAGGTACAAATAACCCAACTCGATTTAAGCGACATAGTGCGTGAAGTTTTATGCGTTTGTTATTAAACTCTCGTTAAGATCTTACTACATTATTCTTTTCGTCCAAATTTACGTAATATTCACAGTAACAGAGATTACAGCAATTAGATTTACAACATAACACTTTGATTTTTGGAAGAAAGAGATTGTGAAACTGAAATAAGATGAATTGATATGGTTCACAAGTGGTATACTTGTGTTCATTGGAATAAGTATGAATGCATAGCGTCATGTTATTTGTGTTAGCTGCAGTAATATACGATAACTTCCATACGTGCTATATATATATGAACTATAAATTGCATATATTTGAGGATTTGAATATATTTATATAAGAAAGAGGTCTTATTTCTTCGATCTGATTATAACAATTGATGTAATCAAAGCAGTTCCATGAAAACATATAAATCTACCACCTGATAATAAATATCACTGGCAGACTATGATGATAAACACAATATATTCTGGAATGATTATATATTAAGATAGCTGTAATTGTTATGAGTATACTCAACCATAACATTATTAGCCAATGACATAAATGTAACAACGAGAAGTATCAACTCCAAAAGTTTTATGTTATTATATGCTTTTTTTGTGATGAGGTGATAGATGATCTAATTGAATATTATTAAAAATTTACATGATAGCAGTTTCAAAACGTAGAACAGAGCCCCAAGAAATTAACTAAACACTTCGAATTCCTCTTTTCGTTGGAAGGGATTTTTTTTTTCATGCGCGCTTCCCAGGAATATGCGAACCTGTTACGACATATGGGTTGGCGCCTGTTTACTCGCTTCTTGAAGAGGACCAAATTGTACGATGTTGGAAAGATGTTGGACGGAAGCGAGTTCCACAGCTCAGCTGTAAACGAAGGAATTCTTATAGAGAGAGGTTCTAGGGGTCGTTAAATACACCACCATTAGATGAGAATGCCTTGCGAGCCTAGTGTTGGGGCAAAACATGAGTTTTCTCGGAACAAGATCCTTTAGCTCCGTGGAGCATCTCCGTAGAAGTATCTGTAAAGAAGAGAAAGGTCAGCAACTTCTGAAAGCCAGCGGTTGGAGATCGCGGGTGATCTGGTGGTCGATGAGGCGCACAGCCCGTTTTTTCACACTATCCAACATCCGCAACGAATTTTTGGACACAGATCCATACATGCCATACATGAGAACAATATTCCAAAGCAGATTGGTGATTGCGGTCACGTTTATATAAATTGTTCACTAAGGTCATTAGCAAAAGATTGGAGAGAAAACTCGACTTTTACCAGCCAGTCGAGCAGGCAGGCTTCCTATCAGGTTTTGAAACAAACGATCATCTCCTTACATTGAAACTATTGATCGAGAAGATACTTGAGTACAACAGACCTTTACTGCTGATTTTCATTGAATTATAAAAAACTTTTGATACGATCGAAATAGTAGCCATCCTAGAAGCTCTCCAACAATGTCGCATAGATTATAGATACACTCATTTACTGTATAACATCTAAAACAACTCAACTGCAAGTATAAGACTTCACAAATATAGTAAGTAGTAAGGTCCGAATAGAAAGAGGTGTTCGACAGGGAGACACCTTGTATCCTGAACTTATCACTGCAGGAAAAACTCAACTAGAAAAACAAGGGAATTGACATAGACGAGACAAAATTGAACAACCTACGGTTTGCAGATGACGTTGTACTCATCACGGATAATTTACAGGAGGCTGATGTGATGATAAAAAAACTGAATGAAGAGATGGTAGATGAAGGGCTCTGCATGAACAAACAAAATACAAAAATCATGACGAACCTAGTACTTGGAGGAACCATCACTCTAGACAGCAACGTCATTGAAGAGGTTAGCGAGTACAAGTACTAAGGACACGAATTGAGAATATTCAGAGACAATCAGACACATGAAATGAATAGAAAAATATGGTTGAGCTGGGCAGCATATGGAAAACTTCGAGACCTATTCAGCACTTCTACTAGTGCTGGCATACGGAGCGGAAACTCTCACATTGACCACAAATACTGTTCACAAATTAGAGGTAACCCAACGGAAAATGGAGAGGGCCATGCTGGGAATAAAACTTCAAGATAGTGTGAGAAAGACAGAGATAAGACGAAGAACAAAAGTTGACAATGTCATAGAACGAATTACAACGCTAAAATGAAAATGTGCGATACATGTTGCACGGCTCAAAGACGAAAGATGGTCTATGAAAATATTGAACTGGCGACCAAGAAGAGTTGGAAGAAGTAAAGGAAGACCCCCAAATCGCTAGAGCGATAACATTAAAAGAGTCGCCGGTCATTGGATGAGAAAGCCCAAGATATGGCACATTGGATGCGCTCAATGGACGCCTAAGTCCAGCAGAGGACACAGCAGGCAGGAGAATGATGATGATAATGATGACAAAATTCGCATAAGTTTGAGTAAAACCCTTAAGTCAATTAACAGAACAATTATCTGAACTCAGTTGGAAAAAAATAGGTAAAATCTACCTTCTCATTTAATACTATGTAAGAAAGTTTGTATCTATTGATTTCTAGGAATTCCCGAAAATTAATATCAAGTTTTTCATTAGATGAATGTAAAACTTTGAAATTTCGATTGAAATTATATGGTTCGCGTAATAAGAATTTGTTTTTATAGATGAAAGTACGATATTATTCACTGATTTCAATATTGAAATTTCTGTTCGGATAGTAACCTTTCTTAAGAGCTATTTGTTTAATATTAACAAGATGTGAAGGTGAAAGAACATTTGATAATTTGTGAACCGTGCTGTGGAAAGCTGTTTGTTAAACCGTATAAAATGACGTATTGTGGTTTACGATGTTTATATGATATGGTTTATAAGCGATGGAAAATTCATGTCATTTGTTCAATTCGATAAAAGTTGAATCTGAAAAGTTGATTGACTCGTTTTGTTCAATTTCGGTAGGAATTTTATTTTAGGATAAATTGACTTTATAAACTTCTCGAAAATATTCAGCTGACGTTCCGTACTAGTACAACATACTTTTGTATCATCCCCATACCAGAACCAATAAAAAAATTTCAACTGAAGGGTTATTATGTATTGTCGTTTGTAGGATATCCATGAATATTTCTGCTAATAAGGGGCTGACCAAACGGTAAAATGAAGACTAGAAAACAAAGTAATTTTTTAACACATATCTAATACCAACAATTTTTCGTGTTGAATTGAATGGCCATATCAAGTTCCATAGTTTTTTCCTTAATACCAATCGGATCATTAGAAGAGATACTTGTAAATAAGTTATTGACGTAAAAAGAAGCTAATTGAGGTATGAAAATGTATTTTCGTGTTTTATTTATTTTATTTCATCTTTTGTTCATAGAGAGTTTTGATACAGTATTTTCATTTAAATATATAATATTTTTTGATCAAATCAAGTGAGACATCTTAACCGCAGTTAAAAAATAAGAAACAACTAGTCTAATAGGCTATCCCGGTTTATGAAGTCCATTTGGTAGTTATAATTGGGGAGCTAGTGGGTTAATTACTGTTAGCTTAATCTTGGTTATGTGTTCCAGTAAAAGCTTAATGGTTTTCAATAAATTTTTCATTTTATTTTTGAATTGATTACGTTGAACCAGACGAAATTTTAGATAGATTTTGAGAATAAGGAAAGTCTTTCGTTTAAGAAATATAGTCAGTATTGACGAAACAACGAAGATTTTCCCCCTGCAAGAGCCGTTCCAGATAAGTTTGTGAATAATTGCCAATCTGTTTACATCCCTAGTGAGTTTGTAACTTGAGGCGATAAGTTGGAATCGTTTTGTGGCCGCTGTGCCTTTCGACAATATATTCCAAATCAACCAGCAAAACACGGTACAAACATTTTAACTTTTGTTTACATGAAAGTATGTGCAGAAACACAGGCAGAGGAACATTATCAATTGATCAATACTACTAAAGGCAGAGCTCTCAGAATGATTAAACCTATTTCAGGAACCAATCGAAATGCAACAAAAACAAGTAATATTTTTGAAGAATTTTACTGAATAATTGTGATTCGTAGCGCGTTTCACTACTCTGTAGCTTCTTCATACGAATGGATGTACATAAATTATGACAATAAAGACACAATTGAAAATATCAATATAAATATTCTTAACTAATTAAAAGCTTATAGAGTTGCTTTTTCTTGAGTGGTTATTGATGACAGGTATATCCAATAAAATTAATGACCAGATTGCTCCCTGAAGAGATTCAGTAGAGGTGACTTGTTGAAATTATTTCCACTCAAGAATAATGAAAGTTTTTCACTTGTAATGCCAACGTATGTTGAGGTGTTGAATTTTCGTTTCAATTTATCGACAGGGTAAACTTCATTCAATGCGATTCTCCTTTATTTTATATTCGAAATATTATTTATTGTTTTGGGATTATAACCATTATTTTTAGCTATTTGTTTAACTGAATTTAATTTTTGTTGAATGTTAATCAATCTATGGATAAAGCTTTTGAATACTAACATTTTGTGTTGATACGGATGACACGACGAGTTACGTATTATAATATCTGTATGTGACGGCTTATGAAAGATTGCGAAAACATGTTTTACATTTTCATTGGAAATTGTTACTTTTAAGAAACTTATGGAATTATTGCTTTCTATTTCGGTGGTGAATTCAATTTTTGGATGTAATGAATTTATATAATTTTCGAAAATATTCTGCTGTTTATTTGTTCCTGTGAAGCAAATAATGATATCGTCTACATAGCGATACCAGTATAAACAATATGTAGTAAGTAGATGATAATGAATTAATTTCTCTAAATTATTCTTGAATATATCTTTGACTGGTCAAAAATTCATACGAACTAATTGCCAATATCTAAGATACCATTGTACAACCTAATTCCAAACTCATTTCTTTCGACGTTAAAATCTATTCCTAACTTTCCTCCGAAAGATACGTACTACTTAGTTGAAGAATTATTAGAAAAGTATCATGTCAATATTATCATTAAATCAGATATTCTTTTATTATAAAAATTTGTTCAGATCAAAATAAATCCACTTCAATAACAAGGATTATACTAGTGAAGACGGCTTGATCATGAGCAATCCGTTAAGTCCTTTGTTGGCAGAAATATTCATATTCATAGATAATTTAGTAAAAATGAGTATTTATGGCAGGTATATATATATATATATATATATATATATATATATATATATATATATATATATATATATATATATATATAAAATTAAGGAATAGATTGCTCCCCGAAGAGATTCAATAGAGGTGAAGGGCTCAAATGGACTTGTTCATCGATGAGTTTACCTAAGTGTTTGTACTTATTGATTTCAAAAGTTTCCCAGAGATCTACCTTCCAAAATTTATTATCTGTATGCATAATTTCAAACTGTGGGTCGAAAGAGTGATTATATTCTGAGAGATGATTCAAGTAATTTGAATCTGATTTTTATTTGAAAAACTGGGCTTATGTTCCGATATTCTAATATTAAAATTTCTATGCGTTCTACCAATGTAGAAATTATCACAGTCATTGCAATTCAATCTATAAACACCTGATTTATTGTTTTTACCTGATTTGGTTTTATTATTTTCATATATTTGCCTTAATTATTATTAGTTTGGAGAGCTATGTTGAAATTATTGCTACTCAAGAAGGATTTCAGTTTCTCACTTATAATGGTACGTTTGACCACCTAATTCCAAACTCATTTCTTTCGATGTTAAGAATCTATCCCCAAAATTTCTCCGAAAGATACGTATCACTTAGTTGAAGAATTATTAGAAAAGAATCATGTCAATACTATCATCAAATCAGATATTCTTTCATTATTACAAATTTGTTTAAATCAAAATTATATCCATTTCAATAACAAATATTATACTATTGAAGACGGCTTGATTATGGGCAATCCGTTAAGTCCTTTGTTAGCAGAAATATTCATGAATAACTTAGAGAAATTAATTCATAATCATCCACTCAGTAAATATTGTTTATACTGGTATCGCTATGTAGACGATATCATTATTTGCTTCACAGGAACAGATAGACAGTTAAAATTCTCGAAAATCATATAAATTCATTACATCCAAAAATTGGATACACAACCGAAATAGAAAGCAATAATTCTATAAATTTCCTAGACGTAACAATTTGGAATGAAAATGGAAAGCATGTTTCCGCAATTTACCATAAGCCGTCACATACAGATATTATAATACATAACCTGTGTGTCATCCGTATCAACATAAAATGTCAGAATTCAATAGTTTTATTCCTAGGTTGATTAACATCCTGTTATCACGAGAAAATTTCAACAAAGAATTAAATTTGATTAAACAAATAGCCAGAAATAATAGTTACAATCCCAAACCAATAAATAATATTTTAAATAAAAACAAAATAGAATCGCATTGAATGAAGTTTACCCGGTCGATAAATTGGAAAAAATTCAACACCTTAACCTACGTTGGCATTACAAGTGAGAAACTGAAAGCATTCTTAAGTAGCAATAATTTCAACATAGCTTACCAAACTAATAATAATTTAGGCATATATGTAAAAATAATGAAACCAAACCAGGTAAAAACAATAAATCAGGTGTTTATAGGTTGAATTGCAATGACTGTGATAATTTCTACATTGGTAGAACACATGAAAATGTTAATATTAGAATATCGGAACATAAACGCAGTTTTTCAAATAAAAAATCAGATTCAAATTACGCGAATCATCTCTTAGAAAATAATCATTCTTGCGACCCACAGTTTGAAATTTTGCATACAGATAATAAATATTGGAAGGTAGATTTTTGGGAAACCTTAGAAATCAATAAATACAAACACTCAGGTAGACTCATCAATGAACAAGTCGATTTAAGCCCTTCACCTCTATTGAATCTCTTCGGGGAGCAATCTTTTCCTTAATATTATTAGATATATCTGTCATAAATAACCACTTAAGAAGAAGCAACCCAATAAGCTTTTAATTACTCAAGAAGATTTAAATTTATATTCTCATTCATATTTTCTGTACATCCATTCGTCTGAAGAAGCTACGGTGTAGTGAAACACGTTACGAATCGCAATTATTAAGTATAATTCCTTAAATCGCAGTACTTGTTTTCTATTATTGATAATAGAATTTTATCAAGTAAAAGCCTCCCAAATTCAAATGATAAATAATTTAGAGAAATTAATTCATAATCCAGTCAATATATATTGTTTATACTGGTATCGCTATGCAGACGATATCATTATTTGCTTCACAGGAACAAATAGACAGTTTAAAATTTCCGAAAATTATATAAATTCATTATATCGAAAATTGGATTCACAACCGAAATAGAAAGCAATAACTCAATAAATTTCTTGGACGTAACAATTTCGAATGAAAATGGAAAACATGTTTTCGCAATCTACCTTAAGCCGTCACATACAGATATTATAATACATAACTCGTCGTGTCATCCGTATCAACACAAAATGTCAGCATTGCTGATATTGCAATAATTCTAGCTTCCTTGGTTTATCAGAGGCGGGCTAACTGTAACACTGTAATGCTTTTTCTCTTAACACACCGTATGAAAAAAACCTAAAAATAATGTTTTCTGATTGCTAGACCATAACCCTGCATTGTTTTTTGGCTCACAACAATGAAACGTTATTCTCCGTAGAAGTTCCTCCCTATTATTGACCGGCGTGGAATGGTTTTGAGGTATCCCCATAGCTAAAAATCAATTGGAGCCGGGTCGGTAGATCTAGGAGGCCAAGAAGTAGGTCCACCTCTACCTATCCAACGGTTTCGATAGACGTTATTGAGATGCTCCCGCACAGCAATGTTAAAATGAGGTAGTGCCTCATGGTGCATGTAGTACATCTTTAGGCGGGTTTTCAAGTGATAAATGCACAATTAAATCTTGAAAAACATTCTGGAGGAACTCCAAATAATGTTCCCCATTCAATCGGACCGGCAATACAAATGGTCTAATCAACAAATTTCCAATGACACCTGCTCAGATGTTAATTAGTTCAAACTGATGTTGATGATGAGCAACAATGATGGTATGAGAATTCATATTAGCCCATACGTGGGAGTTTTGTAAATTTGTATAAACATTTTTTGTAAAACTTGCTTCACCTGTGAAGAGAATAGTGCTAATGAAGTATTCATCATTTTGTTGCTGATCCACTAGCCTGTTTGAGAACTGCCTACTACGAGGAAAATCTTCAGGATTCAGCTGGTGCGTTCATGTGTTGTTGTTTTCGACGTATCAAAATGTGCGGCTAATTTGCGTATGCTCGTTGAAGGATTGTCATCTACAACATTCAAAATGTTTTCCGTACGTACTGTTCTTCTCATACCACCATCAATACTTTTTTTCTCGAGCTTTCCTCAAGTGATTGGTAGTCCATAATATGTCAGTGTTGCCCTATTAACTAAAATAACCCACCCGTTAACGTCCCTTGGACGTTAGTCGACTCGTTGAAATGTCTTCTGATTTGGAAAAGAGATTAGGAAATCTTTCATGATACAAGTTTCTAGTTTCTAAAGCCTTGCAAGAGGCAAGACCATACATAAGGTGCAGATCTGCATACATTTCGAATAAGTTCACAATAAAATTAACCACAAAATCCGAACATCAGTAAATGAATAGGTATTGAAGTAATTTCAATATCAATCAATGTGTTAGCGATGTGACATTATTATAATGTCTAAATACACAATGGTTAAATAAAAGTGAAACATTTTTCGTTCATTTTCTTTCTCGAAAATGGTTCATTTTATCAATAGTAAACAGGTATTACTTTTTTTAGTACTGGTTCAAGTTATCAGAAAACAGTTTTCAGGTCTCTATCATACAGGGTGTTGAATGAATAAGCATAACAGTGTTACACCTAGTTAGCCCCTAGTGAACCAAATAAGCTAACATTATTGCAAAGATACCATTTCAAGGGATCATTACTGCTAGACATTCTTAATTTTCATTAAATTATGTATAGTACTTTAAAAGTTACTCGAGAAAAACTGATTTCAAGGGATAAGGGCAGTTGGTACATCGTTTGTTTATTAATACTCTTTCTCTATTTTTTTTTGATAATTTGATTTTAGGAAAATTCTCTGTTTTCCTCCTTGATTTAAATGAAACCATATAGGATTCAGTTAATAAATTAATAATAATGATAAATTTCGTTTCACAATATCGGTGGTATGAGCAGGTTTGTTGTCCTGATCTTAGAGGATCTTTTCTTTCGCAAAGAAGATCTTTTCTCAATCCTGAAAAACTGATACCATATACTTCTTTGGAGATTTTAACCCCTTCATTTGCTTTGAAGCTGAAACACAGGGTTCAGACACTCTGGGGTTTGTTGGTTGGATGGTAATTGTAAGCGCAAGTCTCATCTTCATGTACGAATCGATGCACATAAACAATTATAGTTTTCATAACGGGCCAAATGTTCAAGAAAGGATCTTACTGCAGTGCATTTTATCCAAAATCAACAAATGTGGTACTAATTTTGGCAATAGTTTTCTCAGATCTAGTTCATTCCTAAAGTTATGTAGTATCCGTTCAGTTAACATACCCATAGCCTCTGTAATTTCACGCTTTGGTCAATAGTGTATCATCCGTAACGATATCGAAATAATCTTTCGTGCAGTATTGACAGTGGCACCAATTTATGGAGGTCCTGGAGGGGATCATCTTCAAGGCTTATACGGCGTCGTTGAGATCTCAGAGTACACTTGCACACAATTATTTCTGAAGAAACATCTAGAACCTAGCTCATTCCCCATTTTATTGAACTTTCAGTAACACTTTTTCACTTAGGATATTTTTCGCAAATTTTTCTTTAAATTAAACAAGATCCACGAATAAATAATAAATGGGAGATGTCAACCCAAATTATTGGGTTCATAATGATTCTAGAACATCTATAGATCATAATCGGCATCACTTAGAAGACTGAACCTGGGGCTCTCTCGGTCAAACAGAGAGGGAATTGTTTTGTTGAGTTTGAACATTTGAAGGGATTTTGCCATTGTACTTCAAAATTGTCAATAAGTACAATGGAATGATAATGTTTCAGAAGACTCACACTACGACGGAAGAACATCTCCGCGAAAAAGGAAATATCGCAAGTTATGTACGTTTTGATTATCTCCTCAGTCCTTTTTATGGCCTTACTTGCTATGTGAAATCTTTTCTTAGATTAAAGTGAGTTCAGACATATAAGAGTCAGGTATGATTGTTGAAATATTTTTATGCTAGTTTTCTCTTTTCATTGTTACAGATTTCTGTCCCGAACCCCCTTCCTTTTACCCCTGTCTTCGTCTGGAAATCATGGAGTGCAAGATGAGAATGAAAGAATGAAGCTGCTAAGCAGAAAAATATTTGTTACTCTTTATGTACACACAACACTAACGAAATATAAACAGATAAGCTATTGCTAGTGCATTAGCGACAGGGAAACGCTCTTTTACATCAGGTTGTTTCACTCGTTTATTGAATCATACGCAAGATAGTATGGTTCCCCTATTACATTTTCTGAGCTCACACTTATGTTTTTCTTCTGACATACTCTAAAATCATAGATATAAGCATTTATTGTAAATACAATTATTCGAATTTTTGTAAATCCTCTCCCTCCAAAAGGATATACAGAGTGCTTCAACGAAAACTAAACAGAAGCTATATCTACCAAGATATTCATTTCTGATCAACACGCAAAAACAGGTCAATTTTTGTTTCAAGGAACCATCTTTTGGGGTACAATACTTGCCTGAAATATCCTTGAACCTTTTGAACAGGTAAGATGGGTTTTAACAAAATTATAGATATAAGCATTCATTGTGAATACATTTTCTGTATATCCTCTCTTTTCAGAAGAATAGATATATATATATATATATATATATTTACTTTATTACTTCACGCCCATTTCAATTCATTTTGAAAATAACTGAGAAACTTCTATTCTCAACCGTTTGGAAACAGGAATTGAAATAACATATCCACTTGAAATTTTGTGTGAGTTCATATGCAAAATTGATTCGTTTAATATAGTTAAGAGTTTGTTTGTAAAACTCTAGTATAGTTTCGCTACCTAAACTATTATCGAACTTGATTCCCTATTTCAAAAAAGTATATTTATGTTTTCGTTCAGTCTCTACAGTATTAAAATCACATTATTAATAGCTATGTTGAACTAAAATTATATTTAATCAACTATTTCATCGTTATTTCTGTTGGAATTTATAGGTCCCTTTATTTTCTCTATCCATAAATGAGTGTAGCACGAATATCCCTTGTTTATATTGAAGAACACTTTCTAGACCTGATTAAACTTTCGACGAATTCAGAAATCTTTCCATTTCAGTATGGGTTAGTATATTAATATATAAAATAAATGCAACAATGACCACAAAAGTTACTCGAAAGTCATCTTTCATCAATGGAAGTTTCGATTGTTTGGCATATTATTGAAGGAATAAGAACAATTCAGTATAGAAAATTTATTAGGTCATAAAATAGAATAATAAATTTCCGTCACTAATATCCTGTATGCATGTTTGTAAAGGTTTTAATTAATAGCTAGGTACAAATAACCCAACTCGATTTAAGCGACATAGTGCGTGAAGTTTTATGCGTTTGTTATTAAACTCTCGTTAAGATCTTACTACATTATTCTTTTTCGTCCAAATTTACGTAATATTCACAGTAACAGAGATTACAGCAATTAGATTTACAACATAACACTTTGATTTTTGGAAGAAAGAGAGATTGTGAAACTGAAATAAGATGAATTGATATGGTTCACAAGTGGTATACTTGTGTTCATTGGAATAAGTATGAATGCATAGCGTCATGTTATTTGTGTTAGCTGCAGTAATATACGATAACTTCCATACGTGCTATATATATATGAACTATAAATTGCATATAATTGAGGATTTGAATATATTTATATAAGAAAGAGGTCTTATTTCTTCGATCTGATTATAACAATTGATGTAATCAAAGCAGTTCCATGAAAACATATAAATCTACCACCTGATAATAAATATCACTGGCAGACTATGATGATAAACACAATATATTCTGGAATGATTATATATTAAGATAGCTGTAATTGTTATGAGTATACTCAACCATAACATTATTAGCCAATGACATAAATGTAACAACGAGAAGTATCAACTCCAAAAGTTTTATGTTATTATATGCTTTTTTTGTGATGAGGTGATAGATGATCTAATTGAATATTATTAAAAATTTACATGATAGCAGTTTCAAAACGTAGAACAGAGCCCCAAGAAATTAACTAAACACTTCGAATTCCTCTTTTCGTTGGAAGGGATTTTTTTTTTTCATGCGCGCTTCCCAGGAATATGCGAACCTGTTACGACATATGGGTTGGCGCCTGTTTACTCGCTTCTTGAAGAGGACCAAATTGTACGATGTTGGAAAGATGTTGGACGGAAGCGAGTTCCACAGCTCAGCTGTAAACGAAGGAATTCTTATAGAGAGAGTTCTAGGGTCGTTAAATACACCACCATTAGATGAGAATGCCTTGCGAGCCTAGTGTTGGGGCAAAACATGAGTTTTCTCGGAACAAGATCCTTTAGCTCCGTGGAGCATCTCCGTAGAAGTATCTGTAAAGAAGAGAAAGGTCAGCAACTTCTGAAAGCCAGCGGTTGGAGATCGCGGGTGATCTGGTGGTCGATGAGGCGCACAGCCCGTTTTTTCACACTATCCAACATCCGCAACGAATTTTTGGACACGGATCCATACATGCCATACATGAGAACAATATTCCAAAGCAGGTCGAATCTGCGCCTTATTTAGAAGCAACAGCTGAGATAACGTGAATTATTGCATGGCTCTGAAAAGAAAAATAAGTTTAGCTGATGCCGACTTAGCTATTGCGGATACATGGTCATGCTATCAAAACCCGGAGTTGTCCGTGAATCCGAGAAGGTGCATCGAATCTTTGGATGTAATTTGTTGGCCTTACATCATTAGAGGAGGCTCTCCAGTGGGGATCTTTCTAGGAAACGTAACTGCTTGCGTCTTGCTCGCGTTGAAGCTCACCAGGTTCTACTGAGCCCTCTCAGAAATCCTCTGTTCCAGCTTTAATTTTGTTGACCTCTCTGAAGCTGCGACTCTGCAGCTGTAATCAGCCGCAGACTATTGAAAGACGAAACCAGGGTACAATCGTCTGCAAAACCGAAAATCTTATTCTCTGTAAATGACAGAAGATCGCTGATCTGTAACAGAAACGAGTTTGGCCAAACAGTGGATCCCTGAGGTACTCCTGCTTGCAACTGAAAACAATATGATGTTATACCGTGGACCACAACTTGTATTGATCTATTTTAAAGAAAGCTACTTATCAAATCCCAAAATTTTTCGGGAAGCCTATATGCAGCAAGTTCATTTAACAAGATGTCAAAGGCTATTGATTTAGATTCCCCATGCTTTTCCATCGTTGGTGTACACACATAAGTGACGTAGGCGTGCAGATGTTCTGTCTATCTTTGCTTGCATAAATCATACTGACGGTTGTAAATATTTCCCTGCAACTCAAGATATTAGATGACTTCATCATTTATGACTCTCTCCGTCATTTTGGATATAATAAGAAGTGGTGGTTTTGGAGTAATGACTTCTTTCCTTTCTTTGAGATCGGTTGAATTCTCGCTATTTTTCAGCAGCTTGAAAAAGTCTGGCTTTCATAAAAAATCTGAAACAGACGGTTAAGAATGGGTGCCAGTTAGGGAGCACACTTTCTCAGGGCGATTGGCGGTATTTCATCTAGATCAACTGCCTTCTTGTTGTTCAGCTGCTCGAGAGCCCGTCTCACAGTGCAGACTCTGAACTTGATTTCTGCCATGGAAGAATTTGAAGGTGGAATGTTCGGTGGTATTGCTTTAGATGAATCTAGCATAGAGTTTTTTAGAACAAGAGAGCAAAGATATGGGCTTTCTCTTTCGGAGATGACGCTATACTTCCGTCTTCTCTAACAAGAGGCACTGACAGTCTTCTCAATAGATCAGAATTGTCTAGTCCCGCTTGCCTGTTCAAGGAATTTATCAGCTACCCCTTCGTTGAAATTGGCCTTTGCTCTTGCAGTTGTCAGGTTGCATACGTTCTGTATTCGTACAAAGGTTGCTCTCGTTTCTTCGATTAGATTTATCTCCAATGACTTGTAAGTTCTGCTCTTGGATGCAGAGGCTTTTTCGCAGTCTTTGTTAAACCATGGCTTTTGTGCTATTGTTCTTTTCATGGAATGAGAGGTGTAGAGATACATTCCTGCATGAATGATTTCCGTAACAGATTCAGTGTCAGGATATGAAAGGCAAACATCACTGAACGGGAGGCACTAGAACAATTCACACAGCTCATTCCAATTAGCACGGTTATACTTCCAAATACGTCTGGGTGGTTCAGGTTCTTGGTTTATCGGCAGCACAATGGTTCTAGTAGCAGATATAAGGTTGTGGTCTGAGTTGCCTAGTTGTGCTGAGACATTCACCCTGAAGGCATCTGGATCTGAAATCGAAAAAAGATCCAAGGTGCTCAGGAAGTCGGTTGGGTGATTGGTATCCTTGTCGGTTCGTCTACCAGCTGCGTTAGATTATGGCTGATTGCGAAAGTTTCAGCTTGTCTTCCCGCTTCATCTATTCTATTGGAGTGTTGGTGTTGCTATGGTTGAAGTCACCCAGTACAATGATCTCAGCTGCCAGATGATGTGTCTGAATCTAATCCACCTTATCACCTAGATACTGAAACAGTCTTGGAAAGGGAATATCGTTTGAGGAGCTATATAGACAGCATAGGAACAGTGTTTTATCCTACAAACAGATTTTAAACCACGCAAGGTCTAAAGCGTCATCCCCCAACGTGTTCTCTCTCAGGCGTGCAACAACCGAACTGGCAAAAACACAGAGGCTTCCTTTGAACCTTAATTTCGTATGTAACTCATTCTCATTAAAACTCAAATACGTTGTGTCTGTTGTTTTACTTATCTGGGTTTCGCTTAGGGCCAGCACATGGGGTTGTGCGTTTTTCCTGATTCTGGTGGACTGCATTGACATTCACGTTGTTGTGCCCCAGTCTTCTGATATTGCAGACCTATATCAAGAGTTTGCTTTCTTTTCTAGCACGTGAATGAATTAGTGAATTCGCCGGAGGAGTGCTCGACTTACCCCCATCATGAACCCCTCGAGGCAGTCCCCCCTGAAGATCCGAATCGGAGACTATTTTAACTCCGGATCATTTTGTCCCAGAAGAGCTCATCATGCTTCCTTGTCAACCCTTTTCGCCCTGGAAACCGGACAATCTGCCAGATCCAGAAACTTAGTCACACAGGTGACAAATTCACGGGACCTTTAGCTGGATGTGGTGGTATCACACTGGGCGACGAAGCTGAGACCGCCTGCCACCTTGAATTATAAACGTTTTTTTTCGGATATGTCCGGACATATCCCAACAAAGCGCGATGTTTTCTCTCGGATCACATATTCCTCCTGTGAAAAAATTGAATGAAAGGAATAAATTGAGATTTTGCAAGAGACTACCACATATTGAAAACACAGTTATTGATCAATTTTCGCGAGATGCGTTCTTCTTGAAAATTTCAATTTTCGGTAATAATGCAAAGCGAATTATGAAATTCAACTCTGCTAGAATTTTTACAAGCAGTGGTGTTAGATGACCTTGGTTGGATTCATACAAGAATTGGCCAAAATGCTTTTGGTGTCCCATTCAACTGTGTCTAAAATGATCTGCAGGTACAGGACACTAGCAGTCATGACCATTATTTAAGAATTTCCTTATTGTGATAACGATTTGCTCCTGCTAGATCTTCAAATACAGCTTTGTCAGAATAGTGGAGTGCAAATTAGCACTAAAACGATACGAAAACGTCTCAGGGAATTTGGTCTGTCGCACTTTTCATGAAAGAAGTCCTGTTGAACTCTGCCAAGGAACATGTCCATTACTGAGGAGCTGACAGGAAGGGAGTGTAATTTCCTACCTACTCATGGTTTCGGAGGAGGTTTAATATTGGTATGCAGAGGAATTTCATTGAACGTTGAACTCCTGAACTGATCTTGTCATCGTAAATAATGGAAGCTTGAATGCTCATATGTACCTTACCAACATTTTGAAAGCATATGTTGTACCGTTTGCGGCAAATAAACAACTCAAAAAAGTCTAGGGAATACTTCTGAATATCGATATATCGTATCCAGAACGATCAATATGGATGATTTTTTTTAAGAAATGAACACCTGCATCAATTTCTCACCAAATTTTGTGGAGTGCCGCAACAGATTTCTGTTTTTCTTATAAAAATCTAAAAATGCAGCAGATGCGACGCTGCTTTATAATCATTTCATGTATTCAGTGTATAAAATCAGTTAGTTGGCACTTTCTTTCTGTTGTAAGCACAAATAAAAGATTCAAGTTTTGTTATTCGACCATGGAAAGACGACATTTGACTAGAGAAGAGATGTTACGAGCCGTTGGCATGCTTCAAGCTGGAAGCTCACATCAGGAAGTATCCAGGGTTCTGGTGAGTAGCCCAAGTGTCATAAACCGTTTATGGTCGCGTTTCAATGAAACAGGTAGCGTAGGAGACCACCATACAGGTCGTTTCAGGATTACCACAGTCGCCCAAGACCGAATTTTGGTATTACAAGCCAGAAGAGATCGTACTACCACAGCATCTCAATTAGCTCAAGAGCTATCACGAGTTTATAATGTACAAATCTCCAACCAAACTGTGAGAAATCGACTGCACGAAGGTCAACTCCACAGACGTCCTTTAAGAGTTCCACAACTGACCCATAGAAATCGCGCTGCTCAAACGAGCAGTTCACGTGTTCTTGGCACCAAGCTAAACAGCTTGGTGCCAAGAACACGTGAACTGGGATTGAGAAAGGTGGGTCACAGTTCCCTTCAGTGATGAATCTAGATTTATTTATTATCCCGATTCGGGAAGAATTCCAATATGGAGGAACCTGTAAAGCAAAACCGTCTCCAACATGCTCGAGAAGTTGTTAGACAGGGAGGCGGATCAGTGATGTTTTGGGGAGTTATACGCCTTAGTGGAAGAACTGACCTCGTTATCATACAGAACAACCTGACAGGGAAACTCTTACGAAAATGAGATAGTTTTACCTATAGTGGTACCGTATCTCCAAACAATGGGTCAAAATCCACTCTTCCAACAAGGTAATGCCCCTCCTCATCGTGCAAGAGTTGTCTTGAACGTTCTTGAAGAGAATGATATCGATCTTCTACCGTGGCCATCCTACTACCCAGATCTGAATTCAATCGAGCATGTGTGGGACACCCTAAAAAGAAATCTCCTGCGTCAAAACGTCTTTCATCATGAACAGGAGCTTCGATTAGCAGTTCAAGGTGCTTGGAATGACTTAGGCCAAAATGTAATAGACAATTTAATATTGAGCATGCCGCGACGATGCCAAAGTGTCATTGATAACAGAGGTGGACCTTCTGGGTACTGAAAAATATAAGTGCTTCCATATCGTTTCGAAAATATTAGATTTTTTTTGTGTTTTACTAAATTTCGTCATTTTCAAATTTCAAATTTTTTTTTTCATAATAGGTGCTTTGTAGAAGTCAAATATTTTTTTGTCTTCTTAAGAATGCATTATATACAATACATCCTAACAAAAACCGAAAGATTTCTATAAATTCGAATCATCAAATTCATATTTTAAAGATATTGGTAAGTGTTCCCTAGACTTTTTTGAGGTGTTTATAGATGAAAAGTTTTTGTTTCTGTATGATCAAGCCTGACCTCACCTAGCTCGTATCGTTAGGTTCGAGATCACGAAATCACTTTAATGGAATGGAATGCACGAAGTCCAGACTTCAATCGAACATAACTGGCACATTCTCAATAGAAGATTAAGAAGACAGCAGAACCAGCCAGTCACACTTGTCAGTATCTTTATTTTAAAATATATACGCTTTCTATTATTAGCCTTTCTTTCTATCGAATTCTGAACTATTAATTTCAATAACGCACATATTGGCACTAGAAATCAGAATTATAAAAATTAAAGGAAGAACGACAGAAAAATTACTATCGACGATAGAGCGCCTGGACAGAAAGTGAGTTTAATTATGCTTCTATAGCCTGACACGAAACGCTTCTAGGAAATGCCTTTGAATCAACATAATATAATACGATTCATAAATATTTAGTGGGTTACTTATCGTTAAATGATCATAGAAGTTTATTAGCTCGTAGCTATACTTGAATCGCAAAATATTCATGACATTACCATACGGCTTTGTTTTCGAAATCCTGTTTTTGCAATTGTGGGCATATTTACCAAGAAAACAAAAACTTTTCATTAGTTATACTGATTATTTGCGTGTTGACATCAATATTCTGAACGTTCAGCCCACATTGTATATAGAACGATTCATTTATAATCGGTAACTTACGTATTCAATCATGAAAGTTTATCGTGTTTTTATTATGTTACAGAAATACTTTTTGTATATTTCGATGATAAAATACCAATATTAAAGGCTTGCATATAACGTGTAACACTATCACAACGAGCAAGTCGAGCTGTATTTATGAAGAATCTATTGGAAGCTTGAACTCCAGTCTTTTCCTGAATATTATTATTGTTATTATCGTGGACTTGTGCCATATCTCAGCTATTAGATTGACGTAATTTACCTTTCCCATAATCAGCAGTCGAAGGGAATTGGCTCGATTATAATATATTTGACATAAATGTTCTTAGTATCCTACATTTATTAGGAATTACGGCGTTTTGCATTTCTATATAGGTATTCTAATGCAATTCTAATTTTCTAAGACTTTCATGTAAACTTTTGGGTATTGACTCAATCAAAGAAATGATCACAGGAACGATATCTATTTTATCGAGGTACCCCATGTGCTTGATTTCAATAACAAGGTCTGTATATTTGAATTTTTCCTCCTGAAACTTGTTAAGCACGTTGTTATTATTCAGTGTCTGTGATAACAGGCCTATTGTAGTATAATCTGACAGAGTCATTTTTCAATACGGGCGCTGGTTGATACTTGTAATATGGCTGGAAAGTATTCAGGAATCCGTAATTGTGTGCATGTTTCTGATAAATAATGTTGCACACTTGATTATGGCTGAAGATAGTTCGTATTGGTCAGTTGTTCGCAGCCGAGCGTAATATGCTCTATAGCCTCCGATCTTATATGACATTTCATTCACTTACCTGTTTGTAATGTTTTGTCCTTAATTATAAAGTTTTTGTAGTTCTTTGTAGCGATGACTTGGTCTTGAATTGCCATAAAGAATCCTTCTGTTTCCATGAATAGTTCCCCCTTCATCAACCATTTGTTGGAAGCTTTTTTATCGAAGTGTGGCTGATGGCTCATGGTGATGTCGTCCATGCAATTCCTGCCTTGTCCTTCCTCTTGTTTTTCAGTATCTGATAGGAATGATAGATTCATCAGATCATCCCTTGTAGCAAGATAAAGAGGTGTATATCCAACGATTACACTATATGGAGTTCAGAAGTGCAAGCTTTTGCAGAGAAGAATTCTCTGAGATTTTTGATCTGTTCGGTATGTAAGTTGACAGCATTCATCAATTGCGTCCGTCTTCTTTCCGACTTAAACTAGTTCCAATCACGGACGATTTTCGATGGCGACTGTTGTACTTTATCAGCATCGTTCGGGTGTGCTTTTGAATATCATCAAATTCTGTCTTCGTCCATCTGATTATTCCAAATAAGTAGAGAATGGCGTAGGTGTTAATTGCTTTGACTAGATTCTCCGAGTTTAACATCGACTACAGCACAGTCTTCGGATGCTGACTGTACTCTGAACGAATCTTCTCCTTTGATTTTTTGGTCTAGCAATCTATCTTATTGATATCCCAGATATTTGTACGTTTCACCATCCCTCATACACTGTTAAGTATCATTATTTGGGAGATGTGTTTCACCATCTCCCTCTTTGAATGTTCAGGATCATTTTATCTTCAGTCTCGAATTCCATATGAACATTTGCCGAGAACTTACTGACAGTTTTCAGCAGATCATCCAATTGCTTCTTATTCGAAGCATCTGATTTGATGTCATCCATATACAGCTGATGGAAGATTGTGTGATAGTTCCTATCTGCTTTTATTCTTAATCCGTATTCTCCTCTATTGATCATTGAAGACAATGGATTCATGGCCCAACAAAACCATAGTGGACTCTAAGAGTCTCCTTGAAAAGTTCCACGACGTTTGGGTATCTCATTGGTTTTGATTGGCTAATTATTCATGTTGACCTGTAGAGACGTGCGACAGTGTGTCATTGTTGTCTTCAAGAATTCTACCAAGACTGCATGCATTTTATATGTCTGTAATACTTCGACAAGCCAAAAGTGAGCGGTACTATTGAATGCCTTCAGATAATCGAGAAAAGCTGAATGAACATTCCGATGCCCCCCGTGTACTTGTTCACACATCACAGAATCCATGATTTGTTCCATGCACCCGTGGTCTTTCCTTCTGCATCCCTTTTACTCCTCTGCTAATATTTTGTTATAATCAAGGTGAAGGTATATTCGATTGGAAACTCATGAAGAGAATATTTTTTTGGGCGATGACAGACAAGTGATTGGCCTATACTGAGACGGATCTTGTGTTCTATCCCCCTTAGGTAACATATATGTTGAGCCTTGTGTTTCGAAAGTGGGTGCTTTCCTGGGATGTTGAAGAACATAGGTGAGCTGCTTCGCTAGGGCTCCATGGAGCTCATTAAACTTCGTGTTCAAAAAGTTTTGGATATTATCTATACCTGTGGCCTTCCTCTAACTGCTGTTGTAATTTCCTTCTCCGTTATTCCTTCCAAGTCCAAATGTTTGATATCAAGGCGTCGATTTTCATTCTTGAAACATTCAGCATCTTTATTCTTTATTGTGTTCTTTGGGGTTCTACCATAACGATCACAAATAGTCGGTCAAGCACTGTGCGTCAGATAGTTTTCTGTTATTTCTGTTCGCAGTTTTGTTATTTTCTTTATGAAAATTGGCCGCGCATTGTAGGAACCTTTGGTTTTGGTGTCTCCTTTCAGTACACTTAAGGTATCCTGAGAGTCTCTTTACTTTAGCTTGGAGATTCTGCTTCAAAGTGTCCATATACACGTCGATGTGTTGTTTGTGATTAGGGTGTTATGTCTTTGTACCAATTTTTTTAAGAATTTTGCTTGAATGTGATCTCAAGCGCCTTGGGGGGTTTTTTGTTTCTCGGGAATTATTTTAGGCGACCGTTTTCAGATTTAATATTATCAATATCCTTCATCAGTCGTTTTTGCTATAGTGGTTTTCTGACGCTTCTCAGGTCAGCTCGAATCAGACTCGTGGAGACTGGTTGTTTGTGTAGTCGAAAAACAACTACCGCTTCACACTAAATGAAAGTGTGAATTTTCTAAAAGGTATTCTGCTCACTGTATTCTTCAAACATAGAGTTTATGCTTGCTAGGATCATATTGGTGTTCTTGTTCGTCTCGATATTGGGCAGTTTAGGTCATATAGTTGGGTTACTACCACTGAATTAAGTTATTGCTCTGATGAGTTCTGATCTTGCTGAATACATAAATTCTTTCCTCTGATTCGACTCACGAGGAAGCTCCATAAAATATTCGTTTCCGTGGCTTCGATGTTATCTGTGACACTTTCATTGACTCCGGCAGGTATACCGTTATGAGTATCATCTTCGCTTCTGAGTTCCATTATGAACTCCTCTCGTATACTTTGCAGCGTTTCTGAAAAGAGTAGCCTATTTTTAACTATTGTTCTTCGTTGATCTGAAATTTTCTGCTCAGATATGTGCTGCAATTCCGGATATTTTTCTACGAAGGCAAGATGTAACGCGTATCTGTATGCGTCATTTTCGATTCTAAATTTGTAATCTTGTAATGAGAACACATAATGAAGGAATTCATTTATTGGATTTACTTCATGCGTTTCCTAGGGAGTGCAGTTCTAGTGGTCGTATGCATAATGGATTGCGCCACTGTTAAGTCGGTTGGGAAGTATATATGTTTTTTCCCTTTTGTTTTGTGTTGCAGTATTCCTACTTGATATCACGCTGGTTCCGTTGCTAGCCGAGGAAGACTGTGACTCACTTTCCGAACAAGACTCTCTTCCTAAATCATGAACGCGACAAGAGGTTATGGTAGTACAACATCGATTCACCCCTGCATTCCTTAGATTGTACATCATTGGATAATTGGCATTTTATATCTACTGCCAGGTTCAGATAGGTTATCTCTGGTTTGCTAAACCCGTACTCAGAAATAATGTTCCTGAGCTCCTGAGGGTATCTGTTTACACAATGAAGAACGGAAAATATGGGAAATATAGAATGAAACAAAAAAAAATATTGATATAGATATCAAAAGAGAAGTGATAGCTATATAAGTCACTGACTACGAATGGGGTAATCGTATTTATTTTTGAAATTTTGAAATGGTTAACTGAATGCATCAAAACTATCATCTCAGACTATTCCACTCTTATTAAACTCGGGTATTCAAGAAAAGCAGTCTTTGTCTGGATATAAAATTCTATTTCTTGAATTTTCGGCAATAACTACGTAGACGGGAGTCAGTGTTCAGTTGAAAAATGTGTTCGAGCAGGCCCCACTTAACCCTCTAATGATTCTGAACGAGAACATAATATCACAATGTAGCTCATGGTCTCTGAAAGTTTAGTCTTTCATTGTAATTTGGGCGAAAATGACCGAAAGGAATAAACGTTTAGCATCTTTGCACTGCCTCAAGGGCTCTGATTTTCCGCACCAAATCCGCACTTCACACTGGTCTATTGTATTCAAGCACTGAAGGTACATAGACTTCATCAAGTTACACAAAAATATTCAATGTTGTAGACTTATCACTCTGTGCCCATTCAGAATAATCGACAATTAGCCCGATGGTTAACATCCGCAATATAATATGACCAGCTTAAATTCTGTAATATTATGACGGCCAAATCATTTTGCGACCGAAAACTTTCAATGATAGTTGAACATAACCGGTATGTTCGTACCGCTTATTTCTACTAAGATTATTATACAGCACTTTTTTCGGTATTTGAAGGGAGAAGCCACTCATCTCACCATCGACTAATTCTGATGAGATCTTCCTGAAGTTCCATGCACTGTGACGTGGAGTGACCGTACAATCTCAAATTGTCAGTATAGAAAGAAAATTTTGATTTGATATGATGGTCAGGATCGACATATAAATCAAAAGCAGTATAGATCCGAGTACTGATATCTGAGGTGCTCCACTCACAACTGAATGTTCCTCAGAAAGATAATGGTCAACTTTTTAACAAAAAATTCGATCAGTTGGGAAATGGTTTGCCCAATGGAAGACATCGCCCATAAGTCTGCAGTTCTACAACTTAACCAAGAGTCGATGCTTTCGTTAGGTCTAAATACATAACAGCGACTAAAATTTATTAACCGAAATCAAGTCATATTTTCAAACACTACTATCTACCCGCATATAAATCTCATACTAATCTCACAGTTTTTTTGAAAATAGTATTATACATCATACTAAGATGACAAGAGAGTGTGTATAAACAACCTGATAACTTGTGTTATATTTGCGGTCAACTTACTGTTAAAAGTCAACGTCGTAGTTTGACACCATTAGTTAAAAACTGTTATTTTAATAGTTTTGTTTTCTGGCGCTAAATTTGGACTAAACCTGGACTTCTAGTGTTTGCTGGGCACAGTGTGTCACTTTATTAACATCATGGTCTGAAGGATCTCGTCATATGCCGTTCGCAGTTCCAATGATATGGACCGAACCGAAATACATGTTTCAAATTGTTATTTCTACCAATTTTCTATAAAAGGTATTAATCACAAATCCAAGCACTCTGTGAACTATCCAATTCTACAATTTGATCGAAGACCTATCCCACATAGTGATGATTTACCTGTTCCATAGCCTCCAGTATACATGGATGACGTGACCGAAGAAAATGTATCCCAGAGTTCGGATTCCGAATCGACTTTGAACCTAGTACTTCAAACATAGATCCTCAATTTATAATTCAAAACGATTTCTATGACTTGGTAGGTGATTTGGATCTCAGTAAAAGATAGGCAGAACTGTTGGCGTCCCGACTTCATGACTGGAATTTCCTAGGAAAAAATACCAGAATATCCGTAGTCAGAACTCGACATACGCACTTCTCAAGATGGCAATATAGTGGTTTGCAAGAACATTCCCTCAGTGATGACGGAATTGACGTTTGAATATAAAATATCTGACTGGCGGTTGTTCATTGATTCATCAGAGGTTAGTTTGAAAGCTCTACTGTTACATAATGGTAATAAATATCTTTCCGTACCGGTGGTTCATACTACTGAAATGAAAGAATCATATGAAAATATGAAATCAGTGCTAGAACATATTGAATTTGAGCAATATTCCTGTGAAATTTGTGGAGATTTGAAAGTAATTGCTATTTTGCTAGGTCTACAGCTAGGATATACTAAGTTTTGTAGTTTCCCCTATGAGTGGGATAGTCAAGAAAAAAAAATCATTATGTCAAAGAGGAGTGGCCTAAAGGAGACGCTCTTATACCTTGTCAACGAAATGTTCTTCACACTCCTTTAACAAATCATGAAGATGTATTGCTACCTCCATTGTATATCAAACTCGGACTGTCAGTGATGCCAAAATGAAAGAAGAAATGTTTGTAGGGCCACAAATAAGAAACCTACCGGCTGATGAAGAGTTTAAACAAAAACTTAATCCGATGGAAAAATCCGCATGGACATGTTTTCAGAATATTGTTCGTAAGTTTCTCGGAAAACACATGACCGAAAACGATGAAGTGTAAGTCAGCTACCTCTTAGTGGCTTACAAGGACATGGGATGCAATGTGTCGTCCAAGATTCACACTTTACTTCGCATTTTGATTTTTTCCTCAAAATTTGGGAGCCGTTAGCGACAAACATGGTGAGCGGTTTCATCAGGACATATCCAACATGGAAAAAAGGTACCAAGGCAAGTGGGGTCCAAACATGTTAGCTGAATACTGCTGGACAATAGAAATGGATGTATCTGACGCTAAATGTTCTCGAAAATCCTTAATAAAAGTAAATATAAGTAATGTTTTCTTCATTTGAAACATGGGTATATCTTCATCTTCGATGGACTGAATCCTCTGTATATGGTGGTTGCTTTTGCAAAACTCTCCAAATAGTCGAATGTGATACACCAACCTGTGATATAGCCTTCCTGTGCTAATTCTTGGATTATTATAGATTTCATCCAAGATTAATGCCTGGAATCTAACCTAACCTAACCAGACAAACCGATCTGGTACAGAATCTTCTGCTTTCACGTGAAGATTGGTCATTAGAATAGACGAATAGCAGCCAATTATTGAAGAGTATTCTCTTATCGACTTGTAATAATAATAATATTCATTTATTGCACAAATATACAACAATTAAAATACAAGTACATAAGTGTGCAAATGGAACCTGCTATTCATAAACAATACAACGTCAATAATATCAAATTCAAAATATAAACAAATAAATACAAATAAATAAAGCAACATATCCCAAGGCACATTTACAACTCACAAAATAAAATCCCTATATCCCACCCTGAAAGAAAGCTCATAACCACCCCACAAACGGCGAGGGTTCGCATTATACAGCTTGACTGCAGATTATGAGGATCTTTTCAAAAACAGGGTAACTCCAACATCCCAATATTTATAGTAGTTCTACTATGACAATCTGGTCTAAAACTTATTAGCTTATTTCTTATATAGTCGGGTACACAAAACTTGAGTACCTGGTATAGAAAAACAGCAAGATATAATTCTCTACGCTTATTCGTTCTTAGCCAATTCCACTGTGCAAACCTATTCGCTGTCACTGCATCAATACATGAGCCATACAACACATCAGCATAATTAGTGTGTGAGAGTACAAGGCTGTCACACCAGAGCTTCTCCATGTCAAGGGTAAGTGCTTTCTTATTTCGATATATGGTTCTCAGCGCCTTGTAGCATTTTTGTGTTATCGACGAAACATGTTCTCTAAATCTCAACCACTCAAATTGCCTGCGTTGTATTTGGATTAATTTTTAAACTATGGTTCACCGAGTATTCATATACTCTTCACAGTATTTCTTACAACTCAATAATACCTCTCTCATCATCATTTTTCTCAAACGTCCACAATATTTGTGTAGCAGAGGGTCCAAAATTGAACCCTGTGGTACTCCACAGGATATCAACTTGGAACTGGAAGTAACATCATTAATATTCACAAACTGGCATCTGCATGATGAATATGCCCTCAACAAGCTGAATACCCTCTCAGAGAAGCAGAAATAATGAAGCTTCGCCAACAGAAGATTGTGATTGACGGTGTCAAACGCCTAGCTATAATCTAATAGAACAAGAAAAGACACCTTGCCTGAGTCGACCGCACGCATCATGTCATTAACTACCCTAAGCAGAACAGTAACTGTACTGTATGATTCCCGGAACCCCGACTGTCAGGAAGAATAGAGGGCCATAACCAACGTAATCTGATCAAAACTGATTCTTTCCAGCACCTTCGATAAAACTGGTAACTTGCTTATGGGTCTCAATTCCGAAATGATTTTTCGAGAGGTAACCTTCGCTAAGGGAATGACTTCGGCATTTTTCCAACATGTAGGAAAATTCGAATCTAGCAAGCAGCAATTATAGATATTGGTTAGATACGGGAAGGCATACGAACAACTCAATTTTATCATTTCCAAACTGATCCCATTACATCCCGAAGAATTTGATTTTATACTAGGAATTGCATTGTCAACAATCTCTTAATTCACCTCCAATAGGGAAAATTCCTTTATTTCCCGGTTAACTGAGCAACCTAAGGTTTTTACAGATTCCACAGAATATTCATCAACCTTATCAGGATCACCTAAGGTGTCAGGTATTACATACTTCCAGCGCTTGTCATTGGTATTCAAGCTCTTCAAAGCGTTCCATGTGCTCTTAGCATTTCCTTCTCAACAAATATTTTTAACATACAACTTTTTTGCTTTATTCACAGCATCGGCATATGAATTTCTCACTTTTTTATGTCTATCCCAATACGAACTATTCTTGGTTTTTTTGAATCTACTAAACAATTCGTTACGAGATTCCTGAATTTGACGTAGTTCTTCATTATACCATGGTGCTGAACGCTTAGTAACTTTAACGCTTCGAGAAGGTGAATGTCTATCAAATACAGAACAGATTAGATCATACAAAGTTTCAACCTTCGCATCCACGACGTGTACATAAAATATTTTTTGACAGTTAAGCATACGGATGTCATTATCAAATTCAGCTCTATGGAAGTTTCTGAAATCTCTGTATCGTATAAACCGTGGTTTTTCTTTAGCATTTTTAATAGCAAGGTCACAATAAACCAATTGGTGATCACTTTGATCATGCATGTCCATGTGGTGAACATTGGTTGAGACATTAACATGATTGTTAATCGCTAGCAAATCCAAAAGAGAAGATTTGTGTTCAGCTATACGAGTTGGCCTGTCCACCTACTGTGTTATATTTTAAGAATTGAAGAGTAAGTCGACTGATTATGTACCCTGACCATCACCCTGAAGCGAGTCTATATTGAAATCACCCATCACAAACAATTGATCCGACCGCAAATGCAAACCCGAAATAGACTCCTCCACAAGATTCAAACCATTCGTAATATTCTGACTAGGAGGTCTGTAAATTACTCCTGTCGTGTATGTTCTACCTTCAACTCTAAATCCAATCCTTAGCTGTTCCTTTTCTGAATGTATAACAGAGAATTCATCGTACATGCTTGCCACAAACAGGATTTAACATAGACGCAAATTCCTCCTCCTCTTTTACCTCTATCAAGTCTAAATAATTCTTAATTATCAATAGCCAAAGCATCATTACTTACGTTTGGGTTCAGCCAGATTTCCGTCACACCCAGCACGCTAATTGTATGATCCTCAAGCAGAGATCTGATCTTATTTAAGCTGGGATACATTATTATCCATTACTAAAAACATTCAATTTAGAAACAATTATAGTAAACGAATTTATATATATCAACTCTTCATCACTTGTTCAATATGATCAACCCCCCTTATTTTTATATGAGGCTGGCCTTCATCCTTGCGAACATAAATCATGTTTTTTCAGTTCTTCTGCTTGTTTCAATAATACAAGCACACTATTTGGAAGATCTTCGTTCAAATACAAGTTATCACTCCCCTCATCAATACCACACTTCAAGGTTGTCCATTTCCTTCCATTCTTCTTATACGATTCATAAACTCTCTTACATATTTCCGGCTTATTAAATTTTAGCAAAATCGGTTTTTTAGAGGCTTTACTCGGTGATACCTCCTGGAATATTCGTCGGGAGACGCATTCGGATCAGTAATCTTCATTGTTTTTTGTACGTTGGAGTTATTGTTTTCTGTATTATCCAAGCCAACAAGCACCAAATGACTATTTCTCTGAACCATCTCTTCCTTATCCATTTGAATGAACTTCATTTCATTCAAAGAGCATGTGCTTTCTAATGTAAATCATTCTCTTACTAAAAAGAATTTTAAATGACACAAAGGTTTTCAAATTGGAAGGTCTTTTCAATAAATATTTTTGAATGAATGTAGTTGCGCACAATCCTATGATTCTGATTTGGTCAAAAGTAGTATGACTGAACAAATTATCACCGTATATATTGAGAGAAAGAAATTCCTGTAATGCGAATTCGAGCTAGATCAATTGAAAACTACAAGGGAAGCCTGATCTTCAATACCATGTTACTCGAGAATGGGATACTTTAGGACTTTTATGGACATTTTTTTTCGTGTTTTTGATAAGAAATAACCTGTAGAAATCAATGACTGCATACCTGAAACACAAATCTGTATGTTATCTAGTATGTTCCGAAAAGGTTTCAATAAAACTTCACTTTTAGGTTAGGATAGGTTACGATAAGTTAAAATATTTTTTTCTTTCCACAATTCTCATCTAATGGTATCGAATGTAATGTGAGCTATTTTTTGATAAATCCCCTTTCTTGAATCAGTTTGTTTCTGAATCAGATTAACCACAACCAGTAATTAAATGTTACGGAAATTGAAGCGCTTCCTTTATGTCGGCTTTTGTTGAACTACAAACATCGGCCATTCAATTACTTCTATTTATGTTTGATGGATAAACTAATTCCAAACCCTGAAAATGAATATTTACCATGAATATGATAAAACAGTAGACAATACCACAGTTTCTGTGTTACATATAACTTGATTAAAGTTGTTTTCGATTTTTAGTAACATTTACGTGAACCAACGTATCAGTTTATGTATTCTATTGAGTTATTATATGCTTTGGTAACGAACATATATTTCATTAACATCTGAATTATAGCAGTCAGTCAATAAATTGGTATGTTCGCATAGCTAACCTATATTTTTTGATTGAAAGTTTTGAATGAAAATAATCAACAAATATGTAAGATTTTGGTCATTATACCAAGTGTCAACACGAGATGGGACAAAGTATATGGAGGAAGGAATGACCGATTGGAGAAATTTATTTGGTGTCTTGAATGTTATTCAAACTAAGTTCCGAAAGTATTTTCAATGCTGTGGCACTTCCGGTTACACTTAAAGAAGCCATCTTTGTTATTTCAAATGGCCTAATGTATGTTTCTATATTTTTCATTGTTAAAAATTCAATTCTGAACAATTTTTTTCTTATTTCTCATTATCTGGAATCAACCGAAAGGAAGATATGAGTTTTTCGATCGTAAATTTGCGATTTTCGGTTATCTCTCAGAAGGCATAATGAAAATACTGAAGATCATTCAATATCGATTATTTTTAGCTCGTTGTAATTAAAGAGTCTCATTCAGCAGAATTCAACGCACTCAGAGGCTTCATACAGGGTGTTTCCACAGCATGTGCCAAATCGAAGTACATTCAAAGGTACGAAAGTAGGATTTTTCAAATTAGACTACCTAATTTTGCACACACCGTTTAACTCGTAATATTAGTAAGCATCGATTTTTTGAAGGTTTTCTTATACCTGAAATGCATCTTTTCCAAGTTATTCTCGATTTTATCTGAAAAATTAATATTTTTCACACGTGGAAATCTTTTATATAATGCATTTCGATCTTTCAATACGAGACCCATCTAAAAGTCTTCATCAAAGTAATTCTGATCACTACTCAGTAGGAAAAAGTGAGAAATCAATTACTATTGAAGTGGATTGAATCTGACTTCTCGTTTTTCTTCTTGTTTAGTAAATATTCTCGATTACATCAGTTACTTGTCAGAAAAGTCATCTCCAAATTGTTATTGATTTCAGATCTAGTCGTGCTGAAATCGACAAATTGTCCTGAAACAGAATATGTCAAATATCATTTCACAAGTTGAGACTGATATTTTTCAGCATAATTGAATGAATGCTTTCATGGTTTTTTTCGGTTGGCAGTATTTTGAAAAGAACCTACATCTAACAATAAAAAAATTGGCATGCTTCATTCAGTGAAATATTTCTGGTAACTCGAAGATGACTTTCCTGACAAGTAACTGATGTAATTGAGAATACCTACTGGGAATGAAGAGAATTGAGAGGTCAGATTCAATCCACTTCAATAGTTATTGATTTCGCACTTTTTCTCTCGGACCTGAAGTACTTGATGAAGATTTTGAGATGGGTCTCGTATCGAAAGATCGAAATGCATTATAATTTAAGATTTACCAATTGTATAATCTATAAATTTCAGGGTCCTCACGCGAAAAATCATAATTATTGGGATGCAATCGCAAATAAATCGGAAACGATGCATCAAAGGTAAAGAAAAACCCATAATCGATTGATGTCTATTAATATTGCGAGTAAAATGGTGTATGCAAAAATAGGTAGTCCATTTTCTGGTTTTTTGGAGCACTGCATCAACAAAATCATCTCATAGATTTCAGGAATATCGAACTCATGTATCCAGGTAATAAAAGGAAAAGGATGGACATCTTAGACATTATTGAAATTACGTCAGCTTATAGGAAAAACCAGCCAAATTGCAACGACCATCTAGACATCAATTTACCTCCTGTTGTGAATACCGTTATATATAAGTGAAATCACTCATTTTGAATTTATTATTGTATTACTCTTGATAATGGGCTAACAACCCGAAACATATGTCGAGTATTTTGAAAAATATTCATGAAATCTTTGCCCAGTGAGAATACAAACATTCATCTTCGAGAAATTCATGAATTTGGAAAAGAAATTATATTTAAAGATTCATTTTGGTTTCTGGGTATTCTAATGTACCATAGTTGACAAAAGTGCAACGGAAATCACGAAATTCGACCCTAGCGGAATCTACTGAAGCAATTGTCATAAATGCCGAATGTGGGACTCAGACAAGAATAATCCAGAAGCTCAGGGTGTCCCATTCAATTGTTTCCAAAGTGATCCTTTTATGAAAGGAAACTATAAGAGGAGACCTAGGTTTTGTTTTATTTTGTTTACAGATATGGCCAGTACAATTTTTTCCTACTTATTGTTTTGGTGGAGGCTCATAATGGTGTAAGATGTAACGCACGAAGTGTTCTAGTTATTGTGAATAATGAATCCTCAAACGCATAGAGGTTACGGACATTTCAGAAGAATATATTATTATATCTTCGGAATATATGCATGGTAACGCAAGATCTCATCAAGTTCATATCGTTAGAAATTTCCTTCCAAGATCTCAAAATCACATTAATGGTGTGGCCTGCACGAAATCCAGACCTCAATGTTATCGAACATATCTGAGACTTTTTTATTAGAAGATTGAGAATCCAGTTAGACTAGCCAGCTATCGTGATTGAGGTTAGGATCGAAATTTGGAACAAAATGCTATAATCTCATCTATTTCGAGTATGAGTCTTAAATATCGTACGGTTATTTCTGCCAGGTATGTAAATATATCTGGTTTAGATAGATTTTTAGGGAGTGGTTCTTCCCAAATCTTTTGAATTTTTTTTATAAGTTTCATTTCAATTTCGATGAGTATCATTTCCATTTCAATTGTTCTCAAGCACTCGTTAGTGTTGGTGCATCACTGGAAAAATAATTCTTCAAGTTGTCTAAACTTCGTCTGAAAGAATTTGAATTTCAGATCTTGTGGGTTAATTTCTTGGGACAGTTCATTCGATGAACATTAAAAAGGACACCATAGTCTATTTCACACCAGTAATTATTTTTGCAAGATCAGATTTATTACTAAAGACTCATCAAAAAATAGAAAGAACTTTTCAGATTAACTAAACGCGAGATATTTTTTACGTTTGCTTAACTTGCAAATTAGTTTCAATATTTCTAAGCGATTCTAGTTTCATTTATATTTGCTCATAGAATTTAGAATATTGATTCCATACAAAAACCCAAACGATAAGTCTTCTAATAGAACTATACGCATAAGAAAACTGAGCCGGTTTTCGGGTGAAAAAGTCATTAATAATAAATGCGGCATGTTAACGTCGTTAACTTTGAAAAAGGCGAAATGATTAACGGAGAATATTATGAAATATCCCTTGAACCATGCAGCAAAAGAAAAACGTCCGCATTCAGCGAAGAGAAAGATAACCATATATCAAGACAATACACATGTGCACACTCGTGTCCTCGTTATGCCGAAAATCCATGAGTAAGGCGAAGAACGTGAAACTGCTTCAATATTAATCATATTTGCCAGATAAACGGAAATAGCTTATCTGATATATTTTTCGTTAAACGTAGATGTATAATAAAGAATAATTGAAAACTTCATGTGGACATGGAGGAATAATTCAATAATTTTTGAAATATCGAAAAAGTTTCCATAAGATGCATCGCTTCTGTAAATTTAGATCATTAACGACTGAGTTACAATAGCAATAATAAACACCTCAAAAAAGTCTAGTTAACACTTCTGAATATCGATATATCGTATCCAGAATGATCAATATGTATGATTTTTTTCAAGAAATGAACACCTGTATCAATTTCTCACCAAATTATGTGGAGTGCCGAAACAGATTTCAGTTTAGTTTTATAAAAAACCAAAAACGCCGCAGATGCGACGCTGCTTTATAATCATTTGATGTATTAATTGTTTGAAATGAGTTAGTTGGAACTTTGTTTCTGTTGTAAGGACAAATGAACGATTCAAGTTTTGTGCTGGAAAGACGACATTTGACTAGAGGAGAGATGTTACGAGCCGTTGGCATGCTTCAAGCTGGGAGCTCTCAACGGGAAGTATCCAGGGTTCTGGGAAGTAGCCCAAGGGTCATAAACCGTTTATGGTCGCGTTTCAATGGAACAGGTAGCGTAGAAGAACGCCGTACAGGTCGTTATAGGATAACTACTGTCGCTCAAGACCGAATTTTGGTTTTACAAGCCAGAAGAGATCGTACTACCACAGCATCTCAATTTGCTCTAGAGCTATCACGAGTTCATAATGTACAAAATTCCGACCAAACTGTGAGAAATCAACCCTACTCCAAACGTCGTTTAAAGGTTCCACAACTGACCCATGGAAATCGCGCTGCTCGTTTAGCTTGGTGCAAATAACACGTGAACTGGGATCAAGAGAGGTTGGCCACAGTTCTCTTCAGTGATGAATCTAGATTTAGTGGTTATCCCAATTCGGGAAGAATTCGAATATGGAAGGAACCTGGAAAGCAAAACCGTCTCCAGTATGCTCGAGAAGTTGTTAGACAGGGAGGTGGATCAGTGATGTTTTGGGGAGGTATACTCCTTGGTGAAAGAACTGACCCCGTTTTCATACAGAACAACCTCACGGGAAATTCTTACGCAAATTAGATAGTTTTACTTGTAGTGGTACCGTATCTTCAAACAATTGGTCAAAATCCACTCTCACAACAAGATAATGCCCCTCCTCATCGTGCAAAAGTTGTCTTGAACGTTCATGAAGAGATTGATATCGATTTTCTACCGTGGCCATCCTGCTCCCCAGATCTGAATCACATCGAGCATATGTGGGACACCCTAAGAAAAAATCCCCTGCGTCAAAACGTCTTCCATCATGAACAGGAGCTTCGATTAGCAGTTCAGGGGGCTTGGAATGACTTAGGCCAAAATGAAATTGACAATTTAATGTTGAGCATGCCGCGACGATGACAAAGTATCATTAATAACAGAGGTGGACCTACTGGGTACTGAAAAATATAAGTGCTTCCATATCGTTTCGAAAAAATTTGTTTAGGATTTTTTTTTGTGTTTTACCAAATTTCGTCATTTTCAAATTTCAAATTTTTTTATAATAGGTGATTTGGAGAAGTCAAACATTATTTTGTTTTCTTGAGAATATATTATATACAATACATTCTAACTAACAGAATTCTATAAATTCGAATCATCAAATTCATATTTTAAAGATATTGATTGATAAGCGTTCCCTAGACATTTTTGAGGTGTTTATGATTCAAGCGGCTGTAATCTAATATGACCACAAAACTTCTTCTTTGCTTTTTAATATTTCGTCTATATTATATTACATCCAATTTGTAGTTACTATAAGTCGATATCTGCTACAGTTCTCCAGTATTCGATTTGGAGCACTATGGACAATGAAAATACCTTAGCGCAGTTGAAAATAATATTTGTGAGAGCCATTTTCAATATTCATGTATAACGTATCAACATATTTTGTTTAACCAGGTCCCCATACTATGCATGATCGATTCGTTGATTTGTTTCTGTTGAATATATGGAAGAATCATTTGAAGAAAAAATTTAGATGCTAATTTGCTGCATTTTCCAAAAGTCTTTTCGAATATACAAGTCGTTACATTACAGCAGCGGTTGGGGAACTGGGGTAAATTACGTAAACGTAAATATTTCCGAGTCGCTATTTCTTAATCCTGTTAGTATTTTTTTTCAACTTAAACAATTTAGCGACATATGAAGGCCACGGTATCTCACTACCCACCACTAGAGTGTTCTCGAGTTATACCTTTGCGAAGTCAAGCATAGCCCCGGCTACCTGCTCAGTCCATGCCATGCCGTCAAGATACACATCTTAGTTTTACTAGTTAGTTGCCGGAAAGACCACCATTTTATCATTATTAATCATCGATATATCGAACAAGGTAGGCCGCTATTTAGAAACTTAATGTAAGTATTTTAAAAATATTATTTTCTGTCTCCTTTCAGAAGGCAGCAAATCGAAAAAGAACATACCAAGACGAATTTCTTAATTACGATTTTACACAAACAGATGACAATGCTACAATGAAACCACAGTGTGTTGTATGTATGAAGGTACTGACTTCAGAATCTTTCAAAAAAGTCAATTGAAGAAACAATTAGATAATTTGCATTCACACCTGTCATCCAAGCCGCGAGAATATTTTGCAAATTTAGAAATATCTGTTATACGACAGAGATTGAATAGCAACTTGTTTGGTACATTCGATCAGTGTACAGCATCAAGGGCTAGCTTTGAAGTAGCCTAGTTGATTGCTCGAAATAAGAAACCATACACTATTGGTGATGATATGGTTAAACCAGCTGCTGTAAAAATGGCAGAGATTATGTGTGGTCGAAAGGAAGCAAAGAAACTGAATTCAGTGCCATTGTCTTCGAGAATTGTGGAAGAACGAATTTCTAGATTAGCATAAAATGCGGAGTTACAGGTTACAGGTTATTTTCGCATCAAAACAGGCTGAATATTTTGCTATTCAGTTTGATGAGAGAACTAATTTTAGTAGCAACCTACAGCTAATGGTATATGTTCGCTGCAAACGTACAGATAATTTCGAAGAGGAACTACTGTTTTGTTCTCCTCTCGAGTTGAGATCGCGTGGAATTGATGTTTACAATAAAGTAAATGAATACTTCAATGCACAAAGTTTAAAATGGGAAAATTGTATTTGTGTATCTTTGGATGGAGTTCCAACTATGCTCAGTCATACGAATGGTTTCTCGGATTTCGTAATGGAAAATAATATTGAAGTTACACTGTATGATCCATCGCCAGACCTTTGTGGTCGAATATTTAGAACCTGCACTGGAAGCCGTCATGCATGATGTCATCAAAATTGTCAATTTTATCAAGGAACATGCACTAAACACGCGGCTATTTCGTGAATAATGTCAGGACGGTGAAGCTGAATATACGGACCTACTTTATTATACAGAAGTACAATGCCTTCATACCTATATATCAATTTTCACAAAGACGAAACTCACAGATAAGACAATTCAGGGGTATACGGACTGTGTTCCCCTTATTGTAACGGTGTACACATAGATCAGTCAGAAAGATATTTTCGCATTATATATAAAGAACATCACTCTTCTTTTTGTGAAAACAAAAGTGACTCCACCATCGCATAGCATTGCCTAGATAACAACCACCGCTTCCCTAGTTTAGATAATCATAACATTATTGAACTTGCTGAAAAATCAATAAACAAAATGAAAACAATCTAACCTTCCTTTACGACAATACAGATCCATGTTATTTACAATATTTTAGATTTCCTAGTAATTATAAATGTACCTTTGAATACCTTCCTATATTCTAATGGTAGAAATTTGTTGTTTTTCTCTCTTTATAATTCATAGTTGTTTTTTCATTTCTAAGACAAATTGTACGTTAGTTTTTACTTATAATTCGTAAACTTGTGAAAATTATAGAAATATCGAAATAGGTATAACGTTTGTTACTTACTTTGGCAGGCGTTTTTGTTGGGAGAAAACTTATGGCATGGCTCTTTATTACAAGAGTAAGAAAAGGTACAACATCCACACATGTCGAGAATTATCTAAAAAACGAAAGACAGGAAACTGCAAGATTGATCTCAAAGACCTCAATTCAGAGAGTGACTACCATTCAGGGTTGGTACGGAATTGGACTTTATGAACAGTAGTTTCTGGCCAGATGGAGTGATTGTTAGAAGATACCTGATAAAGGATCGTTTCAATAATCTATATGTGAAACCGGATGAAATGTGTAAAGATATCGATAACGACTCAGTAGGACCAAAGATATCAATTTTGAGTAAAAATAAACAGAATCCTACGAAGATACTTTTTATCTTCTAAACCTAAATATGAGAACTATAAATAATAAACTAGACCATTTGGAAAGTGTACTAAATGAAAAAGACATCAATATAGCAGTAATCACTGAGCACTGGCTGGATGACCCATTGCCTGGCCAAGTAAATCTCCAGAGCTTTATCATTGGAGCACATTTCTCTGGGAGACTGGCATACGGAGGAGCTTTAATACTTGTACACGAAGATCACAGCACCAAAAATTTGCCACAAGTGCAAACTCATACAGTAGAAGGCGTGATTCAAATAACTGGATAGTTGAAAAAAAGTTGAATAAAATCATTTGGCTACATCAAGTATCTTTTGACATCTTTTTAACCAAAATGAGGATATGCCTGGAAGAAGTAAATGAATTAGAACAAGATAATATTGAAGTAGTTGGAGATTTCAATGTCGATTTACTAAATAACAGTAGAATGACTAGGGATTTGCTGGAACTATTTGGAGACTTTGGCTTAAAGCCCCTTTTTATACAACCCTCAAGAGTCAGTGAATCATCGGACACATCGCTCAACAATATATTTTCCTTTGAAGAAAATGCAGAGGCATTGTGAGATAGTGCATCATTGTGGTGCAAACTCTATAAGCTTTCTTTCCCATAAATGTGGCCTTTTTCGACAAATTTGCTTTCTCAAACACGAATTAACGCTCAGGAAATATTCTTCATTTACCGTCTGACCTTCTGACAAAAATTCCGAGTACAGAACACTGCGAAAAATATCTAACCTAACCTAACCTCACCTTTTGACTTCTGAAACAATTTTTTTCCACTTTCGGTGTCGCCGCAAATGACCTGTAATGAAGATTTTTAAATGGAACACCCTGCATATTTTTGCATAGTTGGCTCGCAAATAATTTTCCAAATTCAACCATAATTCACAATTGATATTATGGGCTTCAACATTATTTGAACATTATTACTTGAAAGAAGCAACTGACGTCAAAATTTCAGATTCGCTCTGTCCGGGCATGATTAATATTCTCCAAAATCATTTTTCGATTAAAACTTCATTTTTTCCAATGGCATCATATTGGTACCGAGGTACCATTAGAAGCTTGATTATTATGGGTAAACAAATTTTGTAAACACGTTTTGTAAAAATGCAAACAATTTATGATAAAGTAAAGATTTTCATTTATTTTATTTCAATTCGTGTAAGTGCATCCAGAAGGCTATGGAAAGAGGCATTGAAAGCAAGCAATCCGGACATTGAAGGATCATTGAGAAATAAACTCATATACTTGTATTAAGTCGAATCTAGGGTACATTCAGCTTCATACCATAAGAAAACTCAATTTCTTTCTCTAAGAATCCAAAACATAAATAATGAATCCCAAAACAAGAAATATAATCTGATCCATAAGAATAAATTATGAGCAGGCGAAAAAGCAAATTTAGAAACATAAAATAAATTATAAGAATTGTTCGTAATGTTGACCATTATTGTCTTTGCACATTTGAATCCGCTCTTGCAAATTTCTAGTTATAATGGTCAATTGTTCAGGTGTTATACTGCCGAAGGCTTGTCTGACTCTATCCTCAAGGTCTGCACGCGTATTAGGCGCTGTTGCGTGAACACAGTTCTTTAAATAACCCCAAACAATAAAGTCTAATGGAGTTAAATCAGATGATCTTGTGAGCTATCATATTTGACCATTCGTTGCAATGCAATTTTCTCCGAATCTCTCGCGCAGGTACTCTGAGACTATTCTTGCGTTGTGAGGGGGGTGCACCATCCTGTTTATAAAACATTACCCTCTCAATTGCCAACGATAGATTTTCCAAATATTCCCCAATCTCATTCTGAATAAATTGTAAGAATCTAGCGCCAGTCAACGACCCATCAAAAATCATTGGACCAATTACACCTAATAAAACATTAGAACCGAATTTTTCCTGAAAATTACCCTGATTAAATAACTGTTGATTCGCCTGAGACCAATATCTTGTGTGTTGTCTGTTGAATAATCCTAAATAAGTAAATCTTGAATCATCTATAAACAAGATTATTTTTAGGAAACTATTGTGTGGTTGCACATTATTGTGCATCCTCCACTTGCAGACCTTCCTTGTTGCATAATCACTTTCATACAAATGCTGATGCAATTAATATTCTTATGATTTATATTTATACTTCTTCAGAATTCGACGAACGCTTTCACGACTTATATGCAGCTCAAACGCAACTTGCCTTGTGGAAATGGTTTTATCGATTTCCACTCGTGCTAATACATTAATTTGAGTCTCTTCTCCAATGATACATTTTTCTTGAGTATGATTTTTGGGTTGTCTCCTAAATTGATCCTCCAGGCGACTAGAATAATTTCTTATGGGGCATTGTCGATGGGGGTATCTTTCGGCATACAAATTGACAGCAGCTACTGCATTCTTTTGGTATTCCCCGTGAATAAGTAGCATATCCACTTTCTCATTCCTTGTGTATGTTTGAGGTATTTTGAAAAATAATAATGCTTCAGTAAACTAAATTCATGTTAAATCGACGGATGCAAACTCTACTATCCGGATAACTTTTATATTGGAAACGTCAAAGTCGTTCGAAGAATAAAAATCCCCTCAAAAATAATTCTGATTTCTGAATTATCCATTGTGAGGTATGGTTGAATTTGGAAAATTATTTGAAATCCGCATATGTTAAAATATACAGGGTGTTTCAATATTTCCATTAGCCTACTGGATTTATTTAAACGAATTGAAATAAAATAAATGAGAATTTTTACATTTTCATGATTCGTTTGCAGATTTACAAAAAGTGTCTACAGAATTTGTTTACACATCAAGCTTCTCATGGTACCTCGGTAACACTAATGTGCCATTTGAAAAAATGGAATTTTAATCGAAAAATGATTTAGAGAATATGAATCTAGCCTGGACCAAGCAAATCTGAAATTCCGACGTCAGTTGCTTTTTTCAAGTGTTGTTTTGATCAATTATGGTAAATTGGCAATATTTATGGCACCCTAGATTGAAAAATAAAAACTGACCCAAAAGAATAATTTTGAAGACCAAAATATCAATTGTGAGTTATAGTTGAATTTAGGATATTATTTGGAAACCATATCTGCAAAAATATACAGGGTGTTCCATTTGAAAATCTTCAATAAAGGTCATTTTCGGCAACACCGGAAGTGGAAAAAAATTGTTTCAAAATTCAAAAAATGTCCCGTCATAAGCTTGATCGAATCACGAAATTTCAATAAATTACCTGTAGAAATATAGAAATGAGAAGGGTGTATTAATATCCTGTGTCACCCGGTATAGTTTGTCTTTTTAGTGTTCATTTTCAACTTGTTTTGTGTTAGCCAGATAAAGAAGATAGGAAGTCAGCTGAACACACTGATTTAGTTTTTCACACGGAAGTTATGTAGTTGAGTCGCGGAAAATTCCTAGAAAGCTTTCAAGAATTATTGCCCGAAATAACAACCTCTCTAGACGAAAGAGCTGATGACACTCAGAAGTTGAAAAACGAAAAATGGCTGACTGATTTGGCATTTACGACTGACATCACAATGCACTTAAACACCATTAACTTGGAGCTTCAAGGTAAAGGAAAAATTATTATTGAGGTGATTAACGTTGTAAACGCATTCAAATTTAAATTACAACTTATGATATATCAACTGAAAAGAAAGGATCTGAAACATTTTCCGTCATTGACAGCAAGGATTCAGTTGAATTATGATACGTATGAGGCTGAATTATCAAATATTTTGGGACAATTCGAAATGCTTTTTTATGATTGCAGTAAATTGGTCAATGAAGCATCATTCATGAGTTATCTTTTTTTAGGTAAAAACATTAAGGAATTATATTTTATTATATATATTATCATTATATCTTCCTTGTTCACCAATCCTTCCAGTACCTTAAAATCTTCGCCGCTGTATACAAGTATTGTATCATCATCAAATGTTTAGTAGTTTGCTTCTAGGGTAGCAATTTTTACATTCAATGCATACAGCTCATAAATTAGGGGCCCTAAGACAGAGCCTTGAGGATACCGCAAGTGACGTGTTCTTCTTCACTCCATATATTATCTAATTTGATGACTTGTCCTCTTTGGCTGAGATAAAACTGTAAAACTATCAAAATTTCCCGTCTGATTTGTCTGACATTTTAATATTATCAAGTCCTGCGGTAGCTGCAATTTCTATTCTCGAAAGAATCAATTTAATTTCATCTTCGTTCGGTTCCGAAAGATATAGAGAGTTTGTTGTATGAATTTCTTGAAAAAAGGGGTCTTCAGGAAGATCTTCTATTGGCTCAATTATGGTAGTTCCTATGTTTAAAAACTACATGAGCTATTTTAGGAGGAGAGAGAATTTCAGTTTCATCAATTACAATAGCAGAACATCTTTTTCCATTGTAATTTTTTTAGACGGACATAATTTGATGATGATTTTCCACTGAATAGCATTACTTATGCTATGTGTGTTGTACTTGATTTTCTATTGAATTCTAGTTGATTTTTAATATTCACTATTCAATTACCAAAATAATTATGATGAAGAGTTTGTGAAAAATATGGCTACCGAATTCTATGAAACAACTAATTCGAGAAAAGTACCAGTACCGAAAGATAATTGAAAAGCACCCGGTGTATAGATTGAAAAAGATATACTCGTTATAATGAATATACAGAAGTATTTAACTACTTAAGATCAATTTCAAATTACTTCACTTTTCAGAAAAATAACCTAATGTGGCAATTCGTAAATCTCCACATAAGCTCGTTGGGTGAAAGTAGTAGAAACGCTTTCGTTCATAACATGACAATTTTTGTAGTTTAATTCAGTACACACAAACAAATGTATATTGAATCACCGGATATTTTGCATATCATCTCGGGGATTTTGAAAATTTTAGGGGATTGTTAGAATAGATCCTTTTTGAAGTATTTCAATTTAAAAAGAAATAAATTAAGGTTTATTTTAAGAAAGAAACAAATGAAAGAAGATAAGAGACTCTTACCACTTGTAGTTATTAATTTTAAAATTCTTGCGTTGTGAGGGGGGTGCACCATCCTGTTTATAAAACATTACCCTCTCAATTGCCAACGATAGATTTTCCAAATATTCCCCAATCTCATTCTGAATAAATTGTAAGAATCTAGCGCCAGTCAACGACCCATCAAAAATCATTGGACCAATTACACCTAATAAAACATTAGAACCGAATTTTTCCTGAAAATTACCCTGATTAAATAACTGTTGATTCGCCTGAGACCAATATCTTGTGTGTTGTCTGTTGAATAATCCTAAATAAGTAAATCTTGAATCATCTATAAACAAGATTATTTTAGGAAACTATTGTGTGGTTGCACATTATTGTGCATCCTCCACTTGCAGACCTTCCTTGTTGCATAATCACTTTCATACAAATGCTGATGCAATTAATATTCTTATGATTTATATTTATACTTCTTCAGAATTCGACGAACGCTTTCACGACTTATATGCAGCTCAAACGCAACTTGCCTTGTGGAAATGGTTTTATCGATTTCCACTCGTGCTAATACATTAATTTGAGTCTCTTCTCCAATGATACATTTTTCTTGAGTATGATTTTTGGGTTGTCTCCTAAATTGATCCTCCAGGCGACTAGAATAATTTCTTATGGGGCATTGTCGATGGGGGTATCTTTCGGCATACAAATTGACAGCAGCTACTGCATTCTTTTGGTATTCCCCGTGAATAAGTAGCATATCCACTTTCTCATTCCTTGTGTATGTTTGAGGTATTTTGAAAAATAATAATGCTTCAGTAAACTAAATTCATGTTAAATCGACGGATGCAAACTCTACTATCCGGATAACTTTTATATTGGAAACGTCAAAGTCGTTCGAAGAATAAAATCCCTCAAAAATAATTCTGATTTCTGAATTATCCATTGTGAGGTATGGTTGAATTTGGAAAATTATTTGAAATCCGCATATGTTAAAATATACAGGGTGTTTCAATATTTCCATTAGCCTACTGGATTTATTTAAACGAATTGAAATAAAATAAATGAGAATTTTTACATTTTCATGATTCGTTTGCAGATTTACAAAAAGTGTCTACAGAATTTGTTTACACATCAAGCTTCTCATGGTACCTCGGTAACACTAATGTGCCATTTGAAAAAATGGAATTTTAATCGAAAAATGATTTAGAGAATATGAATCTAGCCTGGACCAAGCAAATCTGAAATTCCGACGTCAGTTGCTTTTTCAAGTGTTGTTTTGATCAATTATGGTAAATTGGCAATATTTATGGCACCCTAGATTGAAAAATAAAACTGACCCAAAAGAATAATTTTGAAGACCAAAATATCAATTGTGAGGTATAGTTGAATTTAGGATATTATTTGGAAACCATATCTGCAAAAATATACAGGGTGTTCCATTTGAAAATCTTCAATAAAGGTCATTTTCGGCAACACCGGAAGTGGAAAAAAATTGTTTCAAAATTCAAAAAATGTCCCGTCATAAGCTTGATCGAATCACAAAATTTCAATAAATTACCTGTAGAAATATAGAAATGAGAAGGGTGTATTAATATCCTGTGTCACCCGGTATAGTTTGTCTTTTTAGTGTTCATTTTCAACTTGTTTTGTGTTAGCCAGATAAAGAAGATAGGAAGTCAGCTGAACACACTGATTTAGTTTTTCACACGGAAGTTATGTAGTTGAGTCGCGGAAAATTCCTAGAAAGCTTTCAAGAATTATTGCCCGAAATAACAACCTCTCTAGACGAAAGAGCTGATGACACTCAGAAGTTGAAAAACGAAAATGGCTGACTGATTTGGCATTTACGACTGACATCACAATGCACTTAAACACCATTAACTTGGAGCTTCAAGGTAAAGGAAAAATTATTATTGAGGTGATTAACGTTGTAAACGCATTCAAAATTAAATTACAACTTATGATATATCAACTGAAAAGAAAGGATCTGAAACATTTTCCGTCATTGACAGCAAGGATTCAGTTGAATTATGATACGTATGAGGCTGAATTATCAAATATTTTGGGACAATTCGAAATGCTTTTTTATGATTGCAGTAAATTGGTCAATGAAGCATCATTCATGAGTTATCTTTTTTTAGGTAAAAACATTAAGGAATTATATTTTATTATATATATTATCATTATATCTTCCTTGTTCACCAATCCTTCCAGTACCTTAAAATCTTCGCCGCTGTATACAAGTATTGTATCATCATCAAATGTTTAGTAGTTTGCTTCTAGGGTAGCAATTTTTACATTCAATGCATACAGCTCATAAATTAGGGGCCCTAAGACAGAGCCTTGAGGATACCGCAAGTGACGTGTTCTTCTTCACTCCATATATTATCTAATTTGATGACTTGTCCTCTTTGGCTGAGATAAAACTGTAAAACTATCAAAATTTCCCGTCTGATTTGTCTGACATTTTAATATTATCAAGTCCTGCGGTAGCTGCAATTTCTATTCTCGAAAGAATCAATTTAATTTCATCTTCGTTCGGTTCCGAAAGATATAGAGAGTTTGTTGTATGAATTTCTTGAAAAAGGGTCTTCAGGAAGATCTTCTATTGGCTCAATTATGGTAGTTCCTATGTTTAAAAACTACATGAGCTATTTTAGGAGGAGAGAGAATTTCAGTTTCATCAATTACAATAGCAGAACATCTTTTTCCATTGTAATTTTTTAGACGGACATAATTTGATGATGATTTTCCACTGAATAGCATTACTTATGCTATGTGTGTTGTACTTGATTTTCTATTGAATTCTAGTTGATTTTAATATTCACTATTCAATTACCAAAATAATTATGATGAAGAGTTTGTGAAAAATATGGCTACCGAATTCTATGAAACAACTAATTCGAGAAAAGTACCAGTACCGAAAGATAATTGAAAAGCACCCGGTGTATAGATTGAAAAAGATATACTCGTTATAATGAATATACAGAAGTATTAAACTACTTAAGATCAATTTCAAATTACTTCACTTTTCAGAAAATAACCTAATGTGGCAATTCGTAAATCTCCACATAAGCTCGTTGGGTGAAAGTAGTAGAAACGCTTTCGTTCATAACATGACAATTTTTGTAGTTTAATTCAGTACACACAAACAAATGTATATTGAATCACCGGATATTTTGCATATCATCTCGGGGATTTTGAAAATTTTAGGGATTGTTAGAATAGATCCTTTTGAAGTATTTCAATTTAAAAAGAAATAAATTAAGGTTTATTTTAAGAAAGAAACAAATGAAAGAAGATAAGAGACTCTTACCACTTGTAGTTATTAATTTTAAAATGGTCTTTCATGGAGTAGGTGTTTTTTTCTCGACATCAGTAGCTTGTTTTACCTACTCTTGCCCTGATACAAGCATGAATCCGTGTGGGCATGCTTTGGATTAGGTTTTCGACCTCCTCTAGGGTGATATTCTGCCACTCATTTGTAGCGTCTTGGATGAGCTGTTGTGGGATTCTTGGGTTATCCTAGTGCGACCTAATTTTTTTTTAAATTATCCCATAAATGTTCAATAGAATTCAGGTCCGGAGAACAAACTGGTAAGTCCAAAATAACGATTCCCTCTTTTTCAAGAGGATGTCGCGCGAGGTTGCGGAGGAGTATTATCTTAGCCTCACTAAGGGCTCCAGCACAAGGTCCACGAAATATTTAGCCGTTACACTCGCAGGAAACGAAATTAAATCTGTTTTGCCTCCCAGCATAATGCAACCGCAAAAAACCACACTGCCCCTTAGTTTATCGGAATTTGTCTTGCTGTTCGGAGTATAGCTTGTCTTTCACGACCTCTTAAAACCTGAATCCGGCGGTCATCTGTACGAACACCAACTCTGGTCTCATCCGAAAAAAGATCATTCCGACAATTCTCAATTTTCCAATTTAGGTGCTCGATACACCAATTAAGTCTGTTAATTTTTCGTTGTCTGGTAAGCTCTGGAACTCTTGACAGCCTTTTGCTGTATAAACCCCTTGAACGAAGTATTTGACGTATCGTTTCGACTGATACACTGATGCGTGTTGCTTCCAGAAATTGCCTTTGGAGTATGGGGTGCGACTCACTAGGGTATCTTCTTGCAATTTGGCACGAAAAGCGGTTCTGTTATTTAGAAAAGATCTTCCTACGACTTCTTCCAGGCACATTTTGCAGAGATTGTAGCTCCACGTATCGGGCGTAGGTTTTTGAAATCACCCCCTTTGATAAGCCCATTGTGGCCGCTTTATTCCCCTGTGTAATTCCAACTTGAACGAGAGCAATTATTCGACCCCTCTGCATATCGGACAGTCCAACGTAAGGCATTTTCAATTATGGTTATAGGCTTTTTTAAATTTTGAAATTCACAGATTCAAATCTCAGAGACGACTGAGTACAATATCCCGAATATTTGGTGATAATTCAACATTTCTTATCATACTTTCCAGCTTTTTTACAACAAAGAACTTTTTTCTCAACAAGTTGTCAAAGATCCATGGTTAAATACAGTCAATAATGTGAAATATCCAGTGATTCCATATAAATTTGGTTGAGTGTATACTTAATGTCTACCTAGTACAATTGTCCAATAGAAAGATTTTTCACTTTATAAATAAACTGTGGACGTCTGAAAAAAATCACTTGCAGGTTCCAGTTCTTAAAACGATGTTGATAACTATGGTCATTATAATGAATTGTGCCAATAGTTTTGTTCTTATTTAAAATCATCACCAACTTCATTGAAGCAAATTTGTTCCTCTGACAAATATAAATATAATTAGAAAAATATGTTTCATATATTTAATTGAATAACTACTGTCAGAGGAACTTTGCTTTTAAAAGAATGAAGCAAGAAAGTGTTTTGAATTTTGTCTTTCAGATTTCAGTAAATCAGAATTGAAAATCATAAAATCTACGACTGCTGTTTAATCGAGCATGTTCATATTCTATACTAAGTAGGGAGGTTGTGCTATCTAACAACCAAAGTTTTTTGATAACTCGATCTATCAATTATGATATTCTAACTAAAACCCTTTGAGAATCGTTGAGGGAGTAAAAAATATTTTCGTTTCGTTCTGTCGAGCCGACAAAGGTCCGAAACATCTCCAACAGCAAGTTTAAAATATTTTTCATGAAAACTCGAGTTTTTCTTATGGTGGGTCTTCACATGTCCCATTTCGAATGAATTTATAGAGGACTGAGATAGCATATTGTGATGTGAAGGAATTTTTTTATAGCAAAAGAGCTGTTGGGGAAAATAGCAAACAGACTAGAATATGACACACGGGGGTTGTAGAATTTTACTCAGCTTCACAGGAATGGGAAGACTATATGAAAATACTGAAGGTGGTATGTTTCATATCATATAATGATGAACCAACTTCTAACGCATCTGAAAAAAATGATTCAGATTTTCTTAATAGAAATGTATGCTATTTATATCGATTATACATTTTGTATACTTTTAATGCTAAGAATTATTTATTTATTCATTTATTTATTTATTGTTACAAAACATAGGAACCCCTACAGGATAGACCCAATTACCAGGGTTCACAAAAATGATAACAGAAAAATAAACAGAAGTGAAACTGTCATATTAAATAAAAATTATAACTTTCATAAAAATTCAGGAGAGAAAAAAGACTCACCCATGACAGCAGAATCAAGTAAAATATCATGAAAACTAAAAACTATCACAATGAGCATGATTCAGATCTAATGAGATATGCAATAACATTTTTTTTGAAAGAAGAAAGAGGTCCATGAAGAATATCTATACTGGCAATATGCCAATTGTACAGACGCATAATTTGCAAGAAAACAGAATGAGAAACTTAATTAATAATTATGGTTAGGACTGAAAAATCTAAAGTTGAAACTTTTGACAAACTTTCTCTGAACTCGTTCAATCATGCAATATACTTGTAATAGTGAGTGGATCAAACAGGTACAGCATATTCCAAATTACTCCTCACCAACAAGAAATATAGCATTTTTAAAGACTTTTGATCATTGAAACTTTTAGTAATTCTTAGAAGGAAATACAATATTTTGAAAACCTTAGAAACTATATGATCAATATGGTACTCAAAGGACAAATCAGAATAAAGATATATACCAAGATCCTCAATTTGGTTTACCCTTCCAATTACAAGCCCATCAACAGACAAAATAGCATCGAAGACATTGACATTCTTTTCAAACTTTATATGCTTACACTTTTTAATTGAAGATACCTACTTTGACAAAAAGAGAAAAGTCTGTCAAGATCACTCTAAAACCGCAGAAAATATCATCATAGGACCGAATAGCACTGTACACTCTAAGATCGTCGGCATATAAATCTTGTTTTGTATGAAGACAACATTCCGAAATATCATTAATGTAAATTGAAAATGAAAGGGGACCCAGATGTGACCCTTGAGGAACACCAGAGGTGACACGAACTAAACCGGAATGAGTGCCATTGAGTGCAACATACTGCAGTCTATCAGACAGATACGATTCTATCCATTCCAGTGAGGACCCCACCACACCAAAGTCCTCTAGAACCCACAACAAAGTTGCATGATGTACCTTATCGAAGGCCTTAGTCATGTCTATGTAGACGGCATCAACTTGAATACCATCATCGAAACTTCTACTTATGAAATGAACATGAGGAGTTAAATTAAATATTTTTATACATAATTCCATCAAGGTTGTATTTCTAATGATGACCAAACTTTTAAATCAGACAATTTTCAGTCTGCTTCTGATTGAAATTGGGTAATTTAGTTAAGTATCGAAAGCAAATAAAACCTCTTTTGAAAATATGGATGTAAGTAGCTTTCGAAATTTGAAATATCGAGGACCGAAAATTCACATAAACATTTTTGATTTACATAGAATATTATTATTTTATAGTTTATTATACTACAGTTGAATTGCACTTTTTGAGATAATGTGTAGAACCGTTTCTGACCAATTAACCTCTGAATATGCATCCGAATCATAGGATCCAACTTGATGGTGCCCCTGCACACGAACTTGAACTGACTCGATATCAATGATGATATTTTTCAAGAAAAATTCGAGATGTTGAAAAAATAGTAAGGATCATTGCAAGAGCATACATTTTTGAATAGAAGAGAACCAGATTCCGTATGAAGAGTGGGCCATGTAGAATTGGAAATTTTATTCCGCTATGAAATAATACTAATTGAAATTATATCGAAATTAGTTTTCATTGGTAAGACCCATCATTGACGTTTATGATTGAAACACAACATCGTTAATATGGCTGCCTCGGCTTGCCTTACAGAACCCCATTCGATCCACCCAATCTTTCAGTATATTTTCAAATTTTGAAGCCTCTATTTCTTTAATTGCAGTTTCGACTTTGTATTTTAAGGCCTCAATATACTCTAGATTGTTTTCGTAACACTTATCTTTCACGGCGCCCTAGATATAATAATCTAACGGTGTCTGATCGCAGCAGCGAGGTGGCCAATTGACTTCCGAATGCGGTTTTCGAACACAGTGCCCAAAAGATCAAGTGTATAGTTGGCTGTGTGACACGTAGCGCCATTCTGTTGAAACCATTGTCCCCCATGTCATCCTCTTCAACTTTAAGGAACAAAAACCACTTAGCATTGCACGGTAACGTTCCTCATTGACGGTAACGCGGCTTCTTGCTCATTTTCAGAGAAAAATGGGCCTATGATGTTTTCGGACCAAAAACCGCACCAAACCGTAAATTGTTGAGAATGCATCAGCTTCTCTACGATGACGTGTGGATTTTTCGAGCCTCTAATGCGGAAATTTTCCTTTTATACATACCCTCCGAGGTGAAAATGAGCCTCACCGGAAAAGACGATTTTTCGGTAAAAAGGCTCATCTTCCGCCAAACAGTCTTCTGCCCATTGAGCAAAGCGAAATCGGATAAGATGATCATAAGGCTTCAGTTTTTGAACAAATCAAACTTCATAAGCATTCATACCGAGGTCTCTATGCAAAATTCGGTGTTAAGACGTGCGTGAAATGTTCAATTCTTGCGAACGGTGATGAGTTGATGTTGATGGCTGTTCGACCACTTTTTGAGCAACAGCTGCAATTTTATTCTTCCGAACGCACTGGATGAGAATGTATGCGATTTGCTTTGTCCAATAACGCTTCAATTGATCAAAAAACAGAATTGATGGCAACTCATTTTCATCGAAAACATTTCGCAGATTTCTTACAGTTTGAGTTAAAGACTCAGAATTTCGGAAGTATGTTTTTAATATTTCCTAATTTTCTTTAAGCAAAATGCGACCTATTCGTGAATGTTGAACCTTTTACTAAAAATATGCCACTTCATAAGTGTCAAATCAGCCCTCTGTTTTGAAATGAGTATGGGTTAAAATTTCAAACGCTAGATGGTCCACTCCGTATATCGGACGAAAATTTTATATCAAAGAGATATACATATCTTGGTACCATATGTATTTTTTTGACCATTCACCTCTGGATATGTACCAGAATAATTGTTTCCAACTTGAATACAAAGCTACAAATTATAGCAAAATTGACCAGAATCTTCGATGGCAGGTGGTAGAAACAGGCCTTGGAATTGCCTCAAGGATTCCGCGACTAGAACTAGCTAGATATTGATTTCATTATGGTCAACATTTGAGTAGGTTATAACATTACCGTGATCACTAGTGGAGTCGGAGAGTTGTATTATTCATATATTTGATATCATCAATGCAAAGAGAAGTGGGAAAAGATGCACAACTTGTTGAACTCATACTTTTGATGTGATAAGAAGTAATGGGCCAACAGTTTGAAAATTTGCAAACAACAAATAGCGATGTATGAACATTATTGTTTACCAACCATAACCTCGAAATATATTATTTTCATTATTTTGTGATCCTAGACAACAAGAAAATTCATTTACATTTTTCGTATTTATGAGATTTTCTGAATTTCTTCCGAATTGTATGTCATGACAGCTCTGGATTCGGGTCACCTTCATTAATTGCTTGTTTGCTGGCCAGGTATTTCTATAACAGTGACCATAAACTATATAAAAGGTTGTTCGGTTGGCGTGTACCAAATTTCAAATAAAGTTTTTCATTCAATTTTTCGTTTAATCGAATATTTTGAACGAATAATGAGAAACCGTTGTTAATTTGAAAACGTATTATTACAACTTCTTGAGTTCCTTCAGTCCTCTGTGAAAAATCAAGGCTTTTTAGACAAATATATTAAGATTTCTTTCGATTTTTTTATTTTGTATTATAACTACGACTAATTTGAAGTTTTGGAATCTACAATGTTTAAGAAGTTTACATATCTTCCAAACGACTTAAACGATGAAAAATATAAGTTGTTAATTGAAAAAGTAATTTAACCAATATTCTTGAGCTTGTAATACACAACTATCCTCTGCACACCCTGCATATCTAGAAGAATATAATTCATATGCATATCTTCATGCATATCTTAAAGAATATAATGCCAGATAAAGAGCCTGCATATTCTTGAAATTTTCGGGCTTTGTCTTTTTCACATCAAACTTCCATTAGATTTTCTCTATGATCAAGATAACTATGTTGTGCTTTCAGAAAAATTAATTATTCTGTTTTTATTTCAATGTTCATTTTCACATAGTTTATAGGTATTTGTTTGTGAACTCTTCGACGATGAATTGCATATGATTATCGAAATCAATATTATATGGACATAAAATATATTTTGATTATATTTAGCATTGATATATCATCAATGCATTAAATATTGAAATCAAATCTGAATCATATTCAATGCCGAAGTTTTCAATTTCCTGAAGTGCATAATTTCTGCATAAATTTATTATGTTGTTACATTTATATTGTAGTCATCTGGTATTGATCACAGAGATACGTGGCCATACTCACTGTTTGACCATTGAAAATCAATTTAAATCAAACTTGATTGCTATATAAATGTTGCATCAATGAAATATTTTCATAGATTGAGGAATATTATGAGCCTGGCGCATTCGCCAAATTACACACGACAATTTGGGGTCCTGGTTGATTTCATTTCCCAATAACCCATTCGAAGCCATGTTCCAATACTGGAACTCTGCATAATTCAAGTAACTCGTAGATACCGCTACTTACCCAAATTTTAACCGCTTTCCGTTATTCACAGAATATCGGCAGTGATACACAAGCTAGTGCACGTGCAAGAAAATGATTTGGAGCGACAGGTAGGGGAATCTCAGCACTATATTCTATTTGTGATTTTCCTACATTTCACGAGTGAATAAAAATCGATAGGCTGAAAGGATTGCATTGAACTGAATTTCATGTTGCTATTCGTATCTAAAATGACTCATTATTCCATAGGAAAATTATTTTAATATTTCACAACATAGATATGACATGTGGAACGTGGCTTCTAATGGATCTTTCTTTTCACAATGGAGCTATGGGTGTGAGAACATTTCATGGTGAAAAAAACTGTTCAGCTATGAGTTTAAATCCATTCTTGGACAAATTTTAGCATGAAGAACAATACGATTCTGCAGATATTCATATAAATCTGCCAATAGAATTTTCATCAGAAACTTTGTCTGCTTCGTCAAAAGCCTGACTCAGAAGTATCATTGATGAAAAAAGGAAAACAGAAGATACAGACGAAGAGGAAGATGATTACAGTTCGGAGGAAGTCGATGAATCAGCCAGTGAAAAAGTCAGAAAATCTAAAGTATAGAAAATGTAGAAGCAGATGAATCTATGGAGCCTTACTATAGCCTTCACTGTTGTGATCAGAGGATCTAAGGAGAATCCATCACATTTCGGTTCAAATTCTGGTCTCTCAATTCATCAAATGGCTATTCCATAAATACTGAACCATATCAGGGAACTTGATGATGGTGACCTAGGACTTGGGGCTTCAGTTGTTCTAACTTTTGTAAGAAAGTAGAACGAACAATTTCCAGAGCGTCGCTTCAATGGATCAACTTCGAATTCTCCACAGAATACTTAAAGGACGAAAGTTAGATTTCTTAGAATCAATCGAAATCTTTAAACCTCAACAAACTCCTCATATAGATAATCTTCTGAACGGCCAGTATGGCCCGACCTCCCGGTGACACAATTGGAAATATATATTTCAAGTGTTCGAATGAGTAATGACTTACTACCTTTGTTTGTTTTATTTTTTAATTGTTGCCCAACGAATAAGCAACCCAGATATATTCATTTTCTCAGCTCATAGTTTAATCAGCCTTCAATCAATATTAAGAGCTCGCAATTCATCAATTTTTTCTCAACAATTTTGACTCTTATAACAAACTAATAAACACCTTATTAGCCTCTATCCCCACTGCCATATTTCAGCAAAATCAGACAAAATATTATCAATTAATTTACAGCAACCCCATTCTTATTTGAAACTTAATACTCTGTATAATGAGAAGAAATGCAGTGAACCTATTTGAACGGCTACTTTTTACCTGGAAATTGAATTCCGTATCGCCCACAAGGATATAATTTCAGAAACATTTCGTATACTAACAAGGACTACACAAATACATTAATGTTAGTCTCGTTCAATTGTGCTGAAGAAAAGAGTAAGTTATCATCAATTCAGGACAATTAATAATGATTACTATTGAGAATACATCGAGATTTCTATGCCAACATTCATTCATAAACGGCGAATTGTCTCCATATGTATGATAAATGCAGATGCAGTAAAGGCTGCTGTACGAAAATCGATTATGTATTGGCCATGCATGTGCTGCCAAGAAAGCTGATCGAGCATTTGGCGCTGTGTTTCAGAACTTTGCTGAAGTTAATGGAACGTCGTTCAAGGATAATTTTCGATTACATAAAATTACATTGAAGCATTCATTAGAACAAATTCATTTTTACTGAAAAGAAAGAAATATCTGTGTGCACATCACTTCAGAATGACTGGACTAGTTTGACTATTTTGTAAAAAACATTTGAGATAGTCCGAATCTGATTTTCATGGAGAAAAAGCTGTGAAATTTTCAGAAGAATCAAAGATGTGAACATTTCATTTGTTATAATTTTACAAGGCTGATAAGCCCAAATGACATCGACCGTGGATGTAACTGTATGTGTGTTCAGATGAATCATTTATCTCTACATACCAGTCTTATGAATTTTCCAATCGTGCTTATGGGAACTTCCCCGATATTATTCTTCTCTATAGCTTGTGGGCCTAGAGCCTAGAGACTTTCGAATGCCAGGGTTTGTCCTTCAAATGGAATGAGATCCGTAGTTTTATCCGCCATGTCATAAAATCAGTTTACTCTGCTCTCCTGATGAAATCTACTTTGTTATATTCGATGACAGAAATCACAATATGTTACTTAGATGATCAAAAATCCGTGTAATTTTGCTCAAGGGAGTTTCTTTGCAGGTTAAATCCCTATTTTTTTCAAGAATCTATTTTCCAGCATTCATTTCCAAATTTCAAAATAATTTTTGCCACCTATATATTAACTTCTTCGCGTATTCTTTCAGGGGCATTCATTAGAACAAATTCATTTTTACTGAAAAGAAAGAAATATCTGTGTGCACATCACTTCAGAATGACTGGACTAGTTTAACTATTTTGTAAAAAACATTTGAGATAGTCGGAATCTGATTTTCATGGAGAAAAAGCTGTGAAATTTTCAGAAGAATCAAAGATGTGAACATTTCATTTGTTATAATTTTACAAGACTGATAAGCCCAAATGACATCGACCGTGGATGTAACTGTATGTGTGTTCAGATGAATCATTTATCTCTACATACCAGTCTTATGAATTTTCCAATCGTGCTTATGGGAACTTCCCCGATATTATTCTTCTCTATAGCTTGTGGGCCTAGAGCCTAGAGACTTTCGAATGCCAGGGTTTGTCCTTCAAATGGAATGAGATCCGTAGTTTTATCCTCCATGTCATAAAATCAGTTTACTCTGCTCTCCTGATGAAATCTACTTTGTTATATTCGATGACAGAAATCACAATATGTTACTTAGATGATCAAAAATCCGTGTAATTTTGCTCAAGGGAGTTTCTTTGCAGGTTAAATCCCTATTTTTTTCAAGAATCTATTTTCCAGCATTCATTTCCAAATTTCAAAATAATTTTTGCCACCTATATATTAACTTCTTCGCGTATTCTTCCAGGGAAATACTGCAGGGAAGTTCTGATCTTTCTTAATATTGCTCATACATAATTCTGTCCAGTTTGTCCATCTTTTATTTCGATTATCTATGGCCTTTGCAAGCTTTGCATACTCCCTCGATCTACATTGGAAGTAATCAAATGCTCCAAATGCATCTTGACTACGAGTGAGTATAAAAATAGCTCACTGTAACATTCTAGATCAATATTCTTATAAGGGGATTATGTCACACCCCTCAACTAGGTAGAGAGGGTGATGTTTGCCAAGATTTATAATTGTAGACTTTTCAGGATTTCACCCATAAATGTTAGCTCCTTGGTTTAGCCATTTATATATCTCACTATGTCCTAGATTGAATCAGCGGGATTTATCCATCAATTTTTCATTGAATGAATGGTTTTTCGGACGCTTGTTTGATTTCTGGTACCATGTTTTCAAGCAACGTTATGTATGCAGTTCTCCACAAGAATAGAGCTGATGTTGCAGTAACCCCCTCGAACGGCTGGAGTTTACTTAATTGTGTTCGCACATGCTCTGGTTTACTTTTTAATAAATATGTCTGAATTGGCCATCTTTGGTGTTTGTCGCTATGATATTTCTACAAACTACTTCAAAAAGCAGGCAGTTCTTGTTTTGGTTCATGAAGATGAGAGCATTGTCGGAATTCGAGATGAACTGTCGAGATTCCAACGTAGAAAGAGCCTTAGTCTGTTTGTTTTACATGTTATAGCCTATAGTTCTTAAAACAGGAGGCATGGTGAAATTATAGCACACTGCCAAATAGAAATGCAAAATTCATAATTATTGCATGATGTTTTTATAATAACTGTCAAAATGGTCGAAATTTTCGGTTAACCTCGTTTAATTCTATCTTTGTAACAATCATTATCTCAAAAAAATATTCGAGAATAAAGATTACGGATTGCTCTATAGAAAATAATCAAGAAATTTGGGTAGGCCAAAAGTATAATTGTTATGCACTTTCGTTTATAGCTTAAAATATTAACTTATAGCTTAAAATATAAACTCAAGTGAATTTTGAATACCGTGAAGAATATGATATGGTTAGCTGCTTTATTGAGTTTCGGAAATGCAGCAAGTCGTTTTTACTTGAACTGACATTGAAAAAAAAGGTAGGCCTCATATTTATTTACAAAGTTACACATACCATTTCTTCATAGGTTTCCAGAAAGAAGACAGTCTGCTACCAATATTTTCTGTAGAATTAAAAACAACCTCATCGATTATGGAGCGTTTGGAAAACGCGATCAAAGTCCTATAACAAACCAGAACAAGATATGACGAAAATGAACATTTTGGCAACGTTAGAGATGGAACCTGATAATTCTACCAGCAAAATTGAGTATACTGTTGGGATTCCGAAAAGCACAGCCAATAGAATTCTTTGAAAACACAACTATAAGCATTTGAATTGTGGAGGCCGTTACTTGATGTAGATCCATGATATAAATGAGATAAAAAACACAAGGTTTAACATTAATCTGCACTTTATTTGAAAAAATTCGACGACGTTTCGCTGACACAGCAGCTTTATCAAGAATGACAAACAGAATGAAGAGTATGGTATTATAAACAAATCGTAGAACAAGTTGGATGAATAACAGGAAAATCCACACCGAGCCATTGTACAGTTAGTATGAAAGGTAATAAAACTAATTGAACAAGTTAAGTAGGGTGAGTAATTCAAATCTACCTGTTCATTCAAAAGCTTGTCCGAATGTTTGTATCTATTTATTTCTAATGCTTCTAGGAGATCTAATTTTGAACTTTTTGATTTTATATGTAATATGTCAGAGTTTTTATTGAATGAATGGTTTTCTTTTATTAGGTGGTTTGAATAATTTGAATCAGATTTATTTTTATCGATGCTACGTTTATGTTCAGATGTTCTTATGCCAAAACTCCTATAGGTCCTACCGATAGGAATTTTATCACAAGAACCGCAATTGAGTTTATAGATTACTGATTTACTTGATTTTTCAACATGAGATTTATTATTTTTAATAAGTTTACCTAAGTTATTAGAAGTTTTGAAAGTTATATTAAGATTTTGTTTGACGAGAAAGGATTTAATATTTGTACTTGCAGAACCGCAGAATGTTAAACTGTTGAATATTTTATAGTCTTTATGAATAGGATATACTTCATTTATTGCTTTCTGATACAGTTTTTACGAATGATTAGATCTATCATATCCGGATTATATGTATTATTAATGGCTATCTGTTTGATGATGTTTAACTCTTTATTATAATCTTCTACTGATAAAGGTAAATTGAGTAACCGATGTACCATGCTGTTTAAAGCTGCAACTTTGTGTTGAATTGGATGTAATGAGTAGTTATGTATAATTGTATCAGTATGTGTTGGTTTACAAAAGACCGAAAAAACATGATTATTATTTCGTTCAGTGATTTTCAAGTCCAAAAAATTAATGGAATCGTTCTGTTCAATTTCTATCGTGAATTCAATGTTCAAATGGATGGAATTAATGAAATTAAGAAATAAGTCTAATTGACGAGTAGTTCCAATGAAACATACTAAGATGTCGTCAACATATCTATACCAATAAAGAAATTTGGAAATGAGTGGATGTGTTTGAATTTTCTGTTCAATATTATTCATAAAAATCTCTGCTAAAAGTGGACTCAAAGGATTTCCCATGATCAAACCATTTTCACTACATAGTGTTGTTGAAAGAAAAATAATTTTGATCAATGCGAACGTCCAACAGATTCAATATTTCTGATTTAATTATGTGGTTAACATGATTCGAATTCAACATGTTTTCGATTAGTATTTTAACATCACCTGGAGGTGATGTCAAAATATTAATCTATCAACTCAATTGCGGTTCTTGTGATAAAATTTATATCGGTAGGACCTATAGAAGTTTTGGCATAAGAACATCTGAACATAAATGTAGCTTCGATAAAAATAAATCTGATTCAAATTATTCAAACCACCTAATAAAAGAAAACCATTCATTCAATAAAACTTTGACATATTACATATAAAAACAAAATTAGATCTCCTAGAAACATTAGAAATAAATAGATACAAACATTCGGACAAGCTTTTGAATGAGCAGGTAGATGTGAATTAATCAACCCTACTTAACTTGTTTAATTAGTTTTATTACCTTTCAAACTAACTGTACAATGGCTTGGTGTGGATTTTCCTGTTATTCATCCAACTTATTCTACGATTTGTTTATAATACCATACTCTTCATTCTGTTTGTCATTCTTAATAAAGCTGCTGTGTCAGCGAAACGTCGTCGAATTTTTTCAAATAAAGTGTATATTAAAGTTAAAAACCTTGTGTTTTTCATCTCATTTACAACTATAAGCCCTATTTATTCAGACTGGTACATAATTTGCCCGCCGGAGATCCAGAGCGACTGCTCGAATTCTGTCATTGGTATTTAGGAAACCTCAACTGAAACAGAAATTTTCACAGTGAAATAAAATGGTCTGATGAATCATATATACGAGCTGGATCTTCATGTATATGTGGTTTATCGTAAGGATCGTGATTCGTTTACGAGCAAAAAATCGCACGATGGTGGAGTTCTGATCGCTGTGCGTGCCAATTTGTCTTCTTCGGAAATCAGTTTTCTCAGTTCGAGACCCCTAATGCCTATCCATGTTTCAAGCGGTACCGTTTATACCGTTTTGCCTGAGTTATCAATCTTCGTCGTAGCATCGTGCGCTATGCACTACTCGTCGTGGCAGTACAGCGGTGTTGCCTCATCTTGTGTTATGTCGTGTAACTTAGTGATAGTAACAACGTTGCCATCACAGTCTAATGACGATCTCGGAGTGTTATTTTCACCATTAAGTGGTCCGGGTCGGGTGATCAGTGACTCGTTTGGGTACTTGAATCTTTTTCAAATGAATAACTATAGAAGTTCTAGAAACACAGTGTTGAATTTTTTTTTTCTTCGAATCCTAAAATAATTGTGAAATTGGCTGATATTGTATTCCTGCCCATTGATATTGATGGAGGGCATCCAGCATTTGAGTTCACGGTGTCTTCCTTTTGTGTTAAGCCCCTTGAATATAATGATTTTTTTACGACTTCAAAAACTGTAACTATACATACATTGAAGATTATTTGAATAACATTAATTAGAATTCAGTTTAGCACAGGGATTCTCCTGGTGATTGTATTGATGAATTTTATTTGATAATTCGTGAGTGTTTCGATGTATTTGTTTCAAAAGGAGTCTTTAGGACATCTCAGTATCCCGTATGGTTTTCTGCTGATCTGAAGGCGCTAATCATGAGAAAGAAACTTAGTGACAAGAACTAGAAACTACTTGATACATCTGAAAAATATACTTCATCGATCGAATCTCACATCGCAATGCAAGCAGTTAACTGATAAATGTTATTGTGATTATATTGCGGAAACTGAAATGTCCATCAAATCTGATCCTTAACACTTTTGGAGATTTGTTAATGAGAGAAATAGTGATGGCTCATTTCCAAGTTGCATGTCTCTCAATGGCCGATTGGGGCAAGGAGGGAGTGAAATTATCAATCTCTTTTCAGATCATTTTTCTTCTTCTTTAAACTCTCACTTACCAACTCACCATCCGTGCCCTGTTGACTATGGATTCGATTAGTTGTCTGATCAAGATTCATGAGATGCGCTCGAAGATCACTGAACTGAGGCCAAAATTCAGCACCTTCAAAACCGTTTACTTTATTATTCAATAGATCTTTGCGTGAAAGATATTTTCCAATAATTTGAAAGTCGAGTTTTGTAACTGCCGTACACAAATCGGGAAGTAAGATGGATGTACGCAACTATAGTCCAATCAACATTCTGAGTACAGTTCCGAAGATCTTTGAGAGTATCACCCTGGATGAAATTTCTTTTGAACTGAAGCAAATTCTTATTGATCAACAACATGGCTTTATTAGAGGCAGATCGACAGTTACGAATTTGATTCTATTTGTTCCGTTCTTACTTGATGAGTTTAGTGGGGGGCATAAGGTTAATGCTGCCTTTACGAATCTTATCAAGGCTTTTGATCGAATTTGTCATGGCGTTGTAGACATAAAAATGGATTCGGCTGGTCTTGCGAGACAACTTTTGAATTTGGGTTAAAAGTTATTATAGGCATAGGACGCAAGTTGTCAAAATGAAAAGCATCAAATATTTCTGTAGCTTCACTGGGCAGCGATTTGGGTTGAATACTGTTTTCACTTTTCATTAACGATATTGGTTCTAATATTGAGCATTCTGACTTCCTGCTCTATGCTGATGACCTTTTCAAATGTATTATTGGCATCATTGATGCATTATTCCTTCAGGCAGATTTGTATCCTGTATCTGACTGTTTCGTCAGAAATGGCTTGAAGGTCAGTTTGGATAAATGCCAGTGCATTTCTTTTTGTAATTAAGATAGTGTAATTGATTTTGATAACGCTATAAATAGTACCAAACTCAAAAAGGTTAATGTTGTTAGAGATCTCGGGGTGTTCATTGATTTACGAGTCACTTTCAAGTTTCATTTCGACACAATTGTAAACCGAGCCTTCAAAACATTGGGCTTTATTAAGCGTAACAGAGCTATGTTTACAAGCTGTGACATTTTGAAATTGTTACTCAATTGTTATTGCAGGCCTATTCTTGAGTACGTCTCGACTGTCTGGTCACTTTTCTATTTGGAGCGTTTGAATGAGATTGAGGGGTCCAAAACAAACATCTTCTCCATATATCGTATAAAATGTCTATCCCTAGGATATAGTTTTCTATAACATTTGTCAGGGCTGTAGTGAATATAAGTAAGTTATCGCAGAGAAAAATTGTGTTGGATCTTCTCTTTCTCTGTAGATGTTTCAATAGTGAGGTTGATTTTCCCGATTTGTAGTATCAGATTAGTCTTCATATTTCTGGGAGGGTATCTAGAGGTGAGCCCCTCTTCAGTGAACCTCTTCATCGGACAAATTATTATACCAACTTACCTGTTTCCTGTTTGCTACTATTAGGTTATAATGCTGAATGGAAGTCAAAGATTCATTCAATTTTATTCCATACTTAGTATGGGTATTTGACTGATTTCAATTCATGCTTATTTTTGTTCCTTTTTCCGTATATAGAAATTTCAAAGTTCGTACCGTCAATAAATAAATGAACATGAGTTTTCAAAAGGTTCAATAATAGGTATTGGTCTTAGGAAAATCACCATGTCATTCAACGAAGCGAGCGGCAAGGCAGGTTCGGTTTCAGCGAGGCCTGCTTTATTTTGGGTGGTAATCTAAAATTTCATATTTACGAAGGCAACCTCACAAGAGAACAATATTTAATTACGATTAATCGTATCGTGTCATAAATAATGCAGGAAGGTCCGATTCCTGAACGAGAGAGCATCCATTTCCATTAAAACGGGGAACCCGCCCATAATTTCCACATAGTTGCTCAACATTTAAATGAAAATTTTTCTGTCCGTTGGATTGGCACACATGGCCCGATACGTTGGCCGGCTAGGTCACCAGATATATTCATTCGGGATTTTTTTTTGTGGGGTTATTTGTAAGATAGGATTTTTGAGACCCAACATGCTACGATAGAAGACCTACGCACTGTCACAGAGAGGGAACTAGGAAATTTGAAAGCCAAGCACGTGGTAATTATCAATGCGCTTCGGAAAATAAAAAATTTGTACCCACAGTGCGTTCAACAAAACGGCAACCATGTCGAGGAATATTTTAATGAAAACTTCTGTTTATTAGAATTAAACAGTTTTGAATTTCGCTATTCTAAATTATGATTTTAATAATATATATATATATATATATATATATATATATATATATATATATATATATATATATATATATATATATATATATGATAAATATTTCTAGCACATTATTAATGATCCTTATGTCGAAATGTTTGAAAATAATAGAGAGGCTTCCCATTATCTCCAGATCAATCTATTTCTCTCGCCGATTAAAGCCCTTATAAAAAAGTTGTTTCTTACTTTTAATTTTATCACTGGAGATTCTCTTCAAAACAAATGTATTCAGTAGGTGTTTGAAACTGAGTTGGATACTTCATTAATAACTATATCCTGTGGAATATCGATCAAATCGATATTCCACAGCCGCCTTTACAAAATATCACGAAAAATCAAATTTTTAAAGATAAAATCGACTTTTCGTACGATCTCATATTATATAATATTGATTGTTATAAACACCTCAAAAAGTCTAGGGAACACTTCTGAATATCGATATATCATATCAAGAACGATCAATATGGATGTTTTTTTCTTTAAGAAATGAACACCTGCATCAATTTCTCACCAAATTATGTAGAGTGCCGCAACAGATTTCAGTTTTTTTTATAAAAATTTTTATCTTTTTATAAAAAAAACTGAAATCTGTTGCACCAGATGCGACGCTGCTTTATAATCATTTCATGTATTCAGTGTTTGAAATCAGTTAGTTGGCACTTTGTTTCTGTTGTAAGCACAAATAAAAGATTCAGGTTTTGTGACTCGACCATGGAAATACGACATTTGACTAGAGAAGAGATGTTACGAGCCGTTGGCATGCTCCAAGCTGGGAGCTCACAAAGGGAAGTATCCAGGGTTCTGGGAAGTAGCCCAATTGTCATAAACCGTTCATGGTCGCGTTTCAATGAAACAGATAGCGTAGAAGAACGTCATTCAGGTCGTTTCAGGATTACTACAGTCGCCAAAGACCGATTTTTGGTTTTACAAGCCAGAAGAGATCGTACTACCACAGCATCTCAATTAGCTCAAGAGCTATCACGAGTTCATAATGTACAAATTTCCGACCAAACTGTGAGAAATCGACTGCACGAAGGTCAACTCCACTCCAGACGTCCTTTAATAGTTCCACAACTGACCCATGTTAATCGCGCTTCTCGTTTAGCTTGGTGCCAAGAACACGTAAACTGAGATCAAGAGAGGTGGTCCACAGTTCTCTTCAGTGATGAATCTAGATTTTGTTATTATCCCTATTCGGGAAGAATTCGAATATGGAGGGAACCTGGAAAGCAAAACCGTCTCTAGCATGCTCGAGAAGTTGTTAGACAGGGAGGTATACGCCTTTGTGAAAGAACTAACCTCCTCGTTTTCATACAGAACAACCTCACAGAAAATTCTTACGCAAACGAGATAGTTTTACCTGTAGTGGTACCGTATCTCCAAACAATGGGTCAAAATCCACTATTCCAACAAGATAATGCCCCTGCTCATCGTGCAAGAGTTGTCTTGACGTTCTTGAAGAGAATGATATCGATCTTCTACCGTGGCCATCCTGCTCCCCAGATCTGAATCCCATCGAGCATGTGTGGGTCACCCTAAAAAGAAATCTCCTGCGTCAAAATGTCTTCCATCATGAACAGGAGCTTCGATTAGCAGTTCAGGGGGCTTGGAATGACTTAGGCCAAAATGTAATAGACAATTTAATATTGAGCATGCCGCGACGATTCCAAAGTGTCATTAATAACATAGGTGGACCTTTTGGGTACTGAAAAAATTATAAAAAATTAAAAAAGTGCTTTCATATCGATTCGAAAATAGTTCAGGATTTTTTTTTGTGTTTTACCAAATTTCTTCATTTTCAAATTTAAATTTTTTTTATAATAGGTGCTTTGGAAAAGTCAAATATTATTTTGTTTTCTGAGAATACATTAAATACAATACATCCTAACAAAAACCGAAAGATTTCTATACATTCGAATCATCAAATTCATATTTAAAAGATATTGGTAAGTGTTCCCTAGACTTTTTTGAAGTGTTTATATGCAGAACTGCCAGCGAATACAAATACAAGTTTCGGTTATAGCTCAAAAGTCGTTCCTATACAAAAAAGATGTGCACGCCAATTAAATCAACATGAGAAGCCCTACGAAAAGAAGTTCTTAACGTTACGCTATGTTATGGAGTGACTGAGATACGAGGGTTTTCTGAAAAAGGAACATTTCGATAATCAGCCTGTATCTCAAAAACGAAGATGGCTTCGAAAATTCTGTAAACGGCATCTTTCGTTTCAGTAAAAAGTAGCAACACTTCGCGAGAATCTGATCCTTGTATTTCCAATAGTTCAGGAGATTCCGTTCAAATACATCGAATTTGGGACAGCCTTTTTTTTATATTCTACGATCTTATCCCTCTTATAAAGGAATCTATTGTCAGTTGTAAGCGACATCAATATTTTGTTGAATGTCGTCATTGAATCCAGACTGCTGATTGATTTCTTTCTTTTTTCCTTTGAATCGAACAAATTTTGAAGGTATCGAAATTATTGAAGGAGTCACCGCTGTACTCTCACGTTTCAATTTCTGCAGACAAAACTCCGAAGCAGCAAGCCTTTTATAATAATTTTAAAGCTGAAATGATCAAGTCAAGGAAGGAGGGTAAAAATGTTGGAATAAGATACGTGAAGCGCCTTCCTACGATTGTTGATTTAAACTTAACATACCCAATTACAGACATGACAAGCTCTTCTGTTATTATCAGAATGTTCGTGGTCTCAATAACAAGACTTATGATTTTAATAGCTCTATAGTCGCATCGGATTGTGGAATAGTATGTATTAGTGAAACTTGGATACATGATAAAGTCTCTGACTCTGAACTATTTTATTCTAACTATACAGTCTACAGACAAGATAGAAATCTCACTGCAACTAACAACTCTACTGGAGGGGGGTCTTAGTGGCCCTCCATTGAAAATATTGTGCAGGAGCAACTGACTTGTCTTTTTTACATGATCTTGTTCCCTTGATCGATATTGTCTGCTATAGACTGAAAACATATTCAAATCCACTCTTCGTTTTGGTATTATATGCACCTCCCACAACTGATGCGCTACATATGTATTGTTCTTTGATGCTGTGTCTTCTGTAGATATCATCTTGGATTAGCAGTTGGTCATTGTTTGAGATTTTAACGTCCCATCTTATGTAGAAAACTCACAGACAGATGCTAGGGATATTTCACTGCGAATGTTTTCTGAAACTCTTGCTTTCAAGCAATACAATAAGATAAGGAATAAGAACGACCCAATTTCAGATTTAATTGTCTCAAATGGAAACTGTAGGATGATTGATGATACGCTGACATTAGTCCCAGTAGATTCTCATCACCTTCATTTCAATTTTTTCTTGATGTTGGAGTTCAATGTATACATGATTTGGACGTAGGCTATGCTATGGTGGAGGAATTTAGTTTCAGAAAGGCAAACTATGCTTTAATGTATCGAATGACTTTCGAAACTGACTGGTCTAAGGCTACAAAATCGGCAGATAATGCTGAAACTACTTGCAAAGAGTTCTACTCATTTTTGCAAGAGATTCTGAGGAAACAGTTCCTTTTCAATATGAGCGGAAGCGCCATCTTCCATCATGGTATAGTCTGAAGTTAATTGAAATTCTAAGGAAGGAAAAATAATTCCATAATTATAGAAACCATAAATATAAAATGTGGAAACGTTTCGCTGAAGTTAAGGTTCAATTCAGCCCATGAAGACTTCATCTGTACATCTGAGGAGAAAATCTCTGACCTGACCCCTCACACTTCTGGTCCTTCATTCAGAACAAAAAAGGACACTATCGTATACCTGGGGAAAAACGGGATGAGGAACGATCTTATAAAGGGACTGCTAATATTGCTGGTGTTTTTGTGAGATAATTCAGTAGTGTTTACGATACAGGAGGTGACCACGAGACGGTTAGTGATGGTGGTGTTTTTAACCAGGATTCTGTGCATTTAAATGTAATTACTGAGATTGACCTAATAATATCCTCTGCAAAGAAACTGCCAAGTAAGCATATCGCTGGACCGGACGGTTTACCTAGTTTTGTAGTGAAAGACTGCTTACAAGTTTTCGCTCATTCACTCACTCATATTTTCAATTTGATCTTAAGAACTTGCGTATATCCGTCGAGATGGAAAGTAGCGAAAATATAGACTGTTTCAAAGAAGGGAGACCCTGGGCTTGTTGGTAATTATAGGTCTATTGCTATTTTATGTAATTTTTCAAAACTGTTAAAAATTATTCTGTACAACTATGTTCATTTCTCGATTAGAGTCAGAATAAACATGGAACAACACGATTTTATGTCCGGTAAATCGAGCACTAGTAATTTGGTCGTTTTTTCAAAACACATACTAGAAGTTTTGGATCGTGCAGGCAAGGTCGATGTTATCCTTACAGATTTGAAGAAAGCGTTTGAAAGGGTAAATCATCAGATACTTCTGCATGAGTTGTGGACCTGATTTGGAATTTCGGATGCCCTCGCAGCTATCCTAAAATTTTGCCTTGTCGGTCGACGGCAGTTTGTTCAACCGGAAAGTTTTCGATCGTGTGAGTTTGAGGCTTTCTATGGTGTTCCGCAGGTTTCTAATCTCGGTCCTCTTTTATTTATTATGTTCATAAATGATCTCCTGGAGAAAATTGATATCTTCAAGTTGATGTACGCTGATGACTTGAAATACTTCTTGGTGGTGGGTAACGCACGTGACTGTCAGAGACTACAAGAAGTCATCAACTGTGTATCTGACTGGTGCCTGTGCAATCGTCTAGATCTGAATGTGATGAACTTTATTAGAACAAAAAATACGCAAATTTCCGAGTATGAAATTAACGAAACTGTTTTGAGGCACTCTAGTAAAATTAAAGACCAAAAGTTCACTCTTATACCACATGTCAATAATCTTTTCTCATTTGCTTCAAAACTGTATGGTTTCGTAATACGTAATGGAAAACAATTAACAAATTCTTTTACTCATATCCGCCTTTGTAAAAGCCTTGTCAGAAGCTTGAATATGGGTTGATTATTTGGCATCCCATTTAATTTTGTCATTCATATCATCTGGAGGCCATACAGAGAAAGTTTGTTAAGTATCTTGCTTGTAGAGAGGATGGTATCTTTCCGATGAGAGGAAGTGATCACGACCCACCTAGAACTAATATACTCCTGCAGTCTCCGGTGTCATTCATGTGCAGTACTTATAATTCTATCTCTACCCTATGTGATATAAACTGCGATCCTCTTACTGTTGATAGTAGAGTGTACTTGAACAGCCAACTTTAGATTTCTCAACTTCAATTTATGTATTTTCATTTTGTTTATATAAAAGTAATATTTCCATTTTTCTTTCACTTTCCCTATTATTAAGTATGCGCTCGAGCTGAAATGTTCAACTTTATTCACTTCTTGATGTTTTATTGTTTCCTGCAATTGGGTATTACCTACGGGACAGAAAGATTTTATTATTATTATTAATAAATTTCCTCGCAGAGCTTTTGTATGTACTTTTTGCGCAAACAAGTTGGCTAGTTCGAACTTACTAAGTATGTCGCAACCAATGAAAAACTCTGTATGACTAGAGATATTTCCTACCACTATAGCACCGGTACAGGTAACTATAAGCGCTTAGCAAGCGAACTTGGTATTAAGCTGCTACAAATATTAAGCTTTCATGCAGCTTGATGACAAGTCAAGCTTTTGGGTTGGAAAATCGAGTCAAGTTTATCCTTCGATTTTCCAAAAGCTGGAATTTTTGGTCAAGTCAAGCTTTCAGAAAATTTTTAAGCCGCTGTTTGACTTAATTAAACTTTCAACCTCTTTTTTTGCTAGTATATCACGTTCAAAAGAAAGCATTTATTATTTCGTTCCTTTGTCTAGTCCAAATTATCGAATATATTGTAAAACATACATACAAAACCATAATGAATTCAATTCGATAAAATCGAATAGAGGAAAGATGATGGTCTCCATTCTTCCGAAAAAAACGTTTAGCAAGTGTTCATCTCCGGAAAAGCTCTTTCACGTTCTGCTCAAGCCAGCGTTCTTAGACCTCATTCATACCTACATATCAGTAGTCAAATTCAGGCTCTACTTTCTGAGCAAACATTTCATGTTATTTCAGGTGGAGTATATCGAGTATATACATATGTTTTTCTTACTGTTATATGACATTTGTTATATTTTTCGAACGAATGTCAAAATTTTTTCGCAGATTTTTCTCTAAATTAACCAAGTTCCTCGAAGAAGTAATATATGGGGGGTGCCAACCCAGATTATTGGGTCCATAATGATTCTAAAACATCTACAGATCATAATCGGCATCACTTGGAAGACTAAACCTGGTCATCGGGGCCCTCTCGGTCAAACAGAGAGGGAATTTGAGGAAATTTCGCAGGTTATGTATTTTTTTATTATCTGCTTAGTTCTTTTCATGACCTCGCTTGCTATGTGAAGTCTTTTCTTAGATTTATTCAGACATATGAGAAGTTTGATTGTTAAAATTTTTTTCTGCTGGTTTTCTTTTTCCATTGTTACAGATTCCTGTCCCACATCCCTTCCTTTCACCCTTTTTTTGGAAATCATGGAATGCAAGAGAGAATGAAGCGGCTAAGCAGAAAGATCTTTGGTACTCTTTATGTACACACGACACTAACACATCATAAACAGACAAACTATTGCTAGTGCGATAGCGACAGGGAAACGAGTTTTTTCCTCAGGTTTTTTCACTTGTTTATTGAATCATATACAAGATAGTTGTGTTTCCCTTGTTACATTTCCTGAGCTCACACTTGTGTTTTCTCCGACACACACCAAAATTATAGATATAAGCATTTATTGTAAATACAATTATTCAAATTTTCGTAAATCCTCTCCTTTCAAAAGAATATATATATATATATATATATATATATATATATATATATATATATATATATATATATATATATATATATATATATATATATATATATATTACTGTTTAACTAACTAACTTACTGTTTATAGTATCTGCATCATACTTATAGAAATTTATGTAGTCTGTTCATCCTAAACAGCGAAAGAGAAACCGCCTGCCTAAGTAAAAATATATAAAATGGATTAGTAATGGTTTGCGTATTACGCTTTTATATTCCAAAGTACAAGTTTGATCATGAGAGAATATCTATGTTTTAATTCACATCCTAATATTGATTATGAAGTGGATGGTGTTTCATTGAGAAACGGAAAACAAACACCTTCAGAAATCCTCGGTTTGAATGGAAAGCAAGAATAATGAGCATTCTGACGCTCACAGCAAATAACTATTTTGTGGAAATACCTAGAGACTAAATTTTAATGAACTTATGGGATTTTCCTGCACTAGAAGGGGTTTGAAAGGCATTTCGTTGCGCTGCAATCTAATTGTTTCTCATCTGAACAAGCTACTCTCAGGTGAACGAATTTCCCTTGCATTTCTAGGTGGTTCGATATTGAAAAAATGAAGCTCGCACTAGAAGCAGATTTGCATACATAATTTCTCATTTCAGTAAGTGACGTACAATGAATATTACCAGGCTGTGAAAGTGAAATGTTGGATTATTCGTATTTCTATTTCGTATCAGTTTTTCTAATTATTGTTTTAATAAATGACAATTTCTGAGAATGACTATACCTGAGTCTTGATTTACTGTTCAATTTGAAATAACACTTCTTAACATTGGCAAATCATTTAATTCCAATAATTCCATTAGAGATACGATTGATGGTCGAGACATACGATTAGCATAAACGCCTCAAAAATGTCACATGAGCGTTTATTTTTGGTGTATATGCATGTATGTGTTGTTTTTCTTCTGGTCTTAAACTTGAATACAACTACGTGCAAAACTATAACGTTAGAAAAACCACTTGAAAAAAAACTTTTTTTCCCGATGAAAAAAATAATTTGATTTGCTTTACCCGTAATATTCGTAGTTCAAGATCTAATTTTCATGAATTCTTGATGTAACTTAATTTCGTGAAGCAGAAGCCTCACATTATTGTTTTGAAAGAGATATGGATGAAATCAAGTGAACATAATATTTATACTATTTTCGGATATTCTGGAAGTTTCTTCAAGTACTACAAACAGATCCGGAGGTGTTGTAATCTACTTGGAGGTGAACATGGCAACTCCAGCGTGCCTCCGAGTCGAATTCTCCCTCGGAAACAAAGAAATAACGATCCTTGGAATACATTGGTCACATGACTTTAATGTAGGTGAATATATCTTAGAGTTGGATGGGGTATTGAACGGTTGCGGAATTTGGTCACTTGTTCATTACACGGGTGATTTAAATATCGACTTTTTGTCAAATGCCGTTGATGAGTATGAGCTGCTGCTTGCTTCCAAGGGTTTTGCTTGTCTTATGAGTGAAATTATCCTACCAAATAACAAAACCGGTACTTGTGTAGATCATATATCTGTAAGGTCAAAACTAGTAAACTGTACAAAGCGATTGATGATAAAAAACCTACTATTGGTATCTTTGTGGACCTGGCCAAGGCATTTGATACAGTTAGTCATCCAGACCTTCTAGAGTGTTTGGAAGGCATTGTATTTGGAGGGGTATCCTTCAGTCTAGTGGAGAGTATTCATACGCAAGATAGTATGGTTCCCCTGCTACATTTCCTGTGCTCACTCTTCAGGGGCAATCGTAGGAGGCATGATGCGAGTTTAGATGCCTGATTGAGGAACGAACATAGTCTGTTTTTTTTTCTGCTGGTATTCTATTTCTTCGCTTGTTTTTTTACTATTGTGTTTTTTCTGACACGCACCAAAATTATAGCTATAAGCATTTATTATAAATACAATTATTCGAATTCTTGTAAATCCTCTCTTCTCAGAAGAATATATATATATATATATATATATATATATATATATATATATATATATATATATATATATATATATATATATATATATCAACATTGCGAATTATTTGTAAGTATGAATCAATACACTCAAGGTGAAAAAGTCGATATGCTCCTTATTTATGGAGAGTGGAGGTAGAATAGCGTTCAAGCTGAACAGAGTTCAACTATACAGAGAACGCTATTCGGAAAGACTTCATACGAATAAAACCTATTTCTTTAAAATTAAACGAAAATTTCGTGAAATGCAACTTGCTGAAGAGGAGGATTTTGTTTTCGACGAAGATACCGAAATAGGCATACTGACATTTGTCGATATCAATCCAACCATATCAACAAGGAAAATTGCCAAGGAGCTTGAAGATAGCCCCAAAGCGCATGGAGAATGTTGAAAATATATAAGTAACGCTCATTCAAATATCAACTACACCAACACCTCTATGTTTACAATAGTGTGGCGACTCCAGTACTGTGAAGAGTACCTCAGGAAAATGGAGGGTGATCCACAATATCCCACAAAGATTTTATTCAGTGACGACTCACGTTACCAGGTACTGGTCGCAACAAAAAAAGCACAGATATCAAGATGGAAACTCTCAAGAACGTTTTGGATTCAATGTCTGGATTGGGATGATAGGAAGATATTTAATAGGTCCTATAATATTTGAAGATTCATTTACAAGGGAAAGATACCAATAGTTTTTGAGGACCCAAATTTAAGATGAATTGGACGAGTTGCCATTAGCTGTTGTGAATGAATTATATTTTTAACAAGATGGTGCACCCCCTCACAATAAGTAGGAGATCTCGCAGTATCTCGAGAAGACAAAGTTTTAACAAAGAACGGATAGGTAAAAATGGTCACATAAGATGGCCAGCTTGATCTGGCGATTTGAGTCCACTATATTTCATCCTGTGGGGCCATTTGAAGAATGCAATTTATCTAACACCTGACAAAATCCAACAAGAACCGTTTGAGACAGGCTATAGCAGGTATTACAGCCCAACAGTTAAATAAAGTTGTGAGGGGAACCATCAATCTTGTGCGATGTTGTTTTCGTGAGAATGGTGGTATTTTTGAACATTTATTATAATTATTTCGTTTTTGTTGTTTGTTCTTTTGTTATTAACTTTGACACGTCATCAAATATGAGTCATTAAATTTTGAGATACAATCTTGTATTTTCCTGATAAGAGATGTTGACCTAAGCCAATTGTTACTGTTCATGGCCTTCTTGAACCAAAGATCAAAATTGCAAAAAAAAATTGTTTTTTGTTTTCCTTTCAAAATCTTTTCCGACATAACCAAAAACAAAATGTTAAATATATTAATGTTATCAAATTTAAAACGTTATCTTCAACCTGAATCCTGAATTTCATCAAAATATTGCAAATACAAAAAAAAATTATGGGGGTGGCCCTAGTATCAGTTACACCCTATACACTTAAATGAGGATATACATATCATCGCCTTACATTCCAAATTACCTAAAATTAAAATTTCCAAAAGAAAAAACAGTTCTGATTTATGTGAAACTCAATCTTAGACATGAATGCTTGATTGTTTTCTTTGTTTCAGGTAAGAACCGGATGCTGATCGATGAGAGGTTAAGAAACTTCTCCATCATCTTTTAGTGATCTGTGAGTTTCCTTATCATCATATAATTACAATTAATTGAGTTGTATAGAATATAATTTTCGACTGATCTGATTACAATTAATTTAGTTGTATAGAATATGATTTTCAACTGATTTTTTATGAGTGATGATTAGGTACAATGATCTTCCAGATCTTGAACTATTTTATTTTAGTTCATTCAATTTTCTACCCTGCAGAAATTCATCGCGAATTATCATATTCTAGGATAGGAATAGAGTGAAGAAAAAACTACAGTTGAAATATCTCAGCGATAGGCTTTCTCGTACAGGCTGCATATTAGTTAATCCGTGGCGTAGAAAACATTGCGTCTTGAAACATTTCCATTAGTCTGTCTCTTCCGAAAGTACAGGAAGTTGACCTCCCCTTGGACTTTTTGAATGGTAATTCAATATTTCCGTTCTCTTTCGATTACCAGATCAACTAAATGCTGTGTTTTCCGAATTTTATCACAAAATATTCGCCCATTTTACTAAATATATTAATGACTGGAAAATGTGAGTTTAAAATTTTCGATAACTTCTTTTTTGTTGGAAAGTAGTGTTTTAAGTGATTTTATGGAATAAGAATTCGATATAAAAATGAAAATAAGAGGTTACCGTTTAAAAAGTTCAGGATGCATGATTCGATGATAAGGAATTTATTCGATATTCCCCGTACTTATATCTTCAGAATTTATGAACTGGTGGTGATTCGTTGAACTGCAATGACTTTTAATTTGTACAGGGTGGACCTAATTCATTGTTTCAGTACGACATCTATGTCATATGTTGTAAATGAAAAATCAAAATAATAATAAAATAAATGATCATCTCGATCTAGATTTTCAAGAAAAACTCTTATGGTGAAAAGAGATTTCAGCTATCTTTCTTAGTTTCGAGTTATTCTGACATTCTGGATTATTTCGAATTTCGCCATAATGTACCGATCGATATCTGGATCTTTTTGAAGTTAGATGAAAGATATTTTCTTATTCTGGAGGCACTCATTTTCAGTAAAATACAAGACGTATTGGAAAATTTCTCTGCCGATCGATTTCTTAGTTGTGAAGCAAACTTGTGTATTTTCAAAACCGAACTATAGGTTATTTTAAAATTAATAGAGGATTATTTTCTGTTACTCTTCAAATATATATCACATGTCTCATTAATCCCTTCAAGATCAGCCTCTTTCATTAAAATATTGAGAATTTATACCTATCCACTGGAACTATCGCAGATTGAGTTTGAGTCTCGAGTCTCGAGTGAAAAACTGTCAGTTTTTGATGTTTTAAGAGCCAACAGTCAGAAAAAAATTTTAAGAGATCGCTCAAAATTTTTGAACTATTTAAAATGGTCAAAAATTTAAAAGAATTCGATTGAATTTGTTTGTCCCTTGTCATCTTCAGGCGCTCGGGGTTGACGATGTCTCGAACGTATCATTCATCATCAGTTACGCTCAAGACATCGTCCACCGAACGCCTGAAGATGACAACTTGTCGAAACGTCGCCAAAATCAGAATGGACCACGGAATAAAACCCGTAACACATCAAATATATATATATATATATATATATATATATATATATATATATATTCATAGATATATGTAGGGTTTTACCCCGACGAGTTGCCCATATATCTGTTCATGCAATCAAACTGATTTCATGAAAAATATAAATCCACCACCCGGTAATTAAAACCATTGCCAGGCAATGATTATAATCAAAACATATTCTGGAATAATTATATATTAGGATAACGTTAAATGTTATGAGAATATATCAATCTACCAGAATATATACATACTATAGCATCATCAGACAATTATATCAATGTACCAACGAGTAGTGTCAGAGGCTTTCTCCCGGGAAAAATCCAGTGTACGGGCCTTAGTCAAGTAACACTGAATGTTACTCATTAATAGTTTCCTTTGTGTGAAGTGGTGAACGATCGAATAGAATACTGCTCTGAATATAAATATTACAAAATTGTCAGTTAATTATTTACATTTATATAAACAAATAAATAAAATATGAAATGAGATTCTGAGCAGTATAAACTAAAGAGAAACCTATGACTCTACCTCATTATTATTTTCGGAAAGAAACCTACGAAGAATATTACAAGATTTGATGACTGTTATCTTTTGTGACTGTTCAAACAAATTTTCTTCAGACCCAAAATCTCAATACTTTTGTGAAGATTTCTAGGCTGATCTTGATATATATATATATATATATATATATATATATATATATATATATATATATATATATATATATATATATATATATATATATATATATATATATATATATATATTTGGTTACCATACCACTTTCATCAATTTTTTATTTCATTTTTCTTCGATTTTATAGTTTCCATATTCTTGATAATAATTCGAAAGTTTATTATTCAGTATATTTTCTTTTATTTTTCAACTACTTGCACATGTCGAAGCCGGTTCTCAAATCAAACTTTTGGCTTAATTTCATATATTTGTTTAAAAATATCTTTTTTCAAAATTTAGACTTACCTACTTCCTTTCTACCTTCCTTCCTTACACCTTGGCAACACTGCTCAACATCAAATGAGCAGAGAAACTGCATACAACACAAGACACAAGAAGAAATATACGCACGCAAGAAGACGAACCACATTTCCTTAAAATCTCTTTTTATTACGAAATTTAATTAATATTTCACAATTTAAAGCGTATCCGGTGTGTGAGTGAAAGTGCCGAATCGTGGAAAACTTTCATATCGACGAGGGCGAAAATTCTTCTACTGTTTTTGCTCTCTCATTTCCTGTACACCCAATTGGTAAGTCTTTTCTCTTACCTATCTTATCGTATCATATATTTTCGATCATATTGTTGCTAGTATCTTTGCCAAAGAAAGAAGCAGGGTTTCCGCATGAAATAGGAAAATTGTAACAGCTTCTCCTAATAAAAGAACAGTCCGCTAAATCGTCAATTAAACATATATATATATATATATATATATATATATATATATATATATATATATATATATATATATATATATATATATATATATATATATAGGGTTTTACCCCAACGAGTTGCCCATATATCTGTTCATGCAATCAAACTGATTTCATGAAAAATATAAATCCACCACCCGGTAATTAATACCATTGCCAGGTAATTATTATAATCAAAACATATCCTGGAATGATTATAAATTAGGATAACGTTAAATGTTATGAGAATATATCAATCTACCAGAATATATACATACTATAGCATCATCATCAGACAATGATATCAATGTACCAACGAGTTTATATATATATATATATATATATATATATATATATATATATATATATATATATATATATATATATATATATATATATATATGAAACTAAACCTCTGCCAAGTATTGCAATTGTCAATTTAGCATTTATTGGGAGCATAAGGTCTATTCAACGAAATCAAGGTTACCATTGATTAATTTTGAGAGGAAAAGAGTTTGAATGATAACGTTTCGACAAGTAGAAAGTGACTCTAGAATGTCAAAACGATCTTCACATAACATCTAAACTACCGAGACATTGGCATTTTAGTGATTCAAAAAGTTTCAGAAATTTCCCAATTAGAGGAAAACCAAAAATGCTATCTTGAATCTCTTTGTGGCAATGAACCTTTCACTCAAGAAGAACACGATGAAAGGGGAGATAATTTCCTTCTTTCCACAATATTTCACTCAGCTGCACTATGTCTAAGTCTGTCCACACTGTACATGAAAAGTGTTAGACATGGCATTAAGAACATGTTATTCCATAATACTTTTGAATGGAAAAAGTATACAAGAATATGAGCATAAGAAATTTTACTGGCAAAGTTATCTGCCCCTCTTGGGAGAGAAAAGGTCCTGATAGGGTGAATCGAGCAAGATGAGAAATGCTGTATATGTTATTATCAGGTCACTCTAAGAACGAGGGCACCAACACAAGCCATATCAAGTAGACCCGATCTTTAAATGTAGGAGACTCACTTCCATGTATACCAAAATCTCGAATCTGGGCCGGCTCCAGTAAATCCTCATCCTTCTTAGATATACAGGGTGTCCACGTGAGAAGGGACATTAGAAGTTTATGGAGAAAGGAATGACCGATTGGAGAAATTTTGATTTTGTTGTCTTGAATGTTATTCGAACTGTTCCGAGAGTATTTTTAATGCTATGGCACTTCCGGTTATACCGGAAGTTGACACCATCTTGCTTATTTCAAATACGAAAATGTTTGTTTCTAGTTCACTTCCATGTATACCAAAATCTCGAATCTGGGCCGGCTCCAGTAAATCTTCATCCTTCTTAGATATACAGGGTGTCCACGTGAGAAGGGACATTAGAAGTTTATGGAGAAAGGAATGACCGATTGGAGAAATTTTGATTTTTTTGTCTTGAATGTTATTCGAACTGTTCCGAGAATATTTTCAATGCTGTGGCACTTCCGGTTATACCGGAAGTTGACACCATCTTTGTTATTCCAAATACGCAAATGTTTGTTTCTAGTTTTTTTCTGTAAAAATTAAATTCTTAACAGTTTTCTGCCATATCATTGCCACCTGAAATCAACCGAAAGGAATTTGTCAATAGAAAATTTGCGCTTTTTGGTTGTGTCTTAGAAAGCGTCATAAAAATACTGAATATCATTCAATATCGATTATTTCTAGTTCGTGTTTAGTAAAGAAGCTCTTTAAGCATAATTCAATGCATTTAGAGGCATACAGGGTGTTTCCAAAGCATGTGACAAATCGTAGTACATTCAAAGTTACAAAAGTCCGTTTTTTCAAATTTCACACATCATTTAACTCGTAATATCAATAGTAATCGATCTGTCCATCATTTCTGGATCATTCGCGATCTAAACGTAAAACTACGATTTTTCGGGAGAGGACCATGAAATTCGCAGATTCTATGATCGGAATTTTTTCAACTAATGCATTTAGATCTCTCAATACGAGAACCATCTCAAAACCTTCACCGAAGTAATTTTGGCCAGAGTTTCGAGAGGAAAAGTGCGAAATCTATTGAGTGGATTAAGTTTTTGTTTTTCTCCTTTTCTAGTAGGTACTATCAGTTACTTGTCAGGAAATAGTAATGATTCCAGATTTAGACGTTCAAAATCCACAAATTGTCCTGAAACAGGATATTTCAAATATTATTTCACAAGTTAAAACTCTGATATTTTTCAGCATAATTAAAGGAATACGTCGATGTTTTTTTCGGTGGGCAATATTTTGAAAAGTAGCTACATCTAACCATGAAAAAAATCGACATCTTCATTCAGCTAATTATTTCTGGTATTTCGAAGACGACTTTCCTGACAAGTGCCTGATGTAATCGAGAATACCTACTAGAAAAGAAGAAAAACGAGAAGTCGGTTCAATCCACTTCTATAGTACGAGGATGGATTGATAAGTTTTCGGCCTGACCAAGAAAAACAACGTTTTCAAGAATTTTGTTTTTATTTCTCAACATAATCTACTTTAAGGCTGATACATTTCTCCTAGCAGGGTTCTAGTCTAGTAATGCCATCTCTACAAGCTGATTCGTCAAGTTCCTCAAAATACCCATTTACAGCTTCGATTACTTCTTCATTGCCCGCAAATCTCTTACCGCCAAGCCATGTTTTGAACTTAGGAAACAGATAATAGTCACTCGGGGCTAGGTCTGGAGAGTAGGGAGGGTGCGGCATTCATTCGAACTTCAGATCATAGATTTTAGCCATAGCAACGTGCGGAGAATGCGCTGGTGCGTTATCGAGATGAAACAAAATTTTTTTTCTTCGCCAAAAAGATCGTTCAATTTGTACCTCGTGGCTAAAACGTGGCAATAAGTCTGCGTAGTATTGACCAGTCATAGTTTCACCCTTTTCAAGGTAATCAATGTATATAAAACCTCTTGCATTCCAAAAAACAGTAGCCATAACCATTTCTGACTTCTTTGGAGTTGGTTCCCCCGTTCCAATCCACTGTTTAGACTGTTGTTTGGTTTCAGGAGTGTAATGGTGTATCCCAGTTTCGCCAACAGTAACGAATCGATGCAAAAATTTGCTTGGATTATGCCTATACAGCGCAAATTAGCGATAGAAATGGTTTTTCGAATCAATTTTCATCAAACGCGACACCTATCTTGCACAGAGCTTTTCTATATGCAATTGTTGGTGCAAAATATTTTGCACACGTTCATATGACATCTAACAGGTCTCAGCATTTTCACGTAATTTTGATCTGCGGTCTTCCAGCACTATTTTATGAATTTTTTCGATCATATCTCGAGCTGTGATCTCAACGGGGCGTCCTGAGCGATTGCTTATCAGAGGTGCTCACACGACCCATTTTAAACTCGGAAATCCACTGCTTAACCGTTGAATATGAAAGGGTGGATGTATCTAGTGTTGAACCATTCCCTTCTTTAATTTCCTTTGGCAATAACGCTCTTCAAATTAAAGTATTTGATGACAGCACTTTTTTCCAAATATTCCATTTTCACAAACAACAGAGAACCGTCTTGTTCAGCTTGTTCTCAAACGTGAACTAGCTTGGCGATGGGGCTGAAACTATACCTACAAGCTATCTAAGGATGTTACTGTAGAAAGCCACCTCCGCAGTAGGCCTAGTGGCGCCATCTCTTCGTCAGGCTGGAGACTTATCAATTCAGACTCGTAATTGATTTCGCACTTTTTCTTTTATAACTCTGTCCAGAATTACTTTGATGAAGATTTTGAGATAGGTCTCGTATTGAGAGATCGAAATGTATTATTTGAAAGATTTTCAGTCATATAATCTGCGAATTTCAGGATAAAATCGCGAATAAGTCGGAAACGATGAATTTCAAATAAACGGAAACCTTTAACGGATCGATACCTATTAATAGTACTAGTTGGTGTGTGCAAAAAAAGTTAATCTCATTTAAAAAAAAAGGACTGTTGTACCTGTGAATGTACTACGATTAGCCATATGCTCTGGAAACACCCTGTATTATACAGTGCAGCCCCCAAATGCATGAAATTCTGCTGAATGAACCACCTTACTCATAACGAACTGGTAATAATCGATTTTGAATGATCTTTAGTATTTTTATGATGTCTTTTCAGAGACAACCAAATATCGCAAAATTCCGATTGAAAAATTCATATCTTCCTTTCGGTTGATTTTAAGTGGCAATAATATGACAAAAAAGTTTCCAGAACTTAATAACCGGTATAACCGGAAAGGCTACAGCATTGAAAATATTTTCGAAAGTTAGTTCGAATAACATTCAAGACAACAACAAAAATTCTCCAATCGGTCAGTCCTTTCTCCATACAGGGTGTTTCCGAATAAGATGTCATAAATGAAGGATGCGAATCCCTGAATGATTTGAGCAAGAAAGTTCGAGGAACCAATGGTCAAAAAATGCTTCGTTGCCGAGATACAGGGTGTTTAAGTTGAGAAAATTTTTCGATTTTCTCTCGATAAAACCTAGACTTCTCAAGATTTCGGGCTCAAATTTTCCACATAAGCTATTAAACACAATCTGAATCACCAAGTGAGGCCAAATTTTGGAACAGTATACAGCGTGATACTTTTTCGTGGGCCATGTTCCATTTTTACCCTCGGAACTTTTTTTTGGTACGCCACTGGCACTAACAAAAAATAAAATCGAATAGATCATTCAATTTGAAATTTTTTTTTGACTCTTGCATTTTGATCGTAACTATCACCGTTTCTGAGATATTAATTATTGAAAATAATCCAATAGTTTTCCCATATCGAAGCCATGGAGATATTATCTTAATAACTGATGCAATTTTTCAGGAATTGAGCTAAAATTTACATCAGATATCTCCTTACTGTATGTTTATAACAAAATGAGGCAAAAATTCCTGACAGTATACAGGGTGTTATTTTTTCACGTGCATTTTCCTCTTTTTGCCCCCTGAACTTTTTCGTGGTGCGCTACTGGTATATTCTGAAAACAGAATCAAACAGATTATTCAATGCGAAAACTTTTCTGTTCTTTGTATTTTTCCGTATCTGCCACCATTTTCGAAAAATTAATTAACAACGCCCGAACAGGCTACCCCTTTGCCTCCGTATATTTTTTCGGTGCATAACTGACGTTTTTCGTAATCAGAAACGGATTTTTCATTCAATTCGGATAATTTTGTGCTCATCTTGATCCTCATGTCTTTCACCGTTTTGAATTGAAAATCATCAGAATTTATCGTATCTTCCTCATATCAGAACACGTTGGTGATTTCAAAATGCTTAGTAGGCTCAGATACAATTTCGCAAATGAAATCATAGAAAAAAAACTTGACACTTCAATGATTGTAAGTTTTGTCATTCAGTTTGTTGTGCCTACATTTGAAACAGCTGTAAGTAGTAACCAATAATCTTTGAAATGGTTTTCACTAATGCAGAAATGGCCGATATACATTTCATGTACGGTGTGTACTAATATGCGGAGACGAGCAGAAGCATGTAGTCTTTCAGGTTCTTTTTTTCTTTTGAATTCGAATTCAATGATCAGGGAAATGATATCACCCTTTATACTTTCTCATAAATCCTACCAATCTAGTGGTGCAGATCTTAAAATGTGAACTTCGTTTGAAATTCGAGCTCAAGGTCTTCACAAATTGCCGAAATAACATGAAAAATATCTTCAAGCTTTCAATACGGAAGGGACTATACGATTACTTTTCTTGATTAATATCTCGAAAATGGTGGCAGATACGGAAAAATACAAGGAACAGAAAAGTTTTCGCATTGAATAATCTGTTTGATTCTGTTTTCAGAATATACCAGTAGCGCACCACAAAAAAGTTCAGGGGGCAAAAAGAGGAAAATGCACGTGAAAAAATAACACCCTGTATACTGTCAAGAATTTCTGCCTCATTTTGTTATAAACATACAATGAGGAGATATTTGATGTAAATTTCAGCTCAATTCCTGAAAAATTGCATTAGTTATTAAGATAATATCTCCATGGCTTCGATGTAGGAAAACTATTGGATTATTTTCAATAATTAATATCTCAGAAACGGTGATAGTTACGATCAAAATGCAGGAGTCAAAAAAAATTTTAAATTGAATGATCTATACGATTTTATTTTTTGTTAGTGCCAGTGACGTACCAAAAAAAGTTCCGAGGGTAAAATGGAACATGGCCCATGAAAAGTATCACCCTGTATACTGTTCCAAAATTTGGCCTCACCTGGTGATTCAGATTGTGTTTAATAGCTTATGTGGAAAATTTGAGCCCGAAATCTTGAGAAGTCTAGGTTTTATCTAGAGAAAATCGAAAATTTTCTCAACTTAAACACCCTGTATCTCGGCAACGAAGCATTTTTTGACCATTGGTTCTTCGAACTTTCTTGCTCAAATCATTCAGGGATTCGCATCCTTCATTTATGACATCTTATTCGGAAACACCCTGTATACTTTCAATGCTCCATCTCACGTGAACGTGTATAGTGAGGAACGGAGCGTTGCCTAAATTTTTTTTTAAATATTATATGTTGGGTTTTTTTTTGGAAACCCCGTTTGTTTAGACCATTTTTCTAACGCCGTCGAAACCTCTGCATCATTGAGTGAATGTTCAGAATGTTTTCACTTTTGCCGAACACAATTAGGTCATCCCCGTATAGACGGGCCTTGAGTGGGATTTTCAGTCTATGCAGAATATCATTGATAGCTACTAGAAAAAGTGTTGTACTTAGTGATCCTTGGAGGATTCCATTTTTTTGATTCTATTCCGTTAATTTCAACTTGACCTGTTCGGTTCGAGAGAAAATTAATATATGCTAAACAGTTACCTTCAATTTCTTTCTGTTGCAAATAGTGAGTTATGTTTCCATACGGTGTCATATGTTCTTTCGATATAAAAAAATACGACTAGGCGTATTTGATTGCATTCGAAAGTTTCGGTTATCTCAATTTGGAGTGCAAGTATATCGTCGACTGTTGATCTGTCCGGTCGAAAGCCGCTATGATAAGGATTAAGCTTTGATTTTCTAAGGTCTGTACTAGGCACTTGTTTACCATTTTTTCCATAAGCTTGCATATTGCGTTAATAAATGAGATATGCCTGTATGCCTCTGGATTGTTTTTTAGTTTATTTTGTTTGAGTATATGTATAATTACTTAGTCTGTCCATTTGTCAGAGAATTTATGTTGAGTCCATATGGTGCTAAATATATTAAGAAGGTAACTTTGTGCATTTCTTTGTTAGATATATGAAACTGATTGGTATATCTACCAATCCGGGACGACTTTCTTCGAAATTATCAAGAGCTTCATAATATTCTGGCATGGGTAAAGGGAGAAGTATGATTCTATTAGCACTCCCGCGTCGGCTGTGCGTTTCCTGTTCCTTTATCGTTTTCAGTTTTATGAAGTTTTGTCATATGAGTCTGAACTTTACCTTTCTACGTGAATAAGGCAAAGATTTCTGCAATGTCTTGATTTGTAGTGTAGATTGGTTATTTATTTTATGATGGTTTATTTGATGGTATGTAGTTGTGCCTGATATCCGTTCAATTTTCCGTCATATCTCGCTCATGGGAGTTGAGCTGTTAACTGTGGAAACGTACTGCTTCCATGAGTTAATTTTGCCGCTTTGATGGTTTGTCTGCTTATGGCTTAAGGTCCTTCAAATTCTTTTTCATTAGTTGGTGTTCTGTTTCGTTCATATCTATTAAATGCACTTTTACTTGCCTTTATGGCTTTTTCGCAATCCGCATTCCTCCATGGTACTGAAGTTCTTTGTTTTGAATGTGACGTTCTGCCTAAAAGAGTTCAGCAGCTTCAACTTTTTGGTTTAAAGGTTGCTACGGTATCGTCTATGTCTTCAATAATCTGACATCTCCCTAACTGATTTTCGATATGATCAGAAGAGAGAGCCCAGTTTGCTATTTTCATATTCCATTTGGGCACGTTTTGTGTTTTAATATAGAGTTGTTTTCTTTTATACTTGTGTAGTAATTACTATTGTAAGTGTATAAAGCTTTGCGCCATGTTATAAAAAGGTAGAGATTATTATCGCATATAGTTAGGTCCAATTGTGTTGCGTTCCCAGTTGTAATGTTGAATATGGTTGGACTTCCATCATTGAACAAGGATCCTTTATATATGTCTGAAGCTTTTGCGATCGTGACTCCTTTATAATCGATTAAGATTCAATACTGTTTCTTTTTCAAAAGATTAATCTACCATATACCAAGAATTGAATTTCTAAACTGTGTTTCTTCTTGAAGGAGAAAATATCGGATCCCAAAAGGTAGGTCTTCTCTAACAGTTCATCACAAAAATCGGGTCTCTTTGAAAAGGGAATTGAAAAGTCAAATCCTCTTCAATAAGATTCCATTCCACTTCAACTGTCTCCTGAAACTGAGTCCATAATGTGATTCATGCAAATATTCAAATAATTCGAAAGAATCACAACCTGCTTTAAATATTACCCACTTTATTAACCATTTTGATAAGGTTAGATTAGACATGAAACTGAAGTTGACCAAATTACTTAGAAAGAAACAGAAACGAGTTTGAAATGAAAAAATTCATTGAATGTTAATCTAATTTCGAGTTGAACCAATAACAAGATCTTTTTTCATGGTTATTGGTGACATTGAATTTCAAGTTGCATCAGAGTTAAAATAAGATACACTGCTTCACATTAGAGTGAATGACATAAGATTAAAAAACTCTCAAACAATAATAAACCGATCCTGAGTGATGAAAATATATGAACGGAATTTTTTAAAAATTGATATACTTACGTGGATAATTCTAGAACAATAAATGATGGACGAAAATGACTTCTGAAAATGTGAGCTTTCTCGAGCTGCAAATTATAACTTTAGGTATCCTCTCTTATCAATGATCTTTGTTGTTTCACTCAAGTGAATTTCACCAGTAATACTACTGAAGGCAAAAATAAACCAATCATTGCAAAAACTTAACCTACGAAAAAAGATATCCCATCAAAAATATAATACCTGAAAAATTGTCAACTATCTCAACGCTGATGTTTCACCGAAGAATTTTGGGAGATCTCGTTTCAGACCAAGTTTTGTTTAAATTCGCACCAAAATACTGGCTGAAACCACAGAATCTTCAAAAAATTTTCATTTCTGAAAAACTTTTTGGGGAAATTTGTAAAGCACGTTCTATTTGGAAATAGAATAAAATACCCTTCTCATTTTGGCCAAACTCACAAATACAACCTACCTAACTTTCTAACGTTACTTTGATGGAAATACAAATTGCATACGGCAGCCTTTCGTTGGAGAGCAAATGTGTTGTGAGCTGAGAGAATTTTTGAAAAAAATTTATGAGATTACTTTATAACGCCACTCCTTCTGATATTATATGATCGTTATTGAAATTTCTGTTCAGAATGAGAAAGACAGAAATTTATATTTAATATGTTCGGAAATAGTATGTATAAATGGGAGAATAGATTGTATTATCCTTGAGAAATGAAACACTAAATTCAAAAAAAAATACTACACAGGGTGCTTCAACGAAAACTAAACAGAAGCTATATCTACTAAGATATTAATTTCTGATCAAAACGCAAAAACAACGGATTGCAACTACCGCTTAAGGGGTTGCAATCCTTGAACATTTTGAATAAGGAAGATGGGTCGAGTGATGACTCAAAAGAAAGGTGGTATCTTTGTCTACATCGTATTGAACGAACTTCCATTTTTAATTGGAAACTGTAAAAGATACAGGGTGAGCAACTGAAAGATGGGGAAGACTATTTCCCTGAGACTATTCAAGTTTCAGTGAAGTAAAATAGAACAGATCCATGCTGATCAATGGCAGTCATCATCAGTACCATCCTAATCTCTAATTTCAACCCCTAGAGCAGGGGTGACAATTCTTGAAAATTTGGAAGAGAGTAGATGGGTCGAGTGATACCTCGAAAGAAAGCTATTACCTTTGTCTGCATTTCCGTGAACGAATTTTCATTTTTGATTGAAAACTGTAGAAGATACAGAGTGAGCTACTGAAAAATAGAGAATACTATCTATCGCCCTGAGCTATGCAAGTATTAGTGCAAAAAAATGAAACAGTTGAAATTTGAGATGTGAATGGTGTTTCGGTCGATAAAAGCCTTTGATCTGGAATGAATCTGTTCAATTTTTTGCACTAATACTTGAATAGCTGAGGGAGATAGATAGTATCCTCTATTTTTCAGTAGCTCACTCTGTATCTTCTACAGTTTTCAATCAAAAATAAAAATTCGTTCATGAAAATGCAGACAAAGAAAATATCTTCATTTGGAGGTATCACTCGACCCATCTACCCTCTTCCAAATTTTCAAGGGTGGTCACTCCTGCTCTATTGGTTGAAATTCGAGATGAGGATGGTACTTGATGATGACTGCCATTGATCAGCATGGATCTGTTCCATTTTACTTCACTGAAACTTGAATCATCTCAGGAAAATAGTCTTCCCTATCTTTCAGTTGCTCACCCTGTATCTTTTACAGTTTTCAATTGAAAATGGAAAGTCGTTCAAGGCAATGTAGACAAAGATACCACCTTTCTTTTGAGTCATCACTTGGCCCATCTTCCCCATTCAAAATGTTCAAGGATTGCAACCTCCGCTTAGGGGGTTAATATTTCAGGCAAGTTTTGTACCCCAAAAGAGGTCCCCTTTGAAACAAAAATTGACCTATTTTTTCGTTTTGATCAGAAATGAATATCTTGGTAGATATAGCCTCTGTTCAGTTTTCGTTGCAGCACCCTGTATTAAGCTAGTGTTAGTATTCCTTAATCTGAAACATCTTGATCTAAAATATGGTGAAAACGATGAGGGCTCATATTATATTTGGTGGTGATTTTGATGTTTTTATTCTCCTTATGCATACAGTCGAACTTCAAAATGGAGATTAGTTAAAGATGGAATATATGACCTTACAAGTTGGATAAGTGGTGAATTGTTCTAAATCGAATTGAATCCTTCAGTACGAGAACTGGATCATATAATAACCATAGTTGTGGAATTTTAGTCCAGTGTAGACAATTGAAAATAAATGTAGATTGGTAGGTAAGAGATCCTTTGGAAATTCGTCACCGTAACAAAATCCCTGTGTGGTAAATCGCATACTGAATAAAATATACCGAAATATTTGAGAATTGAAATTTTATTGAAGCATCTTCATTTTGATGACAGATAGATTAAAAACTCACCTCAACTGTGGGTACGATAAAAGTAATCCTTTCCAGGATTATCACCGACCATCAAGAATAGATTTTCACATGCAGATAAGTTATGTGGGTATAATACTCAATATTTATACACTGTTTCAGTTAATGAGATAAAAGAAATTATTTAAGTACAGATATGTGAACCGAAATTAACAATTGAATGAAATACTAAATAGATTTATATATCCACACAATGGTGTTCTTCATTCAATCGAATCTTCAACGGAAAATGAACGTTACCTGCTCATTGAAATGCGATACTTTTTACATTAAAATAGAAATTCTCATAAAATGACTATCGGAAGAATAAAGATGTTCTAAATATTCGGCAATAAATTCATATCGGGAACTACACATTAGATTTACTAGAAAATCAATAATTTCAATTATAGTAAAACATTTAATAATACAAGGTTCTTCTACGAAAACTAAACAGAGGCTATATCTACCAAGATATTCATTTCTGATCAAAACACAAAAACATGTCAATTTTTGTTTCAAGAGGACATCTTTTGAAGTACATCACTTGCCTGAAATATCAACCCCCTAAGCAGGGGATGCAATCCTTGAACATTTTGAATACGGAAGATGGGTCGAGTGATGATTCAAAACAAAAGGTGGTATGTTTGTCTACATTGCCTTGAACGAATTTCCATTTTTAATTGAAAACTGTAAAAGATACAGGGTGAGCAACTAAAAGATAGGGAAGACTATTTCCCTGCGACAACTCAAGTTTCAATGAGGTTCGATGGAACAGATCCATGCTGATCAATGGCAGTCATCATCAAGTACCATCCTCATCTCGAAATTAAAACCCTGGAGCAGGGGTGACAACCCTTGAAAATTTGGAAGAGGGTAGATGGGTCGAGTGATAACTCGAAAGAGTTGTCTGCATTTCCGTGAAAGAATTTTAATTTTTGATTGAAAACTGTAGAAGATACAGAGTGAGCCACTGAAAAATAGAGAAGACTATCGCTCCAAGACTTTCAGAGTATTAGTGCGAAAAACTGGAATCGATTCATTTTAGGTCAAAAACTGTCATCTTCCGAAATCACCCTCATCTCGAATTTCAACCCCTAGAGCAGGGATAATATTCCGATCCAGTGATACCTTTCAAGTGAAGGATTTCGATTGCCTTCATGACTGCTCGTAATAATTCTATTCTCATTGAGTTCCATAGGAGCTAGAGGTTGCAAAACGGAAGTGACTGAAGATGCAATGCATGGTATACCATCTATCTTCGACCACTTTTTGAAAGACAGTTACTCGTTTGAGACATCCGGTTTTGAATGTAATAGATTAAACTAATACAGTGGCTGAAAATAAAGAGGGGAATAAACGAAAGGAGAAAATTAACGAGTAGAAGTTGTACTTTATTACCCGATGAAACGGAACTGAAGTCACTTAAACTCAACGTAAATGTTCGAATTATTGGCCACCAACCACTAATACTTGAATAGCTCAGGGCTATAGATAGTCTCCTCTATTTTTCAGTAGCTCACTCTGTATCTTCTACAGTTTTCAAACGAAAATGAAAATTCATTCAAGGGGGTGCAGACAAAGATAATACCTTTCTTTCGAGGTATCACTCGACCCATCTACCCTCTTCCAAATTTTCAACGGTGGTCATCCCTGCTCTAGGGGTGGAAATTCGAGATGGGGATGGTACTTGATGAGTGCCATTGATCAGCATGGATCTGTTCTATTTTACTTCACTGAAACTTGAATAGTCTCAAGGAAATAGTCTTTCCTATCTTTCAGTTGCTCACCTTGCTCTCACAGTTTTCAATCAAGAATGGAAATTAGTTCAAGGCAATGTAGACAAAGATACCGCATTTCTTTTGAGTCATCAGTCGGTCCATCTTCATTATTCACAATGTTCAATGATTGCAACCCCCTCTTAGGGGGTTGATATTTCAGACAGGTTTTGTACCCCAAAAAAATGTCATCCTTGAAACAAAAATTGACCTGTTTTTGCGTTTTGATCAGGAATTAATATCTTGGTAGAAATAGCCTCTGTTTAGTTTTCGTTGAAGCACCCTGTATAGAATTTAAAAATGCGACCAACTACGCTACGTAGTGAATTTAATATTATTATTAATATTTGAGATTCATATTATAAATTTATAAGTAGTAACATATTTGATAAATTGAAATGTTAGAACTTATCCCATATGCCGAAATTCCAAGAAATCTAGAATAACTCGAGAACAAAAGAAGATGGATGCGATCTGTTTTATCATTGAATTTCCTTGAAAGTCAAGAACGCAGATTGAGGGCTCCATTTCCGCTATGTCCAATATTTTTTATGGGTTAGATTTCTTACTGAAACTTCGAAAACCAAACACCTGAGACAGCGGAGTACTAGTGATCGCTTGTTCTATCTCAAAATCAGTTAATCGTATGAAAAAAGGTCAGGAAGACAAATTGTAGGGAATTTTTGGCTATAGAATTCTTTCAATAGATGCAAATACTCTTCATTACATGGGGACATGTGCAAAAACTGATAAATTGATGTTTGACCTACGTAATTATATGTCACTTTTAACACAACGTTTAGAATGCCAAAACAATGTTTTGTTTACATATTTTGCTCAAAATGTGTCATTCCGAAGTGAAATTTCTTACGTTTCTAGACTTTACTACAAGGTTTCCGCGCTAAAAGACTCATTTAAAATATCTCAGGAACGGTTTCATCATCAATATAAAATGTTGGTGTTAGAGTAAGTCGATATTGATTTAGAGTTTGCAATTGCTTTCGAAGCGGTACCACTGCTGGTTATATCGACCACAACATTCCTATTCGAATGGCATAGAGTTCCTTTTTGTTTTTCTGCTTGACGGGCATTCTTTCTCAAGCCTCTTTCGTTAAGATTTGTCCTATCTTACTAGGCACCATTGAGCCGAAATTTCTTCATAGGGAATTATATTGTCATCCTTTTTCAAACCAAATTGATTCCGATTTGAGTTGTTGAACTTTTTGTTAGTTCAACGAGAAAAGTGTTACTTTTGAGGAAATCATACTTTCCGATGCTATTCCAAATTCAGGGGCGCAAACTAATCATTTGTCAACTCAGTTTTCTGTTTTTTATAAATGACAAACTCCGATTGTAATTTTCTAAGTTGTTTTTTGAAAATTGGTCGAAAATGTTCTACAAATTCGACTTATTATTTGTTTGCATTAACCATGATTGATAAATAAATTTATACTATCCACGTGATATGCCATTTCATTGAAAGAAATAAACTATGCAGAATCAAATTTAATAGTAAAAACGTCAAACTGAGGCAAAAGCCCATAGAAGCCTACATGAAACTTCATGAAACAGATAAACTGGCATCCGAATTAAATCAAGTAGGTTTCAATGTTCCACGGCCTAATAATTTCCAGAAAAACTGTAAATTTCTGATATATTAACGGATAAAATATCTGCGAGTCATATTAAGTATAGGAAATTTTATTTAGCAATTAATAGGAATTCAAAATACGGTTCAGTTGAAGTAAGAGCATCGGGAAGTACATTGCCCTAAAAATTATTACTTCTCTCGTTGAACTAGAAGGTAAGTTATGATCTTTTTTAAATCTGAGTAAATTTTTTTGGGCAAAGAATATAACAATGAAATTCCAAGAAGAATCTATATTCAATGATAGTTATTTTAAAATAGGGCGAATCTCAACAGAAAATGATGTTCAGAAAAGCATATATACTCCCCACAATAATTGTCGCATCACCCTTCTTTTACGACAATACCATATAAACTTTTATGTTGGTCATTCAAGACTCGCTTGGTAACTTTCAAATGTGTAAAATAACAAGATATCATTCGAAAGAGATGAGTTTATCATGGAAAATATTAACAATTTTCGAGTTAATAAAAAATTAAAAAATTCTACCATTTTCAAACATTCGCGAAGAGACTAATCAACTAGCATTGAATGGTTACTAATCATTTTCGAAATCGAGTGTTTACTCCCCGGGCCATAATTACTGCGAGTATACGTCTGAGAAGCCCCTAAAATTAATTTTGGATCTACTCATGAGTCACTGAGTTCCAAATTTCAGGAAGCATATTTTCTAGTTATTGTGTTCAACAAGGCATCCTACGTTGCTGAATTTGCCACCCCACGTAGTTCCAAACATGTTCTATGGATTCAAGTCAGTACTTCTGGCTGGCCATCTTAAAATATCAATTTCGGCATTTTGCAGAAATTCTGTAACTACTCTAGCTGCATGAGGCCGAGCATTATCATGCATATAAATGAAATTTTCGCCAATCAATGGGCCAAAGGGTACAACATTGGGTTCAAGGATATTTGCGATTCATCTGTCTGCTGTCATTCTTCCATTATTCACTAGGACTAACTCAGTTCGACCATGGAAAAAATGCCTCCCCACACCATTACGGAGCCCCCTCCGAAGTTTTCGGTTTGCCGGATATTGCATTGCTGATACCGTTCCCCAGGTCGTCTGTACACAGGCATGCGTCTATCTACTAGACAGAACCTGGACTCGTCGGAAAAGAGAAAATTTTACCATTGTGGAATACCCCAACTTGCATGTTCCCTCGCAAACTGAAGTCTTGCAACTCGATACTCTCTGGTGAGACGCAGGCCAGTAGAAGCCACCTTTGGTCTGATATCGTCTTCTCTGAGCATGTTCCTAACAGTTTGCAATGAAATATGCACATGTAGCATTCTAGCCGTACAATGCCGAACTCTTAGTGCAGCTAAACGAAGCCAGCCTGGTGTTGTTATCCGATTTCTTCCCTGTCCGGCCCTTCTTCCGTATTCCCCTGTTTCGTGGTACCGATTAATTGCGCTTGAAAAAGTGCTTTGGTTAACATTCAACAAAGTAGCCACGTAACGTTGGCTTCGCCCTTCCCCTAGAAGTTTTACAATTCTTACCACTTCATCACTCAAATAGCGTCCTGGACGTTCAGCAGCCATTGCAATAAATCCGAAGATTCCAAAATCAATAAGAAACACAGAAAACTTGCATTAATTTAGCGAGAAAACTGAAGAGGAAAAGAATGAATACTAATAGTCAAATAAACTCATTCTTGTTTCAGACGTGTTTGAGATCATATGGAAACAAATGTTACTACATAGATAAGATTTTTCCCCCCATATCTCCAAAAAGATATGTTGACAAATGAACTGCGATCGAGCTGTTTAATCGATTGTGGAATTCAGAATACCAGGTGATGCGA